>JAPYXD010000082.1:0-2400000 GCA_030998225.1 Diplolepis rosae
TAATGAAAGACAAACGTCAGTAAAATTTTTCCGTGATGTGGATAGTGATGCAATTTAGATAACGTTTGATTTGTGGCACGATGAAAAGTCAAGAAGCAGCGATGTAGTCAGGAAATTGGCAAGAAGAAGTAAGGAAGATCTTATCAAAAGAATCGAGTGTTCGTCTTGGTTCGTCGCTTCGTATGAAATGGCTTATCAAACATTTCGTCAGGAATACCTGCATATGCCCATTGTAACACGGGCTTACACGACTGCTTGTGTTATCACCACTCTCGCAGTTGTAAGTTTTCACAATAACTATCCGTCTTCTTTATCTTTAGCCATAGATTCGTTTATTTCCTTTCTTCTTTACGTTATAAACCATTACCAGATTTGTTTACGAGTCAACGAATCTGGGTAATCCAATAACGTATATGTATCGTCGCACAAATCGAATTTTTTCCTGACTCCTGATTTACTAATTCTTTTGTATTGTTTCTCTATTTTACTTGATTGCTCGATTTGGTTTTAAACTACATTCATTCAGTTTTACGTAATAATGACTATGCATAAACTTTCAAGGAAACGAAAATTAACACTATCTTGCTAATTTAGTAAAATTATAAATATTTAGAAAAAGTTTCAGACGAGAAATAATCTTGAAAAGAACTTTCATTCATAAATGTACGCTTTTCCGGAGATACCTTGATAAATATCATTTTAATTCTTACAGTAATTTCCAACTGCAATTCCCTAATAATCCTTTTTTTTAAACTACAATTCATAAATCTGTCAATACTATTATTTGCAGCAATTGGATCTTGTGTCACCGTTTCAACTTTACTTCAATCCAATCTTAATAATCAAAAGATACCAGGTATGTAATTTTCAACCTATTATGAAACGTAATTTAATAATGTACATGTTTTTCTGAATTACATTTTTATTTTCAGCTATGGCGGTTAATCACGACATTCCTATTTTTTGGGACTGTCGGATTCAATTTTGTTTTCAATATGATATTTACGTACAAATATTGTCGGATGCTAGAAGAAGGTTCTTTTCGTGGAAGAACGGCTGACTTTGTGATGATGTTCATCTTCGGAGGAGTGTGTATGATTGTATCCTTTTAAAAACTAAAAAAACAATTATTTCGGGTAAATTATGGCATAATAGATATAATTGATGACTGAAATATATTTTTTAAGGTTATGGATCAACCAGTACAGCTGACAATCAATAAAATCATTTCCCCACAATAATAAATTTTTTGAGTTGAAACTTGAGGACATAATAAAGGACATACTATCGGATGACTGTAGACTTTAATTAGTTTTTAACATTTAATAAAATGTTAGTGTCGGTAAAACAAGAATTTTTTCTTCCGATTGTTTAAAACTAAGTGAAGTCTATAGCCATCCGCTAATATATCTTTTATGATGTCCTAAAGTTTCAGCTCAAATAATTTTTTATTGTGGAAAAATTGTAGGGGAAATTGATTTTATAGATTAAGTCAGCTGTACTGCTTGATCCATGGCCATAACAGTTTCTTACTTCAGTGATGAATTTATTTTGTCATACTTCATCACAGTGAATTGACATTTATGTTTTAATCTCATAATGAACATGAAGTTTTCCTATACAAAAACTAGATTTTTGCATTTTTTGTTAATTTATTATTTTTGGGACATGCGTTTACAATTATGCTAGTGTACGTCTGGTCGAGGCGGACGCCCTTTGTGAGAATGAACTTCTTTGGACTTCTCAATTTCCAAGTAAGTGATATTATGATCATAGTTCTAAAGAAAAATTATATTTGATTTAAATAGTCAGATATTTCAAATATAATTTTTAACCAATTCTTATTTGCAGGCTCCTTATTTACCGTGGGTGCTTTTGGGATTCTCCGTTTTGTTAGGCAATGCCATTTGGGTGGATCTGATTGGTATAGCAGTAGGACACATATACTATTTTACCGAGGATGTATTTCCCCGACAGCGAGGAGGTTTTCGTATTCTTAAGACTCCACAAATACTGTGAGTTCTACATGTAATTTTTTTTTAAATATTCAAAGAAAATATTAAATCTTTTATTTTCTGTAATTCAAAAAATGCTATAAATTATTTAAAATTTGAAATATTTTCTCTTTTACAATAAATAGTAACTTGAAGCCTTTAGTAGATTGATGATGTCATATTTTCCTTTATTACACAATATTAAATAAGTAGATCTGTATTGGAATCTTAATTTCTCGCTAAAGACTTTTTCAAATTTATTGTGTTTGTATTTGAATTACAGTAAGACTTTGTTTGATGCGCACAATGATGACCCTGATTACACCCCGTTGCCAGAAGATAGACCGGGCGGATTCAATTGGGGACGAGCGGCCAACGTGCAATAATCACTACAGAAATTTTGTAATTATCAGTAATTTCATGTGTGATTGGTAAATATTTATTTTTCTGAATGACGCGGATCGTAAAGGTTTATTAGGTGTACGTCAGGAGACAAGATATTTACCTAAAAAATCCACAGCAGAGATATAACCTCAATTACAGTGGCAAAGTTTCTGCCACGTGGAAATACTCCACCTATTTGTTGATATATTTCATATGCGCTAGCAAGCATACCTCAAGTAAAATAACTTGACAAAAAGTATGTTTTATATTGTAAACTATAAAGTCAGGTCTACCTTCAGTATCATGAAAGAATAGGTTTATATTTGAAAAGACATCATAATTTATACTGTATAAAATAAAAGCATCAATATTCTCCAAGTAAAATTAAAAGCTAAATTTTTTGACGCAAGCCAAGCGCGCGTTAATTTGATCTATTGTAAATTGTAGTCAATCTATTTTAACGGTTTAATCTTTGACGTTGATTGAATTACGTCACTAGTAGACGCAGTCTATATTGTATCAGTGAAGAAGTAATATTTTAAGTACCAACATTTAATGAAAAAAAAAGTCATTATTTTATATTCGCTGGAAAAGAAACAAGTCATCGCAGTAAAAGTATCTTATTCCTTCGGCGCATTTTTTCGTCAATGTAGCGCTCCGTGGAATATATAAAAATTCATTAAAAGTTTATATTTGTTAATGGTTGAAAGCTTGGTCTTATTTCAAAAAGAAAAATCAAATCCAAACCTTTAGGTTTCTGTCATTTATTTATATTCAGGCAATCAAATCATGAGTCATGTAAATTTTTAAATTAGAATATCGTTTTAGATATTTGGATTTTTCGGAAACAATTTTTATGCCTAAAAAAAATACTGATATGAGAATTTTTATAAAAATTCCTGAAAATTGGTGAAAATTTCATGATTACTTGGCAGAGAATTGAACAGAAAGGATCCAGTTAATAATTTTTTTCCACACATATTTTTCATCGTTTTTCCACTCTAAAATTTTAAATTGTCTGTTCATAGCTCAATAAGATTGAGCCTTATTAGATTGGAGTAATGTGTATGAAAACGATGACTATTACTATCCGATTCTACTCTGTATAATCGTACATTTGACTAAGGATTATGAATCAGTTGTCAGATTCTAGTTACTATTATATATATTTTTCTATTCTGTATATTCTAGTTCTAGGATAGGACTTTTGTTCATATTTCTTTTAAATAAAGTCATGTATATCATATAAATTATGATTTTTGACTTATGTTTTTATCTTACTTCTACCCTCAATTGTACTGTGAAGAATTGGACAGTGGTAGTAATAGTTTTTCCGCGTGTTTTGATTTTGAAGAGTGGGAAAGTGATGAGAAATTTATGCGTAATCAAATGTGTATACAGAAAAAATGTCCAACTGGATCCTTCCCCCATTAGACGTATTCAGATTAGAGTTCCATAAAATTCAAAACATGTATTTTTTTGATAACGAAGTATACGTATCTAAGCCTACCTATATACGTATATTTCTATTGATAAAATTTTATTGGAATTAATAAATCAAGCATTAATCATAGTAATTTCATTTATTTTTTGTTGAAAGTATGATAGCTTTACGATATTTAAAGATGATGATATTTATGCAATTTTATTCTAGTTATTTTGTATTTTAGAGAATTTGAGATATTTAGAAAAGGTTCCCTTTATAAAACTTATTTTTTTAGTCTGTTAAAATAAAAAATAAATGAAAATGTTATCTGGCATATTATTTTATTCAACAGAAAATTTGCGTTAAACCTTATCGAATATTTCCTATTAGGGCCGATATTTCAATTTTTCTGACTTTTTAGGATTTTTAGGAAAACTAGATTTATTCCAATGAAAATTTAAGAATATCTTTAATCATATAGAATTTTTCGTATCTACACTGTTAATACTTCTTGTATAAAATTAAATATAAAAGTTTATGAAATCATGTGACCAAGTCATCAATTTTGCAGTTAATAAACGTATTCATTATCAAAACTGAAAATAGGCAACATGTTACCGGGCGTATTGCATTTGTTCGTATCTTTGTCAAGTTAAAATCTACTATCGTAACATGTTTCCGTACATGTTTCGGCCACAAATGGGGGCCCTCTTCAGTGCCAGATAATTTTAAATTAACATTAAAATTAAAATTAAAACAAACTACTAATACCTAAAACATGCAGAACTTACCATTATTTTGTTTTTTGTTTGTTTTTTTAATTACTAATTAATTAAGATAAAAAATTAATAAAAATGAATGAAGATAAAATATGTGGGAACTTATGGTAGGCGAGCTCCCAGGTGTGTAAGAACCGGCTGTTCGCTGTTCCAAAAACATCCTCAACCAGCAATCACTCTCCTATCGAGGCCGTGGAAGCGTGAACCGCGGAACGTACTCCCACAACCCTAGCGAACTCGCTGAACGCTAGCTTTACGCTGTAGCGTAAAGTTATCGTAAAGTAGCATTATAACTCATGAATGAGGCAAAATAAATATTCAAAATGTTTTTATCCTTATTCTACGTTAAAAATAACGTTAAAAGGTAATGGACATATGCAATAATTTTATTTATTAACGTTAAAAATTAAAAAAAACATAATACTTGTCATTGAAGGCAGTGCAGTGGTTCACCTTTTGTGGAACGTCTCCACGGTTAAAGTTGACCATTGGTTGGAGTAAGACACAACTATACTTTCATCTCACTCTAACAAATAGTCAATCCTGACGGTGAAGACATGGAAAGTGATGAACCACTGCACTGCCTTTAATGACAGGTATTATGTTTTTTTAAATTTTTAGCGTTAATAAATAAAATTATTGCATATTTCAATTACCAGTTAACGTTGTTTTTAACGTAGAATAAGAATAAAAAGATTTTGAATATTTATTTTGCCTCATTCATGAGTTATAATGCTACTTTACGATATCTTTACGATAGCTTTACGCTACAGCGTAAAGCTAGCGTTCAGCCAGTTCGCTAGGGAAGGCACACAAAAACACACAATTATTTCCGAGAAGGAAACAACACGATGCAAGTATAGTATGGATTCTTGGCGAAGCACGCACAGCACACACACAATGCACGAACACGAGAAATGTGGAACACTAAGGTTTAAAACCGTTTAAATTTCTTTAAAAATTAAGATTTTTTTTCCAATTTTGAAAAAGGGAAATTTTTCCTTCCCCACGAGTGATAATGGGCAGACGGATGTCAGTCTGCCACACTGTTACAAGGGTGGAAGAAAACTGATTTGGCAATAAGTTTTAGTTAGGAAGACTAGTACTAGTTAAGCTAAAATTTATACAATCTTTAAAATTAATAACCATAATAATATGAGCATTTTTCGCTGTAATCCTTAGAATGTAACAAAAAATTAATGCGTATTCTTCAGCGGTTTCGAGACATTTTGGAGTGAGTTTTCTGGAAAATCCTCTCGAACATGTGGTATGGAGTTGCCCTTGTCGGACGCTTGAGCACATGGAAATCTCGAGTTCCGGGACAATAGAATGAGTTTTCTTAAAGCGTATACTCCTTGGTGGTTAAAACCTGACCCTTCATAAAAAAAAAAATACTCTTTGGTCCACGCAAATTTCTCGACACTAGTCTTCCTAACTAAAACTTATTTCCAAATCAGTTTTCTTCCACCCTTGTAACAGTGCACAGTGGTGCAAAACACTTTGACGCCTGGCCAAAAAGTTAAAAATTGTGTTTTAATTTCCAGAATTAAGTATACTTGGGCTTTCGAGGTCGCTGAATCCGAATTTGAGGTCAAAATTTGAAAATTCAAAATGGCTGCTCGAACATGGCCGACTTAGCACCTTAAAACCAGGCTAAAATGATTAAAGTGAATCTTCGTCTTCAAAAATTAGTCTCCTTATGTTTTGGAGATCGCTGACTTTAAAATTTAAGGTCGAAATTTAGTATATTATTAAAAAATCAAAAATTACTGATTCGATAATAGTAACAAAATTTTTGGAAACTTGAAGATTTCGTAAAATAGGCATCTATCAGGTTTGTTAGTAACTGAAAATGTATATTAAAAAATTACCTGATTTGGCGCAGAAGCCCATGCCACACTTTTCAGAGAAATAAGTAACATCGTAAAGGCATAATCAAAGTATCAGAGTTTAATAAAAATGTATTGAATATTAAAACCACAGTTTCAAAAGTAACGTCGAACAAAATTCATATTCGAATGTGATATCAGTCCCTGATCCTGACAAATAAATATGTTGATCAGATTAAAAAACAGTAACGAATATTGCATGAATGGTTTGGAGAAACTTTTTCTATCATATATAATATAGCTTTCAGCCATGATAAATTAGAGCAAATTAAAAAAACATGCATATTTCTCGACACTGTGTATTTTAGAAACACCCGATATAAAAAGACGTTAATAAACAGAAAAGCTTGTATTTGTCAAATTTTAAGGATAATTACTTGCAAATGTGTAATTCTAATTTTTCATTGCCATATGAACCTCAAATTTACTATTAGAGCACGAAAAAACTCTATGAACTGATTTTATGATCAATTAGGAGTTTAGAATAATAATATGCGGGCGGTGTACTACTTGTAGTTCAAGAGAGGGGGTTTTTTGTTTTGAACAAGTATACCTAGACCCATCCTAGGAGAGTCCTGTACAACGTCTATAAAAGATTTCGCCATTTTTCCTCCTCACCAAAAAAAAGAAATAAAAACAAAAAAATATCTATTTTCAACTTTCAATTCATAATCAGTGACCTAAAAAACCTACGCGTGCAGGATTGTAAGTTAAAACAATTACATAATGACGTGCTTTATATACTGTATACAGTGGAGAAACAATTGCCCAGAGCCTGCGTCTGAGGTAATCCGAAACTTCTCTTTGATTATGTTTTTTCTCAACATTATTTTACAATCGTTAAAACTTTAAACTATGCAGGATCTCCTGGGATCACAACTTTTTTGACAATTTTCGATCGCGGTGTTCTTAAGATAATCAGGGAAATAGCCACTTTTTGTCTTGGACTTTATGACATTTTATTATGCATTATGAGTAATAAATGCAGATGCATATACAACATACCTTCAGGAACACCCTCCATTTTGGTGGGATCAATTGGCGTGACGATAAATTGTCACCAGCTCTTACAAAAATTGCTGCTCGAAACTGTTAAAATGTGACATTCGTTGCTCCGAGAGGAGGCTCACTTTGAACAGCTTTTGTAGACGTAATACTTAGCCTAGCTCTCTGTTATTTTGTTTTCGTATGCAGTGACTCCCTCTCTACAGTATAACAAAGCATCAAGACGTAACACCAAAGTTTAAATTTTGAATTTGGCCAGGCATGAAAGCGCTTGGCACCACTGTGCAGTGTGGCAGACTGACATCCGTCTGCCAATTATCACTCGTGGGGAAGGAAAAATTTCCCTTTTTCAAAATTTGTTACCAGGCCAGATGATGACCTCCTTCCCCCAGGTTTAGTTACCCATATATGTAGAGGTTGATGACCTCCCCCTCCTAGGTTTAGCTGTCTATATATGTAGAGGTTCAGGCAGGCCTCGTCAGTTCTTCTCTAAAATTTCTCACGAATAAAACCTACAAAGTGACATCAGTTTGATGTCACTACTATCCGAAAATAGAAAGTTTAGTTTTCACTATAACATTTTGGCGATCCTGCCACGATCCGCTTAAGTTCTCGGTTTTTAATTTCTACGAAAATCCACATAGAACGCGGACCTGTGCGAGACTTGGAATCCACGGACCCAAGAAGCTAAAGAAACTTTACGAAGTTTTAAAAATAAGAAGAACTCCGGACTTCACTACGGTAAGCCCGAAAACAGGAATAAGTAGCTGATAATAAAAATTAGTTGGTGAATTTAGTAGCCACTATACCACGTAAATTATCAGTGAAAGATTCCATTAAAATTGAACGAGGCCCGCAATCAGGCGGAAGACGCATCTGCGTAAGTAAGCGGCCAACGCCCAGCCAGGCAACCGGTTCTCAACAGTAAGCTGACTCATCTCTTCGACACGTCAAGGAAGGCAGGCGGTCTACCGATCCCACATCAGGCCACGAGTAGCACAGTAAGCATTACTTCTAGAAAGTGAAAGTATTGTAAACATTTCTCAATCGATCTTGGGCCTTAGAGTATAAATCCTCTTTACGTACGTTGCACGGCGACTGTACTACGGTACAGGTGAGGTAAAGTTGAGGCAAGATCGGGTTGGCTATACTCTGTGTGTTCACAAGCACTGGCCACCCTTAACAAATTAAGTATCACTACCTCAAAATCAGTAGCAGTTTGTAGCAACTTATACTGCATTTTGATGTATTAAAAAAATAAACATTTAAAATTTTATCGCGACATTCTACACCCGAGTCACAAACAATAGATAAGTAGTACACTGGCGTTTGATAAACACCGAGATAGCACGCTCTATCAAACCGACTCATCCGACGATACGGAATCATCCTCTTTAAATCTCCCAATCACAACCACTCTCATGTCTCGAGCACAATCTCCCGTCAGGGCCCAGTCTCCCTCTTACACCACTGACGAATTACTAGTAAGGGTTCTCAGCCAAATGGAAACTCTGACTATCTCATTCAACGCCCTGAAAAAGAAAACGAAAATAGGATAGATGAAATTTCAAGATTATCAAAGAAATTAGGAGGAGCAGGGACAGTAGAAACAGATAGTGAATCCCAGCAACGACCAGAAGCGACAGACGATCATTCTTCGGTCGAAGAAAAAACATTCCAAAGAAAAGAAACATTTAGACCAAGACAGGAAAATATTTACGGTCAATCACAATTTTTCCCAACAACTGTCCCAACAGCACCACACGAGGAACGGAAAATGGGAGCCAAGTTAGCAATTGAAACAATAAAGCCAATTAACGGTCGGGACGACATGGGAGTAGAAGATTTTATAAAAACGGTAAAGAGAGCTAGAATAAGATGCGAAGAACCAGAAATTCTTTTAGATTTAATTTTAGCAAAGAAAATTACACACGTGGCAGAAAAAGCCATTAGATATATGCAAATAAACTCCTATGAAGATTTATACGCGGCACTCAGACAAAATTTGAGACAAACCAGTTCATTAATTTCATTAAAATTTAAATTAGAAAGCTGCACACAAGGCTTAACAGAAACGGTTCAGAGCTTCACGACGAGGTTTCGACAAATAATAAATTAAATAAATTACCTAGTCCAATCCCAGCACGTAAATCCCACTAAACGAAGACTTAAAATAGAATTGGAAGAAGAAGAAGCCGTTAACCGTTACTTATTAAATTTAAAAAGAGAAATTGGAATGCAGGTACGTCTGTTAAAACCGAACACAGTAAACGAGGCTCAAGCATTAGCCATCGAAACTGAAACATGGTTAAAAGACAGCCAGCCTGTCAGACAAATTATCAAACCACCAGTAAAAATATGGGCCAAATCACCCGGACCACCTCGACTCAGTGCAAATACTACACCTAGAGCACAGAATAGTACCATACCACTGAGTGACAGATTTAAAATGAATTGCTTCAAGTGCGGCAAAATAGGTCATATATCTTCACAGTGCCAAGTGAAGCAGGGTTTTCCCCCTGGCCATAGTTTCAAGCGACCACCTCCGGTAAGAGCAATCCAAGAGGAAGAAACAGAAGCGGAAAACATGACAGAGGAAGAAATAACGGAGTAACTGATCTTCGAGGAATCAGCCGAATTTCTTCCATATGCGGAAGATTACGAACAATCAATGCCAGAAGAAAAACTGGAAGATACAGATTATTAGTAGACTCAGGAGCTGCTATAAACATAATCAAAGAAAAAATATTGGATGATAAAGACGAAAGGAAATCTACCCACAAAACATTCCTAATGGGTAACGATCGCCATATCTCTAAACATTCTACAAAATTAAACTTTTTTGGACAAGAACACGTTTTCTACATAGTACCCAACGATTTTCCCTTACCAGAAGGAGGTATAATTGGAATTAAATTCTTTGAAAAATATCCAAGATACGCGATCACGAACAGTCACCTCGTGCTAAATAAGGTAAAGCTACCTTTGCACCTAAGCAATGATTTCATACCAGGAAAATCCGAAAAGATATGTACCATTTCTACTGACGCAGAAGATCAAGATATTATCATTATAGATGATAAGGAAATCTCCGACGGACTCTACACTATACGAAACGGACAAATAAAAATCCCATTGAAAAATAATGAGGATTACCCTAAAGAAGTAAATCTCCAGATTAGCTACGAACCTATATTAAAAATAATCACAAATGAAAGTAATGGACCTCAAATGACCTTTAGACTAAATGACTTATTGAAAGCTTCAAGATTAGATCATTTGGAAAAAGAACAGAGAGAATTCATTAAAAAAGTAATAGCCAGATACTCGGAAGTTTTCACATTGGAATCAGACCCACTTCCATGTACTAACCTTACTGAACATCAAATAATACTTAACAATGGAAAAACAATTAATCTAAGATCCCACAAATTACCCGAAAAACACCGACAGTTTGCCCTAGAAGAAACAGAAAGGTTATTAAAAAAGGGAATTATAAGAGAAAGTCAATCACCATACAACTCACCTTTATGGATAGTTCCGAAAAAAGGAAATAAATTAAGAATGGTAAGTGACTACAGAAAGATTAACGAAGACACGGATCAAGATGTTTACCCATTACCAATGATCGGCGATATATTAGACCACTTAGGAAAAGCTAAGTTCTTTTCTGCCTTTGACCTCTCAGCTGGATTCCACCAAATCCCGATGAAGGAAGAAGACAAAAAGTACACTGCGTTTTCTACAACCCAAGGACATTTCGAATACAATCGCATGCCTTTCGGTTTAAAGAACGCGCCAGCCACTTTCCAAAGAATGATTGATAATGCATTCAGAGGATTAATCGGAACAAAATGCTTTGCGTACATAGATGACATTGTGATATTCGGAAGCTCAATTCAGGAACATAATGAGAACTTAGTAGCAGTCATGGAAAGAATCTACCAGTTAGGACTAAGATTAGAACCGAAAAAATTTGAATACCTTAAACCAGAACTAGAATACCTTGGACACATAATAACCAAAGAAGGAGTCACACCCAACCCTGAAAAAATAAACTGCATAAAAGAATTCAGACCATTGAAAACTGTAAAAGATGTGCAATCATTTTTAGGACTTGCAGGTTACTATAGGAAATTCATCAAGAATTTCTGTACTATAGCGAGACCCTTAACAAAGCTAACTCAGAAAGAGACAATATTCGATTGGACCCCAGACTGCGAAAAAGCATTTTACGATTTGAAGAACGCATTGGTAACCGCACCAGTTTTAAAATTCCCTGATTTTTCCAAACAATTTATACTGACTACGGACGCATCCAACTGTGGATTAGGAGCAGTATTGAGCCAAGACGGGCACCCTTGTCTTTTTATATCAAGAACATTGAACAAAGCCGAAGAAAAATACACCACCTCTGAAAAAGAACTTTTAGCAATTGTATGGGCTATGAAACGCCTCAGACAATATCTTCTCGGAAAGAAATTCAAAATTCAAACAGACCACCGTGCTTTAGTTTGGCTACACAATGTGAAAGACCCTAGCTCAAGACTTTTACGATGGAGACTTCGTATGGAAGAATACGAATACGAAATAGAATATGTAAAAGGAAAAGAAAATAAAGTAGCGGATTGTCTATCCAGACTTTTTCCCATCACTAAGGACACATTACAAGAAGCAATAGAAAAAACCGGAATTAGTACTGAAGAAGAAGAACCAAGCTTGGAAGACCAGTCACCGGAAATAGAAACATTCGACACGCCGCGAATAACAAAAGACGAAATTTTAAAAGAAAAAATCAAATTAACCGCGAGGCGAATGAGAGAACCATCAGAAAATGAAACCACAGAAACGGAAGAAGAAATCACGGAAACACCAGGAGACAATACTAATTTATATACGGATTTTATAAATTGGAAACTACAACCAGTCAAAGGCAAAATTAAAACAAAGCCTAACGCTATCGGCAAACTTTGGAAAGAAGTAACTAAGGATGAAATGCCTATGTACAACGAAGAAGATTGGCTGTATAAATTAAGTTGGTTTATCGAAGAATTCGTTAACAGAAAACTCTCAATTGTTAGATTATCCTTTGGAGATCCTCTATTTACATTTCTGGAGCGAGAAGTAATTCAAGAAATAATGGAATTCCTATCAAACTATTATCCAGATAAGAATTTCCACATTTGTTTCTCTACAACCCGAGAATTAACTAAGGAAGAACGAAAACAAATTATTAAAGAAGCACTGGATATTTTTGGACCGTTACCCACTACACCTAGAGGTAACAAATACATACTTAGTATTCAGGATAGATTGACCAGATACACCACTTTAATGCCGTTAGAAAGTGAAACCTCAACAGCAATAGTAGAAGCTCTGATAGAACAATATATTTACATTTATGGATCTCCTAAAATTATTCTCACTGATCAAGGGTCTAACTTTCTATCTGAGTTAATGGACCAATTTGAGAAAGCTTTGAAAATCAAACATATTAAAACTACAGCATTCCATCCACAATCCAACGGAAACATTGAAAGAATGCACTCAACCCTGAATAATCTGATCAAAACTAGCATGGCAGAAAATCAGAATAACTGGGACGAAAATTTAAAATATGTAACATTCGCAATAAATTCAACAGTAAATCAAACCACGGGATTCACACCCTTTGAACTCACGTTTGGAAGATTACCAAATATACCATCTCAAATTGAAAACTCACCCAATTTAACCCATCAAGATCTGATTAGAAAATGGAGGAAAAAACACGAGGAAAACATCAGAAAAGCTAAAGAAAGAATCCAAGTGGAATTAGAAAAAACTAAGAAAAGATTGGATGAAGGAATAACAAGAACGCATCCTTTATACAAGCCAGGGAACCTAGTTAAAATCTTAAATAACACCAAACAAAACAAATTAGAACAATCCTGGAAAGGTCCTTACGAAGTTATAGATTACCTAGATAATAATAATCTACGCATTAGGAATAAAGATAAAATACTGAGAGTACACATAGATCAGTGTATGCCTTATTTTTTAGATGAGGACCCTAGTACTTCTAATAGCGGCAATGGCCAAGTGTGAAGCCAACTACACCTTACAACCGTCAAAATTCCCATTATAGAACAGGAAGAGGGTACCATCAAACATATTATACCTATCCCTTATCCTATCCAAAACCTATATTTTGCAGTAATTCCCGACCATGACTACTTAATAAAATTTAGAGACTCATATGTAATTACTGACAAGGAAACAATAAATAAATGTACGACGATAAGCGAATATAAAATTTGCGAAAGAAGCCAACCAAACCTTAGGCTGACTGACAGTGAAACATGCGAAGCTACGATATTCAAGCGATACTCAGAGAACAAATGTAAAACTTCAACTTTTGCTTTACACAAAGAAACCTTCATACCCGTACTAAACGGATACATAATAGTACTAATGAACGAGGTATATTTAGATATTAGCTGCGAAACAGGAATAGAACACCTAAAGATTAAACATCCCTCACTACTGACGGGCTCATATTGTAAAATCTATAATGGAATGGACGCACTGTACCTTAGCAAAAATCTAAAGGGACAATTTTACAACGAATTCAATGCGACCTACAACATTAGTTACTCTAACGACGATCTAAAAACCTTAGAAAGTAAATTAATACGTCTCCCTAAAATTATAGATAACAATGAATTACGACAAGCCAAATTAAGCCTAGACGATGCAGAAAATATGTTAAAATCAATAGCCATTAACAGAAGACTAAGAACATGGAGAGAAACAACTACGGATTGATTAAGCTATTTAGGTTACGCAGCGCTAGGATTAGGATCAGCCTATATTCTGTACAGATTAGGAATACTCGAATTCATACAAAAGTGTATGCCCAAAAAACTCTGTATATTCTGTGTAAAAACAAAGGTAACAACGCCGACGAACGTCGTCACGTACAATTCTAGCTTGCAACCCGTGGTGATCACCGAAACACCAAAAGTAAGGAGGGTAAGAATTTAGTAAATTAAGAGACTAATTTATGTCTAAAAAGGGGAGTGTTACCAGGTCAGATGATGACCTCCTTCCCCCAGGTTTAGTTACCCATATATGTAGAGGTTGATGATCTCCCCCTCCTAGGTTTAGCTGTCTATATATGTAGAGGTTCAGGCAGGCCTCGTCAGTTCTTCTCTAACATCTCTCACGAATAAAACCTACAAAGTGACATCAGTTTGATGTCACTACCTATAAAAATTAGAAAGTTTAGTTTTCACTATAACAAATTGGAAAAAAAATCTTAATTTTCAAAGAAATTTAAACGGTTTTAAACCTTAGTGTTCCTCATTTCTCGTGTTCGTGCATTGTGTGTGTGCTGTGCGTGCTTCACCAAGGATCCATACTCTACTTGCATCGTGTTGTTTCCTTCTCGGAAATAATTGTATGGTTTTGTGTGCCTTGTTGGAGTACGTTCCGCGGTTCACGTTTTCCACGGCCTCGATAGGAGAGTGATTGCTGGTTGAGGATGCGTTTGCAACGACCGGTTCTTACACACCTGGGAGCTCACCTACCATAAGTTCCCTCACATATTTTATCTTAATTCATTTTTATTAATTTTTTATCTTAATTAATTAATAATTAAAAAAACAAACAAAAAAACAAAATAATGATTAGTTCTGCATGTTTTAGCTATTAGTAGTTAGTTTTAATTTTAATTTAAAATTATCTGGCACTGAAGAGGGCCCCCATTTGTGGCCAAAACGTTTTCCTTCCCAATGTTTATGTCCTCTACGACATGAATAATTAGAAACTAAACTGACCCCAAGCCAAACTAAATATCACAGATTTAAAATCTACTACTATAATAATAATTTATGCAAAATTTTATCTTCAACAAATTTTTTATTCAGAAGTCACAATTAAATTCCAAAAGATGGCTGGGCTGATTTTCTAATTTCAAATATATATTGTAGTTATTGATTTCAAATTTGCGCGTAGATCCAATATACCCGGGGCAAGGGTATTAGGAATTTTCATTTCTATAAACAGCTAATTTAACTTTGTCAAACCCTAGAGGAATTGCTTCCATTAAAAATGTATAGGAAAGGATCTTATTTTTAAATTTCTGCAACAAAGAAGCATTTATGAAGAAAATTTTGTTTGGAAAAATACGTTTTATTATGCAAAAGAAATCATTCTGAATAATACATTTGACTAATATATTTCTTAATATATTATCTATTTTAATAATCTTATTATTTAATTCAAATTCATTTGCGTAATAAAACGCATTTTTCCAAATAACATTTTTTTATGAATACTTCTTTATTGCAGAAATTTAAAAATGAGATCCATACCCGTACATTTTTAATAGAAATAATATCCCTAGGGTTTGACAAAGTGAAGTTAGCGTTTTATGCGAGTAGTGTTCTTAAATGGTCAAGAATTTATGCTCAGCAAATTTTTTTGAGAATATGCTCAGCATTTAAGTATTTATAGAGCATTTGAAGGACTTATTTTTTAAACAAGTACATTAATAATTAAGGTTGAATGTAAGTCCCATCCCCGTACAAATAGTAGATTCCCATGGGGCGCCGTCGAGCTATGCTGTTATGAAAAATTTTCATGGGCTCGCATGGTGAAAATTTTAGTGCGCTACTAGCTTAGAATTCGTAGTATGTGTGTATACGTATAGTCACCAATGCTATGCCAGCGCCCAATTCGTAGATCGTGTAACACTGCAATTTAAACCTAACTGTGATATGCGTTTGAATAGCTGGATGTCAAAGGTTATTGCTAGCAGTTAAAAAAATCTCAGGTCAAGTGAGATGGAAAGGAAGATTTATAAAGAACAAAACTTGAGACTATGAAGTGCGTCGAAATTCGGGACTGGTTGAAGCAAGGAAAAGAAAATATTCTGCCGTCAATTTCACGTATGCTTCCAAGCTGGTTGTGTGTGTGTATGTGTGTCGAGACCTACAGCAGACAAGCTGAAAAAAGGGAACAGTGTTGCCGGGTCGCGATATTGTTACGTTTATATGTTTGAAAGTGACTGAAATTTAAATGTTCTAAATTAGATTATCTATAAATCTGCACGGTGGAGAGATTTGATGTTTTTTTCAAAAATTTATAATTTCAATCAGCACAAATACCGACATTTTTTAAATTTCTCTACCAGAGCGTTTAATTACTACAAATTAAAATGTGGAGAGTGCCTATGCAGTGCCCATGAATTACGTGTTAAAATAGTCAACTTTGACATTAATTATCTCTGCATCGGTACGGTTGAAAAATTTGAAATTAATTTAGCATATAAATAATTATCCTATTTAAATATCAGCTCCTTTTTTATAAAATTCTACCAGAGATCGATTTTTTTACATACAACCTTAATTCATATATTTTTCATGAACTCTTCCCTAGCGGACCCGGTTGAGAGAACGGTCAGAATCTGACCTCACATTATTATGGCTAAGAACGATAAAAAACATTTAAAGAACTGCAATTATGATTCTGTGGCGAAATTTGGAATGGAAGGCGTAGGAATACGT
The DNA here is from genome assembly GCA_030998225.1 of Diplolepis rosae. Taxonomy (NCBI): domain Eukaryota; kingdom Metazoa; phylum Arthropoda; class Insecta; order Hymenoptera; family Diplolepididae; genus Diplolepis; species Diplolepis rosae. The sequence goes on from JAPYXD010000082.1 coordinate 17,029, forward strand.
ACAATAATTTTATTTTTCAGCGATGAAAACTAGGAAAACATCATATGCCTGTCACTGAAGGCAAATCAATAGTTCACCATTTGCGGAACGTCTCCACCGTCAGGGTTGACGGGGTTGACCATTCGTTGAAGTGAGACGCATTTATTTTTTATCTCACTTCTACCAATAGCCAATCCTGTCGGTGGAGACGTTCCGCAAATGATGAACCACTGCACTTCTTTCAATGACAGGTATATGATGTTTTTCTAACTTCTTTCTCTAAAAAATAAAATTATTGTATTTATTCCTACACCTTCCACTTCAAATTTGATCGCAGAATCATAATTACAATGACTTAAATGTTTTTTTTTACCTTTCTCAGTCATAATAATACCGTTCTCTCAACCGGGTCCGCTAGGGTTATAACGTAAAATTGACATATAGTTATTTTATATTATTTATTATTTCACACAAGTCGACGCCTCCATGCCGGTGTGCTCAGATTGCAAACTGGGGTACCTACAGACGCGATTGCACGCCGTATCCGTGTGAAGCGAGTCGGAAGAGAGGACGGGGCGAGGAGAATGAGAAGTAGTAGGAGTCGTTCTCGCGTGCTAGATAGACAAGGAAAGAACAAAAGCAGCGCGCCGCGTCATCTCTGCCTACTCGCTTCACACTGATACGGCGTGCAATCGTGTTTGTAGGTACCCCGGTTTGCAATCTGAGCACACTGCTCCATGCAGTATAGTTCTATTAAGGATCCTCTAGGGAAGGATGGGACAATGTTCCCCCACTCAGACTTCCGCCATGACAATTGGATCGGAAGGAAAGTATTCATTGTACTATAGATTTAGTTGCCCAAAGTTTCAATTGACCATAAAATCACCAGAAGTCACTATATTTGAAAAGCAGTGTTAGACGAAGATTATGAAAGGGATGTTTCGGCAAAATTTGCGAGTATATGGGGCAACGAAAACTATGGTACAATGAATACCTACCGGATCGGAAGTGACGTCATACGCATTCATGATCGTTAAAAACAACAACAGGTTTTGAGGTTAGTTTTAGGAGCGAATACACTTTCCCGTATATAATATGCATCGCAATGTATCAGTTAATTATAATGCATATATCATAATTAGATACTTATTGAACGAATATACTCACATTCGTTATAAATTACTAAACAAAAACATAACGAACTCTCCAACAAACTCCGCTCAACCAATCCGTATTAAGCACCAGGTTTGTCCCATCCTTCCCTAGAGGATTCTTAAGTTCTACTTGCTGACAGCGCCGTGTATCACTCAATTAAGGGTAGCCTGAAATTATCGCTTTCCGCACGCAAAATCACTTCCCTGATAACACATTTTTAATGCAAATGTTTTTTATTTTGACAGATTTGTGTAAACTTTGTGCAAGGTTGCGTCCGTCACTACATTGTTACGAGCTGCGCATGTGTGAGAACACGCAAGTTTGAGATTGGTGGGTCCTGTCGGTTAAATTATTGGAATAAACCGGGTGATTAAAATGTTTAAATAGCAACTAGGCGCGTTGAATTAACACGTGGATCAATAAGTCCCGGAACTGACACATAGATGGCGTTGCCAACAAAAGTTCTGTATGATTTCTCATGCGTACCAACCTTCAAAAGATACCTGTCAAAATTTCATGACATTCTGATGTTTGGTCCACGAGTTACAGTGATTTAAGTGACGCTAGTCTTGATATTCTCAAAACAATGGATTCGAAACAATTTCTTGTCTTGATTTACCATTGCTTCTTGATGAAAAAAAACACAGTGCAAACTCAGAAATGGCTTGAAAACTGTTACACGGAGAAAAGTTTGGTGGATTCGCTCGCCCAACACGTAGAACAGACGCGCTAAGTACATGGAGAGCTGCGCCACCTCTGTTTGGTCGAACAGCTCAGTCAATTTGGGGGAACCATTACCCCAAACTAGCCGAGCCGTTACACGAAATACTTAGGCCAACCGTTCTCTCGGAAGCTTTGTCGTCAGCTGGGGGTAACCAGTGCCCCAATTTTAGAGTACACGTCACACTAAACCAAAGAGGAGCGGCTTTCCCACCGCTAGTGCAACGGTTCTACTAAACTTCTCTCCGTGTACGGGGACTCTGCTCCATCAAAAACAACCATTTGTCGGTGATTTTCTAAGCTTAAACGTGGTCGTACAGACACTGAAGATGCTGAACGCTCCGGCCGCCCAAATGAGGTAGTTACGCTGGAAACCATCAAAAAAGTCCACCAAATCGTTTTCGAAAACCGTAAATTAAAATTGCGTGAGATAGCTGACACATTAGATATCATACGGTAGTGTGTACGCTATTTTGCATGAACATTTGTCTATGAGGAAGCTGTTGTCAAAGTGGGTGCCACGTTTGCTCACGGTGAATCAAAAACGACAACGTGTCGTTGATTCCGAGCGCTCTCTGGAGTTGTTGCGCCGAAATAAACCGAATTTTTTGCGTCGGTATGTGACAATGGATCCATCACTACACTCCGGAGTCAAAGCGGTCGTCAGCCGAGTGCACTGCAGTCGGTGAGAAGCGTCCATAGCGGCCAAAAACGCAAATGTGGGCCGGTAAGGTTATGGCCTCAGTATTTTGGGATGCTCATGGAGTTTTGTTCATCGACTATCTTGAAAAAGGTAAGACGATCAATAGCGAACGTTACATTGGCCAATTGATGCGTTTGAAGAACGAAATCGGTGAGAAACGGCTCCAAATGAAGAAGAAAAAAGTGCTCTTTCACCAAGACAATGCGCCGTGTCACAAGTCACTCGCTACCATGGCGAAATTAAATGAATTGAGCTTCGAATTGCTTTCACACCCACCATATTCACCGGATCTGGCCCCCAGCGACTACTACCTGTTTGCAGACCTCAAAGAAATGCTCCAAGGAAAGAGATTCTACTCCAACGAGGAGTTTGAAGGAGATTATGTTGATGAATAAAGTCGAGTTTTGCCAAAAAATGTGTTTTTCCTAGTTAGTCCCGGGACTTATTGATCCACGAGTTAAATTTAATATTTATTGGTTAAACGTAAAAATGCTCGGCTCAGTCCGGATTGACGAGCTAATTATTCGCGATCAAAGATAATTTAACAAAAGATAAAATCTGAGTTTAAGACCCCTTCTAGAAATAATCGATTGAGCCCGATTGAAATCGATTGACACAATTGATAACGATTAAGAAACACGATAGAAATCAATCAATTTAATTTAATTTAATCATATACTTTAGTCGCTTGAAGTCGTTCTTCTCCATTGCAAACTTCAGACCGTATATGGTATTTGACAGCTAACGCTTCATAGATTATTCAGTGAAAAAAAAGTTTCAAGTTTTGTTGTTTATTGTTTTGCATTGATTCGAAATGGAGATTCCAGACGGTCATTTTCGTCACATTTTACTTTATTACTTCCGAAAAGGTAAAAACGCAGTGCAAGCTCGAAAAATATGTATGATGTTTATGGTGAAAACTTATTAACAGAACGTCAGTGCCAGAATTGGTTTACTCGTTTTCGTTCCGGAGATTTTGACCTCAAAGATATACCACGCTCTGGATGCCCAACTGAAGTTGACGACGACAAAATAAAAGCAAGGATCGAAAATAACCGGCGTAGTGTGACACGAGGAATTGTAGAGAAGCTAAACATATCACATACATGCGCTGAAAGACATTTAAAACAACTTGGTTATGGTAATAAGCTCGGTATTTGGGTTCCTCTCAAATTGAACGAAATTCAACTCACTAAACGAATTTCCACTTGCGATTCGCTGCTGACACGTAGCGAAACTCATCCATTTTTAAAGGGAATCGTAATGGGCGATGAAAACTAGGTTGTTTACGATAATGTCGGGCGAAAAATATCATGCAGAAAGCGAGATGAGCCTGCATAATCGACATCAAAAGCCGATATTCATCAAAAGAAGGTTATGCTGAGTGTTTGGTGGGATTTTAAAGGTATTGTCCTGCACCATCCGATTATCATTTATTCTGTTCATTTGAAAACCATTTGAATAGAAAAGCATGGATTCAAATAAGGCTGTCAAAAATGAGTTGATTCAGTTTTTTGCCTCGAAGAACCAAACTTTCTACGAAAGCAGAAATATGAAGCTGACTGGAATATGGTAGAAGGTCGTCGAACATAATGGTCAATACGTATTTGATTAATATTTGTTATTTGTAACAATAAACTTGCTTTGAAAATCATGAAAAAAAAACAAAATGATTTAGATCTATGTCTCGCCGCTATCAGCCCTAGTATGACAGATCTATAAACAGTTTGGATAAATTATGGATTATGATTTAATTTCTTAACTCTTTCATAAACCGCCTATCACGAACCTAATATCCGGACTTTGCCCCTAATCTAACCTTACAAATATACGCAGAATAATAATGATTAACAACCAGAGCTGGGTAACTATTTCAAATGAATCCATTTCAAATACCTATTTGAAATGCAAAATGCCATTTTGTATTTTGAATGGGAAGAAGAAAACCATTTTGCATTTTCTATTTTAAATAGGTTTTCGACCTATTTTCAACTTAAAATACTATTTTCTAGTTTTTTTTGGTTCCGCCCCGGACAAGTAAAAGCACATGTTGGCTCCCCACCGGAGAAATGCTGCCATTGGTCAAAATTTGGCGCGCGATTTAAAATCGAATTAATTTAATTCAATATTGAATCGCGCGCCAGTTTAGAGCCGATGGCAGAATTTCTCCAGCGGGAACCCAACACGCGCTGCTCGCGCAGGCAGCCATTTTTCGAAACACTGATTTTATTTTACTATTTAGTTACGCAGGCACGATTTTTTGCGCCCGAAAAGAAGATCCATGGGGGATGCAATATTCGAGAAGCAATTGCTACTTAAAGCAAATGAACACATCCGCAAATAATAATAATTATTCTTGGTGTAATTTTTTGTATTATTACAAATCCATTTTGCATTTTGTACTAACCTATTTCAAATATACATTTTGCATTTTTCATTTTAAATAGAAAATAGGAAACCATTTTCTATTTTGCATGTTAAATGGATTTTGCGAAACTATTTTGCATTTTAAATTTTAAATACATTTTGAGAACCATTTTACCCAGCTCTGTTAACAACGAAGTGATTATTTAGAACAAAGCACGTGTAGGGTTCTCTGAAGCCCTCACACGGCGACAATCACGTTAAAATCTATGTCGCACAATTCCAAAGAAATTCTAAGAAGTTTGAAGCAATTCATATTCCTTTATCGCAATCTCTATTTTATAAATAATCATATCCCTTCAATAGCTATTCTACGACCCTCTCATAGCATCGAATTTAAATGACATGAAAGAAAAATCATTAAATTGTTAATATGATTTAACCCATTAACGCCTAAACGGACGTTTTTTCCTGCAAACTTTCCGGCCATAAAAAAATTATGTAGAAAGTTTATAAAAAATCCAGCCAAAGTTTTTCTGAAGTCAAATTTCATCTTCTTTGAGAATCTCGCCCTAATTTTTCGATAAAACGTCAGCCTTCATTGTTATTAACAATTTTATTGAAAAAAAAATTAACTATCGAGATCGATCACTTTTAAAACCAACAAAACACATGGAAATCGAATTCCAAGAACCACAGAAATCGTTTTTCTCACGTCCATAGACATAAAACTCGAAGTTCACTTGCTGTTTTTTTGATTTCCGATAACTAGGTGTCATCATGAGATTTAGTTTTCAAAAAAATAAGTTCGGTTGCAGCTTGGATAAAAGCTGAACGGAGACATAGTTTGTTTAGGCAATATAATTTTTCAATAATAACTTTAAATTCGTGATCAGTAATCCTAGAAACCCGAGAGTACACATTTTCAAGTCATACTATGAACTTTTTACATCATCATGGTCAAATGTCAAAATCAGATAAATTATAAATCGCCTAAAGCTGTGTCAGAAAGCGCCATCTGCGCAAAGTTAACCAACAGCAAGTGATGTTCGAGTTTTATGTCTATGGACGCGAGAAAAACGATATCTGCGGTTCTTGGAATTCGATTTCCATGTGCTTCGTTGATTTTAAAAGTGATCGATCTCGATAATTTCACTTTTTTTCAATAAAATTGTTCATAACAATGAAGGCTTACGTTTTGTCGAAAAATAAGGACGAGATTCTCAAAGAAGATGAAATTTGACTTCAGAAAAACCTTAGCTGGATTTTTTATATAATTTCTACATAAATTTTTTTATGGCCGGAAAGTTTGCAGGAAAAAACGTCCGTTCAGGCGTTAATGGGTTAAAAGTTAAATTGTATATCCATAAGTGATAGGGTGCTCATGACAGGTGTAAGCCCTAGTTCTTATCACAATTCTAAAGGAATGCGAGAAGTTCCTAGCTTTCATGGTAGCACAAAGAGCAATAATCTCTCACCTTTGATCTTTTTATTGAAAACAAATTTATTATTATTTCAAATTAATTACTTGAGTTTGAAATTTCTGCTACTGCTTACATTATTGGAGAATCACTAGTCGCGTATCAGATAGAATACGTTGCCGACAGGTGTCCACGTAGACAATTTCAAACTCTTATGTCGCAAATAAATGCAAATTAAATTCAAATTTAAAGAATTTGAAATCTTTCTATGAAAAAAAAGACGCTTTCGACCGCGCTGGGATTCGAGCCCAGGTCTTCATTGTCGAATAATTATGTTTCACAACACAAAAGCGTTGTCGTTTGCATCACCTTGCTGCCAGAGGGTCTCTTCTGCGGGCATAATAGCGGTCAGTCTTTTAATCTGAAACATGTGAACCAAAAAAATTTAGGTACTACATTATAATACCTCTTATTTGAACTAAAAATAATATAAAAATGTTGGAAATTCAAAAATTAGGCAGCATGAAGAAAAAAATTTTAGTTTTTAATGTGCAAAAAAAATTGTTTAATATTGATTTTCATGTAATGTTTTTAGTTTAAATAGAAGCCACACTCATTAGCTTGAAATAAAGTCCTGAGTTGTTGAGATCCGTTAATAAAAATTATTTTTCTTGTGCCCGCAGTGTCAAAAAATACTGTTTCGAGAAAATCGGCTTCAAAAATCCCGTGCGTGCTCACCTGCCTCGTGTACACTCGGCGTGCTAGAGGTTATCACTGAGGAAGTATTTCGAATTTTTATCTGAAATTTTAGAAAAATATTTTTGGATATGCCTACTATTTATTGAGATTATCCGTGAAAAATGCATTTTTTCGACCCTCTGAACGAAGCTTCCCCCTTAAGTAAACTATATGTTTTTATAAATTTAATTGCAATGATAAAATTACTAAAAATATATATCGGGTGTACAAATAAGTTTCCGTCGTTTTTATCAAAAATTGGGCATTTATTGTGAAAGAACGGAACCTTATGTTTTATTCGAAGTATTGTCAATCGTATTGTTCTTCTTGCGTTTGGCACGAATCATGATCCAATAATGCTTCCAATTCCGCGTCTTCATACACTTTAGGCCTTCCGCTACGTTCTTTGTCTTCGACGTCAAATTCATTGTTTAGTTTTTGATCATAGAAGCCTTTAGATTTTTCTTTAGCTGCGTGGAGTCTGATTTTCGCTAAGCTTTAAGTTTCAACTAATTTATCTTGTAAAGTTTTGAGAAATAGATTATATGTAAGAGGAAGTTTACTTTGTGAAAATTCTGAAGGAATTGTAGCTTTTTTACCAAAAATCAATTCGTCTGGAGTAAAGCCTGTTCTTTCGTGTGTAGAAGTGTTATAAGGGAAAGTTGCGAATCTAATCCATCGATCCCAATTAGTTCTTTCACAGTAATTCTTCAAGTATTGTATTGGAACATGATGACTTCTTTCCAACGATCCCTAGGATTGGGGGTGAAAAACAGTTTACTTTAATTGTCAGTATGTATAATTTTGGGACATCCAAAGCGAGAAATAAATTGCTCTGCAAGAGCCATAGCGATAGTTGTAAATTCAATATTTTTTAAAGATATAGCATCAGAATATTTTGTTAAATTATCCTGTATAGTTAATATGTACTTATTGCCCTGTTCTGTTAATGGTAATAGTCCCACAATGTCAATTTGTATTTTTTCGAATGCTTCTGAAGATGAATCTGTAATTCTCATGGGTAATCGAGTTTTTATTCTTACTAATTTATTTATTTTGCAAGTTTCGCATTGTCGTACAGAATCTCTAATATCTTTACGCATATCTGGGCAGTAGAAATTTGATCGAATTCTGTTACATGTTTTATTCGACCCCTTATGTCCCCCTATAGCTGAAGAATGATACTCCTCAATAATTTTCAAACGATCAGTTTCTGGTGGGACCTCAATTTCATCATAACAAATAGTAATTTTATAATTACCTTGACCAAAAACATTACATAGTTCTTCATCAATAAAGGACCAAGATATTTGATGAATACCGTTACCAACGCGCGAAATACTATTGTACTATAATTAATTTTTAATTCATCCATCGCATGTTTCAAACCTATCAAAGCTAGGATCTAGCTATCAAAGCTATCAAAGGAATATGAACTGCGTAGAGTTCCGAGTCGAAGGTTTCCTTTATAATAAGCTTTAAAACGCAATGTTCTTCATATTTATAGACTATTAAATTTCCAAGTTGCAAAGGTTCTGGAAACTCTGATTTTAAATCATCATATTTAAACTTATTGTGCGAAATTAACTCTTGAATATAGCCTCGGTAGGTAATTTGCAATCGACTGGAACAAATTGAATTAAATTATCATTTTTCATGTAAAGTTTATCTTGGAAATTCTAAGGCAAGATAATCCAAAATTTTCTGCTTGAACCTCATTTTTATCAGCAGAAACATTATTGTCATCAACAATCGGAATGCATTAAAATTCTTTATTTTCAGACTGATTTCAGTTTCATGAGTTCCAAACTACTGAAGGAATCAGTTTCGTCATTTAAAAATATATCTCTATCAGGAATATTATTCCCATCATTATCAATTCAATTATCATCTCGATTCAATGAAAAGCCGCTACTGCCAGCCTTGGGAGACAAATCAACAGCCAACCAATTATGCCTGTTGATAGGACACACATATCATGTCTATCGTTCAGACAATTACAGATATCATGTTCCTGACTGGGACTTTGTGATCCTGCTTGACACAGATCAACATAAATATGAGGCCTGTTAAAAAAATAACGTGAATTTTCATTTTTTTCGAAAAATATTCATTTATTCATGAATTTCTATGCTATCCCCTTCAAATTGATCCCCCTCTGATATAATATACTTGTACCAGCGTTTTACCCAATCCTCAAAGCACTTCTCATATGCACTTTTTGGTATGTCCTTAAGCTCTCTCAGCGAGTCGGTTTTTATCTCTTCAATCATGGCGAAACGCCGTCTTTTTATGGGTCTCTTCAATCTTGGGATCAGGAAAAAGTTATAGGGGGCTAAATCTGGTGAATACGGTAGATGAGACATGATAACGGTGTTGTTTTTGACCAAAAAATTACGAACAAGCAATGACGAGTGAGCAGGTGCGTTATCGTGATGCAAAAGCCATGAATTGTTTTTCCACAATTCCGGGCGTTTCTTTCATACTGCTTCACGCAAACGGCGCATAACTTCAATGTAATACTCCTTATTTATTAACCGTACGACCTTGTGGCAAGAACTGCTGATGCACTACGCCATGATAATCAAAGAAAACAGTGAACAAAACCTTGACATTTGACCGAACTTGACGTGCTTTTTTCGGTCTTGGTGATTCATTGTGCTTCCATTGGGACGATTGTGCTTTGGTTTCGACGTCATAACCATATACCTATGATTCGTCAGCAGTTATGACCCCTGTAAGCAAATCTGAATCGTCGTTGACGTCATTCAACATTTCATGAGTGATGGTCATGCGAAGGGTTTTTTGGTCAAAATTTAGCAGTTTTGGAACGAACTTCGCTGCCACATGCTTCAGATCCAAACTATCCGAAAAAATTGCATGGCATGAGTCAACCGATATCGTCATTCACCTCTTCTCGACCTTCTGTGAAGAACTTGTACCACTTGTAAACACTTTTTTGACTTACAGTATACTCACGGTATGCCACTTTCAACATTTCAAGTGTTTTTGAGCACTTAATTCCATTTGTTACACAAAATTTGATGCATATTCTTTAATCCATTTTTTTCGACAGCAGAAAATCGCCAACACACGCAAAATACTTCTAACCTTTATGCCTCTCACAGACGAACAAAAAATGCTATATTGCTGAAACTATGAACATGCATTCGGGACAAGTGTGCCAACATAGGAAAAAAAATCGAAAATCGAATGTACATGGCCCACGAAATTTGAAAATTCACCTTATTTTTGTAACAGACCTCGTATGTCCCTTACTCGGACTTTCTGATCCCTGACTCGGATCAATATAAATATATCCCTTGCTTGGACTTCCTGATTCCTGACACGGATCAATATAAATATCATGGGCGACATCACCCCGTACTGGAAAATTCATCTCCCTCGCTGGCAGTCAAATAATCATTATTATTATCACTCGAGCTGTCAATTATGTCGATTAAATTTTGACTGCTACAACTTGCACGATTGAGACAATCATCAAAAAGGGTTCGTTTTCGTCAGTTGTGTAATAACCGTGTGAAAAGTTTTTTTTCAATTGAGGAATTACAATCGTCTAGGTGAGAATGAAAGCAAGACGACAACGCAACAATTTGAAAACAGGATCCTTAATATTGTGTAACCAAACATAAGTGGTCTATGGTCTGTTATTTAAGTGAACTATGACAACGTTTTACTCAACTCCTTACTATTTCCTATGTAACGCTTATTGTTATTCACTTCGGGTGAATTAGGTATTTATCAAATTCATTTTACTCTACTAGGATTTAATAGGTGTTCAAAGGTCTTTATGTCCCAAAATTAATCGACAGAGTTGAGTAAAATTACTTCAACTATTATTTGACTTTTTTTCAACTTTGGACCCATTTTATTTTTTTTTCAAATCATCTAGTTAAAAAGCTGAGATTTTTTCCTATAAAATAGCAAAATTTCAGGATGGCGTTTTTTTTTGTTTTCGAAGCAATTGTGCGATGAATAACCGGATGCTCCGCCGGAGCTGAGGCCGCGCGACCTTCGCTACCGTCTTCACGCCGGGGAATGCGTAGAACACCCTCAAGCTAATTTTTTACATTACATAATATCATATTCGGTTAGTGTGACTGTCCTCTGTGAAATACATGTGGGATGTTTTGAAACGTAACCTCAAAATTTAAATATATGATATTTCATCACGTGATATCAAAATCATGGGACGCAGAAAACTAAGGAAGGTGTTTGGTACGTTAGAGCGGCAAGCAATTATGGTGAAACAATTAGTTTCAGAACATGGAATATAAAGAGATTTGCAGCTCGTTCTAGCTTACAACATTCTTCAAAACATCACATACTCACCCCTCAAGCTTTATTCCAGTGTGCAAAGAGTAATTGCAAAGAAACCGAAATTATCTTCAGCAGCAAAGGGATTTACGCCATAGCTAACGAGATTCTGAAAAGACGATTTGACTAAGCAGTAACGATTCCGGGTACACTGCAATACCACGCTTTCCTTTTGACTCAGGATAGAAAACTTTTAATGAAAATTTTTCATCTTCTGAAAAGTATGGCATCTTTCCAAAAGGCCAAAAAAAGAAACCGCAGAAGAGGCCCGCGAAATTACCTCCAAAAGCGAAAAAATTCGTCTAGAAATCCATCAAACTCACATTCAAATAATTCACCCAGATAAACAGAAACATCACTTCCCTACACATTCAATAACTAGATAAAAAATTTAATAGATTTAATTTTCAAAACATATTCTAAATTAATCTTACACTAACTGTAATTCAAGCATTGTAACTTGTGACTTAACAATGACAGTTCTAACTCTGTAAATGCATAGAGCAGTTACACTAACCGCGTATGATATTATGTAATGTAAAAAATTAGCTTGAGGGTGTTCTACGGGTTCTGCGGCGTGAAGACGGTAGCCAACGGTCACGCGGCTTTAGCTCCGGCGGAGCATCCGGTTATTCATCGCACAATTGCTCGAAAACCAAAAAAACCCCATCCTGAAATTTTGTTATTTTATAGGAAAAAATCTCAGCTTTTTAACTAAATGATTTGAAAAAAAAATGGATCCAAATTTGAGAAAAAGTCAAATTTATTTTTGATTTTCGAAAATGGAGGTCAAATTTTGATTTTTTTCAAAAATGGTTACAAACAGCATATATATAAATGCTTTTTATTTTAATTTAAAAGTAGAAGAAAATATTCTCAGAAATGAGTCAGCACTCGCAAGTTTTCTGCCTTGCACTTAATATTAACCCTCACTTATATCAAAACGGTGAGAGAAAAAAAAGATAAACTACAATAAAATAAAATACGTATAAACTTATAATAACCAAACCTTTCCGTTTTTCAATTTTATTTTGAATGTATTTTCAGAATAAAAACTAATGTGATTTTATAAGTCACGCTCGTAAAGTAGAAAGCACGTAAGGTGAGAACTTTTTAACTTTTCAAACTTTTCAGGAAGGTTTCAAGAAATTTCAAAACTTTCAAGTTTTCATTTCACAAAAATAAACTTCATGAAAATTGACATCCCTAGTTACGGATGAGGACAGAGGAGTACTGTCCAACCCTATCCGAAATTCTTGGCTTGTTCCGGATGAGGACAGGCCAAATACCCTAGCGGACCCGTGTGAGAGAACGGTCATAGAATACTCTGACCGTTCTCTGACTGTTCTATGACCGTTCTATAACCTCGCATTATTACGGCTAAGAACGGTAAAAAAGATATTAAAAGTTTTGCAATTATGATTCTGTGACGAAATTTGAATTAGAAGGTGAAGCAATAAATACAATTATCTTATTTTTCAGCGATAAAAACTAGGAATACATCATGTACATGTCATTGAAGGCAGTGCAGTGGTTCACCATTTGCGGAACGTGTCCACCAATAGTAAACCTTCACGGTGAAGACGTTACGCCAATTGTGAACCACTGCACTGCCTTCAATGACAAGTATTATGTTTTTCTAGTTTTTATCGCTGAAAAATAAGATAATTGTATTTATTCCTTCACCTTCTAATCCAAATTTCGCCACAGAATCATAATTGCAAAGCTTTTAATGTCTTTTTTACCGATCTTAGCCGTAATAATGCGAGGTCATAGAACAGTCAGAGAACGGTCAGAGTATTCTATGACCGTTCTCTCACACGGGTCCGCTAGGGTATCCAGCCCTAGGAATATTGTGGATTCAGTCCATTGTTTATATGATAAGGTCGCGTCTCTGTTTCCAGTTAAAAAAGGGACAGAACAAACCTAGAAAGAGTCAGAATGACCATAGCAAGGATAGCATGAGAAAGCGGCTCCGTACTTACGTGTATGTACGGAACCCGTAGAGGGTAGAGTTATCCAAGACTCCTATCCAATTATGGTTGAGGGCGATGCCTACACTTCGCAAGGCGCTCCAACAGACCAATGGGAGAAGGCTAGGGGAAAAGCTGAGATTAATACAGATCCTAGCGTCCCTACAGTAACCATGGGAACGCGGCTTAAGGTTTGAGAAAAAAAGACAATAGGGTATAGACGAGGAATGGATTGTCACGCTGCGTTTCGGAGACAAAACAAGAACGGAGATTATTACCATATATTTTGTTGCGAACTAGAAGGTGGACTTGTTGTTGTGTCGGCTTAAGTCAGTGATCCCAGAACGTGGGAGCTGGCGGCCCCCACCATAGACCCCACCAGCTCATGGCTTCTTCCTCGCTCGACTGCCATAGGTTGGTTGAGTGAGGAAGACACAATGAGCTCGAGGCATCTATGGTGGGGGCCGCCAGCTCCCACGTTCTGGGATCACTGGTTTAAGTGATCGACGATTTGTAAGAGAGAAAAAGAGAAGTTTAAGCTTTGTATGAAAAGCGTGTATGATCTATGTTGTTGAGGTTAATATAATATTATAAAGAACTTTTAAAAGAAAGCTAAGGAGCGACTGCGAAGGTAAGAGTCTTGTATTAAAGTTGGTTTGCTCGGGGTGTAAACTTTTAGAGTAATGGCGGCTATTAGTCAGGCGACGTGTTGCTAGCCAAAATTCCTCGACCGTGTCAAACCTTAATAGATTAGAGTATTTGTATGAGGCCATGGTAATGAGTGTAATTTCCCATTCTTCCCTCACTCAGTCCGATAATGCTCGCGAGTGTTGAACTATTGTACCTCTTGAGTAGCGGCACAAGTTCTTTTTTTATTTCTTGTGAACGTAAGTTGATAAGTAAATATCTTTGTAAGATTATGTAAGAAACCCACCCCTTGCGTACAGATATGAATCGGGTTTTTGTTTAATCAAAAATTTGAGCGAATTTCACAGGATTTCTAGTGAGTTGTGTGTTGAATGATGGAGTAACGTGGCGTTGCGTAAAATGTTTGTGAATTGATTAAGTGTGATTTCCGTACGCGTTGCAAAAGTTAGGGAGCAGAATTGCGTGCACATAGCTTGTTGGCGTGTGGTCACTGTTCTTTGACCTCGAATTATTATGGTTAAGAACGGTAAAAAAACATTTAAAGCATTGCAATTATGATTCTGCGATCAAATTTAAATTATCAGATGTGGGAATAAATACAATAATTTTATTTTTCAAGGATAAAAACTAGAAAAACATCGTATACTTGTCATTGAATGCAGTGCACTGGTTCACAATTGGCGGAACGTCTCCACCGTCAAGGTTGATGATGGGTTGGAGTGAGGCAACTACTTTTTATCTCACTTCTACCAATGGACAATCCTGAGAGTGGAGATGTTCCGCCAATCGTAAAAAACTGCACTGCTTTCAATGAAAGGTATGCGATGTTTTTCTAGTTTTTATCGCTGAAAAATAAAATTATTGTATTTATACCTACACCTGATAATTTAAATTTGATCGCAGAATCATAATTGCAATGCTTTAAATGTTTTTTTAACCATTCTTAGCCACAATAATGCGAGGTGAGAGAATGATCAGAGAACAGTCAAAGTATTTTCTGACCGTTCTCTCAACTGAGTCCGCTAGAACTGTAAGAGAACTGCGTTGTAGGCCTAGTGTAAATATAATAATGCGAGGTGAGAGAATGGTCAGAGAACAGTCAAAGTATTTTCTGACCGTTCTCTCAACTGAGTCCGCTAGAACTGTAAGAGAACTGCATTGTAGGCCTAGTGTAAATATTATAAAATGAAATTTTCATATATATCTTTAGATATATATAAATGACGTTGATTTTATTATTTCTCTAGCGGACTGATATTTCCGGACATTATATCTTAACCCAGCGCTCAACCAGGAACCCGAATTAGGGCTAAGCTAGGCCGTCTTTTCCTTTGACGCCGGTATTACGTATTCATCGGGAGTTTAATAGAACTCATTGAGGGGGATTACTGGGACGTGGGTTGCGTCTTGCCCGGGGGACAAGACAAGTGAGTTGGCATTGAATTTCAGATATCGTTTTTTTGTAGCTATTTTTGATTGGCCCAAGAAAGGCCTGGCGCCCAAGGAATAGCTTTATGTGTCGAGCTTGTAAGGAGGGTGGAATCGGTTGCACCCGTTTGCGGCCGTTTTCTAGGAATCGACTAATCTCTAGGACATTTGCGGCCGGGTTCGGAGCAGGTCAGTTAATTGCACTGGACGTTTGCGGCCGGGTCCGGAGCAGGTCAGTTTATTGCACTGGACGTTTGCGGCCGGGTTCGTTTGGAAATTTCTGCGGTAATTTTAGAAAATATGTGTTGAAAAATGTATTCAATTGCATTTTTTGAAAAATAAAGAATAATATGAGCAAATTTAATTACTTTTGCTTATATTGCAAATAAAATCCGATAATTCCAAAACACTTCTAACAAATTTATTATCTGTCTTGAGAAAATTATAACTAGGCTTTTTTAGGTTTTGAAATTTTATCAAATATTAATACATAAAAAGAAGCATTGAGCCGTGAGTAAAATGATTCACACAAATTGTTGTTCGAATCAAAGTTAAACTTGTTTCCACGTAAATTTATGTAGGAAATAATCAGTCATTAGAGATTTTGTTCTCTAAAAGATAGTTCCGGCTGTTAAAAGATTAATTATGTTAATGGAAAGAGCATCCTTTCTTATATGTTTTTGCTGAAATGTTGTGCTAACCAATCGCATGACAACTAATTATGAGATCGGTTAGTGCGTGGCTCTAACCAATCAGATGGTTGGTTATCATGTGATTGGCTAGCGCAACTTCCCAGTAAAAATATATAAAAGACGGTTTCTTCATCAAAATTATTATTTTCTTAACAGCCTGAAGAAGGAAACGGGAAATTGCAAAATGGAAGTGAGCTACATCGAGAGCAAGAGAGGCCAAACTCTCATGGTGGTAAATAAAAGATTTAAATTGCGAAATAAGAAGACTTTGACCACTGGCGAAGAACGCTGGGATTGTACAAATAAAAATTGCAATTATAAAATCTACATCCTGCAATCATCAAGCGAAATTGTTCGTTGGCAAAACGAACATAACCATCCTGCAGAAGCTTCAGGCATTGCTGTGCAGGAGATAAGCTCTTCTTGTAAGAGAAAAGATTCAGAAGACTTATCGGAAAAGCCATCAAAGATTATTCGCAAAGAGTTGACGAATAATGGATTTCCGGACATATTAACAACGCGGGACATTGTTAACATTAAAAAATCAATTTATCGAGCACGTTGTAAGATTTTGCCAGCATTGCCAAAATCAGCTGAAGAGGTGTATGAATCCCTCTCGAAAAGACAAATTCTTACATCGCGAGGAGAAGAATTTGTTGTTATTAACGACGCAGTGAAGCAAATTGTTGTATTTTCTTGTACAACAAATCTAATTGCTCTGTGTGGTGGTGCAAGAATTTATGTAGATGGGACGTTCTCTCACTGCACTAAGTTTTTCCTCCAATTATTCACACTCATGGGCTTCATAGGAGATCGCTATATTCCTCTGGCTTTTTTTTTATTACCAAACAAACAAGAAGATTCATATTATAAATTATATTCGCTCCTAAAAAATCATTGTTCAGCTGATTTGGGTTTAGATTTCACTCCTCAGACAGTTGTTATTGATTTTGAAAAGGCCTTTCACAACGCAGTTGCAAGTATCTGGCCAGGTGCAGAAATTATAGGTTGTCGTTTTCATCTGGGACAAACTTGGTGGCGAAAAATCCAACAACTAGGATTATCTTCGGAATATGAAGACAAAAAGTCAGAAATAGGTGTTTGGCTGAAATTTACAATGGGCCTCACATATTTGTGTCCAGAGGCAGTGAGCAATTGTTTTGTCGAATGTTTGATGTCTGACCAGCTAAACGATCCTCGAGTTTTTGAATACGCAGACTATCTTTTAGAGTACTACATCGCTGAAGATTCTCTATTCCCTCCACAAATTTGGGCAGAAGCAAGTTCAACTCCGACTCAAACAACAAATTGTTGCGAATCATTTCACTCTCGGCTCAATGCTTCTTTTTATATTGAAAATCCGTCGCTACATTCTTTTATTGATGTTCTATTTGATTTTCAAGTGGAAACTTACGTTGCGTTGCAGAGCATGCATATTTCTACTCGCAACCAAGACAAGTTTACACGAACTCGAAAATCTGTTCTTGATCATTTACTTCATCTGCATGAAACAAAAAGTATCTCCACATATGCTTTTGTGCAAAATGCTTCTAAGAAAGTTTATCCTGAGACCGCAAAGTCTTAAGTTGTTAATTATTTTCGAAGTCTCAGCCAGATGCTACATTGTGCTTCTTTAAAACTTAAAACCAAGCTGCCCTTTTAAGGGCCAACAAACTTCAATACAAAGGAATTCTCTTCTCGTTCTCGAATATAGTTGAAAATTTTCTCATATTTGTCTCCATTTTTAAAAAAATGTAATGGAATAAAATTTTCAACAAATGTTTTCTAAAATTACCGCAGAAATTTCCAACCGTGTATAGCTATCCTGCTGTGAACCCGGCCGCAAACGTCTAGTCTACCTGACGAATTCGACCAGGTTCTGAGAAGACCCGGATTAAGAGCCGCAACTGTCCTACCAGGCCGCGATCGCGAGCATAGGCGATAGCGTCCACTATACTTTGATCCTGTTTTGAGCTTACGCCAGATGGCGCCGAAGTATAATTTCTTAAACCTCACCCCGCTGACCACCTCACAGAAGTTGCATCACCAATGGTCACTAAGATGTGCTAAGATGCTAACGGATAGGAATAAACTTCGAGGTTTAATAAAACTATTTAAGTAATTATTATTAAGTAAGTATTCGAATCGGATTGATAAACTTGCTTTTTGTGATTGTAGTTTTCTGATTAGTGCATCCTTACATACGTGGAGTATTATTATTTCAATGTATATATTTGTAATTTTGGTACGTTTGGGTGATCATCTCTATTTGTGTTTAGCCTGACAGTACTCTGCGATACACAATTAAAACTCCATGTATGTGAGGATGCACTCATCAGGAAACTGTAATCACACAAAGCAAGATTATCAATACGATTCGAATAATTACTTGATAATAATTACTTAAATAATTTTATTTATCCTCAAAGTTTATTCCGATTTTATTATTTCTTGAATTATCTGAACATGATCTGAACATGATCTCAAGTCATCTATTATCTTCTTTTAGGGTTTTGAGCTTACGCCAGATGGCTCTGATGAATTCTATGTTGGGCCACCACTAAAGCATTACGCGGGCATGGCCTGTGTCCTACGCCCAGTGGAATTTATCTTTGCCTGTCGCTTTAGAACAAACCCGAGACGCAATACCGAAGTGTGCGTTACCTACAGCAGGGAATATTGCAGCGACACAAATAGCGCCCAACGTAGAGCTGTCATCGGAATCAGTCGCTTAATAGAAAAATCAGTTTTTTAGTTGCAATTTTGAATCATTTTAGACAGTCAAATCAGTCTTGCTTTATTGTATCGTGTAAGTAGATGAAGTGAGAAGGTTTACCCAAATTTATTCTCATACATATTCAAATGTCGAATAAAATAAAATAAATCAAGTTTCAAAAATTATAAATCGCTTTCAATTATAGTCAAAATACTTTTTTTCCACTTACGGTAGGATATATTTAAGGTTGGAATTGATTCAGGAACCTTTCGAATGTCAAGTTTTTATTTTCAGAAAGGCTTTTATTTAGTAGTGTTCGGCAAGTAGCTTTTAGAGTATCATGTGTCGAATAGAACTTTGAGAGATACTCTAACCTTGAATTCGATTTAGACTGTCCTCTTCCAAAGCGCAAGGGGTAGCGGGCAAGTTATTTTCAAAGTTCATGGGCCCATATAGAGTGTGCAGGGTATTATCACCAACGGTTTATCGATTGAGTAGTCTGAGTGGGGAAGAGATTGGGAAATTTCATGTGGTTGATTTGAAACCTTATGTTGGAACCGACTCTAAGTCGAGTTTCTCACCCTTGAGTTGCGTAGCGGATTAAACGAAAGAGATTTGACGATTCAAATGATAATAGGGACCCAGACGGCCTGGAGCAATATCGAGGGGCTCTGGAAGCCATCCAGGAAGAACCCCCTGGACTACTAACTACCCTGCAAGAGGCGTACGATCATAGGATAGCCAACGAGGTTCCACAAAGCGCGGTCCTGACAGAGATGCCTAGGGAGGAGGACCTGCTGAAGGACTTGAAGCAGGAGTACGACTTGGTGCCTCAGCGTCTAGGGACTGGCCGAGCAATTGGGGTGCAAGTTAAAATGCTGGGCATCGACAAGTCTACCCAGACGGGGCGACCCCCCTGCCGCACCATTATCGTGTATGAGAATCAGCCGCTGACCGACACGATCCTGTCAATGATAGAAACGCAGACGCCACCCGCCATGCTGACCAATCCACCTGAGTTTCCGCACCCATCTTCCTCCCGCGAGACATTGTTGCCTACAGACCCCATCGATCGTTATCAACGCAGGTTCTGGGGTAAAAGGAGCTCCCGCTGTGTGACTCCCTCTGACGAGGATTGGTCTCTGACAAAGAAGGCAACGCCAAAGCCCGCCCCCATCAACCCAAGAGGGTGCTGGAATTGTGGTGGGGATCACCGGTACAATAGGTGTCCCAAACACCTAAAATTGTTTTGTTTCCGGTGCGGAGAACCGGGGTATACTTCGGACAGGTGTCCCCATTGTAATTAATTACAGCCAGATTCCTGTTGAGTTCCCTTTTCCCTCTTATCGGATACAGACCCCCCCCCCCCCCAGCGCCCATCTTTTTGCGTAGCGTTCCATTAATGTAGATTGGAGTTTTGTCATATGGACATATGTTGTTGCGTATTTCGTTCCGAAATTATTTTTTTGTATTTGATTGCGAAAATTGTACAGCTTACTGTCAATATGTTTTCTATCCAGTACCATTCTGTTCTTCTTGATGTGAATATTATTTGAATATACCTCATAACCTCAATAATCCCGTGTTATTATTTTGAAAAACCTTCCACTTTATTAAGGGTGTGGATCGATCGTGGAGCCTCAAGTATGCGCGAAAATAATTTTTTTTTTTAAAAAAGAAGTTCTTCTACACGGAGCGAGTGACATGAGCAGGGTTCTTATCACAATGTCAGCAATTTCGTCTGATGATCAAACGATTAAAGCTCTCTCACTTTGACTCCTTAAAGTAGGTCAGAATCAGGACCTTCTGTATCGTATTGATATATGTTTATATCTCTGTTGTCGCACGACAATTTTCAAACGTCACATTTTATTCTTGTATATTACGGGTTTTGTATCGGATTATTGTAACATGTTCCTTTCGTTACGAGGATATACGACCTTAACTGCTCAACTAGTAAATCTTCGTTTCTTTTTAAATTTGCCCTGAACCAGTCGCAACACTATCTTCATTGAATATCGTATAGGAAGACAGAGGAAATAAATGGAACAACGGCTCCAGTCACAGCGCCATCTTTAGTGTGTACGAAGCAGTGCTTAAATCGAAGAGGTTTTACCTACGTTGGTGATAAAACTTTGAACAATTACCTTGCTGGTTCGGATTGCTGTGGCTAAATCATTAAGTTTTTGTATATAGAGTAGGCAAGCCTGGTTGGAAAGAACTGCGCATGCGCTAGTAGAGTAAGAGAGTTTCACCAACCTCACGATCGGACGCTTCCACTTACTTGCGCCCCTATTGCGTGCCTACTCTATCTATAATAACTCTATGGGGTAAACTGTGGGTCGATTGCCGCCATTTTATGTATCACATCGAATCAGGCATCGTTGGAGGGACACCTCTGGATGCATCGCTCCTATTGATCGAAAATATAAAATGAACTTGAAAATTTTTTAATGAAAAATTTGAAAAAAGTAATAAGAGCAAGTTCAATGTTTAACATTCTTAATTTGTATCACAAAAATGTATGATCATGATTTTCACTATAAAACCTGCTCATTAAACGTGAAGTAATAACTTTTTTAATCATATTATTATTTACACATCGACGAATTGAGGTCAGAATTTATTTTGAGTGCTATAAATATAAATAAATATATATATTTTTTAAATTATAGTTTATTTACAGTTAACAATCAAGTGTCTTGGTTGTCGAATTATGACACCCATCGACAAAACACCATTTATATGCTGTTTTTCTTGACATTTTACACAATTTTCAATTGGTCTTCTATACAAAGATGTGACTCAGAGCGATTGTCCACAACGACGTGACGTCACCGTATCATCGGAAACATTCGGATTTTTCCCGGAAGTTTTCGGAAAATAAAAAATTTATACTTTTCTTACGCACATTAATAAATTTCATTTTTTGATCACTTAAAAGAATGTGCAAATTCCCAATTATTTTCATCTTACTCTAACGAATAGTCAATCCTGACGGTGGAGACATTGAAATTGATGAAGCACTGCACTGCCTTCAGTGACAGGTATTATGTTTTTTTTTAGTTTTTAACGCTAACGAATAAAATAATTATATCAACTTTGATGCCTTTAAACTCAAAATGTACCGCAGGAATATAATAGCAACTATTCAAATGTCTTTTAAGCTTGTCTAATTCATATTACTATGAGGTCAGTGAACGGTTAGTGAACATTCAGTGAATTCTCATACAGTTCACTGGACTGGGTCCGCCAGGGTTACGTATTTGTCGGGAGTTTAATAGAACTCATTGAGGGAGATTACTGGGACTTAGTTTCCATACTAAGAAAGATTTCCTTTTTTGTAGACATTTTTGATTGGCCCAAGAAAGGCTTGGCGCCCGCGGAATAACTTCATTTGTCGAGCTAGTAAGGAGGGTGGAATTTTTCTTTGCTTATCGTTTGAGAAAAAACTGGAGACGCAATACCTAAGCGTTCGTTGCCTGAGCCAGAAGGAATTGCAGCGTTATAACCCGTATCATACACGGAAATCTTCCATATCGTTATCCCTGCTGGAAATAAAAAGATTGAAAAAGATAGGAACTGGGAGATTGGAAAAGATAGAACATTTCTATCTCCTCCAGCCCATCACTTTGCATCCCCAAAACTCTATCTTTTTCTATCGCCGCACTTATCCAGAGTGACCGGAAATATCTATCTTTTTCTATCCCTATGTCTGGCACTATCTTTCTTTTCCCATCCCTTAGTCTACCGCCGACTGAAGTAGTCTCTATCTTTTTCTCTATCTTTCGTGATCGACCACTTGCATCTTTTTCTATCCCTCATTTATCTCCCCATAGTGCAAATTTTAACCAATCGCTATATCCCTCAGTATCTGTTCTCACCACGAAATGAAAAATGCAGTTCTAAAAAGTATTGTGTTCATTTTACATAGGGGAAGACTAAGGTAAAAGCACCGACAGCCGGACGTCTAAGGAAATGTCATTCAACTTTTTGTATAGGGACCGAGAAAAGTCAGTCGCGCTATCTGGTGACTGAAACAGATGAACTAATGGAGTAAAGTTTATGCAGCAATGCCAGGTAAATAGCATGAAAATAATTTATATATCAAAATAGAACAGTTACAGAGCATCGATTGGAGTTCAATCGTATTAACAACATCGAGTGTCAATATGTAAAAATTATAAACAGTAAGTATAACAGTGGAAAATTGTGATTTTACTAAGATAGACTCGATCATGTAAGGTTATGTACGTGATATGTTTACACGACGATTGCAAGATCGTTAGCTCGTAATTATTTTCTGTATATGTATTTACATTCAGTAGGTAAGATTTTTTTCAGTAAATCAAAAATATGACCAGATTTGAACAATTTAATTATGGATTTCAGGATTAGAATTCTTTTGAATAAATTTACAGTTATCAAAAGTGCCATAACTAACTCCAGCCAAGTCCAAAAGTTGTTCCTCTTTTTGCAGTGACTCGTAGCCTTGAAAATAACGTCTTCCTGTTCCCAACTCTTGGGGATTACACTCAATGATTTATATCAGCATACTCCTTGGTTACCGTACTGCAACATTTATTCTTTATCTTCTTCTGACTGGGTATCATTAAAGATTTTGCTTTAACAATATGAGTCTTATTGCAGAAATCCATTGGACTCTTTGCTGTATTTTGTAAATTGAATACTTTTATAATACATTCTTACACTGATATAATATTAAGCTATAGTCAATATTTATTTAGGTAATGTTTGAATTAATTTCTTCCAATATACCCTTATGTAGGTTAATTATTGATCAGAACATATGACTAGAAAAACTCTCCATTTTCGAATTTCAACCGTGATAGTTACGGGACGTGACACCTCCCCCCTTTTGTTTAAACATGGGGATAAAATCGACGTGTTTAAACTCATTTTATTTTTATTCATTCAATTTTTATATTTTCCTAGCAATGTGTCACATCGCGTGATATCATATATTTGGTTACAAAATTCTTTTTTAAATTTATTTATAAAGCATAAGTTGAAATTTATTCGATAAATTTGTTATTTCGCTTCGGAGCAGTACAATTTACTGGTTTATGACCTCTTTGATAGCATCTTTCACATGTGCTGGTTCACTTATATAATATAACTTTTTCGAAAACGCTTTCTATAGGTTTTTTCAATTCATTTACGGGCTCTGTTTGTTCGCTGAATAAATAGTCTCGATACAAAATTTCTAGTAACTTTTATGCTGAATTGTGCTTAAACTCTTTTTTTATCTTTCAATAGTACATATAGCCATAAATATTTGTATATTACTAAAAATTTTACACATTGAATAATCTTCATATTTTAACCTTCAAAATCGTATGTCAAGCTTACTTTGTATATCATTTTAACTTTGTCTAAAGTGGTTAATAACATTTCTTGTTCTTTATATTCGGATTACGAAACAGATACTTTGTATTTTATTTTAGAGAACCTTCTGCTTTAGAATATCATGGATAAGATTTACTTTAACGAAAAACTTTAAATTCAATGAAGATTTAAAAAGTATTTTTCTATATATATATATAGAACATGTTCGCTTCCATAGCAGAAGGGAGTATATTATCTTAAGAAAATTTTAGGAAAATTTTCGGTATCGATAATTGTCATAGTACACGTGAGAATTTCATAATGCAAGCAAATTATGTATATTCAAAACATTCATAAATTTATCAAAAACGTGAAGAATAATTATATTATAAAAAGAGGAGAAGAAGAAATAATCATTTTCATTTTGTTTGTATTTATTATTAGTATTTCTTCATCAATAGCGTTTTTTTTTTTTTTTTTTTTTTTTTTTTTTTTAATGAATATTGCAATTAGTGTACTTCAAAAACTGAGTATTTTGTAAATATCCATGTAAACCATTAAATGACTACCTTCTTCAAAGATTTTAATTGTGCAAGGCTTGAAGATAAAGACCGGTAACATGATCAAAATAGTTTTTATATAATAATTGTGAAAACTGACTTATTGAACAAAATTTTAGACATTTAATTACGATCTTTAATTATGAAAAGAATAAAGTATCTTTCATATTTAATGCTTCTCGGATGGCTATGTCCTAAAACAAGAAAAACAGATGGTATTAGTATTTGACCTGAAATAAAATTAATTTGTTAAAATAAATCCATAGGTGATATTTTGATTATGCAAAGAGGTTTAAAAATTTTCTGAAAATTGTTGGCTTTTTTGTTTTCGTTGTTTTCTTTGAACAATTGTATGAGGTATGGTTGAAGCTTTTACATGTTTTACAAAAGGGTACTAATTTTGGGCGGAAATCCGTTTGGGTGCTCTTATTTTGGAATTTAGTTTTTTGTGTTTCCAAATCTTCATATTTTTCTTCGCAGAGATCGTAATTTTCTTGTATTAATTTTATTTGCTTGAATGCTGCTTCGTTTTCGGTTATTATTGCTATAGTTCCTGTAGCTATTACTGTTTGATTCTCTACTCTACAGTATGATGTAACAATTATCCTTGTGTCGATGTCAACATCTTTATAGGTTAGAATTTCTGGTTCTTCTAATCCGTATTTATTTGTTAAATCTCTCAGAATTCTTACATAATTAAGGATACCTAGGGTTTTGGTTTTATATGTGTCTTTTTGTGATTTTAATTCTTCTAGTGCTGTTAAATTCATGAAGGCTGTAGTCCTTGGTATAGGTTGGGTTTCCATGTTAATATTTTTCCTTAAAGAAAAGGAATGCAATTTGTTAATCTCTTAATTGTTTATACTTTCTATTGCTTAGGTTTTATACTTTTACTTTCTTCAAAATCAATGTTATTTAACCAGATACTTTTTCATATTAATGTTGTTGTTATTGTTTTACTTGGTCTTACGAGTAAGTGATTTTAAAGCTTTTATTGAGGCCGAAATTTTTTCTGATAAACAAGTTCCTCCTATACCACCGTATCTTAAATTGCCAATTTTACAAATTTCTACACAATTAGATTTTTTACATGATATTTTTGTTTTGATATATGAGTACATTGGTTTGTCAATTTTATTTAAAATGCAATATTTTTCCAGTTCCATAGGTATTATATCTGTATAGTCTTCGTATTTGCTTTCTGGAATACGTTCGTCTGATAGTAAATAGTAAAGGGTTTGTGCTGCGTTTTGTTTTGCTATATCTATTTGATCTGAAGTGGTCATTATTGTATAGTTTTCATATTCAACTGCTACAGTATAATAAACTGTATCTCTTGTTACATGACTAATGGTGGTATTAAATTGTGGTAGTACGTCATTGTTTATTTGTTTTATGTAGTTATATAGGTATTCGATAGGTTTTTTGTTTGCTTTGGCTATTTCTTCTCGCGGATTATTTTGGACTGCTTGTTTCTCGCAAGTAACAGTTGTTATTGACATTTTACGAGGTTAATTATTACAAACGGATAGGGTAGTTTGATGGTTCTTCAATATTATTAAGTTGAGCGTGAGGATAAAGGTTTGCTTCAGTATGAGTGCGTATATTACCTGTATGGGTCAGTTCTGTATACAGTGGCGTTTGTATTCCTTGTTGGGGGGCTGAAGGTTTTCCTTTTTGTAACTCCAATGCTGGGTCTCTCAGTTGTTCCATGTTTGTTCTGGGTTTTCCTAGATGCAATAAAAGATTAGTTACTGAATCCCAAAGTGCACCAAGAAGATGGATTGACCATCCAAATACACTATGTAGGGCATATCCATGTATAATTGTGTCTGCTATTAACTTAATTCCTCTAATTATTATTATTATTCCTATAAATCCTGCACTTGCTGTACCAAAATTTGTGAATAAGGTCCAAAATCTTCCCCACGCTGATTCAGCTATTTTGTTTAATGTTTCCTCATCCAAAAGGTTCATCAAAGATACTTTATTATTCATATTTGAATGTCCTAGTATTTCTCGTGCTAGTGAGTTTAATACATTTGGTTTTTCTGCTGGAAACATGATATGATCTCTTAATTTGTCTAGATCTGCTTGTGTGTAGATTCCACTTGTCGCTAAAGAAGCTGGATTTGTGTATTTCCAAGTTGGTTTCGTAGTTAGTTTCATTATTGATGGTGGTAGTGATTCAGTTGGTTTTGGAGATAATTTATACCAGGCGTCGTTTAAATAATACATTGATGGTAGGAAAATATTACAACTTGTTTCCGTTCCTTTTCCTATTATTATGTGTGTACGAGGGGTAAGAAATAGTGTTTCATTTCCTTTATGAATTGGGAGCTGTAAAAAACATTGATCAGTTTGTCTGAATTTCACTTCGATGGGAATGCATTTAACTATATGCACTACTTCTCCTGCAATAATAGACATGTATCCTGGACCTTTCATTAGATGGTAGGCAAATTCGTCAGGTGCTTGAGTTGCTATAATTAAGGAATTTTTAAAGACTTGTTGTTCAAGCTGACATTTATGGGTTAAAAGGTCATGATATAATTTACTCATTTCTCTAAAAATGTGTCTTTCGACATAAATGAATTTTGAATTTATATATGTAAAGAGATCCATATTTTCAACTAATAGTTTAAATTTCCAAAAATGTATTTCCTCGAGTAGTTTCGAAAATCAATAATTTTGGATGTTCTGTGCGTACTAAAACGTAGTTACATACAGGTTGCATAGCTTTTTGTGCTAAAACGAAAGTTATATCATTTGTAGTTAGGGAGTATATAACTTGTGGGTTAAGAGTTGAATTATCGTATGTTTTATTTGCTGAACCTTCGTATAATACTGTATATTTTTGAAAATTACAATTGTCGTTGGGTAATGGATTCCAAAAAGTTTGTCCACCTCCTAGTTCGTCAGTACATGTAGTATCAGAGAGTGAACAAATTACTCCAGATTTTAAATGAATTTTATCTGTATTTATATTGATTGTTGCTTGGTATTCTTGTAGGGTTATTCTGTATTTTGCATATACTATAACGTTTTCCCATGTTCCAAAAAGATCGGAATATTGTGATCCTGAGCATTGTCCATTGACTTGCGTAGATCCTGCTAACATTATAGCATGTGAGGAAGTTCTATTGATTTTTAGACCAGTTATTTGTGTATTTAGGGAGACTAAAAATACTCCAGTTTCATGCATTTTGCTACATTGATCTCTAGACACTTCTTGGATGTATTCTCTGTATCCGTAATAACGGCTGATGTGTGAGAGTGCATTCCACAATATTCGATTTTTCTGTCTACTTCTACTTTACATTGAATGATTTTTGTCAAGGTAAAGTCACTTAATTGTAAAAGTTGAAGGTATATTTTTTCTACTTGTACCTGAGGTTCTGGAATATCACATTCTCCTACCTCCAGTAAAGACAGGGTTGTTATATTCAGATGATTCGTCCCACAGTCATATCCAATAATGGCGTGTACTGTACCAGTCCAAAGTAAAAGGCAAAATGATATTTCTCAATTAGCAGCTAGTAACTGCTAATAAATTCCTCTTTTTTTTGTTATTAAATTTATACTTAGGTGGGTATATCTAGGATGTCGGCTAAAAATTCTTGATCGGATTGTCGTAAGCTTCTTAGTAAATCGTAATATGCGTAAGGTCCTCTTGTTTTAATTGTTAAAATTATGTCTTTGATTATTTCCGCATTTGTTATATTTCGAGACCAATATGGTACGTTGCAATCGTCGTAGTTAAATATCCCATTTAGAAATAAGTATGGCCATAATGCTTTCATATCAACTTGGCGAACAATTAAATCACATAATAAATCAATGCGTTGGCGATGTTTTGGTTCCATTGTGATCTGCAATCATTTTTATTTAGTTTTAATTCTTTCTAATCTGATTGGTTGTTTTTGGGGTTATGTATGAAAGTCTGAGTCTATTAATATTAACGATTTTAGGTTTATTTTTGACTGAAATTTTTATGTTTCCTTTTCCTAATATTTCAAGTACTTCGTATGGTCCTGAGTATTGATTTTCGAACTTCTTTAGTTCTCCACCTTCCAGTAAAAATACACTATCTCCGATTTTAAAATTTTGTGGATTAATTTTTCTATCATAATATTCTTTCGATTTTTCTTTAGCTGCTATTAAATTTTGTCTTGCTATTCCACGCATTTCATGTAATTTTGTAATTAATTTTGCCATGTACATATCATAAGTTTCCATTTTTTCATGTTCCGGTAAAGGATCGCTAGATGGTAAACGTGCTAATTTCCCAAAGACTAATTCGTAAGGTGTGCATTTCATTCCTTCGTGAACACTCGTGTTATATGAAAACATTGCTAATTCAATCCAGTCATCGCATTCTGCATTATTTTCAATAAATTGTTTAAGATATTCTTTAAGAACGTGGTGGGATCTTTCCAATGATCCATTTGATTGAGGATGATAAGCAGTAGTTTTAAACTGACGTATACGAAATCGCTTTGCCATTTTTCTCATTAAATTGCTTAGAAAATCTGCTCCTTGATCCGTTAAAACTGCTTTTGGCGAGCCATATATGCAAATAAATTTCTTAACAAAAGCATCTGCTATCGTTCCAGCTTGATGATTAGGGAGTGGGATTGCTAAAGAGTATTTAGTAAAGTTATCTTGAATAGTAAGTATATATTGATTTTGTGATGAAGTTGTTGGTAACTTTCCAACAATATCCATTGAAATTTTCTCAAATGCTGTTCCTGGGGTATCAGTGATTATCATAGGGTTTTTTGTTTTCACTCTAACAAGTTTTTTAAGTTGGCATTGTAAACAAAGTTGT
Organism: Diplolepis rosae; assembly: GCA_030998225.1. NCBI lineage: Eukaryota > Metazoa > Arthropoda > Insecta > Hymenoptera > Diplolepididae > Diplolepis > Diplolepis rosae. Next base: position 46,644 of record JAPYXD010000082.1, read on the forward strand.
ATGTATTTTTGTATATCCAATTTCATATTTTCCCAATAATATCTTTGTCTGATTCTATTATAAGTTTTTGTTACTCCTTTATGTCCTCCTATAGCAGATGAATGAGCTTCTTCGATTAATTGATTTCTTTGCTCTTTTGTAGGATATTGTGTGATTCCATTACAGATTATTATTTTAATTGTAGAATCCAAAAATGCTATTTTTAATGTAGCCAAAATTTCTTCCCACAAAATATTGTTGATATGTGGTGATTTCGCAATGCTAATTGATTTAATATTTAATTCTTCTACCATGGAATGAAGAGTATAAATTGCTAATTTGATATTTTTAGTTGTTTCTCCTAGGCTTGCTTTGAATTCATCTTCGATTGGAAGTATAAAATGGTATTGATTTCCTTTTCGTAATTTTTGGACTATTCCTTTTTGTAAATTTTTGAAATTTGGTAATTTTCCACATTTTCTCAAGAGTTTAGAGCCTACATCACGGGGTTCTCCTTTATTGCTTACAAAATACGCATAATTATCTTTTCTCATCGTCAATTGGTCGCGGCATTCAATTATATTTTTCTGTGTCTTAGGCAATCTGGATGTTGAAGGTTGATCAGGGGGTGGCTCTGGGGGTGGCCTTTCTTCTGTAACATCGCAATTATCAGAGTTTTCAGAATTTTCTATTTCTAGTGGCTCCGGTTGTTCGTTTTCGGTATCATGTTCTACATTTTGAAAATTTTCCTGGATTTCTTCTTTTTCGTCTTCACTTGAAAAATCAGAATTTGTGTCAAAATTACTTCCTTCATTTAATTCTTCATCTTCATTTTCCTTAAAATGTTTCTTCTTCTTATTTGCTTTTGGCTTTTGCTTAATATCATAATCTGGATCAGAATCGGATTCGTCTTCTGATTCCGTAAATTTACGTTTTTTATTAATCTCAGGTGATTTATTTATGCATTTTCTGGGTCTACCTCTCTTTTTAATATGTTCCTGTAATTTTATTTCCTGAATAATTTTTCGTGGCCTTCCACGTTTCCTTTTTACTTTATTTGTTACTTCAACATTTTTTATCAATTTATTTTTTATATTATCTTCATTATTATTACTTATATTCTTCGAATTCTTTAACTGACTTCTTGTTTGCATAGCATAGCATTTATTTTTATTTTCTAATAAAATTGGAATTGAATCCATGACACATTTCAAAAATTGCGAAACAAATGTTTCCGAAATATTTCCTTCATCGATCAATTTATAAAAAGTGTTTCCATTTTCCTCATTTTTCATTTTATTCATTATTACATTAATCAACTTTTTACTAATTATGTTAAATATATCTTCTTCGTCCAATTCTCCAATAGTTTCTTCATTATTTTCATAAACTGTTCCTTTTTTAATATCTTTAATATTTAATTTAATACATTTTTCATCATTGTCTTCATCATTGTCTTCATCATTGTCTTCATCATTTATCAGTAAATATTTTTCATTTAATAATTCTTCAGTGTTACTCCTATCAATTTCATCAATATCTTCATAATAACGTTTTTCATTATCAACATTTCTAAATAAAGTTTCTTCGTTTAATTGTCCAACATTTTCAAAATCTTTTCAAGTTTTTCGTTTTTCAAAATCTTCATAATTTATAGCATTAAATTCCTTATTTTTAATATCCTTAATTAAGTTCTCGTCGTTTATCGGTATTTGTTCATTTCCTCCAGAATTATCAGTGGTTATATTTTCGTCTTCAATGTTCTTATATTTTAATTCATCATAATTTCCTTGATTATTTCTATTTTTAAATAATTCTTTCTTATTCATAAATTGTTCAGTTTCTTCGAAATTATTTTCCTCAATATCTTCTTCAAAATTATCATATTTTATTTCTTCATGGCATGCTAGATCTATTACTGGTACTTTTTTCTTATATTCTAAATCAGATATACATTTTACATTTCTTGGTTTAACTAAATTTACTTCACTACTAATCTTATTGTTTATATAATTATGTTCAATATTCTCTACGTCAATAGGATTTCTTGATAAAGCATCTGCATTTACGTTAGTTTTACCTGCCTTATATGCAACATCAAAATCATATTCTGCCAGTTTTAGTTTCCATCTAGTTACTCTAGAGCAAGGATCTTTCGAGTTTTGAAACCATACTAGTGGTTTATGGTCTGTGACCAAGGTAAATTTTCTTCCGTATAAATAAGGGCGAAAATATGTTACGCAATAAATAATTGCTAAGGCTTCTTTTTCGTATGTGTCGTATTTTCATTCAGTCATTTAATGATCTAGAAGTATAAGCTATAGGTTTATCTTTACCTATTTTACCTTGTGAAAGTATTCCACCTATAGCAAATCCTGACGCATCAGTTGTCAAAATAAAAGGTTGTGAGAAGTCTGGTCTTTGTAAAAGAGGTTCTTCACACAATTTTTCTTTCAAAAGTTCAAATGCTTCTTGCTGTTTTTCAGACCAATTAAATTTTACATCCTTCTTTAAAAGTTGATTTAAGGGTGTTGCAATTTTAGAAAATCCATCAATAAATCTTCGGTAATAGCCAGCTAATCCTAAAAATTGTTTAATATTTTTAGGGTTTTTTGGTATCGGAAAATTTTTTACTGCCTCTAGTTTCTTAGGGTCTGGTCGTATTCCTTCCTTGTCTATTATGTGTCCTAAATACGCAACTTCTGGGCGTAAAAATTCACATTTATCTGGCTGTAATTTGAGATTTGCTGCACTTAATCTTTCCATTAGTTTGTTAAATTTTTCCTCGTGTTCTTCTAAAGAATTTGCATATAAAACAATGTCATCCAAGTAGACGAATAATTCAGTTCCTTGAAGTCCTGTTAAAACTAAATCCATTAATCGTTGAAAGGTAGCTGGTGCGTTTTTTAAACCAAATGGCATACGGTCAAATTCATAATGGCCATAAGGGGTTGAAAAAGCTGTTTTATGAGAGTCTTCAGGGCTCATTTTTATTTGATGGAATCCGGATGCAAGATCAAATACGGAAAAATATTGTGCAGATCCCAATTGATCTACAATATCGATTATATTTTTTAATGTGTAAGAATCTCCAATCGTTTTTTCATTGAGTTTGCGAAAATCAAGTACCATTCGCCATTTTCTATTTCCATGTGAGTCCAATTTTTTAGGTACTATCCAAACAGGTGTATTATATGGTGATTGTGAGGGTTTAATAATTTTATTTTCAATTAGTTCATTTACTTGACGTGAAATTTATTCTTTATGTACCTGAGAGAATCTATATTGTTTTGAAAATATCGGTTGATCATCTGTTGTTGGAATGTTGTGTTGTAAAACAGTTGTTGCTCCTAATGGTTCTTATTGGCTCTTCCCGTGCTAAATTTATTTTATTTGTTTTTGCAAAATCTCGACTATTATATGATGATTTCTCAACTTCTTGGACTAGTGAATGTTGTCTATTTCCTCTTCGTAGTTCGTTTCTGGCTGTTAAATTTCTTTCTTCTCGTATTGCTCTTTCTACAATTTCGTCAAATTTATTGGCTGTTCCTATTCGTATCTCTAATTCTGGTTTCAAACCTCGGAGAAAACAATCGATCGCGTCTCTTTCTAAGTTTCTTTCAAATTCAGCAGCTTCCTTACCATTATTATTTTGTTTATGACATTCAAGGATTTCTGCTGCTATTTCTTGTATGCGTGTTGCGTAGGATAGAACACTTTCGTTTTCCCACATATATATCCTGCCTAAATCTCCTTGTAATTGGTATACGGTTTTTGATGGTGAAAAAATTGTTTTTAGCTTTGAAATAAAATCATCTAAATTATTATAATAATTTCCTATTATACATCTTCTGGCTTCACCTGTAAGTTTGCTTCTTAGTAATTTGACCAAATTTGCTTCTGCGTTCGGAACCATTTCTTTGGCTTCCTTGCAAGCCTCAATAAAAATGGTTAATGGCACTTTACTTGAGCCATCAAAGTATGGGACAATCTCTAACGCATCTCGTAGAGATACTTGTTGATTTGTAGGTAAATTCATCATTTCGATGGATTGTATTGGTAGATTATTTGGTAAATTATTCGGTGAATTATTTGGTGCGTTATTTACTGAAACTTCTTTATCAGATTTCCTAGAGGTCGATAACGGGTGTGAAAATTTTAGCGGATGAAGAGCTTGTTCAATATTTGTAGAATCGTCAAGTGTAATTTGATTGATTTTATTTGGTAATGTTTGTTGGACTTTTTCAAATTATAGATTTTGATTTTTAAATATTGTTGTTTGATTGAAAGATTCTGGAGTCCTATTCAGTTGTGATTTTGTTTCAAATGGGTCTATTGATTCGTATCCTTTTTGAGGTGTGGTGAGAATTTTATTATCTGAAATATCACCAAATTGATCTGGACGTAAAGTTGTATCACACAAGGTTGAGTTTGCTGCAATGCTTTCAATTATTGATTTTTCTCTGAGTGTTATATCTCCTATGGTATCGTCAAATGAAGGGTTAATTTGTGGTGTATCGTTGTACTGATCTCCTGCAATAATTATACTATTATTGCGTTTGATAAAAGTTTTTAATTTATCAACAAATGGACTCTTAGAGTTTTTTGTGTCAATAATTGATTTGTTTAAAGTACTTGTTTCAGCGTCAGGAATACTTCCTATGCTAATATCTAAAAGATCAGTTTGATCTAAATTACTTGAAGATTCGGAATATTGTAAATTTCCTTCTGGAGTTTTTCGTTTTGGTTTAAGTGGTACTTGGGAACTTTCTTCAACTTCTTTTGCTAAACTTGGATTTTTCCTTGTTTGACTACGAGTTACAGTGCCCTTTTTACTGATATCTCGTGGCGGAATCGACATTGGTATTTTACATATTAATTATTTCTAGAAAATGGCTTGTTATTGTATTCTTATTTCGGAACAATTTTTTCTAAGTCTAAAATTCTTTAATCAATTTAACCTTATTTTTTCCTAAACTGCAAATATTTGTTATTTTGGGTAGAAAAATTTTATTCTGCGCAAAACTGGGTTCCTCAATTTCTGTTTCAGATCCTGAATCTGATGATATATCAAAAATTTCGATAGTTGGAACAATACTTTCGCAAGAATTAGAAATTTTCTGATTTGTTTTGGGGTCAAGGTCTGAACTGCTGTCTGATATTTCGGTTATTGGAGATAAATTTTGGGTGGTTTTATTACTTGTTGATTCTGCCTCAGAATTTCTTAACTGAGAACTTCCTGGTTTAGATTCGGCGGAAGTTTCGTTGATTTTTTTTTTCCATATTTATGAGAACATTTATTCGCTATAAATTTTTCTGTTTTTTCTAACAATTGTTCAAAGAATTCTGAGAATTCGATATCGTTATTGATCTCTCTAATTTTGATATCTTTTGACTTAAAATTTCTTACTCGGGGACGTTTAAAAGTATGTTTTCTTAATGGTAAAGGCATTTATTATACAGTGCTGACAAAATATGACATAAAATTTCAAATACGAGTGACGACTCAATTTATATATATATCACGATTATATATTTTATTTTTTGAAAGTTATTTACTTAAACAATTTCTAATGAAAATAAATTTTATTTTTTCTTTTCTTTTGTTTTGTTTGTTTTACAGTTGTGTAGGATAAATTCCAATCCTGAATAAAAAAATTCTAATTTGAGGATGGCTGAGCGTGTTACCGCTAGCCCCTGTTCAATATAACCCTCCTCGAGCGACTGGTTACGCTATGAGGGGTTAAATCCTCAAACGAATTTTTCAATTTTCAGTAATTGAATTATTTAAGATAAAATTTATTAAATTAATCGCAAATCCACTTTCGAGACTGTAAATTGAGGACGGCTGTGCGTTTTACCGCTGGCCCTTGTTCGATATAATCCTCCTCGAGCGACTGGTTACGCTGTGAGGGATTATGTCCTCTACAAATCTCAATCGCAGGGTTGAAATCAATTTAAAAAATAAATTTTATTTTTAATATCCTTTTTGTTTTGTGTCTATGTTTTATAGTTGTGTAGGATAAATTTCAATCCTGAATCAAAAAATTCTAATTTGAGGATGGCTGAGCGTGTTACTGCTAGCCCCCTGTTCAATATAACCCTCCTCGAGCGACTGGTTACGCTATGAGGGGTTAAATCCTCAAACGAATTTTTCAATTTTCAGTAATTGAATTATTTAAGATAAAATTTATTAAATTAATCCCAAATCCACTTTTGAGACTGTAATTTGAGGACGGCTGTGCGTTTTACCGCTGGCCCTTGTTCGATATCTACTGGCCCTCCCCGTTGTTTCGCTCCCGACGCCCATCAAGTTCTATCGTCTTCATCACAAGTGTGACGAATGACTCGATGAGCGTCCAGAACCGCTGAGACTGGAGCATGAGGGGGACCATCGTGTCAGGAGTAAGTTCGGAACCCACCGCCTGTCCGAGGACCTCCTAGCCACACCCCATTTTGCGCAGACGAAGAGAGCGTGCTCTGCGTTATCCACCGGGGAATCGCAGTAGCAACACGTCTCCTCGTCTCTCTTCTTAAAGCGCCTCAGGTACGCGTTAAAACAGCCATGGCCCGAGAGCGCTTGTGCCAAGTAAAAGCCGACTTCCCCGTGCTTTCTGTTCAGCCAGGTGGCGAGCTCCGGGATCAGGCGGTAGGTCCATCTCCCTGTCTGCTCACCATGCCATCTCATCTGCCATTTCTCGAGTCTTCTGGATAGCATGGTTTTGCAAGGCATTGGCCCAGACCGGAGCTGCATAAAGCAGCTTCGAATGGACCATGCTTGCCACCAATCTTCTTTTCGCTTCCCTGGGTCCACCAATGTTTGGCATAAGCCGGGCCAAGTTCGCTCCACATTGGATGGCTTTGGCGGCTGCGATCTTTAGGTGTTCGCCAAAGCTAAGCCTACGATCCAGCTGCACCCCCAGGTACTTAATGCTTGTTTTCCACTCGACTTCATGCTCTCCGAGAACGATCCTCGGGTATTGGAAGGATCTCCTGTCCGTAACGAGCAAAGCCTCGGTTTTCTCAGGGGCCATTTTAAGACCTCTGCCGTCCAACCAGCGCTTCGCTCGCCACAGACTTTCATTGATCCTCAGCTCTAGGATTCCGACGTCGTCAGCGGCGCACACGACAAGTGCGTCATCCGCGAAGCCGACGATGCTCGTTCCAGCAGGCAGGTCCATGCGCAGGAAATCGTTGTACATGACGTTCCAAACGAGTGGACCCACCCGCGACCCTTGAGGGGCGCCACATGTCATCTCCTCCTTGAGAGACCATTTGTCGCCCTCATATATCACCCACCTGTCGCTCAGATAGTCATCTATCAATCGCAACAGGTAGTCTGGAACCTTTTTCCGCACCAACGCCTCGATGCAGATGTTCCATCTCGCGGTATTGAACGCATTGCGTATGTCAATGCTAATCAACGCACACAATACCGTACGCTTACCAGCTCCTTTTCTTGCATTTGTGGCGATGTTTACCACAGCTTGGATGGCGTCCACAGTGGACCTGCCTTTCCTGAATCCGAACTGGTTTTCCGAGAGCCCGTTCTCCCCGACCAAGAGAGCCTGAAGCCGTTGTAGAATCAACTCCTCCAGAAGCTTCCCCATCGTATCCAATAAGCATATTGGTCTATACGACGAGGCAACCCCTAGAGGTTTGTTGCCCTTCCTCAGCAGGACCAACCTCTGCTTCTTCCAATCTGCGAAGAACCTCCCCTCCCGAAGACAGGGGTTGAAAGCTTCTAGGAGGATCTCTGGGTACGCCCCGATCACCTCTTTGAGGATCTCGTTCGGCACCACGTCGATTCCTGGCGATTTATTTGCGTTAAGCGTTCCACCCGCCCTCTTTAGTTCTTCGAGAGTGAAGAGGTCGTCGCGCCGGACCCCGCTTGAACTTCGGTCCTGTCTTTGGAACGGCTCCCCGTGTGGAATCAAGCTACGCACAATGTACTGGACTCGATCGGGATTATCCAGGCCCGGGGTCTTTCTTCTAGCCACCAATCTCTTGGTGACTATTTTGAAGGCGAGACCCCATGGGTTCTTCTCGACCTCACCGATCAAGTCTTTTCAGCATTGAAGTCGGCTTATCTTTATGCCTCGCCTCGAAGCTGTTTTTGCCCTTTTCCATGCCTCGTGCAGCGTAGCATCCCCCTTTGAACGGGTGAATTTTCGCCGCGCTACGAGGCATTCTCGACGTAGGGCTGCCAACTGGTCGTTCCACCAGTACATCGAGCCCTTGGCATGCCTGCGCTCACGGCGAGGCATCGAGTAGTCGCAAGCCGCGACCACCTTCTGCCTCACCGAGCGCACTGCAGCTTCAAACGACCCAGCAGGGCAGATTCAACCAAGCTCATCGATGAGCCTGGTTTCTTCGAGATGTTCGCGAAGTCTCTCCCTGCTGAGTCGTCTCGTGTTCCAGGAGGGGCTCCTTCCTTCGCCGTCCCTACCCTTATCCACCGCCTGACACCGTTGTTCTAGTGTGAATTCGATGCACCGGTGGTCACTCAAGGTTATTACCTCGAGGACCGACCAGTCGCTTATCCTTGAAGCGAGGCGAGGTGCGGCAATTGTGAGATCAATTATTGACCCCCCCGCTCCCCGTCTGAACGTAAATTCCCCGCCCCGATTCAAGACGATCAGTTCGTTCCTGGCGACCATCTCGCCAACCAAGATTCCCTTCCTATCTAGGCGGGCTTCACCCCACTCGGGCGACTTACTGTTAAAGTCACCCTCTATGAGGGATCGCCCGATGGCCTCACGGAGGCTTTCCTCAAGGAGGAGGATCTGGGTCTCAAGGAAATTGAAGGGATCGTTGGGGGAGAAGAAGCAGCTGTACACACGCACATCCGCCACCTCCACCCAGACGAACCCTGCGTCGGTCTCCAGGAAGTCCCTGACGCCCAAATCGGGGTTACAAACAAGGATGCCGGCCCTCCTTGATGCATCCTGAAACCAAGCAGAGTTATCGGACCACTTGTACTGCTCACTAATGAGCAGCACATCAGCCCCCTCTCCCTGGCAGTCTGCATCAGGAGGTCCTGAGCATCTTCCCCCTTCCGAGGTTGAGCTGCATGAACTTCAATTTCTGCCTCTCAACCTCCGAAGCTCTTCCCGGAAGACCGGGCAGGAGCCGCTCCCCGACACATGGGCGACATCTTTGTCGCCCCTGTCTGCGCATGACAGGCACCTTGGTGGCGCCTTACAGGTCCTGGGCAAGTGTCCCGTGGCGCTGCATCTCCAACAGGCGTTTTTCCTGTCGGGGTTGCTGCAGCCCCGGGACCCGTGGCCGTACCCAAGGCACTTGAAGCAGCGGGCGACTTCCAGGTGCTCGCGAATGCGGCACTCCACCCACCCGATCCTCAACTTACCTAGCTGAAGCAGAAACGCGGCGTCTGCCTCAGCTAGCCGGATGACTGCAGTCTTCACCCCACCAAAGCGGGTGAAGAGCCTGCAGGACCCCTCAAAAGCCAGGTCGAGCTCCTTTCGGAAGGCCGAAACGTCTCCCCCCTTTTTGAGGACCAAAAGGACTTCTTCCTTTCTGGTCCTTCGGATAGACAGGACCTCAAGTCCTGCCTTCCGGGGGTCGACCTTCGCCTTCATTTTCCTCAAGATGTCGGCGTAGGACTGGGCGTCCTTCGCCGACACCTTGAGGGCGTCGCCCGGCCTGGCGGGCGTGGAGCGCTTCGACTTAAGAGTGGCGGTGGTCCCCTGCGCTTTTTGGGCAGGGTCCTCCGCCCTTTTCTCCTTCTTTTTTTTTTTATTCTTTTTTTTTTTCTTTTTTTTTGTGACCACATGCCAGTCCCCTTCTTTATTTGGGGGCTGGTTCGTGGCCACCTCGGCATAAGAGGGCGAACAGCCACCCTTCCCCCTCTTGGGAGTTTTTTCCAGAGGGGGAGAGGGCGCAGATCTTTTTTCGCCCTTCGCCTGATTTTTTGGGGTATCACCCAGAGACGCCGCATACCCTGTTGTATAACGCTGAGGGCCCTGGCTAACCTTTCCATTTTTTCATTTTGCTCCTTCAGGAGCTGAAGGACGTCTTGCCATCCCTCAGCTCCTGTAGGAGTGTGTGAGTGCGCATCTGGCGCCTTCACCTCTCCATGTCCTTTATTTTTCTGAGAGTTCATATTTATTTTACTCGTGTAAATTATAATTTGGTTTTATTTTAATTTTGATTTTATTTTAAATTTGATTTTATTTTAATTTGATTTTATTTTAATTTTGATTTTATTTTAAATTGATTTTATTCTAAATTGATTTTATTTTAATTTGATTTTATTCTAAATTGATTTTATTTTAATTTGATTTTATTCTAAATTGATTTTATTTTAATGTGATTTTATTCTAAATTGATTTTATTTTAATTTGATTTTATTTTCATTGCTGGCTTATAACTTTCCCGGCCGATGCACCAAAAATTAATAATAAAAGGGTATAGTGACGTCCTGTCACTTACCTTCTACTATTATAATCGAAATTTCCCCGTTTCTTGTTCGCTTAAGAAATCGGAAGGATTTCTTAATCGAAATAAGGGTTAGGGATAGCCAACAATAAAAAATTAATCAAATAAATTTTACAATTATTAACCGTTTATTAAACAATCTACATAAATCAGAGAGAGAGAGAGAATATTCCTTTTTAACTTAAAATGGGGACTTACTACTTTAATTTATTTTATTCCACCTGGATCTGTGAAACTGGAACCACTAAACTGCTAACACTGGAACTGGTAACACTGGAACTGGTACCACTGGAACTTGTACCACTGGAACTTTTGTACCACTGGAACTTTTGTACTACTGGAACTTCCTTCTAATAACTGAAGACACTGATATCCAATTGATCCCCCGTTTTTACTTGAGGACGAATATACCGAAGAAACGATTCACTAATTTGACTGTTAAACTCTCCAATTTATTCTTAAGGGGAAGACTGTTATGTATTGGGGAGGACACTTGATGATACCGCTTCCGATCTTAACCCGACGAGAACTGAAGTAAAACTGACGACGAACTTACTTTTTGCGGATTCTCAGTCCCTTTTATGGGAAATTTTCGGTCGATTGTGATCATGGTCGCCATTTTTCAATCGATAGTTGGTTTGCCCTGGATATTTTTACCAACCTCTGGTTGACCCTTCCTCGACCTTCGCACGTGGCTGATCTGCTTGGCTTTTTGCATATTGAAGAAGAAAAAGGGGAAGAATATATTCGAATAGTTTTCGTCCTCTGGTTTCCCCGACGTTCCTTCTTTTCAAAGCGACTAGACTTTTAATTTCCCTGTCTTGCTCCCCCGGTCGATATTCTTGTTTACGTAGCGCATTCCGATGGGGTTTCCTCGTTCACACCTTTGTAAGGGTTTCGACGATTCATTCATAACCGGTGTCTATTTATAAACTTACTATCTCTCTCCCCCTATTACAATCATAGTACTCTACATTTTATTTCGTATCATGAATAATTTCCAATACATATCTTTTCTGCATGTTTTATTCCGAATAATAATTATAATATTATAAATAAATGTTAATGGTCACAGGACGTGACAAAAATATCAGATTTTCAGGAAATCCATAGTTCAAATATTATTTGTTCAACAAATTCTTCATTATTAATCATAGTTTATCATTATTATTGAAAATTATCATTCAAAAAGATCAAAAAATGGGGAAATTTCATTCTGAAATCCATATTTCCATTGTTCTCAATGTAAAATCAACAAGAAAATAAACGTCAAATGTAAATTGAGGTTGGATTTCATATTTGAGTGATTAAAATATGTTTAAAGTAATTTGCCTAATATTTTATTAGATAGATATCTTCTATGAATTGGAAACAATCAAATACTTACCACATTTCTTGAAAATATTAATAGCACTTTTTAAAATTCGAATTTGGTTTTGCAATAAACTTTTCGTCCGGCGACTAGAGCGAAAACAAAAGCAGTGCAATGTAACGCCGGACACGCGTTCGGTAATTAGGCAAAACGAATATTCATTGACCTAATAACCGGATTTAAAATATTTAATTAAAGGAAAATGTTTCTTAATTTTGAAAAATATTATGGTTTATATAAAGCATTTGACTTTAGTGTAACATGTATTAAAATGACAAATGAAGGTACATTACCGTCGGAAATTGTGCGCACGGTGCTCGTGATCGCTATTGAAAATCACTGCTGACTTTGAACCACGATATCTCGGTGAAAAAAAGAGATAGTGCATGTTTAAAAATACAGTTGGAAAGCTTATGAAATTCCGCGTCTAGCGATGCTCAATAAATATTTTTTTGACTTTTTGAAAATAATACAGCACTTGAGGAATTAAAAAATAAAATTCAAGATTTTCTCAAATTCTCTACCTCAAAATCAACTTTTTGCATGACCTTGGCAAAATTTTTCCAACGTCTGAAAATTATACCACATAAAGTTTAAAATCTTATCTTTAATTTAAGCCAAGAAAACTTAAAAAATATTCATGGGTGCCCGAGATACGATTAAAAATGTTCAATCGTATCTGAGTTGAATTTTAATCGACGATCACGATTTTCGGACGGTTGGTTGTGTAACGTCCTGTCACTTACCTTTTACTATTATCAAATTAATCAATATCAAACAACAAATAAATATTCAACGAATTTACAATTATTAACCTTTATTATGATTCTACAATAAAACCACGAGAGAGAGAGAGAGAGAGAGAGAGAGAGAGAGAGAGAGAGAGAGAGAGAGAGAGAGAGAGAGGCTTTTTGGGGAAACCGACTCCGCGATGAGAAACTGTTGAAGACTGATAAAAAACTCGAGGAAGACTTATGAGAACTTGACGAAGAACTGGTACCGACGACGACTGACGAAAAACTGGAGAAGAACTCGACGAAATCTGAAGAAAAACTGACGGAAGACTGGAGGAAGACTGAAGAAAAACTGACTGATTCGCAAGAAAGCACCTGCTTTTATGCACAAATCTGCCCTGGCGAATACTCCCATGAGGATTACTTGCCTAGCGCGTGGAAAACCTTGTTCCTTGACTTCCACTTCCATACATCAAGAAAAGGGGAAACATATTTTCAACTTGCCGTTCTCTTGGGTTCCCCTACGTTCCTTTTTTCCTTGATATGATTCATCTTTTTAATTTTCATCTCGGGTACCCATGAATATTTTTTAAGTTTTCTTGGCTTAAATTAAAGATAAGATTTTAGACTTTATGTCTTAAAATTTTCAGATTTTGGAAAAATTTTTCCTAGGTCATGCAAAAAGTTGAAGTTGAGGTAGAGAATTTGAAAAAATCTTGAATTTTTTTTTAATTCCTCAAGTGCTGTATTATTTTCCAAAAGTCAAAAAAATATTTATTGAGCATCGCTAGACGTGGAATTTCATAAGCTTTTCAACTGTATTTTTAAAAATGCACTATCTCTTTTTTTCACCGAGATATCTTTTAATAGCGATTACAAGTACCGTGCGCACAATTTCCGACGGCAGTGTAAATGTAAATGTTATTTGCTTAAGAAAGACAACGCGTCAGTTAGTTTATAGAGCAGATTTCGCTACATTTCGACCAGCCTTGTGCTTCAGTAAAGAAATTTTTTTTTTTGGCGAAGTTTTAATTTCTAATTCAACAAATTTTTCTCTTTTTTAAAGTGTACGTTTCGAGGTTTGCATACGGTACACCAAAAGAGCGATAAGTGATTCATAAATCTCTAATTTTGAAAAAAATTCATGGCTCTGTCCGGCTATTGGTGCTTTTACCTTATTACTTTATTATCTTAGTAGTGGACTGTTCTTATTTTGTTGTAAGAAGAGATAATGAGAGATAGAAAGAGAGTTTAAAATTTGTAATAGGGAAAGATTGGCAAGAAAATAGAAAAAGATTGACGTTGATAGATAAAGGATAGAATGAGATAGAAGAGGGGAGTTTGAAGAAGATAGACGTGATTTAAGATTAACAAAGAGATAGGAAAAGATTGACTTTGGTAGATATAAAATAGAATGAGATATAAAAGGGGAGATTGAAAAAGATAGACGTGTATTGTGATTGACTAGGAGATAGAAAAAGATTAAGGAGGATTGATGAAGGATTGTATGGGATAGAAAAGTAAGTATTCGTTACTAAAACTTTAGATTTACCAAATTAAAACATTAAAAATACATGAACACATGTTCATCGGTTCTTTATCAGTAGCTTTTTTTATACTCAATATTCTACGAACAGATGTGTTGAATAATGGCGATTTTTCAACTCTTTTAATCGAAAGCAGTACCGTTTTTTAATGTAAACACTTTAATTCATTTTAGCGATCTACTTTTGTGCTCGTTTCAATCCCGTTGAATCCTGCGAGGAAGAATGAACACGTTTTAATTCTGATAAGGGTGAAAGATTTGAAGTCAAGTTGATTCTTTTTAATTTCGTAAAGGAACTTATAATATTAAAGACATTTTAGTTCGTTTTTATGAGTCAAAATATAAAAGAAAGTAATTAAATTTAATTACGTAGGATAACCTAAGAAGTTGAAGTCATTTTAATTTCATCATGTGAGTGGATATGTGGAACAAACTAATTCTGTTCATTCTCGTCTAAAATTGAAGTCAATTTAATTCGATTTGACCACTGTAATGACAGGAGTATGAATTCTAATTAATTATTTTGCAAATTTGTTCTAAATAATTTGAATAAATTCCCTTAAAAACTGCAATAGAGAAATAATAAATATGAAATTAATATATCTTAAATAAATTTGTCAACTGATAGAATATAAACGTTATGTTTATTAAATATGAAAAAATGAAAATGAAAAACTCTTGTAAAAATCAAATGCACATTGATTTAATCAATTCAAAATTATACATAATTGAGCATAAATTCAATTCATAAGTTAAAATGACGTGTAAACTTAACATGAATAAATAAACTTTTTTCATTCTTTTTTAAGGCTAATTCTGTTCAATTCCGTTCCACTAAAGCGGTACTTTTGACTACGTTTTAATCCTGATTCGGTAGGTGCATTGATTTTAATCCGTTTCTTTTACTTCTTTAATACTCTTCTAGATTGGAACGTAATTTACCAAAACGGTATTTCAAGGTCAAATTTCATTTCTAGTAGAAGCGAGAATTTCAGAGTGTTTTCCTTCGTAATTTGATGGACTGAATACGAAAAAAATACTGAAAAAAAACACTGAGGTATCATTGACCTTGAAAATCTACAGTCAAGGTCACATTTTATTTTTTGCATAAGCGAAAGTTGGAGATAGCTTTCCAGCGTCATTGATGCGCTAAAAATGTGAAAAACAGTGACAAAATTTTTTTTACATTCTCATCATGGATGAGAAGGTATTGATTTTATGTGAAAAATGACTTTCGAAAATTTCATCAAATCTTTACGTTTTGAGACCCCCTGAGTCCGAAAAAAGGGTTTTTACGAAAGTGTCTGTCTGTCTGTCTGACTGTCTGTCTGACTGTCTGTCTGTAGGTCGTGTGCGGCATAACTCTCTGTAGAATTATCAGATTGAATTGTGCTTTGGCACACTTTATCGGAGCCGAAAAAGTAAGGACAAGTTCGTTAACCAGCCAGATCCAATCAAAATTGAGGGATTGAGCACTACTTTTCTGTAATTGAAAATAATTTTTTGAAAAAATCAAAAATTTTAATACTGGTTTTAGATAGTTCTCATAAATCTCTGAAAATTATCCTGATAACGTTTTTTGATTAAATCAAAATTAGAAATGTTACAGCATATTCAAATTCGAAAAAAGTCGATGTCAAAATTCCATTTTCCAGTTAAATTATACGAGATAAGAAAAAACGTTATGTTACAATATTATTTTCTACATAAAGACCTACAAATTTGAATTGTAACATTTTTTCATAAGATGCATATTTTTCTTTTTAATTTAAAAAAAAAATATTGAAATCCAAAATTCAATTTTTTGACAATAATATGTGAAATACGAAAAAAACGTAAGAATACAAAGTTGTTCGTTTCAAAAAGATCTACAAGTTTTGTCTCATACAGTTTATGAAAAAACATATATTTTTTGTTTCAATTCCAAAAAATACGATTAATATTCAAGAATTCCATTTTTGAGACAAAATATATGAGACACAGAAAAAACGTTCAGATGAAAAATTATTTGCCTAAATGAGGTTTACAAATTCTCATTAAGACATTTCTCGACAGGATGTATATTTTATTTTTTGATTTTTAATATTGAAAAAATTCGATTTTTTTCATCAAAATATGTGAGATACGAAATAAGCGTTGTTCTGCAAAATCGTTTCCTTAAATAAAGTAAGTAAACCAGGTGATTTAAGTGCTTAAAATACACCTTACTCAGGGAAGTTAAGCTGAGAACTGAAATTAAGGATACCTGGTTTATATTTTAGAGATCCCGTCATTTTGAGAATTATATTTAGTAGTCCAGGTACTTAAAAAACATCTTCCTCAGGGAACTTAAGCTGAGAACTGAAATTTAAGATACCTGGTTTATATTTTAGAGATACCGTCATTTTGAAAATCATATCTAGTAGTCCAGGTGCTTAAAAAACATCTTGCTCAGGGAACTTAAGCTGAGAACTGAAATTTAAGATACCTAGTTTATATTTGAGAGATCCTGTCATTTCGAAAATTATATCTAGTAGTCCAGGTGCTTAAAAATCATCTTCCTCAGGAAATTTAAGCTGAGAACTGAAAAATAAGATATCCGAATGGTATTTCAGTGGTCCAGTCATTTTAAAAATTGTATCTAGTAGTCTAGGTCTTGACATACACCTTCGTCAGGGAAGTTTAGCTGTGAACTGAAATTTAAGATACCTAGTTTATATTTTAGAGATCCCGTCATTTCGAAAATTATATCTAGTAGTCCAGGTATTTAAAAAATATCTTCCTCGGGTAAGTTAAGCTGAGAACTGAAATTTAAGATACCTGGTTTATATTTTAGAGATACCGTCATTTTGAAAATTATATCTAGTAGTCCAGGTGCTTAAAAAACATCTTGCTCAGGGAACTTAAGCTGAGAACTGAAATTTAAGATACCTAGTTTATATTTTAGAGATCCCGTCATTTTGAAAATCATATCTAGTAGTCCAGGTGCTTAAAAATCATCTTCCTCAGGGAATTTAAGCTGAGAACTGAAAAATAAGATATCCGAATGGTATTTCAGTGGTCCAGTCATTTTAAAAATTGTATTTAGTAGTCTAAGTCTTGAAATACACCTTCCTCAGGGAAGTTGAGCTGAGGACTGAAATTTAAGATACCTAGTTTATATTTTAGAGATCCCGTCATTTCGAAAATTATATCTAGTAGTCCAGGTGTTTAAAATACATCTTCTTGATTATATAAATTTCAGTTCTCAGCTTAGGTTCCCTGAGGAAGATGTTTTTTAAGCACCTGGACTACTAAATATAATTCTCAAAATGACGGGATCTCTAAAATACAAACCAGGTATCTTAAATTTCAGTTCTCAGCTCAACTTCCCTGAGGAAGGTGTATTTCAAGACCTAGACTACTAGATACAATTTTTAAAATGACTGGACCACTGAAATACCATTCGGATATCTTATTTTTCAGTTCTCAGCTGAAATTCCCTGAGGAAAATGTATTTTAGGCACTTGAACTACTAAATATAATTTTCAAAATGATGGGATCTCTAAGAAATATATTCATCGTGCCACCTGTTTCTTTATTTTCTAAAAACCTGCCTACCTTACCGACAGGTCTAGAAACGCTACTTTGGGGATCGCCCAGTGGCGCTAAACTCGCAATTATGATGGAGGCGTGATAAAAATACATTTTCTCCGTGTAAATGCAAGCGAGGAAGTAATGTGGATTTTTTAAAAAGATACCATGTATGTGTAAAGAGTACAGACATATACCTCTGCTTGCAGTCGATATGTCGAACCTATGCATAGTTTTTCCTATTTAGTTTTCAATATCCATGCATAAGTGCGATATATCACTTGCATGCAGAGATGTCTGTATTCTTATTTGCTGAGGTGACTCTTAGATGGATAAAATTAAAATAGCATATTTAAATTAATTAAAACATTTTTTAATCGTACCTGCTTCGATTAAATCGATTGCTACTACAAAAAAATCACTGATCGACGGTTGCATAATATGCTTTATTTGAAACTGCTACTTCGTTGACCTATTTTTAGAAAATTTTCCTGGACAGAGTTTACTGTTTCAATTTTGACTGTTAGAGTTAGATTTTAATGTAAAAAATCTGGTACTGATTCGTTGTTAATAAAGATGTGCATAACTGACAAGAAAAGGTTGGAATTTCTCGATTAGAAGTGTACATAGTTTGTTTCGAATTTTTGAAATCTTGTTCATTTTTTTGTCGAATTTAAGGACGACTATCATTTTGAAAAGACATTTTGTTAGTCATTCTTTAATTTAGTCACCAAATTCGTTACGTCCACTATGCCCAATGTGTCTTCGTTTCTTGGAGCATGTAGCACAGCACTTTTCTCGTACTATCGATGATACTTTGCAGAACCTTTTGTAAGATGCACACATCGATTTTGGTATTATATTGTCTTTGCAATCTGAAAGATGGAAATCTTGTTAGTAGTTTCTTCAATAATAGTTTCGTCAGATTTATAGATTCGATTTACGTAGGTCACTCGATAAGTCTTGCAACTTCGAGCAATGAATAGGAGTAAAAGGGTGAGATAGGATGGATAGATAGAACGTGGAAAAACAGTAGGATACGGAAAGACTCAATAACTTGCTTACATTATTCCCTTGGTAAACTAAGCGAATATGTAGAGCTGTGGTAAGTTGGACAGCTATCGAATTTCGTGCGATTTCAAAGTACAAATTTTTACGTAGCTTGACAGTCGACCAATGATTTGAAGAAATGTCTCAAGTACTGGGTGCGAATTTTCCATATAAGGCCACTATGTACAGGTGGTACAATCAATTCCAAAAAGGGGTCATCATCACTCGAAGAGGATCCTCATGCGGGTCGCTCGCCGGATGCGGTAATAATAAAAGAAAGTAAGCTATCAAAGATATATTGCTGCTGTTAGTTTTTGATAATATGAAGCAATATGATAAAACCGATATGCGAGAAACTGTGCTGGACCCTTTACAAGTTCCTGTTTATAATCCTTAGTAGCCATTCAGGACGTCCATGATCATATACAGGTTCCCGTGAGGGTTCCTTTTCTGTTATATGATCTTCTGCACGTTTCTGTACGGTTTTGTGCATCAATATCTTATGCTGAACGTGTAGCTTTTCTTGTACGAGACTTGGTCATATTTCTTGGGCAAGAACTGATACAAGATCAAGTACGGGGTCCTGTACATGGTTTTCCAACAGGAACTCACTCCCTCACTCACTCTTGAATAAAAGCAGAAGAGGGTAATTCTATGCAAAAAGATTCTTGAAAAATCCAAGTCTTGAAAATCTAAAGACGTAGATAGTATTATAACAGGTGACGATACCAAGTTATACTATTATCTGTACATTTTCATGCTGGAGGATAACTTTGTCGTGTCTCTCTTGGTACTGTGGTCGTACATGGCTCTTGTATTACGATAATGCACCAACTCATCGGGCTTACTTAATCCAAGAATTTTTTGAGGATTTGTCTTGCGAATTTGGTATGCTCCTCGATATAAAAAAACAGCTCAAAAGAAAACGCTTTGACACTGTAAATGACCTGATCGCAGCTTAGGATAAGATCTGTACCGATCTCCCACAGGAAAAGTGGGATCAAATTTTTAATGACTGGTTTCTTCGTATGGAAAAGTGTTTAGATTTTGGCGGAGAATACTTTGAAAAAGTTTAAAATAAATATGAGTCGAGTTGCAAGGCTTATCGAGTGATCCACGTATTATATTATTATATATTTAAGAAGCAAAAAATATCATTTGTTAATTTTTTGTTATCTACCATGTTTATTTCCACTGCACTGTTTCCTGTGGTGACAGCGCCTTATTTGTAAAGGCTTTCTTTCGTGGTTACAATCCGTGGATATCAGATTGGTTGTTCTATCTCGACAAATGACGGTTCTGTATTTAAAACCAGATCGTGCGACACAGGTAGCGTTGCACGTACTCCATTTTCCTGGAAATGTCAGAAACATTTTACAAAGTAATTTTACTCTTGTTTTCAAAAAAGAAACATACCAGTGATCCATTTTCCCCTACGACAATCCTCCGATGTTACTGGCTTGTTTTTCAACCGACAGTCTCCTGGAATAGTACAAGCAACTTTTCTGTTTCTTCTGCCTAATTGACATGCTCCCCATTTGAATACAATCCATTGAGGTTTGGTGGTGTATACGGATGTTCTTGGATTCTCATCAACAACGTTATCAAATTCGAGAATTTCGGGTTCCTCTGAAGTGACACTATCTACAATAGTTATACCATCTTGATCGCTGGAGGTGATATTATAAAATGCAGCGTTTCGATCTTCTGAATATATGATGAAAGGAATTTCAGAACTGGATCCACAAGGTGGTAGATTAGGACACAGTTCGACTTCTTCAGGTCGAGCGTCTTTATCGCAATCTCGATCGGGCAAGGCAAGATCCGTGCTATCGGTACCTTTTCCAGATGATACGCACATAACGGATCGTTTCCGTAAAGCACTCTTTCCACAGGTGACTGGACACATTTGCCAGGGTCCAACCCACCATCTATATTAAAAATTTAAATAATCAGAAGAAATTACTAGAAAATTAAATTTCAGCAGACATATAAATCTCGGGTATACCTTGCAGGACAAGGTTTAGAATTACATTCTCGATCAATTGGTTCAGGTTTAGTAGTTCCATTACAGAATTGATCTTCAACTACACCGCTCCTGATTTCATGACAAAATGCATGTGCGTTCTGAACGCCACCTCCGCATGTAACTGTACATAACGACCAATCAGAAAAAACCCAGGAATATTCTGGAGAGTGGTCAGCTTTTTTCTTAGGCACAGTGTACTCGTACTTCAACCCGAAGTTATGATAGTGTCCCCTGTAAATCAACTGGAACAGAGGAAATTGAATGGAAAGATGAAATTAGGGTACTAAATTAGATGGGGACATGTATTTACCATTTTTGATCCAAAAAACGTGTTCAAGAAACAGCCAGATAACAAATTACAATCAGCTGCAAGCAATATTTACAATTGTCGAAAGGTTGTGAACGAACTGTTTGCGTATTATTGATCGCGTGAAATAAACAAGAAGAAGATGCGAGTAGCTCTTGAAACGGAACTCGGCGTAAAGAAATTTTTATAATTTTTTGGCTCCTGAATATTTAAGCATGATATGATAATTAGATAGCGCTTCTAATATCTCGTTTCTGTTTTGTATAACGAATGGTGGATGCATATTTCCATTTAATCTAGTTATTTAGTAAAATAAGTCGTTGGAATATAGTTTAATGTCATGATCAAAATTCCAAAACGCTAAAAAGTATTATGTTACACTGAAAAAATGGTAAGTTGATCCAACTACTTTAATTCATAAAATATACCACTTTGATTTCAATATTGATTTCAATGTTGGTTCAAACGTTGGGATTTTCAGATAGTTGATTCGTGACCAAGCATTAATATGTTGATTGTAAGTTGTTTGAGTTGAATATTTATTAAAATCATCGGAACTTACATATACGGAAATGTCTTCCTTAATTGGCCCTGGAATCCTGACCTTCTCCCTATCATGATCACGTTCATAAAGTGCCGGAGTACCAGCAACAAGATACTCTCCAGCCAAGGTGATCTGCCTGTCCAAATGAGATTTAAAATTGAATCACGAAATAATGATGAATGTTGTCGTTTCCCTTTTAATTTTATTTTTGCTCAAGTAGAAAAGGGAAACTTTGAAGACTAACTATAATATGCAACTGATTAATGTTGGTTGCTTCAACAAATTTAAGACACGTACCGCTTCCCGTTGAGAAAATACTCATCAGAATTCGGAGCCCCGATCCCAATGTAATTTTTACTGTTGCCCACTTCCTCAATTTTTATATTTCTGGATCCTGCAGGAATAATTATTACTTCTTTGTAGCCTGATCCTTCGTTTTCATCATATACACCGCTGGTGGTTTCACACTGGGTTCCATCGCCATGACAAATCCCACAGCGATCCTCTGTAGCGTTTGAATCGACTTTCCAGTCACAGCCAACCTTCTACACGATAGAAATATAACCAAATTAAATGTTAAGGAAGAGTACAATACAGTACACACTAGATATGCCCAGAAGCCAAATAAATACCATTAGCTTGATTTTCGATTTTGATTTCAATTACCCTACAAATCCCTGCAATACACATGTCCCTCGAGCCGACGTTACAAGGCGTGCCATCGAGTGCAGCTTCTCCCCACGGAACTATAACTCTTTCCTCCGTATCAGTACAGTACAGCTCGCAAGGTTCCGCTGAACGATTTAAGCGTTAAGACATTTTTTATCTCTCACGGTATCCGCATCGTGATTTGTGACTGTTGTTTGAAAATATCTCGCTTACTTTGATCGAAGTAGGGCAGCCAGATGTAGTTCTTCCCCTTATACTCCTTTCCATTATAGTTGCTGCATTGAATGCTTCTGAAACTCGGCGCGCCATCGGGACAAGGATCGATATTGCAGATTTTGTAACGACGTCTCTTACCGACGCAGAACTTCCCCCCGTGGGCAGGTTCGGGATGATCGCACTTTCGTTCCATAATAGATACACCAGCTCCACAAGTTCTAGAACACTCACTCCAGGGACCCCATTCGCCCCATCCACCGTCAATTTGAATTGGTTTGTCTACAATTGGAACGCACTCTTGATCTTGGCACCACTATAACAATATGTTTGTAATGAGTATACAGAATTGGTTTTGATAAGATTTTAAGATGAGACAACCGAAAGGTCCTGGGCTCAACACCCAGCGGAGTCAAAGCATCAGTTAAAGCTTTCCATATTTCACAGAAAATATTTGTACGTTTAATAAAGTTTATAAGCTTATGATTTACTCCAGACTATAACTCGTTAAGAGTTGTAGCTATATTATCCTATATATTTCGGTACTATTAAACTTACCATGTGTTTGTCGCAGTGTGTACCAGGTGCAGCTGGGTGCAACATTGTCGTGCAAGTGCCATCCACAATACACCAAAGTTTAGAGCAAATCTAATATAAAAGTAAATTATATCATTATATAATGTAATATTAACGAGTACATAACTCTTATATTTAGCAATATCATCAATTTTATTCAAACTATCAGGTGTAGTGAAATAGTATGCCCTTTTAGAAAAAATCATTCGGTTCCAAATGATTCCATATTACCCGATTTAACCTAAATTAGAGACACTATTCAAAATTATTTATTAATTTATTTAAATTAGTACTAAAAAAAAACTAATTCCAATGGTGTTTCTAAATCAGGTTAAATCAGACTATTTGGACTCAATTGGATCGAAAGTTCCTTAAAAAATGGCTTAGTTGTACACACAATCATTTAAATCTATACGATAATACTTTTGGAAAATAGCAAGATTAATAAAATGATTTTTATAAAAGTCAATAGTACTATTCATCAGAACGAGTATTTTTGTCAAGAATCAACAATTAAATTGAATAAATATGCGAGAAATGACACGAAAATTTTTCAGATTCTCTTTATTCTGTATATAAATAAATTTTAAGTGAAGTTTTAATATCAGTCGTAATTTTCAACACGTTGTGCGAACTGTTGTATGTATCAGTCATAACTCTTACGCGTAATATCGATCATGACACTTTCAGCCATACCGTAGGGACATACGTAAATGATAGCCACACTCATTTCAAGAGGGACTATATACATTTTATCAAATCAAGCAAACCGGAATAATGGACTGATATATTTTTTTCATGAAAAATAAGTAAAATAGCGTTGGGGTTTTTTTTTTTTTTTAATTTTTAGAAGCAATTATCTTAGAAAGTCTATCATTGATACAGTACTTATCCGCATTATCTGTAGTATTCAAAGTTATGTGTGTTTCTATCGAATAATATCTTTTATTTTAGTAAGGTAAGTACTTTTTTTGGGCAAATAAAAAACTTATTTTATGAAACACTGTATATTGTGTATTTATCTTATTTATTCTATTTTTTGATGTATCTAACTTATTATATTTATATCAATTGATATTGTTTTTGAAATTGTTCGAAAAGTTCTGTTCTCAACAATTGTTCTCAGATTATAGTTTAGATATGTATGACATAAAACAAATTTGAAACATATCGTTGGAGCCAATGTTTAAGCTAATATAGTTCCAACTGTTAAAAAATATAGAAATTATGCTTATCATGAGACACAATTTTTATGTGCAAGAAGGAAGCTGAAGTGGATGTGTTATTGTACGAATAATGAAGTTAACATGTGTTGATATGAAACCTCTCTTCTAAACAATGGTCTGGTAAACTTGCTAGAATAGATTCTTCGAAACATTATATTTACAATGCTTTTCCTGCGACTGTGAGTTGTTCTCGGAAGAACGAACTGACGGCCGTCAAACTTGTAGTTGCTGCCCCAAGGGACGTCATAGTTGAGATATTTTCCTTTATACAAATTTAACTTTACCTCCTGCAATGGTGAGCAAACTGACGCTTCTCTAACTCCGAATTGAAGTCGACACTGATGTTCTGCATTATACATGGCTCCTGGAGGAAGGTCAGGATAAGCATAATCGTTACCTACCGGTTCATCCTCAAGACATTTTCCCTTACCACCACTACAAAATATTTATAGAATGATTCAGGGGATTAATAAAAACCGGAGTGATCTAATAATATCAGAATAGAAACTACATGACGACAGGTAATTAAATGTAAACATTAGGTTTGTTATAATATTTTCACATATTCTGGTATATTTAATGGTGATTAAAAAAAGAATTCGATTACTCACTCTAGGAAATTAGTAATGTCTCTTCTTGAACATCTGGACCAAGCAACGACCATAGTGTCTGCTTCGAATATCGGTGTCATTACGTGTAAGGTATTACCATCACGTCTACTGCAGCCAATTTTTTCTGTATCGTGATACATCCCAAAACTACATATAAACAAAGAAAGAAATAAGTACCCCTATTGTAAAATACGATGTCGTCTACGACATTGTATACGATATCGTACACGACGTCGTTTACGATTTGAAAAAAATGTCTTAATATGAGGTAAATTCTATAATCTATAATTGATCCTTTAAATTCAGTATAGATTATAACGGTAAGGCTATACGGTCATCCTAGAGCACGTTTGAATTTCTTTACAAACAAAGAGTGAGCTAGGAAATATAGAAAAAGAAGAAATTAATGGATAGCAAAAAATAGTATTTATGATAGTTGTTTATACATATATTTTCATACTCAGTGATTTAAACGATAAAACGATGTCGTATGCGATATAGTAAACTAAGGTATTTGATATTAACGTGATATTTATATGAGAGGTCACCACTAATTACAAACTGTTATCAATGTCGACATTCATCTTTTATCAAAATTTCAGCCAAATCCATTCATTACTTTATAAGTTACAGTGTCTGAAAGCAATCAACCTCATAATTTTTTGCAAAGATAGAAAAAAGTGAATTTTGTGTGTTGATTAAACACTACTTTTGCATGGAAAAGTCTTATAAGAAACCAAGGCCAAGCTCGATAAAAATATTATTTGGACTCTGTTCCGTCGTATGGAATGGTTCAGAAGTGGTTTACCGAATTTCCTTGTGGTCGTACGAGCATAGAAACCATAACAAGTCCAGGTCATCCAAATGAGATCGCCACATCAGAAATGATCAATAAAATTCATGATATTGTTTTAAATGACCCGAAAGTGAAAGTGGGTGAGATCGCATCCATCTCAACTGAGCGTGCAGTCGATATTTTGCATACACATTTGTGCATGAGAAAGCTCTGTGCAAGATGGGTAACAATTGAACAAAAACGCATTCGTGTGACCATTTCGTAGAAAAATTTGGCCTGTTTTAACTGCAATCCCAAAGACTTTTTGCGTTGATTTGTGCCGATGGATGAAGCATGGATTCACATGTTTTAACATCGATCTGAACTTACTTTGTCATTTATCATTTAGGAGAATAACTAATTTATATCTGGATTCACATACGAATTTACAACTTAAGGACAATTCATACTTAGAAAATTAGCAAATTTGATTGATTTTAAGTTTCTACATGTTTGTGTCTAAATTACATAAAATGTTCTTTTCAAAATTTAAGAAATGTTAGAGACACGACTGAGTCGTGTGGGCCACACTTTTGACTGTAGCAGTATTCGTGTGGCTGACACGAATAGTTACTGCCGACAAACGATTGATTCGTGCCACTACACTACTCAGTCGTGTAGAAAGAAGTAACCAGTAATGTAGGATTTTCTCCGTGTAGGCGTTTTGAGTCGCACGAAGAAGTTGAATGGGAAACAGAAGGGTATTTTGGAGGGTTTGACAAATCGTATTATTTGTAAGGCAGAGAAAAGTTAAAAGATCGTTGGACTTGTTGTATCGAGCTAAAAGAAGAATACATTGATAAATAACACCGATTTTTGCCAAAAAAATAAATTCATTTTTATTTTATCACATCAATATCAAACACCCTAGTACAACGTCGTATACGACATCGTACCATATTTCGCAATAGGGACTACATCTACTACAATTGTTTTGTAAATTCTTTGAATCTCTACTTGAGGTAACCCACAGAAACTAGACAGGTAATCGTTCAAAGATTGATGTTTCGGTCGGACTTGATTAAACCATAAAATCAGTTTATGGTCGCGAGTATAGGCGATGGTGGCTGGATAAACTTTGATTGTGTTTTGAGCTTATGCTAGATGGTGCCGCAGTATAATTTCTCAAACCTCACCCCGCTGTCCATCGCACCATAGTTGCATCACCAAGATTCGAATGGATCGGAATAATGTTTGAGGTTAAATAAAAACATGTAAGTAATTATTTATTAACTAATTATTCGAATCGTATTGATAATATTTCTTTTTGTGAATGCAGTTTCCTGATGAGTGCATCCTCACATACATGGAGTATTATTATATCAATGTATATCTTTGTAATTTTGGGACGCTCGGGTTATCATCCCTATTTGTGTTAAGTCTGACAGTACTTTGCGCTATTCACTTGAAACTCCATGTATGTGAGTATGCACTCATCAAGAAACTGCAATCACAAAAAGCAAGATTATCAATACGATTTAAATAATTACCTACATAATTTTATTCAACCTCAAAGTTTATTCCGATTTCATTATTTCCTGAAGTATCTGAATATGATGTGAACAGTCATCTATTATCCTCTTTTAGGGTTTTGAGCTTACACCAGATGGCTCTGACGTCAAGTACCTTAAGACACCCCTAAAGCACTGCGCGACTATAGCCAGCATAATATTTAGGCTGATTCAGGCTTACTTGTGGCCTAACTCATGGGCAATAGTATGTGCCAGAGTGATCCCGTTGTCCTCGTTGACGCTGCAACTACGATCAGGTTGGCACATCCCAGCTACGTGAGCTACGCCAAGAGTACTGCATGGTCTGTTGGCTCTCGAGCATATATCCTCTCGGGTGACTAAAATTGCCACGTCATGGTGATTTGGATGCGAATCGTCACCAGGATTCAATTTTTGCTGCCATTTGCAGAAGTTCAGCAGAGTTTTGTCAGCGTTAACTGTGATGTTCAATCCTTGCTGAAATCAAGGGAATCACGGGTTCTTATATCTCGATGCATCAATATATTCAAATAATATATAAACATAAATTATTTTTCTATGTTTCAAATTTACTTCTTGGAAAATAATTTTTCCTCTATTAAATGATCACTTCAATAATAATATTGCTATTCTCGAACCAAGTGTGTATCAGTATTTTATTCTGTAAATATCAAAATGATTTTTTTCATATTTCTTTACTAATGGCCCATTATATATTACACCAGATATTAATCATTTAAAATAATTTCGATATTTATAGAAGAAAAAACACCGATCTACATTTAGAACCTCGATCCATATTAGGTTCTTCTGCCTATGTGTTATTTGAATTTTTCCTGACTTATAAATTTATGAAAAGGTATGATTGTGTTTTGACAACAAAAGTACATGGAGAAAAATAGTTTGAGAAACTGTACTCAACTTTTGAGCAAAGTTGGGACATATGGACAAGTTTGCGATTATTTACCATTATTATAATAATTTCTAACTTACATGTTGCTTTTTTTTTAATTTCAGGCCTAATTAAATTTTGTTTTAATAAAATTATATCACATCTTTGTTTTGGGAAATAAGAAAGTAGCTGGTCGGCAACAGTCTCATTTAGAGATAAAAAAAAAAGATTTCATGTTTAAAAAGAGATAATTCTGAAATAATTGATCCTGAACTTTGTAGCTTTTGTGAATATTTTGGCTTGAATATCATACTTTTTTGCACATATTCATTTACTTTTCTCAAACAAAATACTTGTATGTAACGCTTACAACCAAACGCATATGAATTCTCATATAAGATTTTCGTATGGGATCCGCTATTCGAAGCAATCCCTTTCTCTTCCAAAAATTCATTGTCATTTACCATATCAAGATTTTTTATGTGAAAAATAAATTTTGAAGTTAGGAAATATAAAGTCTGAAAAATTACTGCACAGCCGTTGTTGCTGTAGAAAACCGTACTTTAAAAATATCGATTACTTCCCAGTAAATACTGTTACACTACCCTGGAAAAGTTTAAATTCACCTGTTGTTTAAGCCTTTGTTGAAGTGTTTTAATTTTTATAAAAACAAGTTAACATTTTTCTTCGATAACAACATGAATTTTAATAAAATTTTGCATCTAATGATCCTAAGTTGAAGGCAAAATGTTAATTTTATAAAAATATATTACAAAAAAAAACTAAATTAATTAATCAAGATATTCTTAGAATGTTTTCCTGGGATCTACCCTGGGGTCAAACATGGTACAAAAACGTCGTAATATCTAAAATATAGACTGTACTCTATACATTATATAAATAAATACAAAATATTAATATTTTCATAAACATTCCTAAGCATATTAGAATATGATATGGATTGAATTATAAAAGATTCTCATCAGAATCTACAAATTTTTAAAATTTTACGACTATTTTGTATCACGTTTGACCCCAGGGTAAAATCCAGAAGAAAGTTCTGAAAATATCATAAACAGTCAGCAAGTTACTATGAAGAATTACCTCTAAAACGAGACTAAAAACTTTTAAAACTATTAATTATTTTTAGAGTTACTAAGATTTTCCAAAAAGATCGAAATTTGACGTTTTTTGTAATATATTTTTATAAAATTAACATTTTTCCTTCAGGTTGGGATTATTAGATAAAAATTTTTATTAACATTCATGTTATTATCGAAAAAAATCTTATCTTCTTTTGATAACAATTAAGACACTTCGACAATGGCTCAAACAACTTAAACTTTAGCTGGGTAGTGTACGAGTATATAACAGGTATGTAACCGTTACGTGAAATATTGTAACATGTTATCATTTTCTTCTTATGGAACTCTTTCATCTTTACACTGTATTAGTGTTATATAACGTTGTTACCTTTCTGTTGATGTACAATAGTATCACGGAACAATAACAGTCGTTACGTAACCAGAAATAGCCATGTTACCCTTTTGTTACAGAGCAGTTACATAGCGTGTTTTCTGAGTTGATGCACGAAGAAAAATAGTTGAAGTAATTTTACTCAATTTCCGATGAAGTATGGGACATATGGACAAGTTAGAAGTTATTTAGTATCATTGTAATTATTTGTGATATATTAAATGTTCAAAAATGAATCAAAGTTGAGTAAAATTCAGAAGTGTAGGGTGAAGTATGAAAGCGTGCATTAAATATTTCTAAATATATATATTATTACTCGTAGTATAATTATAAAAAACCAATCTTTTATTAAATCAAAAAAATATTAGAGCTTTCCGTTCATTCTACTCTACGCTTCAATCAAGAGTTTGGTGAACCGTGATACGCAAGATTTATTCCACCAGCTATAACTATTCACGCAGGAACGAATGGAAGTACCAGGGGTGTTAGTTGAAATTTGCCGGTTTTACTCATAGATGTCACTAGAGATATGTATAGATTTCTATGATTTGGCATCTATGTCATACTTTTCTATGGATAATAACCTTCAAAAATACACAATTACATTCTGCCAAAATAATAGCATCATAGTTGTTTACCTCAGTGAATATTTCGAGTTTCGTTCCAAGTAAATCGCATTTGCGGCATTCGTTGCTTTTCTTATTTCATGAAAAGAAAAAAGCAGTTGAAGCTCATCGATTGCTGGTAGAAACTTATGGTGAACATGCTCCAGTGATTAGAACATGTGAGACATGGTTTCGTCAATTTAAAAGTGAAGATTTCGATTTAACAGACAATGAACATCCTGGTGCAGCGAAAAAGTTCGAAGACGAGGAATTGCAGGCGTTATTGCATGAAAACCCAACCCAATCGCAACAACAATTGGCACAAACACTAAATGTGACCCGAGGAGCAATTTTCCAACGTTTAAAAGCCATGGGAAAAATCCAGAAGTACGGAAAATGGGTACCACATCAACTGAACGATAGACAAATGGAAAATCGAAAAACCATTTGTTAAATGCTGCTTCAACGGTTCGAAAGGAAATCTTTTCTGCATCGAATCGTCACGGGGGACGAAAAATGGATTTATTTCGAGAACCCGAAGCGGAAAAAATCATGGCTTTCACCTGTTGAGGTCGGCCCATCGACTCCAAGGCCAAATCGCTTTGGCCGTAAGACAATGCTCTGTGTTTGGTGGGACCAGTGTGGTGTGGTGTACTTCGAGTTATTAAAACGTGGTG
The DNA here is from genome assembly GCA_030998225.1 of Diplolepis rosae. NCBI lineage: Eukaryota > Metazoa > Arthropoda > Insecta > Hymenoptera > Diplolepididae > Diplolepis > Diplolepis rosae. Next base: position 77,488 of record JAPYXD010000082.1, read on the forward strand.
AGACGGTGAATACGGATCGCTACCGACAGCAAATTGTCAATTTGAATCATGCGTTGATCGAAAAACGGCCGGAATGGGCCCGAAGACATGGCAAAGTTATCCTACAACATGACAACGCACCGTCTCATACCGCTAAAGTGGTGAAGAACACATTAAAAGCATTGAATTGAGAAATATTATCGCACTCGCCGTACTCTCCAGACGTCGCCCCGTCCGACTATCACCTTTTCGCATCGATGGGACACTCACTCGCAAAGCAGCGCTTCGCCAATTTTGAAGAAGTCGAAAAATGGCTCGTCAAATGGTTTGCCTTGAAAGAGAAAAAGTTTTTTTGGAATGGTATCCATGATTTGCTTGAAAGATGGGCAAAATTTGTAGAATCCAATGGTCAATACTTTGAATAAAACATTTTTGAGATTCCATTGAGAATTAAGTGTTTTCTTTATTGAAAAAACCGGCAAACTTCAACTAACACCCCTGGCAATCAGCGCCTTGGGCATACATAAAAAAATTTTAATTTCAAAAGCGTGCTGAATTTTCAGCATACTGATGTTCCAAGTTATTATATTTAATATTCAAAATCAATTAAAAAAATACAAAATACAATTACAGTTTATTTTAGTACTCTCTAAATCCGAAATAGTGGATTCCACTTATAAACTAGTGATTTTAAAAATGCATCGTATTGCAGTCGTGTTTGATTGTGTTTTCTCTGTTCGTCACGAAGCTTTCGTACATGCTTCGCAGTGTTAACCACTATTTTTTTTATGATTATCCACTAGTTTATATAATTTATTTAAAAGTTTCACATAATCTAGTTATATAGATTCTGTAACGTTAATAAATTCGTGATACAAATTTTGTTCTTAATTCATTTATAATTACTTCTTTCTTTTTCACTTAGGTTTTTTATATTAAATTCATTTCATGAAACTTTAAACAACAAAATATTAATAATTTGGAATTCGCAATTGTAAAGTCCATATTTTGAAAATATACAATACAGAAAATAAAAAAACCTTTTTTTGAATGTTTTTACACAAGATGCTTTTTGATAATAATGCAATTTTTACATTCTCATCATGGATGAGAAGGTATTGGTTTTATGTGAAAAATGACTTTCGAAATTTTCATCAAATCTTTACGTTTTGAGACCCCCTGAGTCAGAAAAAAGGGTTTTTACAAAAGTGTCAGTCTGTCTGTAGTAGGTCGTGTGCGGCATAACTCTCGATAGAATTATCAGATTGAATTGAGCTTTGGCACACTTTATCGGAGCCGAAAAATTAAGGACAAGTTCGTTAACCAGCCACATCCAATCAAAATTGAGGAATTGAGCACTACTTTTGTGTTTTTGAAAATAACTTTTTGAAAAAATCAAAAATTCCAATACTGGTTTTTGACAGGATGTATATTTTATGTTATGATTTTTAATATTAAAAAAATTCGATTTTTTTCACCAAAATATGTGAGATACGAAATAAGCGTTGCTCTGCAAAATCGTTTCCTTAAATAAAGTCTACGATTGTTTTTTCTTTTTGAGAGATTTGGAAGAAAATAAATTATTTTAATCATGTAATTTATTAAAAAATTACTGAAATGTATACAGAAAAAATTATGTATATCAAAAATCATAGTTATAATAATTTATCAATTAATTATATTAATTTAAACAAATATTTTATGAATAACTTATAAAAAAAGTTGATTTATTTTTACTTGAGTAAGGCTCAAAAACTTTATTGACGACACTTACTCTCAAAAGCTCTGAATAACTTTTGAAGTCACTATATAAGAAAGTTCCAAATTTTATGTCTGAGAATTGTAAGCGAGCGTGTGCGTGATTCGACGAAAGCGTATCGTACTATATATAAGTATAGTTATTAGGTTGATATGTAAGGTTATATGTTTAAGTATATTTGTGATTGAAAATATGATTGGCTACGACTGAATGGTGTGAATATATTTGCATGCTGTTTATGTATGTATGTATGTATCAGACGACTATTGGCAGGCTCGAGGTAAGAATTTTTTTTTTATTTAAGAGAACCATACCATTGCCAGTTAAAATAATACGCCCGATGCTCATTTTAGTCAACTACGATTTGAAGCACCTGAAGCGTCAGTGATATATTTATACATTTCATGTTAACCCACTGACGCATGTTGATGCCCTGTCGTTGATAACGTTTTACTCAAATCCTTACTATTCCCTATGTAACGCTTATTGTTATTCGCTTTGGGTGAATTAGGTATTTATCAAATTCATTTTACCCGACTAGGATTTAATAGATCTTCAAATATCCTTGTCCCCGCGAAGTTCAAAGCCGAAAGGCGGTTCCGCGGGTGGTGTATTGGTTCGACAGAGGGGGTTTTTGGTTTTAACAGGTATGCCTATACCCGTCTTAGGTGAGTTCTCTACGTCTATAAAAGATTTCGCCATTTTTCCTCCTAACCAAAAAAAAAAAAAATGTCTTTATGTCCCAAGTTTAATAGACAGAGTTGAGTAAAATTACTTCAACTATTTTTCTCCGTTTGCCTAACGCTGATAGAAAGTTTCCTTTCTTACAATGAAGTACATAAGTCTTCTGTATAAGGCCTGACAGTGAGAAAAATAAATAAAATTCAATTTAATCTATTTGAAATATAAGGGCTTTGAAGTGCAATATCTTTTAGAGAATATGTTGCTTCATGCAAGAGCCATTTGTCTTGATGATCCCGACATTTTAATGGACAGTTTTGTCTAAGGGGATGAATATACCTCTGCTTCGTCTTCCTCCATTAGAATAATTCGAACTACGACGACATTGATAAAGTTGCCAATGGTAGGGTCTAGGTAGAGAGCCGAAACCATATTCATGATTGTTAAAAGATAGGTTTCTACGTCTCCGTCCTGGTGGAACGCCATCATAGTGGTATCTGCAACGACAAGGGCCTCAACGTGTCGCGCTTGGCTTATGGACCTTTTGGCCCGCTGCCATCGTTTCGGTTGATATTTTCTTCGGCCGCGACCTTGAACTTGCACAAGACCAGACTGGGTCTGCCACTCCAGGTGTGTTTCCGTTAGTCGCCGTGGCTCTAGAAAAATAATCAACTTTGGGAAGTCACTTATTAAGGGCATGTGATACTTAGAAAATTAGGAAATTTTATTGATTTTAGGTTTCTACATGTTTGTTTCCAAAGTATATAAAATTTTGTTTTCGAAATTTAAAAATAATAGAGAAGATAAGGACGAAGGTAGACTATTTTTAATTTCGAAAATGAAAAAAGTTCAATTTCAGAAAAATATATCGGAAAATTTATTTTCATCGTCAAAACCAAAAGTAATTTTCATCTTCTCTTACATTTCCCAAAATTTTATAAATTTTGGATACAAACATGTAGAAACTGGAACAAATTGTTTACATGAACTTTAACATATTTTCAAAATAACAACTTTTTATAATTGTTAAAATTATATCAATAAATAAATATAACTTAAGGCCATGGAATAACCAGACCATATGATCGAATTTTTTCTGTAAACTTTTGTCAATGCATTATAAAATATCAAGTCAAATATTTGTGAGATCAAAGAAAAGAAACTAAGGATAGTCTATAAATTCTTGAATTTTTATAACTATAAAAAAATATATTTCAACAATTTTTTTTTCTATTTAAAAAATCTGAGAGTTAACAGACCTTCTTTAGTTATTTTCCTTTGATCTCACAAATTTTTTACTTGATATCTTATTATGCATGGACAAAAGTTTACAGACAAAATAATCACCACATCGATCATATAGTCCGGTTGTTTTGTTCCATGGCCTTAAGGACATGTGATACTTAGGCAATTATGAAATTTAATTGATTTCAGGTCACTACATATTTATGTCTAAAATAAACAAAATTTTGTCTCCAAAGTTTGAGAAATGTTAGAGATCATGAAAACGAATAGTTATAGACTGTTTTGGGTCTAATAGTTGAAAAAAACGTTAATTTTAGCAATTTAGTAACTTTTTGGTAGATACACTTTTTTTCATCATCAAAAATAAAAATAGACTATCAATCATATCAAACATTTTCAATTATTAATCCAAAAGAAATATACAAATTTATAAAAGGAATTTACGTAGAAGCGTATATGTTTTACAAAATAGTCTTTACCAGAAGAGAAGCTACTGAGTTTCTAGTTTCATAAATCCATTACAAAAATAAAAATAATGTAAGTTGTATACCATTAGCTGCCAAGTGTTAAGTGTAATTATTGATTAAGATGTTCATCTTATCGAACTCCGGTTCAGGAGACTTAATTAAAATATGTCTGTTTTTCAAATGCGGCGCAAGTTCTATTTGAAGAAAAAGATAATAAAACGAGTTATTTAATGATGATTTAGATCAAGGACGTGTAGAGTTAATTTCAATATTTTTTCTCTTTGGACTGTTTTATTTTGCAGTTACCATTAGCCAGCCTCCAGTCAGAAATCGTGGCAGGTTTAAACCTTGCTTCGTAGCTGAAGGCTCGCAATGTTGTTGATTTATGCAGATTGGCCGATGGCAAGGCTACAATTAAGATTTCATTTACCTTCAGGACGGATCGCCCACCGTATATACGCATGCGCGATACCAATCGTATGAAAGTCTGCTCGAACAATATCAGTTATCTATAATAATGAATTCATGGTTCACAAAAAAGATATATATGGGTTATTCCATGTAAAATTAACCCCCAACAGTTTTTTTTCCAAAAAAAATATATTTTGACCCGTTATATGTTTAAAAATAATTGACACGTATTTTTCCATTTCAATGCGATGTTTGAAAATTTCGAAAAATGAACATTCTAAACTTTGAAATCGGAAAAAATGATGTTTTTTCAATAGGATACAGTAAAAAAAAAGTCTTAGATATGAAAAATTGTTGTCATAGTGCACATATGCCCCCCCCCCCCCCCCCGAGCTTGCTAAAATGGTATATAAGTACGTCCTGTTAATTTTTTTTAATAAGAAAATAGTGATGTTTTATGAACTATTACACTACCGGTGAGAATTGTGGGACCAACTGTTTTTCGATGATTGTTTAAATTATCTTAATTTCAATTCTGTGAGTGATGAAATTTGTATTCTTAATAATGTGAAAGCCATCAAAATTATCTTAAAAATTACTCTAGAATGAAGTCGTTTTGTTAAATTTTGAAGAAGTTATTGCAAAAAAGTCCAAATTTCAATGTTTTCTTAAATTTTAAATAATTTTCAAAACAATCAACATTTTTAAATGTTCTTAGGCTCATTTTAAAACTAAGATTCTACAGAATCGCAGTAAATTCTCATTATAAATCTATAATTTTTTTCTTGCATAATGCAAAGAGTTGAAATTGTAATAAATAGTAGGGAAATTTCGAAAACATTTCATCTGTAGGTAAATATTATGATATTATGATTCATATGAATATACAATATATTTTAAGGGAATCAAATACATCATTCATGATTATATGTTTTATATATCTTATAAAAATGTTTTTCTCAGCAAAAGCAATATTGGAATTTTTCCAACTTTTTTATTTGAACTTTAACCTCGAGCAGTATGTAAGAAAAAAATTACACATTAATTCTAAGAAGTTGATTCGATTTTCTAGAAATTTAGCTTTAAAATTAGTCCACGAACATTAAAAAATGTTGATTATTTCGAAAGTTATTTAAAATTTAAGAAAGCATTGAAATCTTGATTATTTCTGCAATAACTTCTTCAAAATTTAACAAAACGAATTCATGCTGGGCTCATTTTACAAAGAATTTTGATAGCTTTGAATTTAATTAAAAGAACAAATGTTTTCACTTACATAATTCAAATTAGGATAATTTAAACAATTATCGAAAAACAGGTGGTCCCACAATTCTGATCGGCACTGTATCTTTTTTTTTTTTAAATTTGGAATATATTCTGTTTATGCGAGATTGAATCCTAAAATGTTCGCATAAGATTCTTGATGATACTGTCGAAATTTGAGAATCGAGAAATAAAAACACTGAGAGTTATGATTTTTTTTTTTTTAAACGCTTTTGCAGTTTTCTGTGAGTTTTCCACGAGTGTCAAGCTTCTTGAAAATTATACAGAAATGTCAAGTTTTCGATTCAAGAACGTATGTTGCAATCCATTTGATAAAAAAAATCATATACTAGACCAAAGCAGAGAAAAAGCTTGCTTCGCGTTTCCTGTTTAATACTTGAAAAATCGGATTTTCCTAAACCAGACGACGTTTTGTGTGCACAATGTAGATTAGATGCAAGTAAAACGGGGAAAAATTTTAGTGAGTATATTTGAAATACTAAATACTTTATACAAGGAAAGGACGTTTTTCGCGTCATTCTGGAAGTATTTGATATAACATTAGCAAATCGGGGAATATTTGGGGTGAGAAATTTTAACTGTATTTGGATGGTAAAACTGACTTTACCAGCGCTTGTGCATGCGTAGTTCATCAGTTTTACCGTTCAAGTACGGTAAAAATCCCCACCCAAAATATTCCCCGATTTTCTAATGTTACCAAACAGTCCCGGAATGACGCGAAAAGCGTGCTTCCGTTGCATAAAATGAATAATTAAACAGGTACACGAAAAATATTTTTTTTAAACTGCCTCGAATGTTTTGACTGATTTCTACGTTTTTTGGTGCGCTGAATCCAAATCTAGTAACCAATTTGCTCCATCACGTACAGATTTTTTGCTACATTGGGTTATCCTTAGTCACCGAGTTAAAAATAAGGTTCATTTCACTGTGGTAATAACCAGCAAATTTTTATTTAAAAATTTAGTAAATGAAAAAAAAAATGAAATTGGCCAACACAGTTTACATGTAAAGTCACTCTTGGGTCAATGAATCTCCTGGTGGTCCCGTTTCTTTGCGTATTTTTCATTAAGGGTTTTCTGCAGCAGCAACCAGCAGAAATCAGCCATCATATTGGTGTTCCATCTTCCTGTTATATGTATAAAATGAATACAAAACCTCTTAAAATATCATGAGGGAGTGTTTCTAGTTAGTTAACCATTACAACCTCTATTTTGGGCCAAGAAAATAAACTGCAGTCGGTTAAAAAGAAATTATCTGAACATTCCTTATATATGTATGAAATCAAATTTTGTAAGAAAACGTGACGTGATGGAACATTTTGGCTATTTTTCCTGGATTCAGCGTCCCAAAATCTATAGGAATCAGTTGCAAAACTGGAGGCAGTTTTTTGGTCGTTTACCTGTGTTATTGAACGATCGTATGCCATAATGAAATTCTTCACTGAAAAAAATCGGTTATAGTTGTGGCAACTATATTTACACAGTTGTTTGGCTTACAGTAAGATGTACTATATTTTGCAGTTGGTCCAACTATTTTATACAATACTTACTGTAACTGCGTTCGCAGTTGCAGACCTCCAACTGTTTTTTACAGTTCGTTTTAGCGCCAACTAATCCTCGCAGTTGACGCTACTATAAAATACATTTGCCTCAATTCAAAGTTACGCAGTTACGACAACTGTCATTTATGTTGTTTTTAAGGGGGTCTCCTCATTAGTGGCTCATAAAAAAGGTGGTTTTTTAGGATTTTTTTAAAACATGAAAACAGCTAGAGAAACAAATGATCTTTTGCGTATCTTTGAACATATATTTATTCAACAATAAAAAGTTTTTTGAATGTCAAAATAAATAAAAATGGCGGATTTATAAACAATCTCGCGCAGCAGCTCGCCGCGGACAACTCAAACTCCGTGAAAAATTCAGCCCGTAATTTTTACCTGAAACAAAAAATTAAAATACTTCCTTATTCGGAAGGCTTTTCTACACAGTATAGTCTATTATGGTGATTGAAAGCTGAAATTTGAATATTTTAGTCATTTCTTAATTAAGTACTCGATTTTTCGGCCTTTTTTAGCAGCAAGTGCGTTAATAACATTGTAAAAAGAGATTTTTTAATCCATTTTTTTAACTCAGTCTGTGCACAATTAAATTATCTAAAAAACAGTGTTTTATTGGTATACATAGCTTTTATAGTTTTTTTGTAATCGTGCACGGAGTTTCAAAAAACATGGTTTTCATAAAATGGGCTCTAAAGTTTTTCGAAGGAAAAAAATCAAATTAAAGGTACTGTAACTCATAAACTACTTTGAGTTGGACTTTGAAACTTTGCCAGAATATTCTCAGATAATAATTCTAACGATGGAAGCAACAAAAAAAATCGATTTTTTGAAGCTGACTAATGAGGAGACCCCCTTAACTAACAATCGTGGAAATTAACAATGGTAGATAATTTTGTACAAAATACTTTAGATGATTTCGGACATGCATCGTACGTCGGTGTTTTTCGACGTACGTATTAACTTGTAATTCGAAACAAATCTCATATTGCTTTATATAAATTTTTTACGCTTGGTCAGGAAAATTTGATGACACAATGAGTTGCTGGTTATGAGGTTTTGTTTGTTTTAAAATGTAATTCAATTGCGTTTTCAACATTATTTGAATTTTAGTATTTCGTCCAAATATTCAGTTTTTTATTATTAACTGCAATTTATAATTGACAGAACGATACTATTTCCAAGATGCTCCAACTGCGATTTATAGTTGAGAGTACAGCATTATTTAATTCCTTCAACTGTACTATACTGTAGGAATAACTGTAATGTACACTGAGAGACTTTTCGTTACAGTAAATCATAAAAATGAATTATATTTTAGTATAATATATTTTTAAAATCAGGCAAACAGGGTTTACGTATCAGGAATTAATATAGTGGTTTTCAAGCGTCGAAGTCAATATTTTCGTTTGAATAAATGGAATATATGTTCTACTAAGTGTTATAAAACCTACGAGAATTTGAAATTCACTATATCAAAGTTGCGAAGCGAAGCAAAGAATATGTGAATCTGAAAAATTCAGAAGTGACGGCTCCGGATTATGAATTCTTGTGCCTTTTTTTAACGCGTGCAAAACAAGAGGAAGATAGAGGGGGGCTTTGGCACTGAGAAGAGGGAAGGTTTTAGTGGAAACGCATACACAAATATTATTATCATACCTCATGTATGTTCACATATTCAAGTACGCAATGATGTACTGTTTATAAATGGCACACGCTTGAATTTTGATGCCATAATATGAATAAATATAATAAAACCTCGGCTTTCCCCATTTTAAAACTCTATTATACTAAATCTTCATTCAATCTTAACATTTACTCTAACGAAAAGTTTCTCAGTGTACAATATAAGGTCAACTATCAAAGGTCTAGTTGTCGCCAAAACGAAATGTATTTTATAATTGGGATTGCTCTTTTTTTACAGTTCTCTCGACCGAATTTTTTTTCAGTGTGTGTATTCAGCCACAATGATCAAAACAAAACCAGATCACAATGACAAGAGCACATTAGAATCTGATTTTTCTGAATCTAAGGACGACTTTTTCTCGTCATTCGACGATTGGTTACAAGTAAAAACTCAAATTTTATTGTAAAGTAATGGAAAAGAGTATGTTTTTTTACAATGAGATTGATGAGTTTTATTTATGGAAAACTTGACATTTCTGTATAATTTTAAAGAAGCTTGACATTCGTGGAAAACTCACAGAAAACAGCAATAGCGTTTACTGTATGTAACACGACTCAAGTTTTGAGCCCGTGCAGGTCCGAGCAAGTTAAAACGCGGTCGGAACGCGCTCGCTCGGTCACTATGACACGCGCTCCTGATTTAAAAAAATCATAATTCTCAGTGATTTTATTTCTCTATTCTGAAATTTTGACAGTATCATCAAGAATCTTATACGAACATTTTAGGATTGAAAAAACAAAAACAAAAAATATCCCAAATTTGAAAAAAAAAATTGTTTATAAAACTTCACTATTTTGTTATTAAAAAACAATTAATAGTACGTACTGCATACCACTTTAGCAATCTGGTGGGAGGGGGGGGGGGGGGATATTTGCAGTAAGACAACAATTTTCTATATCCAAAAGTTTTTTTACTGTATCCTATTGAAAAAACATCATTTTTAAAATTTTTAAATTTTGAATGTTCTTTTTTCGAAATTTTCAAACATTACATTAAAATAAAATAAAAACGTGTCATTTATTCTTGAGCATAGAATGCAACAAAACATATTTTTTTCGAAAAAAAATGGGGCTTAATTTTTACATGGAATGAACCATATTTATACTTTTTTACGTTGTGAATATACAGGGTGACCCATTTTAATCTTTGATTTCAATTATTTTGTTGGAAAAGAAAGATAGAAAAAAAAGTTTTATACAAAAGTTGTTTGGTTCAGAGGAGATCATAAGTCGCTGACAGTGCCCTTGTCCTTGACCTCTAATATTCAACGTGATTTACAGGTCGACTTGTGTTTTTCGAATGTAAAACCCTATTTTATGACATGGCCTTTGGATGATCTTGAGGCTAATGATGAAGATCACGTCAAAGTCATCTTTGAATTTGTAATAAGAAACTCCCATTTTTGGCCCCAGACTCTAAAAGAGAAGATAGATTTGGCAATGACCTTGAAGTTTATCTTGAGTCCAAGGTCAAGGCCATTTGAAGGTTGGTTTCGAATTTTTGAGATAGAAAAGATTTAATAAAAAGCATTATGAAAAATTCGCAAAAAATGATGCTACGGATCAAGTGAATCTCGTCTCTCATGTATGGGGTGCTTGATTACCGATTAATGCCAACCAATCCACATTAACTAAAACCAACTTTCCTAAATTACTGAGTTAAATCAAGCAACTCAAACCCCAACCCAAAAATGGGAATTTCCCATTAAAAATTAGAAGTTTACCTTGATAAAACTTTGATTTTCAGCATTAAGGTCATTCAAAGGCCATATCTCAACATAATATTTTCCGCTCTTTCCAAATCCGGGATCAAAAACAGGAATTCCTATTCGGAAAACACAAGTTGACCTTTGAATCACTATGAAAATAGAGCTCAAGTTCAATGTCACCGACATATGTGACGTGTTACAAGAAAAGAGAACTAACGCAGAAAAAATCGAAAATCCGTTTATTGTCTTTATTGATAGCTTTTGAGTTTCTCTATTCAGCACAAAAATCAGAACAAATTTTCAAGCATTATTTCATAAAATAAACAGGAGCAGATTTTCGGGAGTCACCTTATACTTCGAAGCAGGCTCGACTTCTACCGCTTGCCCTGTGAAATTCTATTTTCCCACGTTAGTTCCCTTTTGTCGTGGTACGTCACATATGGCCCCCTTCCGAACTAAACAACTTTTGTATGAAACTTTCTTTCCATCTTGCTTTTCGAACCAGATGATTTAGATTAAAGATTAAAATGGGTCACTCTGTATTATTCTTATTATTTACTTAATCAGTTAATTAGTTTTGTTAAGATTTATTTTATTTTTCATTGGTTACTTTAATGGTCAGCAAAATAAATCTCACTTTCATAATTTACTATGGATTCGGTGCATAATGAATATGAGCGTTTAAAAAGATATAAATAATATAAATATCGGCGCGGTGTCTCTAGATCTATTTTCTGTCTACCGTCCTGTGGTGCGACTAAAACTTACGAGACAGGATCGTCTATCGGTTCTCACCGCGGGTGCCGCAGTTTCTCTCGTGTTTCTTCTTCTTCTTCTTCTTCTTTCTTTTCTTTAATCTGCGTTTGTTAGTGTCGGTCGCGGGTTCAAGCTGGCCGGCTGATCTGCGGAAGAGAAGATGAGGTTGGGCCATTTTCGAGGGTAGTATATTTGAAGATCTGGCATCATCTCGAGCTTTTTCGCTAAGTTCAGTGGCAATTGGTTCGAGCCACAATTCTCCATGTTCCCCACTAATAATACCTGCCTGAAACACAAGACCCACAGCATAATGTTACGAATCTTATTTGTACATACATACATATTCACACATGTATACATATATGGTGGTCAAGCTGTCCAACGACGAGTTAGATTATGACTCGTTGTATTGAGGGTTGGGCAATGCAATTACCGTTGCGCAATGCAATTTCATTGGAATTGCGAAAGGCAATCACAGTAAATCGCTATTCAAAATGCCATTAGCATTTTGCTCGACAATTTGTTACTTCTTTCACTTCTAAATAATTGAATTCCAAACATATGTTTCACATTTTTATTTTCACTATTTGTTTCTCTGTTCATTTAGAGTATTTATTTTCCATCATCATTTGTCATGCATTCATCTCATACACGTATGAAGAAAATCTAAGTAAAAAGTTCTTCTAGACCGCGAATCAAACTCTGGGTCTAAATGCGAAAAACCTAAACGGTATTCGCTACAGACCGAAAAAATGTGTATCTTTTATATAGCGCGTATGAATATTCTCTAAATTATGTATTTCCTAACATTTATTTTAGTAAAATTCATGTGACAAATTCGCCAATTGCTCTAACTTTCTTGTTTCCGATTCATCACATCGTATAATGTATATATTTCCTAATAACTATTTGCCCAAGTTTTTGTTTCGCCGAATCATTACTAGGTATAATTTTCATATCAGAAAGTTTTATTTAACCTAAGTTCTATTTCTCTGAATTATCATTTGTCATAGTTTTTATATTAACGAATTATTATTTCTCTTAATTTCCACTTCATCGAATGTTCGTGTTACAGGAAAACCATTTCATGCAACGGAAGCACGTTTTTCACGTCACTCCGGGACTGTTTGGTAACATTAGAAAATCGGGGAATATTTGGGGTGGGGATTTTAACCGTACTTGTATGGTAAAACTGATGAACTGCGCATGCGCAAGCACTGGTAAAGTCAGTTTTATCGTCCAAGTAGGGTAAAAATCCTCACCTCAAATATTCCCCGATTTGATAACGTACCAAACAGTCCCGTAATGACGCGAAAAGCGTCTTTCCCTTGCATAAAGTATCGTATGCAATTTAGAGCCAAGCGCGTCCTCTACCAAGTATGGCAAAGCTTGGCTCCGCGTTATACGAGGTCTGTCCGGAAAGTATCGGACCTATCTTTATATCTCTGCGCTGGCGTTATTCTTCATCATCGGGCGGGTGGCATCCTTTAAAGTAATCCCCACTTGATTGAATAACACGGTTCCAGCAATGTTTCCACGTCTCGAAACAGTTCTGGAACTCACTTTTAGGGATGGCCTTGAGTACGCTCGTCGCATTATTTTCAACCGTCGTTTTGTCATCGAATCGCTGTCCTATGAGTGTTTTTTTGAGTTTTGGAAACTGCCAAAGGTCACAGGGGGCTATGTCGGGACTGTACGGAGGTTGTCGATGCAATGCGATACGGTGTTTACTCAGAAACTGCTGCACAAGATTTGATGAATGCGCTGGCGCGTTATTGTGGTGAAGAAGCCAGTCACCGCACACACGCGAGTCATTCCTAAAATCTTGTTCAAAATTTCCCAAACAGTAGTTTTCGGTATTCCGTGATCATTTTCTAGTTCACGAACAGTTAATCGACGATCACCTTCAATCGCAAGTCACACCCGCTCAATATTATCCAATGTTTTTGTCGTCGAAGGTCGGCCAGAACGAGAATCACTATCAACAGAAGTGCGGCCTCCTTTGAAACGATTATACCACTCTTTTGATTGTGTTTTGCTCATACACTCATTCCGAAAGGCCTTCTGCATCATCTGAATAGTTTCCGAAATCGTTTTTCCGAGTTGAAAACAAAATTTGATGCATATTCGTTGATCCTGTTTTTCAGTAATTTTTAACAATCACAAAATCCGCCGAACTCAAAAATAGCTGTGTAAACAAAGACACTCTGCGCGTGAACTATACGTCCGGCAGATGTCAGCAAGCAACCGATAGGTTCGTCAGGCTTTACTGTTGACGTTCATGTCCCGCAGATGTCGCTCGAACAGTATGGCGCGGAGATATAAAAGTAGGCCCGATACTTTCCGGACAGACCTCGTATACATTCTATCAAAAAATTACTGGGAATTAATCATTCAAAAAGTCCACTCAAAGAGATTTCCAAAACTTTTTTCACGCTAAGTTGGCACCACTGTCCTCCATACTGACGTGGAGTCCGAGCGCGATCTGTCATTTAGTTTGGTCACAGTGCTCGATGTTGTCAGTTTATCTCAAGTGTGTTGCGCGATTTTTCCAATAGATAAGAATATCAAAAAAAGAATTTGTATCTTGAATTTTGAATTGCTGAAAATGTTACAGAAGGCTTACAGGGAATTGACTTTATCAAAAACACATGCAAATGAGTGGTACAGTGCATTCAAAAGCGATCGAGATGTGGTGAAAGATTTGCCTCGCTCAGGTCGGCCATCAACGTCTTCAACTGAAGTTTAAATCGCTAAAGTAAAGGAAATGGTGACTGAAAATCGTCATTTAAGTTTAAGAGTGATAGCCGCTAAACTTTCTGTATCTCACGAATCAATTCGTACCATTTAAAACGATTGATTCATGGAGTTTGCACAACGATAATGCACAATCTCAAAAGGCTATCATTGTGAACGAATTTTTGGCCAAAAACTCAACAAATATCACTGGATAACTACCGTATTCACCTGATATGGCTCCGGCCGACTTTCTTCTCTTTCTAAAACTCAAATTACCACATTTTCAGTCTATAGAAGACATAAAAGAGAATTCGCGGCGAGAACTGAAGTCGATTCCAGAAAATGCGTTTAAAAAATGTTTTGATAATTGGATTATTCGTGGTAATGACTGTATTATTTTGGAAGGAGTCTACTTTAAAGGCGATACAATAAATTTGGATGAATAATAAATAGTTTGTGTTTTATTGACCAATTCCGGGTACTTTTTTGACAGAATGTAATGTACTATTACCTAAAATACATCCGCCCGAAAAATAATGTCGGGAGACTTTAATTCGGCCAATTGAAATGTTTTTTTTTAAATTATTATAAATTGTGATTGGCTGCATTTGACTTTGGCGTCGTTATTTTACGACCGGATGTATTTTAGGTCAAATGGTTTTGCTGGAACATGACATTTCGATAAAGTAGAAATTAAGAGAAATAGTAATTCGGAAATATACAAAATTATAACAAATGATAATTCGGAAAAATAAAATTTAGGTTAAATAAGATTTGCTGATAAGAAAATTATGTCGTGTATGACTCGGCGAAATAAAAACTTGTATAAATACAATAGTTATTCGAAAATGTAAACATTAGGTGATGTGATGAATCTTAAATATAAAAGTTAGAGCGATTGGTGATTTGGTCACATGAATGTGATGAATCGGAACCCGTGTGTAAAAATTGGATGCAGTCTGGATGGGTTCCAGCTAGATTTTCCAACTTGCACGTGGGTCCCATTCGGGTTGCCTCTGGTGGGAGTTACCTTGGTTTGTAACACTAAACCCAGATCTAGTCCACCACGAAAATCCAGGTGGTCCTAGTTAAGCTCACCTGCTTCATACCCATTTGAACTTTATTACTGATATGGTTCACACAAATTTCCCAGTGATTCCTTTAATTTTTTTATATAACTATAGTTTTTCTGAATGCTAAAATTTTCAAGAACAGAAACTCACCATGTATAAAATCAACATTCGAGTACTTATATTTTTCTTCACTCAAAAAATATTTGGAGAAAAAATTAACGTCATTTGTCATTTGCACGACGTTTAATATTCATTTTAATTATTTAATAACATTTACAGTGGAAAATGGTGGGATTTCGAAGATAAAGCCCACTTCACAGCGTCACTATAGGAACGTTAAGTGTAAGCCCAGCTAAACGTATTAACATTGTGTTGCTTGTTTTTACTCAAGTTTTAATTATTAAGAAGTTGAAACAGCAAGCAATATTGAAGCTTTCATGTCGCATAACGTTCACTTAAGGTGGCTTGAGCGTTTTTGAAAAAAATTACAGAATGCTCTGAAACTTAGAGATTATCTTAATAAAATATGCTAGATTCATCTGGAAAAAAGAAATACCGTGGTTAACGATGTCAATGCCGAAAAAATCGCTACTGAAAAAATGTCAGTTTAACACGTAGTCTTATGGGATTCCTCATCAAAATCGGCGAAACTCCGGAACAAAACACAAGTCCCCATAAATCAAATATATAATAGTACTTTCGATTTCGAGGAATCTATTAGTATTATAAAAACAAAGGCTTGACGACTTAAATCAAGAGAAAATTGCGAGAAAAGTACAGAATATAAAAAACCGCCTCGAGGTGAAACTAATAAATTTTTACTATCACTTTTTTCAGGCGACATTTCCGTGATTTCTTACCCTTCTACTCAGATGTAACTATAATACATATGGTTATTAAAAAGATAAGGAGCAATGAGCATTCATGTAACACGTGCCCCTACGGTGCCCCTCACTTCATACGACACCAAACGATCAAGCCACCTTGATAACAATTGTATGATTTTTCTGTAATTTCCAAATTGTTTTCAAAATGGAAATTCTAGTTAGGTCTAATGTGGCGCCCAACCAAAAACTGGGCTAAGTTGGGAAGTTTTCCATGCGAGAAATATACATATAATAGATCAATTGATAAATTGTATAAATCAATTTTAGGAAATATAGAATTTGGAGAATATTCGTGCGCCCGTTGTATATACAGTCCAAAATGGACAAGAATAGGTAGAAGGTAATATTACGTCTCTATATCATTTTGCTAGACGCCACCGAGCGTGAAAAGTTAAGGCGCCAGTGTTACGGAATGCCGGATGATTGAGGCTCTCTTCAGTAAAAGAGAGAAAGGCATATATATTAACGAATGTATAAAGAACTCGAGGCAACAAAATACACTTCCTCCATCGTACAATTTATTTATCTAACCTGATCATAATATTTGATAGCACTATGTTATAAATTTCCATCCTGAATTATATAGAATATCCAGCGGGAAAATTTTGGAAAATGGTTAGAAAGTAGGAATAAAAAGTTATGACAAAAACGTTGACTGTAGAAAGAGAAAAAGTTTTATAATTCCCTCAGAAATACCGACACACATAACCTCGTACATCACCTGCCAATAAAGTTTAGTACCTGCAGTGTGACACTACACATAGGTGCCGCTTCCAAAAATTCTGTCTTTTTTGTTACAATGTTATCACTTTGATAAAATAATTGTTGTATTTATTTCGATATTCTGCACACAGCAAACCTGACTTACCCGTGCAGAAATTTTGGTGGGGCGCCGATCAGGAAAAATGTGGCTATAGGGTAATCTGTCTAGCGCCAGGCCAGTAATGAAACGCCCTACCCGATCAGGACCAGATCTGGGTCTGTAAAATAGGGGCCCCATCTGGCCCAGATATGGCCTCTCTAATTTTGTACTTCTACAAATAGTAAAATTTAAATAGTTTTCGTTTAATAAAAATAAATAGTTAGTTTAAAGAAATTTATTTCATAAATTTATATATTAATAATTTATTTATGATTTAATCATTTTCTTTCAAAAAAATTCACTTTGTAAAATTGAATATACGATATAAAAAATAATGAAACAGAATAACGCTCTACACTTAAAATTATAATTTTCTTTTCTTTCCAAATTACCGTTAATGAAAAAATACTTCAAGTAATAATCTAGTTCATTATCTGAATCTGAGTTGCTGGGAGTTGCGTCAAAAGCAAAAGGATTTTCATTTTCCTCTAAAACTTTTTGAAAATCCTCGGGTCCCTTTTCTTTTGGAATTTCCTCTTCATTAGCCGCTTGCAAGACAGAAACTTCTCTTCCTTCATCTTCGTCGTCAGCATCTGCAACTATTTGCGGTATTATTATTACTACAATTATCAATTTATGCTACTTCACGTTTATTGTAATGCATTGTTTCTTATTATTATTTACCATATTTACGTCTTAGAACAAAATGAAAATATTTTTGATAAATTACATACATTAAAAATAAAATAAACCGTCTAGAAAATATAACCTATAATGTTAGGATTTATGTAATGAATCTAGTGAATTAACTTACCTTGATCTATAATGCGGATATAAGAAATCTCACCAACGATTCTGTGCTTCCAAACTCGTCATGCACTTTTTGCTTTTGTCATTTTAATTTCAATATAGTCACTACAATATCACGACCACAACACAAAATTTGAAAATAATCTTGTCTATCATACTCCGATGTTGTTCCGACCCGAGCTACAGATTTCAGAACGATATTTCATTTCTTGTGGAAATGGCGTTACAGAGCTGTAATTGACGATAACTCCCAGTTTTATTTTCTCAAAAAGAAACTTACTGCATAATTTTTACTAAAACGAAGTTAAGAGACGATCCTTACCGCCTTTTATTACGTGCTTTAAATTTTCAAGTAGATATATTAGAAACAAAAAAAGTTATCTTACATGGTTCGATTAACCTATAAATTTGGTCACGTGACCTGGTTGATCCATATGGTCTTAATATAACTTAGTTTCTAGGGCGTATTTCATGTATAAGAGCTCCATCATTCTCTTTTTATGGTTTTTTCTAATATTTTAAAACTCGTTTAGAAAAACCTATTACTTTAATAAATTACGCTTGTTTTCTTTTCACCAATACTCATGTTGTATTAGCCTAACATTAAGCTGGCAAAACCCACACATAATATATAAAATTTTAAACTGGGATATGTTATATATTTCAGCAAAAGTAAATGGTCGCTAAACTCTCGTTATTCAGCTCTTGTGTAATGCTTTCACAATTAAAAATCAATCAACTTCTCAGTGTACGCGACATCGAACCAGTATTATATAAATTCAGGTATATATAACATTTTAACACTCCATATCTTAATCCAATTTTGCATTGCTTCAATGTTTCATATAAGTTTACAGTCATCTTGATACATTATCCACTCTCTAAATATGAATCAGTCAAAATTTACTGATTATCAGTAAAATTTAATTGATTCAAATAGCTGAAAATAGGTTACTGTAAATCAGTCAAATTCCACTGATTACTTCAGTGAATATTAACTGATTTAACAGTGAAAATATTTTTTCCACTGATTCAATCAGTCACAATCAACTGATTTAACAGTGAAATATATTTTTTCACTGGTGGATCAGTGAAAAGGCAAATAACTGATTCAATCTGTGAAAATTTGACTCAGAATTAATTAATTAATTAAAAGATTTCGCAAACTTTCAAAATCTAGGAAAAATAATATTTTGCTTTGACAAGGCTAAATTTTTCGGAATAATTGAAGGGATTATCAATAAACATATTCTAAAGTTAGAAAGCCTCTTTAAATGATAAGCGATGACAAAAATTCGCTAAATGTGGAGAAATTCTAGTTTGCTGTCATCGGCACTTTGTCAAAAATTTCAGTAGTTGCTGTGATTATTGAAACAGAACTATATTTTCTTGATAAAAATGACTTCGTTTGAGCCCCTTTTCTATCACTTCTCAATTCTCCAAACTAATTTTTTTGGTGTCCCCAAACAGGCATATTTAAATGTTTCTAAAATTAAATGAAATTTTTCAATAAAAGTTGTGTGAGATAAAAGACGTTTGTATGCTTTGTTTGAAACATTAGAAAATTTGTTGAATAATACCTCCATTTTTTTACAAATAATACAAAAAGTAGAGGTGGGTTGTTAACGAATCTGTCAATAAAGCGAGTATTACTCGATCTTTTTATTTTGCGTTTTGACATGCCACGTTATAATATTTCTCATGCGAAAATTACTTCAATTTTATGATGAAGTATGATATAAAATGATTCCTGAAAATTTTTATGATATTTTTTACGTGTTTTTTTTTGTTTTGAATAAGACGAAAAATATAGTCTTTTTGTATTTGTAAAGACGTTTACTCGTGTTGTGCCAATAAGAGGTACATTTGCCGTAATAATGAAAATTCTAAAATATCTACATATAAGTATAAATCATTATTATACCACGCACGATTATTAAAGAACCAACGAGAAATAAGATAGGCGGTCTAAGCCGGATTAAGTTAACGCCCATGTTTCATGCTAAATGCTTAGCACACTTTTGATACATTCTACTGAATTCTAATACACTATAGTTCAAAATTATGGGTTCACTTCTTGTCTAAGCTACTGTCAAAGTGTCTTAATTTCTATAAAAACAAGTTAACTTCTTATTCCGAGAACAGTATGAACGTTAATAAAATTTTGCATCTAATGATCCCAAGTTGAAAGCAAAATGTTAATCTTATAAAAATATGGTACAAAAATCACGCGCTTCTCTCGTAAATTTGAGTGCGCCTAGAGCGCGTATCTTACATATTTTGGTTGCAAAATCAAATTTTTGATTTTCGTATCTCACATATTTTGTTTAAAAAATTGAGTTTTTGAATTATAATCCTCTTTTTTTTAATTGAAACAAAAAATATAGATTTTATCTGAAACTGTGTTTGATAAAATTTTTAGATTTTATTGAAACGAACAATTTTGTATTAATACGTTTTATTCGTATTTCACATATTATTGTTTATAAAAAATTGAGATTTCGATTTTCAATGGTAGTCTTTTAAATTAAACAGTAAAATATACATCTTATGAAAAAATGTTGCCATTTAAACTTGTAAATTTTTTTCTAGTAATAAATTTTGTATGATAACGTTTTTTTGTGTATCTCGTATAATTTAACTGAGAAATGGAATTTAGATATTGACTTTTTTCAAGTTTTAACATACTGTAACTTTTCTAATTTCGGTTTGATCGAAAAATGTTATTTGGATTATGAGTAAGATGTGACGCCAGTCGGTTTAGAGATGGATTAAAAGCAAACCACGCAGTGGAGATGGAACTGATCAAGCACATGAAGGAGGTTCTGCTTGAGATGTAGGACTTTTTCTCAAGTAAAAAGAACATGTTTCTACCCCTCAGGAAGGCATTCAAAAAGCGCTCTTCACGGTGCAGAGGCTGCACTCTAATATTGCCGTAGGGAAAGCCAAAGTGGATATTTTCGATTTTTACCTCAGATAAAGCATGAAGGAGAAAATTAAAGAGCTTAAAACTGAATTGAGCAGTAACGCACCTGATGTGGGCAGCCAGACAGCCCCACAGTCAACGGGAAAGTCTACTCCAGACCTCCGCAAGAGGCCAAGAGGCCAAGAGAGCCGACTGAGAGTTCGGAGGAGACAGCAACCAAAAAACCGGAGGAGAAGTGGCCGAGAATTTCCACCAAATAGGAGGAGTGGAGGGTGGTTTCAGTCAAGAAGAACCTCCGGAAGAAAAAAAAGAAGAGGGTTGCCAAAACTCAGGAGATGCTTAGGCGCGCACGCCCAGAAGCGGTGCTCATAAAGCCGTCAGAGGGAGTAAACTATGCAGCCATTTTACGCGACCCCAAGAAGCGCGTCAAACCGTAAGAAATAGGCGTCACAGTCTATGGCATCAGGGAGACGCACTCCACGAACTTACTGGTGGAACTGAAATGTTCCATAGGAGGCAGAGGGCGGCTGGATACCGCCTTCAAAGAGGTAATTGGAGCTAGAGGGACTCTTCGTCATCTCATCCCCCGCATGAAGATCGAGATCACGTACATGGAATCCAGCATAGAAGCCGAGGATGTCGAGGAAGCGGTAAGAGGCTTCTCGAGCATGGATCAAGTTGGAATCCAAGGTCTCTCTAACAAAGACACCTAATAGAGGAAACAGAAAGGCGTTTGTGCTTCTAGAGGAGGCAAGGACCTTGAAACCACTTAAAGCGTCCCATATCAAAATTGGATGGGTCTCCTGCAGGGTCCGCCGAAAGATGGAGACAAAATGGTGTTATTGTTGCTTTGGCTTCGGCCACATGATGGCGGACTGCCGGGGGTCGACAAAAGCAGGAGTTGTTGGAGTTGCGGCGAGAAGGGTATTCTGCGGAGTCCTGCACAAGGAAACAGCAGTGCTATCTCTACACTGAGAGAGACGGAAGCCCCAGGACCGATCACCTACCAAGAACCATAAAGTGAGCGGCTTTTGGAGAGGCAGTCCCCAAGAGAAAGCCGTGAGAAGCCGCGAAAAAAATGCCAAGCAGGCAGGCCAAAGGAACTCAGAGGCCCGGAGTATTGCGCCCATAGGCAATGACGCTGAAGTAATGCTAACGCGGTTCCGGGGTCATTGTCCAGCGAAGAAACAGGGGAGTTTTGAGTTTAATGGGTATTGCTTTGGCCGGGTCAAAGTAAATGCATTCTCTTTCTCATCTGAAAAAAAAGACAGGCACTTTCTTAAAAACCGTTTTTTCCGACTCAGGGGATCTCAAAATGTGAAATTTTGATAAAAATGTCGAAAGTCATTTTTGACATAAAACTAATACCTTCTCATTTATGATGAGAATGTAAGAAACGTCAAATTCCAATCTTTCTGGAAAATAATTAAGGTACTTTTAGAATTTTTTCTGGATTCTACCCTGAGGTCAAACATGATATAAAATAGTTGTAAGATTTTAAAAATGTGTAGTTTCTTACAAGAATTTTAAAATCAATGTATATTATATTTTGATAAGATTCAGGAATATTTATAAAAATATTGATATTTTGTATCTATTTATATAATGTATATATTACCGTCTGTATTTGAAATGACACGATGTTTTTGTACAATGTTTGACCAGCAAAAAATTGTAAAAATATTTTGACCAGTTAGAAAATTACTATGAAGATTTACCTTTAAAATCAGATCGAAAACTATTAAAAATGTTAATTATTTTCAAATTTAATATAATTGTCTAAATCGATCAAACTTGGACATTTTTTGTAATATACTTTAAAAAATTAACATTTTGTCTTCAACTTGGGCCCATTAAATGCAGAATTTTATTAACATTCGTGCTATTATTGGCAAAAAATGATAACTTGTATTAATAAAAATTGAGACACTTTGACAATGGCTTAAATAACAGTAGTTTAAGCAGCTGGTAGTTTTTTTTTTGTAATAATTCCCAGAGTCGATTTCTATTTGAGATTGCTTCTTGAAGGCGTTCTGAATGACCTTTAAAATTTCTTAGAACAGATCGATTGATAAAGGGGTTTTTTTCAAAAGAATTTTTTAAATACACATTTGCATGAACATGAACACAATCCTAAGAAAAATGAAAAGAAGAATCTTCTACCTCTAATAGGTTTCGAAATACGGTCATTCAAAAAAAAAACTTTTATTCTGAATTTGAAAGTCGAAAAATTACTACTTTTTATAACTTTGTGTGCACCATCTGACCTAAAGGTTTTATGGAAGAATTTTTCAGAGACGAGTGAAAATTCAAGTATTTATTTTCAAGTTGCCACAAAGGATAAATTTCTCGCTCTAATAGGTCCGTAGTTATGACCTCTTAAAGTGGACTGTTTTTGACCTACACGGAAAAAATCTGTCGCTTAAAAAGTCATCGACTTTGTGTAATACTCGTGGATAGGTTAGAAAGTCGACTAAATATTATGAACCTCCTTATTGACGAATATGATAGATAATCGTCTGAAATATGTACAAAAGTTGAGCAAAATTAAAAAATTTCAATTCTAAAATTTAAAAGTGAACGATATAAAGTCTTCTTGATAATCGCTGAAAATGTAAAACGTAAATTCGAAAGTTTAAGTGTCAGTCGCGGAAAATTTAAAACATCGTAGGTTTTATTTTCTCTAAACCAGGCATCGAAAGTCTAATTGACAGTCGAAGAAAATGTTGAACAGTGTAAAAAGGAAAATATTATTTTCTGTCATATGATCCTGCACTTATAGTTAATTATTTTTCACTTTTACATTACCTATATAATCCCAACATGAACTTACTATATTACATTTAACACTGTCCATTACAGAAACGCAATTTTTTATAAACACTTCGCAGTACCGAGAATCGAACGCTCGCACGCACGCACGCATCCTAACCCAATTTTAATCGCACGCCTTAACCCGCATAGCCGATATATGTCGTGGAGGCTCGTGTAAAATATTTGGATCACATTCAGAGTTTGAAGGCAAAACTAAAATAATAGATAAATTTCAAATTTGACACAATAAACTTTATTCTGAAAAATGTGCAATTAACAAAATTTTAAAAATGCCTTATATTTTTAAAAAGTTTCAACTTAAACAATTCTTTTTATATTTCAATGCTCGTTAAAACTTTGCTACTGTAAAAAAATAACTATAATTTCTACTTTTAATATTTCACTTGTGAAAATACATAACCTTAATTTTTTGTTTTATTTAAACATTTCTTTTTTTAATCCACATACTAAACATTTCTATCGGTAAAATGGTATATTATTTGTAAAAATAAACAAAATTATCAAAACAGAAAAACTATAAACCTCTAACTTTCATTAAGTTTGAAAACTTTTGCCGCGCGCCATACACATGGCCCCACTTTGGCGCAATATCAGTCCCTCTTAAGGCAATAGCTTTCTTCCGCGACAGACGGCATATACAAAATTTAAAAATACAGAAGAATTGAAGAATTTAATGGAAAAAGGTAATAAAAATGAAAGAAGAACAGATTTCCAGATTTCTTCAACCCTTCTAATATAAACTTTCCCAGGATCAATTGACGTACAGCACTTTAACTAGATTAAACAGATGTTTCTCGCATGGGAAAGTTATTCTTTTTACAAAAAGAAAAAGAAGAAAGATTACTTTTGAAGACCTAGTTAAGTATTATAAATTTATTATATTTAATTGTTAATACCCGTAAACCAACTTAACTGACCATCTTATGCGCAAAGCCTAAGTTTATATACTATCACCTCCTCTTATTAATACTTATTTCTTTTTAATATAAACATTTAAACTAAAGGATGTTGCCATACACACAAAAATTATTGTAAAATTTGATTTAACCTCTTATACAAAATATTTAGGGTTTATCTTTAAACAATTAGCCAATGTAAGTCTGAGTAACAAAATTATATGTATTTTAAATAATTGTTAAATAGCAGGAATCAGAAGCCTCGGTTGGAGATGGGAAAGGTACTTGAAGAGCCATCTTTTGAGGGGAACCAAAAACTACTTGAAGTTAAGACACTCCCCCGCACTGAAGCACTTATGGGACTTACCAACCACACGAGCACGTGGGCGGCTAATTTCCACAAGGAGTTTCTTAAAAAACCGAATAAGAGACTCAGAAATTTTTTAAACCAATCTCAATAGAAATTAATCACCCTCAAGGGGTCGGGAAATAGAAAAGCAGAGAGATTAGGGCGTGGATTCGTTTTTTAAAAGGACCAAATAATCTTTTGGCTAGTCAGTCATTTCCCTGACTTTCAGTCAGGCAGTTTTTAAATCAAAAAACTTTTAACTTTCTTCTTTTAAATTCATTTGTTCGGTTGTATGGTAATTTTCACAAAGTCAAAATTTCAAGTCTCCATCGGGTTTTATTCCTCGCGGTCGATTTTTAATTCGCATTGTTCTCAAAAATTTTTTGACCGACTCGTTCCAGATCTACAAGTGGCAGTCCATTCCCATCTTCGATTGAGGCTCCTGAGGTTTTGTAACAGAAGTTATAACTCCAGAATAAATAAAAAGTAAGTGTCAATTTTTGTTGCTATCTCTACCTTTCCTTCTTCTGACTGTTAAAATTATATTTAGTCTGTTTTTTATCGAACGATAGTTTTTTTTATCCTCCAAGGAGAGTCCATGGTCCTGTACGAGGACCAAATTGCTCCTTTCCTTCCTAAAACCTTCCTGGTTTTTCTTTTAAGCTCCAGCTTGGTTGGAGTACTAGGAAAACCATTTCTTTCAATTCACAAATAATTTCCCCTAGGTTAAGGAGCTTTTTCTAAAGGGTCTCAAGCTATTGAGCGAAAGCTCAGGCTTAAAAATTTTTAATTTAAATATTTGTGTGATGTCCCTAGGACGTCACATTTATACAGCTATAATAGAACAGTGAAAAGCGTTGCCAACGGTCGAGACAAAAAGTCAGGAGCTTTTTATCAGGAGACTTAACAAAAAATCAGGAGATTTATAAAAATTATGAATTATTCTCAAAAATAATTAAAATACTGTTAAATAATATAATTTCATTATATAAAAGCAAAATGACATGAAATTTTTTCAGTTGTAAACATCATTCTTTCACATTTTTCAACCAATGAGATCGCGGATTCGTCAGCCACCTTAAATTTTCTCGTGGGAAAATTTCAAATTCTCTTGACGCGAAAATGATTATTATTTTTGAAATAATAAGCAATGCAATTATACAATAATTTGGATAATTTTATTTCTTATTATTCCTGCCATAAAAAATTTTAAAGTTGATTTTACTTAAATTTTTTAAAAACGATTAGTGAATTTACATCACCTTTCTAAAAGATTGAAAAAAAAACATTCGAATTATATATAAGATTTCAGATCTTTTTTATTTTATCACAAAATTTTACAAGCGGCTACTACAACATTCATTATTTTAATTTTGATCAAAAAAAAAAACAAATTTAACTATAGCTTAACACACCAATTTTTAGTCCAACAGGCTACGATGAGCACCCACGATGAGACATTATTCTGTCCTGCATCTAAGAAACTTTGAAATCTAAGAAACTTTGCTCAAGTGCCAACAAAAATCAGGAGACTTTAAAGAAAATCAGTATATCAGTAGCCACTCTCAAAAATCAGTAGAACTCCTGATAAATCAGTAGCAATGGCAACGCTGACAGTGTAATATATTAAATGATACTTAACTTATCAAATGATAATATTTGTTGAATCAAAGTAAGTATACTTACTCGGAACTAGTCCTTTAATGTACGCTTCAATCCAGATTCAAACGAAACCAAACGACACGTAATCTCAAAATCTAACCAAAATTATTACAGAAACAAAAAGCCGAGTCGCATTGTCTGCTGCACGATGCTACGAATTACGTTTTGCGCATCGCTTTTTGCGATTGTCGAGAAAATTTTAGAAGACGGCATATAAAATCTGATGGACTTTAGAATACAATTCACAAAACTATTTGTTTGAATTACTTTCATTTCAAATTATTCGATGGTCTTTTAAAATCTATGAGAAATGAATCCAAAGATTATGGAACTTTTCATTACTTCTTAGAAAAGATCAGTCAGTGTTTAAAATACTTTTATAATAATAAATACGCGACTTTTTTTTCGACCTTGTTTTTTTAAAAGTTATTCGATTTTTTTCTACTATTTCCTAAAAGTCATTGAAACCTTACAAGACTTTCTCCGATTTTACTTTCTGTCCAGGACTCTTCGAAGAGTCTGTTAAATTTTAAGCGACAAATTTTTTCCGTGTATTTTTCAGGGCAATTTCCCCCTGCGGAGTTTTCTCGAAACAAGTTATTCCATGGGCAAAGTATGATAGTGATGCCAGAAGATGAAATGAGCTAAACGAAATTCTATGTGAATCAAATAATAGAAGAGTCTTCGAGTTCTATTATTTTGTGATTTATAATTTTCTAAAAAGTCCCTTTTTAAAATTTTTTTTACTTAAATCAGAAAAATTCTGTTTTTTGATAATACCTCATTTTCTGTTGATCCTCCGATAAAAGGTCGAGAAAAGAAATTAAAGTAGACTCAATCTTGCGTAAAATGGTGTAAAATAAAGTGTCCCTGCTCTAATAGGTCACAGGTTATAACTCTGGAAAGTGGACCTTTTTTGTATATAATCACCTGAGTGTACCTGAGTGTATGGGAAATTTGAAAATCTCGCCTTTTCCCAAAAGCGATTAATTAGGATTACATGGATAATAAATTAAAGTTTGTTCGCACCAGGTAAGCTTGTTTTACCTTTTGGATTAGGATGTATTTAATTAGTAAATGAGTTCACTATAATTGGACGGATAATTTGTTAATTGAAACGCCTATTCATCTCACGCAGCCAATTTTCTTTTCGTGTTCACACTTGAGTGCAAAAAAAGAGATTAAGAAATGAACGAAGCAATTTACGAAGGCTGCCTTTCGACTTCTTTGCTCGATCAACTTGAGATGGTAGTCGGGGTTTTAATATAGAAAATTTAATTGAGAACATAATCAATTTCATTATCGCCCGCTAGACAAAGATGTAAAATACGGGGTTTAATAACTGTGCAGCAGGTATGGTGAATAAGTGGCTATAACAGATATTAACCTGTGCTATATCTCGACTAAACTTCGACCGAAGAGGCGATTTCCTGGTAGTATATGTTGGGAAGTGTCGGCTAATAAGCGAGTAAAGCTTATAATGCAATTTTGTTTCTCACACCCGATCACACATATATCCTTGTAAAGAAATCAAGTTAAAGCCATTTTGTGAGATTGCTTAGCAGAGATTTTTCTCATTATGTATTATTTATGAACTAAAAGTTTCTTGAATTAAGTAAATATAGAATAAAATTAAATATCGCATTTTATACAATATTATATGGGTGATTCTTCGCGTACCGGGTAATTTTGGCTGGAGTATCTTCTTATGCGAAAAATTTTCGAATCCTTCATTTTGGATACTAATTAAATTCATTGGCATCAAAAGAAGAGTTCCAAAAAGTATAAAAAATAATGTTTTTGAAAAAATAGAATTCAGTATTTCTATGTACATATGAAACGTCGATGATACCTTTTTTTTAGTCCCGAGAAACAAAATTTAATCAGCTATTAATTTATTTAATTCGTATCATGAGAGATTGTAATTTACATGTGAAGTTGAAGATCAGAAACCTATTCTGGCAGATTCTAAAATTATTATTCTCAACATCCAATACATAAAAAAATAGGCATTATCAAGAATTTAGTCGACCCGGCAATCTTATTATGAGATAAAACATTCTATCATGAAAATCATTATGTAGTAAAACAATTTTTAGAATTAAATAATCATCCTTCACAATTTATTAATGAACATATAAAAATAAGATTGAATTAAATGAAATTCAAGATAAATAATAGTAATAACATGAAAAATAGTTCCTGGGATACATTAGAAGATAAAAAACAGATTTCATCAATTCCATATTATAGTAATCTATCTGAAAATGTCAAACGGATTTTCAAAAGATTTAATATCACAACAGATTTTAAAACAAATTCAAAAAAATTAGACGAACTAAAAGTAGAGGTCCACAGACTACTTAAAAAGTTTTAACTTAAAAAATTGTTTGTTTTAAAAGTTTTGACTCATTTCAATTCTGACTGACTTTTTTCATGAGAATTAATTTTGGAATATGTTTAAATTCAAGTCAAAAAATGGACTCTACAATTAAGTTATAATTGATGATGATCGTGTTGAAAGTTCCATGAAATAAGGCATTCGTATTAAAATGTGATTTGAGTACGAATAATATTACATGCATAATTGCATTTTTATGTAAAATATGAATAAACTAATTTCGAAAGTTTTATTTCATTCAAGAGATGTTGGTCATTGATATAATGTTATAATTCAATTGATGTTCATTCAATGTGTGTCTAACGATTGTTATTGTTCTTCAAATTTTTTTGCAGAATAAAAAAATTGTTCGAAGCATTTATTTTCCTATCATTTTCTCTGATAAAATTAATATTAAAATAAATGTATATATTTTGTGGAATCACGCATTCTGGAAGCACGCGTGCGAGATATATGCGTGGCAATGTCACGCGAAACTGTGTGACCAACCGTGCGGATTAATCCTTACGCGTGCGTGCGTCATGCCCCGCATTACGCAGACATACTTGTTCTGTTTCTTCTTATACTTTATATTCAACTTGTGAAATTAATTGCGCTTGAAAGGAGAAATCAACAAAAATCAATTGATAACCCTTGTTAGTTGTGAGGGAAAGTTTCATAATTTGAGGTCATGGACCATACAGGTCACGTGACCAATTCATTACCTAGCTATCGATTTTTTTCTCCATAAATAACATTTCAAATCATAATAAATCGGTTAAAATTTAGGAAATGATAAAAAATCTGCAAATTTGCCAAAATTACTTATTTTTACTAAAATTTGCTTATATCATTATGAACATTCAAGAAATAACAGACGTATCTCGGTAATTTTTTATTCATTTCCAAAATTTCATGACAATATTTCGTACTCCGTGGAAATGTAGTTACAGAGCTGTAACTGCCAATAACATTTTACTTTCATATTTTAGAATTAAAAAAATTGTACAATTTTTACTTAAATGAAGTCAATAGACATTTCTCATTATTTTCTGATATATTCACCAAATTTTCAGCAGGATATTTTATAATTAAAAAAATGTATCTTGCATGGTTAGATTAACATATAATTTTTGTTACGTAATTGCAATTACAGTGTGTAATGTTAGAGGAAGAATAATGACAAAAACGGATTTTCGGTACGAGACAGGCGTGAAAAAAGATCAAAGATGGTCTGTATTTTACCAAAAATTAATCTTTTCTATTAGCAAGTCATAAAGTGCATATTATTCCCCCCTGCAGGCAAAAAAATCCATTTTACGACTCCTAGTGGGAAAAAAATAAACTTTTCCCCCCCTAGTTGCACAATATACTATTAGTTATTAATTTTTGAATAACATTATATACTGTAATTACTGTTACCAACGTCACGTGGTCCGGTTGATCCATTACCTTAACGAGTTTTTTGTTTTGTCTGCCAACGTGAAATGAATTTTCAATTATTATAGGCGTCACTTTATAATTTCTTCATCAGGCATTTAAATTTTTCCTTAAAAAATGAAAGCTACCATTTTTTACATTAATAATTTCAAATGCTTTTTGAGCCTAAAAAGCCTCAACATTTTTCTTGAGGAGTTTTGCCTTATGAATTCCAATCTGTCTTTCTGGCTTTAATCAGTGACTAATTTCTAGCTGTACAGTCACATAGATAAAATTACGTCACTGACTAAAATTGATAAAAAAACTACTAATTGAAATTAAGAAAATAAAATGAAAATTTAACATTGAAGTATCATTAATATAACCATGCACGGAAAAAAAGGTTTGCTGCTGTTACCAGAAGTCGAGTTCTTACATCCAAACTACGACGATCGACGAAAATTAGACTTGAGGCAAAAATAGATAATTTTGCTTTCAAGAATAGCAATATTATTATTGAAGGGTTATTTTGGAAGAGAAAAGATTAATTTCCATGAAAAAAATTTGGAATACAGAAAAATAATTTTATTAATAAATTTTATTTTTGCCCCAACTTTTTACATTCTCATCATGGATAAGAAGGTATTGGTTTTATGTGAAAAATTACTTTCGAAATTTTCATCAAATCTTTACGTTTTGAGACCCCCTGAGTCAGAAAAAGGGTTTTTACGAAAGTGTCTGTCTGTCTGTCCGTCTGTCTGTCTGTCTGTCTGTAGGTCGTGTGCGTCATAACTCTCGACAGAATTATCAGATTGAATTGAGCTTTGCTACACTTTATCGGAGCCGAAAAAGTAAGGACAAGTTCGTTAACCAGCCACATCCAATCAAAATTGAGGGATTGAGCACTACTTTTGTGTTTTTGAAAATAATTTTTTTTAAAAATCAAAAATTTCAATACTGGTTTTTGATAGTGCTCATAAATCTCTACAAATTATCCTGATAACATTTTTTGATTAAATCAAAATTAGAAATGTTACAGCATATTCAAATTCGAAAAAAGTCAATATCAAAGTTCCATTTTCAAGTTAAATTATACGAGATACGAAAAAACGTTATGATACAATATTATTTTTTACATAAAGACCTACAAATTTTAATTGTAACATTTTTTCATAAGATGCATATTTTTCTTATTGACTTAAAAAAAAACCATTGAAAATCCAAAATTCAATTTTTTAACAATAATATGTGAAATACGAAAAAAACGTAAAAATACAAAGTTGTTTGTTTCAAAAAGATCTAAACATTTTGTCTCACACAGTTTCTGATAAAAGATATATTTTTCATTTCAATTCCAAAAAATACGATTAAAATTAAAAAATTCCATTTTTTAGACAAAATATGTGAGATACAAAAAAACTTTTGGATGAAAAATTGTTTAGCTAAATAAGGTCTACACATTCTTATCGAGAAATTTCTCGACAGGATGTATATTTTATTTTTTGATTTTTAATATTGAAAAAATTCGATTTTTTTCATCAAAATATGTGAGATACGAAATAAGCGTTGTTCTGCAAAATCGTTTCCTTAAATAAAGTCTACGATTGTTTTTCCTTTTTGAGATATTTGGAAGAAAATAAATTTATCAATAATCATGTAATTTATTAAAAAGTTACAAAAATGCATACAGAAAATCGAGCGCGAAGCGCGAGTGTCATGATGAGAATGTGTTCCTTAAGGCCGATAGAGCATTAAATTTGTTTGAGCTTCAGTATTAAATTATAAGAAATAAACTTAAACGTATGCGAAGAGCAATTTGTTTATAAAAATTTCGCTTTGGAAAATGTTTTTTTTTATGGTTTCAGCCATTAAAGAATTTATTTTTAAAAATCGGAAACTGTGAAGTTGTGGGAAATCTTTTCTCTGAAAAAATGATTCATGATTTATTAGAATCGCATAATTTTTTAAAATTTGTCAAGAAGTGATAAAAAAACAAGTTGGGGCAAAAATAAAATTGATTAATAAAATTATTTTCCTGTATTCCAAATTTTTTTTATGGGAATTAATCTTTTCTCTTTTAAATATTTAATGAAAAATCCGCCCGCTTCATAGGCACATTCTTATTGCGCGCTTTGCTGGCAAATTTGAGCGCGTCTCGGGCGCGCGATTGAATTGTTCCGCGTCGCGCTAGCTCTTATATTCTTCGCATACATTTAAGTTTATTTCATGTAACTTAATAATGAAGTTCAAGTCAATCGAGGGGCTGTTTACTCTTGCATCTAATTTTAAGTTATGGAATTATTCAACGAGTTCATTTATGATATCAAACGACATCTCAACATGACACTCGCGCTTTGCGCTCAATTTTCTGTGTACATTTCTATAACTTTCTAATAATTTACATGATTATAAAAAATGTATCTTCTTCCAAATATCTAAAAAGGAAAAAAATTAGTAAACTATTTTTAAGCAAATCATTTTTTATTTTAACGGTTATTTTGTATCTCACATATTTTGGTTAAAAAATGGAATTTTTTATTTTCAATAGTGTTTTTTTAAAACCAAAACATAAAATATTCATCTTGTCAAAAAATATTCTACTGAGAATTTGTAGATCTCATTTGGGCAAATAATTTTCCATCTCAGCGTTTTTTTCGTATTTCGCATATTATATTTAAAAAAATAGAATTTTTGAATTATAATCGTAGTTTTTAAACTTGAATCGTAAATATAGATTTTATCTGAAACTGTGTCAGGCAAAATTTGTAGATTTTATTGAAACAAACAATTTTGTATTCTACGTTATTTTCGTATTTCACATGCTATTGTTAAAAAAAATTGAGATTTCGATTTTGAATAATATTTTTTTAAATTATAAAGAAAAATATTATGAAAAAATGTTGCTATTCAAGTTTGTAGATCTTTATGTAGTTAACAATTTTGTATCATAACTTTTTTTCCGCATCCCGTATAATTTGACTGGAAAATGGAATTTAGATATTGACTTTTTCAAGTTTTAACATTGCGATGTTGCAAAATTTTGCAACTCACAATTGTTATTAAATAAATAAAAGAAAATTGAATCCAAGGTTTTGCATTAAGCTTTTTCAATTTTTTGTAGCAAATCTGAACGTTTCCTCAGAGGCTGCACGGTACTCCGGGATTAAGGGCTATTTTTGTTGTTTGTATTTTTAAGGATTTATTGTCATATTTTTGTTTGTTATTTATTTATGTAAAACCAACGAGGATACTTCTGGACAACGTGGGATCTGGAAGGAATATGAAGACCTATTTAGGACGTTTGCTGTTGCCTAGCCCGAAAAGATGCCAATTTTGCTGCACACTGCTGAGACTGGCGCTTTCAAGTTTACCGCCTAGTTTCGGCCCATCGCCACCGCCGTAAACCCATGTACTGGGCACCCTACGAAGATGCCCCCAGGACCTGCGCTGCGTTTTCTGCCACAAGGATCCTGGACGACTCCTCCACCTGGTGTGGAACTACGTGGATCGAGTCTCGACCTCCAGTTCTACTAGAGAGGCCCCTATAGCCCAGGCCTGTGACATGCCACCCCTTTGATTGGATCCCAGCAAGATTCCTCGTATTACGGATGAGCATGGGAGTCCCCAAAATTATGATTATTGATATGGATGTCGACGGAGGGAAAGGAGAGTGGATCAACATCTGCTGATGGCCCAGGTCGACAACCCAGAAATCAGGGAAGGGTACCCAGAAATCAGGGTATAAGGACGTTGGGGTACTGCAGGCTCCACGTCAATACGTTTCTGACATACGTCTGAGTTTCGACACCAGCGGTAGGAGAGGTAACCGCAAGGCACGAGCCACCGGCCAGCGACAGCATCGTCCTACTCTGTCAGCAGCCTCTGAGGATTACGGATCGTTATCAGTGATAAAGTGTCGAGTTCCTGTGAGTTGGTGTTGAACATTAAGGACATTAGTGAGGTGAGGTATTCCTCATATTTCGACTCTAACCAGAAATCCCGCCGTATGTGACGACCCCCCCTTTTTTTATTATAGTTAATTGCAGAACCTCGCTTGTAACCAGGATCGTTTTCCCGGGGCGAGAAGGTTAGTGTCCATTGGGTAAAGCCCCCATTTTTTCTTTTTCTTGCTCCTTTTTGACGGTTACACGTGGCCTATCCAATTTCTTTATAGGTTAGGAACCTTTTCAGTAACCTTCTCCATTTCGGGGACCTCCCCCACTCTACTGGCTTCGAGATGAGCTAGCCGAGTTTGCCGGTACACTAAGTTTCCACCAGGAAACCCCCTCCATTATTTTCGAACCTGTCGCTTACGCCCCCCCCCTTTTTTTAGTTACTTTTGGATTTATCGAACTGAGGTGACCTTGTCGGTCTGGCGCCCATAAAATTAACTTTGGCTATCGTTACCCCTGAATTTTGGAATTTCGCTATTTTTGAAGAAAATTACTGGTGGGGGCTTGGTGCCAAAGGGGTGCTATATTGCATAAGTTATGTATAGAATTACAACATACTATAACTTTCCTAAGTTTAGTTTAATCGAAAAATGATATAAGGATAATTAGTAGATATTTATGAGGAATATCAGAAACCAGTATTGCAATTTTGTATTTTTTCAAAAACACAAAAAATACTCTTATTTTTACATTTTTGACCGAATTAACGAACTTGTCTTTAATTTTTCGGCTCCGATAAAGTATGCCAAAGCTCAATTCAATCCGATAATTCTATCGAGAATTATCGAGTCCACAGTTATCCCTGCTGGAAGTAAAAAGATAGAAAGAAATAGAAAGAGTGGTGTAGAAAGAGATAGAACCTTTTCTATCTATGTATGTAGCTGATTTGCTTTCTGTATCTTTTCTCTCTTTCTATCTTCAAAATTATACCCACCATGCCAAGGAATATCTATCTCTTTCTATCTCTCAGTTTATCTCTTGTTCTGTAATATCTATCCCTTCCTATCTCCAGCCTATCCCTACGTTTGGTAATTTCTGTATCTTCCTAACACCTTGTCTATTCCTGCATCCGATAATATTTATCTCTTTCTATCATTGTAAAAATGGATCACATTGTATTTCCTTCTCGATCTTTCGTTTTAAACTTATTAATTTTCACACTCCTAACATATATTTAACAATTTTATAAATACATTACTTTGTACATAACCAATATTATAAATTTGTCTCTATCGCGTATAACACTGAAAAATCAGCATGTATCGAAACTCGAACCCTAACCACGCACGCATCGATATATTGCCAAACGCTTAGTCTACTGAACTAAGGTAGAACATGAGATAACTGTGAAAAATCTCGAGGTTACTCATGAGATATGTTACATTTCGCTATCCATGTCAATTCCTTGACTATCCCCATCCAGCTGTTTCTACCCCTTTTTCTATCTAAAATCAATCCAATCTCCAAATACCATTTTTTCTACTTCGGTCTAAACCTTGTATATTTTTGGTGTCATTTTCTATCTTCTTTCTATTCGATAAATAAAAGTAATTATCTGTAATTAATAATACAGTATTTACAAGATTAGAAGATCTAACTACGAGGAGGGACAGGGATTGGAAGAGATAAGCGTGAACCTGGATTGACAAAGAGATATACAAGAGATAGAAAGTGATAGAGATACATAGATGAGGGATATATTGAAATAAAGAGAAGTAAATTGAAAGATATAGCCGTGAATTTGGATTGACAAAAAGATAGAAAAAGATATAGGTCAATATACGAGAGATAGGTTGAGATTAGGAGAAGAGAATTGAAAAAGATATATTTAAATTTGGATAAACAAGAGATAGAAAGTAATAGTGGTAGATAGAAAAGAGATAAACATAGATACATGTATGAAGAAGAAGAGGTGGACAGACAATTGATAGAAACAAATATAGGTAGATATACAAAGAATAGAGTGAGATAAAGAAAACGGGTTTGAAAGTGAATTTGGATTGACAAAGAGACAGAAAGAGATCGAGGTGAATAGAATAGGGATAAAAAGAGATACAGGTGAATAGGCGAGGGATAAATTTTCCTTATCTTTTTTATCTAAGGGATAGAAAGCGATTGAAAGTGATAGGATTTCTATCTCTTTACTTCCAGCAGGGATCGGACAGACAGACAAACATTTTCGCAAAAAGCATTTCTTCTCACTCAGGGGGTCTCAAAACGTAAAGATTTGATGAAAATTTAAAAATTCATTTTTTACATAAAATTAATACCTTCTCATTGAAGATGAGAATGTAAAAAATATAAGGATTCGCATTGTTTCGAATGAAATTTGTGTCTGTAAATTTAAATTCGAATTAGAGTGTGACAGCTGAAATTACTTAATGCCAGTTCCAGGTCGCGCTGGTGGTTACCGATTAATCGAGTTTACTACCTCGTGAATGTGGAGGATTTGAATTTTACGGGCAATCGCTGATCTGACAATTGCCCCTGAATATCTATTCTGTCTATTCGATAGCCGCTCGATCACCCTTTGATTATACATATAATACTGCCGTACCACTGCTGTACGGTATTATACATATTATGTATCTGATAAATCTATTTATATGCGGTGACCCATTTTAATCTATAATCCCGAATATTTTCTAAAATACTTTATCTACGAAAAAATTGTTGGAACATAGGTTGACCAGGACCAAGGGGGACATTTGACTGTACCATCAAGTTTGACCTTGAGGTCATTTTTCAAAGTCAAATGGAGTTAAGACCCTTTTCTTAAATGAGAACCACTATTTTAGACTGCGGATTTAAAAAGAGCGGGAAATTTTACGTCTAAAATGACCCGTGGAAAAATGGTTTTTGTGACCTTGGAAAGGTAAAAAATTAAGGTCAAATGTCTGAGAACGACTAGATGCCCTTTTTCTGAATTGTCTTGGTTTTTCGGGGTAAACAAACGTTCAAGATGCTTCACAAAAGTCACAAAAGCAAGACGGTACTGAACGGTTACTGACAGTTACTCTGTGGCTGATTGTAATACTGGTAGCAATGGTGAGAGGCAAGGGGACTCACGTTAATCAACCACCCGAAACGTGAGAGGCAAGGGGAACTCAGGACAAGAAAGCACCCCAAAGGAAACAGAACTTACTACGTCTACGCCGTTGTTTCTGGGTAACGCTAAAAGTAAGGACGAAGTGTCTTTATCTTTGTAACTAGTCACAGAGAAGTGACATTGTCAAGATTGTCACTTTTGTAACCACATAGTCACAGTCTTTACATCTCATCCGAAATGATTTTTACTGTCTGGGTGTGTTTGGAGGGGTGTTGTGAAAACAATCCACAGCCTGAAGTCTACAAAAAAATTTATCCCGGCACAGAGTTCAATCTAAGAAAAATCGTCTTGACCTTCAAGTCACCTTTAAAATTGACCTGAAGGTCATGATGGTCAAGGTTATGTACACCTTAACATTTCATCGACTTTTGTGAAGCATCTTGAACGTTTTTTCACCCCGAGAAACCAAGACAATTCAGAAAAAGGGCATCTGGTCGTTTCTCAGACATTTGACTTTAATTTTTTACCTTCCCAAGGTCACCAAAACCATTTTTCTACGGGTCATTTTTGACGCGAAATTTCCCGCTCATTTCAAATCCGCAGTCAAATATAGTGGTTCTCATTTAAGAAAAGGGTCTTAACTCCATTTGACTTTGAAAATTGACCTCAAGGTCAAAATTGATGGTACAGTCAAATGTCCCCCTCGGTCCTGGTCAACCTTTGTCCGAACCATTTTTTGTAGATAAAGTATATATGGTTCGTAGCCACCACTCGGTGCACGATCTACGTAATTCAGGGAGTGTCTTAAATACAGAATCTATCAATACAATTTAATGAAACTGTGCTCGAATTTAAACAATTTAGATCCTAGGTATAATCTTATATTTTTGGTAACTTTGTTATAATTTATGAGTCTGAGTGTGCCGAAAACTTTATTGTGCAATATAAAAAGCTCTAAAAGATATAATTATTAGACATTTTGAAAAGTACAAAAGATCCGAAAATTTATATTTGCAATCGAAAATATCTCTGAGAAAGTATTTTACTTCGTTAGACAGTCTTGAAATGACACAAAAACTCTCATTTCTGTGTCACTGCGCGTTTTTAGCTATATTTATGTACAATATGTCAGTTGAAATACTTGAAAATTTTCAGTCTAATAAATTTTATGTATTTGATGGTGTGCTTTTATCTTACTGCTAGACAAAAAATTCCAACTTTGTGTCACGACCGTAACACGCACATGTTGACATTCCCTTCATCTCTTCCTGTGTATTTTTTTCCGATTTTCTAACACATTTTGGTGTTGGAACGACAACTGTAAAAAGGAAAATTGTGTGCTCATAAAATTTTTGAAGTTAGTAATCTCCAAACTGAAAATTATGAAAGATCTGAAAAAATGTCACCACCGTAATATTACATTACTTTTCCAGTTCTTGAATCAAACGTTGTTAAATCAGGTGAAATGAAGTGGAATGTTTGTCTCTTGAATTCTATTCTAAACATAACTTAATATTTCATTGCGGACAAAAGCTATCACACATTTAGAGTCGGAATGTCACGACCGTCATTCAATTTTTTCTATTACTGCTATATTTTGATATCAAAAAAATAAATTTTCAAGGCCTTTTGTGTGTTCTCTTAATGAAGGACCATTTTTTGTTTCAAATATTTCTATGAAAAAAATGATTAATTTTTATATAAAATAAAAAAAGGTTGAAATCGCAATGAAAAAGTTGTCGAAACAGCCGAAAAATGCTATTTCTTTCAGAAATTATTAATTAATTTCAGGAATTACGATGAGAATTCCTGGCCCCATCAACTATCAGAGCGACAGTTATCGGATCAATTCGCGATCTAATAAATATGCAAAGTTGACATTTAGAAATCGAAATATAATTACCAAGACCTCGCAGCCACAGAATCAAGGAATTAACCGCCTGTTTCAGAAGTATCAAAACTTAGTCTATCATTTGGTATCTAAAATATAGTAGAAAATCATCCGTGTACATAGACGTCTTCACACCATTAGAAGAAATCCATTCAAATGTCTGAAATGAAAATTGAATAGTATGGGAGAAAGAACAAGTATCCGGTGTGTTATTTGTCGAAAAGAAAAACAGAAATCTCTTCTTGGTGAGAAAATTGATAAAGTTAGTAATCCTAAATGGACTCCTAAATCTACCAATTGATGTATTAGTTCATCAGGGAGAACAGCATTGAATGTATCCTTTTAATCTGGAGCAAAAGCCAAGATGCCCTCTCCTCATCTAAAGTGTGCAAAAGATCATTTACCACAGTGGGAAGATAATCCATAGAGATGCGACCTTTTCTGGAGCCAAACTAATTGCTAGGAATTCACGAGCTACATTCAGCCAGGGGCTCAAGGCGTCTGTGGATTAGCTTCTCAAATTACTTACATGAAGCAGTAGTAAGAAAGATAGGACAGAATTTGATGGAACCAGGTTTCGGCACAAATGAAACCAGCGTATTTTTCCAAGCAGATAGAAACAAGGACTCCTTAAACATGTGATTGAAAAGAGCAAAAAAGAAATTCCTAGACAGCTTAGAAAAGCCTACACGCAAAAAATAGAATAGAAAATTTACCTGTCAAAAACTAGTTAAGCGTTTTAAGTAACTGTAAACTTGAATACAGTGAAAAATACAGTGGAAAGTAGGACCAAATTACTTGTCGTTTCACATGCTTCACAATTGCAATTCATCTAAATGAACAGTTACCGAGAAGTAAAATTGATGTATATCGTACGTATTTCTTACAGTATCGACGGTATGATTCACTGCGTCTAAATATTGTGCAATTGATGTAGATATTAAAGTGAGTTAAACAGAAAGACCAGTAAATTTTACTAAAGCGGGACCTAATTTCAAGAAAAAATTGTCTTTCTTTTATAGAATATTTCTTCTTCACAAATCCTCACACATTTTTTTTCTCTAAAAACGTAGCAATTGTAACAAACCTCATAATCTATATGGTTATTTTTTCAGGTTTGACTGCTGAAGCAATTTCATCAGTTATTATATTAGGTGTACAAGTTTTCTTCCGCTGTTTTCGATAGATGGCTGCAACGGTAAGTGGTGATTGGAATAGGTAGATAAAAAATGTCACACAGTAAGCTAGGACATCTGTCAACATAACAATAGCATGACATTAGTGAATTTGTGTTTGCATCATAAATTTATTCTCGATCGAAGATTTCAGTTTTTGAGTCAAGCTCGTCATTTGCGGGAAGTTTTGATTTTCTGCCTTCATTTGAAGAAAACTGCGGCTGAGGCTCATCGAATGCTCTCAAGTATTTACGGTGAGGAAATTGGGTTCCTTATGAGTTGCAGCCGAGAGACGTCAAAACCGGTGAAAATCTACTTGGAAACGCTGAAATGGGAGGTCTTACTCCAGCCACCGTATTCTCCAGACGTTGCTCCTTCCGACTACCATTTGTTAAGATCGATGGCACACAGCCTGGCTCATCAGCATTTCCGCTCTTATGAAGAAGTCAAAAAATAGATCGATTCGTGGATCATCTCAAAAGACGAATCGTTTTTCGAGATGGTATCCGACAATAAATTGCCATGAAAGATGGAAGAAAGTAGTGGCTCGCGACGGACTGTATTTTGAGTCATAAATAGGTCATCATTTTTAAAAATTAAAGCCTCAAATTTTGGGGAAAACGGCGGAAGCAAAGTTGTATACCTAATACGAGGTGTGTCCGAAAAGTATCCGACCTGCGTTCATATCTCCACGTTGGTGATATTCTTCGTCATCTGGACCGTGGCATCCTTCGAAGTAGTCCCCATTTGATAGAACCACATACTCCCAGCGGTGTTTCGACATCTTAAAGTAGTCCTCGAATGCAGATTTTGAAATGGCCTTCAGCTCGCGCGTCGCATTACTCTGAGTCGTCTCGATGTCGTCGAACCGCTTTCCTTTGAGCGCCATTTTCAATTTTGGGAACATTCAAAAGTCGCAGGGAGCTATGTCGGGACTTTACGGAGGCTGACGAAGCTGTACAATCTTGTGTTTCGCCAAAAATTGCTGCACACGGTTTGTTGAATGCGCTGGCGCGTTATCATGTTGAAGAAGCCAGTCACCGCTTGACCAGAAACGCGGTCTTTCCTTCTCACGGCATCACGCAATCTTTTCAGAACCT
Organism: Diplolepis rosae; assembly: GCA_030998225.1. NCBI lineage: Eukaryota > Metazoa > Arthropoda > Insecta > Hymenoptera > Diplolepididae > Diplolepis > Diplolepis rosae. The sequence continues at coordinate 119,026 of JAPYXD010000082.1, forward strand.
CAACGTAATATTCTTTGTTGATCGTTTGACCTCTTGAAGCAAATTCGTAGTGCACAACACCCTCACAATCGAAAAAAATAATCAGCATTGACTGTCCATACTTTCGTCCACAAAGGTCTAATGTATCATTTCAATGAATTCAAATCGTGGGATTGAAATACGAATGTATCATCAATACAACTCTTGCCGAGATTGAAGCAAAACTTGATTTGCCTAGCTCTGGTTGACAATCAACGTCTTTAACTAAAGCTAACATCGTTAAAGTAAAGGAAATGATGATTGAAAAAAGTCTTTTAAGTTTAAGAGAAACAGCCGCTGAATTCGTCGAAAAAGGGCAGATTTGTGGCAAGAAAATTCATGGATTTTGCACAACGACAACGCACCATCTCACAAGGCTATCATTGTGAACAAATTTCTGGCTAAAAACGCAACGAATATCATCGAACTACCACCGTATTCACCAGATATAGCTCTGGCAGATTTCTCTCTCTCTCCAAAACCCAAATTACCACTTCGAGGCACCCTTTTTTAGCCGATGGAAGACATAAAAGAGAATTCGCTGCAAGAACTGAAGTCGATTTCGGAAAATGCGTTTAAAAAATGTTTTGATGATTGAATTATTCGTTGGCATAAGTGTATTATTTCGGGAGGGGCATACTTTGAAGCCGACAAAATAAATTTGGATGAATAGTAAATAGTTTGTGTTTTATTGATGAATTCCCGGTATTTTTTTGACAGAATGTATGTATAATGTTTAAGACAAGTTATAATTGATAAAAAGCCAGTCCGATTGGTTATATGTAGGAAATGAATTAAGTGAGCGTTAAGTCCCTCCTCTAAAATAATAATTATAAACGTTATTAAACAGATAGAATTAGAAATACTGAGGACTCCTGAAATATTTTAAAAGTTTTCTCGAAATAAAATTGCCAAACTGATCTGCAAATTATCCCTTTATTGTCAGCTAGACTCCGCCTACTATTGCCTAGAAGTTTAATAAACTATGCCTCGATTTGCATCTTTTTTTGCCGCACTGTCTGGCACTCTCGAGCCGAGTTCAGGAATGTATCTTTGCCTAAGAGTCTGGTAAAACTTATTTGTTTACAATGCATTTATCCCTAATTTTTTAGTAAAAAATACCAAAATAATATATGTAAACGTCACCAAATAATTTAGGCAATGTATGGCAAAATGTTCAGATATCGAGCACTGCCAAAATAATGTGGTAAACTTTTGCCTTAATAATTTTCTCCGTGTTATTATTATAAATTATGTATTATTATAATGTGATTTTGCAAACATTATAAATTAGATATTTTCAGCACAGATTAACAAAAAAATTTTTCTTTACTCCTGGTAAAGTCTAGCTGAAATGATTATTTACAATGATCATAAAGTTATTTTATATTATACATTTATACATACTTTACAATGATTCTAAAATTTATTGAAGAAAATTGTTAATTAATGCCACCGTTGGGATCACTACGTATATGCACCAATACGCACAGCTTGAGTAGCTTTTCGTCGGGCATGCGGTTAAGCCGCTCGTTGAATAATAAAATGGAACTTGAGGAAGAATAATTTACTACGATGAGCGTTTCGCAGCTTTGAGAAGATAAACCGCAGGTTCTTACATGTACACACTCGAGATTTAGTTCCATAAAGCGATCTACCGCGATAAATGCGACATACACTGCATAAGGCTGTAAATCATTTTAATTAGATCGACATATCGCCAAAGCAGTATTCACACTTAGAGAGATATTAACTTCTTAGATACAGTCTCAGATAATTAATCTCTCCTTTGGCACTCGAGAAATGCAATTGCAATTGCGCAGCAACAGAATGTTGTAAAAGTATCTTTATCTCTTCCCTTTCTACTATTAGCAATTTATTATATCATTTTCAAACCATACTAATACGAGTTTACTGATGTTGTAACATTACTATAATTTAAAACGGTGTATATTAGCGTGCTTATAAAATTTAATACCTCAGACCCATTTTACGGTAAAAAATGAGATTTTACTATCTTAAGTTCGAGTAATATAATATTATATACCCGTAAAATGATCTTAAAAGAGTTCAACAAATGCATGCGGTATACCTTCGAGTCATGAGAAAATAATATTAGGTGTACAACTTTGCTTCTGCCGTTTTTCCCAAAATTTGAGGCTTTATTCTTAGAAAGTGATTACCTATTAATGATTTAAAGTACGGTCCGTCGCTAGCCACTACTTTTTCCCATCTTCCTGGCAATTGTCGGATACTATCTCGAAAAACGATTCGTCTTTTGAGGCGATCCACGAATCGGTCCATTTTTTGACTTTGTTAGAGCGTAAATGCTGATGATCCAGACCGTATGCCAACGATCAAACCAAATGGTAGTCGGAAGGAGCAACGTCTGGAGAGTACAGCCGGTGGTGTAAGACCTCCCATTTCAGCGTTTCCAAGTACTACTACACGGAGAAAAAAAAACTGTTGAATCAACAGATGTCATTTGTTGGAATAGGGACAGCAGATTTTTTTTGTAATATTTACAGATTTTTCTGTTGGATTCACAGATTGTTTGTAAACTCAACAGATGAACCTGTAAAATCTACAGACATGTCTGTTAGAATTGCGGATTTCAAGAAAAAAGAGAAATCCGTAATTCTAACAGACATTTCTGTAGATTTTACAGGTTCATCTGTTGAGTTTACAAACAATCTGTGAACCCAACAGAAAAATCTGTAAATATTACAAAAAAAATCTGCTGTCCCTATTCCAGCAGATGACATCTGTTGATTCAACAGTTTTTTTTCTCCGTGTATAGGCAAAAACTAAGGTGAATTTTTAATTTAAACTTCGCGGGCTAACCGATTCGGGCAAACTCTTTTATTTTCATGTTGATCCTACTGTTACTGACATCTGGGCCAAATTTCATGTTGAGCAAAGGAATGCCATTAAATATTGTTTGCGGAATGAAATTTCAGTTGCGGAAATTTTCATAATGTTGCAGAAGGCCTTCGATGATTTGACCATGTCGCAGAAAAATGTTTATAAGTGGTACAAAGACTTCATAGAAGGCAGAGAACGTGTTGATGACTTGGAACGCACCGGACGACCATCAACATCAACTGACGAGCAACACGTCAATCAAATCGAAGAATTAGTGCACAAAAATCGTCGATAGACAATTAGAGACCTTGCTGACACTATTGGCATTTCAAGAGGACCACTCAACACCGTTTCAAAAGATATTTTGGGCAGACAACTCGTAGTTTTTGCATCACGATAATGCGCCGTCTCACACTGCACTCGATCTTCGTGACCATTTCGTCAAAAACTCAACGCATATCCTTCCACAACCACCATATTCGCCTGATTTGGCTCCGTGTGACTTCCGGCTACTTCCCAAACTCAAAAGACCACTTCGAGGACACCGTTTTGACACGATTGAAGAGATACAAGCCGAACCGAAGAAGGCTTTCAAGACGATTCCGGAAATCGAATTTAACAAGTGTTTCGACGATTGGAAAAACATTGGCATGAGTGCATTATATCGGGAGGGGATTACTTTGAAGGAGATGAAATTGATTTGGATAAATAAATAAAGATTTTTCATTTTATAACAAAATCACAATCCGATGTGATTCTCATTCCACCGCCATGCCGGTCCTCGACATCAAAATCACCGCTCTTGAAGCGTTGAAACCACTCACAACACGTTCTTTCACCAAGAGAAGCCTCACCGTGAGTACTTACGTGAATTCGATGAGCCTCAGCCGCAGTTTTCTTCATATTAGTTGATAATTTGACAAGTAGAAATTAATTTAAGATTCGGCTATAGCGTAGAATAATTAAAGAATAATTCAGAGCGTATTGTCTTTAAATTTTTTAAAAACATTAGAAAAACCAAAAACCGATTTCTAAAAAACACCCTTGTTTTATAATTCTTTCAAAAACTATAAAAGATCCAATTCTTTGAAGAGAAAACAAGAGTGCGAAATTCAATTCTCAATAAGAATTAATATTTTGAAAATTAAAATATTACTCTTAGATTCCTGATGGCCTGGGGCATTTCCAATATAGAGCAAAAAATTGTATGCGTCGTTCTTATATTAGGACCCTCAATTATGCAAAATTACCATAATTATGAGTTATATCGTGTACCATCCATTACGTACCATACCTTCACATATACCATAGTTTTTATGTATTTTTAAAACTGCTTATCTTTTCATTCATCAATACTAGAGACACAGCAGCAGAGCTAATGAGAATCAATTTTCTGTTCAGGTTTCTCCACGCAAAAAATAGTGTTTAATCAACACACGAAATTCACTTTTTTTCATCTTTGGAATAAAATTCAGAGGTTGGTTGCTTTCAGACACTGTAACTTGTAAACTAAGGAAAGGTTTTGGCTCAAATTTTGACAGAATAGGTTTGAAGGAAGGAACTTGTCAACAATGATAACCGTTTGTTATTAGCGGTGACCTCTCATAGAAATATGACGTCAATATCAAACATCCTAGTATAAGTGAATCAACAAATGGATACATAAAATTTTCTTTTTAAATTTTGGCAAATGGCAGAGAAGATAAAACTGGACGTAGATAGACTAGTTTTTGTTTTGAGAGTGAAAAAAAAATTTCCGATATATTTTGCTAAAATTGAACTTTTTTTTTATTTTCGAAACCAAAAGTAGTTTATCTACGTCCGTTTTTATCTTCTATACCATTCCCCAGAATTTGAAGAAAAAAAATTTTACGTACTTTAGAAACAAACATGTAGAAACCTAAAATCAATCAAATTTGCTAATTTCCTAAGTATCACATCCCCTTAAGACTTAAAATGTTTGGTATAATATGTTAATTTGCACGATAACTTTTCGATGCCGAATCTATACTTATATGGTCAGTTATTTTGGCAACGCTATTTTTGGAACCATTTCTTTCAATAACATTTCAATTGGCAGCCAAAAATACGTTCCAATGGAAGCTCATGCGGAAAAAAGTAGTTCAGGAATTTTACTAAACTTTTGGGCAAAGTTGGGACACATGAGGAAGTTGGAGATTATTTAATATTATTGTAATAATTTGTGACTTACATTTTGAAAACTTATTCTACATTTTTAAAGATTGCGAAACGGTGATGTATACTTTAACATTTGGTACGTCGTAAATTATAGCAATAAAATCAAAAAATGTTCAACTTGTCCATGTGTCCCAAATTTGCTGAAAGTTAAGTAAAGTTTATCGAATTATTTCTTTCCGTGCAAATTCCGTTGAGTAATTATATTTATTTCAATTTTTCAAACAATCCTGAAATCTAAGTGCCTTTCAAATATTTTTTCTTCTTGGCCGAAAACAAAGAATAAAGGAACGGAAACTGCTCATGGATGAATTTTTTTAAAACAACTTGTACGAGGTGAGTCCGGAAAGTATCGGGCCTACCTTTATATCTACGCGCCATAGTGTTCGAGCGACCTCTGCGGCGTATGAACATCAATAGTAAAGCCTCACGAACCTATCGGATGCTTGTTGACATCTGCCGGACGTATAGTTCATGCGCAGCGTGTCTTTGTTTACAAAGCTATTTTTGAGTTCGGCGGATTTTGTGATTGTTAAAAATGACTGAAAAACAAGATCAACGAATTTGCATCAAATTTTGTTTTCAACTCGGAAAAACGAGTTCGGAAACTATTCAGATGATGCAGAAGGCCTTTGGGAATGAGTATATGATCAAAACACGAATAAAAGAGTGGTATAATCGTTTCAAAGGAGGCCGCACTTCTGTTGATAGTGATTCTCGTTCTGGCCGACCTTCGACGACAAAAACATTGGATAATATTGAGCGGGTGCGACTTGCGATTGAAGGTGATCGTCGATTAACTGTTCGTGAACTAGAAAATGATCTCGGAATACCGAAAACTACTGTTTGGGAAATTTTGAACAAGATTTTAGGAATGACTCGCGTGTGTGCGGTGACTGGCTTCTTCACCACGATAACGCGCCAGCGCATTCATCGAATCTTGTGCAGCAGTTTCTGAGTAAACACAGTATCGCATTGCTTCGACAACCTCCGTACAGTCCCGACATAGCCCCCTGTGACTTTTGGCTGTTTCCAAAACTCAAAAAACCACTCAAAGGACAGCGATTCGATGACAAAACGACGGTTGAAAATAATGCGACGAGCGTACTCAAGGCCATCCCTAAAAGTGAGTTCCAGGACTGTTTCGAGACGTGGAAACATTGCTGGAACCGTGTGATTCAATCAAGTGGGGATTACTTTGAAGGATGCCACCCAGCCGATGATGATGAATAACGCCAGCGCGGAAATAAAAAGATAGGCCCGATACTTTCCGGACAGACCTCGTATATCAATCCCACTACCTGATCTCAGTGGAAACAACTTAATAGTTAACGCAGTTTACACTTAGACTGCTGTGAATAAAATTAATGTCTTGGATTAAAGTCTCTTCGTTTTTGCTGGGAACTTTTTCACATAGCAGGTGAAAATAAATGACTATGCACTTGCTTCTGAAAAGAAGGTTGCGTGTGTACTACGATTTTTGCAGTGACTGCGGGGAGTTGAAGGATAAGAAAGCTTCTGTACGTAAGTCGGTATCCTCGGTGATGATAAATGCTTTCTGCGTTGCGAGTGATTTATATGGTGATTAGAATGGTCGCCTGAACCTCTCGTATGCGTGGGCGGTACGTAATGATTGCTACCACTAGTCGTTTTCCCCACAGAGGTCTTGGGAATGAGCTTGGTCTACTATGTAAAACGCCTAAGACGTATGCAACGCCCATAAACACTGCCTATTGGTTCCAATCACCACTCGGAATAAGTCTCGATACGTGAGAGGAAAGCACTATAAATGACTTTGTTTTGATTCGCCAAATGGAAATTATAAGATTAATACTATTGGAGAAATCTGCATGAATTTTATGACACATGTAATGCACTAAGAAAATTTGATCGTTAAGATTTATCGAAAATTTCGATAAAATGGGAACTAAGAGACATTTTGATGACATTTCGCCTAATTTTTAATATTTATTAAATAGCAAGTGGTATAGTGTAAACTTCGTCAAACATTGATGAGCGTGAAGAAAAAATTTACTGCTTTAGAAATTAATTCAAGTGTGGTTTGAAATATAAAATAGCGCATTATAAATTAATGTGGATTAATATAATTTTTTATAAGAGTCCGGTAAAATTATTAACCAAGAAATTTCACTGCAGTCAATCGTGAGGTTTTCACAGGTCCTCGAAAGAAATTACCGAAGTCTCGGAAAGATGGAGAATTGCCTACCCTGGCGAAAATATCGGATAGGAATTCATTGCGAGCCAATCAGAACTATTTCGATTCATTGCGATATCTGTATCCGAGCCAATACGAATCATTCCAAACCAATCCGAAAAACGTTTTGTATCTCGTTTGATGAAAAACGCTCAAAAACCAATCCGCCTTAATCCGATTAATTTCGAGAGATCAATCTGATGAATCCGAAACCAAGTTTTCAATCAGGTTCAATCCGAGCGCGCATTGATCCAAACCGAATTTTCAATCAGAATCAACCCAAATTAATTTGAGGTCGAATTGATTCGAATTAATTTTGATTGAAAATTCGGTTTAGATCAATCCGAACTCAGATAGAAAACTTGGTTTCGGATTCATTCAGATTATTGCCTCGGATTAAATCGGATTAGGTCAGATCGATTTTTTATCGTTTTTCATCAAACGAGTTACAAAACGTTTTTTGGATTGATTCGGGATGATTCGCATTGACTCGGATACAGATATCGGAATGAATCGGAATAGTTTTGATTGCTTCGGAAGTTTTTTGTACGAACGTAAACAAAAAATGTATATTTTTTTTACTAAAAATTCAATTATTTAGGCATTTAATTTAATCCACGTGAACATTCAATTTCAAGTAAAATTTTACATACCTATACATATGTTACATTTTATCCTCCTCAATCAGAACTATTCCGATTCATTCCGATATCTGTATCCGAGCCAATGCGAATCATTTCAAACCAATCGAAAAAATGTTTTGTATCTCGTTTGATGCAAAACGGTAAAAATCAATCCGAATGAATCCGAGGTCGGAACGATTCAGATTAATTCTGATTGAAAATTCGGTTTGGAAAAATCCGAGATCGGATTGATTCGGATCAATCTGGATTGAAAACTTGATTTCGGATTGGTTCGGATTGATTCGGATCGATCTCTCGGAATTAATCGGATCAAATCGGATTAATTTTTGACCGTTTTTCATCAAACGAGATACAAAACGTTTTTTGGATTGTTTCGGAAAGATTCGCATTGGCTCGGATACAGATATCGGAATGAATCGGAATAGTTCTGATTGACTCGTAATGAATTTCAATCCGATACTTTTGCCAGCGTAATTATATTTATTGCTATAACATATACCTTTCATTCTTTGCAGTTTATGTAATCTTTGCATTTACATCTGAAGACTAGAAAATAGATAGTGCTCCATGCTGGGCAACTTAATAGCAAGTAAAATTTTCATTCAAATTATGACACTTATATATTTGTTTATTTTTCCATTATATGTCGAACTGCATCTAATTTATAAATTCATTCTCCCATAAATTCGCTGTCGATGTCAGTTCTCTCCTTGGAATGAATATGGCTAAATATCTAATTTGCACTCAGAAACTGGAGATAACTGGAAATTTCTGTAAATGTGATGGGAATGCGTGCTGTCGAGGTAAAGCCGTGCCCAAAGGCGTTTGGCGAGACGAGTCACGCGACAAGATGAATGAGCGTGGTGCATTTGACTGGATTCTAGAGAAAGAGAAAGAAAAATAGAGAGGGAGATCTCTCATTCATAATTGATGTTGAAATTAAGAGACTCCAGTTGCTGTCATATATTAGAAGAAAAAAATGAATTTCTAAATTATTTTTAGTTTTGTCTCTTAGCCTGGCGGTAAAATAAATGAGGGTGATCTTCAAAAAATAAATTTTTTTATCTTATGGGTAATATGTATATAGCACTTGGTTTTTCTGTGAATCCATGAATAACATTTTCTCGATTTTCAAATGTTTACACTTTAAAATTTTTTCGAGTGCGAATTGTCATTAAAGTGAAAATTTCACTTTATTCGAGTGAAAATCTACTGAAATATAGTGAAACTTTTGGAGCCGAATTCCACGCGAAAAAATTTAGAAAGTAATCCTTCCCAGTCTCTTTAAACAATCAACGACGCTCAACGCTCTTTACGGGGTCCATCACCATTTTTGACTAGAGTTTTTCCTTTTTTCTATGAGAGGGGAGCCAAATAATCCCCTTTCCTTAGTCTGCGAGAAATTTCATTTTGAAATTTTGTTTGCGCCCAAAATGATCCATGTTTACAGAGGCGGGGTTAAAAGCCCGGACGAAGAATTTCATGCTTTTTGAAATCCGATGTCAAAAATAGGAGTTATCATTTGAAATTTTAAAGTTGATCCTTAAGGCCATGGACCAACTGAATCACGTGACTAGATTCCTACGTAACTGACCTTTTAATTTGCAGCGTTTTGGATTTACCATACCATCCTTTCCTAACTGAATTTAGAAATTTAAATCGTTGTCTCCACCCTCTAAGTTTGAACAATTATGTACCGCTTCTTTCCTCACTTATTTTCTTCAATTTTCCCACCTTCTGATACATTAAAAACGGACTCTGTACTTCAAAGTTTTCGGAAAGGGGAAAAACTTACTTACCTTTTAACTGTCATCATATAAACACGTACAAAACATCTCACGTGCAATTCAATTAGTAGATTCCTTGTACATAAGAAAAAATAAATGATAGAATATATGCAATTCTGTGTCTTTAAATAAAATAGTTTCACAACCACCACACTAGGACATTATACATATTATGAAACAAATTAAAGACATTATATTACAAAACAGGGTGGATTGAAATGAATAAAATTGAAAAGTTTCAATAATATTTCACTCTTTTTCATTTGTAGTCCGATTTATATTAATTATTTAAAAGTGAATTTATCTAAGAGAATTTATGTTTCTTGAATGATTGAATCAATGAATTAATAAAATTAATTAAAGCGCATGTATGCTCTAATACAGTTTCTTGTTAAGCAAAATAAATACAGAAATGATTTTATTAAATGGATGAAATTACAACAAAAAAGACAGAATTTCTGAAAGCGCTACCTATGTGTATTGTACGTTGCACTGCAGATACTAAACTATTTTGACAGGTGATATACGAGGTTATGTGTGTCGGTATTTCTGTGGGAATTATGAAACTTTTCTTTTTCTACACTCAACGCTTTTGTCACAACTTTTTATTCCTACTTTCTAATCATGTCCCAAAATTTCCCTGCTTTATTTAAACTTAAGATTTTTAACCCGGGGAAAAAATCAATACATATGGGACTCATTTCATCAGTTGATGTATAGTAGTTGATCCATCGCCTTATTGCTAAAAAAGCATTGATTAGCATTCAAACGCATTGACTACCTTCTAATCTCAATTCCTCAAAACGCAATATCGAACATTCAATTTTATAGTCACCTAATAGTATTGAATCGGATTCGTCTTCTATCAATCCGAATACCTTAAAACACATTGACAAGCATGCTGAAAAAGCATTGATTAGCATTCAAACGCATTGACTACCTTCCAATAACAACTCCTCAAGATGCATTAACGAGCATTCAATTTTAAAGTCACCTGATAATATTGAATAGCATTCGCCTTCTTCCAATCGGAATACCTTAAAACACATTGACAAGCCTGTTGAAAAAGCATTGATTAGCATTCAAACGCATTGACTGCCTTCCAATATCAATTCCTCAAAATGCATTAACGAGCAGTCAATTTTAAAGTCACCTAATAGTATTGAATCGGATTCGCCTTCTTCCAATCCGAATACCTTAAAACATATTGAGAAGCATACTGAAAAAGCATTGATTAGCATTCAAACGCATTGACTACCTTCCAATACCAATTCGTCAAGATGCATTAACGAGCATGCAATTTTAAAGTCACCTGATAATATTGAATAGCATTCGCCTTCTTCCAATCCGAATACCTTAAAACGCATTGACAAGCATGCTGAAAAAGCATTGATTAGCATTCAAATGCATTGACTACCTTCCAATATCAATTCCTCAAAACGCATTTATCGAGCATTCAAATGTAAAGTCACCTGATAATATTGAATCGCATTCGCCTTCTTCCAATCCGAATACCTTAAAACGCATTGACAAGCATGCTGAAAAAGCATTGATTAGCATTCAAATGCATTGACTACCTTCCAATATCAATTCCTCAAAACGCATTTATCGAGCATTCAAATGTAAAGTCACCTGATAATATTGAATCGCATTCGCCTTCTTCCTATCCGAATACCTTAAAACATATTGAGAAGCATACTGAAAAAGCATTGATTAGCATTCAAACGCATTGACTGCCTTCCAATATCAATTCCTCAAGATGCATTAACGAGCATTCAATTTTAAAGTCACCTGATAATATTGAATAGCATTAGCCTTCTTCCAATCCGAATACCTTAAAACACATTGAAAAGCATGCTAAAAAAGCATTAATCAGCATTCAAACCCATTGACTACCTTCCAATACCAATTCGTCAAGATGCATTAACGAGCATGCAATTTTAAAGTCACCTGATAATATTGAATAGCATTCGCCTTCTTCCAATCCGAATACCTTAAAACGCATTGACAAGCATGCTGAAAAAAGCATTGATTAGCATTCAAATGCATTGACTACCTTCCAATATCAATTCCTCAAAACGCATTTATCGAGCATTCAAATGTAAAGTCACCTGATAATATTGAATCGCATTCGCCTTCTTCCTATCCGAATACCTGAAAACACATTGACAAGCCTGCTGAAAAAGCATTGATTAGCATTCAAACGCATTGACTACCTTCCAATAACAACTCCTCAAGATGCATTAACGAGCATTCAATTTTAAAGTCACCTGATAATATTGAATAGCATTCGCCTTCTTCCAATCCGAATACCTTAAAACATATTGACAAGCATGCTGAAAAAGCATTGATTAGCATTCAAACGCATTGACTACCTTCCAATAACAACTCCTCAAGATGCATTAACGAGCATTCAATTTTAAAGTCACCTGATAATATTGAATAGCATTCGCCTTCTTCCAATCGGAATACCTTAAAACACATTGACAAGCCTGTTGAAAAAGCATTGATTAGCATTCAAACGCATTGACTGCCTTCCAATATCAATTCCTCAAAATGCATTAACGAGCAGTCAATTTTAAAGTCACCTAATAGTATTGAATCGGATTCGCCTTCTTCCAATCCGAATACCTTAAAACATATTGAGAAGCATACTGAAAAAGCATTGATTAGCATTCAAACGCATTGACTACCTTCCAATACCAATTCGTCAAGATGCATTAACGAGCATGCAATTTTAAAGTCACCTGATAATATTGAATAGCATTCGCCTTCTTCCAATCCGAATACCTTAAAACGCATTGACAAGCATGCTGAAAAAGCATTGATTAGCATTCAAATGCATTGACTACCTTCCAATATCAATTCCTCAAAACGCATTTATCGAGCATTCAAATGTAAAGTCACCTGATAATATTGAATCGCATTCGCCTTCTTCCAATCCGAATACCTTAAAACGCATTGACAAGCATGCTGAAAAAGCATTGATTAGCATTCAAATGCATTGACTACCTTCCAATATCAATTCCTCAAAACGCATTTATCGAGCATTCAAATGTAAAGTCACCTAATAGTATTGAATCGGATTCGCCTTCTTCCAATCCGAATACCTTAAAACATATTGAGAAGCATACTGAAAAAGCATTGATTAGCATTCAAACGCATTGACTGCCTTCCAATATCAATTCCTCAAGATGCATTAACGAGCATTCAATTTTAAAGTCACCTGATAATATTGAATAGCATTAGCCTTCTTCCAATCCGAATACCTTAAAACACATTGAAAAGCATGCTAAAAAAGCATTAATCAGCATTCAAACCCATTGACTACCTTCCAATACCAATTCGTCAAGATGCATTAACGAGCATGCAATTTTAAAGTCACCTGATAATATTGAATAGCATTCGCCTTCTTCCAATCCGAATACCTTAAAACGCATTGACAAGCATGCTGAAAAAGCATTGATTAGCATTCAAATGCATTGACTACCTTCCAATATCAATTCCTCAAAACGCATTTATCGAGCATTCAAATGTAAAGTCACCTGATAATATTGAATCGCATTCGCCTTCTTCCTATCCGAATACCTGAAAACACATTGACAAGCCTGCTGAAAAAGCATTGATTAGCATTCAAACGCATTGACTACCTTCCAATAACAACTCCTCAAGATGCATTAACGAGCATTCAATTTTAAAGTCACCTGATAATATTGAATAGCATTCGCCTTCTTCCAATCCGAATACCTTAAAACACATTGACAAGCATGCTGAAAAAGCATTGATTAGCATTCAAATGCATTGACTACCTTCCAATCTCATTTCCTCAAAACGCATTTATCGAGCATTCAAATTTAAAGTCACCTGATAATATTGAATCGCATTCGCCTTCTTCCTATCCGAATACCTTGAAACACATTGACAAGCCTGCTGAAAAAGCATTGATTAGCATTCAAACGCATTGACTACCTTCCAATAACAACTCCTCAAGATGCATTAACGAGCATTCAATTTTAAAGTCACCTGATAATATTGAATAGCATTCGCCTTCTTCCTATCCGAATACCTTGAAACACAGTGACAAGCCTGCTGAAAAAGCATTGATTAGCATTCAAACGCATTGACTACCTTCCAATATCAATTCCTCAAGATGTATTAACGAGCATTCAATTTTGAAGTCACCTAATAGTATTGAATCGGATTCACCTTCTTCCTATCCGAATACCTTGAAACACATTGACAAGCCTGTTGAAAAAGCATTGATTAGCATTCAAACGCATTGACTGCCTTCCAATATCAATTCCTCAAAATGCATTAACGAGCAGTCAATTTTAAAGTCACCTAATAGTATTGAATCGGATTCGCCTTCTTCCAATCCGAATACCTTAAAACATATTGAGAAGCAGACTAAAAAAGCATTAATCAGCATTCAAACCCATTGACTACCTTCCAATACCAATTCGTCAAGATGCATTAACGAGCATGCAATTTTAAAGTCACCTGATAATATTGAATAGCATTCGCCTTCTTCCAATCCGAATACCTTAAAACGCATTGACAAGCATGCTGAAAAAGCATTGATTAGCATTCAAATGCATTGACTACCTTCCAATATCAATTCCTCAAAAACGCATTTATCGAGCATTCAAATGTAAAGTCACCTGATAATATTGAATCGCATTCGCCTTCTTCCAATCCGAATACCTTAAAACGCATTGACAAGCATGCTGAAAAAGCATTGATTAGCATTCAAATGCATTGACTACCTTCCAATATCAATTCCTCAAAACGCATTTATCGAGCATTCAAATGTAAAGTCACCTGATAATATTGAATCGCATTCGCCTTCTTCCTATCCGAATACCTTAAAACATATTGAGAAGCATACTGAAAAAGCATTGATTAGCATTCAAACGCATTGACTGCCTTCCAATATCAATTCCTCAAGATGCATTAACGAGCATTCAATTTTAAAGTCACCTGATAATATTGAATAGCATTAGCCTTCTTCCAATCCGAATACCTTAAAACACATTGAAAAGCATGCTAAAAAAGCATTAATCAGCATTCAAACCCATTGACTACCTTCCAATACCAATTCGTCAAGATGCATTAACGAGCATGCAATTTTAAAGTCACCTGATAATATTGAATAGCATTCGCCTTCTTCCAATCCGAATACCTTAAAACGCATTGACAAGCATGCTGAAAAAGCATTGATTAGCATTCAAATGCATTGACTACCTTCCAATATCAATTCCTCAAAACGCATTTATCGAGCATTCAAATGTAAAGTCACCTGATAATATTGAATCGCATTCGCCTTCTTCCTATCCGAATACCTGAAAACACATTGACAAGCCTGCTGAAAAAGCATTGATTAGCATTCAAACGCATTGACTACCTTCCAATATCAATTCCTCAAGATGTATTAACGAGCATTCAATTTTAAAGTCACCTGATAATATTGAATAGCATTCGCCTTCTTCCAATCCGAATACCTTAAAACACATTGACAAGCATGCTGAAAAAGCATTGATTAGCATTCAAATGCATTGACTACCTTCCAATCTCATTTCCTCAAAACGCATTTATCGAGCATTCAAATTTAAAGTCACCTGATAATATTGAATCGCATTCGCCTTCTTCCTATCCGAATACCTTGAAACACAGTGACAAGCCTGCTGAAAAAGCATTGATTAGCATTCAAACGCATTGACTACCTTCCAATAACAACTCCTCAAGATGCATTAACGAGCATTCAATTTTAAAGTCACCTGATAATATTGAATCGCATTCGCCTTCTTCCTATCCGAATACCTGAAAACACATTGACAAGCCTGCTGAAAAAGCATTGATTAGCATTCAAACGCATTGACTACCTTCCAATATCAATTCCTCAAGATGTATTAACGAGCATTCAATTTTGAAGTCACCTAATAGTATTGAATCGGATTCACCTTCTTCCTATCCGAATACCTTGAAACACATTGACAAGCCTGTTGAAAAAGCATTGATTAGCATTCAAACGCATTGACTACCTTCCAATAACAACTCCTCAAGATGCATTAACGAGCATTCAATTTTAAAGTCACCTGATAATATTGAATAGCATTCGCCTTCTTCCAATCCGAATACCTTAAAACACATTGACAAGCATGCTGAAAAAGCATTGATTAGCATTCAAATGCATTGACTACCTTCCAATCTCATTTCCTCAAAACGCATTTATCGAGCATTCAAATTTAAAGTCACCTGATAATATTGAATCGCATTCGCCTTCTTCCTATCCGAATACCTTGAAACACAGTGACAAGCCTGCTGAAAAAGCATTGATTAGCATTCAAACGCATTGACTGCCTTCCAATATCAATTCCTCGAAACGCATTAACGAGCATTCAATTTTAAAGTCACCTAATAGTATTGAATCGGATTCGCCTTCTTCCAATTCGACATACCTTAAAACACATTGACAAGCATGCTGAAAAAGCATTGATTAGCATTCAAACGCATTGACTACCTTCCAATATCAATTCCTCAAGATGTATTAACGAGCATTCAATTTTAAAGTCACCTAATAGTATTGAATCGGATTCGCCTTCTTCCTATCCGAATACCTTGAAACACATTGACAAGCCTGTTGAAAAAGCATTGATTAGCATTCAAACGCATTGACTGCCTTCCAATATCAATTCCTCAAGATGCATTAACGAGCATTCAATTTTAAAGTCACCTGATAATATTGAATAGCATTAGCCTTCTTCCAATCCGAATACCTTAAAACACATTGACAAGCCTGCTGAAAAAGCATTGATTAGCATTCAAACGCATTGACTACCTTCCAATATCAATTCCTCAAGATGTATTAACGAGCATTCAATTTTAAAGTCACCTAATAGTATTGAATCGGATTCGCCTTCTTCCTATCTGAATACCTTAAGACACATTGACAAGCCTGTTGAAAAAGCATTGATTAGCATTCAAACGCATTGAATGCCTTCCAATATCAATTCCTCAAAATGCATTAACGAGCAGTCAATTTTAAAGTCACCTAATAGTATTGAATCGCATTCGCCTTCTTCCAATCTGAATACCTTGAAATGCATTGACAAGCATTTGATTAAAAAGAAAAGTCACAGCATGAAATCGAATTGGCCCTCTTTCAATTTGAATTTTTTAAAGAGCGTTAGTTGGCATTCAATTTTTAAGTCACATGACAGAATGGAACTACATTGGCGCTCTTCCAATCTAAATTCTCTGAAGAGCATTGACCGGCATTCAATTTTAAAGTCACATAACAGCATTGAATCGCATCGCCTTTGCCTCATTTTTAATTCCGGTCAACGGTATTGAAAAGCATTCATTTGTATTGAGCAGTGGGTTGGATTGAAATGAAACAACTTGAATTCAGCTGAACGCATTAACTAAAATTCGGAAAGAAACAGAATTGGTTCAGTATTCATATGGATTGATTTGTTTAACATTTTTTTTCAAAAAAGTATATTCTCAAGAATAGATGAATTTAGGGTTACCACTTAAGCAGTCTGTCGGCGGAAGTTTGTTAAAGCCGGCGGAACTCCCTAGATATTAAAAAGTTTTTTTTAATTGATATTTGAACCATTTTGAAATTTAGTGTGTATTTTTCCGTGGTTTATTAAACGTACTGAATTTTATATTTGAAAAATACATTTTCTTTGTAATTTTGGTCTTACCTAACTTTATTCGCGGGCGCGTGTTACTGTCACAGACATATAGTTATAATGAACAAATTAATGAAGTCAAAATTAGAAAAAACAACTTTTCTTTACCCTCGTTTCAACAAAAAACATAACTAAAATTGTATGCAGGCATAATTTAAAAGGGGCATTAAATTCGAAATATATGTTCTGCATTTATCGCAAATCTGCACAGAACCAGAATAAAATATCAATGCTGATAAAAATGGCAATTTTTTTAGGAATTGCTTTCACAGACAGATAATGACTTCACTGTATTTTATGATTCGCTTTATTTACATTATGATTCGATACTGTATCCAGATCAATCGGATTGACGACAGATGCTTCAAAATCGATTTTCAAGGACCGGTAAATTTTTTTCGTTCCCTCTAACCCTTACTTAGGCGAGTGTTTGGAAAACAGCATTGACAACACTTGAAAATGCTAAAAGGATGATCAAATATTTCAATTTCCACTATTCCGATGATATTAAAGATTTATTTTTCAAATTTGTTGCAGGTGGCAATACTTTTAGATGAGACGGTAGTGCCTACGTTAATGTAAATTCAATACTTGTTTGGAGATGAAAGGAGGATTGATGAGAATAGCACGGAAATGAGAGGAACGGCTCAGAGAAATCGCAATACACCTACACGGTAATGACCTTACCGAACAGGTCTGAATTTATTGATAATGATAGTTAGGTGCACTCGGCTGCAGGAGTAACGGGTATCCGTCTTCAAGCTATTATTTGGTTTTCTCGCTCATATGGTTGGCTTATAAATACGTGGGCGATTTGAACTTCCACCAACCCTACGTGCAGAGCGATAGTAAACTTTCACGAAGCTTTGACAAACGACTTTCATGTAATTCTGTGCTTGCCTTTGACTAATCATTCAGCGACCGAATCCACGTCCAAGTACCTCAATTCGCATGCAGAAATAGATGTAGTAAGGATAAGGAAAATTTGAATAATCACTTCAAAATAAATATATTATTCAACCTCAAGGAAATTCTCTCTATTTCATTTACACTACCAGAAAATACTTCAGTGAGTTCTATACACGTATATAAATTAAAGTGCATGCACCTGTAAATTAAAATGTGTCCACACACATATCTTTTACCAATTTCAGCACCGTTATACAACTGTATATTTAAGTTATCTCCGTGCGAAATATTGCAGTGCAATTGTTATTGCATATGCAAAAATGACAGTTAGAAATAAAATTATGTGGAAAATTGTGTGAATTGATGTTTTAAAATCTATTATAACCTGTAGCTCAACGTGAGGAATTTTTATGAAAAAATAATCTACACGGACAAAAATAGTTCAGTAAAGATTTTTTTTTTTTTTTTTTTTTCAAGGCCGAAATAGTAAAGTATCAACATAATCGACTGAAATGATTTGGAAAAATCAGTGAATAGTTCAGTAAAGATTAAAGAACTGTACAAGAGAAGAGAGTTCTGGAAAATTTAAAGAACTTTTCAGGCTGAAATACGGAACTTTCAATAATTTTTCCTGAATATGACGCATTCTATTCTGAAAAGTTCTGTTAATTTTCCAGACCTCCGTTTCGTAAATGCCTTTATCCCCAATTCTTAAACAGTTCTGTAAACCTCATTGAACTAGTTATTTCCGTAGAATTTTATTTTATAAGAGATTCATTCGCAATATACGTCATTGAATTAGAAAACTTTTCATAAATTGACAAGGGAATCTGATCGCACTTTAAAAAATGTGTGCTATTAGAATGAAAGTTGGAACGAGTGAGCATTCAAATAATCTTATATAACATTTGATACATAAGTACATTACTTTCAATTTAATGCTGAATTGATTTGAATTTTCATGGACTTTTATGGAAAAAGCTGTTACATGAGTTGGTTTATTAATTTGAATGAATAAAATATCGCTGAAAATCATTGAAAACTTGAATATTATTGTAATTAATAAAAATTTAATTAATGTTCTCACTACATCATATCGCACAAGAACTAAACATTTGTGGAAGAGCAGTTAACCCACAAAAAAGTAAATCTGCTAACCTATAAAGAGCGCTTCAGTCGCCCTCCAGTATAGTGACGCAGGAGCACTAGAGGTAGTGCAGCATCTCTACCAAATTTTTTTCTGTATAAGTATAATATTGCGTTGTTTGTCTGTTGTATTTTTTTAAATACTTTAAGATTCTAGTGAAATATGCGTGTTATTATTCAGGAAACACCGATTTGTTCAGAAACAAGTCAGAAAAGGCACTTGCCTTGCTCATTAGAAGATGAGCCTGAAAAGTAACGAAAAATTTTCAGTAATAAGTATCAAACTAAACACAACCATCAGCTACTGTAAAAGCAGCCAAAAAAGAAAAAGTCAATCAGAACGTCTATGAGTATTTATAAGCTGTATTTCAGGATACCATATTGCCAAATTATGTAGACCATCTTCCTAACAAGAGTTGCTCAATCTTCTGAGTAAGATAGGTACTGAAATCGAAAACGTGAATATCGAAGATTAACATTGACAATGTTAAAACTTTCGAGTGTTTTCGATAGTAGCCAAACTTATTTGGTCTAATATTTGAAATTTAGCGATTTTAAAGGTTGCGATTTCTGCCGTTTACGAGAAGGTGCATTTCTGTCTCACAAATCCACATAGGAATATAACATTAGTATTAAGAATTCTGTTAAGTGCATTTGAGTTGATGTTGTATTCGTGTGTCAACCATATAAATAACGCCTGTAGAAAGTCTTCGAATGCAGATTCTCATAATGAAGAGCTTATAGATGTTGGTGCGCTTGCGTGATTTTTACCTTTAATATTTGCAAAGGTCAACTCACTTTTGGTATAGCTTACGATTTTTAACATGGTCAATTACAAAGAATATTATTCCCGCGCCCCTGGCGAACCCAGTCCAGTGAATGTTCAGCGTATTCACTGACCGTTCATTAACCGTTCGCTGACCATTCGTTAACCTCGTGATGACAAGAGGAGGATAAAAAACATTTAAAGTGTTGCTATTAGGATTCTGCGGTACATTTTGAGTTTAAATGTATCAAAGTTGATACAATCATTTTATTTTTTATCGTTAAAAACTAAAAAAACACAACACATCACTCAATGAGTTTCCGGTCTAACAAGAAGATGGTACCACTGTTGTCAAATCCATATGATTTCTGGATAGTACCAACATTCAAATGTTATGTGTCAAAATTTCATGACAATCTGACGCTTAGTTCAGAAGTTACAGAGGTTTTGGTGAAGCAACTTTTGTCATTTTCAAAACAAAGGATAAATAAGAGTTTAGAGTATTAATCAAACATTGCTTTTTAATGGTAAAAAATAGTCTTGAAGCAAAGCGATGGCTTGATAAGCGTTATGGGGACTCTGCACCAGCGAAATCAACAATCATTGACTGGTATGCCGAATTTAAACGCGGTCATACAAACACCGATGCCGCTAAACGCTCTGGTCGTCCAAAATCATTAGTTGTTCTGGAAAATATAACAAAAATACACAAAATAGTTTTGGGCGATCGTAAATTAAAGTTGCGTGAGATAGCTGATACCTTAAAGATATCAGAAGGTAGTGTATTTACAATTTTGCACGAATCTTTGCGGATGCGTAAGTTGTTTCCGGAGTGGGTGCCGCCCGACCAAAAACAACAACGCGTCGAGGATTCAGTGTGCTGTTTGGAGTTGTTCAAGCAAGACAAAAAGGATTTTCTGCGCCGGTATGTGACAATGGATGAAACATGGATCCTCCACTATACACCTTAAACAAAAAGATCGTCAGCTGAGCGGACAGCAGCTGGTGAAAGCCGTCCAAAGCGACCGGAAACTCAACAGTAGGATGGCAAGATTATACCATCCGTATTTTTGGACGCGCATGGTATTTTGTTTATCGACTATCTTGAGAAAGGTGAAACCATTAATAGCGACTATTACATGGCATTACTGGATCGATTGAGTGCAGAAATCAAGAAAAAACGGCCTGACATGCAAAAGAAAAAAGTGCTGTTCCACCAAGATAATGCACCGTGCCACAAGTCCATGAAAACGATGGTCAAATTGAATGAATTAAGCTTGGAATTGCTTCCTCACCCACCATATTTTTTAAATCTGGCTCCCAGCGACTACTGGCTCTTTGCTGACCTGAAAAAATGCTCCAGGGAAAGAGATTTGGCTCCAATGTAGAAGTGATTACTGAAACTGAGGCCTATTTTGAGAGCAAAGACAAATCATTCTATAAAAAAGGAATCGAAAAGTTAGGAAAGTGTTGGAATAAATGTATTACGCTTAAAGGAAACTATGTTGATGAAAAAAATCAAATTTCTCGAAAAAACTGTGTTTTTCTCAGTTAGACCGGAAAATTATTGAGTGATGTGTTAATATCTGTCATTGAAGGCCGTGCAGTGGTTCGCCACTTGCGGAACGTCTCCCCCGTTAGATTTGACCATTGGTCGGAGTCAAACCCAACTACTTTCGTCTCACTCTAAAAAATAGTCAATCCTGACAGTGAAGACATGGAAATTGATGAACCACCGCACTGCCTTCAGTGACAAGTATTATGTTTTTTTTTAGTTTTTAACGCTAAAAAATAAAATTATTGTATCAACTTTGAAACCTTCAAACTCAAAATGTACCGCAGTATCATAACAGCAACAATTTAAATGCTTTTTATGCTCCTCTTATTCATATTATTACGAGATCAGCGAATGGTCAACGAAAGGTTAGGGAACGGTCAGCAAATTCGCTGACCGTTCACTGGTTTGGATCCGCCAGGGACAATAGGGAAATAAAATTAAAAATCTCAATCATTGGGATTTAACATATGGTCCTGGTTAAAGAATGACTCAAAAACTGTAATATAGCCTTCTACGACTTATAATTACTTTCTATGCTTATTTATATGGTATTATATTTCACCGTAAATTTGATCATGTGGTCTGGCTGATCCATGGCCTTAATGTTAAATAAATGAATAAAAATACATTATTGGTTTGGAATACAAATTCAAAATACAATACCATAAGAGGCCCGTTTGGATCGTGTTTCATCTATCTTTACGTAAATGTTTAAAGTTCAGAAAGAACCATTATTCGTGATAATATGCGGTTCTGTAGCTTTCTGGAGAAAATTGAGCAATTAGTGGACGACGCGACGTTGCGTGCAACAGTCGAGTGTGTAGAGCGTGTACTGAAAAAGAATCGTCTTGAGTCATCAGTTTCATGATCAGACACCCCGTAAATCGTGATGCTAGACTGGATCTAAGTACAAAGTAATTTCTGTAATGGAAAGAAGTTTAATCCCTTCTGCACATATATACAAACTGAAGCGTGTCGCCATAAGTCTACCGAGTTGTGATATGAAAAATAAATAAGTAGCTAAAAAATGCGAGTAAATCTAGTTACTCGAACTCGTTTCTTCTTCTCGCCTCTCTAGAACCTTTCTTTCGAGTTTTGTGTAAGATCAGTTTGGCTCAGTAGATTATCGAGAACATGGTCACACAGAGAAAAAAGTTGATTGTCACATGCAATTAATTGGATGGTGCCCCAAAATCCAACGAATTAGGTGGGACAGCCAATCTTTTTCTTCAGTGCAGATATCAAGTATTTATCAAACTTAAGGCCAAGGGCTAACAGTACTACACGGGAAGAAATTTGATGGCTAAATGTATTACGTTTCGTGAGAAGAAGTATCATTTAGAGAGTAAACTAGAACTATTGGAAGAAGTTGTGAAAAAGTCCCATCATAATGGTAAAGTTTATTATGTCAATCATTACTCACTGTCTGACTGAAATTTCAGTCTAATAATAAGACATAATAGCAGCATTCATATCATTTTACCGAATCATCTGATGAAATATACGTCATCATATAGAGCAGAGTTCTGGAATCAGCGCGTCTTTGAAAATGGAAACATTGAGGCAAATTTTTACTATCAATAATAGGTACCT
Organism: Diplolepis rosae; assembly: GCA_030998225.1. Classification (NCBI taxonomy): domain Eukaryota; kingdom Metazoa; phylum Arthropoda; class Insecta; order Hymenoptera; family Diplolepididae; genus Diplolepis; species Diplolepis rosae. The sequence goes on from JAPYXD010000082.1 coordinate 142,423, forward strand.
TTTACCTTCGAGCATTCTCATATTTCGACTATAGTAGGGCTTAGAAAGTCAAATGAATAAAAGTGGATTTTACCTTCTCCGATGGCAATAATTCCAAATTGAAGAAAATTTTTTTTTTTCATTGCATCATTTTGAAGTGCTACTGTTGATCTTTATTGCTCCTTGTCGATTTCCTTCATTTATTTGTCAAGTGGCAAACATTTTAGCCGGAAAAATCTAACTAAATGAGTTCAACTGAGGGGGAATTGAACCTACGACCTACGGCTTTTAACGCACCTTACAACTAACGCACTAGACTAATCTAGCAATTGCGGTTCGAAATTTTGGAACTTGTATTAAAAGTCTGCTGCTCGCTGATTGGCCGACGCGTTTTTAAGGAGGAGAGAAAGTACCATCTACGATTCCAACGTCTGAACTCTGATGGGAACTTTTTCGAACGTTACGATTATAATATTCCGTAAATGCGTGAAAGTAATATTTCAATCTATGGAATGTCTTATAATGTAAACGGGAAAGACATGCATACACATCATTAAAGGTATATTTTGTCATAAAAAAATTGACATGAATTTTCAATTTTTATCATCATTCTTGGTGATATTTCCCGAAGCGAGTTATATTGAGTAGCATATTTTTGGGACTAACTGGCAGAAATTCCTAATGGTTCTGGTTTACCGTCAAAAATAGTACTTTCAACCATCAAATTTCTATCGGTGTACGTGATTAGATTCCAATCTTGCCAACATTTCAGTTTATTTAACTTTATTTCCATGCAAAATAAGATACCGAGTTGAAAATCTGTAAAATTAAATAAAAAGCACTAAGATTGTCTGCCTGGTCATAAATGTTCATAAATTATAAAATTGCTTTTTTAATAATTATAAACATTTATAAATAAACAGACCTATCTTAGTGGATTTTATTTAATTTTACAGATTTTCAACTCGATATCTCATTTTGTATGGAAATAGGGTTAAACAAACTGAAATTCCAGTAAGGTCGGATTCTAGTCACGTAGTCAGTTCCGTCTGTGGCCTAAAGACTAACATTCAAGTCAAGTTTAGTGATTTTAGAGACTTATGAGATGTTCAGATTAGCTAGTTTAAACCTTGATTGATATTGTATTATCGACTGATCGTGATAGAAACTGAGTGCCATTATCATAAGAAAAAATGTCTTTGATACTTGCAATTTCCTCACATCTTCGTTAACTAATTCTGTCAGTCAATTTTCCATCAAGATGGAATCTTGCCGCTTCGGTGGATCAAAGCAGCAAAAGCAAATGGAAAGGTATGCTTATAACTCTGTCTAACTCGAAGTTCGTGTACGTTCTTTGAAGCCCTTTTGATCAGCGAGCTCTTTTATTTAACTTCGAAGAGCAGTACTCTCGGAGAAAATCCCCCTGGTAAAATTAGATTGAGCTCGAGTATGCTTGAATTACGTTACGTTAGTATCTACCTATCTAGGTACCTATATCTATCTGCCTAAGTACGTCGTGATTTATTGTAAACGCGAAGAAGAGGATTCAGCTCAAACGTTAAGCGTGACTTGCGATAATGTTCACGTCGCGTCGTTATACATTTGTAAAGGAACCACTTTCTGTAAAAATAGATGTTTCAACAAGTGATATGCTTCGAATGTAATACCTACCTAGAAAGAGACTCAAAAAGATTTGGTTGACAATTTTATATGTCGAAAGGATAAGAGAAATGTAAAAGCATTTTTGATCGATTATTGCAACACTTACAAAGCAATCTTTTAGAAAAATTTGAAAATGCTTCCCTCTTTGACGCATATTTTGTAATTTATGGGGTAAAAGGTTTTTCCAGTTGCTCTCTTATGATTGCAATCAGTAGTATTTTTTACTCATTGTATTCTTCAAATGAATTCCAGATACAAATTAGTTTATTTTAACTGTCTTCTCAGTCAATGTGATTCGAAACAACTGATTCCATAGCTCGAATTGAGTTAGTGGCTAAAATTAAGAGATTAAGCATCATTAGATGAGGAGAAATTTCTGTTATTTTAAGCAGTCTTTGTGTTTGAAATTGTTCAAAACTACATTGTCCGGGTCAGGGTAACCAGAAATCTACTTAAAAAACAATTTTCCTAGTTATCTGAAATGAAAATGTTTTTGAGGCCAATTCCAGCTATGAAAATTTTTCTCAGTATAGTAAAATACAAGTTACTATGTGCATTCGTATTTTCATTGTAAAATCTAGTATTATTATATTTATTTTTGTTAAAAGTTAATAGGAAACGAGGATATAGTAACAAAACTAGTTTTATTTATCATAGCGATAGGAGGAAATACTTTTTCTGAACTAGATGTAATTATAGTGCAATTTTATAATTTTAAGAATTGGTCTTTTGAATAATATAAATTGCAAAATGTTGTGTTGGCAACATAGTCATTTTGTTTTTTATTCATGATTTTCAAAGAAAGTTTATTAATACAAATAACAAACATTAATCAATTATGTTCGGAATGATTCGCATTGGCTCAAATACGGATATCGGAATGAATCGGAATAGTTCTAATTGGCCTGGAATGAATTCCTATCCGATACTTTTTCCAGGGATACCTTACTACTATTGTAATAAATTTCAATACAGTAAGCACAATACCACTAGTTTAAAACTTTTATCAGTAATTTTTTTCAACAGAAGGTTTCTTCGTGTAAAATGAAGCCGATTGTAAGAACGAAATGCACATAAATAAGTTTGCGAAACTATCTCATCTTTGCACTGCTTTTCATGATTGTATTTTTTCGAACATTTTCATCGATATACTATCAATTCCATAATCTCGTTCTTTGCTCTGTTGGGAAACGTTTTAAAAATTAGATTGCGGGTATGTGCATGCTAAAGGTAAAACTCACCAGACCGTTACAAGCCGACAAGGCAACACGGGAATTGGCCTGTCCCTGAATGTATCCACGGTAATGGCATTTGCTGGAATCGTTTTTCACCGTGTGGCGAATGTGGATGTTCCGCTTCCGTCTCTCGACGATCATTCCAGGACTAATAAACTCGTTGGCTGGTATCAGGTGGAGGTGATATTCAGTTCCGGCTCGAGTCAGGCGGAAATGTAGATCACCATCGCCGTCCTCATAGTAACGATGGGTTACATTGTGAGAAATCAGGTCACCTGCGTGCGTCACTTTTCGTGGAAACACCACTTCGGAATCGAGAATGTGTCTCTCCAGGGTGTACATTCCTGCAACAGAGAAAAAATTTTTTCTTCATTTCTTCAGCTTTCATTACTGATAATAACAAAGTTCAAAACAAAGTTTAGTCGTTAAAAAAAGAACATATGAATAGATAAATAATGAGTATGACAAAAACCTTAGATCCAAAAATATTTTATTGATAAGAAGATTAATGCAAGCGTTCGCAACAGTTACGACATTATGAAATAAGCGTATTGATTATTCTTTAAAAGGGTTGCACCACCCCTGAGGCCCGTAAACGATACCTAAATTAGACATCATTTTTCGGATAGAAAGATAATTATTTTGTAAATCTAACTACAGGTCTTTATTATGTCCGATTAAGGCCCGATTACTTTAATGCCTTTTTAAAAATCAAGAAGGGGTACACGATTCCAAGCGTGCCATTGAACCTGGAACAAAAATTACAATTTTTTCTTCAACTTTAAGTCATTCCGCATAGTGTAACGTGGGATATTTTAAAAATATTAATTTGTTAAAAATTAACGGCAGTTTAAAAAGAAAAATGTTTTGCCTTGAAAATGATTGATAAAATGTTTATTGCGAAAACTCTACGCAACACCATGTGGAATATATTAAAGAATATTCGATAAAAATTTGGAGTAAATCGGATGAAAATTGTGGTAATGAAATGCCAAACCAGACTAACCCATGCAGAAAGTGACGAACTTGTTCCCAAGTTCCGATCCGGGCCACATCGGATTTTCCACATGTAGCCGCAGGGGGGCGCATGGTGTGACCCGGGTCGGAACCACATCGGATTATGATAGACAAGATTATTTTCAAATTTTGTGTTCTGGTCGTGATATTGTAGTGACTATAATGAAATTAAAATGCCAAAAGCAAAAAATACATGGCGAGTTCGGAAGCCCAGAATCGTTGGTTGATTGTTTATACCCGCATTATAGATCAAAGTAAGTTAATTCACTAGATTCATTACATAAATACTAACATTGTAATGAATTAGATTATTACTTGAAATATTTTTTTATTAGCGGTAATTTGAAAAGAAAAGAAAATTATAATTTTAAGTGTAGAGCGTTATTGTGTTTCATTATTTTTTATATCGTATATTCAATTTTCCAAAGTGAATTTTTTAGAAAGAAAATTTTTAATAATGTAATTTATTTTTAGATTCATAATAATCGAATAGTATTACAGACTACGAAGATGGGTTTTAAGGAAAGGGTTTTCCAATAGGGACATAAAAATTTCGTATCTTTATATGAACGCACCCTTAAACTTTTTTAATGAACTGACAATGTCAGAACGTTAGTTAAGGTCAACATTTTAATCATGATAAAGTTCACGAACCAGCAACGTTTGGAAATTATTAAAAATTACTACCGAAATTCTGATTTGGTGGTCGCAACTTTAAGAGCGCTTACTCCAATTTTCGGCCGTAATAATCGTCCCACCCGACAGGCTGTGCGTGCTATAGTAGATAAATTCGAAACAAACCCAAATGTGCTTCTTGAGACACCGTTGCATTTGCAAAAAGTGACTGTTTGGTGCGGTTTTCATGCCGGAGGTGTGATTGGGCCGTATTTTTTCGTGTATGAAAACGACCGCCATGTTACCGTCAATGGAGAGCGCTATCGATCAACGATATGCGGTTTCAACAAGACGGTGCCACTAGCCACACGGCACGCGTCACAATCGATTTATTGAAAGGCAAATTCGGTGAACGTGTTATCTCGAGAAATGGTCCGGTCGAATGGCCGCCTCGTTCATGTGATCTAACGCCATTGGATTTATTTTTATGGGGCCATATCAAGTCACTGGTCGATTCCAATAAGCCAGCAACTTTAGACGACCTCAAAGACAACATTCAACGCGAAATTGCGAACGTTCCGGTCGAAATGTGTGCCAGAGTGGTGGAAAATTGGGTCCAATGAATCGACCGCTGTAAACGGGCTCGTGGTGGTCATATGACTGATACCGAATTTCATTCATAAAATGTAATGTTTGCACTACACCCACAATAAATTTGAACTCAATATCTCAAATATTTCTGTGTTTTATTTATAGATAAAATTGTTATGTCCCTATTGGAAAAACCTTTATATACTGTTTGTATACTTTTGATTATACTGTTGCATCACTAATCTGAATTTATGAAATAAATTTTGAACCAACTATTTATTGTTATTAAACGAAAACCTTTTAAATTTGACTTTTTGTAGAAACACAAAATTAGAGGGGGCCATATCTGGGTCAGATCGGGCCCCCATTTTACAGACCCAGATCTGGGCCCCATTGGGTAGGGCGTTTCATTACTGGCCTGGCGCTGGACATATTACCCTATCGGGGCTACATTTTTCCCGATTGGAGCCCCACCAAAATTTTTGCACGGGAAAGTCTAGTGATGGAGATTGAATCGTTCAAATTTTTTTGTTAATTTTGAATTTCTTAAGATGAATTTCAAATATCCAAAATGGTCAGATTCAGCTGATTCAAAATTCTTATATTTAATTAGATTATTGCAAAATGTGAGAAAAAACGATTTAACAATTGTTAATCTCTTCATATAAGCGTTCAAAAAAGGACCCTTCTTGACTTGAGGCAAGTCTTTTGCAAACTCAGGTAAGATTTAGTCAAGGCGATATAGTCTAAAAAAACAGCCTTTCACGATGTTTTCTCGGAGCAAGCTGAAACTTTGAGTTTAGGCGTCAAGAAATAAGTAGAGCAACATATCTTTCCCCGTCCAGTCAAATCGATGCACGTCATTGTTTAAATTACGGTTATTTATAAATTTTTAACAAAATTTCAGGTTTTTCGCTTATATCTTTGATTCTTTCCATTTTATCGGAAAATATTGAAATAAATTTTACGTGCTTCCGGCGCGGAAACTCGTTTTTCGGTTACAGCTGAAAGTAACGGAATGTTGTGTATTCCGTTACAGAGGAATATAATGTAAAAATTGAACTGCGCATGCGCATATAGTCTTACAGCGGAGCAGAATCTTCTTCTTATTCTTTTTCTTCTTCGTACAGCGTTAGCACCCTACTGACACAGCCTTGTACATTTGAACTGCGCATGCTCCATTACAACAAGCTACTACTACACAAGATCGATAAAATCAAAATGGTTGGGACTAGTCGCGAAATATCAAGTGTAATGACTAGCGCCACAAACAACTACAATACTAGATTAGATTCGAGTTTACGCATAAAAACTCGTATCCGCACTGAAGTCACATAAAATAGAACACGTGCCAATGCACACAATTCGGGAAATTATCTCGGCTTCGTCTCGGCTTTGCCTCAGCTACGTCTCGACTACGCATCAGCTACGCCTCGACTACGCCTTGACTTCGATCTCCTGCGAGCATTGTCGCTCGTCACGCAATAACCCTCATTGTGCGCCTAGGCAGTTAATATACTATTTTTCCTCATAAAAAAAACCCTACAAAACTAGATGCCGTCCATAAGAAAATATTGAATAGCTCAAAAGTTATGAATAAAAAACGATAATATTTGTGACTTTTAAATAAACAAATTATTCAAAGGCTTTGCTTACTCATATCACGCCGTTCAACAACGTCCAAATACTTCTTATTATTGACAAATCATGTGTGCAAAACCTGGAGTCGGGAAGTTTATTAGTTTATGACTTATGGCCTCATAAACAAATTAATAAAAAATTAACCTGAACAGCAGATATAGTGATGCTGATTTTTTTATTGATAGATTTCACTATTTTATATGGAAAATCATCATTGTTTCATGAAAAACTTCAATTTTGCAACTAAGGGAATTTTTTTATAAATTGCTTGGTTGCAAAATGCATTTTTCCAAGTTTTCCACTTAATTTCCATAACTTTTTATTGCGTACATTAAAAGTGTATGAAAAGAGCTTTCATTTAAAAAAAAAGTTCAAGATTCATTAAGAAACAATGGAGACACAGTGCGATGAAGTTGTTGCTCAATTGTTTAACAAATTCTGACAATGAAAGCCCACCGCCTAAAAGATCTTTGTGATTTGTAATTTATTGAAATCGCAGAATTTTTTAAAATTTGGTAAGAAGCAATAAGAAAAAAAGTTCGGCGAAAATAAAATTTATTAATAAAATTATTTTTCTGTATTTCAAATTTTTTTCATGGAAATGAATCTTTTCTCTTCCAAAATAGCCCTTCAATAATACAATAATATTGCTATTCTTGAAAGCAAAATTATCTATTTTTGCCTGAGGTCTAATTTTCGTGGATCAACTACCTTAAACAAATAAAATAAAAAGTACTGCGGACTCCTGAAATATTTCTTTATTTTTCTCGCAATAAAATTTCCAAATTGATCAGCAAACTTTTCCTTTATTGTCAGTTAAACTCTGCCTACTGCTAGGCAGGCGCTTCCCCTTTTATAACTTGAAAGCTCCGAGTTGCCAAGCTGATCAAGCGGATCAAGGCGGCGAAACAGATAATTCTATAATAAGAACTACAGGGTTTTCCAATTAGAGGTTTCATTTCGAATAGGCTGCTATTTTGGCAGCTGTCATAATAAGAGGTGTCATTTTTGGACAGATGACAACTAAAGTCTATGCCATTGATAAAAATGGAACGATACACGCTTCAACAAGGCATTGAAATTGTAAAAATTCACTACAAAAATGCATGAAAATGAACCCGAATTTGACCGAAAAATCATTATGAGCGATGAGGCTCATTTTCACCTTGGCGGCTACGTTAATAAGCAGAATTGTCGCATTTGGAGCTCGGAAAACCCAAAAATGATTATTGAAAAGCCTCTCTTTCCGCCACGTGTAACCATTGGAGTTTTGCGTGAAAAGTTTACAGGCCAAGAGATTTTTTGCAACGGCGATTACAATTGGCCGCTGAGATCATGCGATTTAACACCTCCAGACTTTTTTCTCTGGGGTTACATAAGAGATAAGCTTTATGCTGATGCTCCTTAGTCAATTCAAGAACTCTGAGAGAATATTCGTGCCGTTATCCACAAAACAGAGGCACAAACGTGCGAAAATGTAATGGAAAATTTCATCAAAAGAGCATGGTCCTGCATACATATCCGTCAAGGCCATTAAGCCGAGCAATAAAGCTCAAAATAATAGAGTTTTTGACATAAAAATTATCAGAAAACCACCTATGCCATCACGTGCAGGGAGATCCGAACTTTATTTCCTGTATGTTTTGAACACCAAAATTTCATTTGTCAATTTTTTATATATAATTTTCAACGCAAAATTGCATTTTTTTAGTTTTTCTGTTCGTAAAATGGAAACGATTGTAACAATCGTAATGGTATAAATTGATAAATTGTAGATAATTGAATTACGAAGAGAAAAAGAGATCGAGCGACCCGATCGGATTATTAAAACCGGAAAAAAGTCTGATAAACCGGAAAATTTAACGTTTTCTTTAAAAATTCACAACTCCGCCATTTTTTAATATTAAGAGCTGAAACTTTGCACAATGGTAGCTATTCATATATATATATACTTTATGTGTGCAAAAGCTGTGCTTTGTCGTATAGTTAGTTTTCGCACTATTCCCATTTGAATTTTTTTGAGCGATATTTCCGTCGAGGGCTGGATGCTCCTGAGAACGTTCGATTGAAATTTAAAATATGGTATTGGAAACTAGACGTGAAAAAAACGTCTATTCTGGTTTTTCGATAAACTGCGTTTAAGTGGGTTAAACAGAGTCGTGAATATGAGCGAAAACGGTCGAGCGCAAAAAAGCGGTCGAGTGGTGGGAGACGTTGCAGGCTGAGGAGAAAAAAAAATATATAGTGTAATGTGACATGTTTGAAAACATGTCTGCTATTATATTGACCCAAAATTCATAGAATTTTTATTCATTATGTTATTATGGCATTGGGTCAGTTTCTTTTTATTTGCACATTTTTAAGTTTCGTTCGTTGTATCCGATTTTCTGAATACAGTGAATTTGACATATTTCTTCAATACGTATTGTGCATATCGGACTGCTTCATTTTGACTTGCAAGCTATGAGATAAGTTTTTGGTTTTTATACCTTTCCTTATTTTAGTATTTCCCTATATTTCAATTTTTAAATGAAATTTTGAATTAATCTTTGAATTTATGGCACTGAAGAGGGCCCGCATAAGTGGCCGAAACGTTTGCCTTACTTTTCACGCTTTTTTATATGTGACGTGCCACGAGAAAAGGGGACTAACGCGGAAAATATCGGAAATCTGTTTTTGGTCTCTATCGATAGTTTCGGAGTTGCTCTATCTAGCAAAAAAAAGCAAAAAAATCAGAAAAATATTTTGAGCATTATTTATACCGATAAAATAGCTTATTAAAGGGCCGTAAATGCCTTTCACTAAGAAAAGGGCTCCACTTCTATCGCTCGCCCCGTAAAATTCTAGTTTTCCGCGTTAGTCCCCTTTTCTCGTGGCACGTCACATATATCTGCCATTAATAATTTAAATGTGCAAATAAAAAGAATCTGACCCAATGCCAAAATAACATAATGAATATATATACGAGGTCTGTCCGGAAAGTATCAGGCCTACCTTTATATCTCCGCGCTGCACAGTAGCCGATTTTCCGGAAAAGCTAGACAAAATCCAAAAAAAAATTTTCGAAATTTCAAAGTCGTGCCTGTTAATATCTTAAATAGGGCCCTACTGCGTATTTCTAGGAGAGATAGATAACTTTCCCGTTCATATTTTCCGCGTTCTACTAACAAAGATGGCGTGTCTTGAAAAAGGTATTTATGTGCCACCGACGCGCAAACTCGTGTTTTCGCTACAGTCAACAGTAGCGCAAGCCTTGTACATTTGAACTGCGCATGCGTCTATTAAAATCCATTACTACTACACAAGATCGATAAAATCAAAATGGCCGGGACTAGTCGTGACATATCAAGTGTAATGACTAGCGCCACAACAACTACAATACTAGATTAGATTCGAGTGTACGCATAAAAACTCGTATACGCACCGAAGTCACATAAAATAGAATACATGCCAATGCACACAATTCGGGAAATTACGAGACTCGCGACAATGCTCGCAGGACTGATCGCGCTTCAGCTTCGATCTCCTGCGAGCATTGTCGCGAGTCTCGTAATAACCCTCATTGTGCGGCTAGGCACGTATTATACTATTATAACATACTTTATAATTTAATAATTTGAAAATGTATTTTTGTTGTTACCAGTATAAAATTGTTGATTAAGTAGATGATGGCCTTTCTGGTATTTGTTAGTCGTCATGGACTCTCCATGAAAGTTGTTGTGACAGTCTAAATACATAGATTAATCTTTTACAATGAAATCCTAAACAACTGGAATATAGACTTGACCTCTTAAAGGTTAAGTTTACAATTTTACATATAATGATGAATTTTAAAACAAAAATCACAACATACTTATAACTGGATTATTTATTTTATCTCCTGGCAATTTTTAATAATTTTAAACAAGTTTTTGCAACACTGATATTGTGATAATAAGATGAAGTACTAACTTGAGACTTCATTAATATGTAATTTCTACGAAGCATTATATAACCGTGTGACGTCTTTTTTATAAAAAATTTTTTTATAAATTCGAAATCCTCGCAACGAACTGTTTAAGTCTTGATAAGGAATGAAGCTTCATTCGAAACGTCGACTTGCTAAGGAAATTAATAAATATTCTTTTTCAAAGGAATTTTTGAATCTGAACTTTTGATTTCCTTCTTATAACATCTTAACAAATACCAGAAAGGCCATCATCTACTTAATCAACAATTTATAATTGAATTGCTTTCAATTTTTTTTTTCTTCAAAAACTATGTTTAATCAAGATTATACAAGACTAGATTTTTTTTTGGTGACATTTTGCCTTAATCTAAGGAAAAAGTTATGAGATCCATAGAAATCAGTGGTCAACTAACACTTTTCATGTAGAAATTGTGCGCACGGTGCTTGTCATCGCTATTAAAAATCACTGCTGACTTTGAACCACGATATCTCGGTGAAAAAAAGAGATAGGGCATTTTTTAAAATACAGTTGGAAAGCTTATGAAACTTCACGTCTAGTGATGCTCGATAAATATTTTTTTTACTTTCTGACAATAATACAGCACGTGAGGAGTTAAAAAAAAAATTCAAGATACGATTAAAAATGTTCAATCGCATCTGAGTTGAATTGTGATCAACGATCACGGTTCTCGGCCGGTTTGTTGCTCGCCTCCTTCGTTGAGGCAGGACCGAATAGGCCACGCACAAAGGTGGCGCTTAAGTGGAGCTCTCTTATATGTTCTTTGGTCCAAGAACGTGTTTCCTTTATTTCCTTTCCTTCCATTCTTAGTTGATATTTACAATGACTATTAAAATTTTTATTAATGTTCTAGTTTATAAAAATTTTAAGAAATAAAAAATGTTTACATATCATTGTTCTATTCGTTAATATGGGGATAATATTGGATTTAAATAATTTTTAATAATCACAAACAACAATAAATATTTTTTAAAATTTAGAATAATTAGAAATAAAAATTACTAATGAACAGAATCAAAAATACATATAAGAGGGCTCCACTTAAGCGCCACCTTTGTGCGTGGCCTATTCGGTCCTGCCTCAACGAAGGAGGCGAGCAACAAACCGGCCAAGAACCGTGATCGTCGATTAAAATTCAACTCAGATACGATTGAACATTTTTAATCGTATCTCGGGTACCCATGAATATTTTTTAAGTTTTCTTGGCTTAAATTAAAGATAAGATTTTAGACTTTATGTCGTATAATTTTCAGATATTGAGAAAAAAATTCCTAGGTCATGCAAAAAGTTGAAGTTGAGGTAGAGAATTTGAAAAAATCTTGAATTTTTTTTTAACTCCTGACGTGCTGTATTATTTTCAGAAGGTCAAAAAAATATTTGTCGAGCATCACTAGACGTGAAGTTTCATAAGCTTTCCGAATGTTTTATTAAAAATGCCCCATCTCTTTTTTTTCACCGAGATATCGTGGTTCAAAATCAGCAGTGATTTTTAATAGCGCTCACAAACACCGTGCGCACAATTCCCGATGGTAGTGTAGGTTGTAATTAATTCATATTCGGTGAAATCTCATGGCACGAGGCACCACTGCGTTTTTGGTGCCTATTTTTATCTCGCGGTTTCCGGGTGATTTTGCATCGGATAGTGATTAATATAAGCCCAATTCATAAGGTTTTGTGTTCGATTATAAGCTATTGAGCTGATGAGGTTTCATTCCCATGATTATTATGATAAATAACTGTGACATCTGTTAGTGAAATAAAGTTGATAATATAAATTCAACATTTTTAATTTTCTTGTCAGCTATTGACAACAACCCTGCCAAAAATCCACCAGTTTGTATTAACCAACTGCAATTTCTGAAAAAAAGTTATTTTCAAAATAAACGAGCAAAAAAATCAAGAGCAAAATTTTGGTTTGAGTAAAAACACACGATTAAATTTTTATCACCATAAGTCTGCCATTTTATGTCAACTATTTTGAATTTTGAAAAAATGTTAATTTATTTGAATTCAGCGACTCAAAAAACCTATATACCTCTTGCTGGCCCTGATCTGGAATGAAATGCTAAACCAGATCGGGGCCTGGTGAAGGAGGTTAAAAGCCCAAGAGAGGACGTTGTAATAGTAAGAAAAATAGGAAAAATATAGTTGATTATTATAAATGAGTAGAGAAAATTATATGCAACGCATTTTATAAAATTATTCACTAGCGTGACAAAAGTTGATATTGAGGAAGGCGTATGATTGGTCAACGAATAATATACTTTGCATTATGAGCTTCCCCTCTCTTCAAATAATATAGTCGTTCGATCGCTCTATTCGTTAAACCATATTGAAGGCGAGACCATACTGTCATTATGTAGCAATTAGTATAACCTCAATTTGTACAGATAATTAACATCCTGTTCAAGATTTATCTCGCACTTACTAGCTAATGTGAATTGCATATATTATGTATTGTTCATATAGTGGTATGGATTTAATGTATGCAACAATCGAATACACGTCATTATTGTAATGATATAGATCTTGATAGTGGCCCACGACACGCTGCCGCTATTAGCGAGTTGACAACATTGATAGAAGAGAAGAGATGCCGTTGACATTTTAGGGGATAAAAGAATATTTATGTGCCAGTTGCTGACAGCTGTAATCTCGTCTCAATATTTTTAAGAAATATATTGCTGCTTTGAAATTCATTTCAATTCATGTAATATAGGAACTTGCATTTTATGCACTTTAAAAAATCCAAGGATAATTACACCTCATGGGTGTAAATTTTTCCTATGATGAATCAGTGCAATTTTACAAATTTTTTCAAATTTATGGCTATATTTAATATTGTACTAAACAAACCGTTAATTAATGTAAAAAAATCAAATCTTCCCATTATAATATCAATACTGCAAGGAACCAGAGTTATATGACTGCACCGTAAAATATTATTTATTTTAGTATACAATAACTTCAAACTATCGAATAAAGATAATAGAAGACAAAAATTAATTTACCATGGATCTACTTTTGAAAGTGATTTAAAAGAATATTTATATTAATATTAATTATTATTTATCGGTGTATTTGTGATTCAATTAAAAAAATACTGCCGATATTGTAGACCTACGAATTATTCGACTCAATTTTGAGTATATTAATCGACAATATAAATTCTAAGCCATAATTATTTCTCCCCGAATAAAAATGATTTTCATTCTCGATTGAAAGAGTTTCTTTAATCAACCACAGTTTATATTTTTCAAATTACTGCGTTTTAGAAATCGAGGTCTCTTACACTGCACATACGCGAAGTCTCTCATTCTTTCTCATTAAAAACTGAATTTTACAACATGAATGGAAAATTACATCGCATAAAACAGGTTATGGAAATTTTTCTGTCTGTCTGACGTTTTACACTGCTATGTTATTTCCACATTATTTTGTTAGTTTTTATACTTTATCACTACTGGTAATTTTATTTTCTATCACAGTAAGAAGTACTAACAATGGCTGGCCCGTAGCTCACAGAGATTTTTCAAAGACTTGGCTGAATAATTGCAACTTAAGGCTCATGTGCCAAGTGCTGACTATAACGAAGATGTGCATTGTGCTTTTGAGGAAAATTTTACACAATAGTTTAAAAGAGATCGTAGAAAATTTTGTTTCCCAACACGTCTAGTGAAAATTGTACTTTCACCGTCTGTTTTGAAACGGGAAAATGGCTGATTTCACAACTGATGCTATTTTCCCGTTTAAAAAAAAACGGTGAAAGTACAATGTTCACTTTGGCGGCCGAAACCACCCAAAAGGTAGGCCCTACTGTGGACGAAGGCTGGTCCGATCGCCGGCAGAATATCAATCGACAGAAGTGGAATTATCGCATTCAACCACCAGCCCAACTCTGTCCCAAACGTGGGCCGACAGTCGAATGAACTCTGGTACATTATTTTGAACGACCGTAACAATACGCTCGGCCCAACTGCGGACGAAGGCGGACCCGATCGTCGGCTAAATATTAATCGAAATATGTAAATTTATTGGACCCAAGCGCCGGCCCATCTCTGTCCCAAACGTGGACCGACCGTGGGATGAACTCTGGTACATTATGTTGAACGACCATAATGATACAGTCGGTCCGATTGTGGACGAAGATTTGTCCGATTTTTCTGTGAATGAAAAACAAATATTATATATTTTATAAACTGAGTGTTTACAATAAACAATAGTACATTGTTAACCAAGTGGGAGATCTAGGAGATTCCCAACGAGCATGAAGTTGCCGCTCAAGCTTAACATACTATTTTCTTTACATACCGCGAAGGGGAATCCAGGAATGCGGGGCCTGGCACGAAACAGCAAAAATGATCGGTTCCACGATCGATTGATGCAACCGCGATATCAAAAAGTACGTGTCATTTCTCTTACACAGAGGATGGTAAACTAACAATTTAGATTTCAATTCGATAATTTTCAAATATTCTTGTCACTAGTGTGGAAAAGTAAATTTTATCATACGGACTCATCATCGATCGTGGAATCGATCATTTTTGCTGTATCACGGCAGGGCTCCAAAATCGGATTTCCCGCGCGGGTGTATAAAAAAAAATCTGTAAACAAATTTACGATTAAAATTTGCGTATTTTTTAATGGAAAATCCGAATCTGCAATAGAAATTTTCTTTTTAAAACTGATAATTACACGAAAAAAATAGTTCAATACATTTTATAGAACTGTTCAAGAGTTGTGGATACAAACATTCATGGAACAGAGTTCTGGAAAATTTACAGAAGTTTTCAGAACTCTGTTCCATGAATGTCTTCATCCCCAACTATTGAACAGTTCTATGAACCTAACCGAACTATTTTTTTCGTGTACCTTTGATTGTTTTTTTTTTTTTGCAGTAATGTATTTCACATACCGAAAAGAAAAGAGATATAGGCTACATACACATTGGTTATAAATTTTGAGCGTGCCAATTAAAGAATAAAATTTTAACAACGAGGGGTCCAGAGATGTAAACTCGGTTGAGTAGAATAAAATTTGAAAATATGTGGACACACTCTCGTATAAAGTATAGCTCAAGATCTTGCATGAGATAGAAGGTATTATAACTAGTTTCAATAAGGATACACAAGACTTTTGTTACAAAAAACTTCAAACATTAACCATATTAAATACGTTAAAAATCATTTATTTCATTTTTTATCTCGAAATACAAATAGATAAATACTCTGCGCATAAAATTTCGAATTTGCCAGATCATTCTTTTTTGTCCACATATCAGGATACCAGGCCTTGGAGGATCTACGTATTAGTTTTGTATATGTCAATACTGAGTGATTCTTTTTACTTCAAATTCGTGATAAAGAACAAGAACTAATGTCAAGTTATACATAATTTGCGTTCAATTTTGAAATTGATGATTTTAAATTTGTATTATACCTCCCCAGTAGCCATCATTTCAATTTATTATTAAATTATCACCCAGAAAATCTTGTTTTTAGTCAACAGCACATGATACCCTGAAAACAAATTATTTTAAAATGAGTAGTTTTTCCAGCTTTTACACGTCCTGAAGTACTATTGTCCAGATATGTGCACATGCATGTATATTAGAAAATAAGCATTGCAAAAGCTATATAACTGTAAATTTCATGTTTTTTAGTCAAAAAAACGACAAATTAATGAAAAAAATTAATTTTTTAATAATGTATTTATGGTGCCGGTCAGAAGAGGTTAAAGTATATATATGGGTCATTCTATGTGAAATTTACTCCCAAAATTTTTTTTCGAAAAAATATGTTTTGTCGCGTTCTATATTCAAAAATAATTGACACGTATTTTTATTATTTCAATGTGATGCTTGGAAATTTCAAGAAATGAAGATTCAAAATTTTGAAATCGGAAAAAATGATGGTTTTTTAATAGGGAACAGTGAAAAAAGTTTTGGATTTTCTCAAGTGGTATATAATACGTCCTGTTCAATTTTTTTAAATATCAAAATAGTTAAGTTTTATAAACAATTATCTTTTTTTTTCAAATTTGGAATAATTATTTTTCTTTTTTTCAATCTTAAAATGTTTATATAAGATTCTTGATGATACTGTCGAAATTTGAGAATGGAGTACTGTGTTTGTGGAGGTTCTTCACATTATGCGACTGTCAATATAAAAATTTGAATAGATCTTGAAAACTTTAAAAATAATCTTATGACATAGTCAACTTTGACTGTCGTTTTCACCCCTTAACCCTTTCGTGCATGACTTTCTTCTACTATAATGACAATCGTGTTAAACAAAGTATAAAATTTACAAATTTCAGGAAATGAGCTTCAACATCTCTTGAAAACTAGCAAGGAAACGCACAGAATGGAAGAAAATTAATGAAGAATGTAAACCTGATGACATGCCGCCATAAATACTACCGTATTTTCAAAAAACATCTCCTAATGCCACGCAATTTAGATCATCATGTTCGATCCACCAACTTGAATTATTGAAACTGGATAACTTGGCCTTTATATTCTTATTGATAAGATCAATTCTAAGTGATTCATTTAGCAACAAGTGGTTTAAAAATATGAACTTGAACATTGTAGAAATGCTACTATAATTTTGATTTAATGTCCAAAATATTATATCTTCAATTGTGTTCGATACAAATACTCGCACCATTGTCAGAACCAGCGCTTCCTAGCAGGCGAGATGCTAAAAGAAAAAGAACAGGAGAAGTTAGTATCAGAAGTACCGCTGGTGAAAAAATACGTATTCAGCACATCATGTAATTTTACTTCATTTATTTTTTGATTATGGCGTTTTTTGAAGAGGTGTGCACCAGATAGGGATTGTCATAGGACAATGCTAATTTTTCAACGAAATCGTCTTATGCCACCTTTTGAAAGGGTTACGGGTCAGGGACGTGACAAAATAGACATTTTCAAGAATTTTTTTGAACTGTTGTATAATGTTTTTTATTTAATCTCAAATAGACATATTAATTCTGGGCCAAGTTATCAGCTCGATTGTTGACCCCTCTCTTACAAATTGTTCCTTACGGTGATCAGCAGTTACATACGAGGTGTGTCTGAAAAGTATCCGACCTGCGTTCATATCTCCGTGTTGGTGCTATTCTTCGTCATTCGGACCGTGGCATCCTTTTAAGTAGTCCCCATTTGATTGAACCGCACGTTCCCAGCGGTGCTTTCACATCTTAAAGCAGTCCTCGAACGCAGATTTTGGAATGGCCTTCAGCTTGCGCGTCGCATTACTCTGAATCGTCTCGATGTCGTCGAACCGCTTTCCTTTGAGCGCCATTTTCAATTTTGGGAACATTCAAAAGTCGCAGGGAGCTATGTCGGAACTTTACGGAGGCTGACGAAGCTGTAAAATCTTGTGTTTCGCCAAAAATTTCTGCACACGGTTCGTTGAATGCGCTGGCGCGTTATCGTGTTGAAGAAGCCAGTCACTGCTTGACCAGAAACGCGGTTGTTTTTTTCTCACGGCATCAGGCAATATTTTCAGAACTTCAACGTAATATTCTTTGTTGATCGTCTCAGCTCTTGGAGCAAATTCGTAGTTCTCAACACCCTCACAATCGAAAAAAATAATTAGCATTGACTTGACATGGCTCAGACTTTGACATGCTTTTTCCGGCCGTGGCTCGTCTGGACGCTTCCACTATGAAGATTGTTGTTTAGTTTCAGGATTGTAACCATAAACCCATGATTCATCACTAGTAATAACCTTCTTAAGGACATTTTCATTATCACTGACCATTTCCAAGTTGTCCTCAGCGATTTCAGAGCAAAGGTCTTTCTGCTCGGTCGTCAGCAGTTTCGGAATTAATTTCGCACACACGCGAGTCATTCCTTAAATCTTGCTCAAAACTTCCCAAACAGTGTTGTTGTCAGCGAAGGTCGGCCAGAACGAGAGTCACTGTCAACAGATGTGCGGTCATTTTTAAACCGCCTGTACCACTCCTTTATCCGTGTCATGCCCATACTTTCGTCCACAAAGGTCTTCTGTATCATTTCAATCGTCTCCGTACAATTCTTGCCAAGATTGAAGCAAAACTTGATGCAAATTCGTTGATCTGTTCTTTCTGTCATTTTCAACTGTAAACAAATGCGACGAACGGAAAAAGCACGTTGGACATAAACACATGCTGCGCGCGATCCAAGGCGTCCGGACGGTAACTGCGGCATTTAGGGAGTTTGTGAGGGACTACTGGTTACGCTCGTACCCCGCAGAGGCCAATCGAGCGCTCTGACGCGAAAATATAAACGCAGGTCGGATACTTTACGGACACACCTCGTACTTCTTACTGGTTCATCTAAAATCAATAAAACAAAAAAATTTTTTATTTTAATAGTTTATCCAGTACTTAATCGAAGCTTTTCTATCAAATTGAGCAAAATGGCGGGCTCTGAAAATTTACTTATGAATTTTGAGAAGAAAAGCGCTGGTTTATTGTTCATAAAAAGAAAAATTTGTATTAAAAAAAATCCTTTGATTAAGTACTAGTTTATAATTCCTGGAATTTGGTGTATAAATCTCATTCAAATCTGTCGTGTAGTTTTGAGAAAAACTCATTTAAAGTTTCACACTCACACAACTAAATTTCACTGCCCTAAAATTATTATAGAATATCTTTAAAACTATTCATTAGATCAATTTGAAATTTACACAGAATATTTTTGTAATATTGCGCTTTAAGAAATTTCAAAAAGAAGCGATTTTTGTGGAAGTTACACATTTCAAAAATTACTGGTACAGACATGTACCATAATGCACGAGGGCCGCGTGAAAATTCTCCAAATCCTATAATTCTTAAATTCAATTCACCTAAATTAATGTAACCAAATTACCAAATGCTCTAATTTTTATATTTTCGATTCATCACATAACCTAATTTTTATATTTCTGAACAATTATTTGTCCAAGTTTTTATTTCACCGAATCATTATTCGACATCATTTTCATATCAGGAAAGTTTATTTAACCCAATTTTTATTCATCCGAATTATTATTTGTCATAAATTTTATATCTCCGAATTACTTTTACTCCTAATTTCCACTTCACCGAATTAGTAGCATTTGAATTTGGCGCTGTTATTTTTTGGCCGTACATATTTTAGGTCAAATAGTTTTTCTGTAACATGACAATTTGGTGAATTGGAAATCAAGAGAAATAGTGATTTGAAAATATAAAAATGATGATAAACGATAATTCGAATAAATAAAAATTAGGTTAAATGATTTGGGAAGAAACATAAGTTTATGTGATGAATCGGAAATATAAAAATTAGGGTGATAGGTAATTCGGTTACATGGATTTCGGTAAAATAAATTTTAGGAAATATAGAATTTGGGGAATATTTATGAACCCCGATGCATGAAAGGGTTAAAATCGAATATTACACGATATAAAAAAGTACTTGTCTCTTATTTTTTGATGCTTCTTTGCGTGCATAAAAGAGATAGAAATTTGAAGCGGTCACTCACCTAACATTCCTTATTAGTTTTCCACCAGATCTCTTTGGGTTTGTCTCTGCGATGTCTTGAACCAAAGTCACCAAGACCAACCCACCTGGATCCATTCGTTTCTGGTCTCTTATGCAATACAAGTAGGCAGGTATTACGTAGTAACAGTGTACAGTGGGAAATGAGCTAACGTGTGCAAATAGGGCAAAACGTGATTATCTGGCGTTATCGATTCTGCATTGGTAGACGGCAGAGCACCCACAATCAATTAAAATTATAACAGTTACAGATACATCTTATCCGTATATTTTTTATGAGGGGGGTAAGAGGAAACGTACTTTTTGCACTATATAGATGTAACTACACTGTTAAAAATATTCAGATACTTAAAAATTAAATTTTTAATTAACATTTTTTGAATAGACAATTAAAATTTGATTTTTAAAATATTCCGGATTCGGATTCTACGTCAAAAATTACTCCGGAAACGACCTATAGCTTTTCAACAACAAAACATTGCAAACCTGTGTTATTTGATTGAAATTAAAATTTCTCAGATTTTGACTAGAAAGATGTCGCTTACAAAAAAATGTTTGAATATAAAATTGATGAAATAAGCGCTAAGACTAAATTTTTTTCCAGTTTTTTATCCAGTTCATAATTCTTCCCTCAATTAACCAGGACGTCGAGTTAAGTATGACCTTACATGAAATTCTGGTTTTATCACTAGTATTACGTCCCAATGGACTAAGCGGACACAATTCAATTTAAATTAACACTATCCTGTTTTATTTATGAAGCACAAGGCTTCAAGCTAAGGGAACAGGAACAAATGTCACTAAATGAAGTAATATATTTTAGAAATACATTTGAACACACATTTATATTTTTTACACAATGAAATTATAAATTAAGATACAAATTATTTAAGGAATAGCAGATAAAATGATTTTAACAAGTTGAAATTTTAGACATTTGTGTATAAACGGAATTGACGTTGTTGGTGAAATTGGCAACCAGTAAAAGGGATCTTCTTCTAGATTTATGGTTTCCTAGAGTAGAAACCCAGTAGTTAAATAAATAATTAAGATAAAAATAGAAGATTAATATAGTATTTACCCGGAGAATTTAAAAATGTTGGCCTTGAATCAGAGGAGAACGATCCACAGGACACTGGTACAGGTACTCTGACGTAGGTGTGATCTCCAAGATAAAATCTACAATTGCGCACACCGATCAAATAAGGGCCTCTCCGCTCAAAAACGAGTAGAAGTATTGTCCATTTTCCAAATCAAGGCGAAAATTTTTTTTTCAAAAAAACGTTAAACAAAAAATACTGTGATGCTCAGCTCAATAAAGCGCATCTTTTTTGTTATATTAATTTTCCTCCCTGATAATTTGTTTATTCATTGTAAAATAAACAATAGGTTTTTTCATACCTTCGAAAATCAATGCCGTTTGGAACTAAAATTGCTGAAACTCAACTAATATTAAACCGATTTCGTTGAAATTTGGTTTGTGAATTCCCATGACGCTATACTCGGCACCGAAATCATAGAATTTTCGAAAAATATGTTATTATAATTATTATTTATTAATTTATCAGCAGCGGTTGGAAATCAATGAATTTTTTTTCGACATGCGAGGAAGTTTTTTCCTATTGTAGCTAGGAAAAACTTCCAGTTGAGGAGTTGGTGAGGATCGTTCGAAAAAGTTTTTGGGAAAAAGTGATGTTGGTTGGAGCAATACTTGATAAGATAGAAACGTTTTACTGAGAGCGCGGACAAAGTCGCTCGCGCGCCCGTTGTTCTCGTGCCCGTATAAAAAAAATACATTTTCTTTGCATGCAATTGAACAATGTTTGTTAAAAAATTTATTTTGAACATTTACAATGAAATTATTAATAAGTTTCATCAGTTACAAAACCACTGACACTTATCTTTTTCAACTTAGAATCTTAGACATATTACACCTTCTGACATTGTGAAATTCAAAGAGCGTTGCAAATTATGCAATATAATTTAAAATTATGTCTTTCATGCAAAATAATAAAAAATGACCAGATTAATGTATTCATAGAATTTTTTATTACGTGCTTCTACATTTTGTAATTACATCTTTTTTTATTCTATATTTGTATCTGTCGGAAATACATGCTCAGCGATGAGATAATTAATTTATTCCGAAAATTGCACTAGATGAGTTTTTGATATTATTTATTTTATAAAATCGTACTTAAATAATCTCTACAGTTTTATTTTATGTGTATTGTATACAGAAAACAGAAGTTGCGAGTTCCATTGGTATAAGTGCAGCAAAAATTTATATTAAAAATAAAAGCGTGATCTAGTACAATTTTATTTTGTTATTTTGTTATTTAGTGCAATTTTTTTAGTGCATGCAAAGTAAATGTTCTTTTTTTAATACCGGCACGAGAACAACGGGCGCGCGAGCGACTTTGTCCGCGCTCTCAGTAAAACGTTTCTATCTCATCAAGTATTGCTCTAACTGACATCACTTTTTCCCAAAAACTTTTTCAAACGATCCTCACCAACTCCTCCGCTGGAAGTTTTTCCTAGCTTCAATAGAAAACAGTGAATAAACAAATTATCAGGGAAGAAAAGTAATATAACAAAAAAGATGCGCTTTATTGAGCTGAGCATCACAGTATTTTTTGTTCAACGTTTTTTTGAAAAAAAAAAAAATTTTCGCCTCGATTTGGAAAGTGGACAATACTTCTACCCGTTTTCGAGCGGAGAGGCCCTTATTTGATCGGTGTGCTCAATTGCCAACTCAGGTGTCAGACTCTGAGGGTCCCCAGGAAAAAATTAGAGCACTCGGTCACTACAAAGGTACAAGTAAAGTAGAGTGCCTCGAGAGGTTTCGATGTTACAATCAGAGTGACTGGTTCATTTGATAGTGAAAATCTCAGTGAAGCTCAAGGATTGAGTTGTGCCAATTTATAATCGTTGGGTGGTTGGATTGTAACGTCTTGGTTGCTCACCTTTTATTATATTATTTATTTTTCCTTGTTTTTAGTTCAGAAAAGAGACCTGAAAAGATTTCTTAACCGAAAAAAGGGATGAGGATAGCCAACAGTAAAACTCAAGAATATCACAATTATTAACCCTTTTATTAAATATTTTGAATACAAATATGATAGAAGTTCCCTTTAAAAATTCCTTCTGGGAAACAGCTTGAAAATGATAGGGGGAGAATTTATAGATCTATTCAAGTTAAATTAGGGATTTGATAAAAATTGGGTACTTACAGGAAATGTTTTATCTTAGTGATTCGAGTCCACCAAATCCTTGTGTCCCCTGGGTACAATGATGAGGATAATTTATGTAGATCCAATTTGATATTTAAATCCTCTAGCAGCACTGATAATCCAATTAATATTCACAATGATGAACGAACTGATAAATCGATGGAAATGAGTGACGGTTGAAATCGCTTTCTGAGAAAAGTATCGAGTTCTGAAATTGAAGTCCCTTTTTCGAGAGTCACTTTTCTGAGTCAATTCCGGAGCTGAAGATAGTCTGAAAGTCACTTGTTACTTTTCTGAGGAGAGATGCGATTTTGATGATGGTCCGACGATCACTGAAGATTTGCGAATTTGCAGGTGCTTTTATAGACTGTTTTTTCAGTCGATACCGACATGAAATCCGCCATTTTTCGATCGATACTGACATGGCATTTTAAGGTGCTGCCTAAAAGTTTTTCTTCCAGGCAGATGAGACCATAATTGCTTCCACGAAGATTCCAACACTTTCTTTCATTTGTATCCAGAACGACAAGATTCTAATTTTATTCCCACTCAGTAACAGGTCTTCTAAATTTTCCTGCGTGTTCCTCTAGCTTCCCTATTTTTTTACGTGTTAAATACTTTTAAATTATTAAATTTACACATATTATTTTGTAAATAAATATTGATAGTCACGGGACGTGACAGGATGTTGCCCTTAGCAACCCTTTGGTGAATCGTGCATCCTAATACATTATCCTGTTTAATGCTCCAATTAACGTACGTGTTAATGGTTAATCGATTTGATTCTGAGAAGGACTCATGGTTTTTAAAAGCTTTCAGTTCTCAGAAAAGTTAATCAATTTTCGATCAATAAGACTAGTTGCTAATGGAACTGGCAATCGAATTAATTTGCTATAGTTATTCAACTCTTTGTTAGTTGTTCAATCTGCTATTACTTAATATAATTATATTTATGTGCCTCCGGCGCGTAAACTCGTTTTCACGCTACAGTTGAAAGTAGCGTAATGTTGTGTATTACGATACAGAGGAATGTAATGTAAAAATTGAACTGCACATGTGCTTATAACCATACAGCGGAGCGTAATCTTCTTCTTCTTCTTCTTCTTCGTACAGCGTTGGCACCGTACTGACAAAGCCTTGTACATTTGAACTGCACATGCTCTATTACAATACGCTACTACTACACAAGATCGATAAAATCAAAATGGCCGAAACTAGTCGCGAAATATTAAGTGCAGTGGACGAGAATCATGATGAATACTAGATTAGATTCGAGTGTACGCATAAAAACTCGTATACGCACCGAAGTCACATAAAATAGAATATGTGCCAATGCACACAATTCGGGTAGTTACGAGACTCGCTTAAAATGCTCGCAGGACTGATCGCGTTCCGACTTCGTCTCGGCTTTGCTTTGACTACGCCTTGGCTTCGATCTCCTGCGAGCATTGTCGCTCGTCGCGTAATAACCCTCATTATGCGCCTAGGCACATAATATACTATTACAATCTGATAGTACTATTCAATACAATTGATTTCATTTATTCAAAGTGTTCACACTTTATTTTATAATGAATAAATAAGTATAATATTACTAATAATTGCCATGGGGACCAGTGATCCCAGAACGTGGGAGCTGGCGACCCCCACCATAGTCCCCAACAGCTCATGGCTTCTTCCTCGCTCGACTGCCATAGGTTTGTTGAATGAGCAAGACATAATGAGCTCAAGGCATCAATGGTGGGGGCCGCCAGCTCCCACGTTCTGGGATCACTGATGGGGACCCGTGCAGAAATAGCCCAACTTGTTTCCAAGTTCCGATCCGGGCCCGATCAGATTTTCCACATGTGGTCTCAGGGGGGCACATGGTGTAGCCCGGGTCGGAACCACATCGGGTTATGATACACAAGATTATATTCAAATTTTGCATATTTTTTTTTTCGCAGGTTACTCTACAAAAACCTATAAAGGAATAATTTGGTGGTTCAAAATCTGTCGGGATGCTTTAAAGTTTCCCTCTGTGGGATCCTGCATACAGAAATATTTTCCTTCGTTTTACTATATAGGAACATGTAAAGAAACACACATAAGAGCCTGTACAGGATCATGTACAGTATTAGATTGTTCATCTGACGACTTAAAGGATCCCATCAAGGAACCTTTCATCTATACTGTACCCTCACCTTAGAGCATCCTATAAAGGATCCTGTGCTATCAGTTTTTATATCGCACAGGAACCTCTACGGTTCCTTCATAGGATCCTTTAGAGCATCCTTTCATGAATCTATTCAAGGATCCTGATGATTCTCATACATGATCCTGTACAGGAACCTGAACGGGACCCCAAGTAAAGATTCTCTAAAGGATCCTATACAGGAATTTTCAACAGGGTTATCTGAGCTCTTTCGATCATAGGAGCTGCGATATCGGAAACTCTAAAGGAATCCTCCAATGAACATTTTTTGTCCTACACGATAGCTGACACTTTATTTATTGTGCCCCTATTGCGAGAAAAGGTATAAGAGAAGAAATCTCCTGTGGAGGATATCTGTTGAGTCAAGATGCTCTTTGTAAACGAGTCGAATGTCTCTCATACACAGAAAATACAAAGTGTTATTTTAACCCTGAATCTAGTATTAAATTAACCCGCAAAATATTTTTCTACTAACAGGTCAAAATAGTACATTGTACAACAAGGGGGTAAAGTTGATCATTTAAGGCGAGTGCGATGTTTACATTTCGAGGCTTTTTCTCGCTTTTTGACGTGTGTTTTACGGGCGTAAAGTTTGTTATTTAAGTCCTGCGGGCGTAAATAGGGAGTGTGGGGGGGGGGGTGCTTAAATGACTACTTTTAAGCACTCCATCCCTATTTACGCCCTAGGGCTTAAATGACAAACTTTATGCCCGCAAAACAAGCGTCAGAAAGCGAGAAAAACATGCTTGTGTTGTATAAAGTAAATTTTTATGCTTTCTGTGGGTCAAACACATCCATTTTTTGATCCCCAGGTGAAAAAAAATGGTATGCAATACGGAAAAAAAACTTATTTTATTCGTGTGAATGCGACAGTAAAATTTATTTTCTGACCCCTTAGCAGGAGAAAAATCGTGTACGACACGGGAAAAACATTTATTTTATTCTTATGATTGTTGCCCTCGCTTTGCTCGGGTATCAAACTTCACAATCGCAACATAAACTTTTTTCTCTCTAAGTTGTATAATATACTACTATCCAAAGTGTGTTCTTTTAACACTAGAATTATTGTAACAATACCTTAGCAACATGTAAAAATTTAAACAAACGAAGTTGGTTAACACCTCTAGAAAACTATACGTGACGTGTATTACAGTTTGTTTTTTCTGTGTGGATATTCCTTCCTTTCGTCTAATTCTATAAATTTTATTTGATCCTCAAGAAAAAAAAAACATAAATATCCACGTCAAATATTTACAGTTATCAAATAGAATGATAGACAGGGTTTCTTATTACTCAACTAATGAGAAGAAAACAACTTGGCATTTCACTTGAAAAACAATATTATCTTTGCACTAAATGGCTGAAATTAATATAAAATGGATTTTAATTAACTTTGAACTGGATCTACTTAACAATTTCGAGTCATCCCGTTTTTTTCTGATATAAAATATCACAGGTCTACAAAATATGAGGTTGTGATTGTTATAGAAATACTGATTGTCATTTCCGAAGTAATTTTGTGCGCAAAAAGCGAATCCGGGCTCAGAATTGCTCCATCACGTCAGGTTTTCGAGTAATCCTAACCTAAAAGTGCGAATAACACGGTTTTTCGCTATATTTGAGCATCGATAACTTCGCGAATTTTTATTATTTTTCAAATATGAGAACACCATCAAAAACAGCCACTTTTCAGCTTTCCATATCACTATTTACATGTATTATTTTAATTTTTCTAACTAGAGATATACCGATATATGGCGGGAAAAAATGATGGGACGTGAAATTTGTTTTTTCATTCATATTTTTGATGAAATGATAATATGAATAATCGATCATTGCTCATATTATGCCTCGTTCATGAGAAATATTAATGAAAAAAGAAATTTTACGTCCCATCATTTTTCCTGCCATATATCGGTCATTGCGAAACCTGCAATTTTTTTTTTTCATTCGGCGATATCTCCGGTTAGAAAAATTAAAATAATACATGTAAATAGTGAAATGGAAAGCTGAAAAATAGCTCTTTTTGATGATTTTCTCATATTTAAAAAATAATAAAAATTCGCGAAGTTATCGATGCTCAAATATAACGAAAAACCGTGTTTTTCGCACTTTTAGGTTAGGATTACTCGAAAAACTGACGTGATGGAGCAATTCTGTGCCCGGATTCGCTTTTTGCGCCCAAAATTACTTCGGAAATGTACCTCAGCTACTCCATAACAAACCCATGTAGACCTGTGACATCATAGGGATGGATATATTATCTCATATTTAAATTACATTAAGCAATTTTAAATATCTATCATAAAAGTAATTGACGCAAATGGATCGTAGAATATATAAAGAGTCTTAAATATATATTGAACTTGGCTTGATATTCTGTTGACAACTTATTTGTATTAGTATCGTAGTGAAAACCAGTCTTTACACATATATATGACTCATTTCTGGTCCTATTTGCCCCACGTCCAATATATGATTATGTATCTGTTTTTTGAAGCTTACTATATATATATATATATATATATATATATATAAATGGAAATGGAATCTCCAGACGAATATTGCAGACCACTCGATTCGTCATTTGTCGAATCCCTACTCAATGATAAATCCTAACAAGCTACAGAAGAATTATATAATTTTTTCTTTCCGGATTCACATATAATGGAATCAATTTAGTGGAACATAACGGAATGTAAGGTGTCATAAGTATTATGTAAATTGGGAGAGTAGACTGTTATCAAGAATGAGATCTTACTTTCTAAATCTTAATCGGTCAAAAATTGAAGAATTCGAATTCAGTTTGACTCACTGTTTGCTATGCATTCAGTCATTTTTGACTGTCGATAAAGCAAAAACAACTGAAGAACATATCTGATAAACTTTAACTGACATAGATTTATAAAGTAGACGTTGTAAACTTAGATGTATCATGTATCGTTAAAAACGTAAAATACAATACTTTGAAAATAATTATTAATTCGCAATATCAATCAAATTATACGTTTATAATTTTTAAAATGTTCTAAGGCCATGGCCCAAATTGATTATGTTTATTATGTAATAATATATTATGTAAAAAAAGAACTTTTTGAAAATTTTGAAAATATGATAAACTACAATAAAGAACGTCTGTTGGACTCGTATATGTAGAAAATTTTCAAAAAAGTATTTAAAAGAAAATAAAACTGGAAAAGTTATTGGCAATTACAGTTAACTGTAAATTCTTTGCAAACGTTTTACTACAATTTACCGGATACATGTTTCTCATTATATTTTGTTGTATATTTCTAATTTTCAGAAAAATGCTTTGCGTAGGAAAAAAATTATCTCACATAAATATAAACCATAATTAAGTCACATGATCAGGTTGATCCACAGCTTTAATATATTGTCTAAATATTATAATAAAATATATGAGGCGACATAACCTATAGATCATTTGCAGTTGTGATCATATTGATCAGGATAAATTATTTGTTAAGATAAATATTTAATTTGAAAAGAGTTTGTAGAAACTAATAAAATTTGAATAGGCTTTTAATATTTATGAACAATCAAATGAGCAGAATATATATTAAATGTTGAGATTTATAACAGAATATAATTTTTTTTCTTTGTATTAAATGTGTTATCGACGCAAAGTGGGGCAAGTTACGTTTTTTTATGATACTTTACGGAATTCTCCTTATCCCTAATCAGAACATTAAATTATACTGGACTATAAAACATTTTATTCTGTAGAGAAATTGTCTCGAATGACAGAAATATCAAAAATTAATCGAGAATATTTATTAAACCTCTAGAAATAATCTTTTAGTAGGTTGAGTTATTATCGAGTGTTGAAGATAATGTTCCAGGTTTAGAAAATCCCTTACTTGTATTAGATTTCAAGTCTAAGTAGATGCAAACCACTCACAAACCCTGGAGTGAAAAAATAATTTTTAATTCTTTCTTGTTGTTCTGAGCAAAAAGACCAGTAATTACCATTTCGGATGAGTCCCTCAGTCACGAAGCAGTAACTTTTTATACAAATTACTAAATTTTTCCCCTAAATTTTTTTCGTATTCCGCGTAGAGTTTTGCTTAGACAGAGATTTTTTTTATTATTAATAAAGAAGAGATTTGACTCATATGAAAAAATGATGAAGACGAAAGTTGTAGATCTTTTTGAAATAATAAATTTTGCTTCTCAACATTTTTACCGTATCTCGTATATTTATTTTAGACGTAAGTATGCTGAAACTGCCCGAGTCGAAATATAGGTACTTTTTTGATACTCTAAAATTCTCTGCCTCAGATGATTTACGAGGATCTAATGAGGGTTTATTTCAATGCAACTCCTTCGTTCACTAGTATACATATTCTATTGCACATGCGTCGTTTGGCGCACTTGTTTTTTACATTGGTTTTATGTGGAAAATGCCTTTCGAAATTTTTATCAAATCTTCACGTTTTGAGACCCCCTGAGTAAAAAAAACGGTTTTTACGAAAGTGTCTGTCTGTCTGTCTGTCTGTAGTTGGTCGTGGGCGGCATAACTCGATAGAATTTGTGTTTTTGAAAATAACTTTTTGAAAAAATCATAAATTTCAATACTGGTTTTTGATAGTGTTCATAAATCTCTACAAATTATCCTGAGAACATTTTTTGATTAAATCAAAATTAGAAATGTTACAGCATATTAAAGCCTGAAAAAAGTCAATATCAAAATTCCATTTTCCAGTTAAATTATACGAGATACGAAAAAACGTTATGATACAATATTATTTTCTATATAAAGACCTAAAAAATTTGAATTGTAACATTTTTTCATAAGATGCATATTTTTCTTTTTAATTTAAAAAAAAAGATTCTTAAGATTCTTATTAAGAAATTTCTCGACAGGATGTATATTTTATGTTTTGATTTTTAATATTAAAAAAATTCGATTTTTTTCACCAAAATATGTGAGATACGAAATAAGCGTTGTTCTGCAAAATCGTTTCCTTAAATAAAGTCTACGATTGTTTTTCTTTTTTGAGATATTTGGAAGAAAATAAATAAATTATTTTAATCATGTACTTTATTAAAAAGTTACTGAAATGTATACAGAAAATCGAGCGCGAAGCATGAGTGTCATTATGAGAATGTGTTCCTTAAGGCCAATAGAGCCTTAAGTAAATTGAATTTCCTGTTTCACTTAAACTGAAAAAGAAATTTAGTGAATTTGAGAAAATGAGTAATTTACATCTTTAATATTATAAAATTGGTTTGAGCTTCAGTATTAAATTATAAGAAATAAACTTAAATGTATGCGAAGAGCACAAGACCGAGCGCGAAGCGCGACAATCAAATCGGGCACCCTAGGCGCGCTCAAACTTGCGAGCGAACATTTTTTTTGAATAGCAAAATTTTCAATTCAAATATTCTTAATAAAGAATTACTATTAAGAATGCAAAAATTTAACATCAACCTACCTGCTTACTTATAACAAATGCAGACTATAATTAAATTGCGATTTTATTGAATATACGAAATTAATACTAGATTATAAATTTATAAGTTTATAATTCATTCTTTAAGTAAGAAGGTAGATTGATGTTAATTTTTTGCATACTTAATAGCGATTATTTATTAAGAAAATTTGAATTGAAATTTTTGCTATTTCAAGAAGTACGCTTAATTATCTTTAATACTATAAATATTCCGATAATATTATAATAAAAATTAAGTAATTTTTGAAAGGTAAATTTTATTTAAAAAACGCAGTACTTGATACGGTTCAAACATAAAGTATTTTGAACACATTTTATAATAACCTCTCATATGATATTTAATATTGAAGTTGGATGGACTATTATTTAATATTTTTCAATATTCAATAGAAAGATGAATATTCGCATATTTTTAAAAACATATGTATCAAAGTAAAGCCACAGCTTTCAATAATATGAAAAATATTTTAACAAAGATTAAATAACTTTTTTTGGTATCAGATATCTTATGGACTAAATTTTATTAAACATAGTTCATAATACT
Organism: Diplolepis rosae; assembly: GCA_030998225.1. Lineage (NCBI taxonomy): Eukaryota > Metazoa > Arthropoda > Insecta > Hymenoptera > Diplolepididae > Diplolepis > Diplolepis rosae. The sequence goes on from JAPYXD010000082.1 coordinate 174,096, forward strand.
GTTCAAACGTAAAATAAGTATTATAAAGATATCTAACAAATAAAGTAGTTTGACTAAGAACACCGAAATGTTTTTTCAATCTTAAAGTGGTGTTACACAATTCTCCCAATTTATCCTTCTTGAATTCAGACACGTGTTCCCGAGTCGAAAAATCGAAGGCCTCATTTGAGCCTCTGCGACATAATTTTGAGGCTGAAGAGGGGTAAAAGAGGTTCTTGTTCGTATTTTTGAACCTCTTTTAAGCCTCCAGACTTGACTTACGTCCGTTTTAGGCTCAAGAGGTTCAAATGAGGCCATACATTACGACGGGAAAAGTTCCTGTGAGGCTCTTCTCGATCGAAGAGGTTCCTGAGCGTTAAAGGAGGTTGAAAAATAAAATACAGAGGCTAAAGAGGGTTAAATGATGACTTAACGATTATCAATAGGCTTTAAAGAGGTTGTGGAGGCTTAAAATGTTTCAAATGAGCTTCAAAATCACCAAGAGGCTCATATGAGGCCGTCAAAATTTCGACTCGGGAATTCTTTTCAAAGTGTTGCGAAATATCTTTATTAGGAATCTATGAAGCATTTGTTGATTTCTCACAGAGGATTAAAATCGGACTTAAAATATTAAAGAGACTAACCGAGAATTAAAAGCGGACTAAATAGAACATAAGAGAATCCAATGAGGATGTTAAGGACTAAGTTGATCTAAAGGGGGATTCATTCAGCACTGTGGAGGATCAAAAATGTACTTATATTTCGACTCGGGAAAAAGTACTTATATTTCGAATTGGGTGAACATGCCTTTAAGGTAGTTTCCATCTACAAAAATTAGACTTCAGGCAAAAATACCCGTGCAGAAATTTTGGTGGGGCGCCGATCGGGCCCCGATCGGGAAAAATATGGCCTCGATAGGGTAATCTGTCTAGCGCCAGACCAGTAATTAAACGCCCTACCCGATCGGGACCAGATCTGGGCCTATAAAATGGGGGCCCGGTCTGGCCCAGATATGGCCCCTTCTAATTTTTTATTTCTACAAATAGTAAAATTTAAAAGGTTTTGGTTTATTAACAATAAATAGTTGTTTCAAAAAATTTTTTTCATAAATTCAGATAAGTGATGCAACAGTATAATCAAAAGTATACAAACAATATAATCTTTAAGCCCATCTTCGTAGTCTATAGAACTATTCGATTCTTCTGAATCTAAAAATAAATTACATTATTAATAATTTTCTTTCTAAAAAATTCACTTTGGAAAATTGAATATACGATATAAAAAATAATTAAATACAATAACGTTCTACACTTGAAATTATAATTTTCTTTTCGTTTCAAATTACCGTTAATGAAAAAATATGCCAAGTAATAATCTAGTTCATTACAATGTTAGGAATTATGTAATGAATTTAATGAATTAACTTAGCTTGATCTATAATGCGGATATAAGAAATTTCACCAACGATTCTGTGCTTCCGAACTTTCCTTGGACTTTTATGCATTTGGCATAGTCACTACAATATCACGACCGCAACAGAAAATTTGAAAATAATCTTCTCTATGATAATCCGATGTGGTTCCGACCCGGGCCACACCATGTGCCCCCCTGCGGCCACATGTGGAAAATCCGATCGGGCCCGGATCGGAACTTGGGAACAAGTTTGGCAATTTCTGCACGGGTAGATAATTTTGCTTTCAAGAATAGCAATATTATTATTGAAGGGTTATTTTGAAAGAGAAAAGATTATTTTACATGAAAAAAATTTGAATCACGGAAAAATAATTTTATTAATAAATTTTATTTTTGACTCAACTTTTTTTCTTATCGCTTCTTACAAAATTTTAAAAAATTATGCGATTGTAATAAAATAGTATGCATTACTCGAAACAAAACAACACAGCGAATTCAACTCGTGCGTGACTGCAGCCCTCGCTTCGCTCGGGTAATAAACTTCACACTCGTTTGCAATCGCTGTGTTTCGTCCCTTGTAATGCAATATACTATTCTGTGTTTCAAATTTTTTTCATGTAAAATAGTCTTTTCTCTTTCAAAATAGCCCTTCAATAATAATATTGTTATTCTTGAAAGCAAAATTATGTATTTTTGCCTGAGGTCTAATTTTTGTGGATCAACTACCTTAATAAGAACATGGGGATAAGTATAAACAATAGAGGGAAAACTAATCTGGGCCATAACGAAAACTAAATCTTGTCCCCACATAGGTATGTATGAAGATTGCTGTATTTAATTCACATGGAATAACCGTTTACCAAAATACAACTTTAGTTTCTGAAAAATTATTGTTTTTAGTAGCATATTTCTTCTAAATGAGCATGAATAATGATATCGTATAAAGAACATATTCATCATTTGACTAAAGGCCAGAAACAGTAAATCCATTTTCGTAATTTGTTTTTGAATAACTTTACAGATTGTAAGTGATCAAGTTGATTTTGTACAATGACCTTAACTTTCCTGGGACTTTTCAATAGAGAACTTTACATTTTAATGATTGTAGAATAGTTTTTTCAGTGCAGTGTGAGAAATTATTAGTCGTGGCTAACCATTTTTTTATGTAAAAAAGGGTCACAAGTCTGTTTTTTACTCTGTATCGTCTAAACACCTTAGTTCTTACAGCTAAATTAACTAAGTAGCAATGATTAAAATTTTTATTAAAACTTACAAAATCCGATTAGTCGGTCCGTTTTGTAACCGGGACTATTTTCATGCATTCCCACATTGTATTGATCTTATAATAGAAGTTACCAATACATTTTTGTAAAACATACTAATTGCGTCAATTGCTATTACTATTTGTTCAGTTTAGCTATTACAAAAAATATATATTTTTTCGACATAACGGCGAATAGTTGTATTAAAAACTATTTCAATATCTTTCTTAGGTTAGAATTGTTTAGGAGAAAAACTTTTTTAATTATGGTTTTTTAAAATGTAACAAATTTTTCATCACAAACTGCACAACAGTTTACAATTATACTTTAAAATTACCATGATTTAATTCTTCTCATTTTGATGAAGAACAAAAGCAAAATTTTAAGTAATCAATGTATGTGACGATTTCGAAACGATTCAAAACAATTGATAAGCAGGAAAAATCTAATTCGTCTGTACAATTATTTCTTGAAGTTTATTACAATATTATCAAAGATTTATAATTACACGAAATATTACATATGAAAATAAAATAATTACTTTTCTCAAACTAAATGAATTTGATCAATTTTCCAAAAAGAACTAGTAGCATACTTAGTTCCATAGACTTTTGAGCATTGGTAAGTTTTACAAAATTTTTGGTACTGCTTACTAAAAATAAATAGTTGTGACCTATTAGTCAGCACAACTAATAGGATTTCTCTCAGTGTGAAATAGTCATTTTTATTCAGTCACAGTTTACAAGATTACATTCTTCAATTTAACAATTACATTTAGCATAGTTTTTTAATACTATACTTATCCGCGCTACTGATTTTGCGCTAAAGTGGCAGATTTTCAGACTTGGACAAATATTCATTAGGAGGAACTTTTAATTGGTTTTTTATTCATTCGTTCTTCATGAAGCGTTCGCAAGGGTTTTCAATCGACGAATGTCGTTATTGGATAGTATTTCAAATAACAGGGACATATTTAACCTTTACTGGGATACCGGGACGGACAGTTGAAAACCGGGCCATGTCTCGGAAAATCGGAACGGATGGTCACCCTATGTCAACCGACTGGAGTCGAATTCTGTATTCCGGAGAACACGAAAACGACCCCAGTTTATTATTACACCTACTCCAGGACCAAATCTGACAATTTTTTAATATAAAAACTAAAAAGAATGTTCGCTTTTCAAACAAGTCGATATGAAAAATTTATAGAAGATTCTGAAAATGCAAAATATTCAATTTCGATAAATTTTAGGGTTAGCCCCTATTCACCCCCAGCCCTTCAAGTATTTATATGAGTATACAATTTAGGTATATAATACGTTTTGTACAGTTTATCAAGTTTCTGAATAAGCTAGCCACCGCGGACAAATTCAGCAGCACAATGGCGTGGGAGATTGTAATCTTGAAAGTTCGTGGGCGGTGCTCGTCTTTCTCGAATAATTCTTATTGCCCACGTGAGTGTTGGAAGCGTTCCACTTACGATCTTCGGATTTCGATCAACCAATAAAGAATCATTGAGGATGTAAGAAACCATAAAACACACGTGAGAAACCTACACGTAGCGTTCAGTCCTCGCGTGCGAAATCCTCTTCCTGTTTTTCGCTTAAAGACATGTGGTATTTTTTAAGGTAGTTTTTATCCATGAAAATTAGACCTCAGGCAAAAATAGATAAATTTGCTTTCAAAACTAGCAATATTATTATTGAAGGGCTATTTTGGAAGAGAAAAGATTAATTTCCATAAAAAAAATTTGAAATACAGAAAAATAATTTTATTAATAAATTTTATTTTTGCCCCAACTTTTTATCTTATCACTTCTTACAAAATTTTGAAAAATTATGCGATTCTAATAAATCATGAATCATTTTTTCAGGGAAAAGATTTCCCACAATTCCACTGTTTCTGATTTTTAAAAATAAATTCTTTAATGACTGATAACATTAAAAAAACATTTTCCAAAACGAAATTCTTATAAACAAATTGCTGAATTTGATAATAATTTATTTATTTTAGATAATTGGAAATAATTAAGTTGTAGGGAATCTTTTTCTTGAAAAAGTGATTTGTAATTTATTAAAATCGCATAATTTTCTGAAATTTGGTAAGAAGCAATAAGAAAAAAAGTTGGGAAAAAAAAATTTATTAATAAAATTATTTTTCTATATTTCAAATTTTTTTCATGAAAATTAATCTTTTCTCTTCCAAAATAGCCCTTCAATAATAAAATTGCTAATCTTGAAAGCAAAATTATCTATTTTTGCCTGAGGTCTAATTTTGGCGGATCAACTACCTTAAATCCATAATGTCTCTATTGAGAGATTTCACAAAGGATAAAGGACAGTATAATCTGCTTAGAATGATTTATTTTTAAAATGGTAAGGAAACTCTACTATATCTCCCTTGACTGTTTTCTGTTATTTTCCGAAAGTCCTGAAAAATTGTCTTTATATCAAGGTCTGAAGCTACCGATGCTTTCCCGAATAATCATTTGCAACAAATCATATCCTTGAAATTTTATATTGCATAAGAGTTCACCGTGAGAGTGATTATACCTTTCTTTGTAATGTTAGATTCTGATGTATTATTAATATCGTGGTTAAATTGTTTCACGACATATTACAAGTATAACTACTAACAAAAAGTAAATGTTTATTTGAAGTCTAGATATCTATTATTAATATAATCAGTGCTTTACAAATTTGATTGAATTCGATGTAGAGGAATTGGAATAAAATTTAATCTTAATTCCCTTCACTTGAAAGTAAATGCTATTGCAATACCAGTAGAACTAAAATTTATTAGCCAATTTATTACCATACCATAGGATTATTTCACTTTGAAGATTGTATTCATTTCTATAAAACGAATGCAATTGAATTAAAAGTGTATAATGAAGTTTCTTCATACTATTAATTAAATTATATGAAACAGCAACTTTGACGTTACAATCCAATGTAATATAAATTTCGGATTGTGAATCAATAAAATTCTGTCAAAATTAAGGCTGACAAGAGCTGAGCTTAAAAATGTAAGACAGCTGGATCTTAAAGAATAATAAATAATAAATAATAAAGAATAAATATGAAAAGAACTTGTAATACTTGTATATTCTCTCTGAATCTATTAATCTTTTCTATACTTTCAAATTCCGCGCTGATTAACCAAGTATAAGTATACCACTGATTACAATCAGCGTACATACGCTGATAAATCAGTCAAATATCGCTGAAGCGCAGCTAAATCCAATTTATTTACCAGTATATACGCCCTGATTGTAATCCCTGGTATACTTATTGCTGATTATCATTTAGAGACTAAATTATCACAATTTCGACACGTAATATACAGGATGTCCTTATGCCTATAATATGCCAAATAATGATGGTAAATAGAGGCGAAAAAAGACAAAAATTTGCCCGCTTGGTGGGCACAACCTCATCTTGGGCTTCACCCAGTATATATACCCAGTACTGAATTGCAGAAATGAAACCGGTGTCGATTCAGTAGCGGAATAATGTCGGCAACCCAGTACCGGATTGCAGACTTAAAACCATTGTTGAATCAACACTGGATTCCAATTTTTATTGAATATGTATGAATAAAGGTGAGCAAAACCCAAATTTCTTAAGTATTAGTATTATTAAGTATTAAGGATTTCTTATGATTACTGTTGCAAATTTTATTATGTAAAATTCATCATAAATTATTTTCAATCGGAAATAATAATTTTAAATATGCAATTTTATTGAATTTGGTAATGGGATAAGTTATTCATAAAAATAGTTCCATTAGAAATTCATATAAATTTTTTAGACTTTTTTGATTTGTACTAAAATTCTAGTTAATTTTAATTAATTACAATAACTAATTAATCAATTTTAATTAATTTTAAAAACTAATTATATACCCTCAATTAATTAAAATAATTAATTAATTAATTTTAATTGATTAAAATAAATTTTTAGTTAATTTCAATCGATTTTAAATAACTTACATTTGCATTTTTATGTCAATAAATGTAACTTTTAATGAAATTGTATAATTTTTTAGATAATAGTAAATTTTTGTACTTTAAACTTGAAACCTCATAGTTCCAGAGTAAATCATAATTTATTAGACTTTCAATATATAGTACTTGGATATCCTTTGCAAGAGATATTTAGAAACACCTCCCAATCGGAAATTTCGTACTTACGCCCGTATATACAACGGGCGCAGTACTGCGCCTGTAATGACAAGCCAGTGCTGGCTGACCAGTGCAGGAATAGTACGGGCTATAATACAGGCATAGCACTACGCCAGTGTCGGAAGACCAGCAGCGGCATGGCAGCGTTGGGTCAACTCAGTCATAACTCAGGCCCAATGCAGATAAATTGAATGATGGCTAGCCCGTACTTCCCACAGTTATGCCAAGCGTCGGCTCAATACTGGCACCATACGGGCATCATGCAAAATGATAACGACGTTTTTAAACGGATTTATCAAAAATCATTTCAGTATTTTATTTTTCTTGGGTGAGAAATAAGAAATTGATGTAGGAATTTTATGTTTATATCTTCTTAATAGAAAACATCTCACTGACTGAAATTTTTTTAAATGCACAAAATTAATAAAAAGTATGGAAATTTGAATAGGAAAACATATATTGATTCAAATTTTGAACATTTATTGGCATCAAATTTTACTAAAAATTTATTTTTGAAGTGTTCAAATGCTTATAAAATTTTACACGATCTTTTAGATGCATATTTTAGGCTGATTTTTTCCAAAATATCAAAAAAAAAGAGTTGTTACTTAGTAAAAATAAGGAGAAGTGGTATGAGTCGTTCTGGCGTGCAAGAGCGACGAGAAAATTTTGATTATATAATTAGATATAATTTATGTATTACTTAATTATATTAATATCTTGTTTTTCAAACTCCAATATCATATTTTATCATTCCTCAATATATAATATTCACTACATAACTTTGTAATTGAATTATTTGATTTGCATAGCTAACAAATATAGAAATTGATATTTCGTTTTGAAACTTTGAAAATTTATTGAGTTTAAATTTCAATAGAAAATCATTTTTTAAGTCTTTAAATTATCCTAAAATTAAAAATAAAATGATTAGATATTAATTTTAAGTGAATGTTTTCAAAAATATCAAAGAAAGAAAGGTAATATCTTAAATGATATATTTGTAGATTTTAAATTTGTCGTCTGCTTCGCGCCACTTTGACACGAAGTCGACAGAAACATAATTCAGTGATCCCAGAACGTGGGAGCTGGCGGCCCCCACCATAGATGCCTCGAGCTCATTGTGTCTTCCTCACTCAACCAACCTATGGCAGTCGAGCGAGGAAGAAGCCATGAGCTAGTGGGGTCTATGGTGGGGGCCGCCAGCTCCCACGTTCTGGGATCACTGCTCGCTTCACACGGACAGGAGGTGCTTCTGTAGTTATTACTGCGTCGGTATCCGATCTGTGCACAATGGTCTCCTTTATGTTTTGCGGTTGCAAGATATTTGGTATCGCGACGTAATTTTGTTTTACAAGTTTGGTTCGCTGAGCTTCGTCTTGCCCAGGATAAATTGAATACTCTTCGTTGTACACGGTAAGTTCAATTATGAATATATACTTGGACTTGGATACGAAATGAATAATTGGAATTTATGGAATTCACTTACGATTTATGAAATTCGATCCAATTGAACATATGTAAAAAACTCCGACTATTTTAACTACAATTCTTATCACTAACATGAATTATTTTGGTGTATTGAATTTAAGTGAATTTTGTAGAATAGAATTATTCATTCCAATTCCAAGTATATTCATTTCAGTGAATGAAGCAGAGTTAACTTAAGGTTGTTGATACACGAAAATTAGACCTTAGGCATAAATAGATAATTTTGCTTCCAAGAATAGCAATATTATTATTGAAGGGCTATTTTGGAATAGAAAAGATTAAATTCCGTGAAAAAGATTTGAAATACAGAAACATAATTTTATTAATAAATTTTATTTTTGCTCCAACTTATTTTCTTATCGCTTCTTACCAAATTTAGAAAAATTATGCGATTTTAAATAATTACAAATCACTTTTACAATAAAAAGATTTTCTACAACTTTAACATTTCCAATTTTCGAAAATGAATAAATTATTATCAAACTCAGCAATTTGCTTATAAAAATTTCGTTTTGGAAAATGTTTTTTAATGGTTTCAGCCATTAAAGAATTTATTTTTAAAAATTAGTAACGGTGAAGTTGTGGGAAATCTTTTTTCTGAAAAAATAATTCATGATTTATTAGAATCGCATAATTTTTTTAAATTTGGTAAGAAGCGATAAGAAAAAAAGTTGGGTCAATAATAAAATTTATTAATAAAATTATTTGTATACAACACAAGCATGTTTTTCTCGCTTTTTGACGCTTGTTTTGCGGGCATAAAGTTTGTCATTTAAGCCCTAGGGCGTAAATAGGGATGGAGTGCTTAAAAGTAGTCATTTAAGCACCCCCCACTCCCTATTTACGCCCGCAGGACTTAAATAACACACGTCAAAAAGCGAGAAAAACATGCTTTTGTTGCATAAAGTACCGTGTACAACACGGGGGTAAGATCATTTAAAATCTCGTGCGAAATAGGCCTTCAATAATAGTATTCCTATTCTTGAAAGCAAAATTATCTATTTTTGCCTGAGGTCTAATTTTCATGGATGAAAACTACCTTAAAGTTTCTTGAATTAACTTCAAATTATGAACAACCAGTACGGGACTTGGACTGGTCTGCCAGTGCTAAAAATCGTTATCATACCCGACATATGCCAGTACCGCATCAGTACCAAATGCCAGCACAGACAACCAGTACGGGACCAGCACTGGCAGACGAGTGCAGAACATCGTTATCATCCCCGACATATGCCAGTGCGGGCACCAGTACTGTCTGCCAGCACTGTGCCCGAACTTGCCAGTACGGGCGCAGTACCGCGCCCGTTGTAAATTTCTTATTGGGCTGGTACCCAGCCGCTTATTTTCCGTTGCTTGTCCAGATATGAAATGTCTTATTCAAGTAGTGTCTTATTCTTTTTTGAACGTAGAGGCTGTTTATATTTATTTATTTGTATCGGTGCGGTGAAAAAGTGAATGATATAAATAGTAAAGTAGAACAAAATCGGAAAAGATTACGCGAGTACAACAGGATGCATCGTATCTTAAAAAGACATTTAGTGAGAGACAAAATAATTAAAAGTGAGTGTGCATTGAAAAGACGAAAGACTCAAGAATTAAATAGTTGTTTTGAAAGTGAAATTTACAGTTCCAATAATATAAATGAGAATAAGTCGCATTTTCATAGTGCTAATGATATTAACGAAACGCAGACGCAATATGAGTAAGAAGAGATGAAGCGAAATTGAAAATGAAAAAATTAGTTCATTTTTATATTTATTAGTATTGATTATAAGCTTCGAAATTCGATTTAAATAAATATAATGTAAACGAAATTATTCTTTATATTTATTGTATTTAAAATTCCGATACCAAATAAGTGTCGTCCTTTGATAATGGAACGATATTGGAATCCAGTATCGGGACGATATTGAAATTCAGTATCGGAACGATGTTGGGATCCTATATCGAAACGATGTTGGAATCCAGTACCGAATCGGTCTTTTTTTTCGACATTCATCCAACACCGATCCAGTGACGGAAACCGATGTCGTTTCGACACTGGTATGTCGGCTAGCGACATCGGAACGACATTGTTTCAATACTGGAACCCCACTTGGAAGTCTATCATCCGCGCAATCATGTATATCCCCTTCTATCCCTAGTGCCAGTTTAGGATTTGAAAAATGTCTATCTCTTTAATTCCGCCCTATTCAGAACTCAATTCTTGAATCAATTCCTGTCGACGAGATTTCAACCCGAAACCAGTTAAGGAATTTCAAGCCGAATCAATCGGACCAATTCGAGAGACAAGATTTTTTTTGAAAATTTAAAATATCTCGAAAACTATAAAGGGTACATAAAAATTCCAGTGATTTAATTGAATTGAAATTCTAACAGATCCCGAGTAGAAATTGAAATCAGGCACTAGCAGGCCCTGATAAGGTTGCCTTATTTTATTTACGGCCCGGATAAGGAAATCCTATCAGGCCCTGATGATGTTTCGTCATGCTCAGCATGAAAAGGGCCGTATGTTTATGTTCAGATAGTTAAGTACACAATGATACATTATTTGTAATCGCACGCTTGAATTAAAAATTTCATATTCGCTTTTGGATTCGAACCCTCTAACCTACCTATATTATTTGCATAACTAAACGCATTCCTAACGCCTAAAACCTCTCGGCTATTCTCGCTTACCATATTCCGAAAAAAATCTCGCTTATAAGCTACTGCTGCAAAGGCCGTATAAAATGGGTCTATACCCTGTTAATAAGCAATCTTTTTGTTTCAGGTATTTTAATCAGTTATGAGTTTGAAATTTTTCCACTTTCAATGACTGAATTAAATTTCTATAAAATACAGTATTTTTGTATGAGACTTGGAAAAAACTTTTTTATTTAAAAACATTATCTAATAAAAACTTGTATACTTTAGAAGTATAAATTTTTACAGTACGTTAGTAACAATTTACGTAGTATACAGGGTGTCTAAAAGTCCCGGGACGGTTGGAAATTTACTTCAGGAATGACCTTCACTTTTTTGAAAAATATTTTACCTGAGGAAATATCCAACCGTCCCGGGACTTTTTAGACACCCTGTATAACATTTTACATTTTAATGTCAAGATACAAGTTGGAAATTTTTTTGCAATTTCAAAATTTGAAATTATTGTGCATCGAAAGAATCCCACTAAATCAGTATAATTAACTATTTTAAAAGCATATTCAGAAAAATCTTGTTATTTTTACGAATCTAGGCAGGTTTGAAAAGGTTATGACAGAGTCAAACAGAAGCGAAAATCAAATCAAACGGCAGCAGCAAACAGTAGATCCTGATCACCAACAGAGTCGACCTCATCCGTATCCTGTCAGGGCCGTACGGGTACCGTAAATACTGTATACTTCAGGCTGCCTTAGTTAGTAATAAGAAGAGCTTATTTGGGCCGTATACGAACCTTATCAGGGACGTTACATAAATTTTTTGGTCGGGCAGCCTGTTCCGGACCTGGTCCGAACCTTTTTTTAAATAAGGCAAAATAAGGAAATTTCCGCACGGGACATATTGAGAAAGAGGATTGAACGAGACAGGCGTGAGCCTGGATTGACAAAGAGACATAAAAAGATAGACGTGGATAGGCAGAGATAGTGAAGTGGGGATTAAAACTGATAGAAGGGAATTATAATGATTTTATCTATGCCAGCAATAAAGTGAGGTTAAATTAATCATAAATATGGTTGTGACGTCGTCTTCTTTCTGTCAGTGAATTCTCATTCAACTAGGATTTTTCACTTATCTTAACTTTCAATTAAATTGTTTGGAGAACAACGCCAGAATAACTCAATTACTTCCGTCTCGAAAATTTTTTAGAGTTTTGCGCATTTTATGTGGTTTAGGAGATAAAAGAATCCCACATGGAATCGTTTCAAATTTTCAACCGAAATTCAGGTGAGACTAATTCTAGAATTCCACGTGATTATATCCACCTGGGTTGTTCTCGCGCGAAAACGAATAGGGTGAAGATGCAGGTTACTTGGGCCAAGATCGATTGCTAATAGCGAAGAGGGCCTACGTAAGGGGTCACAAATGCGCTTTCATTTCTCCAAAAGATAAAGGACTTTTTCCCATGTACCTTGGCACCGAGCCACCACCCGCGCGCCTTTACTCTACCTCTCAAACATTTTGCTTAAATTCAAGGTCAATAGATCGTTTAAGAAGAGATGCGAACTGCACTGAGTCTTGATTAAAGAGAGATGAAATTTAGAGAGCTCTGCATTCGAAGCAGAAATCCTTGAGTAATTAGAGTGTTGTTTATTAAACTGACAGACAAAAAAAACTGGTATAACCATAATTTTTCCCAATTAGCTCTTGTTTTTGCGATATTGTAAAAAACCGTTTCTTAATACAGGGTGGGCTATCTAACATTTGGAATTTGAATCGGCTATAAAAAAAAAAGCTTAAGGATATACGCCAAATGCCTTATAGAAACCGGATAAAATCTGGGTATAAATCTAGCTTTGTATGATAATATTTAATTTCTGGCTCCACTCGCCGGATAGGAACCGAGTAAGACCAGGTAGAATATTTTTACAACTTTTTTCTGTTACCACTTCCCGGATAAGGACCAGATAGAACCAGATAGATACCGAAAAATGAAATCAGAGACCAAATAAAAACCGTATAGAACCGGGTAAAATCCGAATGGGTTTGTATCCGGTTTCTTTTCGGTTTCTACTGGATTTCTACCTGACATTTTAAGCAGGGCAGTTTTATTTGTGGAGGATAGTGTCCTGGATAGAACAAGAGACTTTTTAATGCCTTTGTAGTGCTATCAGCATTTTTGTGTCAGTTTACACTAGATATTCCCTCCATCGAGCGTTCCCTTATACAAGCGCGTCACCGTTCCTTACAAAGAGCAGCTAATCGTCCCTTCTTCTTCTAATACTATGGGATAAAGCGCGCTCGATTCGAAAAATATTATTTTAGGTTTTAAGTTTTTTATGATTTACATGAAAGTGCCCATTGAAATGGTGTTTTCTATATATATACAAGGTGCGTTCCAAAATAAACGAGACTTTTTCAAAATAGCTATTTATAGTGGCGCTATCTTCTGATGGGAGTAGGAGTTGGAAAGGTACATCCTTCACTGACGTTCTGTCAAAATTTCATGACCAACGGACAATTAGAAGCCGAGTTATTGCTTTATAAGGGACAGTGTGTTTATAGCATCGGTCGAAAAATGAACTTCGGACAAAGAGCGAATATTAAGTTTTGTTTGAAACTTGGTAAAACTTTTACTGAAAGGTTTGAATTAATGAAACAAGTGTATGGTGACAATTGTTTATTCCGTGCCAGAGACCATGAGTGGTTTAAACGATTCAAAGAAGGTCGTGAAGGCATCAAGGACGACGAACATCCCGGTCAGGAAAGTTTCGTGGTTACATCAAGTAATATTCAAATTGTGCGTGAATTTATAAAAAATGAGCCAAAATCTTCTTTGCGATACATGGAAATGGAATTAAACATGTCAAAAGATTCAATTCATCGCATTTTGACCGAAAATTCGCCGTGTGAGGCCACAATGTCATGAAAATGGCAGTTGGCGCCTTTTGCACGATAATGCGCCGGCCCATCGTTCAACGCTTATCACTGATTTTTTGACCAAAAATCACATTTTATCCGTCAACCACTCACCGTATTCGCCTGATATGGCTCCCTGTGACTTCTACCTATTCAGAAAATTGCATTTGGCCATGAAAGGAAAAGGTTTTGCGTCCGTAGAGGGGTTGGGCAGTCCAGTACTTTTAAACCGGCGGGCGATAATGTAGAGCACTTAAGTTGCTAGCTTCACACAGATATCGATAAATATCGATATCTGTATCATGGCTGCCTGTCATGCCGAAACCACAAATTCTCTGGAGATGGACTCTGAACTCGAAGAAAGTTGTATGCCAGAAATTAAATATTATCATAAAAAGCTAGATTTATACCCAGATTTTATCCGGTTTCTATAAGGCATTTGGCGTATATCCTTAAGCTTTTTTTTTTATAGCCGATTCAAATTCCAAATGTTAGATAGCCCACCCTGTATTAAGAAACGGTTTTTACAATATCGCAAAAACAAGAGTTAATTGGGAAAAATTATGGTTATAACAGTTTTTTTTGTAAAAAAAAATGTTTGAGAGGTGGAGTAAAGGCGCGCAGGTGGTATCTCGGTGCCAAGGTACATGGGAAAAAGTCCTTTATCTTTTGGAGAAATGAAAGAATTAGTCTCACCTGAATTTCGTTTGAACATTTGAAACGATTCCATGTGGGATTCTTTTATCTCCTAAACCACATAAAATGCGCAAAACTCTAAAACATTTTCGAGACGGAAGTAATTGAGTTATTCTGGCGTTGTTCTCCAAAAAATTTAATTGAAAGTTAAGATAAGTGAAAAATCCTAGTTGAATGAGAATTCACTGATAGAAAGAAGACGACGTCACAACCATATTTATGATTAATTTAACCTTACTTTATTGCTGGCATAGATAAAATCAATATATTCCCTTCTATCATTTTCAATCCCCACTTTACTATCTCTGCCTATCCACGTCTATCTTTTTATGTCTCTTTGTCAATCCAGGCCCACGCCTGTCTCGTCCAATCCTCTTTCTCAATCTGTCCCGTGCGGAAATTTCCTTATTTTGCCTTATTTAAAAAAAGGTTCGGACCAGGTCCGGAACAGGCTGTCCGACCAAAAAATTTATGTAACGTCCCTGATAAGGTTCGTATACGGCCCAAATAAGCAATTTTTGGAATTAAAAAGTAAGTAGTTGCAATGTTTGAAAAATGGAGATACTTGTTTCCGGTCGCGTAATAAATGTTTCTAAAAAATTGTTACAAATTTTTTTGTCATGGAATGCTACTCAGCGCCAGATCTGAGTCAAACCAGAACTTCCAGAGTAGTCGGCCTGGGCATTGCGGTTCAACTTATAAATTATTCACCTTCAGTTTTTCGATAATTTAAGACATAATATTCGTTCTACCCCGCGAAAAAAAAGTTGATCTTGTTAGATCTGGTCAGATCAAATTCCCATATCTAACCAGATCTTGATTTTGTCGAGATCTGACCAGATGTGATCAGATCTAAAGTAGATCTGGTCAGATCTGAAGTAGATCTGATCAGATCTCGACAAAATCAAGATCTGGTTAGATCTGGGAATTTGATCTGACCAGATCTAACAAGATCAACTTTTTTTCGCGGGACACTCGCCAAACACTCGATTTTTTAAATAGAAAGTGTAGTGAGGGCAAAGAGAAGGCAAGAACTTCGACTCGGGATGTATCTCAAATACCAGGATTTAAAAAATTCTAACGTTCAAAGGCCGTGTAAAATTAGTAAATAAATTTCATGTGTTCTTCTTCCATTAGGGTTCAATCATATGGCTTTGCTCACATTTGTATGGACGACATTGATTTATTGCTCTTTACGGATTATGTATTGTATCTTTTTTTGTTATTCTAGGAAAGGAATCACGTAAGATTGCTGATTTTCGAGAAGCCAGAACAATGATAACTGACCAAACTTACAATATATAAAGATATATAGTATATGAATGCTGTATATGTGTCTATTTTATGTGTTTGAAGAAAATAATATCTTATGAAATCTAGATCTATTATCGATTGGTTTGTACCCACGTAACGTTATAGTAATGGATTTCGGATTTGTGCGAGTCCCACGCATCAGTTTGGTTGCCATATTAAGTTTGATAGGAATTAAATGGAGTGCGATAAAAAAAGGAGAGTACACGTTGAGTTTATTGACAGCGGGCCCACGCGCCACATACAGGTGCAAAGCTGCCAAACGCACGCGCGGGAGTTATTTATTTTTCCCACCTACGTTTCGCTTCCCAATTATTCACAATGGTACCCAGCATTTCTGAACCAGTCAGAAATTAAAGAAACTATGTTTCCTTCAAGTCAGCTCATTTCACTTTTGAATTTAGCTCACTAAACTAAATGAAATGAGAGTATGTACTTTTGTAAATAAAATTTTTGATAGAAAATTGTTGTTTTTTCCTTTTTGAGAAAAATTTACTCTATTTTCACTCAAATTTGTTTAACTATAAATAATCAGCTTATAATGATCGTTAATCAATTTAAATAGAATGTCATTTTTCAACTTTTAATCTGAATATACATAGTTAATATAGGAAACTTAAAAAGTTAAAAGTGACATATTAAATGGCGAGTTTGTGCTCAAAAATGCAAAATAGTCAGTAGTACCTTTTATTTTTGCGAGTTTAGCCACTTGAACTGCACTACTTACCATTTCGTTTCATTTTTTGATAGTTGAAAGGCGAATAGCGCAATTCAAGTGGCAAAACTTAAAAAAATAAAATATCCCAGTCGGAAAAGTCGGACTTATGCCGGATCTTACAAACGGCATTGTACCGCGCCAGTTGTAAATAAGGAGCAATGCCAGTACTGATCATTAGTAGCGCGCCGAGCGTTGGCGCGGTACTGGTATAGTACTACCCCAGTATGGAGTCCAAATGCTGGCTAGAAGCAGACTAGGGATTTATGCCAAGCGTTGGCGTGGTACTGGTGTAGTACTGCCCCAGTATGGAGTCAAATGCTGTCTAGAAGACAACTTAGGGATTTATGCCGAGCGTTGGCGCGGTACTGGTTTAGTACCAAGGCGGAAAAGTCGGACTTATACCGGATCTTACGAACGGCATGGTATCGCGCCAGTTGTAAATGAGGAGCAATGCCAGTACTGATCATTAGTACCGCGCCGAGCGTTGGCGCGGTACTGATTAGTACTGCCCCAGAATGGAGTCCATGTGTACTATTTTTTTTAATAGTACTTCATAAGTTGGAATAACTTATTGCGAACTTGAATTCATAATTATTGGGATAAAATCTATAAATTCCCGATTACACGGGGCCTATACACTTTTTACACGGCCCTGCAGTAGTTGAAGGTTATAAGCGCTATTTTCTTTCTTGTATTCCAAGCGTGCGCAGCCGAGAGGCTTAGACGTTAGGTTAGTAATGCGTTAATTATAAGTAGAGAGGGTTCGAACCCGCAGCGTTAAGAATAATTTTTAATACTACCTAAACGAGCGTTTGTGTAGTGTAGAGGGGAATGTGTGTTTGTAGGTAAGTTTGTATATAAAAATAGTAAGTTAGTCTGCTTGAAAGTAAATAAAGTTTTGAAATGTACTAAGAATATTCATCGATTCAACTACTGCTCTTATTTGATTTACCTATGTTCCTGCAGTTCACTTAACTTCAAAAATGATACTTGGGGCCTTTACGAATTACGGAAAGTAAGTTAAAAAGTAGTCAAACCTACTGAGATTTTTTTTCGGTGTACGTGTAACGGAAAAGTATTGTGAATTTACTCAGAAAAAATTTTCTAGCTTGAAAACAGATATTTTACTGTGAAAACAGTAAACTTAATCTACTATAAGCGAATATCCCTCCGTTGCCGTTAAATAAACGGTAAATATTAGAGTCTTAACTCGAACTTTCCCTGTACTTTTTATCTTAGTACAATACAGATTTTCGGGACATTTCCCAGTACCGCCCCAGTACTGACAGACAACTCCCAGTCGAGTTACCTTTTGGAATAATGCCAGTATCGTGCCAGAACAGACTTTCAGTACAGGCATAATACTATCTGAAGTACCGCCCCAGTACTGATAGACAACTCTCAGCTGAGTTACCTTTTGGAATAATGCCAGTACCGAGCCGTTTGGAATCCGGTATTACGCCTGCACCGCGCCAGTACCAGAATTACCAGATATTATTTACTATTCTGCCTCAGAGCGCAAAATGACTATTTGAAATGGCACTTTTAGCTATTGTTTTTTTTTTTATCAGGGAGTTATGAAATTTTTTTGATACAACTATCACAACTGCGCTGGAATACGAAACGCCCATGATGTTCACTGAAAGCACAATATTAATTGTTTTTTGTGAGTATTGGGTATTGAGATCAGAGTATAATATATAATATTTGTCAATACTTTTTCCGTAAGTATAAGTCTCTATTCAAACTTTTTCTGTTGTCAGTTGCCAGTTGTTCAATTTAAATTTTCTATAAAGGTTTTTAAAAGATCTTTTAATGAGGATCACAATGGAAATAATGATTTTGAAGTAGAAGAATTATTTCAACTCGACAATTTAGTTTAAAGATATTTTTAAGTTTTTCACCAAGTGCGGGATTTTTACATTATTTTCGCACACACTCAGAAAAAAGATTTGTTTGGATCAAAGGAAATTATTTGTTTGAAAGACTTTATTTGATTTATAAGAAATGATTTATTTGAATTGAATAAAATTTTTTTTATTCAAAAAAAGTATCTTTGAACCAAGAAAAATTGGTTTGAAGAGAAATTTATTTGACGGAAATTTGCAAAATACTTGCAAAATTGGAAATTATTTGCCTTGAACAAACAAATTAATTATTTTATTTTGGGATGCTCAGTTTTTTTCCGATAAAGACCAGAAGTTCTATGAGCGTGGAATCATGAAGTAACCAGAAAGATGGCAAAAGGTTATTGAACAAAATAGAAAATATATCATTGATTAAAGTTCATTCCTTGTATTTAAAAAGATGTGTTTAATTTGAATGAAAAAATCGTTAACTACTTCTGGGGCAACCCAATATAACTCAATGAATATGAAAGAATCAACCATATTATTGGTTTCTATATTTCAGAAATACATTTTATACTATATTATATGTAAATGCATTTATGAATTCCTAATTTACAACCGAATGGCTAAAGCTCCCGAACCATTTCTATCAGTGCCGTTCCATCCAGGTTCTCTATTTTTATTCCATTCTCATCATATGAGAAGGTTTTGTTTTTATCTGAAAAATCTTTTTCGGAATCTTCATAAAATTTTTACGTTTTAGGACTCCCTGAATTAGAAAAAAAGTTTTTACGAAGGTGTAAAGAAAAAGAGTAAATCTGACATATTTTTTAGTGGAAAATTGGAATCTGCATTATAGAATAGAGGCATTTCTTGGGATATTTGGATATTTCAAGAAAAACAGTCACTCTGTGTATTAGAACGATATCGGGATATTGTACCATCGCGCGTGCACTGAAGTAAGTGATAACGGCCGTTCACGCGACGCCGCGCCAGCCGAACTTTCGTGCGGTCGTTACTACTCGAGCTGGTCTTTTTCCACTGTCCAGGCTTAGGCTCCCTTAGGGCCAGTGGCACACGCAAAAAAGGAATTACAGAATTTTAGCAGATATCATACTACATTATAGCAAGTTATTTGCTAATCTGTGGCTTCGGGCCGAATTTATATTCTGTTACTTTCTAATAAATTACATGATCAAAATAATTTATTTTTTTCCAAATATTTCAAAAAGGAAAAATATCATACACCCAGAAAACAGTTTCTTTGATATACGGTTAAAGGAAATATTTCATTAAATTGAAGAAAGTTTTCTTGATTTGAAAAAATGTTCATTAATGTAAACAAATTTATTTCTTTGGATCAAAGAAATTTTTTTTGAATTAACAAAACTTTCTTTAATTTAAAGAAATTTGTTCTTTTACCGTGTATCAAAGAAACTGTTTTCTCAAAGTAGAATTTATTTAAGCAAACGATTTTGCATTTTGACGCTTTTCTCATATCTTATATACTTTTGTTAAAAACTGAAAGTTTTCATTTTCAATATTGCTTTTTAAAATCAAAACATAAAATATACATCTGTTCGGAAAATGTTCCAATGAGAATTTGTAATACACGGAAAAAAAGTGCAGCTGTGACAGGGAAGTTAGGGTAGAGCGGAGCGGAACGGGACGGTAAATTTTCATGTAAATTATGTTGGTTTTGAAATTATTCTTTTTATTATATTATACACTTTTTAAATTTCTTGAGTATTGCAAAATCATTTTTTCTACTCATTTCTAAAAGGATAAATCTTAGATCTAGATAATTTACACTACCGGTCAAAATTATTTGTTCACCTGCTGTTTTAGCTATTCTTAAAGTGTCTTAAGTTTTATAATAACAAGTTGAACTCTCTTTTCCCATGATAGTATGGAAGTTAATAAAATTTTGCATCAAATGAGCCTAAGTTGAAGGCAAAATGATGATTTTATAAGAATATATTGCAAAAAACGTCAAATTTCGATCTTTTTGAAAAATATTAATAACTTATGCTCATTAGATGCACAATTTTATTGACTTTCACGTTATGATAGGGAAAAAAATTTCATCTTGTTATTATAAAAATTAAGACACTTTAGAAATAGCTGAAACAACAAGTGAACGAATAATTTCGACCGGCAGTGTACGTGAAAATTTACTGTCCCGTCCCACGTCGAAAAGTTTAATGGCAGTCTATTGTCTAATCTGGCCCAGGTCTGGCAATGTCCAGGCCAACTAGTCTGGAAGTTCTGGTCTGGATCAGGTCTGGCGCTGGGTAGCATTCCATGACAAAAAAGTTTGTATGTATGCGAACGAAATTTTTTTTTACAAGTTTTGAAAAATTCATAGGTTAGTAACAATTTTTCAGAAACATTTATTATGCGACCGGAAACAAGTATCTCCATTTTGCAAATATTGCAGCTACTTACTTTTTAATTCCAAAAATTGCGAAGATTGAGTTGTGACTTTGCGCGTCATATTGCTAGTCCTCATCGCTCAAACGTGTTGACAAATCGAATAAACTGTCAAGAGTTTCTGAACAAGAGCTTCACTGCATTTTTTGACGCATGAAAAGTAGAATGTTTCTTGTCAAACGGTGATCTATTTCTTAATTAAAAGGTAAGTACAAACCCCGTGTATCTAATAAAGAAGAATATAAGAAAGGATTGAATTACTTTGAGAGGTTAAGATTTTTAATCGAAATCTATAAATGTTCAATTAAAATGGTTTTTCAATCAAAACTTTATTAACTGACCACCAATTAGTGGGTAACCAGCCGCAAACTAGTAGCTGACTAGCCGCTGGCTTGTGGCTGGCTAGCCGCTGACTAGTGTCTGGATAGCCTCTGACTAGTATCTATCAGGCCGCTGGCTTGAGGCTGAGCAACCTATGGCTTGTGGCTGGCCAGCCGCTGACCAGGGGCTGGTCGTACAAAAACGTTTCAGTTCTGGCCAGCCCCAGACCAGGCCTTACAGTTATCGCCAGAACTGGAAACCTGACAATCTGGTCTGGCGCTGGCCAGCGAAATAAAATTTTTCTACACGGTCTTACCCCGGTCTCGTGTTCATCCGCTTCGATCTTCCCTAATCTTTGTTACCGCTTAACATTTAGCTGGAAGCAAATAAGTGAATGTAAGAAGATTTTTGAATCAGTTAAAGCAAATATCTTTGACCAATTTAACGGTTTCAGCGATATCATTTGTTCGATTCAGACATTATAGTATAGCTGGAATATATATAATATATAACATGCGCGTTAATTTGAACATTCAATATAATATTGTCTTTGACAACAAATTGGAAATAGTTCGTGCAAAAATATATCTTAGTTCAAATAATGAAAAATAGTAGATAAGCCACAAATCCGGCTTCAAAATTTTTTATGATACCAGACGAACAAGTGACTACAATAAGAATTTATATTCCCATTCTATCTGAATCTTTCGTTAATTTTAAGGTATAAAAACTATACTCAATTAAGCGAAAAAAGTAATTTTTCTTATTTAGAAATTGTATGACTAATCCTGTTTTAGTTTAACAGTTTATACAATGTAACTAAAAGTTCCACATAATCTAGTTATATATTCTTCAAGTTCATTAAATTCTTGATGCGCTCGGTCGCCTAGTCAAATTTTTTCCGTGTAAGATTCGAGTACTTATATTCTTCGTCACTCAAAAAATATTTGGAACAAAAACTAAGTAAAGTTTCACAAGTAAAATATTGATACAAATGTATCTTCACTTATTCATAAATTTGTCACGAATGACATGTTTAAAAGTATTTAATGAATGATTTTCATATGTAGAATGTATCGTATATATGTACCTGTTTCAAAATTCAACAAGTGGTCTAAATTATCTACCCCAATATTCTCTTCTTCAACATTGTGCTCTACAAATTCGGAAATAAACAACAATCGTACCCGTGAACGTAATGTGTCATTCGCACGACCTTTTAATTTATTTTAATTATTTTATAACATTTACAGTGGGAAATTAGAGGATTTCGAAGATAAAGCCCACTTTACAGCGCCACTATGGGGACCTTAATTCTGTGGCATAGGCGTTTAATTAATTACAAATTTTACAACTGTTTGCGTTTAATTAAAAGAAATAATTCAGTGCGCAAAAAATTATGAATTCTACAAAAAAAGGTGACAGGGAATATTTCACGAGTGTTCTTGAAACTTTTCATCAGGTGGCGTTCGAAAAACTACGAGCGTAATGTATGTGTGTAATAGTATTTCTGCACTGAGGAGTTATACCCATACCCGCTCAACCTCGGACAAATGTAGCTGGACAAAAGTTATCTAAATATGACATGAAGTTCGTCGATTGAAAATCGAATTTATTCCGAATCAGTGCTGCCAGGCACGAGTATCGGGCTGTAGAATTTAAATATACAACGTATGTCGTATTCACGATTCAACGGCTACAATTTTAAATTATAATATGCGTTGTGAAGTTATATTTTCAGTTCTGCCAACCTCGCGACGTGGATATTATTCTGATCATCAGTATAGTTAGAGTCGGATGAATCACTCATACTTTGACTGTAGCAGTTGAACCTACATGTGGATAACCCCTTAGTGTAGAAACACTAAATTATTGATACATACAAATCCAAATGTAAACATTCTTACATTCTTAATTCATTTAATATTTTCAAATACTATGCATATGTTTTTGAATTGGTTACAAACACATAAATCAACGCAAAACGTTGAGTTATTCAGCTCTGCTTCAAAAAGAAAGTTATTGGGTTATGTAAACGGTTCATAAAGACATAGTAGGAATTCTAAGAGTCACGAAATTTGTCCTACACATAGAGAGATTTATTTTTAGTTGTTTTATGATAAAAAACCACTTTTCATAAAAATTGGACATATTCGGTTCTGCCGCTTAGCCACAGAATTGTAAGCCCAGCAAAACATGTTAACCCCTTCAATATGCAGACCGAAAATGGCAAAGTCGGCCTAAAATGTGCGGGACGTTCTACTGGATGGATTTAATTGAAAATTGGTACTAAGGGGTTATTTTGGTCGCTGAATACGAATTCAGGGTCAAAATTCCAAATGGCTGATTCAATATGGTAACCAACAATTTTGAAAAATCCAATGAGTTGGCGGATTTAGTTGAAAATTGGTACCAGGGGCTTATTTGGGTCGCTGAATGACTTCTTTTTGTGGCGTTCCAGCATCATTTCGGACATGCAAAACCGCCTTTCAACGTCACTCGGCTTGAGTTCATGTGGAACCCAATTTCCTTGCTTTTGAATGTATCCGGCTGCTTTTAAACGTTTTGAAATGGCTGCTTGAGTGACTCCCAAAGATTCTGCGAGCTCTTCTTGTGTTTGGCAACAATCTTCATCGAGAAATGCTTCCAGTTTTTTATCTTCAAACTTCTTTGGCTGCCCAGGACGTTCTTTGTCTTCCAAGCCAAAATTATCACTTTTAAATCGTGCAAACCACTTTTGGCACGTTCGCTCAGCTAGAGCATGTTCACCATAAACTTCCATCAAAATACGATGACTTTCGACAGCAGTTTTCTTCATATTAAAGTAATGAAGAACTCCCCACAATAACACTTTTTCAGGCACAAAGTTCGACATATTTTAGTGAAAAGAACTTATTATTGTTTACGCTTCAAATGAATAACATATACTGAAAAAGACGTACAATGACAGTAGCTTTCCAACGCATGTTCGGAATATTGGAACGATGGAATAATACTCAAGTTACGCCATCTCTTAGCAAACCGCACGAATTAAGTTATAGATACAATAATGTACCATTTTACAGATAGAAATGTTTAGTATGTGGATTCAAAAAAGAAATGTTTAAATAAAACAGAAAATTAAGGTTATGTATTTTCACAATTGAAATATTAAAAGTAGAAATTATAGTTATTTTTTGCATTAACAAAGTTTAAACGAGTATTGAAATATAAAAAGAATTGTTTAAGTTAAAACTTTTTGAAAATGTAAGGCATTTTTACATTCTCATCATGGATGAGAAGGTATTGGTTTTATGTGAAAAATGACTTTCGAAATTTTCATCAAATCTTTACGTTTTGAGACCCCCTGAGTCAGAAAAAATGGTTTTTACGAAAGTGTCTGTCTGTCTGTCTGTCTGTAGTAGGTCGTGTGCGGCATAACTCTCGATAGAATTATCAGATTGAATTGAGCTTTGGTACACTTTATCGGAGCCGAAAAAGTAAGGACAAGTTCGTTAACCAGCCACATCCAATCAAAATTGAGGGATGGAGCACTACTTTTGTGTTTTTGAAAATAATTTTTTGAAAAAATCAAAAATTCCAATCCTGGTTTTTGATAGTGCTCATAAATCTCTACAAATTATCCTAATAACATTTTTTGATTAAATCAAAATTAGAAATGTTACAGCATATTCAAATTCGAAAAAAGTCAATATCAAAATTCCATTTTCCAGTTAAATTATACGAGATACGAAAAAACGTTATGATACAATATTATTGAATACATAAAGACCCACAAATTTGAATTATAACATTTTTTCATAAGATGCATATTTTTCTTTTTAATTAAAAAAAAAACTATTGAAAATCCAAAATTCAATTTTTTAACAATAATATTGGAAATACCAAAAAAACGTAAGAATACAAAGTTGTTCGTTTCAAAAAGATCTACAAATTTTGTCTGACACAGTTTCTGATAAAAGATATATTTTTCGTTTCAATTCCAAAAAATACGATAAAAATTTAAAAATTCCATTTTTTAGACAAAATATGTGAGATACAAAAAAAACATTTAGATGGAAAATTGTTTGCCTAAATGAGGTCTACAAATTCTCATAAAGAAATTTCGGGACAGGATGTATATTTTATGATTTGATTTTTAATATTGAAAAAATTCAATTTTTTTCACCAAAATATGTGAGATACGAAATAAGCGTTGATCTGCAAAATCGTTTCCTTAAATAAAGTCTACGATTGTTTTTCCTTTTTTAGATATTTGGAAGAAAGTAAATTCTTTTAATCATGTAATTTATTGAAAAGTTATACTGAAATGTATACAGAAAATCGAGCGCGAAGTGCGAGTGTCATGATGAGAATGTGTTCCTTAAGGCCGATAGAGCCTTAAGTAAATTGAATTTCCTGTTTCACTTAAATTCAAAAAGAAATTCAGTGACTTTGAGAAAATGTGTAATTCACATCATCTGTAATATTATTATAAAATTGGTTTGAGCTTCAGTATCAAAATATAAGAAATAAACTTAAATGTATGCGAAGAGCACAAGACCGAGCGCGAAGCGCGAGGTCCAGAAAGAACGGAGCGCGCAGCGCGACGATCGAGTATTACGGAGCGCGAAGCGCGCGATGAGAATGTGCCCGCGAAGCGGGCTGATTGTTTTAATTTGGTTAATTGCACATTTTTCAGAATAAAGTGTATTATGTCAGATTTGAAATTTATCTATTATTTTAGTTTTGCATTCAAACTCTGAATGTGATCCAAATATTTTACACGAGTCTCCACGAGATGTATCGGCTATACTGGTTAAGGCATGCGATTAGAATTGGGTTAGGATGCGTGCATGTGTGCGAGCGTTCGATTCTCGGTGCTGCGAAGTGTTTATAAAAAATTGCGTTTCTGTAATGTACAGTGTTAAATGTAATAGTAAGTTCATGTTAGGATTATATAGCTAATGTAAAAGTGAAAAATAATTAACTATAAGTGCAGGATCATATCACAGAAAATAATATTTTCCTTTTTACACTGTTCAACATTTTTTTCGACTGTCACTTAGACTTTCGATGCCTGGCTTAGAGAAAATAAAATCCACGGTGTTTTAAATTTTCCGCGACTGCCACTTAATCTTTCGAATTTATGTTTTACATTTTCATCGATTATCAAGAAGACTTTATATCGTTCACTTTTAAATTTTGGAATTGAAATTTTTAAATTTTTGTCAACTTTTGTACATATTTCAGACGATTATCTATCATATTCTTCAATAAGGAGGTTCATAATATTTAGTCGACTTTCTAACCTATCCACGAGAATTACACAAAGTCGATGACTTTTTAAGCGACAAATTTTTTTCCGTGTAACCTGCAACTACTGCAGGGCCGTGTAAAAAGTCTTTGGGCCTCGTGTAATCAGGAATTTTTTAATTTCATGCCAATTTATGATTCTGATTAAAATTCTTAGGATTTTTAATTATTAAATCGATTTTCTATGAAATAAAAGATTTTTGAAAGAAACAGATCAAATTTTTGAATTAAAGAACATTAGATAATAAAAAGATTTATATACAGTTTAGAAGTATTAATTTTTATTATTGTATATTAGTGATTATTTATACAGGTTATGATTCCTTTAATTTTTGTTTTCAAGAGTAAAATCAACGTATGTTCAGAATGTAAAAAATTTGAGTTTTTTCAATCCCAAAAATATGATGAAACTTTTAAATCATGAAAATTATCTCATAACGAAATTATGCATTCAAGTTCGCAATAAAAAATTCCAACTAATGAAGTACTATTAAAAAAAAATAGTACACTTATTTACTTATCATCAGTTTGTTTTTCTAACTACTCTTATGTAGTAACTTCTACTGCTTATGTTTACCATGAAAGCTTTAATTGATTTTACTATTCACTTCATGTTAATTGAACTACATGTTCAGTTATTGTTACTACGAATTCAAGTCAAAATTATAAAAAAGTTTGCTTAAAAATGCTTGATTCCTCTTAAGTAATGATCTTATCTAAGAACGTGTTCAGAAAATTTCCATTTTTCTGAGATAAGATCAAATTCTAGTGGGAATAAAGAATAAAGGTTATGTTGTATCTAATGGACCTAACCTTAAACACAAATATTAACAGGGGGGATTCTCTAGTCGGGGCCCCGCCAGATACAAACAGATTTTCCATTCCTAAGCGAAACAAGGAATTCCTCACTGGCACCTGACAGGGCTCCTATCAGTTTTTTCTGGCCTATAAATACTAATTGGGTGCTAACAGTGCCCCTACCAGTTTTTTCTATATTAGGAAATTCTAGTCCGGGCCCCACTAGAACCCAACTTGACATAAGGAAAGATAGGGAAATTTCTACACGGGATCCACAGTTTAGGCCCGCCTAGTCCATGATGTGTATACACGTCATCCGCAGTGAAGGGGTTAACATTGTGTTGCTCTTTTTTACTCAAGATCCAATGATTAATAAGTTGAAACAGAAAGCAACAATAAAACTTTCATGTCGCATAACGCTCAACTTAATAATAATATTATATGATTTTTGAGTAATTTTCCAATTGTTTTCAAAATTTGGCGTATTCATAAAATACACACCTCGTAAAACTATGATGCGAGCATTTGATTTATTGTTGTAAAAGACTTAATTTTCAAAGGAAGTTTGGTTTAATTACTTAAAATAAGTGTAAATATATTAAATTTATTATAAATATATACGCCAATATTTGATTTCCCATTGGGTAAATATGGGGTGTGAAAGTATGGATTTGAAAAAAAAACTTCAAAGTCTGATGTTAAAAAGCAGTGTCCTATCACATCAGGGAATAAAATTGATTTTCACTTCTTTACTTCTGATAAAGGAAAAAACGACAGCTTATGCGATTTTTTTATGCTCAAGACAACACTTGATCCTATCTTGGTAATATCAACTTTACCCATTAATGGGATTCCCTTTCGTTAAAAAATGAACGGAGTTAGGTTTTACGATGCCATTAATTCAACGAATGTAGGTGCTTGGATGTTAACAAGCTATCGACAACTTGACAATGAATCATTAAAAATACACATATATACTGCTGGATCACATGCGGATCGCTTTTACACCCTTATACTGTAGATGAAATGTTGTAAGCTATCACTCTAATCTTTCTTTGAAGGGAATTAAGCAGAAATTGTTTAGTAAATCCAATTTATCAAGAGAAACGGAGTAGTTTTGATTGAATACTATGTTTACGATTAGTGAATGTAATAATGATAGATCAAACTATAGTTTGCATTGCTTGCAATACTTGTCTATTGATGTATAACGATTGAAATTTGTTCTGTAATTATTGAGCAAAGAATGAAATTAAAATAAACGAGTACATATTTCAAAAGTATGAGTGATACAATGTGGTTCAGACTCTGAAAAAATATTTGACCGAATTAAAGAAAATTTCTTATTTCAAAGCCTTTTGTTAATTCAAAAACATTATTTATTTAGGTTAGATAAAATTTGTTTGATTCAAACAAAGTATTTTTATACTAAGTAACAACTTGTTCAAATCAAATAAATTTCTGCTTTAAATCAAATGAATTATATCTTTGACCATATATAGATGTAATAATTTGTTTGTTTTGAAGAAAAATCTATTTGATTCAAAGAATTATTTATTTGTCCCAAAGATGTTTTTTTTTAATTCAACATATCTTTTGTTTGAATCAAAAAAAGCCTTTCAAACAAATTATTTTCTTTCATTCAATCAAATATTTTTTCTGAGTCTAAAGCCAGTCACCCACTAAAAATATTATTTTTTCTAGAAATGTGCAAAAAAACCTGATAAATATCGCAGTCATTTACGCTAACAGCTTGCCTAATATTCATGTTACGTACGAATAATTAAATTTATTATAATAAAAATATTAAATTCGATTATACGCCCGCTTGAGGCTCCAAACTGCCAAATTTCAATTTAGGAAATTGTAAATTAAATAAACCAAAATTTGTTTTTAATCTGGGATCGTATTTGCCCTCTCCTCTGACTGAGGAGGCTATACCCTGCTTTTAAGAAAACCCTCTTTGATTTTTGGAAAAGAAAACTTGAACACAGGAAGATTTCCAGTTTTAGTGTTTAATGTCCGTATAAAAAGGATATACAAATAAATACATATATTGGAACGATACCTTACTACTAGTTTTCCTTGCATCTACCAGTCCCAGGAGAGTGCGAGAGAGAGGGAGAGATTTTTCCCTTAGTTCCTGATTCGTCCTAGACTGGGCAATGGTTTTCTGTTGAGTGTTGCTCAAAATCACACTTTGTCCGATTTGCGAGTCGCGCATAGCACACGCGCACACAAATATTGTTTTTGCCACTTTCTATTAGGCTTAATAAGAGAAAATAACGGTTGGCTTTTAACCAGAAAAGGGTTGAGTGCTTTTAAACTCGCCCTTTTCGCCGCTAGAATTTTCCTATTAAATCTAATTACAATATTTTATGAAAAATTATCACTACCGTTTTGAGATTCGGTAGTATTAATTTTTCCGCGATTTCGCGCACCTTTTTGCCGTTTTTTTTATTAAACGAATTGGACTTTAAAAATAGCCCGCCGAAGAAAGAATTTAATTCTGTTGCTTCTGTCCAGATGAAGCCTTTTGTCTTTTACGTCCGCCCGACACGATTCCAAAAATATAATTTCGTTAGAAAGAGTTTTACGGGTTCAATCAACTAACGAGGATCTAGGAACTGTCGATCTGGGCCGCAGACGGGCACGATAAAAGAAAAATATTTTCTTTATTATTCTAAGGTCTGAATCCGGTCAAGACACTCAGAAGACTGCGAATTTGATTTTGCCTTGATCCGTTTTACTAGTTCATCGCGAGGTGAGCATGGTAGGGTTTTTTGATGATTAAGGAATTAATGATTGGACAGAAGTAATAATGGCAGGGAGGATTTAGGAATTTGCACAAGTGTTGATGTGGTTATTGTGCCATTTGCTGATTTTTAGAATGCAATTATTTCTCCCCTCTTTCTACTCCTATCGTGAGAAAGGAAATGTGCTCATCAATTTTTAGTATTTGATGCATGGTCATCAAATTGTAGAAACAATTTTAGTTTCCAATATATTTCAGAGTAAATCGAAATATATATATTTAATTAGTCTAGGCTTATAATCTTTAAGTGGACTAAAGCTTTGATATAATTATTTAAGTATTCAGATGAGCGTTGGGTTTTAGTTACAAAAAGCACGTGGCTTTTGTGGCGGGAGATCAGCTGGCTAAAGCATTTGAGCAAGGATAGGTGTGTGAGGAGGAGATGCAATTATGAGATGAATGCTAGCCTCGCGATGCACAGCAGAGCGCATCAAGATTTTCTAAAAGAGACCAGTATATTAGGCATGTGCATAGGCGAACGAAAGGAGGAATTGACAAACGGCAGAAAGCTGTGGCGATAAACAGTGCATGGGTGTACGTGTACTAGATATCTCTCTCTCTCTCTCTTCTTCGTTCTCTTTTTCCTCTTCTATTCGCACATTCTATCGTGAGTCTGCTATTGCTTATTCTTTTTCCTATTCTATTCTTTCTCCGCTCATCCTAGTTTTTATTGGCAATTCAAACTTGCAATGCGAGACCTGGTGGTCGACAAGTGAACTAATCAATATGGCTACCGTTGGGCTTCGCACAGCATTGTGTATACTATACTAAAGCCAGATGCTCACACTTCACAGTGTAACGCAGTAATTAATCAATTTTTTGACAAATAAATATATAGTTAACATAAAATTAAGTGAGAAGTGCATAAATAAATATAAGCGTGAGAATGGAATTCTCACCGAAGCACAGGAAAGGAAAGGACTTTACTTGTAAATGCAGTGCTTGTACGTACTCGCATAACGTATTTAACGACAACAAAAGCATTTTTAGCACTTACAGATAAACGTAATTTGAAAAGTCCTATTCAAATCAACAGTAAATACGTGAACGCCGAAGCCCTGCGGCAGCCATGGTTGTTTTCATGCAGCAGCGCCCCTAAGCCCGCGGTGGACGTTTGTTTTGCCAATATCATTGCTCTCACCTTACACTCATTCTTCGCTTTTCTCTTATTTCATACTTTTTAGATCATAGCGATTGAGTGCCTATGCACTCTCGCTATCAATTAATCTAGATTATAAAACATTAATGCATCTGAAAAACAAAAGGGGGAAATAGTATTATTTTTAAAAGTTTTATTCAAACTTTTAAAGTTTAATTTAAATGTATTTAAATAACTAGAATATGAATTACTCTACGTTTCAAGACCAGCTCGCATGACCAAAAATGCTGAATTGCATTAGCCACTGGAATGCAATCAGGTTACGAACGTTCAAAAGTGTGCAGTTCATTCACTTTTAAAGCAATTGATATTTCATAGATTAGATTTTGTATACTAATAAAAACTTTTTCCAAAAAATATTGCGCACTTTGGACCGCCCGTAACAATTCAATTGAAATTCTAAAGAGAAATCCATTGTTAAAGGCTATCGTTAAAATCACATCTCAAACCGCACGAGTATCACCGTACAGACACGCCACTAGAAATTGTGGAATCAAATCATGATCATCGGGGACACAATACTAAATTGCTATATAGCAAACAATTGTAATGGTCCGTTTTACAAAAATTATAAGTACATCGAATATTTTACATAACAATATCCGATGTGGAAAAAATTCATTCCATAACATAAAAATTCTTAAGTACCAATGACTTAAAATTTTTTCACCATTTTCAAAAAAAAACAGGGTGTTTGAAATGATCCAAAATAACAAATCGTTATTTCTAGAAAATGGTGTTTTTTCTTATCGTATAGACAGTCTACTAAGGGCCACATCTGATGCTAGTTAGCCTAGTATATGACATAAAAATTTCTAAGTATCTATCACCCATTTTTTTTAACTATTTGAAAAAAATGCTAGGGTGTCCAAAATGATAAAAAAAAATAAATAATAAATACTCGTGGATAGGATAGAAAGTCGACTAAATATTATGAACCTCCTTATTGAAGAATATGATAGATAATGTCTTTAAGCACAATATCAAGTCATATCTGTTAAAGATTTCTGGTTACAGGAACCTGAAAATTGTAGTGGCTTCGAGGCAGTAAGGTTCGATTTATCTCGATTTATTACGCGCTAGTCTGCAGCTAACTTTATATTAGGTTCAGTTGTCAATGGTTGTTTTTTATCAATGTAAAATCATACTGCTTATTTTATTACGTAAATCTACGTTGTATTATGTTGGCACTACAATTATTCTTTTCCGTTGTAAAACATATAGTGAAATAAGCAGTATGAGTTTCTTGAATAAAAAAATAAGTATTTTAAACTACATTTATTCTATAAAAATTATTATACAAAATTTAATGAAGTATTTTTTATTAATTATATTTTTAATTATAAAATATTTATTTATTTAATAATCTATAACACACACGAACAAGCTAATTTAAGGTTACTGAAACCAGAAAATATGGTTTTCGTAAATAGAAAATGTGTTTATTGGAAACAGAAAAAAAAGAATCATTTAACGTTTTGACTAACTCACAGGTCACTGTGATTAATAATTCTGGTTCCTGTAACCAGAAAAATTGGACACCTGTACAACTCTTCCAAACTCAGTTCTGACCTGAAAATGTGGTCAAAGACAAATTTAAAAGTATTCATCAGGTTACTGTAACCAGGAATTTCTCTCTGTGTACATTATTCTGAAAAATGTGCAATTAACAAAGTGTTAAAAATGCATTACATTTTCAAAAATTTTCAACTTAAACAATTCTTTTTATATTTCAATACTCGCTTAAACTTTGTTAATGTAAGAAAATAACTATAATTTCTACTTTTAATATTTCACTTGTGAAAATACATAACCCTAATTTTTTGTTTTATTTAAACATTTCTTTTTTGAATCCACATACTAAACATTTCTATTGGTAAAATGGTATATTATTTGTAAAAATAAACAAAATTATCAAAACAGAAAATCTATAAACTTCTAACGTTATCATGTCATTTATATTTATACAGCTATAATAGAACAGTGTAATATATTAAATGATACTTAACTTATCAAATTATAATATTTGTTGATTCAAGGTAAACATATACTTACTCGGAACTAATTCTTCAAGGTACGCTTCAATTCAGATTCAAACGAAACCAAACGACACGTAATCTTAAAATCTAACCAAAATTATTACAAAAACAAAAAGCCGAGCCGCATTGTATGCTGCGCGATACTACGAATTACGTTTCTGCGCATCGCTTTTTGCGACTGTCGAGAAAATTTTAGAAGACGGCATATAAAATCTGATGGACTTTAGAATACAATTTACAAAACTATTTGTTTGAATTACTTTCATTTCAAATTATTAGATGGTCTTTTAAAATCTATGAAAAATGAATCCAAAGATTGTGAACCTTTTCATTACTTCTTAGAAAAGATCAGTTAGTGTTTAAAATACTTTTATAATAGTAAATACGCGACTTTTTTTCTTCAACCTTGTTTTTTAAAAGTTATACTGCAAAACTAAGTGTGTTATTTTAAAACACATAAACGTATTATTTCCTTGTAGTTACTTTTTAAACGTTTCCTGGTGTGTTATTATTTAACACAGTACATGTGTGTCTGTTAAATTTTAAGTGACAAATTTTTTTCCGTGTACATAAACATTTTTAAGTGTCTATCACTTAAATTTTCTTCGCAAATTTCAAAATAAAATCACAATGCTCAAATTCCAATGTTCAGAATCTCATGTTAAAAATTGTATTCATCCTGTGTACTTTTTGCTTTTGGCATTTTAATTTCAATATAGCCACTACAATATCAGGACCTGGGCCACATGTGGAAAATCCGATCGGGCCCGGATCGGAACTTGGAAACAAGTTGGGCTATTTCTGCACGGGATTAAGTAAAAATTATTTCTAGAGACTAACTAGCGTCTGAATAGCCATTGGCTTGTGTCTAGCCGAAGAATGTACAAAAGTGTTACAGTTCTGGCTAGACACTAGCTAGAACACTTAGTCTGCGCCAGATATGAGTCTAGACGGTCTAGTATGGATCCAGACCAGCTCCAGAAAATTTCCCTACACAAGATAACTTGCTTTCACTCACATTTTATGTTTTACATAATACAGGACTTCATCTGTCTCATTTAACATTTTTTAAATACACGAGATACTATATAAATTTAAGAAAATAACAACATATTTTTTATTGATAACTGTGAATGCAAATAGTATAGAATTAAATTATTTAAATTTGGCGGTTCCCATAAACGCCTGTATTTAATTTCTTCTTTGAATGCAAAATTTTCCCACTTCCGGTTCGTTCATGAACATTAGTGAAAAGATAGAGCAAAGATTTAAATATCATTCCCACATAAAAATTGAAAATGGCCAATTTTACCTTATCTCTCAAAAACGCTTATAATTACAAAAATAAATGTAAGAAATTTGTTCTTTTTCATTTTGGACATACGTATATATAGTTATTATATACAATATACTACGTTATGAAAAAGAAATGTCATGACTAAAATGTAGAAAATGAATTTTTATAATAATGGAATTAATGTCCTGTTCCAGTTAAGCCAGAAGTCGGACCTTGAAGATGTTATCAGGTAATCACTGATTTCATTGGCTGGAAGCCAGACGGTATTGCAGTTTGCGATCTTTTATGGGGTGATACTAGCAATAAGTGGGTTGTGCTAGCAAGAAAACGTGTAGGCTTCGAAGTTGAGTAATTAAGATTGATGAAGTAAGTTCAAGCAACTTAACAATTACTTAGACAAAAAAGGTATGTGGCTTATTTTTCCGACATAAATTAAAGTAAACGAAGAAAATGGCAAGTTCAGTGCAAAAGATATTTACTAACTGTATCAATATATTGGAGTGTTAATAAAGGATGTTTTTAAGTAGGTTTTTTCACCGCTTTTAGATACACAGGGTCAGTCGCTTTTCCCCCTCGAAATTGAAAAGTTTTTATTCTGGACATTTTTTTGGTACGATGCGTATTTATTGAGATATTTCGATTTCTCAGCATACAAAATTCACCCTGTATGCATATACTTGTGCATATAATTCTTTTGAAAAAATAGAAAGATTTATGCAGCTGAAATTATTAATCATTAATCAATTGAAAAAGGATAATGGAAATAATGCCAAGAAGTGGTTTGCGATGATGACAAATGGATTAGTTAAAAAGTTACAAAAGAATTTCTCACCTCTGGGCCGAGTCATCTGCATTTCAGCAACAGTGGTAACGAGAACAATAACCTGTAGAACCACTAAGTACCACATGTTCGATACTAGATTTGATAAAATGTCGCGTAATTTCTTCGGCCACAGGCAGGATCATCGATGAGATGTCCTTTTGCCGGCGATCCGTATCACCTGCGATACATAAAGGGATTATAATTAATGTTATGCGTAAACAGGTTCACTGCATCAGGTTTATCTTAGGAAACCTATTACCCAGATTTATTATTAAATTATTATAAAATATTAGTGCACAAATTAATATCAAATATTATTTAAATATTTTAGCTTGGAGAAATTTTTCACTTTTTTTCTTTTTAATAATTAATTTGGGAAGGTTTGAGGCCTAAATTACGGTATTGATGTTCTTTTAATTTTTATTAAGAAGCCAACGCGTTTTGTCACTTTGCTAGGGTCCATTCGAACCCGTGCAGAAATTTTGGTGGGGCGCCGATCGGGCCCCGATCGGGAAAAATGTGGCCCCGATAGGGTAATCTGTCTAGCGCCAGACCAGTAATGAAACGCCCTACCCGATCGGGCCCAGATCTGGGTTTATAAAATGGGGGCCCGATCTGGTCCAGATATGGCCCCTTCTATTTTTGTATTTTTAAAAATAGTAAAATTTAAAGGCTTTTCGTTTAATAACAATAAATAGTTGTTTCAAAAAAATTTCTTTCATTAATTCAGATTAGTGATGCAACAGTATAATTAAAAGCATAAAAACAGTATAATTTTTAAACCCATTTTCGTAGTCTGTAGAACTATTCGATTCTTCTGAATCTAAAAATATATTACATTATTAATCATTTTCTTTCTAAAAAATTCACTTTGGAAAATTGAATATACGATATAAAAAATAATGAAACACAATAACGTTCTACACTTAAAATTATAATTTTCTTTTCAAATTACCGTTAATAAAAAAAATTTTCGAACTCGCCATGTACTTTTTGTTTTTGTCATTTTAATATCAATATAGTCACTATACAATATCAGGATCACAACACAAAATTCGAAAATAATCTTGTCTATGATAATCCGAGGTGGTTCCAACCCGGGCCACACCATGTGCCCTCCTGCGGCCACATGTGGAAAATCCGATCGGGCCCGGATCGGAACTTGGAAACAAATTGGGCAATTCCTGCACGGGAAGGCTTAAAAATTATAAAGTTTTCATAGTATCAAATTATAAAAGGACACGGAGAAAAATACTCTGAAGCTACGTATTTGTTTTCTAATAATTCAACATTCAACATGCAAATTTTCACTTTGTAAAAGTTTGTCATTCCATATTTTAAAGAAGACACGTTTCCTTTCAAAGTAAGAGTATGGATGGAATGGGTTACTTGTACAGAGTAAGTATAGAGTTCATTCGATATTTAAAGTGAAAGTTTGACTGCAGTGGTTTAAGTATTCAAATTACTTGCTGTGCAAAGAAAATAAATGGTTTTCATGAGCCATTTGTTAATGAAAACAATTGACTCTATTAGTAACTTTATTATAAATTCGTAGCGTAAGTAGTCTCTAAACTTGAAATGAAATTTGCCAAATACACCAAAAAAAAATTCTTAGTAGATTCGATTACTTTTCAACTATTTTCCGCAGTTTTCAAAGGCCGCAAAACTGAAAGAATAAGTAGTCCTACATAATGCAGCGTCATTAAAAAAATAGTACACTATACTAATCATTAGTTTTTTTTCTAAGTACTATTATGTAGTCATTTCTACTGCTACTGTACAATATCAGCACTAAGAAAAAAATGCTATTGAAACTATAGCATTTTTGCCAAAAGTATGTATATTATGGATTCAAAAAAATATGCCAATACAACTGATACATATGCTATCAATCTATAACCAATTGATTTGAATCAATGATATGCATGCTTTTAGCAGAAATGTTATAAATTCAATAGCAGTTTTTTCTCAGTGAGGGTGAACTTGATTTTATTATTCATGCCAACTGAATTACCTACCAGGGATGTTAGTTGAAGTTTTCCGGTTTTTTCAATAAAGAAAACACTTAATTCTCAAGGGAATCTCAAAAAAATTTTATTCAAAGTATTGACCATTGGATTCTACACATTTTGCCCATCTTTCAGGCAAATCATGGATACCATTCCAAAAAACTTTTTCTCTTTCAAGGCAAACCATTCGACGAGCCATTTTTCAACTTCATCAAAATTGGCGAAGCGCTGCTCTGCGAGTCAGTGTCCCATCAATGCGAAAAGGTGATAGTCGGACGGGGCGGGGTCTGGAGAGTACAGCGGGTGCGCTAAATTTTCGCAATTCAATGCTTTTAATGTGTTCTTCACCACTTTAGCGGTATGAGACGGTGCGTTGTCATGTTGTAGGATAACTTTGCCATGTCTTCGGGC
This sequence comes from Diplolepis rosae, assembly GCA_030998225.1. Taxonomy (NCBI): domain Eukaryota; kingdom Metazoa; phylum Arthropoda; class Insecta; order Hymenoptera; family Diplolepididae; genus Diplolepis; species Diplolepis rosae. Next base: position 211,961 of record JAPYXD010000082.1, read on the forward strand.
CCATTCTGGCCGTTTTTCGATCAACGCATGATTCAAATTGATAATTTTTTGTCGGTAGCGATCCGTATTCACCGTCTCACCAGGTTTCAATAACTCGAAGTAAACCACACCATACTGGTCCCACCAAACTCAGAGAATTGTCTTACGGCCAAAGCGATTTGGCCTTGGAGTCGATGGGCCGACCTCACTGGTGAAAGCCATGATTTTTTTCGCTTCGGGTTCTCGAAATAAATCCATTTTTTGTCCCCCGTGACAATTCGATGCAGAAAAGATTTCCTTTTGAACCGTTGAAGCAGCATTTCACAAATGGTTTTTCGATTTTCCATTTGTCTATGGTTCAGTTGATGTGGTACCCATTTTCCATACTTTCGGATTTTTCCCATGGCTTTTAAACGTTGGCAAATTGCTCCTCGGGTCACATTTAGTGTTTGTGCCAATTGTTGTTGCGATTGGGTTAGGTCTTCATGCAATAACGCCTGCAATTCCTCGTCTTCGAACTTTTTCGCTGCACCAGGATGTTCATTGTCTGTTAAATCGAAATCTTCACTTTTAAATTGACGAAACCATGTCTCACATGTTCTAATCACTGGAGCATGTTCACCATAAGTTTCTACCAGCATCCGATGAGCTTCAACTGCTTTTTTCTTTTGATGAAATAAGAAAAGCAACGAATGCCGCAAATGCGATTTAATTGGAACGAAACTCGACATATTCACTGAGGTAAACCACTATGATGCTATTATTTTGGCAGAATGTAATTGTGTATTTTTGAAGGTTATTGTCCATAGAAAAATATGACATAGATGCCAAATCATAGAAATGTATACAAATCTCTAGCGACATCTATGAGTAAAACCGGCAAATTTCAACTAACACCCCTGGTATACGAGGTTTGTCCGGAAAGTATCGGCCTTACCTTTATATCTCCGCGCCATAGTGTTCGAGCGACCTCTGCGGGGCATGAACGTCAACAGTTAAGCCTCACGAACCTATCGGTTGCTTGCTCACTCAAAACGTATGGTTCATGTGCAGCGTGTCTTTGTTTACAAAGCTATTTTTGAGTTCGGCGGATTTTGTGATTCTTAAAAATGTCTGAAAAACAAGATCAACGAATTTACATCAAATTTTGTTTTCATCTCGGAAAAACGAGTTTGGAAACTATTCAGATGATGCAGGAGGCCTTTGGGAATGAGTGTATGAGCAAAACACGAATAAAAGAGTGGTATAATCGTTTCAAAGCAGGCCGCACTTCTGTTGATAGTGATTCTCGTTCTGCTCGACCTTCGAAGACAAAAACATTAGATAATATTGATCGGGTTCTGACTTGCGATTGAAGGTGATCGTCGATTAACTGTTCGTGAACTAGAAAATGATCTCGGAATACCGAAAACTACTGTTTGAGAAATTTTGAACAAGATTTTAGGAATGACTCGCGTGTGTACAGTGACTGGCTTGTTAACCACGATAACGCGCCAGCGCATTCATCGAATCTTGTGCAGCAGTTTGTGAGTAAACACAGTATCGCATTGCTTCGACAGCCTCCGTACAGTCCCGGCATAGCCTCCTGTGACTATTGGCTGTTTCCAAAACTCAAAAAACCACTCAAAGGACAGCGATTCGATGACAAAACGACGGTTGAAAATAATGCAGCGTGCGTACTCAAGACCATCCCTAAAAGTGAGTTCCAGGACTGTTTCGAGAAGTGGAAACATCGCTGGAACCGTGTTATTCAATCAAGTAGGGATTACTTTGAAGGATGCCACCCACCTGATGATGAAGAATAACGCCAGGGTGGAGATATGAAGGTAGGCCCGATACTTTCCAGACAGACCTTGTATATTTAATTATTTTTACTACGTTTACACAATCAGATCTACTACAGAACAACACTAATGTTAACTACCAGACTTTTCAACGGAGACTTTGTTTTTAATAGGAGATTTAATTAAATTAAATTTTTAATAATATAATATTTAATTAAATTTAATAGTTAGATAGGAAATGGGGGATTGGAAAAGATAGAACATTTCTATCTCTCCCAACCCATCACTTTGCATCCCCAAAACTCCATCTTTTCCTATCACTTAGTCTATCCGCCTTCTGAAGTGGTATCTATCTTTTTCTCTATCTTTCGTGATCGACCACTTGTATCTTTTTCTATCCCTCATTTATCTCCCCATAGTGCAAATTTTAATCTCTCTCTATATCCCTCAGTATCTATTCATACCACGAAATGAAGAGTGCAGTTCTTTAAGGTATTGTGTCCATTTTACATAGGGGAAGACTATTACATACTTCATTGGCTATAAAATATAATCACCCTTATAGAAAAAGAATATAAAATATCTTAGTAGTGGACTAATCTTCTTTTGTTGTAAGGAGTGATAATGAGAAATAGAAAGAGAGTCTAAAATTTGTAATAGGGAGAAATAGGCATCGACAAGATTGGCAAGAAGATAGAAAAAGATTGACGTTGATAGATGAAGGATATAATGAGATAAAAAAGGGGAAATTGAAGAAGATGGACGCAAATTAAGATTTATAAAGAGATAGAAAAAGATCAAGGTGGATTGATGAAGGATTGGATGGGATAGAGATCAGGTGATTGGAAAAGATAGCCATAGACCTAGGTTGGCAAGAAGATAGAAAAAGATAGACGTGAATTTATATTCAAAAAGAGATAGAAAAAGATTAAGGATGATAGATAAAGAATTGAAATGGATAGAAAAGCAGTTTTCAGAAAAGATAGATGTGAATTCGAAATGAAAAAGAGATAGAACTGGATAAATCATCTCTGTCTTTTTCTATAACAAAGATTTAAAATTATCCAAATGGATAATATTTCTATCTTTTTACGTCCAGCAGGGTCATCACTAAAGCATACAAGTACCATGCTTGATAGTATTTGTGTGTTTTAGGGGTTTAATAAAGAGCAATTTATTATATACTCGAAGTATAAGTGTTTCGGCGGCCCTGAAGTACAGTGCTACCAACTTACGAAAAAAAAGATTTTTAAAAAATTATTAGGGCGGGCCTTTCAAATTACAAATTCCTGGTACATTTTTGACACAATTCAAATAGAAGGTCTACAATTTATTTGTAATGTCATCAATTTCAATCTAATTTGAATCTAAAATCAATTCACAGAATCAGAATCAACAATTCGCAAATTTCATTCTTGAATAAGATGATGGTTTTTCTGAAAAAATCGTCTTTGCAGATGAATCTTATTTTTATTTGAATGCTTACGTTCATAAGCTGAATTTTGCATTTTGTGCTTCAGGAAATTCAATAGTGATTGTTGAGAAGCTTCTACATTCCACTTATGTTACTGTTTGGTGCGTTTTTTGGTCTGAAGGAGTAATTAGGCCGTAGTTTTTTTTAAATGAAGCTGGAAACGCGGTTACAGTCAATGTATCGCATAATAGCAACATGTTCAAACATATTTTACGCTATTATTGATGATATGGATGTGAGTGATATCCCGAGTGGAAATATAGGTTCTCTGGTAATTCTCCATAGAGTCAAATCAATTCGCTTTTGGCTCTCTTTAGTCTTAGACGTTCTCCTTTGATTCTCTTAGGTCCTAGTTAGTTCTGTTTTAATTATCTTTATACATCTTTTCGATCATACTCAATTCTCCTTTGATTCTCTTTAGTCTCTTTGCAATTTCCTTGCGCTTTTCTAAGTTCTCATTTAAACTTTTATTGATCTCTATAATATTTTTAAACTTTTTTTGATTCTCTATTATTTCCAGAGTATATGAATGTTTTACTCTAATTTAATTATTAATTATGAACTATTCTTTAATATGTAATAATGTCCAGCATATTAATTATAATCTACTATTAAAAACATGTATTCAATGGTAATTAACACTAGTTTACTAATTTCATATAGTTATAATAATATTTTAATGTGAGAGGATATTAATTAAACTAGGCTGGAGATATTAATGTAAGACTATATTTATTCAAGCTTTTCTTGATTAAAGGGTAATCCGACATACACTTAATTATCTACATTCATATAAACACAAACTGATATTAGGGTTGCAATTGGAATAGCAATTACGTTTTCGAAAATTTCACATTGTTGTGAAAATGATAAACTATGATGCGGAAAGTAGTTGTCGTGGGTTTGAAAAACATTTTGACAAATAAGTTGGTTTTGTAGAATTGCAAAATATAAATTGGCACATTCGCAGTTCTGAATAGTTTTTAGAATAGGACGAATTGAATGGAGGACTCACGACACTTCATTGAGAATCTTATGTAAGGGATACGCCAGCTTTAATATTATTCTTTTTTGACTTTAGAGCTTCCATATTTATGTATTTTCAAACTAAAAATTTTGAGTTTTTTGCGCATTTTTTGACTTTGAATAACTGTTTTGTCTTTCAACCAATTGTCATGATTCTTTTTACATTCTCATCATATGAGAAGGTATTGGTTTTATGTCAAAAATGACTTTCGAAATTTTCATCAAATCTTTACGTTTTGAGATCCCCTGTGTCAGAAAAAACGGGTTTTACGAAAGTGTCTGTCTGTATGTAATAGGTCATGTGCGGCATAACTCTCGATAGAATTATCAGATTGAATTGAGCTCTGTCACACTTTATCAGAGCCGAAAAATTAAGGAAAAGTTCGTTAACCAGCCACATCCAATCAAAATTGAGGGATTGAGCACTACTTTTGTGTTTTTGAAAATAACTTTTTGAAAAAATCAAAAATTTCAATAATGGTTTTAGATAGTGCTCATAAATCTCTAAATCAGTTAAATTATACGAGATACGAAAAAACGTTATGATACAATATTATTTTCTACATAAAGACCTATAAATTTTAATTGTAACATTTTTTCATAAGATGCATATTTTTCTTTTTAACTTAAAAAAAAACTATTGAAAATCCGAAATTAAATTTTTTAACAATAATATGTGAAATACGAACAAAATGTAAGAATACAAAGTTTTTTTTTTTTTTTTATTTAGACGCTTAAAGTCGCATCGACTGCTATGGTCATTAGCGACTACAATGTAGCTATATTACAAAAAGGTTAAATAGGTAATAGTGCGTAGTAGGTATAAAAGTGAGTACATAGTTTTAGATTTTTTGTCGTATATCGATGTCTTCAAGGAAGTTGAGTACTCTGTTGAAAGTAATCGGATCATTGAGCATCCACTTCAGGTTAATTCCGATATTATGCTTGTTTCGCTTTGTTGTATACTTGATGCATGCAGTCAGGACGTGCTTGATGGTGAGGGTCACTTCGCAGGTATCGCAGTTTACTGGATCACTTTTGGAGTAAATGTGGGAGTGGGTCAGGATCGTGTGGCCAATCCTCAGACGAGTAAGTGTTACTTGATCTTTTCGATTTTCAAGGAAGATTGAGTTTTTTTCAAAGGTGTCATTTCTGATCAAGTGTAATTTGGTGTTCATTTTAAGGTCCTTGTAGTAAACAGCGGCAGAAGCTTCAAGAGCCGGGTGCGAGCAAGCTGATTTGGCTAGTGAGTCAGCTTCGTCGTTTCCTTCAATGCCCATGTGGGATGGGATCCAAATTAAAATGATGTCTTTTGATTGGTTTTTGAGTTTGTGGAGATACTCTTGTAGTTCTTGGGTGATGTGGTCAGTTACTTGTGCTTTTCATTGCCTCAATGGCTGGCATCGAGTCAGAGAGTATTATAAAGTTTGAATTTTTGCTGGCATCAATAAATTTTAGTGATTGCAGAATAGCATACGTTTCACATCTAAATATGCTGTAAAACTCAGGTAGTTTGTGTTGGAATTTAGCCTGCGGTGTGACTACTGGGCAGCCGCAACCAGCGGTAGATTTCGATCCATCAGTGTAAATTTGGGTATAGTTTGGGAGAGAGTTAAGAATATTATTCAGGACAGATTTGTATTCGTTAGAGTTAGATTGCTTTTTGGGCAATTCGCATAGAGTAGTGATGATAGTTGGGACTGAATATTTCCAGAAGGGAAAGTTACGCACTTTCTTATGGGCAATCTTTGGAAGAGTAAAGTTTATTTCTTGTAAATAGGTGTTTACTCTCATGTAAAAGGGTCTTGAAGCCTTCTGGTGTTTATAGTATTTGTGCTGATAGTTTCCTTGGAAGATATTTTCATGCGTAGGATTTGAGGGAGCTGAAGCTATCGCAGTAGCGTAAATCAACGTTAGTTGTTTTCTTCTATAGTCGAGTGGAGATTCACCTGCATCAGAGAGTATGCTGCTGATTGGGCTTGAGAATAGGGCTCCCATGGCGATTCTCAATCCTGCGTTGTGTATGGGTGAGATCATATTTAAGACATTAGGTTTAGCCGAGTTGTATATAATAGATCCATAATCTAATTTGGTTCTAATGATGGCTTTGTAGGTGTTTATCAGTAGTGTTTTGTCGGCTTCCCAGTTTCTCTTTGTGAGGGATTTGACTATATTGAGTCTTTTGTAGCAATCCGGTCTCAAGTACTTGAGGTGAGGGGTCCAAGTGAGCCTGGTATCAAAAATAAGGCCTAGGATTTTCAATGTGCCTACTAATTCTAATTCATGGTTATCCAGGTAAAGAGCGGGTATATTCTCAAGAGATTTTTTTTGGAGAATAGGATACACTTTGATTTGGTTTTGGACAATTTGAGACCAGTTTGCATAGACCACTCCAGGAGATTATTAAGACAGTCCTGAAGAATTTCCTGAGTTGTAGAGAGGGATTTGCCACTGTAGTATATAGTAAGATCGTCAGCAAAGAGGCTTTTTTTTGTTGGCCGTGGGATAAAGTTGGTGATGTCGTTAAAAATTATTAAGAAAAGAGTGACACTCAGGACAGATCCTTGCGGTATTCCATTTTCAAGTATGACTTTTTTGGACAGGTAGCCATTAAGTCTCACTTGGATAAATCTTTCTCGCAGGGAATTTTCGATGAATACTATCATTGATCCGTCTATACCGTTGTTGAGCAGTATGTGAAGGATTTTATTTCTCCAGACCATTTCATAACATTTTTCGATATCCAGTGAGACTGCCATGAGATGATCATCATTGATGAATGCATCAAGTATGTCAGTTTCAATGCCTACTAGAGAGTCAAGAGTAGAACGCTTTTCCCTAAAAGCATTTTGGTAGATATTGAAGAATCCTTGATTTTCTAGAAACCATCTAAGTCTTTTGTTAATGATTTTTTCCATAAGCTTGCACATATTGCAGGTTAAGGCGATGGGTCTGTAGCTACTGGCTTTCAATTTGTCTTTACCTGGTTTGTAGATAGGGGCAACAAGGGATTCTCTCCAACTTTTAGGGAAAACCTTGTAGTTCCATATGCAATTAAAAACATCCAGGAGATAGCACAAAGTATTTGTTGGAAGGTTTTTCAAAAGGATATTTGGAATCTTGTCAGGACCTGGACTGGTGTTTTTGGACTGCTTAAGTGCGTATAAAAGTTCGGTCATTAGGAGAGGAGCATTTAGGGCCGAGTTTTTGTTTGCGAGGAATCTAGGATCCCTACAGTTTTCGTATTCGAGCTTGAGAGTGAGAAAATTTGTATCGTAGTTTTTGTTACTTGAATTATGTGCGTAATTATCAGCCAGCTCGTCAGCAATTTCGATGGGGTTAGAGGTAATTTGACCATTTGCTTTTTGTAGTGTTGCGATATGCGTTGACATTGATCTTCCCTGGATAGCGTTTATCTTTTTCCAGGCTTCAGAAATCGAGGTATTATATTTTAGTGATGAAGTAAAGTCGATCCATGATTTCCTGCTGCTCTGCTTGTTTATTTTCCTAGAGAGTGCTCGCAGTTTTTTGAATTTGATCATGTTTTCAATGGTCTTATGTTTTTTGTAGGTATTGTAGGCATGTTTTTTCTGTAGGATGGCTTCTTCAACTTCAGCGTTCCACCAAGGAACTTGGTTGTTGAATGATTTATGGGACTTTTCGGGATGGAAAGATCAGCAGCCTCAGAGATAGCCTCAACTAGCTCGGCAACGATGTTGTCAATAGTGCTTCTGTTTTCGGCTGTAGGAGTTTTTAGCTGACTGGTTTTTCTAGTGATTATGTTTTGAAATAGCTCCCAATCCGCTTTTTTGAACTTCCATCTTGGAATATAGTTGTGTAGAGTGGAGTGAGGATTTTCTAGTTCCAGTTGGATAGGAAAGTGGTCGCTATCATAAAGATCGTCCAAGACCTCCCAAGTTAGTCTTTGAGCTATATTAGCACTGCAGAAGGATAGATCTATCGAGCTAAAAGATGCATTTGAAATAGTAAAATGAGTAGGTTGAGTGTTGTTCAGGAGAGTGAGTTCAGATTCGTTTAGTAGTTTCTCGATTTTCCTTCCTCTGGGGTCAGTGTGATTTGAACCCCAGATTTGATTATGACTATTGAAATCACCCAGTATAATGTATGGTTTCGGAAGTTGATCGATAAGATTTCTGAATTCGATAAGGCTAAAATCATATCGATTCGGAATGTAAACATTGCATTATCGATGGGTTCAAGTCTTTGATCAGGAGCTGTAGATTTTCTCGGCGGGGGTAAAATCCGTTAAGATTCCACTGAATAATTTAAAGAGCCATTTAGTTGGTTATTTAGAATTTTTAGTTGTCCATGTCCTCTGATTGCGTTAGGGATTCGCCATCCGAGCAGGAGCTGAGGACAGGGTTGGCAAGTATCGCTGCAGGTGTAGTCTTGCAGTTTTTGGCAATGTGTCCTGGCTTTTTGCATAGGAAACACGTTAAGGTGTCAGTTGTTAGGTATATCCAATAGGAGGTGTCTTCATAGTTGATTTGTAGTGATTCTGGAACTTTCGAAAGACTGTCAGGGTGTATATACAACTGTCTTCGGAAACTGAGTATGTGACTGAAACCGGGTTCTGAAATACCGGCTCTCGGTAAAGTTAGCTGAGAGGTTGTAACGACATCAATATTATTAAGTGCTGTTATTATGACGGAATGCGGAATAATAGGACAAACATTTGATAGTATGAGTTTCTTATATTTAGTGATCAAAGGTCGAAGTTCCAATACGTGTTCTCTTATACGGATATTCCCGTGTTTCTCTGTAAGGTTTTCTACTACTTTTTTGCTGGCGAGGTACATGCATACTCGCCCGTTAGAGATTTTTGAGGCAAATCTGATGTTTGTTGGTCCGACTAATTTACCTATTTCTGTTGTGTAGTCTGCTAAAGGAATATCCTGTTTCGATTTGATGACAATTGCTTGATCTTTTGATGGAAAGGAGTCTCGTTCAGTGGCAGCTGCATAGCTTTTTCTGTAGTTGGTTGAATTTGTTTGGGTCAAGTCTGTGGGGGTGGGTAGACTTTGGTTGTTTTCATTTGGTTGGGAAGCCATCGTTTGAGGAGTGCATTAAAATGCACACCTCAATTGAAATATTCACTCAGTCACTCGGAATTATTTATATCACAGTATTTGTCTAGAATAGATAAGGTATAAGGTACACGCGTTCAATGAATAAACACGGAGCGCACACGTAAACACTTCCGACCACGACAGAAGCCGAGACGGAACTTAAAATACAAAGTTGTTCGTTTCGAAAAGATCTACAAATTTTGTCTCACACAGTTTCTGATAAAAGATATATTTTTCGTTTCAATTCCAAAAAAAAATACGTTTAAAATTCAAAAATTCCATTTTTTAGACAAAATATGTGAGATACAAAAAAAACGTTTAGATGGAAAATTGTTTGCCTAAATGAGGTCTACAAATTCTCATTAAGACATTTCGGGACAGGAGGTATATTTTATGTTTTGATTTTTAATATTAAAAAAATTCCATTTTTTTCACCAAAATATGTGAGATAGGAAATAAGCGGTTTTCTGCAAAATTGTTTCCTTAAATAAAGTCTACGATTGTTTTTTCTTTTTGAGAGATTTAGAAGAAAATAAATTATTTTAATCATGTAATTTATTAAAAAGTTACTGAAATGTATACAGAAAATCGAGCGCGAAGCGCGAGTGTCGTGATGAGAATGTGTTCCTGAAGGCCGATAGAGTCTTAAGTGAATTGAATTTCCTGTTTACCTTAAACTGAAAAAGAAATTTAGTGAATTTGAGAAAATGAGTAATTTACATCATCTTTAATATGATAAAATTGGTTTGAGCTTCAGTATTAAATTATAAGAAATAAACTTAAGGGGGTACTATGGTAATCTTTTCTCAAAAAATAAAAATTTTTTGTTTGCAGTTTCGGTTACTTTAAACCCTAACGTATAATGAATAAACCTCCCTGTACTTCAGATGATATCGAAAAGTGATAAAAAATGAGATTTGCCGCAAAGGGTCGAGCGCGCGGATAAAGCATATCGATACCCACATTCTAATATGCCGTATCCCACAAAATTTGAGAAATTGACTTTTCTTGAAAAATGGATTAATAATAATGTTTTACAGCTTATATTAAAATCTTGTGAGTCAAATTGTTTATTTAATATTTTTAAATAAATAATCTAATATGTCGTATCCCACATGCCGATTTTCACGAATTCTAATATGTCGTATCCCACATCCATTGGTTAGGTCAGCGCCAGCGATGTGACAGTCAATTTTTATTTTGTGATTAGTCTTAAGTTTATTTTGAGAAATTATTTAATAAAATGAGTAAGAAGGTAATTACAAATAATATTTTTACAACTCCAATTAAATCTAGAGCATCCGCTGAAAAAAAGAACTAAAAGTAATGGCAACAATTACAGGCATTAAAAAAAGTGTTGCTGAGGGATACACACTGCTTCTATGATAATATAAAATACATTGATGATACTGACTCTGCTTCTGACCAATCTCCATGAATAAAAAATTTGGAAGCCGAGAGTAAAAATATAGTTAAGGTAACTGAAAAGACTAAGAGTAAGAAACGAAAAGCTAGTCAAGTTAATCAAGGTGTTAAAAGCAAAGTACTGCGTACTAATAATAGATTTAAAAAACCTGAAGATAATGATATTAATTATAAAAAAAATTGTGATAATACCAGACGAAAGAGGACAAGAAATTTTCAACAATCTCAGCAAGAAAATGTATCTGAAGTAAAAAAAAAAAAAAATTAAGAGTACTTAAAATGAAAAAAAAAATGTTTTAAGCAATATTAAAGATAATCAAAATAAAATGTATCAATAATGTTATATTATAATAATTATTTACATTTATTTATTTGTGCTAGCAAGACGTTTTTATCGTTTCCTGAAAAATTTTCCAAATGTGGGATACGACATATTAGAACGTGGGTATCGATATGCAACTTTAAAAATGTTTCAATACTTGAGAAAATTTATTTATAAAAATTGTTTAAACAAATTAATTTTATAAATTTGGTAGCAGATTCGTGACCAGCGACCCAAAAAACATATAATGCGATATTCAAGTTGTGAAAAAATAATTTTTATCACCATTCTTATGATGATGATAGTGATATTTTTTTGCAAAATCTTTAACTGCGTTTTTCTCAAAACTGTGTTTTTTGAACTGGTGCCCACGATTCCGGCCCGTCTACTTGGCCGATTTGCCTACTTTTTTTTTTAAATGTTCAGAAAACACCTGGCTATGGAATGACCCATGACCATTACTGTAAGTTAATATTTAACAACGTTATGACACAATTATTTACAAAAAACAGGCAAAAAAAAAGAAAAAAAATGAAAAGTTGCACTGTTTGTTTATTTATGAAGATATTTTTTTGGTCAAGGGTCATGAGATAGCCATTCATATGTACTTCAAAATAAAATTTGTTTCGTATGTTTTAGATCATCCACAAAGGAGAAATCGTGGGCACCACTTTTAAACATGGTGTCCTATGGTCCCGTATATCTACACCGGATATTAATAAAAATTAACAACCTAAATTTTTTTATACCCTCCATAACGTGTACTAAAAGGTACAAAAACATTTTGACTACAGAATAAAAATTTGTGCAAAAATAAAATTCTTGAAACAAAGGCCATTATTACTTTCACTGAGAATCAGTGATATTCGACTGACGAATCAGTCAAATAGATTGAACTCACTTATTGAATCAGTGAAATCTTCAGGTGGGAATAATAAAAGCAACAATATATTTTAATGATCGATGAACACGTTTATTTCAGGTTAAACAACACTAAAAATAAATTACTTAATTATTATTATGTATTGTAATTATTGTGTACAATTATAGTATGTATAATTAAAAATTAAAGATCTATCGTTGTACTTTAAGCGTTCGCAGGGAACTTCGCGAATCCAAAGGTTATGTTCACGTGGCGCGTTCACTGATTCCTCAGTGAAATCAAAGCAGGGCACTGATTCATCAGTTGATATATTTTCACTGATATAATCAGTGACTATTTCACTGATTCAGGTTTAGAGGGTAGTCTGTTCCCAGGGTCTAAAAAATTCAAGTCTGTGTTATCTTTCAGTTTAAAATTGATAAAATCTGTAATCTCCTACAGAAAATTGGAAACGTGGTGATTGTTTATACATAGCGTATCATGCTCTGACGAGTTAAAAGCAAGTCAACGAGAAAATTGTAAAATGATTTTGCATATATTTGTTTTCTCCCATGTACCAGTGCTTGTTATGGTTCGCCAAGTAGCGCGCACGTATAGTTACTTGTACGGTAATAGGAATTCGTTCGACCATGCAACTTCATGATCGGAGCTGACAACCGCCCTGAATTTTTCTCACGACCGTCGGATCTTTCCAGGAATTATACACTTTCTGATTTTTGTGCAAATTATTTAGATTTATCACCATGTTCTTATATCTTGATTAATCTTCTTCGAAATTAATTGAGAAGGGATGTTTGTATACATATATTTATAAAGTTTAGAAACAGAAGTATGAATAATGGGAATTTTTTTATGTTACGAGAGGAAAGATTATAAAAATTAAAGAAGATTCAATGTAGCATAAAAATAAAAATTTGAATTTAATCGTAAATATTATTTATGATTGTATACTCGAACTTTTATTTCCTTATTTATTGCCTCATTCACAATTCGACCGGAATGCAAGATAAATGTGAAAGTTACGTGAATTGATTGATGGATTCAGGGTTAACAATAATTTAAATCCACGAGAATACCTGCTAATGAGAAATAAATTAGTGCTTTGTTGTAATTTGTCACTTAGTCACTGTAATTTAACAAGAGCATTTGCTCTTCAACTTAGTCGATTATTCATTTATTAAACGATAATTTTAATTTTTTTTATTTAATCATTATTTATTTATTATCAGATCATCGAAAGACCCAGTCTTGAAGTCGAAAGCGTCTCTTTTTCCGCAGAAGGATTTTAAATTCTTTTAATTTATTTATTATACTTTATGTTTTAAGTTATATTTTTTCTACATTGTATCAGTTTTTTCTCAAACTGATAAAACATTTCATTTGCGTAAATACTTTTATTTTGCATAAAATAATAATTTCCTTTAGTAAAAAATATTATGTTCAATTATAATGCTGTCATTATGTCAATTCTACTAATGAATTCGGATTCGCGAATCATCTCTAATAAGAAGCATTGATCCTGTTGAACGAGCATTAAACAAGTTTTTGGAATATACTTAATAATTTCCAGATTATTCGAAATCATCCTGAAGTAGTTTATGTGGAGCCAGCGTGTTGTTTGGCGAATTTTTATGAATGATTTATGTTCTGATCCTCAGTACGCAAGCGAAGCGCCAGCAACACTGCTTTCTCATATGCCGCCCATTGTTCTTCACAGGATGGATCGTACCGAAAAGGTTATTTACGTTTTTAAATTAATCGTAGCCGACGTCATTGAAGCCTAGAGTTGCATCGATTCAACTCTACTAAAACTTCCTTCGATTATTTCGTGGGAAAAATTGCCTTTTTTTTCTTTCGCGTTTTTTTTAAAAAGAAACCTGAACACTGCATTCATATTTACTATCTCAAACCTTTTTTTATGATAACTCGATACGTAAATGATATTATATTCTACTACTATGGTAAGACAAATAAAAAGACGGTTTTATTCAAATATAAAAATTCGATCACTTGGTTAAGTTTTCTACTCTCTAAATCTGAATCAGTCAAATTTTCACTTGTTGAATCAGTAATTCGCGCTTTTACTGATTCATCAGTGGAAAAAATATTTTTCACTGTTAAATCAGTTGATTTTCACTAAAGTAACCAGTGAAATTTGACTGATTCACATCAACCTCTTTTTAGCTATTTGAATCAGTCAAATTTCACTTAAAATCAGTAGATTTTGACTGATTCAGATTTAGAGAGTAGTGATGTTGCACAAAAAATCAAAAAATTTACTTGCTATATAATTGGACCCGATTGGGACCGATTGATTCGAATGGCCCCATTTCAAAAATATGATTGAATCCAATTTATTAAACGGATTCAAAATGGTCACGCCTGATTGAATCCGATTAATAAATCGATTTCAATGATGTTTTTGAAATGGGTCCAATCGAATCAATCGCTCCCAATTGGGTCTAATTATTTTTTTCTATAAGGGAAAGCAAGTACATGAGTTGACAGCCTAGTTAACCAGCAGTAAAGAGTAATCTACTTTAATAAATAAAAAAATGTTGAATTTCAAATTGAAATCGTAGACTCGAACGCAACGTTTTATTTTGCACATTTATTCCGTTATTACAAGCCTATAATTCTTGTCGGCATTATGAAAAATAGTTGTATAGTTCTGTGTTTCGAAAATAATTGATAAAATCATCTCTAAGGTAGTTGATCCACGAAAATTAGCCCTCAGGCAAAAATAGATAATTTTGCTTTCAAGAATAGCAATATTATTATTGAAGGGCTATTTTGGAAGAGAAAAAATTAATTTCCATAAAAAAAGTGTGAAATACAGAAAAATAATTTTATTAATAAATTTTATTTTTGCCACAACTTTTTTTCTTATCGATTCTTAACAAATTTGAAAAAATTATGCGATTTTCATAAATTACAAATCACTTTTTCAAGAAAAAGATCCACTACAACTTAACCATTTTCAATTTGCGAAAATGAATAAATTACTATCAAATTCGGCAATTTGTTTATAAAAATTTCGTTTTGGGAAATGTTTTTATAATGGTTTCAGCTATTAAAGAATTTATTTTTAAAAATCAGGAACAGTGAATTTGTTAATAAAATTATTTTTCTGTGCTTCAAATTTTCTTCATGTAAAATAATCTTTTCTCTTTCAAAAATAGCCCTTGAATAATAATATTGCCATTCTTTAAAGCAAAGTTATCTATTTTTGCCTCAAGTCTAATTTTCGTGGATTAAAACTACCTTAATAAAAAATTGAAAATTTCAATTATTACTCACTTAAACTCGCAATGAGCTCATCAACTTTGCGAACTTTCAAATAAAATTTACAGAGGACATGTATAGTATTATGATATCCTTGTGTTGTCCATTCAATAAGAAGCAACAAATTTGTGTTTTGTAATTATAGCTTGCATATACTTACTGTTTGTTAGTAAGTAAATAAACTATACACATTTACAACAAAATGTAATTAATCAGTCACTATTTAGCCACTCGTTTAAGAGAAAATGGTTTTATTTCGATAAAGTAGTTTAGACTCATGTGCGAATTCTTATATTTTGGAGTGAAAAAAATGAGAAAATGGATTTTAAACATTATTTTTATGTTTGCATTATAAAAATAAATATTGAAACAAATTACTCTATTGGACATATCCACAAGAATGTACCCCATAAAGCAAGAAAATGAAATGTAAAAAATAAATTTAAAAAAAAAAATTTTGTTGCTTGCAAAGGTAAACAATACAATCATAGTTTATGTTTCCAAAGGTGGCAACACTCTTTATCCACTTTCTTGGCTACATTTTTTTATTTGAATTTCCCAAATAAATAATAGAACAAATAAAAATATCAATAAAAATACAAATTTTGATGTTAAAACTCAAAACAGGTTAATTTTTGTTTTTACTCGAGAAAAAGTTAGATTTTCAAACATATGTCAAGAAGATACAAAAAGTGTTAACTCCTTTTAGTTCGAATATAAAAATAGTTGAGTGGTGTTTATTTCTTTATTTTGTTTTGGAAAAAAGTTAATTTTGTGTTTTACACCCAGAAAAAAGTTTCTTTGATTCAATCAAATGTGTGCATTGCTATACAGTCAAAGAATAGTTTCTTTGATTTGAAGAAATCTCTTGATTATTTTTTATTTGAATCAAAATAATATTTTTTTCAATCAAATAAATAATGTTAAAAAAATATTTTCTTTATTCAAGAAATGCTAGAAACATCATTTATTAAAGTCAAATAAATTTATATTTGTTTTAGAGCTTTTTTTTACTTCAAATTGAAGAAATTAAGTTGAAAAAACGATTTCTTAAATTTACATAAAACTTTTTTCTGGTTTTAAGCTCTAAGACGTTGATTCTAAGATGTGCCAGCGTGACGATGGTGTCCGTCACGTCTTCATCTCTAGTGTCTGTCACACACCAATTAGACGATAAATCGTCTATGAATAATTTCTTGTCTTTCATTCCATAATTTCATGAAAACATCATATTTCTACTGTGCATGTGATGTATGAGTTAACTACACCTTCCATAGTGCAGAAGAGTTTCAAAGTTGGAAAACACTCCAAAATTCAACTTCCTTTCATATAATGTCTGTCACATTGGCACTTAGTTCCAATTATTTACGACAAGAAAGCAATTAGGTCAATAATGTTTTTACGAACAGAGAATATGAACCTCCTTTTTTAAAGTAATATCACAAAAATATCTATAAACTAATATTCTATAAATTTGGTAGCTCAGCATCCAACAACAGTTTTGTCAAATGTACTCTCTAAATTTGAATCAGTCAAAATCTACTGATTATCAGTGAAATTTGACTGATTCAAATAGCTAAAAAGAGGTTACTGTAAATCAGTCAAATTTCACTGATTATTTCAGTGAAAATTGACTGATTTGACAGTGAAAAATATTTTTTTCTCGGATGAATCAGTGAAAATCAACTGATTTAACATTGAAAAATATTTTTTCACTGATGAACCAGTGAAAAGGCAAATCACTGATATGTCATCAAATATTCTTCTAATAAAAAGATATTTAAAAAATAAAATGTTTAATTGCATGAATATTTAAAAAAAAAAAGTTAATTTTTTTCAATGGTTTAGAAAAATGTGTAACATAATTACCATGTTAGTATTTTGGAATCAATAAAAAGGTGAAAAAACTAAAGTAACTTGAGTCAAGCATAAAGTTTCATTGAATTACTTTATTATTAAGCAGTTAAAGGCTTTCAGTGGCTTATGTGCAATTAAATTAAACTATGTTTATATCAAACAGCACAAACATTCATTCTACATATTACTTGCATATCAAAATAAATACATCATCTCATGCTTCATATCATCATTTCTTCATTTGTTTCTCAATTGATCGATATTTTATGAAGAAAACCGTCATCTTAATCAATACCTTCATTCTTCACAGTACATTTAATATTACGATATATCATTAAATTTTTTAAAAACTTGAGGATAAAAATGAAGTAAAGCCGTTGCTCACGTACCGATTCATTCCATAAAAGGGGAGAAATTCGATTGATTCCTTATCACTCCCTTCGAGTTTAATTAAATACAATGGTTTTAAAAACTTAAAGCACGTCAACACTTAGGTAACAACAGAAGTATGTAATATTTGGTGTAAAACTCGTCAAAAAATTAAGAGAAGAGTCAAGATTCGGATTAAAATCATGTACGCGTAACATAGATCGATTATCAAATCGTTAAAGATTGGATAGACCGGCGCGTTGAGTTCAGTGGTGGGCCGCACGATCGCCGTCACAACACTGGTGGCGCTTTCGCGTTCATCTCTTCTCCTCTGATACCACAGGATTGCTCTCTCTCTCGCTCTCTCTCTCTTTTTCTTTCTATCTTTTTCCCTCACGCTCGACATATACTTCCAGCTTCTTCGTTTCTTTTTCCTACTATACCAATATTTTCTTCCTTCTCACCTGTACGTATAAACTAGTCCACTAGACTATAAAAAAAAGTCTATTGATGGTGAAATTACGTTCCTTCCAAAACCCGTGTAGAAAAAAATAATTGGGACGGAATGATCCGATTGACCCCATTTCAAAAACATCATTGAAACCGCTTTATTAATCGGATTCAATCAGGCGAGACCATTTTGAATCCGAGTAATAAATCGGTTTCAATGTTGTTTTTGAAATGGGATCAATCGGTCCCAATCGGGTCCAATTATTTTCTTCTGCAAGGGTATGCATCCATTGAAATTAAGTAAATTTCTTTTATATATCAACAGAATAATTTCTCTGTTAAAAGATTCATCTGTAAAATGCAAAACAAAAATATTTTCACTAGTAAACGATTTCTTTTGACTTTGAAAAGAAATCCGTTAACTAATAAAGGATTGCATTTGTAGACTAACAGACTAAGTGCGCCTGCGCATCAGTGAGTGTACATCGTCTAGTGCTTAATAGTGCAATATGCACGAGTAATTTTTGTGTTGAGCGATATATTCTTTTATAATCGCGATTGATCCCATTTCAAAAACATCATTGAAACCGCTTTATTAATCGGATTCAATCAGGCGAGACCATTTTGAATCCGAGTAATAAATCGGTTTCAATGTTGTTTTTGAAATGGGATCAATGGGTCCCGATCGGGTCCAATTATTTTCTTCCGCAAGGGAAAGCATCCATTGAAATTAAGCAGATTTCTTTTATCTATCAACAGAATAATTTCTCTGTTAAAAGATTCATCTGTAAAATGCAAAACGAAAATATTTTCACTGGTAAACGATTTCTTTTGACTCTGAAAGAAATCCGTTACCTAATAAAGGATTGCATTTGTAGACTAACAGACTAAGTGCGCCTGCGCATCAGTGAGTGTACATCGTCTAGTGCTTAATAGTGCAATATGCAAGAGTAATTTTTGTGTTGCGCGATATATTCTTTTATAATCGCGATTAATGAACGTGGATGCTTCAAGGAAATAGATTTCTTTAAAATATTAGGAATCCCAGAGTGCGACGTAAAAATTTTTGAATGTGCGTACACCAAAAGAAACAATTTTTATCCGTATAACCTCATTTTTCATTGCTTCTGACAATCGAAGTATTATAAATTTATTAATTTTTAATGCTTTTAACCATCGGAAGAATTATCAGTCGTCCTTTTTTAAAATATTTTTGTAAAGTGTCCTTGAATTTCATTGAACATTATGATTTTTATCAAAGTTGTTTCTTAAAATTTCTTTAAACTGAAATCTAAAACGGGTCGTTATTATAGTATTGCAAATACAAATTTTTTTCTTTTATGTTCACTGTATGTTTAAATTGGCTTTACTCTCTAAACCTGAATCGGTGAACGGCCACTGATTCGCAGTGACTATTCACTGATGCCAGCAGCTATAAGTCTTTCACTGAGAATCAGTGAAATAGATTGAACTCACTTATTGAATCAGTGAAAGCTTCAGGTGGGAGTAATAAAACCAGCAATATATTTTAACGATCGATGAATTCGTTTATTTTAGGCTAAACAATACTAAAACGAAATTACGTAATTATTATTACTTTTAAGGGACGATAAATCAGTAAAGTGTAGATGAAAGTTTTGAATTCGCGAATTCCAAAGTTATGTTCACGTGACGCGTTCACTGATTCCTCAGTGAAATCAAAGCAGGGCACTGATTCATCAGTTGATATATTTTCACTGATTCTTGTTTAGAGAGTAGGGTCCAGAAATAATGAAAAGCAGTTTTTACATACTTTCAGACGTTTCGAAACATACAGTGAACATTCATCAAAGAGTCTATACAAGTCCTATTTACAGTTTTTTCTTTTATCCTCGAAATTATATTTCCATTCTATGACAAAGAATTTCATTTCCAGACCAGGGGAAATACTTTGACAGTAAAATGATAGCAGTTGAAACGACAATCCTTTAATTGTTAAAGGATTTCCTCTCATGTCAATTTTTAATAGAAAATCCTTTAATGGTGAAATGAATCATTTGAGAGTCAATAGTCTGTTTTTAGAGTGTATAGTTAATTACTATGTTTCATGACAGAATATATGATCCAGTCAAATTGGTAGAAATATTGTCAGATAAAAAAAATCAAATACTGCACTCTAAAAACGGAATATTGACTGTCGAACAATTCCGTTTACTATGAATGGATTTTCTACTCAAAATTGGCGTAAGAGGAAATCCTCTAACAGTTGAAGTATTTTCGTTTCAAGTGCTATCATTTTATTGCCAAAGTTTTTCCTTTGGTCTGGAAATAAAATCCTTTGTCGTGTGAAGGAAGTATAATTTCGATGTTAAAAGAAAACAAATTCTATGATATAACCTATAAGAAATATACACAAGCCAAACTTTGACAAATCCCAATATTCAATCGATCATTTTCAATAATATAATAACGACCCGTCTTAGATTTCAGCTTAAAGAAATTTTAAGATATAACTTTGCTTACATTACTTATTTTCCAATACGTGTAAAATTGAAAGTCCATAATCTATTAAATATATAATGTTGAAAAAGTGTTACAAAATTATTTTTAAACTTTGTTACATTTTAAATTTCACAATGAATTCTATAGTAAACATTTTACTAATAATTTCAAATCAAAATATTTTTTTACAAATAAAAAACAATACATCTTGAGTTATGTGATGGCCTCTAATGCATTCGATCGTTTAAATAATCTTTTGAAAATAATCTAAACACCGAAAGTCTGAGACATAAAAACGTGGACACTTCCCCCTTTTCACATCCCGTTATCACGATTTCAGTCCCTACAATGCTTTTATTGACATTCTTGGGAATATCTTTGAATTGTCATCAGAAGCAATGAAAAATAAGGTTATGCGGATCAAAATTGTTTTTTTTGGTATACGTACTTTTCAAAATTTCTACGTCGCACTCTGGGATTCCTAATAATTTGTAGAAATCCATTATTTGATTTCATTAATTGATTTTGATGATAAATAAATATATTCTTCGTAGTTGGCACCGTACTTACAAAATATCTGTGAACAGATTAGCACCAGACGATGTACACTCACTAATGCGCAGGCGCACTTCGTCTCCTAGTCTAGAAATGCAATCCTTACATAATTAGAGGATTTCTTTTCAGAGTCAAAAAAAATCGTTCATTGCTAAAAATATTTTCTTTTTGCATCTCACAGATGAGTTTTGTAACAGGAAAAAGATTCTGTTGGTAGACAAAAGGAATATGCTTAATTTCAATGGATGCATTCTGAAATGAACGTAATTTCACTATGGATAGACTTTTTTTAGAGTGTGAGTCGACGAATTTTTCATGATCGATAAAGGGGTCAGAGATAACCTTGGATCCAGAAATTTATCAACCTACCCTTATAGGAATTTCCGTCATCTTGGAAAAAGGGATAACTTTAGTTTTTCACATTATCTCCGTGAATATTGATTTTTTACAAGAAAGTGTTACGGTAGTCAATTTTTCAAAAATAAAAATTTCCACAAATTATAAAGTATTATATTTTTTCATATTTGCATCACTTTGCATGTTATTAACAAATTTCGTCAAAAATAGCAGTTGTTTGCATTTTTTACAAATATCATACAAAAATTGAATATTTAATTTCAAAAATAATGAAAGGCAATTAAAAAGAGAAAATATAATTGAAGAAGAACATTGAAAAAGAAACTGTGAAAAAAGGATGAGTGGATCAGGCCTCCTGGGGCAAACACTCGGACAAGAAATAAAAATCTTCCGAAATTTCTACCTCTGTGGTGGTGTGGAAACAAAGTTACCTACCTATGACTTTCAATATGACTGCTTGTTACTTTTCATAATTTGTGAAGATTTTTTCTCTCTTAAAATTGACTCCAGGAACATTTTTCCGTATAATTGATACTCGCGAAGATAGTTTGAAAAAACGTAAGTCACCCTTACTTTTAATATGGTCAAAATTCCCATAGGCGTAGGTTTACTAATTTTTGGATTTAAGCTCATCTTTGACCCCCTCATCGATCCTGAAAAATTTGTCGGATTGGTATATCGTAAAAAGAAGCTTTTTGTGCTAATAAAAAGTTTCAACGGCTTTTCTGACTGGTCTTGGTTTCCGGGTCCTATACACTCTTAAAAAATAAATAAAATAAAATAATCATGTAATAAACTGATTTAAGATTGGGTTCCGTAAGTCGCTTCCCCGAGGCCAAGGTTTTTTTTCCAAGGCTCTGATAGTTTGAAAAGAAAAAAGAAGATTCCTTGCATCAAATAAACGATTTGATTAACCTTTATCATTTATGCATTCAAGTGCATAGTAACAAGATTTCTTTTTAACTCGCAAGTTTGAGTTCTCTTGCTCTTTAAATTTTAATCAATGAAATTTCACTGATTTATCAGTTATAAGTCTACCACTGGTTACAATCAGCGTATAAACACTGCCGAATCAGTGCATATTGATTGATACAGAGTGTATCTTCACTGATTCGTAAGTGTATATAAACTGGTTGTAATCAGTGGTATATTTATCACTGATTCAAATTTAGAGAGTAGGACACTCGCCTCATGAGTTATCACTATTTCTACACTCTCTTAATCTGGATTAATGAAGGGTGAGCCACTAATTCCAATTGATAAAAATTCTATAAACTATTTCTTATTTTCTCCTAATTCAATTAGTAGATAAAAACTTTTCAATAACTTTTTAGTGAAAAATGACTAATTATTAGCACAATTTTCAATTTGAATTAGTGGGTCGATTTTCATTAAGGTAGTTTTAATCCACGAAAATTAGACCTCGGGCAAAAATAGATAATTTTGGTTTCAAGAATAGCAATATTATTATTGATGGGCTATTTTGGAACAGAAAAGATTAATTTCCATGAAAAAAATTTGGAATACAGGAAAATAATTTTATTAATAAATTTTATTTTTGCCCCAACTTTTTATCTTATCACTTCTTGCCAAATTTTTAAAATTATGCGATTCTAATAAATCATGAATCATTTCTTCAGAGAAAAGATTTCCCACAACTTCACCGTTTCTGATTTTTAAAAATAAATTCTTTAATGGCTGAAAACATTAAAAAAACATTTTCCAGAACGAAATTTTTATAAACAAATTGTTGAATTTGATAATAATTTATTCATTTTCGAAAATTGGAAATGATTAAGTAGCAGGGAATCTTTTTTTTTTTAAAGTGATTTGTACTTCATTAAAATCGCATAATTTTTTAAGATTTGGTAAAAAGCGGTAAGAAAAAAAGTTGTGGCAAAAATAAAATTTATTAATAAAATTATTTTCCTGTATTCCAAATTTTTTTCATGGAAATTAATCTTTTCTGTTCCAAAATAGCCCATCAATAATAATATTGCTATTCTTGAAACCAAAATTATCTATTTTTGCCCGAGGTCTAATTTTCGTGGATCAACTACCTTAAGTCTATTTACTTTTCAGCATTTCAGATTTAAAGATCAGTCAATTCTATAAAATTGTAAATTTCAATTAACAAATTTTTATAATTTTAAACTGCGTTTTTGAAATCAAAATGAAAACTGAACATCATACCAATAAATAATTTGAATTAACTTTACAGCCATCTCCTTTAGCGGAAATATTTTACTTTTTACCTTTTTTTGTACGTTGCATCGTTCGTCTGATGAATAGGAATATGAAATAATAATAATATACGTTTTATGATAAAATGTTAAAAATAAAAATGTGTAGATAGGTATTTATTTAGAAAACAATTTTATTTTTTAACGTTTTTTCGCGTCGCTTATAGTTTGGCGAAAAAATGAGATTTGATTCTTTAATGATATTCAAATGACGTAACTTTGTTAGCATAATATATGAAGGTTCGAAAGATACGAAAAAAACAACTCTAAACCTAGATGAAAAGTAAAGTTTATGGAATCAGTAAACGTAGGTTAACCATTCAATCACTTGCTTCATTTCATGCTATAAATTATAGATTAAAGCTTATAGATTATAGGCTCTTTTTAATTCAAATATAAATTATACCTTTAAAAAAAGAGAAGACACACTATATGATGAACTGTTTAAGGTAGTTGTCGCGCCAAAAATCAGTCTCTGGAAAAAGAAGTTTTTCTATGATTTCAAGACTGGTAATTATATCATCAGCCATGTCATATGTAAGGAAAGACACTCTTTTTAATAAACAAAATTTAAAAATGATGAAAAATAATATTTTAATAATGTTTTTTGTAATAGGATATTTCCTTATTATCGCTCCATACCAAATTTTGAAAAATGGTGCCATTCTGATAAATCATGAATCATTTTTTTAGGAAAAGGATTCTCTACAACTTTAACGTTTCCGATTTTTGAAAATAAATTCTTTAATGGTTGAAATCATTAAAAAACAATTTTCCAAAACGAAATTTTTATAAACAAATTGCTGAATTTGATAATAATTGATTCATTTTCAAAAATCGGAAACGGTAAAGTTGTAGAGAATCCTTTTCCTAAAAAAATGATTCATGATTTATCAGAATCGCACCATTTTTCAAAATTTGGTATGGAGCGATAATAAGGAAATATCCTATTACAAAAAACATTATTAAAATATTATTTTTCATCATTTTTAAATTTTGTTTATTAAAAAGAGTGTCTTTCCTTACATATGACACGGCTGATGATATAATTGCTAGTCTTGAAATCATAGAAAAACTTCTTTTTCCAGAGACTGATTTTTGGCGCGACAACTACATTAAACTTTGTGTAGGAGTTGATGTTCTTTCCATGGCTGTTTTAAGTGAAATCAGCTCGTAAAATGAAGTAGCTATCGTCGTCAAATGGTCCAGGTATGAAGCGCGCTTATCCTAAGCGATGTTTATTATTTTTAAAATCGGTAGACCAACTCGACCCACGTAGACTCGTTCGTAGGACGCGCGGATAACCGCCAGGTGCTTATTATCGCGTAAAATAGCACTGTGGTCGTAAATCGCGTATTAATGACGAGTTATATCTTGTCACTTTGTTCCTTTTGGCAACAGGATCAGTGGGTGTTACTGCTCACGAGAAATACAATACCATACAAAGCGAACGATCCAAAGGGCAATTTGATACATTAATAACACAGTTCGACAAAATCCGGCCACAGAATTGCTCTAGCACATCAGGATTTCGAGATATCCTAACCTCAAAGTGCCAAAAAGAAGTACTATAGATTGAAATTGGTATATCTCGGGAAAGAAAAATCAATTCCGACAGATCCCACATGAATTTTGAAGCAAAAAAGTAGTATAAGATGATAGCATAATCAAGAATGAGGAATAAAATTCGCTCTTCTTATAACATAACCTCAAATATCACCACAAACCGTTTTTTTGGCACTTTGATAGTGTGACTATCCGTCCGAATTTTCCCGAGCATGTCCTCATTTTTGGGCTTGTGTGAGTTGTCCTACAGGATTTTTGACTTTGTCCGGATTTTTAAGGGGGTCGTCTAGTGTGAAGGCCGTATTTTTATGCTTTTTTTGACAGTCATTATTTAAAAAACCGTTCAAGTAAAATAATTTTTGAATTTTATTTCTTCTTTGAGTACATTTGGACAAACGTTTTTAATTTTTTGAAGCCAATATATTGAATAATATCGGAGATGAACCGCTCAACAGGAAGACGTAAAAAAAAAGTTGCTCCACTGCTGCCATGATTCCGGGCGTTCTAATTATCTGAAATCAAAAACCCGAACGCCGTTTTATTCCTGAGACTTAAAACTGCAAAATGAACTAAAAGAAAGTTCAAATTCCAAACAAAAGTATTTTTTTTCTTCACCAAAAAAAAAATCTTAGTTTTTCGACTATTTTTCGTGTCTATATATTTGAAAAAAAAACTAACGAAGCAATCTTAATTCTTTTAGCTTAATTTGTAGTTGGACATGTACTAAAGATGCTGTAAAAAGTTGAGCATTAACAGTGAAATAGTTTTTGAGATATCGTGGCAGCAGTTTTGAAAAAACGTGTTTTGAGAAAAACGCGTTTTGAGAAAAACGCGTTTTAAAGTTGGTGTACATTATTCATAATAAAAAAATTGTCTCACCATCAATCTTTCAACTTTATAACGGCTTCGAATTTTCAAAAATCCATTTATCCACGTCTTCTAAACATGTTCTAGACGTGATTTATGAAAATAAAAAAACCGATTTTTTTGACCCGTCACACTAGATGACCCCCTTAAAATGATAAGTTTTTATTTTTTAATCAACTTTTGGATCTTTTTTTGTAGAAAATTTTATTATTCAATGTCATCTAACGATTTCTTCGTCAATTCACAAGCTTCAACAACTCAAAAACAATCTTTCAACTCAATAGATTATTGATTAGAATGCATCAGGGTTCAAAAATAAACATATAAGATGTTAAACGTTAATAATATATAATAAAATAGTTCATTTTAAAAAAAAGTTAGAAAATTCTCTTTTTATTTCATCCTTTGTATTCTACTATGCCATACTTTGTCCTGTTTTCCAACTATTTTGTCTAGCTTTGTACTCTTTTTTCAAACTTTTCTGTCCTACCTTGTCCTCTTTTTCAAACTTTTCTGCCCTACTTTGTTCTCCTTTTAAATAAATGCTTGTCCTACTTTGTTCTCATTTTTCAAACCTTTTTGTCCTACTTTTCGAAAATCAATTATGGTCACCCTACACTTTGAGCTTTGCATATCTCGAAATCCAAGCGTGCTAGAGAAATTCTTCGGCCAGATTTGGATTCAGCATCAGAAATTGTAAAGGGAATGCTATGTCTGACTCAGGTGCTAAAATTTGGTTGAACCGCGTAATTATTCTCAAAATTGTACCAAGTATTTCTTCAAACTGATTTTGATTGCGATCTCAGTCTGTCATATTTTTGAGTAAAGGTTAAAAACATCCTCTATTAAAAACTTCCTTAAGGGTAGATTCTGATCTGAAGAGCGCAATTTTTAAGGTATTTTGACTGTTTTTCATTCAAAATTGTTTAGTCATAGCGAACCGGCTGAAGCAATATAACTCACGAAAGCGACAAAATAGTAGATTGTGTACCAAGGGCGGCATGGTGGCGATTGTGACGAGTGCGAAGTATACCCGCCCGAGCGTAGCGAGGGCGGTATTCACACGAGTCACATCGCTACCATGTTGCTCGAGGTGCACACGATGTTTTGTGTCCAAATTGGTGGAAAAAGTCACGTTGCGTGCGAGTGCGTATTTAGCCGCGGGCAGTCAAGTTTCGGGTGGTATGAAAATTTTGCCCTTTGAAGCGGGCGGTATGAACATTTTCGCCCGTTGAAGCGGCCGGTATGAACATTTCGCCCGATTTTGACGCCGAGGCACAATTAACTCCATGACGCTCTACGCACAAGCATGCAATGCGACTTTTTCCGCTCGTTTGGACACAGTAAATATTTGACTTGTTTGTATCCTTATTCTACATTAAAATTAATGTTGAACGGTAATGAAGATATGCAAGGCGGAGCGAACTTCTAAAAATCATATCACATAGTTATTTTACAAGGTGAATACTTGCAAAAATTGCTAAAAATATTTGATTTTTGCAGAAAACGCACTAAATAAGTACTTCGAGTCCCTGTAGAGTGGTAGTACGCACGTCCATTTACGACCGGCATTCTAAAATTCTATCTGTTTTTGTTCCTTGGGTCCTACTTTCGTTATTTAGATCCACTGAAAAGCTGTGGCAATATGAGTTTAATTTTTCCAATGTGCTTCCTTGGCACGCAACCCACGTTTTTTGACATGGCTATAGTATACATGTACGCAATTGTAAATTTCCCACCACACGATGAAAAGAGCGTTTGTAAATTGAGAAAAATATTGCCGGAATATCCGAAAATATTTTTTTCAAAAGTCCTTCGGGGTATAAATTTCAGAACGCGCGTTGCAGCTGTAATAACGATGCGCGTTCTGAAATTTCGAAATCCATTTTCGGAATATCCGAACGTTGTTGCTGTTGAATCAAATTTAGGCCCCGAAGGCCCTTTGACGAAAATATTTTCGGATATTCCGACAATATTTTTGTTGAATTCACGAACGCTCTTTTCAGCGTTATAATTTATGAATTTCTATAAAAAGCAAAGAAGTAAATGTTTATTGAAAGTATGGTGGTTTTTCTCGTTCATCCATGATCACTGCAATCTCTGGAATTAGAATCAATTTTTTAGTCACAATTTTGTTTCTAAAAACGACCTAAGGGGGGATTCAAAACCTGGTACCTACACTTCTGACGCATTCGCTGGGAGTTAATAAAGTTAAGACCATATAACTATATCAATAGTCATATTTTTTTCTGTTTCGTCCCTGATACTATTACCGAAAAGATAAATGAATTATGCCAGATAATGAATACGATCGGTAGATTTTGTAGATTTTAAAGAAGAATAAATTCATCAATCTGATCAGTTCTTTGTAGATTTTATATTTAAATGCTCGAGCTTTCTACTCTAGTATTGAGTCTTTTTCAAGAGCTGAAAAAGTAAATATACAATAAAGATAATAATAATAACAAATTCTTTCTTATATAAATTCTTTCTTATATCTTTGTGGAAATCGAATTCGGAAACAGATCGAGATCCGGAGGGATAGCCATAGTTGTGACCGGGAACCGGTCAGGCTATCCGACCAGGAACCCGCCAGAAACGTCACGCTGGTTTGGTTATGTTCCCGACATGAAGGCTGTTTAGGAACCAGCCGGGCTACCCGGCCCTTTTCTGGCTGTTTTTTAGGGGGGTTCTTAGTAGCAGTAAAGATTCACTTAATTCACAATTGGACTCATCACCACTGTATTCTTCCTCAATTTTTCGAACTCTTCTGTGTTTCTTAACGCGGATACGATTTTGCTCACGCTTACGTTCTTCTTCATCCATTTTAATTTTTAAAACACGTATCAGATCAACTCACAAGAATGAAAAATGATTAAAACAAAAGAATTCACGTTGTAGGAATTATAGGTTATACTATTATAGGTATATTTTTGTACTTGTGCAGATAGTGCATAGACTATTTGCGCGAAATTTGAATGATAACATGATATATATTCGAATATTTTGACAGATCCTTACTAAAAAGTCCTGTATAGGTCCGCATACAGAATCCGATATGTCCCACCTATAGAATTACCCTGTAGAAAATGACATAAGTTATATATGGAACCTTTTATAGTATATATGAACTTGGGCACTCTGAGAGTTAAGGGCATATGATACTTGGTAGATTTACAGCAAATTTTATTGATTTTCAGTTTTTACATGTTTGTGTCCAAAACACATAGAATTGTGATTTCAAAATTTGTGGAATGGTAGAAAGGATAAAAACAGACGTTGATAGATAACTTTTGGTTTAATAAATAGGAAAAGTTTTAATTTAAGCAAAATCTATGGAGAACATTTTTTTACTATCAAAACCAAAAGTAGTCTATCTACGTCCGTTTTTATCTTCTCTACCATTTCTCAAATTTTGAAAAAAAATGTAATGTATTTTGAACACAAACATGTAGAAAGTGGACCAAGTTGTTCACATAAACTGGCCACTTTTCTCAAGTATCACACGCTGTTTTAGGCAAATTAGTTCATCTAATAAACTTCAGTAGACTGTGGTAGGGAATTCAAGTAAAGACACAGATTTAGTTGTTGGGAAACATGATAGTGGATTTATTGGCATGAAACAAATTGCCCTCCACACTTGTACTGGAGTAAGAGGCTGTTGAAAAGAACAAAGAACAGTGCTTGAATTGTTGCGCCCGTCACTGACAATCGGGACCAGCCCAGAGACAATGGTACAGCCGTTATCGTAAGTTGGGAAGTAGCCCCAAAGTAACGGTTCAGCCACTAAGAGAAAAATCACGCACTTCGCAGTGGTGACGATATGGATAGCCCTCACTCACTCTTCCAGGCACCTTCCAGAGCGTGGCTTAAGTCAGCAGTCCTCGTCACACGGTTGACGGAATCCACAGGGGCACTCACTCAATCCACTTCGAATATGCTTCGGACACTGAATACTGTTACCCGCTTCGTACACAATCCAAAGGGGCACACGCGAAATGTGACTAAATCTCCCCCATTTCAAACAAAAACCCAAAGGGAAGAACCATAACTAAACATCCCAACCGAACGTCGTGGGAGAGGGTAATTAATTTTATGTGCCACCGGCGCGCAAACTCGTTTTTTCGCTACAGTTAACAGTAGCGCAATGTATTATATTGTGCTACAGAGGAATAAAATGTAAAAATTGAACTCCGCATGCGCCTATAGCCATGCAACGGAGCACAATCTTCTTCTTCGTACAGCGTTAGCACCCTACTGGCAAAGCCTTGTACATTTAAACTGCGCATGCGTCTATTACAATACTAGTCGCGAATTATCAAGTGTAATAACTAGCGCCGCAAACAACTACAATACTAGATTAGATTCGAGTGTACGCATAAAAACTCGTATACGCACCGAAGTCACATAAAATAGAATACATGCCAATGCACACAATTCGGGAAATTACGAGACTCGCGACAATGCTCGCAGGACTGATCGCGTCTCGGCTTCGTCTCGGCTTTGTCTCGGGCTTCGATCTCCTGCGAGCATTCTCGCTCGTCACGCAATAACCCTCAATGTGCGCCTAGGCACGTAATATATTATTGATACCTGCTCGACGTTAGCCTTAAAGGTCAGCGCAGAGCCTACTAAGTTAAGTAAACGAACACAACAGAAAACAAACGACAAAGACCGCGCATTCGCTAAATGGTTCAAAGCACCCGAACACATGCCCTTAAGGAAAACTACTGCGTAACATCTTCGAAAATTAAAAAAAAATTTTAAACATCATATAGGTTCACCCTGGCGAAAGTTCCGGATTGAAATTCATTCCGAATCAATCCGCACTATTCCGAACCATTTCGGAATCTGATTCCGAACTGAACCAAGTTATTCCGAATGACTCCAAAGCAAATTTTCAATCCGAATCAACCCGAAGCCAATTCAAAATCAATCTGAAATTCCAATCCGAATAAATCCGGTTAATTTCGGATTCATTCGGATCCATTTGGATTGAAAGTTTGGACTGATTCGGATTGGTCGGATTTATTCGGATTAAGAGTTTGGATTGATTTTAAATGGGCCTCTGATTAATACGAATTGCAACTGGCTTCGGATTTTTTCGGAATAACTCGGAATGGTTCAGAAACATATTTCTGAATGTGTCGCATTGGTTTGGAATGAATTCCCAATCCGAGACTTTTGCCAAGGTACTTTACTAGTGCCCGACTAGTTCCCGGTCAGTTTCTGACAATGAACTTCATCCTGGGTTGATTCTGCCGGTTCCCGACTTGACCCGGCCTGGTCACGCGTCAACCCGGACGATTCCCATCCAGTTCCCGGCCATGCAATACAGCCCGAGTTTGCCCGACAGGGATCCGGCCAGAAACATTTTTGTAATGGGGCTAACTGGGGCAATTCCCACACGGGAAATATTAAGTAATGATAAATATAATCATTAAGTAAAATAATAAATAAATAAATATTATATCAATCAAATTAAAATTTACATTAATTGATGGCGAATAAATAATTTATTTATATGCTTTACATAAATCATAATTTAATGAAGTAGAATATGATTTTCAAATGTTTAGAATGTGACTTTCAAATGTGTTGAATAAGTCGTTCCGAAGACGAAATTCCGAAAATAAGAAACCGATTTGCTATATTTCGGATATAATTTTCTCAATATCGGAATTTAACAATCGCATATTACGAAAGTTAAAAACGAACATTCTTTTTCAGAATTTCCGAAAGTGTCGTTTAGATTTTAAGAAACTATTTTCTTTTTTAACTGTCGTCCAAATCAGAAAGTTTTTTTCAAATATTCTGGAAATATATTCCTTTTTTATGAATGAAATTTTAAGCAGCCCGAAATTCGGCAAATGCGTTCGGATTTAACGAATGTTCTGTTTAGCGTGCAATTAAGTACTATATTAATATATATTATTGATATAACATGTTCGTAGTCCACCGAGTTGTAAATGGACACCCTCAATTCCACTCTACAGACATCCCAAACACTTCTTTAGGACGTATTTTACAAAATATATCATGTGTTCTACAGAGCTTGGCCATTTTGGGACTCGACTCATGTATTCAGTCCTCTCTCCAAAACGCGTTCTACACAGAAAAAATAAGTACATGATAGAGTGCTCGACTTTCAGATACGTTCAAAAAATACTCATAAAACTAGGAGTACCATCCTTGTACAATTAGATCAACAATCCTGGAAAAGTATAGAACTTTCTAAAAGTATTCAATAGAAAATCTGTGAAAATTCTGAGTACGCAAGATGTATAATTTCTATGAATCATTTGAAAAAATAAAGTTAAAAGATTGGATATTTCTAAGATTTAATATGAAATTCTAAATATAGACAGATAGAGCTCGTGCAGCGCTCATGCATGAAAACTTCAAAGCCACTCAATGAAATTTTTATGGGCTATCAAAGCCAACAAGAAAAAAACATTATTTTGGCAAGCTGAATTTTTTTATACTTACTTGTTTGTTAATTCGTATTACAAATTATGAACTATCACTACACATCGCTTAACATAATATATTGACGCTGTTGAAACTAATTTTATGCTGACAGGATTCGAACCTCAAGTTAGTTTTCATCCACAAAAATTAGACCTCAGGCAAAAATAGATAATTTTGCTTTAAAGAATAGCAATATTATTATTGAAGGGCTATTTTGAAAGAGAAAAGATTGTTTTACATGAAAAAAATTTTAAACACAGAAAAATCATTTTATTAATAAATTTTATTTTTGACCCAACTTTTTTTCTTATCGTTTCTTACTAAATTAAAAATTATGCGATTCTAATAAATCATGAATCATTTTTTCAGAGAAAAGATTCCCCACAACTTCACGGTTTCTAATTTTTTTAAATAAATTCTTTATTGGCTGAAAACATTAAGAAGACATTTTACAAAACGAAACTTTTATAAACAAATTGCTGAATTTGATAATAATTTATTCATTTTCGAAAATTGGAAATGGTTAGGTTGTAGGGAATCCTTTTCTTGAAAAATTGATTCATGATTTATTAGAATCGCATAATTTTTAACTTAGTTTTTAATTTAGTTATTAATAAAATTATTTTTCTGTATTTTAAATTGTTTTTATGGAAAATAATTTTTTTTCTTTAAATATAGCCTTTCAATAATAATATTGCTATTCTTGAAAGCAAAATTATCTATTTTTGCCTGAGGTTTAATTTTCCTGGATCAACTACCTTAACTTTTACTCAACCTACATGTATAACGCAGTCTAACCTTGTAAATTAAAAAGTGAGATGTTTGATAAGATGTCTGCTATTATATTGACCCAAAATTTACGGAATTTTGATCAATTTTTTGTTATTTTGGCTTAGGGTCAGTTTCTTTTTATTTTTTTGGATTAAAAATTATCAATGTTAGATATAAAAAACGCAAAAAAGGAAAGGCAAACGTTTCCTCTACATATGGGGGCTCTCTTCAGTGCTTTAAATTAAAAGATTTATATAAAATTTCTGTATATTAATTGAAATATAGGAGATGATGAAAATAAGGAAAATCATATAACTGAAAAACTTATCTCATAGCTTGCAATTCGAAATGAAGCAGTCCAGTATGCACAACTTGAATTGAAAAAATATGTAGAATTCACTGTATACAAACAAAGGATGAAATGAAAAAAAATTAGAAATTTGCAATTGAACCGATCGGAAAATTTTTTTTAATAAAGAAGATGCACAGTTGCTTATAAATGACAACACTCGAAACAATTTTCAATTTTGAAAACTTTCATTGAGGAATTTGTTACCGTAGTCTCCCACTGATCGATCTAAACTGTTTTAAAAACCGACTCAGGTTAAACGGCACGGCTGCTGAGCACTTGTGATATTTCCCAGAAAATTTTGGGTACATATTATCCACAGAAAATGCAAAGCCGTGTGAGGAATTGCTGTACCAAAAATTTTATATAATAAAGAAATTTATAAAATGATTATGTTTCTCTATTATTAAATGATGAAATTTTTCATAAATTAATTACTAACTTCTAAATTGTTAAATATAAGGATTTGATAATTACTGAAGTTTATGTCAGTTTACAAAGTAATAAATATTGTGCGTGATTCAGTTCTTCAAATAATTATTACAATATTTAGTTTAAAATCTTCAAACTTAATTTCTGAGGTCGAATTACACCGCAGTGCTTATAATAACCACTGGAGTTCTAATTGTTATCCTTAATAAAAAGTTTCTTTATAAGTAAGCAATAATTTTTATTCTTCTTTTATTTTCAAATTAAGTATTTAGGTATTTTGAGTTCAAAAATGCAATTTTGATCAATTAATTAAATCAAAATAATTGAAAAATTGAAATTGAAAATTTAATGTTCACAATTCGCACGAATTACAATTTTGAGAAACAAAATTTGTTTCCAAAGGCCGTAGCAGAATAAGCATGGTCTGGGTGCCCGCGCTCGGATTTGATCCATATTGCGAAGGTAAGTGGCTCCCATTACAAGATAAATTC
This sequence comes from Diplolepis rosae, assembly GCA_030998225.1. Classification (NCBI taxonomy): domain Eukaryota; kingdom Metazoa; phylum Arthropoda; class Insecta; order Hymenoptera; family Diplolepididae; genus Diplolepis; species Diplolepis rosae. The sequence continues at coordinate 246,488 of JAPYXD010000082.1, forward strand.
ACCCCAACTATAACCTCGAAAAAATTTTTTTTTACAAAAGTTATGAAAGAATTTTGAAACATCAAAAAATCTAATTTTCTCGAAAACGACCTAACCGATCTTGATGACTGAAATATGTGTTATAGAGGATGCTAAAGAGGTTCTAAAAAAATTCAAGAACCCATTCCGTTTATAAAAAGGAGGTAAAAATTTTGGTTTTAATTTTTGAATAATTTTTTTAGTGTTAATTACTTCTTGAACACCCACCATTTTTTTCTATATCATGCTCAAATTCAAAGTGACAATATATATTTTTTCGAAAATTTTCGAAGAGCTACTTCATAGTTAAAAAAAATAAAAACTTCTTTGACTCTTGCATTGCATGGAACAATTGATACCCTATGACTCATTGAAGCAATTGTATCTATACTCCTGAAAGTTTTACGTTGATCACGTGCAATATCTCATTTGTTTTGACGTATTTGCTGCATAGTGGACGACATAGTACACTTTATATGAATGCGATGGTGTATCAACAATTATCCGCATCCTACAACTTATCAGGAAACGATGAGAATTGGGAATGAAATAAAAACGCGAACCTTAAATAAGAACATCTATTAAGCATGAATCAAAACAATTGAAAATCAGGTGTTTTTTTGCGAACGAACTGGTGCGGCTTTCGAAGCCTGCGCAGTAGTACTCTCAGGAAGGGCAAAACGTAGGTCATGGGCACAAGCTTGGAGAAGGAGATATATGGGGAAATATATAAACTGAATTTTGTGACTGGAAGAAAAAGCTTGTTGACAGGCGGATAAAGTGTATTGAAAACAAGGCGATCATGTAAAGATGTGTTTTTTTTTATATTGATAACTATCAATTTCACAGACAGGATGCAATAAATGTTGATACACCCTCGCATTCATATAAAGTGTACAGAAAATACGTAAAAATAAATGAGATATTGTACGTGACCAACGTAAAACTTTAATGAGTATAGAAACAATTGCTTCAGTGAGTCATAGGGTATCAATTGTTCCATACATTGTAGGGGCCAAAGAAGTTTTTATTTTTTTTGAATATGAAGTAGGGGAGAAGCGGCGAAATTGGCGCACCTAATAGAAAGTGCGAGTTTAAAAAGAAAGTATATGACTAAAAATTATGAAAAAATATTTATTTAATAGCTGGATATCTTTTCTATACTTTCCAATGGATAAAGATTGCATTGAAAATTATTAAAGCAGGTTTTTATTCAGATTTCCGAAGGACTGCACCTGCGTCAATTTACCCGCCATGTCGGGTAAATTGACGCACTAATATTATAATCTTCTCTTGCCACGTATTAGTTATATTTTCATAGATTTAGAATTACATTTCAGTAGCAAAGGTTGATGAAAAGAGGTAGTTATAATTTGAAACTAAATTTGAGATAGTATATCAAGATATGTGAAGGTTTTTATACCTTTATTCACATAAACCAGCCAAAGTTAAAATATATTTATATTTGTACAATAAAATACTGGCAATTGTGGATATTTAAGTGAATATTCAAATTGAAATCATTTTTATAGAGAATTATTTGAATTTGTAATCAGAAGTATATATAATTATTAACTTTAGAAGACTTATAAATAATAGAAACAATCAATCAAAAATACAAATTTGTTACTTACATTGCTTTCACATCTTAAAATCGAGAAAACTTTCAAAACACTGTCATACTGCAAATTAATTATTAAAAATCGCTTTTAAAATGCCTTAATACCTTAAACTTAAAAAAAATATTTAATCACAGATTGTTCAAATGAATATAACCTTACAAAGTCGTTACATCAGTTGTGCCAACCACATTACCTCCCATGTCACAAAAAATCTTAAGAAAAAGATTAGGAGAAAAGTCCAGCAACATTCAAATGTATATATCTATATATTAATAATTGTATACTTGCTATCTTCTTTATATTTTCAATCATAAACATCCGAGCACTTGACTTCAGTCACCGGTTTCCAGAAACACAACACGTGTGCCAACTTCGCCTCTGATTTGAATCTCGTATGCGCCAATTTTGCCGCAAGTGTATCGTTCATTAATTAAATACTTTTTACGTAAAATGCTTATTTTTTCATACAAATATTCTATCCTGATCGTAAGATTAAATATCAAAGATTATAAAATCGTTGCATTAATCTAATTCACCTTGAATTACTATTATTTAACGATTTAACTCAATGGCTTCGAACATAACTATTATGCCAAAAAACTATTAATCGCAATAAAACTGTATTAAGCAATTAGATTTTTATAATGTTTTCTATCAAATACATATCATACAAGAATGCACACGATAGAACTATTTTTATTTTTTGTTATGTTATCATTTTCTGAAAAATAGGGTGCGCCAATTTCGCCGCTTCTCCCCTCCCTCCGAAAATTTTCGAAAAAATATATATTGTCACTTTGAATTTGAGCATGATATAGAAAAAATGGTGGGTGTTCAAGAAGTAATTCACACTAAAAAAAATTATTCAAAAATTAAAACCAAAATTTTTACCTCCTTTTTATAAACGGAATGAGTTCTTGAATTTTTTTTAGAACCTCTTTAGTACCCTCTATAACATATATTTTAATCATCAAGATCGGTTGGTCCGTTTTCGAGAAAATTAGATTTTTTGATTTTTCAAAATTCGTTCATAACTTTTGTAAAAAATTTTTTCTCGAGGTTATACTTGGGGTGAATTTATCTCGTAATGGGAGCCACTCACCTTCGCAATATGGATCAAATCCGAGGGGAGGCACCCAGACCATGCTTATCCTGCTACGGCCTTTATTATTTATTTCCAGTTATTTTCAGAATGCTTTAAAATTGTAATCCATTAATTTAAATTTATTTTGATTCTAAATTATCTAAAAAACTGACGCTGACAACAGCGCATAGTGCCAGTAAAAATTCTACGAGACTTTCAAGCGCAATCCAAGAATTTGTCGTTGACTTGTATAGCAGGTATTCATCTCTTTCTCGCCAAATTATTCTATCAAAATTCTTATAAAACCTAAAGCACTCTTTAGAAGAAGTATTTGCATTTCTATAATTTTTTCAAAAACTATACAATAAAATTTGAAAGAATTTCGTTCTTTTACTGTGCTTGAATTAATCCAGGACTGTCAAATTAATTTACCCAGTACTTATTTTTTACATCTAGCAACATAATTTACAATTTTTCGACCCTCTAGAACAGAATCCCCCCTTAATTAGGAGTCTTGTCCCATATATAGGTTGCTGTACAGTAAATTGGAACAGAAATTGTGCCATGGAAGTTTCGCAGAAGGTAGCTGGCATATAAAATTGCTGCGCAGCTCTTTATCTCTTTTAATAATCTGAATATCAAACCATTAATAAGCAAATAATTTTGATCTTCAGCAATATTTTCAAAGAAATATATTATTGTCTCTTTGAATATGCATTGCTATTGATTTTAATCTCATTTTTGCTGCTTCTATAAACTGTTATTTAGTTAGAGGTTATGCCAATGGGTCGACTCTCCTTAATTATATTCTCATGACATCGACAAGTCGATTTATTGCAATGGCAGGCGCATCGATATAATCTATGTATAAAGAGAGGTGGCGAACGGGCTGTACAGACCACCAGGGCAGGATAAACATTATTTCAGATGATTTAACTTACCGCGATTAGAGTCTAGTAACCGCAAAGTTTCGCGATGTTTTTTCATTAATCTGATCAGTACCTATCACATTCTATTATTATAATTTGAGCGGATTTGATCAGATAGAGCTTTCATTAAGGGGGTTTTCTACCTTGTGGCTTCATTTTTGACACTGTTTTTTGAATATTAGTTAAAGGAAAACTAAAAACGCAATCGAGATGCGGTTTGTTGCATTCAACTTGTTTATTTAAATACATTTAACACTAATTTTACTGAAAATTTGCCGTCTTCGATTTGACCGTGACTTGACCTTGAAGTGTCCCTTGCAAAAAATGCATACACAAATGGTTGACACGATTCAACTCATAAAAATCGTCTGAAAAAAAAAAATCAAAATGATTTAGTTTTTTTATCACCTTGGCTATCGTTTGACAGATGGGATTTTCAAAATTTGAAAATTTTGCAGAACAGTCAACTTTAAAAAAAAATAAATTTTTTTTTTCATGTTTTCGAGGTTAAAAACATCTGTAAAAATTGTTTAATTAAAAAAAATCTAAACAGCATCTGTCAGACGATAGGCACATGTTTTTCACAAATTTTGATATATAACTTCAATTAATCAATCAATTGCTTTTCGAGATATCATGTCAACCAGTTGCAAAAACGCAACTTTTGGGAAATCGCATTTAAAGATATTCATGCATGAATCGCGGAGTGGAGCGGAGCTATATTTGACGGCTCTGGAAACCCCGAAATAATAAGATTTCGGTTATACCTTTTTAAGATTATATTTCTAGCACCTTCTAGGCCACAAAAATGCAAAAAAAAATCGATTTTTTTGAACCAACAAGGTAGAAGATCCCCTTAAACCTAGTTGAGCGTATCCTATCCAGAGAGGTTCGCCTTCTGTCTGCGATTTTAGTCGCGTATATTACATTAATTAATCAAACCATGTGACTAAATCCTTGTAAAACTTCTTGCAAGATAACTTTTTCAGTTTAGAAAATACATTTTTGAAGGACATTTTCGAAACAGAATGGAAGACAATATAGAACGCTTGTCAATTTCGTTTCAGTAAAGATGTTTCAAAAATTTTACAATCAGAGCGCTATTCGGCTCAGCCGATTTCTACCTCACCGACACTCTTACTTCCTATGAATGAATGTATCTCATCAGGAATTAATTATTATGAAATTTAGGCACATGGTCCAGATAAGCCTTGGCGTTAAGGGCATGGAGTAAAAGGCTTAAAGATCGAGAAAATAATTCTAGTTTTCCCGAAAATGATTATACAAGGGTCGTTCAATAAGTCCTTAGAAAAACCAAAAGATGGCGCTCATAGTATCGAAAATTGTTTGGTTTTAGTAAGCATCATTACTCACTAGATAGCTGTTAAAGTCTCAGTTGTATCGAGCACATGGTTTCATTTTTATTGTCGATTTAAGCAAAAAACTTTTATGTATTTAGAGAAATGGAAAAAAATGAGTTTCGAGTTGGATGAAGATCATGGCACGTCTGCTCCTGTGTTTACAACTCTTCACAATTGAATAAATGAGTTTAAATATGGCCGTAAATCCGCAAAAGATAAACATCGTTCGGGACGTCCAGTTGAAGTGACTACCCCCGAAATGATTGACAAAAACCATGATATAGTTTTGAGTGATCGACAAATCAAAGTGCGTGAAATAGTTGCAGACACAGACATATCGCAAGGTACAGTGTTTTCAATTTTGCACGAAAAATTGGATGGGAAAAAAATCTCAGCCAGATGAGTGCCGCGTTTGCTCTCAGAAAAGAATAAACGCAATCGTGTGGTCGACTTTCAGGCTATTTTGGCCTTTTTCTGTCGCAATTATGACGAGTTTTTGCGTCGATTCATAACTGCGGACGAAACATAGATACACGACTACACTCCAGAGACAAAGGAACAGTCAAAACAGAGGATTTTTGAAGGCGAACGGGCTCCGAAGCTGAAATCAGCCGGCAAGGTGATGGCCACGATTTCTTGGGATGCACGTGGAATCGTCTACACTGATTACTTGGAAAAAGGAAAAACGATAACTGGATCATATTATGTGTCGTTAATGCACCGGTTGAGCGAAGAAATCATGAAAAAACGTTCTCATTTGAAAAAGATCCTCTTTCATCAAGACAATGCACGGGTGCACACCTACAGAGTTTCGATGGCCAGAATTACGGAATTAAAATTCGAATTATTACAACATCCTCCGTATTTACTGGATCTGGCCCCCAGTGACTTTTTTTATTTCCAAACTTAAAAAAATGGCTCGGTGGTCAACGGTTCACGTCGAACGAGGAGGTTATCGCCTAAACAGATGCCTATTTTGAGGACCCACCGATATCCTACTTTTTCGACGGCTTAAAAAAGTTAGAGAAACGCTTAAAAAAGTGTATAAAGTTAAACGGAGATTATGTTGAAAAATAACAAAAAATCTACACAAAATAATAATAATTACTATATTATGATTCTTGATTGAAACTTTAGGACATGATAAAGGAGACATTAGCGGATTATTTTAGATTTTAATTGGTTTTAAACAAGTAAAACCATTCTAATATTGGTAGAAAAAAAGGATTCATTTATCATTGTTTGAAAACTGATTAAAGTCTACAACTCTCCACTGAAATGTCCTTTGCCATGTCCCAACGTTTCAGCTAAAAATATTAATTAATGTAGAACAATATTGGAGTAAACTAGAATTTTTTCTTAATCACGCACACAAAATATGAACGGGAGAATTAACTTGCATATTGATAAATTCTACCAGTTTGGGCAGTACTTATATCGATAACATGTCTATCCTGTAAATTTCAGTTGAAAATTACAAAAATTAAATTTTATTTTGTAAATATTAAAAAGATACCATCTAAGGGAAACATATTCAGACTGTATAGTTTACTGACCTTAATTATTTTTTATACGGTTTTTGGAAGTTATAGTCATTTATAAATAAGTGAGTATAACCAATGCTTAGCACGTACATTTATCCCGTGTAACGATTTTTCAAATGATGAAAAATGAATACGTATTCGTAGTTTTTTAAACATTATTCTAACTAGTGACTCATTTCTACCAACACATCAGTTGATTTAATGGATACTCTCACTGAAGAATCAATTAAATTACGCTGGTCATATAGCTAGAATTTAGTTTGTAATTGGAATGAGTAAAATTTAGTGAGATTTCACTGATAAAATAGCCTAAAATGGGTTACTTTTTCATTTTGGTGTAAATTTCACTGTTAATCAATGTCATTTCACTGAAAATTAGCGAAAGCCACAATTATATTGATCAGTAAAACTCAATCGGTAAAACAGATTTCAACTGTTTTATTAGTGGAATATGGCTAATTTGAATTTGGAGAGTAAGCTTTAGATTTGTATTTATTATTTTTAGACCTGATAAACAGAACTTGGATATTCATGAAAATTTGCAAGACCATTTTTTCCGAACACACCCATTGAAATTTGCATAAATGCTTTAAATTGCGTTATAAAAGCTTTAGATTGTGTGATACGCATATATTTCAGTGATTTAATCATCTTTATTCGTTTCAGGGACATCGGGTTCCGTATACCGGCCAATATGATGCCAGAACTGATTCATCTACATTCACAAGTACATACATATTTAATTAGTGGAATTCTCATCGCAGATAGAAAAAAATGTATCAGTTTCGAATTTATGTTCATATTCAAATTCCAACTCATTTATCTAAAATAAAGGATAATTTGGAACAAAGTTTATATTCAAATTATGTTTATATCTTTTCGAATGCTTAAAAATTATATATGTATGTATATTTTCCTTAAAGCCGTATCTACTCGAGCACGTCATATAGATGAATGGTCGAGAGCTCAAACATAAACTTATTGTGGCCTTGTCCATCTCTAGAGACAACACAGTAACGCAAATGTAGTGAGTAATCCTCTTGAGCTATGTGCACCAACAATTCGTTACGCGATATGATGCACATGAGAAATGTTTGTTTCTGGAGTATCATTTCTCTCACGAAGCTCTACACTCAATCATACAAAATCTTGTTTAACTTTGACAACATATTTTATTATTTACACTTTCAATATACGCAGAAAGATAATTCTCAAAATACTGTAAAAATTTTTTTTACAAATTTGTGTTTTGAATGTGGAGTGGTCACCCTGTATTTATATTTTATTTACATTTTTAAAAATGGGTCAGTGAGTATAAATTCTCATGAATTATACATTATTGCCTCCCGAAAAAGCCGTCGATCTAAGATTAAAAACGGACGAGTCAGGTTTTACGGTCACATCTTCCTCAGGGAGTTTCAGTTTCCACGTAAGTTTCACAAGAAAAATATGTCTTTGGCACCTAGACTACCTGATTTAATCTTAGATTAATGGGTTTTTTGAATAACAAATAAATAATCCTAAAACTCTGTTAGAGAAGTTATGATTGTAAATCTTGGGTTATCTGTTTTCAATTGTAGTTTGACCAGTTTTTCACATGTCAAAGAAATAGTCACAAAACTTCCGTAAAAACTCAAATTCCCCGAGGAAGATTTGCAAGTGGTTATCCAAGATTCCTATTGGACGGCAAATAATCGGTATAACTGATAATTGTATGCAGATCACAGGTATAGGGACCGAGAAAAGCATGTCGCGCTATCTAGTGACTGAAACAGACGAACTAATGGAGTAAAGTTTTTATGGCAATGATAGGTAAATAACATGAAAATAATTTGTGTATCAAAGTAGAACAGTTACAGAGCATCGATTAGAGTTCAATCGTATTAACAACATCGAATGTCAATATATAAAAATTATAAACAGTAAGTATAACAGTGGAAAATTGTGATTTTACTAAGATAGACTCGATCATGTAAGGTTACGTACGTGATATGTTTACACGACGTTTGCAAGCTCGTTAGCTTGTAATTATTTTCTGTATATGTATTCACATTCAGTAAGTAAGATTTTTTCAGTAAATTAAAAAAAATATCCAGATTTGAACAATTTAATTATGGATTTCAGGATTACACTTCGGTTTTCCCGGCATGGATTATATCATTATAAAAACCGGATTTGCATCTATACGGCACAAAATTATATTTCAAAAGCAAACTCAGCCTAAAGGATAAAATTTGGCAGAAGCTGGACACGTTCGAGATGTTACAAAGTATAGAAAGCAAGGTGCAAGTTACTTAATTAAAGCAAACGTTGTTCGACAAGTAAATGTAGGAGAACCACCATATGCAGTATACTTGAGGGTAATTTTTTAAAGTGCTTTTCTATTATAAAATTGTTTGTACGAATCACACAATATTGAAAAATTATTTTACAGATAAATGCTGAACGCGTGGTGGTTGGTGTATCTTGTAGCTGTGTTTACAATAAAAATGAAAGATGCAAGCACATAGCTGCACTTATATATTATGTGAACAACCACCGAAGTCTTAGCAAAACAAGCCAATTTGTACAAGAAAAATATTCTAAAGGTTGTAGTTTTGCAGTCATATTTCCACCACCAAAGAAAGATCAAATTGAGCCTCATCCAATAGATGTGTCAAAGCTTATCGGTCCATCGCCATTAAAAAACATACTTCTTGTAGATGACAATGCTCATGAAAAAAGAAAGAAACAACTTTTAGAAAAGTCTCAAATGGAAGCAGCTGTGAAATATGAAAAATGTACAAAATTTGTTAAGATAATGTTAGAGTTGCGTGAAATTCACTATACTTATGGAAGAGATATATCTGCAGACAAGAAGTTGATAGACTTTTATGAAAAGTCCATTGTTTTGAAATCTGCTGATGCGATAATTAAGCTATGTTGTGATACATTACAGCAATCAGAGAGCGATACTTGGTATGCAGCGAGACGTTTGAGGATTTCTGCAAGTACGAATGTACATAGTATCATAACCAGAAAGAAAAATCCATTGAAGCTCTTGTTCAAGAAATGTTATATCCTAAAAAGGTTGATACAACAGCAACTCGTTATGGAAAAAATAGTGAAAGTAATGCTCGTAAGCAGTATGAACTTTTATATGGTGTTTGTGTGCAGCAGTTTGGTCTTGTTATATCTGAAGATCAACAATGGCTATGTGCTAGTCCTGATGGTGCTGTGATAAAAGATGATTTTATTGAAAAACTTGTTGAAATAAAGTGCCCTTACAGTTGTGTAAAATTGCCGATAGTTGACTATGAAGCAAAAAAGTGCAATGTTAGCTACTTAGAGCTGAAAGATGATAATACAGTAGATGTAAAAAGAAGTTCAAGTTGCTTTACGCAATGTCAAGTACAAATGTACGTGACTGGCACAGATACTTGTGATCTTTTCGTACATTCTCCGATTGAAAATGGATCTTGTTGTATTACTGTGATGAGAGACGAACAATTTTTAATGGATGTAATCCCAAAGTGTGAGCAGTTTTACTTTGAACATTATTTACCAACTTTATATAATAAAATGGTAGTAGAGCCAAACAAATTATCTCAGTCATGTGCTGAAAAACAGAATACACCAAAACGTACTTTTACTGGACGCAATGTAGTCCATATTATTTAAAACATAATTATTGCTTGTATGCAAAAATATTTATTATAAAATAACTGTACTGTGATACAAAGACTGCTTATAAGTACAAAAGTTAACAGTAGAGATAGCTTTATTAATACATTTAGTTAGCACTTTCAAGGTATTATAAGTGTTTAAGCATCTACAAATAAAAGCTTTATTAAAATAGTAAATGTGTAATTTCGTTATATTAATAAAAATGTACATTGCAAAATGCGTTGTTATATTTGCAAATTTTTACATATTTGTATTTTCATTTTTGTTGATCACTTTCTTCAATATTATTCTCTCCATGTATCGGAGGTTGTAAGTTTACAAGTACACATATAATGTGTAAAAGATCATCCATGTAATGGAATAAACTAGCAGGTATAATGTTCAAAATATTATATATTTTGTCTATCATTTTACGTATCTCTGGAAAACCTTTGTCTGCTAAAACAACATCTCCATCTTCTAACAAATCAATCAGTCCAGATTCAACAGTTAACTGCGAATCAGTTGTGCACCCTCCATTTACTTTTGATTTTAAACAAATAAAACCACCTGGAGTGATTCCCATCAAAATGTTTGCTGTATATCCCTTCTTATAGAGTGAAAATGTAAAAATTCGGTTATCTACTCCTGCAGGACATTCAATCCTGAACTCCGTACAATCTATAATGACTCTTGTATCACTATAATCTGGATAAAAGCACTTTGGCATGGTGTTTTGTACTTGAGCTTTACTAGGCCAAAATATTAGATTTGCAGTTGTTGATGCTAAATGTTGCAATGTTGATATGAAAATTTTTGCTATTGTTGTTCTATGTACACCAAATAAAACACCCAACGATGAATAAGACAGACCAGTTTTCAATTTCATTAGGAAAATGAATAAGCGACTCTTTTGATTAAATTTGCAGTTATCTGATGGTACGAGTGTTCTTTCTAACAAAAAATCAAAAGTGCCATAACTAACTTCAGCCAAGTCCAGAAGTTGTTTCTCTTTTTGCAGTGACTCGTAGCCTTGAAAGTAACGTCTTCCTGTTACCAACGCTTGGGGTTCTACGCTCAATGATTTATCAGCATACTCCTTGGTTACCGTACTGCAACTTTTATTCTTCATCTTCTTCTGACTGGGTATCGGTAAAGCTTTTGCTTCAACAATATGAGTCTGGATCTCTGCATCATTAGTGATTGTCAGGTTTTGTGCTGAATTGTCAATAATGACTGTTACAAATCTATTACATATGAGTATTTTTCCTGGATCTGTGTGCTTTGCAAAGGGTTCCATTTCCAATTGACACTCTTCAACTTGGCATTCTTTATCTGCAGAAGTGTTCTTGTTGACAGTTGTTTTAGGCAATACATTCAAATATTCATATTCGAATTCCATAGCTTCTTTCTTTGTACTCTTTTCCATCTCAGCAGATTTTTCCTTTTCATAAATTTTGATGGTACGCTGCATAAAACGTTCGTGTCTGTAAATAATTTTGACAATTATTTCAATAACTTTCTTTGCTACTTAATGTGTCAACGATTAAACTATTACCTTTTTAATGCTGCTTCTTCATTAATCATGCTAACTTTATTGGGAAATATTGTAGGAGCATAACTTGGACTGAGTTCAGAGTCTGATTTAATACTACCAATGAAATGATTGCTGCAAATTCGATCAAACGGCGCCGGATCCCATGAAGAGCCGTTGGCAGTAAAATGAAATTAAATAATATGAATAACTACACTTTCAAGTTTAATGTTACGAACGTTTACACTTGTGCCCTGGTTGTGCCTATACGACTGCATGGTAGGTTATGTTTTGCTACTCACCTTATTCGTCTTATTGCAGAAATCTATTGAACTCTTTGCTGTATTTTGTGTGCGGCAGTTGGGAATCGATAAAATTTGTATTTGGTATTCGAAGCTGTATTTTTACAATTAACTACACAACATGAAAAACCCATTGTTATTGAATTTTACTATAACAACACGTACATAAATTTACTCCAAAAGTTTCACTTTTCGCCACTGCGAGTGCGGCGACCGATTCTTCTATCCCCTCCCGCCGAACGCTCGGTCCCTATAAGAAATGAGTATTATGGTGCAAGTTATGGATAGAGGATTTCATTTCGTGCTATTTCTCCCTATTCCACGCCAATCCGAGTCATTCTGAACCGAGTCGAACAAATAAAAAGTTTTTAATATCGCTCGATGCAAATCGGTTGCAAATTAGCTTGACTCAATCAAAGACTCAATCTAAATTAAACGAATCACTTAGAATGGTTCGGATCAGCGCGAAATAGGACGAGATAGCGCAAAATAAGAGTCTAACCAAAACTTGCACCAGAAAAGATGCTTGAAAATCAGAAAAACCGGGACAAAAATCGAAAAAAAAGTTCGATATTCTGAAATTTTCTGTTAGCCAGCATTCCGAAGACACCCGATTTCCAAACACTCGCGTCACGTTATCTTTCTGCAGAAAACGTTCCGCTCAACAAGTGCATATAATTTTCAAACCCAGTGTGTTTCCAATTGCGCTCAATGAAAGGTGATCCTGGAGATATGTAGAGCATCATTTTATATATATATTGATATGTTTTCATGTAGTCAATATATATTTTACATCATAACCAAGAATCGCATGTAGAAAAATAGTTCGTGGAAAAATGTCCACCTAAATAGTTAAAAATGAATTTTTGCCCACTACATCCCGCTTTATTTTTCTATGTTAGTTATACGAGGGGCACTATTTATATTCTGAGCCTAATAATGAGAAACAGTAATTTGTCATTAAAAATGGCTTTATAGTTTTTCAAAGTATTCTTCTTTATGATCAATACACTTTTGCATGCGTTCGAACCATGTGTCATAGCATTTTTTCCATTCCGCTTGAGACATCTCCGAAACATGGTTTTGTCAAATTATGTGGGATCCAACGAAAAACATATATTTTTCACGGCTAAATGTTCATACAATATTTTATGTATGCTGGTGGAACTAATCCCTAAGGTTGCCTCAATTTTATAGTATGTCACATGACGATCTTGCATTATCAGTTTTTGAACAGCCCAAAAACTGATTTTGGACGCTCTTTACGAAATTCGTCGGTGAGCGAATGGCGGCCACAATTAGTCTCGTTATAACAGTGTTTCACAGTGGTATAGGGTGGGACTTTATCGCCAAAAATATATTAATTCTTATTATTAATTATTAAAAAGTTAACTACCCTAGCCAACTGGCTGAACGTTCGCTTTACTCTGTAGCGTAAAGCTATCGTAAAGCTATCGTAAAGCTATCGTAAAGTAGCATTATAACTCATAAATGAGGCAAAATAAACATTCAAAATGTTTTTATCCTTATTCTACGTTAAAAATAACGTTAACTGGTAATTGAAATATGCAATAATTTTATTTCTATATTTTTATCTCACTCTAACAAATAGTCAATCCTGACGGTGAAGACATGGAAAGTGATGAACCACTGCACTACCTTTAATGACAGGTATTATGTTTTTTTAATTTTTAGCGTTAATAAATAAAATTATTGCATATTTCAATTACCAGTTAACGTTATTTTTAACGCAGAATAAGGATAAAAACATTTTGAATATTTATTTTGCCTCATTCATGAGTTATAATGCTACTTTACGATAGATTTACGATAGCTTTACGCTACAGCGTAAAGCTACCGTTCAGCCAGTTCGCTAGGGTAGCATACAACTTGTACCGTAAGAGTAAAAACATGAAGTGTGAAGATAATGATATTCTAATGTACAATGGAGAAAGGTACACCTGCTCCGAAATATTTATTTGACAGTGGTAATAAATGTGTGTTACGTGTGATACATACTTCTTCTTGGAGGTTATGTTTGACATAAAAAAGAAAGTAAGTTCCGTTTTTTTATTATCTTTAAACAGATTTTAGCATTTAATTATTAAGGATAGTTTGTGTTTCTATAACAAACTACAATGATGCATAATATTTCGATAATGCTTCAGAATTTAAACAATTAATAAAAAATTACCACAACTACCAGAAAATTATTAAGTTAAGGTGAGAATTAACCAGTGACTAACAGATTACGGTAACATAACATAACTACGTTGGCGGTTACTGAGCTTTCGTTTGTTCACCCTTGACTGAAAACTGTAAACTTGAGGGCCTAGTTCTTAGAATTTTCAATGTTTCCAGACAACATTTACAATCAATCTGAGAATAAGTGTTTTGCATTGCCCTATTGATTTTTCCGTTAGTAACTTGGTAGTTTAACATCTTACAAAGTCTACGTTGAATGAGAGAGAAATTTTTTTTCTATTTTCATTCGTTGAAATCAAATGTTCTCTGCACTCCTTAGATTTACCAGGATAGTTCAATAAATATTTTAGTTCACATACTAAGAAAGGGCGATAGGGAGATTTTTATAGTTGCTCATAAAGTTTCGTTTCTGTAGATGAATATTCTATGGGCACAATTCATTCTGACATTAATTCTGTTGAGCAATAAGGTCTTCTCTTAATTCGATTTAACTTCATTATAGTGATGAGCAAGGTCTAGTTATAATACTTTTGGTTGTGTAAAAATGTCTGATTTTGTGCCAAATAATCGTCATTTGCGGGAAATGTTGATTTTCTTCTTCCATTCGAAGAAAACGGCTGCTGAAGTGCATCGAGAGCTCCAAAAAGTATACGGAGATGCTGCTCTAAGTAAAACAAAGTGCCGTTATTGGCTCCGTCGCTTCAATGACGGTGATTTCAATGTTGACTACCGTTCACGTGAAGGAAGGGCAAAATCCTTCGAAGACGCTGATGTTATTTATTATGAGCTATTGAAACCGAACGGAACCAACACTGGAGAAAGGTATCGAACGCAATTGATACGCTTGAGCCGAGCACTGCGCAAAAAACGGCCACAATACGAGCAGAGGCACGAAAAAGTGGTTTCTACAGCATGACAACGCTAAGCCCCACGTTGCCAGTCCCGTTAAAACCTACCTGGAAACGCTCAAATGTGAATTTCTACTCCACCCACCGTATTCCCCAGATATTACGCCGTCCGATTATTATTATTAGTCGATGGCACATGGTCTGGCTGATCAGCAGTTCCGCTCATATGAAGGCATCGAAAAATGGCTTGATTCGTGAATAGCCCCGAACGATGATCACTTTTACCGTAACGGTATTCGAGCTCTGCCAGAAAGATGGACAAAAGTTGTAGCTAACCATGGGCAATACTTTGAATGATTCATTTGTAACCTTTTTTCACAATAAAGTTGCATTTTCATAAAAAAAAACAGCGGGAACTTAGTTGCGCACCTAATAATAAAAAGATTGTCCCAAGACAATCTTAAGCTTGCGCAGCAACAAATTTTTTTTGTTTGACTTTTGCTTGAATAGAAGCTTTTCGAGCAAAAGTGAAATATGGATAAAATTGTAATTCGTGGTGTGATTCAGTTTTTTTTTTCTGGAAAGGAAAAACGAGATGGAAATTGTTGAAAAAATTATGCCTACATTGGGTCACCTATCCCCTTCCTATGAAACAGACTTTAGTTGAATGAATTCAAGCGAGGTAGGAGAAGTATCGAAGCCGTACCTCGTCCTAGAACTTCAAAATCATTGTGATGCCACAAAACATTGACAAAGTCTACGATATTGTTTCGATAGGAATTCTCCTCATTGACTATTTTGAGAAGGGGAAAACCATCACTGGGAAGTACTATGCATCCGTTTTGGACAGATTGAAGACAGCGGAGAAACGTCCGAGCATTGCCAAGAAAAGGCGTTGTTCTAGCGCGACAACGCATCAACACATTCAATTCGTGTCGCTCAGCAAAAATTAACCGGACTGCGTTTGAACTGCTTCCGTATCCAACCTATTCATCTGATCTAGCTTCTTCGGCCTTCTATTTGTTCCGGAAACTTAAAACTTTTCTGTCTGGACAAAAATTTTTACGCAACGAAGAAACCATTTTTTGAGGTACCGAGTCTCAAAAATAAGCCCTTTGTGCCATTTTATCCATTCACAGTCCACATTCATATACACGTTTAACTGGACAGATATTAAACAATTATTTACCCTTAAAATCATTGCTTTGCAAAAAAGCGTGTCTACTATTTTTCATAGTTATACAAGCCTGCAAAGTTTATTTGAATGACACATTCTGGTAACTTCAATTCTTAGGGTAACACTTGTGTGGATTCCATATGATTACTTCCTCAAAAAGGTTTTCAGAAACTCAAAATTAACTAAAATCTCATATAGAGCAAGGAACAATACATTTCTAAGAAAGGAATAGTCTAGGTAAAATAATGATTTGTTTGCTTGTTATTATTATATGTTTTATACAGGGTGCGCCATTTAGATCTTCGGTATTTCAACATTGAATAACTATGACATTTTTCAGCCGATTTTGGCAAATGAGCAAGATTTGTTTAGGATATACTTTACCACTTATTTAAAATCAGTTTTAGAACATAACGTCGATTAAATGACCACCTCCATTCGATACACAAAAAGCAGCTCTTTTTCGCGCATTCTGCATAAAATTCGCCAGCATTTCGGGCGTTATAGCAGCTATTTCGGCTCGTATGTTACATTTAAGTTCGTCAATTGTCTTTGGTTTGCTGGCATAAACTTTGCTTTTTAAATAACCCCAAAGAAAAAAGTCAGGTACAGTTTAATCCGGAGAACGAGGAGGCCACTCCAAATCGCCATTTTTCGACACAACGTGTCCCGGGAACAGTTTTCACAATTGAACGATTGTTTTCAATGTAAAACGGTACGATTTCAGCGCGTTCTTTCGGCGTGTATTGTCTCCTTTTTAAAATGGTACTGAATGACGTTTCAGAATCGTGCTCATTTGTCAAAATCGGCTGAAAAACAACAGAGTTATTCAATGTTGAAATACCGAAGGTCTAGATGGCGCACCCTGTATATCTTTTCAATCTTTCGTTACTTTATCTGTAATTCCATTCAATAATTAATCTGAATAAGGGAGAGCTTTTTTGCCATGGTCAAATTATCTGTATTCATTCATTTAGTATTCGTTCAGTGTGCACTTTTCAAACAAATTATTTATGTAAATATGTTGGATAGGTTCATTGTATAAAATGTTTCAATTAAAAAAATGAACTACGTGCTCATAAAAATCGAATAAGAGTTATGAATATATAGCTACAGCAAGGTTCAAGTTGAATATTGAATGAAAAATAACTAACAATCATAAAATAATTTTAGCAAAACCTAATTTTATATAAGAGCAGTAATAGTATATTTCGTAACTAGTTCTCAATGATGATCTTTTGATGTCAAGAGCAATATTTTTAGGAAGATCCGTAGACGAGTCCTTAAATATTGTACGAGACATGGAAAAAAATTTCTCATTGAACACTAGTTATAAACGATACTTTTCATAAGGAAATTATGAAAATTAGCGTGTTCTGATGCTTGTCGATGCGCATGCAAAAGTACGCATTTTAAGCGGTGTGATAGATAGTTATTGGATCTATAACTTAATTCGTGCGTTTTTTTTTCAAAATTTGGACGTTTATTTAAGAAAAACATGTACAATAGTATTATTCAAAGTATTGCCCATCTGAAGCTATGACTTTTTCCCACCTTTCTGGCAATTTGTGGATTCCATCCCAATAGAACTGCGCCGGCTTGGCGGCCAAGAATGAATCAAGCCAACGTTTGATACCCTGTTCTGATGTGAACCGTATTCCAGTGAGGGCGTTCTGCATCGACCGGAACAAATGGTAGTCAGAAGGGGCAAGGTCTGGGCTATAAGGCGAGTGGGGTAAAACTTCCCATCCACTGTTTTCCAAATAGTTCTTAACCGGAATAGCAACATGGGGCTGAGCATTATCATGGTGGAAAACTATTGCCTCGTGTCTGGTCGCATATTCCGGGCGCTTTTCGGCTATTGCTCCCTTCAAACGAATTAATTGTGTATGGTAGCGTTCTCCATTCATGGTTTCGCCCGGTTTCAGCAGCTCATAATATAGCACACCCTTCTGATCTCACCAAATATAGAGCATTACTTTTGCGCCAAGGATATTCGGCTTTGCTGTTGATTTGGCTGGTTGGCCGGGTTTCACATACGATTTGTTGCGATTGGGGTTTCGTAATGAATCCATTTTTCATCAATTTTTCATCACCAGTAATAATCCGATGCAAAAATAACTTCTTTTTGTGGTGTTCCAGCAGCATTTCGGACATGCAAAACCGCCTTTCAACGTCTCTTGGCTTGAGTTCATGTGGAACGCAATTTCCTTGCTTTTGAGTGTATCCGGCTGCTTTTAAACGTTTGGAAATGGGTGCTTGAGTGACTCCCAAAGATTCTGCGAGCTTTTCTTGTGTTTGGCAACAATCTTCATCGAGTAATGCTTCCAGCTCTTCATCTTCAAACTTTTTTGGCTGCCCAGGACGTTCTTTGTCTTCCAAGCCAAAATCACCACTTATAAATCGTGCAAACCACTTTTGGCACGTTCACTCAGCTAGAGCATGTTCACCATAAACTTCCACTATAATACGATGACTTTCGGCAGCAGTTTTCTTCATATTAAAGTAATGAAGAAGAACTCCCCGCAAAAACACTTTTTCAGGCACAAAGTTCGACATATTTGAGTAAAAAAAAATTATTGTTGTTTACGCTTTAAATGAATGACAGATAATGAAAAAGACGCACAATGACAGTAGCTTTCCAACGCATGTTCGGAATATTGGAACGATGGAATAATAATCAAGTTACGCCATCTCTTAGCAAACCGCACGAATTAAGTTATAGATCCAATACAAACGAGGGCTTAATCAGCACGGTGTAACGTCATAGTTAAAAAAAGAGATCGATTTGTGTGTGTCTTCGTATTTTCGTAACGATCGAGACAAAAAGAGTAACATAAATTCTTAGCTGACACCGATTGCTCGACACGCATCAAAACACTTATTTTCATGATTTCGTTAGGAAAATTGTTGTTTGTAAGTGGTGCTCAATGAAGATCCTTCTTCAAAACTCGGACAATGTGAGCATCCATCCAAAAACATAAAAAGAAGCAATTTTCATGTATGCACAAAAAAAATATTCTTATTTTAAAAATGTACACTTACATCTCTACATGTACATAAACATCTCTACAGCTTCATTGGTATGTTCTTTGCATTGAAAAATAAATTTTGTTTCACATGACAAAAAATATTCATTACTATAAAATTTGCTAGTACATATTTTTAACATGTACAGATCCATGATGACTAGTTAAGTGTCGCAAAGCTTGGCTGCTTTTTTCTTCAAGACGCTAACTTTTTTAATCTCAGCCATTTCCTGTCTTATTGTCTCATCCGTATTTGAAGATAAAATTGAATTATATATGCTAACATCTCCACAGCTTCATTGACATGTTCTTTGCATTACAAACTAAATTTTGTTTCAGATGAAATTAAATCGTCTAGAATTAGATCAAAACAATTGCTAGACCGGCAATGTTTCTTAAATAGATATTCGACAACTGTGATAAGCTTGTATAACTTAACATTTGAATGTATGAAATCTTTATTTATTTTTGCAAATCTACTCAAACTTTCAGGTAACTGATCACAAGAAAAAGTTATCGTATCTGCATGAATTTCAGAAGTAGTCAAAAATGCATTTAAGCATGTGGAACACTGAGTGTGCTGTTTATTGTAAGCAGTTATAGGACCAGTTGTGTAATAAATCAAACGATCTCTAACAGCTGATAAAGCATAATCGTGCGCTACTGCATCTAGAAAATCACTAAAATCATTGTCTTCACAATCGATTATTGCTTTTAACTTTTCTCGAATTTCTTGAATTGCGCTTTTACTATTCGACTGATGTAATTCTTTCAATTTTGAAATTTTTATTAAGGGCTGTGGAGGGTTGCCATCGAAAGTACTACAATTTCCAAGCTTTGGAGGTTTCAAAATGCTAAAGGCAGCTAATATCTTGTATATTTGCAAGAAGGTTGGTGTACAAGGATCATCATTTGTTCCTCCAGCTAATCTGATAATCACGCAGGGATCTGACCTTGAGGCTAACCTAAGTGATTAAGTAACTTATCTTATTCAAAAAATTATTCTAATTTGTTAACTAAGTTTTGATTAAAGTTAAAACAAACATAAAAAAAACAGCACACGAGAGTATAAGTCCTTTTTGGGTACGTTGAACGGTCACCATTGATTACGATCATTGGGTAAGGCAAAGTTCGAAGTGCTTGTGATTGTATTGTTTATAACTTTAATTTTAACTGTTAAGGAACAGAATATATTTAATTGCAAAAAAAAAAAATTTCCAAGGATTTGTACTCAAGTTAACTTGTCCAATATAATGAAAACAATTCGAATGATAATTGTTATAAACAAATTTGTTTAATTGCTATAAACAATTTATAAATTAATAAAATAAATTATTTTAATTTACATAAAAGGCACATGCAGTTGGTAAAGAAAAATATTTTATTATTGTAAGAAATTTATTATTAAAAATTATAAATTTACAATCAATTGAGCGATTATTTATTTAATTTAAATATTTGAATTAATTATATCTTTATATCATTATTTTATTTCATAATAAAGAAATACAAATTTCAATTCAAATTATATTGTTATTAAAAATAAATAATCAAATTAAAAATAAATTTTACTAGCCTCATTTTATTTTTCTTGAAAAACAAATTTTATGTATAGTTTTTTATTTTTGTTAACAATTGATAATTGAGAATAACAATAAATAATCCATGACAACGCTCAATACAAAATATTGTAAATTTAAAATGACTCAATGTCAAAACCAAATATCCCTTTAGAATCTACCCCAAAAGTTATAACCCATAGTCAAGCTAAACAAGATAGTCAGCTTGCAAAAATAGTAGATTTGAATCAAAAGGGTAATTTAAAAATAAAACCAATTAGAAATAGAGAATTTTTAACTGATAATAAGTGCCAAAATATCCCCGATCCAATCCCTACAGAACAAGAATTAGATAACACTCTTAAGTTAGATGATTCAAGTTTAGACAAAACTAATTAATAATCAAAGTATATCAAGTGAAAATTCAGAAAAAACTAACGGGTTTCATTCAAGTTTCTGTCCAGATTTAAGCATTGAAACAGGATCTAGTAATCAAGATCAAACTCTAACGAACGAATTATCTCATTTTGACGAATTCAATTTGCTGAGCTCGACAGTAATAACAATAGACAATAAAACTTTGAAAGAAAGATTGGAAACCTCATTGGCAATGGAATCTATAATTAGTAACAACAACAGCGATGAAGACAAAAGAGACACAGAAGTCATAAATCAAGATAATCCAGTAATAGTAAATAACGAAGAAATGGCCGTAGCCATACCCAACAGCCAGCAGGTATCCTTAAGCGACGCGCTAGAGGTGGTCCCATTGTTTGACGGAAGTAACCTCCCATTGTCACATTTTATTGAGGGTTGCATGGAGGCAAAGGCAATGCTACCGACACCTGCAGCTCAAGAAAATCTCGCAAGGTTATTAAGAGGTAAATTAACTGGAGAAGCTAGATAGTGCATTTTTGGTTCAACTTATGCAACAATAGAGGAATTGATAGAAAAATTGAAAAGAGTATATGCCCCTGCAAAAAGCGTGTACCAGTTACAGGGAGAATTAGGTAACACATTTATGTGGGAAAGAGAAAATGTCCTTTCCTATGCCGCCAGAATTAAAGAAATTGCTGACAGAATAGAAGATGCTCACTAGGATGGTCCAAAATGGCGACTTTTAAATAAATGCAAACGATCCGCCCAAAAAGTTTCGAAATCCAAATAAAATAAAGGTCCTATTCTTGCTTTTTTCAAAATTTTGATTTTATATGGTGCCTGTTGGGACTTGAAATTTGCATGGGAAAATGCATGGGTAAAAGTCACTTTTTGGTATTTTTCGAATAATTGTTCAGTTAGGGAAAAGTTGACATTAAAGTTATAAGGCTTCTAGAGTACTTTCCAACCAAGAATTTGACCTATCATACATATGGATTTGACGCCCCTAACACACCCCCACGATGCCCTGAAAACTACCCTTAAATCGAAAAATGTACATTCTTCAGGAAATTGACTCTTTTAAGCATTTTATTCTCCTTTTTTTCCGGAAATCATTACTATAGGTCTATTGGAATGTTTACAAATGTTTTTTAGTTAATTCCCATTTATTTAAATAAATTCTATTTGTTTGTTATGTTCTTCTATAAAATTTGTTTTAAATCTGTTCTCTGAGATCGGAATGGCAGTTTATTACCTTAAAGTAACTTTATTTATTTCTTTATTTATTTATTAATTCTTTTCTATTGTTTAAAAAATTAATTATTATTAATTTTCTACTTTTTTGCAATTTATGGTAAAAAAGTCAGCTTTTCTTGTGATAAACCTATATATTTTAATTTCAAGGTATCCTCTATACATTATCTAATAAATCCTAAATTGTTTAAACAAATTTTTGCTCAATTCGCCTAAAATTCTGTTTTTTGAGATCGAACTGGCCAGCTGTTATTTTGAAGTTACATTATTCATATTTACAAATAATTTCCATTATGTACACAGAAAGACACTTAGATTACAGAGTTGAGCACATAAGAAGTATCGTGATTAGTTTACAAAGAAAAGGTGGAGGTACGTAGACACTCCTTCACTTGACGTCACAAATTTGAGGGAAAGCATAATGTTTGGTTGAAGTGGGAGAACTTACAAGGTAGTTTAATTAAAGAAAGGTTGGTTTCAAGAGAGATGTTAAAATAACCATAAATATAAATATTATTTGACACTTCCGTAGGAACATAATTGTTACGATGTAACAATTGTAACATATTAATTACATTTATTTGTTAATTTCTCAGTCTACATTTGTTACCACTGTGCGTCGCGAGATAGTGTGAATTTGTTGATGCCTGGAAACTTTTCCCTGTACTCTCTAGCAACATGCAATAAGAATTGTTTTTGATCCTCATCTCTCGTTATTAAATCGTTGAAGTCAGACATCAATTCGACACCTCTCTCTGCAACATCGTTGACCACTTTGAGCTGAGAAACAATTTTCTTCCCTTTTTCATAGGCTGAATTCTCCATCCAGTGGGAAGCGTCTTCTTCAAGGAAGAATGCTTCTATCTGGAAAGCTGAAAAGAATTTAATTGAATCTTTGGAGATGAAGTATTCAATTTCTTTATCCAGAAGTTCCATGCACTTCTTTGCTTGGATACGTTTGTAATCCATAATTGGTTTCTTGGATTCTTGGGATAAGGCCTGAACCATCAAATTTTTTCTCACTGATGGAATTTCATCGTCGAAGAAAGCTAACGCAGCAGTTTCCAGTACAAGGTACCAAAGATGTAAGCTCAACTTTTCAAAGACAGCAGTGGAAATTTCACGATCCTGATTTCCAAAGAGATGAATTGATTTTAACATTTGAAGGTCTTCTTGTGGTGCTTTGGCAGCATGAGGTGTATTGAACCATATTTTAATGTAAAATTTTACTAGAAATATACAAATTTCGCGGCAAGACTTCAGATCACTGCTAGACAGTGGATACACGTTTCGGAAGAGGAATATTTTGAGAATGTAAAGGGCTTTTGCCTTCCACCTAGCCTGGTGCATTGCTCCAGGAACTCGAAAGGAAACTCCTCGTGGTGGTACCTCTCCTAGGAAAATTACAACAAGTTCTAGGAATTCTCGGTAATCTTCTCGACAATGTTGATCATTCAGCTTTCCTCTCGCAAAAAGAAGAAGATCATCTACTTCACCTCGAAGAGCTTTTACCACCAATCGATCTGTCACTCCAGACTGGAATTTGGTGCGATCTATGGTACTCCAGGAATCTTGAAATTTCTTGAAAAACGGAACATTCGGACCACTTGTCTGCCCAAACTTTGTTTCGAAAGCCGCTCTCAAGTATATTTCAGCCATATGATGACGACAAGAAAACAGTATTTTATCATCCCTCAAGGCAACCTCTAGCAACTTACAAACACCGTTGTTCTTTCCAGTATTTGAAGCTGTCGTATCACAACAGAAAGCTTTCACCTCATTAAGGAAGTCCCACTGTAAAAGAGTTTCATACACGGCATCGGCTTCATCTTTCCCTGTTCCTGATTCAGCTTCGGGGGCTCCGAGAAACATTTCCTCACCTTCTGCGGTGATTAGAATAGGCAGTCGATCCACTTCTCCCTTGCCAGTGAGTGCAGGCAGCAATTTCCCATCCCAATGTAAGACGGCTGCTTTATCCTTGAACTTCTTACTTTTCTCTAGAATTTTCTCCATGTATTCTATTCTGAATTTTTGCCTGAATCGATGTATAGAAGATCTGCTCAAAATAGTAGAAGATAGAGAGACTCCTAGAGCATCAGCACAAGCTGTAAGGATATGAACTGCCTGTCTGTCACTCAATTTCGCTGCGTCAAGAGCTGCAGCAAGTCTTTCATTTAAAACGGTTATTTTCGGAGGTGTTTGAATACCAGATGGACCAGGTACCGATTCCATTTCCACATCTTCAGAAGAAAAGCTGGTGTTGAATGTCCTAGGCGATTCACTGCTACTTGTTGACGATGCTAATTCCACATTGCTGTCTGAAATGAAAAATAATTTCAATGAAATTCTAATGTTAATAATTTTTTTTACTTCATAACATTAAAATTAATGAAACAGTCCAATTCAATAATCACAAATGGTTGATTTACTTTTTTAATAATGTTCGCAAAAAACGTTTGGGAACGTATAGAAAATGTCAGCAATCAGCATGTAATTCACGAATTTTATAAAAACACCAGAATTAACATTGTGTAAAAATACTTCGTATTTATGGAATTTCAACGTTCTCTAAGCATTCTAAGGCATTTTGATGAGTACGTAAAACAAATTATAATATGAATGAATAAATAGATAAAGCATTTTCTTGAAAAAAAATTCAAATGTACATTAAAAAATGTTGAAGTGTTACAAAAAACCATCGTGAAGGATTTTCCCTTTCTTTCATTTGCAAAATTTATTTGTGAAAAGATGCGAAATTTACCCAACAGTTTCATTTCCTCACGAGCACGTTTTTTCCGAATTTCGAGAATTTCCAGTTCTCTTTCCTTTTCATCGATGTATATTCTTACGGGTACAAGATATCGTTCTCGGTTGTCCTTCCTTTGATTAGATAAAAATAATTTAGCTTCGGCTGAAACTTTTGAGTCTTCTAATACTGATTGCGGTGCGATGTCAAACAATTTTTTCAGCTTTTGTAAAAAATCATCCTCCTTCTTCACTTGTGCATCTGCTCTTGAGTTGGAATTTTTTTGTATCTTCCTGTATTCTTCATACAACTTTTTTACTTTCCCACGCAGCGTTGGTGATCTCTTATCGGTAGATTTGCCTTTGTCCAGAAAACTTTCACTTCATCCACGACAAGATGAGCCTTCAGTCTTAAACTTAACTTTATGTATCTCATATTATATAGTAAAACTCTCAAAACTTGCAAATTGCTTGGAAGTTTACTTCCAATAATTTGCTGTTCTTCAAACTCAACTAAAAACACTTTCTTCCGTAATTTTGTCATGTTAAATATAATCGTAGCTAACACTGTCACAGCCAAGAAACTAATGGCTGCTACTAACGGTACAAAGGGACAGGAGAACGAAGGAAGAAGCAGCCCTATTCAACATGGAGGGTCGTTTTGAAAAAGTGGGGAACAAGAATACAATTATACAAAGACTCGAAGGTCTCTGCTGAATATAAATCCCCAGCAAAGGTATACCTGAAAATGTTGGAGAAGTCTCTCTATAGAAATATTTGAGATGAGATATTATAATACTTGTAACAGTCGCCAGTGACCAATTGACCATTAGTGCATTAGTAGTTAAGGGGACTTTAAGCACTCAATTAAAAAACTGTTAGTAAAGAAGAGGAATATCCAAATTTTGTGTGAGAAAATTCTTTGAAAATTGATTGATAAATAAATTACATCATGACTCTGTTACGAAAAGATGAATTTTCCAATAGGATTTGATGGAATGTTGAAAAAAATAATTTTATTATTGAAACAATGGAAACTATTTGTAAATATAAATAATGTCACTTCAAAATAACAGCTGGCCATTTCGATCTCAAAAAACAGATTTTTGGCGAATTGAGAAAAAAAATTGTTTAAACAAATTTAATTTATTTAAACAATTTAGGATTTATTAAATAATGTAGAGAAGATACCTTGGAATTAAAATATATAGATTTATTACAAGAGACCAGAATTTTAGGCGAATTGATGAAAAATTTTTGTTTAAACAATTTAGGATTCATTAGATAATGTAGAGAAGATACCTTGAAATTAAAATATATATGTTTATTACCAAAAACCAGAATTTTAGGCGAATTGAGCAAAAATTTGTTTAAACAAATTAAATTTGTTTAAACAATTTAGGATTTATTAGATAATGTATAGAGGATACCTTGAAATTAAAATATATAGGTTTATCACAAGAAAAGCTGACTTTTTTACCATAAATTGCAAAAAAGTAGAAAATTAATAATAATTAATTTTTTAAACAATAGAAAAGAATTAATAAATAAATAAAGAAATAAATAAAGTTACTTTAAGGTAATAAACTGCCATTCCGATCTCAGAGAACAGATTTAAAACAAATTTTATAGAAGAACATATTATTTAAACAAATAGAATTTATTAGGATCAGAATTTTTTCAAGATAATAGTGTAAATATAAACTATACTTCAAAATGTTTAGAAATTGAGAACCACTGTTACCCTTTTAAATCTACCAATACAGTTACTATTCCAGCTCGAACAGTTACAACATTTTATGTTAATATAAAAAATACAGAAAAGAGTGAAGGGTATGTACGTCGATTACATATCCAAGATGGCGTCTACGTAGGTGACGCAGTAGTAAAAAATCACAAAGGAAAAGCTTATTTAAAATTTGCAAATACAAATGAAATACCAATAATATTATCCGTCCCAATAGTTAATTTAGAAGATTTTGAAGAACAAGAATGTTATAAACAAATTGAAAATTTAAATAATTTCAAACAAACAAATAACGAAGATTTATCAAGTAAAATATTAAATAACTTTTTAAGAGCTGACAATTCTCTAGTCAACTCATGCGAAATTTATAATGTAACAGACGAAGACAGAGTAGAATGTATTAAAAAACTTCTTCGATTAGACCATTTAAATCAAGATGAATATGAACATGTAGAAAAATTAATTAAGAAAAATGCAGATAGATTTCAAATCCCAGGAGAACCACTTGAAGCTACTAATGTATTACAACATTCAATTCCTACTGTAGATGACGCTTCACTTTTTTCAAGACAATATAGATTTCCCCCAGTTCACAAGGAAGAAATTACAAGACAAGTCGATGAATTATAAAAAAATAAAATAATCAAGCCCTCACAATCACCATATAACACTCCAGTATGGATAGTTCCTAAAAAACCTGATTCTCAAGGAAAAATAAAATGGAGAATGGTTCTTGATTTTCGTAAATTAAATGAAAAAACAATTGGCGATTCGTATCCTCTACCTAATATAAACGATATATATGATTCTCTACACGGCGAGAAATAACTGGTGCCATGCACTTGAAAGAGACCAGTGTTTGGCAATTGTGGCTGTTCAAATAGTTGAACTTAGAAACTCGAGTAATAACTGCTCAAAATTCATGCGAGCTGCGCGCAGTAATCTATGAAGACAAAATACTGTGTATTCACATAAAAATTATGTGATATTACAACATTTACTACTCATGCCACTTATAGTAGATACTAAAGGGTTTCCCAATAAGGGTGATATGTTTTGAAATTGAAATAAAACACTGAACATTCATTCGGAATTGATCGAAATCTTTTTTATTATATTGGATATTCTATGCCATTTATGATTTAAACAATATATCGGCCAAATGTCCCCCGAGACTTGAGCCAAAAATGCGCCTCATCAGAAAAGATGATTTTTTGATGAAAATTGGGATCATTTTCAATTGATTCCAGAGCCCAATCCGCGAACTCCCGACGCAAACGATGGTCATTAGGCTTCAGTTCTTGGGCCAGAATCATCTTATAGGGATGCAGGCCAAGATCCAATCGCAAAATACGCCAGGTAGTCATCCTGGACAGGCCCAATTCCTGAGATCGGCGTGGCACGGACAATTCACGGTTTTCCTCGATACTGGCCTGTACGGCGGCTATATTCTGTGTAGAACGTGCGGTACGCATACGATTTTTAGGCTTAGTATCCAATACAGTAAATTCACTCTCCAACTTATCGATTATTCGACGAATTGAGAGCGCGGATGGAGCAGAATGACGACCATATTTTGCACGATATGCTCTTTGAACACCGACAAAACTTCTCGAATTTTGATAAAATAATTGGACAATTTCCAAACGTTGTGGAAGCGTGAAACTACTCATGATTAAATGGCAAACCTTACTGATGACAACTGACAGCAGACGTCAAAAATTTCAGTTCAAATGAGCCCGATAGGGACATTCAAAATCATATCACCCCTATTGGGAAACCCTTTAGATGGGCCAAAGGTGCCAAACGCTTGTGATTCACGTGTGGCGCACGTGAAACTCAAGCGTTGAACTCCTTAGGCTTATATGAAGAAATTCTAGTATAAGACATACGCCTTGGGAACGCTTGAGATTCACGTGCGCCGCACGTGAAGCTGAAGCATTTGGAACATGAAGAAAGCCATGCATCATATACTCAGCGTTCATGTGTTCGAGCTCCGAGTCGCTAGTGCTACACGCACGAATATTTAATAGGTAGAGCATGAACGTTGCCTAGTGTCAAACATTTGAATTCGCGTGTTTCACAATCGTTATTCGACATGTGTGTAACACTTCATGACTTCCATGTACATGGCACCAGTTATTTCTCTCCGTGTAGGATCAGCAAAATTATTTCCAGTGTTTGATTTAGCTACTGGTTCTCACCATATAAAAATGGACCCAAAAGACTCTCATAAAACCGCATTTTCTACACCTCGCGGTCATTACGAATTCGATAGAATGCCTTTCGGTTTAAAAACTGCATCAGCCACATTTCAGAAATTAATGGATTTAACATTAACTGGACTAATCGGAACGGAACTTTTTGTATATCTTGATGACATAGTTATATATGCAAATACTCTAGAAGAGCACGAAATTAAATTTAACAATTTAGCAGAAAGACTTAGAAAAGCAAATCTTCATTTACAACCAGACAAATGCGAATTTTTACGATCCGAAGTAGGATATTTAAGTCATATAATTGATAAAAATGGAGTACGTCCAGATCCAAAAAAGATAATATCTGTAAAAAACTTTCCAGTCCCAAAAACATAGAAAAATGTTTAAAAATTGTTAGGCTTAGCAGGATATTATAGACGCTTTATTGATGGATTTTCAAAAATTGCACGTCCTTTAAATCAACTTCTGAAAAAAGATGTACCTTTTAATTGGACAGAAAAACAACAAGCAGCTTTCAATATTTTAAAAGGAAAATTATGTGAAGAACCACTTTTACAACGACCTGATTTTTCTCAACCTTTCATACTCACAACAAATGCCTCAGGATTTGCAATAGGAGGTATTTTATCACAAGGTAAAATAGGTAAAGATAAACCAATAGCATATGCTTCACGTAGTCTAAGTGATACTGAGAAAAAATATGATACATATGAAAAAGAAGCTCTTGATATAATATTTTGTGTAACTCATTTTCGTCCTTACTTGTATGGAAGAAAATTTACTTTAGTGACTGGTCACAAACCTCTAGTTTGGTTTCAAAATTCTAAAGACCCTTGTTCACGAGTTTCACCTTGGAGATTAAAAATCGCAGAATATGACTGATGTCATTTACAAAGCAGGAAAAATGAATGTAAATGCAGACGCTCCCTCAGGAAACCCTATTGATGTTAACAAAGAGAAATCAAAAAATTCACAAGCCGATGACAATGATGCTTT
Source organism: Diplolepis rosae (assembly GCA_030998225.1). Taxonomy (NCBI): domain Eukaryota; kingdom Metazoa; phylum Arthropoda; class Insecta; order Hymenoptera; family Diplolepididae; genus Diplolepis; species Diplolepis rosae. Next base: position 276,687 of record JAPYXD010000082.1, read on the forward strand.
TATGACTTCTCAAGAAAAAATGTTTTCCAAGAAAACTTTTACAAGAAATAAACGAGAAAACTCTAAAAATGAGGTAAGAACTTTAAAACGAAGAAACTTAAATCCAGGAATCGTACCAGACGACGTAGATCATTTTAACGAAATTCCAGAAGACCAAATATTAAATATTGACTCAAAAATTCCAGAATTTTTACAAGAATTCCTTAGTGAATAATCATTTAGTGAGATTGGTAAGAATATTTTAAAATACACAAATTTATTCAAAAATATGGCTTCAAGACTTATTTTTATGACAATATTTTTATTAAGTCCAATGTTTTCCAAAAAATACGAAAATTTAACATGGAAAACTATTACTACAAGAGCTCAAAAGAGAATAGAGCAAGAAAAAGCAAAAAATTTGAATAGAAATGAAACTCAAGAAAAATTAGACGAACATTTTTCTTCTAAACCTCTTGTGAAAAAACCACGAGGTAGGCCAAGAAAAAATCTACTTACAAATTTGAAAAGTATTCCCACTCAAACAAAAAGAAAGAGAGGTATACCAAGAAAACAAATATTTGAAAATGAATTACTAAAAATAAATATGCAAAAGGGAAGCCGGACAAAAGTAGAAACAGATTCCGACTCTGATCCTGATTATATAGATTATTTGATACAAACTCATGCAAAAAACAAAAAGAAGAATGCCAAGAAGCCAAAAAATATTAATGGATTTGAAAGCGAAAAAAGTGAAAATTATTTTTCAACCTCAGAAGATCAAATCAACGACATTGAAACCTCACACGAAGGAAATGATGGAGAAAATGGTGAAGAAAATTTGGAAGAAAACTTTGAAGAAGATTTTGAAGAAAATTTCGAAAAGAATTTTGAACAGAATTTTGAAGAAAATTTTGAAGACAATCTTGAGGAAAATTTTGGAGAGCCTTAATTTAAAGAAAATTTGAAACTAAACCGCAGATCTTAAATAAATTCTGAAAAAATCGATAATGACCATGATAATTATAATTGTCCAACCCCAGAACCTCCTCCTACAAACTCTCAAACAGAAAAAATTATAACAAGGAAAAATCTAGTTGAATGTCGCGATCAATTAACTATGCGAAAAGATAATTATGCATATTTTGTTACAACAAATGGAACTCTCGCGACAACGGATCAAAAACTTTTGAAAAACGAGAAACTTTACCAAAATTTAAAAATTTACAAAAGGGAATAGCAAAAGAGATTAAAAAAGGAAACTACTACCATTTTGCACTTCCAATTGAAGAAGAAACCAAAGAAAATTTATCCGAAACCTTAAATAATATCAAATTATCAATTCACTCAAAACATGAATTATCTCAAAAATTTAAAATACGATCAATTAGTATTTCAAAAACGTCCAGAATTAATCATATATTTTGGGAAGAAGTGAAATCTATTTTCGATTCAATTTTTCAAATTCAACTACAAAAATTATAGTTTGCAATGGAATAACGCAATATCCAACAAAGGAACAACGAACTCATTTAATTGAAAAAGCTCATTCTTCAGCATTAGGAGGCCATAAAGGCGTCACAAAAACTTATAGTCGAATTCGCCAAAAATTGTTTTGGGAAAATATGAAAATAGACATTCAAAAATATATTCAAGGCTGTTTACAATGTCAACTGAAAAAATTAATCAGAGTCAAAACAAAAAATCCTATGGTAATCACTGACACACCCACTACTGCTTTTGAAAAAATATCAATGGACATTGTTGGTCAACTACCTAAGACAAAATCTGGTAACTTATATATTCTAACCATACAAGACAATTTTACAAAATATTCTTTAGCAATACCTCTTCCTAATCACCAAGCTAGTACGATAGCAGATGCTTTTGTGAAAAAGTTTATTTGCATATTTGGATCACCTAAAGGAATACTTACTGACGAAGACAGAGATTTTTTAAATAACCTATTGAAAAGATTGGCAAAATGTTTTTGAATTAAGTAATTTCGTACCACAGCTTTTCAACCTCAATCAAACTGGTCATTAGAACGTTCACATCATGTTTTAGGAGAATATCTCAAACAATTTGTTGCGAAAAATTCAGAATGGGATGATTGGCTTGAACTAGCAATGTTCTCATATAATACTAGTGTACATGAAGGCACAAAATGCACACCCTATGAATGGGTTTTTGGTAAACTAGCTCGTGAACCTTCCAGTGAACATTTATCACAACAAGAAAAATTACAAACGTATGATGATTACTTAATTACATTCGTGACTCAACTACACGAAATACGAAAACAAGCAAGAGAGAATCCTATTTCAGGAAAAGAAAAATCGAAAATATATTATGATAAAAAAATAAATCCATAAGAAGTGAAAATTGGAGATAACGTATTTTTATTAAAAGGAGGTAAAATTAAAAAACTTGACAGACATTATACAGGGCCTTATGAAATATTGGAAGTGTTAGGAAAAGGGAATGTCAAAATAAGCTATAAAGGCAAACCTACTGTAGTTCACATTAATAGACTAAAACGCTCACATGTGCAAGTACAAAAGTAAATAAATAAAAATAAAATCAAAATATCTGTACTTTAATTGTAAAAAAAAATATATATATACATATACAATTTAATTAAAGATATACAAATTTTATTTTGTCGATAAATAGTAAAAATATAAAAAATAAAAAAATTTTTTTTTATGAAAATATATGTTTTATATATAAAATAAAAAAATATATAAAACAAAATAAAAATGAATTTTCAGACATAACACATTATTCCAGATATAATGGAACAAATTCATCGCAAACGCATAGATGATCTCATTGAAATAGTTCCCTGTTTTATCGACATGGTAGCTCTCTGGACATACTTAATTCAAACTGGAATTTTTAAGCAAGACGACTGCAATATTCCCACATGGAGCAGAAACCTAAACAATCCAGATATAATAAACAACATTTTTTCAAAAATCAAAACAAGAGGACCGGACGCATACAAAAATTTAATTCTTAGTTAACGGCTATCAAATCACATTGTCATAGCCGACATGTTGGATATAATGAACTAGGAACGCAAAATACAAAAGTAAATCAATAACTTCAAAAATATACATATGTAACGATAAAACATTTCTCTATTCTTATATTACAAAGAAAGCTGCTAATTGGAACCTCCTTTTTCCAGAGATGGGATTACGAGGCTTCCTTTTGGAACTGCTCACTTGCAACTTCAACTATATAATAACAGTCTACGCCATCATAGGATTCGATTGCGGTTCAAATCAATCAAATATTACGATATTATCTTTCTAGAGGTAGGAGAATGTGATCTACCTCGATGTCAAGTACATGTTGAAAGAACTTATATACAACTTTTACAATTAACTGGATTTTCAAATACAAAAGTAATACAATGCAAAATAGAAATTCGATGCGCCATCTCTCATTGTGGTATGCATTCTCACAGTTCCATAGTTGCAAATGGCCACAGTGAATATATACATGATGTTACACCAGATCAATGTAATCAAATGCACACAATAGGAACATTTTTAGTAACCCCTTCTCTTCAGATATCAAAGTTAAAAGTAAATGAAACTTCATTTCATAGCGTTACTTTAGCAGGTTCTGTAACACCTAATGGAGACTGTACTGGTACACAATTTCCTGACCCATATGGAACATGGAATAATGTCGTAGTCCAAGCAATATTCAAAATAACTTTACAAGAACATTACGCGACTATTCATTTAAATTCAAATAAAATTCAATTAGGATCTGGAATAATATGCACACTTTCAGACATTCTGTACAGACGTAGAATGTGGACAACCATTCTGGGATACCTTACCTAATGACATGTAATTTTAACAAATATGAAATTATTTATAAAGGACCAGCAAATAAAACATATGACAACACGACAGACAATTCGGAAACCTTTTATTCTTTAACCACTGAAGATATATCCTTTGTATTGGCATCCAAAATTATTAATTTTTGAAACCAGACTGGAAATTCATTTTTAGAAAATAAACATTTAGAAGTTCAAAATATGGTCATTTTTACATACGTTAACTCTAAATTCATATATGTGGAAAGGCACATACGCACTGAAATAAATAGACTTTATCACGATCTTCTTACTCAACGATGCATACTTAAACAGCAAGTTTTTAGAAATACATTAACCTTAGCAACCCAATCACCAGACGAATTTGCATATCATTAAATGAAAGGTCCAGGATATATGTCAGTAATTGCAGGAGAAGTAGTACATATCGTAAAATGTATACCGGTCGAAGTAAAATATCGCAAAACTGAAGAATGTTATCTACAACTACCAATATTTAGAGGAAATCAATCCTTTTTCCTATCTCTATGAACTCATATATTAACAAAATGCGGTATCCAAACAAATTGCAATTCTTTCCTTCCACCAATGTACCTTTTTAGAGAAACCTAGTACAAATTACTTCCAAATCCGATCGAATCCATAGCACCAACTATAGTTAAATCTCTCACAAAAGCAACCTGGAGATACACAAATCCTTCATCCTTAGCAACAAGTGGCATTTATTCTCAATCTGATCTTGATAAACTGCGAGATCATATTATGTTTCCAGCAGAAAAACCAATGATTATAAATTCTTAAGCTAGAGAAATAACAGGACATCCAACTATTAATCAAGGAGTATCATTAACGAATTTATTCAATGAAGATGTAATTAATAAAATTGCTGAATCCGCATGGGGAAGATTTTGGACAATTTTTACAAGTTTTGGAACTACTAGTGCAGGCCTAATTGGATTAATAATAATAATTAGAGGGATTAAATTGATAGTGGATACCATTATCCATGGATATGCACTACACAGATTATTTGGATGGTCTCCCCATCTACTAGGCGCCTCCTGGGATGCGGTCACTAACCTCTTATTACACTTTGGTACCCATCGACCTTCTGGACCTCCTGCTGAGAGCCATCAACTTCTTGTAACAGCTTCAGCGCCACAAAGCTCGAAAGAGGCACCTAAAAGTTCATTGTATCACGCAAATACTACTTCGGATGAAGATCACAATAATACAAACACAACTCCTTATCCTCACTCTGAACTAAAAGAACAACTTAGTAGAACCCACTACTCTATCCAAATCTAACATCTTCAGAATGTCGCATGTTCCTTTTACAACCTTACTAAACAAAATTATTTAACAAAGAGGAGATCCACCCCTCATTTATGAGATACTCATTGAACAAACCAATAATAATGCATGTCTATTTCACGTTAATTTACAATATAAAAATTATATAATAATGGATAGTGGCAAAGATAAAGAAAATGTATAGCAAAAGGTAGCACAACATTTACATAATGCCTTAATTAATGAATTAAAGAAAACAAATCAAAACGTCCAACCAAATTCTATTAGTAAAAATTGCGAAAAATAAATTTGAGTATCCAAAATATACAGTATTACGAATAAAAACCTCATCAAAAGACTCAAAATACATAGCAATTTGTTTTATTAATGATATTAAACGAGTAGAAATAGCAAACTCGATAAAAACAGCTAAGGATTTTGCTGCCATGAAAGTTATTAATTCTCTTTTGCATAAAGACGAGAAATGTGAACTAAGTTTGATAAACTCACTAGAACATTTGCATTTAACAATTCAAGAATCATCTATAAACGATCGAAAACCTTCAACGAGTATCCAAATAACAAAACCTATTACTTCGAATAACAATCGTGTTAAAAATACAAATTTATATAAAATGAAGAAAAATAATAATCATTCTACATCATCTTTCTCTACGAAAAGGTTTAAAAAATGTTTTACATGCGGATATAGACCTCCCAACCAGTACAATAAATTGTAATATAAAAATTCCATACCGATTCAGGAAATCAACTACAATGGAGCATTACTACGGCGAATCTACACACGTATCAAGTTACCCAAAAAAGAAATACAGAACAGACTCCATGGGATTTTTAAATCATGTAGAAATTTCAAGAAATTTCACGATAAAATATGGACTGTCGTTACCGCAATATACGGTCTATCCTGACCGAATTCGAAAACACTGATTTTTTCTTGCACAAATTAATATAAATGAACATTTTGTTATACAAGCCGGCCCTACTAGTGAATTAGCAGAAAACAGAGCAGCTTTAAAATTATTATTACTACTAATAATATCATACGATCTCTCCGACGAAAAATTTTATAATAATGATGATAAAAAAATGCAAAAAATCAAAAATCAAAGTACTCAAACCGATCCAAGACTAAAATGAATACCTTGGGAAAATTGCTGTAGATTCTGTAACAGTCAAATGCATGCTACAAAAAAGTGCCGTAGACGAAATATTTTAAATGTAGACAGATCAACCCAATTTCCCCCTCCAGTTCCACCAAGAAACTCCTCAACAGTTAGTAGACTTTTTTCCCCTTTTCTCCAAAAAACTTCTTGACCTAAATCCAACCACATGTAAAAATCCTATTTTATCCAATATTAATCCAACTTTTCTTTTTCAGCCTTCCGAGAAGCCTAATGAATTTCCTTAATCAACTAGCAACCAGAGTGTGTTTAATTTTAATTTCACTCCTTTTCTCCAAAGCAGAAATATACTTCATAGACTCACAATTTTCTTATTTTTCAGGGATTCATTTTGAACCAATTTCATAAGTTCGTATTTTTTCTGAAAAATATCATTTTATATCTTATATCGATATGTTTCAGCCAGACGTACTTAAATACAAAATAATAGATTTCTCACATAAATTATGTGAATATTGCATACTTACAAATATTGCAAATAATTGTAATTTATACGATCGTCAGACACAACTTGATTTTATAGAACAATGAATCAACTATTTTCTTGAAGAAATATCACTTATATCTAGACAAGCACGTGATATCACGAATATTTCTAAAACTAATGATCCATTCCTGCAACAGATACAAAAAGTACTTTTAGAATTGAGAATGAGACAGGAAACCTTCCTTTACTTGCCCAAAGAAAATTTATTTCTACTCCCAAATCCATTTTTCCAAAAAGCTACAAATCTTTCTTCAAAACATCACAACATTATGACCTACAAAAAATGGCATAATTCTCAAAAAGATCCAAATATTCACCGATATCGAATATTAGCAGCAAATTGGCTTAAAGACCTGCATGGAATTTCTCAATCTTTTCTTTTACTCCTTGACCAACTTACAGAAGCTATTACCCATGCCGCAATTAATTTATTGCACCCTATGCTACTTCCTGATACCTTCCTAGACTTCAAATGCAACAAAGAAGACCCACACGTTTCAACATCCCTTTTTTCTATGGTCCTTCCAATTTCTAAAATACAATACTTCTTATTCGATAAGTACTTGATTTTTATTATAACTATACCAATCCCATCTGCTGAAGAATATCAATTATTTAAACCACATCCAATTCCAACACATCTTGATTTTAATACTGACGTAATTTCCTCTATTTACATAAAACCTCAAAATTCTTATCTCGCTATTTCTTCAAATGACCAATCATACTTTACAACAAATGAAAATTTCCTCAATGCATGTTATCAAAATGGATTCCAAACATTTTGTCACACACCAAGATCTATATTTAATATCGATAACAATCCTATTTATGAAACATCAATGTTTCTAAATTCTCAACCATACAAGTGTGAAATATTCATCAGTGTTAGTGAATATCCCTTTCTAGCACCATTGCAATTTCACCATGGATGGATATACTAAACAATTTTCCCCCGACAAATTTTCGTATCATGTCTAAAAAACTCTAAAACCTTAATCACACTCCAAGGAATAGGAATTTTGCAAACAAAGTCAGGATGCAATATAGATTCATCAAATCCATATTACCATCTCCAAAACCAGTTGAATATAATGGATAATTCAATTCCAGTCAGTAAATCAATTTCTTCCCTTGCTATAATTTCACCATTTTTATATAATATTTCTATTCAAGAGCCTCACTTACTAAAAAAGTTATTACTTTTTCTTCAGCAAAAAGAAGACATGCCATTATTAGTCTTCGAAAACCAGGTCTTTATCCTTACAAAATATGCAAACATTCAAAAAAATATTCCATCTATTTTTATTTCTAGTACACATAAATTAATATTAGCACTAATCATTATCACTTTACTTATGATTACAATTTTAGGATTAATACTATTGAAAGTTAAAAAAATATCAAATAAAATAAACAAAACGCCAACACGTATAGAACTTACACAAAAAAACTCATCTAAGCTCAGTGACAAAACCTTTACTGACCGACTTGACTTTCGACTTTTGATCCTTCCTTTCTTCCACTTTATTTACACCCCTTTTTTTATATAGACTCAAAGTCATCTTAGAAATTTCTTCAGATACAGGCACATTCCGTCCTTACCTTCCTCAAAACCACGTGCATGAACGTTGTAAATCCTATACCGTCAGAAGGACAGTTTTTGTATCCACGCCTTTAATGTTTCTAACTAAAGAAATAACAAACTGTAATATAAAAGTTGTTTTTCTGACAGAAAGTATAATACTTCTAGCAAAATCTTTTACCTTGCATGATTAGAAAAGGTTATTATTTAATTATATTAATTATATTAATTTTAATTTATTATTTAATTTATTATTTAATTATATTAATTATATTATTCAAAAGGTTATTATTTAATCTCCTTATCAGACCTTAATAAATAAAATCTATTCTAACAATTTGTAGAAAATTCGAGAAATTAGATCAAGAAACTCAAAATTACTGTGAGTTTTTTACTTCATGGCATTCCATTTGTAAATTGGAATGCATATATATAAATTGTTACGGTTGTCAAGAACTATTAATTAATTCGCGACAAAGAGCAACTGATTGTAACGAATGCATCGAAACATATTTGAATAACAAATTTAAAATTAGTTAAGGAAACGAAGTTCTGGTAGAAAATATCCCTGCATGACCTATACGTATCTACCTTCCAGGCATGTACTCACGCATGAAAAATTTTGTAAATTTAAGTAAAAAATACTGTTGCACAACCCTTATCGAAAATTTCTATATGAACGTCCTCGAAAAAAATCTTGTTCGCGAGGATTGTTACAAGACAAAACTTAGCTTCTTTGAGGCTGAAGTAACATTACCTGTCCGAATAGATCACATAGTCACTAAATACTTCTATTGTACGTTAAAGCTCTCCAGCCTCGACTGCTCCCGTTGCGATACACAAATTTTTTACATGCGGCAAAGAGCAGATTTATGCGTAACTTGTGCCTAACGTGTAATTTATTTATGCCAACAAGAAGCATTATATAACGACGTCGATTCCGAAGCATCCACCATTATTTATAATAACAACGAAAAAAAATATAAATCAAACCATATTTTTTATTATTCTTTTTTCTAAATATAAACAATATCTATTAATAACTTTCGTTCAAATTTTTTTTTATTCGTTGTTTAAAATCATATTGCATATACATCAATACTTTTCCTTAACCGCCATAATGTAACGACAAACCTTAATAAATTAAAATGTTCTATCGGAAAAAAAATAAAACAAAAAAAAACAAAAAAAAACAAAATACAAAAAACCTTTTTTGGTACATCTTAAAACGGACCACTGCTTTCTCTGCATGAAATATCTCTTTGAGTTAGAAAACGCGTAAAGTGAATATATCAACATACACAATATTACCAACAAAAAAACTAACTAACTTTAGAATTATAATAAATTTAATCATCAACTCAAACAGGTAATTCTTCTGCAGATCAAAACAATGGCCTTGCAGACAAGAGACCTATCGAAAGCAACTGCTGTACAAGTTTTAAACGGGATAAGCATAGAGTATGATTTTTCCGAACCCTCATATATTGTAAAATCGCTTGGTAAACACCAAGGACTGCCACCGTTCCGAGCAACTTGCGAAATCTTTAAAAATAAAATAACTTTTTCTTGTATTGGGGCACCAGCCCCTCAAAAAAAGTCTGCAAAGCAAAATGCAGCAACTAAACTCTTGGAAATACTTTCCACAAGACATGTTTTTTTATAAGAAATAGAAGGAAAAAGCTTAATCCCGGAATCCAAAATTTTTTAAAATAAGTGATGAAATCAGTAAAGAAACCTTGCAAAATGGACCAACCTATTACGTAATAATAAATATAAGAATAACTCTTAAAAAATTATCACTAATCTACGACATTATAAAATTACGTTTTGTATAGAATCTTACAGCATGAAATGTGTTAATTACGTGTGAAAGATATTGATTTATTTGGGTGTATGACAAAATCATATGTAACCTTATACTAATGTTAAGTTGAAACCATTACAAAAAAAACACTATGTAATAATTTATAACAAAAATTATGATGTTAAAATAATGTAAAATTTTTAATGATAATCGAGCTGGTATGTCAATATTGGAGTGTAATAATTAATAAAATGCAAAAAAAAAAACAAATTGTAAAACAAAACGTCGAAACGAATGTTATATTCAATTCACCTATTATCATTACATTAGAAATAGAAATTCAATGTATCTTCAAAACATAAATGAATGTATTCTTCTTCCGAAGATTCTATCGCGGAGCTGTTGGAAAAAAATTAATTTTCCCGAGTGCCAAACTTCAGAAAATTACATCTCGAAATTTTCAATTATCACATTGGAAAAAAAATCCTTGTCGATTATTTTCGAAGCAAAAAGACAAAAAAAAATGTTTCGTCGAAAAAAAATGTTAACTGTAAATCTCCCATGAAATGACCCATATATAAGTCAGAACTTTTTGAATTCAGTAACATATATATATTTTGAAGAAATTTTTCTGTGAAAAAAGGAACGCTTCCACTCCGATGGGTATCGAGCCCAGGTCCTTTCGATTGCCGGTCGAATGCTCTGTCATCTGAGCTACGGAGGTTCCACAACTATTCTCACAGAAACTTGTTAACGCCAACTTGGCTACGGATAATCCGGGAACTATTTTCTGATTTTTCTAAATCATTTCAGACGATTATGTCGATCATTAGAAGAGTGAATCACTGTACGAGATAACGGAACTCTACTATATCGACCTCATCAACCTACGATTTAGAATTAACTTAACGTTATTTAAAACTAGATGGTATTTTCCAATATAAATTGAAGAAATTTTCCCCGGCTTATCCGTAGCCAAGTTGGCGTTAACAAGTTTCTGTGATAAAAGTTGTGGAACCTCCGTAGCTCAGAAGACAGAGCATTCGACCGCCAATCGAAAGGACCTGGGCTCGATACCCAGCGGAGTGGAAGCGTTCCTTTTTTCACAGAAAAATGTCTTCAATTTATATTGGAAAATACCATCTAGTTTTAAATAACGTTAAATTAATTCTGAATCATAGGTTGATAAGGTCGATATAGTAGAGTTCCGTTATCACGTACAGTGATGCACTCTTCTAATGATCGATATAATCGACTGAAATGATTTAGAAAAATCAGAAAATAGTTCCCGGTTTATCCGTAGCCAAGTTGGCGTTAACAAGTTTCTGTGAGAATAGTTGTGGAACCTCCGTAGCTCAGATGACAGAGTATTCGACTGGCAATCGAAAGGACCTGGGTTCGATACTCAGCGGAGTGGAAGCGTTCCTTTTTTCACAGAAAAATGTCTTCAATTTATATTGGAAAATACCATCTAGTTTTAAATAACGTTAAATTAATTCTGAATCATAGGTTGATAAGGTCGATATAGTAGAGTTCCGTTATCACGTACAGTGATGCACTCTTCTAATGATCGACATAATCGACTGAAATGATTTAGAAAAATCAGAATATATACATTTTTTTCTTTTAGTGAATGGTTAGCATCATAATTGTTTCATTATGAATGCATATGTTATTTCTAATTGATTTTTTTAGAAGTTGTAAAGCAAATGGATGTTACATATGTGAACTATTGTTAGAAATAATCTAAGATTTGAATATACGTGCAGTATATATATATATATATATATATATATATATTAAATCTGATAGTATTGAATGTTGAAGACTATTTTTTATATTTTTTATTTCGTAAAGAATTGCGACAGTTTTGGGCTAAATGTCCTCTTTAGAAACACCTTTTACAAGAGTTGGTCCACTTTTGTAAAGTTTCCTTATCGTTTTTATCACTTATTTTGAAGATTTTGGATTCCGGGATCAAGCATTTTTCTTCTATTTTACAATATATGAGGGTTCGGAGAATTCATATTCTATGCTCAACTCTTTTAAAACTTGTACAGCAGTATAAATGCTTTTTCGCATTCAGTTTTTCTTTTTTTTCCATTTTGGTCATTATATGTTTAAATATAGGTTCTGTGCAGGTAGAACAATGTTCTGTTTGTTAATGTATGAAATTTAATTTACAATCATAGTTTGAGGCATGAGTTATATGGTTCTGGGCAACGAATGGAAAAGAAACTAAAGTGAATTTTTAATTTAAACTTCGCGGGCTAGCTCTTTTATTTATATGTTAGTCCTACTGTTACTGACATCTGTGCCAAATTTCATGTCAATGTCATCAATTGTTACATAGTTACGCTTGTGTTTTCTAAACGACTAAAAGTGATATTTTCGATTTTTACAATGTCTGAATTTCTTGAGCAAAGAAGTCCCATTAAATTTTGTTTGCGGAATGAAATTTCAGTTGCGGAAACGTTTAAAATGTTGCAGAAGGCCTTCGGTGATTTGACCATGTCGCAGAAAAATGTTTATAAGTGGTACGAAGACTTCAAAGAAGGCAGAGAACGTGTTGATGACTTGGAACGCCCCGGACGACCACCAACATCAACTGACGAGCAACACGTCAATCAAATCAAAGAATTAGTGCAAGCGACCTTGCTGACACTATTGGAATTTCAAGATGATCACTCAACACCGTTTCAGAAGATATTTTGGTAGACAAATCGTGGTTTTTGCATCACGATAATGCCCCGTCTCACATTGCAGTCGTTCTTCGTGACCATTTCGCCAAAAACTCAACGCATATCGTTCCACAACCATCATATTCGCCTGATTTGTCTCCGAGTGACTTCTGGCTATTCCCCAAACTCAAAGGATCACTCGGAGGACACCGTTTTGACACGATTGAAGAGATACAATATTATATATAATATTATATTATATTATATTACAATATTATTGAATACATAAAGACCTACAAATTTGAATTATCACATTTTTTCATAAGATGCATATTTTTCTTTTTAATTAAAAAAAAAAACTATTGAAAATCCAAAATTCAATTTTTTAACAATAATATTGGAAATACCAAAAAAACGTAAGAATACAAAGTTGTTCGTTTCAAAAAGATCTACAAATTTTGTCTGACACAGTTTCTGATAAAAGATATATTTTTCGTTTCAATTCCAAAAAATACGATAAAAATGAAAAAATTCCATTTTTTAGACAAAATATGTGAGATGCAAAAAAAACATTTAGATGGAAAATTGTTTGCCTAAATGAGGTCTACAAATTCTGATAAAGAAATTTCGGGACAGGATGTATATTTTATGTTTTGATTTTTAATATTGAAAAAATTCGATTTTTTTCACCAAAATATGTGAGATACGAAATAAGCGTTGTTCTGCAAAATCGTTTCCTTAAATAAAGTCTACGATTGTTTTTCCTTTTTAGATATGTGGAAGAAAGTAAATTCTTTTAATCATGTAATTTATTAAAAAGTTATACTGAAATGTATACAAAAAATCGAGCCCGAAGCGCGGGTGTCATGATGAGAATGTGTTCCTTAAGGCCGATAGAGCCTTAAGTAAATTGAATTTCCTGTTTCACTTAACTTCAAAAAGAAATTCAGTGACTTTGAGAAAATGTGTAATTCACATCATCTGTAATATTATTATAAAATTGGTTTGAGCTTCAGTATCAAACAGGCAATGTTACTTCAGCCTCAAAAAAGCTAAGTTTTGTCTCGTAACAATCCTCGCAAACAAGATTTTTTTCCAGGACGTTCATATAGAAATTTTCGATAAGGGTTGTGTAGCCAAGTCCGACCAGGGCGCAGAACCGCGGGTGGAGGCTCCGATGCGATTTCTACTGGCCCTCCCCGTTGTTACGCTCTCGACGCCCATCAAGCTCCCTCGTCTTCATCACAAGTATGACGAATGACTTGGAACCCACTGCCTGACCGAGGACCTCCCTATCCACACCCCATTTTGCGCAGACGAAGAGTGCGTGCTCCGCGTTATCCACCGGGAAATCGCAGTAGCAACACGTCTCCTCGTCTCTCTTCTTAAAGCGCCTCAGGTACGCGTTGAAACAGCCATGGCCCGAGAGCGCTTGCGCCAAATAAAAGCCGACTTCCCCGTGCTTTCTATTCAGCCAGGTGGCGAGCTCCGGGATTAGACGGTGTGTACATCTCCCTGTCTGCTCACCATGCCATCTCATCTGCCACTTCTCAACGAGTCTGCGCCTTCCATCCTTGCGGATGGCCTCCTTTGCGCGAGCGATTTCCTGCAGGTCGGCACAGGTAAGCTTCTTACGAAGCTGGAAGGTCTCCTGCCTTTCCTTCGCCAATAAATCTATTGGCGGGACGCTCGCCAGGACCAACACAGCGCTCGTCGAGATAGTTCTATATGCTGAAACTATTCTCAGCGCGACAAGTCTCTGGGCCGAGAACAGCCTCTTCTGGATAGCATGGTTTTGCAAGGCATTGGCCCAGACCGGAGCTGCATAAAGCAGCTTCGAATAAACCATGCTCGCCACCAATATTCTTATCGCTTCCCTGGGTCCACCAATGTTTGGCATAAGCCGAGCCAAGTTCCCTCCACATTGGATGGTTCTGGCAGCTGCGATCTTTAGGTGTTCACCAAAGCTAAGCCTACGATCCAGCTGCACCACTAGGTACTTAATGCTTGTTTTCCACTCGACCTCATGCTCTCCGAGAACGATCCTCGGGTATTGGAAGGATCTCCTGTCCGTAACGAGCAAAGCCTCGGTTTTCTCAGGGGCCATTTTAAGGCCTCTGCTATCCAACCAGCGCCTTGCTCGCCACAGACTTTCCATGCCTCGTGCAGCATAGCATCCCCCTTTGAACGGGTGAATTTTCGCCGCGCTGCAAAGCATTCTCGACGTAGGGCTGCCAACTGGTCGTTCCACCAGTACATCGAACCTTTGGCTTGCCGGCGCTTACGGCGAGGCATCGAGTTGTCGCAAGCCGCGACCACCTTCTGCCTCGCCGAGCGCACAGTAGCTTCAAACGGCCCAGCAGGGCAGACCCAACCAAGCTCGTCAATGAGCATGGTTTCTTCGAGGTGTTCGCGAAGTCTTTCCCTGCTGAGTCGTCTCGTGTTCGAGGAGGGGCTCCTTCCTTCGCCGCCCCTACCCTTATCCACCACTTGACACCGTTGTTCTAGAGTAAATTCGATGCACCGGTGGTCACTGAAGGTTATTACCTCGAGGACCGACCAGTCGCTTATCCTTGAAGCGAGGCGAGGTGCGGCAATCGTGAAATCAATTATTAACCCCCCCGCTCCTCGTTTGAACGTGAATTCCCCGCCCTGATTCAAGACGATCAGGTCGTTCCTAGCGGCCATCTCGCCAACCAAGATTCCCCTCGCATCTAGGCGGGCCTCACCCCACTCGGACGACTTGCTATTAAAGTCACCCACTACGAGGAATCGCCCTACGGCCTCACGGAGGCTTTTCTCCAGGAGTAGGATCTGTGTCTCAAAGACATGGAAGGGATCGCCGGAGGAGAAGTAGCAGCTGTACACACGGACATCTGCCACCTCCACCCAAACGAACCCCGCGTCGGTATCCAGGAAGTCCCCGACGCCGAAATCAGGGTTTCAAACAAGGATGCCGGCCCGCCTTGATGCATCCTGATACCAAGCAGAGTTTTGGGAACACTTGTACTGCTCACTAATGAGCAGCACATCGGCCCCCCTCTCCCTGGCAGTCTGCATCAGGAGGTCCTGGGCATCCTTCCCCCTTCCGAGGTTGAGCTGCAGGAACTTCAATTCCTGCCTCTCAACCTGCGAAGCTCTTCCCGCAAGACCGGGCAGGAGCCGCTCCCTTACACATGGGCGACCTCTTTGTCACCCCTGTCTTCGCATGTCAGGCACCTTGGTGGTGCCTTGCAACTCTTGGCCAAGTTTCCCGTTCCGCCGCACCTCCAACATGTTTTTTCCTGTCGGGGTTGCTGCAGCCCCGGGACCAGTGGCCGTACCCAAGGCACCTTAAGCAGCGGGCGACTTCCGCGTGCTCGCGAATGCGGCACGCAATCCACCCGATCCTCAATTTACCTATCTGAAGCAGACGCGCGGCTTCTACCTCAGTTAGCCTGATCACTGCAGTCTTCACCCGACCAAAGCGGGTGAAGAGCCTGCAGGATCCTTCGAGTGCCGGTCTGCCCAGTGCCAAGCACAGAGCAGACACGACCTCTTCTTTCTCAACGTTCTCGTCGAGGTCCCTAATTTCGAGGGACCTCGTCAGCTGCCTCATTTACCGAGTCTTTTACAAAGCCAGGGTTATTCCTGAGCATACCCTTTTGTATTACGCTCAGGGCCCTGGCTAGCTTTTCCATTTTCTCGTTTTTCTCCTTCAAGAGCTGAAGGACGTCCTTCCATCCCTCAGCTCCTGATGAAGCACCCAAGTCCACTTTCCCCACAGTTTTTTTTTATTAATATTCATAAATCAATTTCAGCAGCGCATCGTGCATAGAGGAGCGGGTTGGTGTAGTTAGGAACGGGTAAATCCTCGGACCGTAGTCCTACCCCAGTTCCCTGAGGCCCAATCTCCTCTTTGCCGGTCCCGGAAATCACGGACCGACCAGACTCCCTCGGGGCAACACAGACTCCGACGCCTATGTTCAATACGCACTACCTGATCAAGGTCCCGAAGGGGCTGGCTTCTGATCCCGCATGGCACCCCACCTCGGCAGAGCTAGGCTCACATCAACCTCGCCACCTCGTGGGCCTGGGAAGACACCACTCGGCGACGAAGCACTCCCAGTGGGATGCAATACGGAAACGATCGTTTGGACTGTTCTTGGTCACAGACTGCGGAGGCTTTTGTAGTGTCCCCCAAGAGATTCCATACACCTATTCGCTCTTAGTCTCTTTCAAGAGGGAGACCGTCTATAGGTTCTCCTCTCAAATTCGAAGGACACATATCACAGTCAGGCGGCGCTGTCATTCAATTAGTTCACTCATTCCTCACAGACACTTGCAGACTCATTTTCAGCGCCGCTGCCTGGGGCATACATCCTTCTTCACGCATGGGGATGGACGCGTTCATAGCGTCCCCTGCTTTCAACTTGGGAAAGACCCGTTTATAGGGCACCCTTCACGCAATGGGAAGATGCCCGTTTATAGAGCCCCCTGAATTTGTTCACCGATTCATCCGGACACTACAACCTCCATGACCCGAGGGCCGTCTGCTAAGCCTCCCCACCCGTCCTTTTTGGCATAGCCAAGAGAAGGACTTCGTCAAGGTACCAGTCCGAGGGGAGGACATTTTTCAAAATTGCGTGCACGATTGAAGGAGAACCAATTAAGCTATTATTGTAAACGTTTTTTTTATTTGTATGTAATTAAAATGCGCATATAGTGAACCTTTAGATTCAATGATACAGTATTTATTTTCATTACAAATAACGCATTTTAAACAAAAAAAACGGTGAAAAATTTGATTTTGCTGGAATGTAACTCAAAAGATCGATAAAAAATTTTTTTTTTACAATTTTTTAGGTTCGCTATAAGCGGAAGACCCTTCTGAATAAAAAAAAACAAATATATATGTGTTTCAGATGAAAACTTTGGACAATATCATGCACGCAAAATTAAATTTTTTTTTAACAAGTTTAAATATGTACCTAAACATATGCGAAAAATCTTTGACCAGTGTTTTTATTTTCTGCTTCGAAGAAAATTGGGAAAAAGTGCCTTTTTTGAAGGTTCTGGATAAGGAGACGCCCTTAATTCGGAACTAATTTTTTTCCGATTTTTTTGTTTCTAAATTTTTGTTGAAGTTTTTCAATATGCAGATAAAATTTTGGAATGAAAAAATGAAAACTGTAGGTGTAATCAATTTATAAAATCTGTCCCGCGCGTTGCAACGAGCGAGCTCGCACGCTGCAACTACGCTTCAGCTTGTTTGGGCATCCTCGGACTCGAAGCAAGTGTGGCAGTGAATGCAGTGACCGCTGTTTTAGTTTTCTATGAATGTTCCTCAAG
The DNA here is from genome assembly GCA_030998225.1 of Diplolepis rosae. NCBI lineage: Eukaryota > Metazoa > Arthropoda > Insecta > Hymenoptera > Diplolepididae > Diplolepis > Diplolepis rosae. The sequence continues at coordinate 294,920 of JAPYXD010000082.1, forward strand.
TGTTCACCTATTTCAAATTAATACAGAAATGCCAATCTCTCGATTTAAACATGTCTGCTGCAATCCGTTTAATAAAAAAAAATCATAGTGGAAAAAAGCAAAAAAAAAATTTGCGTCGCGTTTCGTCCTCGATTTTTGTTGTAAGTACATTCAAACTTGTGCGTAGACTATTTCAAAACGAATCATTAGTTATAATGATGAGTTGATGAGTGAAGTTTTACGATAAAATTACTCTAAATGATACACTTAAGACCAAAGGAAAAATATGTTATAAAAATTCTATCCAACAATAAGTATTTAGTGAAATTTAAAGAAATTTTTTTGTTTATCCAGCCTTGGAGTCCGGTGATGACTGCTGCGGATCGTTCAATGATTGTTCAGAAGTAAGAATTTCAATTGAATTTCACATTATTGAGAAATTATATATATTATAATATTTAATATTACATATATTATATTATATATTATATATTTAAACAATTTTTTCTGTAGCAAAAGGAACGCTCAGATGATAGAGCATTTGACCGGCAATCGAAAGGTCCTGAGCTCGATACCCAGCGGAGTGGAAGCGTTCCTTTTTTCACAGAAAAAATTGTTTAAATATATATTGAAAATTCCATCTGGTCTAGAATGACGTTAGTTCTAAATCTGAGGTTGATAGCGTCGATATGGTAGAGTTCCGTTATCATGGTGAATGATACACTCTTCTAATTATCGACATAATCGACTGAAATGATTTAGAAAAATTTGTATATAGTTCATGATATATCCGTGGCCAAATTGGCGTAAATAAATCTAATTATCGACATAATCGACTGAAATGATTTACAAAAATTTGTATATAGGGTAATAAAATTGTTCTTAGAAAATTAGTTACGGATTTTATCTTTGACTGATATTTGCTGGTAAAAAAATGGATGGAGGAATATGGTTTAGGAGTTAGAACTTAGATTTTAAGATTTAGTCTTGTAAATTCTCCTTTCAAGTTCGAAACAGTTACGCGCGATCGATATGGAAAAAATTTTTGAATTATTAAATGAAGTTGATTTTAGTTCTGTAGAGTTGGGAAGTACTGAGCATAGTGGGGAATATTGTGAAATAGATATAGAAAAATAGATTCAGGAAGTTAGAGATGGAAGTTTCACGGACAGGAGTGATTATAATAGTTTGATGCGTTCGGTTTAATTGAAAATGATGTTGAAGTGATTGATAGAGGAGCAAGGGACAGTAATGTTATAATAATCGAGTTAGAGAGTGTAGGTTTAGACTCTAGAACAAAAAGTGGTCTGAGAATTCAATCTGTAGAGACTGTTAATCTAATTTTAGATCCAGTCAATACTGAAAAAAGAATAGAGATTTTTTGTGGGACGGTTTTTTGGGACGGTTTTAGGTTGGAGTGAATTTCCAGCTAACGAGAGGGTCGTTTTGTCAAATACATTGATATATACATATTTTATAATACATTTTTTATGAAGTTGATGAGAAGAATGATCTGTAGATCGTAAGTATTTAAGAAGATAATTTTTTTCTAATGTATATTTTTGAATATTTTATATATATATTTATTTTTATTTTTATACCTAGAGTTGGATCCCACCATAATTCGGTAGATGACTGACGGTCGGAGATTGAAGAGGGCGTTGCCAAAGTTGGAGAACAACGTTCTTCAACCTCCTTTGGCATGGTCATCCAATCGTCGTATGAAAATAGACGATTGGGTAAGGTCATATTATAAAAATCTTAAGAGTCCTTTTGTTTCCGGTGGCATGAGGTGGAAATTACAGGAAGGTAGAATCGTACTAGCAAGTGTGAGTGAGAGTGTTAAATTTCAGTAGGACCTAAAATTATCTCAAGATTTGTATTTATTGATTATATTTTGTTTTAGGTGGGCAGCGAAAATTTAAAATGGACCGGGCAGGATTCGTCCATATCTATAACTGGAAGGGAACGCATCTTCGAATGCAGGGGCAAAAATATAAAGGTGCCCCTGGATTGTATGTATGTTAACCCGAGTAGGTTAAAGAAAAACAAGGCCCTGTTGAAGGTCCTTTTAAATAATCAAAGAAAGGGGGCTCCATTTATAATAAATGAGAAAAGATATCATATGGTCAACGACGAGACTGTAGAGGTAACAGTTGTAGATTCAGTAACTTTTGTTGTTAGATGGCAAATCTTAATAGCATTAATAAGAAATTTTTTACTCTTTTTCAGAATTGGGACAACTGCGAGGAATAATTTTTTAAAATTGTCTTGTATATTTATAATTTTTTGTGATGTTTATGGTCAACATTTCCGGAACGAGAAACGCTAAAAAAAATTTTATATCAAAATTTCGTTCATAATCATTTATATTTTATTTGTTTATATACCATAAAATCTAGAAACAAACTCCAATTGACGTGAATTTTTTACACGCTTGATAGAAAACACTAATTTTTCTTGTGCCTCGTCCTCGATCAAAATGGCAAAAACGTGCAAGTCCAACAAAAAGGTAAGAATTTTCTAAAAGAAACTAGTTTTTACATGCTATGGACTTTAATGTAACTTGAAAATACTCTCAATTATGAAATTTGGTAAATTTGAACGCAAATTTTAGTATTTGTTGCGAGTTTGGTTATTCTGAAATAGACTATAAATCAACATGTAACGTTAAAGACCGAATGGCCATAAATGTTTGCTTGCGCTAGTTAAATGAACTTAATCTTTACAAGTTTTTAGATTTTCTCGTGGATTTGAGTGTAGAATTAATAAATATAAATGAATAAATGTAAATTGTTAAAAATTAAATAGGAATGTAACGTTAAAGACTATTCTGTGTAATGTTAAAGACCGCACATTTTGAGTTACGGAATGAAGGCTACAAATTTTCATTTTTCGTGTGTCTGGACCTTGTTCTTAAAGAAAATACTTGGTTTCGAATTTTCGTTTTGAAAGAATCGCTGATTCTTGACCGAGAGTTGCACTACCTCCAAAGTCACTTCCAAAAAATGTAACGTTAAAGACCACTGAAAACTTGATGTATCTTCAAAACAGCTGATGATAGAAAAAAGTGTATATACATAAAATGAAGTTCTTGTTGCCTAATTTCATGTACAATTCGAACTATTAATTATTTTTGTAATGTATAGGACATATGAACAAAAATATGCGAGCGGCTGTAACGTTAGACAATAATTTTGGCCATATGTATATTTATTGTTAGTTGTGTATATTATAGTAATAGTCTTGTATGTTTTGTAAATAGTAGTATATATAATAGTGATAATGTTTCTACGCTAGCCATAGTGTGTATATTTGCTTATTTATATAAATTTATATATGAGGATTTGTATCGATTTTGTTTCAATATACAGGTTGGCGTTTTGTTTATTTTTTTTGACATTTTTTGAATTTTCAATAGTATTAATCCTAAAATTGTAATCATAAGTAAAGTGATAATAATTAGTGCTAATCTTAATTTATGTGCACTAGAAATTAAAATAGATGGAATAATTTTTTGATTGATAATGACATGTCTTCTTTTTTTTAAAGAAGAATTAATACCTTTTTCAGTAAGTGAGGCTCTTGAATAGAAATATTATATAAAAATGGTGAAATTATAGCAAGAGAAGTAGTTGATTTGCTGACTGGAATTGAATTATCCATTATATTCAAATGGTTTTGGAGATGGTGATATGGAGTTGATGAATCTAGATTGCAACCTGACTTTGTTTACAAAATTCCTATTCCTTGGTGTGTGATTAAGGTCTTGGAGTTTTTTAGACATGATAAGAAAATTTTTCCATGGAAAATTGTTGAGTATAGCCATCCGTGAAGAAATTGGAATGGTGTTAGAAAAGGATATTCACTAAAAGTGTTGAAGATTTTACATTTGTATGGTTGAGAAATTAGAAACATTGAGGTCTCACAAATAGGATTGTTGTTGGTGTTAAATATAGATTTTAGTGGGTGACAAAATTTTTGGAATCCATTTTGATAACATGCATTGAAAAAATTGTCATTTGTTGTAAAGTACGATTGGTTACTTGAAGAAATAGCTAGATAAGAAATTTGAGGTTTTATGTAAATAGAGGAAATTACGTCAGTATTAAAATCGAGATGTATTGGAATTGGATGTGGTTTAAATAATTGAAATTCTTCTATAGAAAAAAGCGATGTTGAAAGGTATAGGTCTTCTTTGTTAGATTTAAAGTCCAGGAAAGTATTAGGAATTAATATAGGGTGCCATAAATTAGTTGCGGAATGGGTAATAGCTTCTGTAAGTTGGTCAAGGAGTAAAAGAAAAGATTGAGAAATTTCATGCAGGTCGTTAAGCCAATTTGCTGCTAATATTCGATATCGGTGAATATTTGGATCTTTTTGAAAATCATGCCAATATTTGTAGGTCGTAATTTTGCCAAGTTTTGAAGAAATATTTGCAACTTTTTGGAAAAATGGATTAGGAAGTAGGAATAAATTTTCTTTCTTTCTTCCTCAATTCTAAATGTACTTTTTGTATCTGTTGCAAGAATGGATCATTTGTTATTGAAGTATTTGTGATATTACGAGCTCGTCTAGATATAAATGATATTTCTTTAAAAAAATAGTTGATTCGTTTTTCTATAAAATCAAGTTGTGTTTGATGATCGTATAAATTACAATAATTGTCAATATTTGAAAGTATGCAATATTCACATAATTTATGTGAGAAATCTATTATTTTGTATTCAAGTACGTCTGGTTGAAAGATATCGATATAAGATATATAAAATGATATTTTTCAGAAAAAAGAGAATCTTTTGAAATTGGTCCAAAATAAATGCCTGAAGAGTGAGAAAATTGTGAGTCATGAAGTATTTTTCTGCTTTGGAGAAAAAGAGTGGAATTAAATTTAAATACACCCCGGATGCTAGTTGATTTTGGAAATTCATTAGACTTCTCGGAAGGCTGAAAAAGAACAGTAGGATTAATATTGGATAAAATAGGATGTTTACATGTGGTTGGATCTAGGGCTAGGAGTTCTTTGGAGAAAAGGGGAAAATAGTCTGCTATATGTTGAGGAGTTTCTAGGTATTCTTTTGTAGCATGCATTTGAGTGTTACAGAATTTACTGGAATTTTCCCAAGGTATTAATTTGGGTCTTGGATCGGTTTGAACACTTTGATTTTTTGTTTTTTGCATTATTTTTGTCATCATTATTATACAAATTTTCGTCGCAGAGGTCGTATGATCTTATTAGTAGTAATAATAATTTTAAAGCTGCTCTATTTTCTGCTAATTCACTAGTAGGGCCGGCTTGTATAACAAAATGTTCAGTTATATTAATTTATGACAGAAAAAATAAGTGTTTTCGAATTTGGATCCGCATAGACTGTATATTGCGGTACCGGCATTCCATATTTTATCTTGAAATGCCTTGAAATTTCTACATGATTTAAAAATTCCATGGAGTCTGTTCTGTATTTCTTTTTTTGGTAACTTGGTACATGGGTAGGCTCATCGTAGTAATGCTCCATTGTAGTTGATTTCCTGAATCGGTATGGAATGTTTCTATTAGAATTTATTGTACTGGTTGGGAGTTCTATATCCGCATTTAAAACATTTTTAAAGCTTTTCGTAGAGAAAGGTGATGTAGTAAGATTACTTTTTTTCATTTTATATGAATTTGTATTTTTAAGACTGATGTTATTTGAAGTAATAGGTTTTGTTATTTGGCTACTCGTTGAAGGTTTTGGATTGTTGATAGATGACTTTTGAATCGTGACATGCAAATGTTCTAGTGAGTTTATCAAATTTAGTTCACATTTCTTGTTTTTATTCGAAAGAGAATTAATAAATAATTTATGTGGCAGTAAAATCCTTAGCTGTTTATATCGAGTTTGCTATTCCTATTTGTTTAATATTGTTAAAAAACCATTTTGCTATGTATGCTGAATCTTCTAATGAAGTTTTTATTCATAATACCGTGTATTTTGGATATAAAAATTGTTTTGAGTGCAAATTTCGTTTAATTTCTTGCAATTTTTACTAATAAAATTAACTTTTATTAACAAAGGTTATTGTTGAAATAATGTATTCCTTTCGTGTTACCGGCGGCGGATATTCTGTATCTTTACCGACTACGCTGAATGTGATTAATACAGGGCAGGTCGACCTCTAATGTATTGGGTGTCCCCGTAGGATAGTTCATGTGCGGTGGTGTACGCGGCGCTAGTTGTCGGAAGCGGGCGGACTGCGGCAAAGGGAACGGCTTCGTATGAGTTCCGCCATTGTTGTATACATGTATCAACAATTCGTACGCGATCGCGCTTTATAATCATTTAAAATGAATTCGAAGTACGAAATTCAGTGTGCTGTGAGTGGGTGTACCTCCAAAAGGGGTCGGAAGAACAATGTGTCAATTCATAGGTTTCCGAAGAAAGAAAATGCCGGACAACGATGGATAGAAGCATGCTCATTCCCTACTTGTCGAGGTTAGGATACCTCGAAGTACTAGAAAGACAATTTCTTATTTGTCATCGACATTTTTCCGTCGTTAAATTTACCGTCGTGTAGTGATGTGTCGAGTGGAAGTGATGTGAACATTAAACCGGCGAGTGTTTCTTCCCCATCAGACTTCGAAATTTTTATTCCCGAAGTAGAAAAACCTGCAGAAGGCACACGAGACTTTGAAGAAAGTAGCGTGCAGTTTGCACACGTAAGTAACAATATTTTTAATTTCATACGATATTGTATATAATTTCAAACTTTTCGACTCTGATCAGAGTCCTCATTAGTGATCTTTATTTCTAAAATTTTAAGTGCACTAAATAAAATATTACATATATGAGCCCTATTTCGAAGTAAACTTCGAAAATGTGAAAAAATGTAAAAATCGTAAGAAAATTTACATAAAATAGTACAAGAAACTTCGATGAAGTATCTAAAACTTCCTTAGGAATGACAATAAAATTCTAGCACGTAATTTTGAGATACCAAACTAAAAAAGTAGTATATACACTACCGGTCAAAATTATTTATTCACCTACTGTGTTAGCTATTCTTAAAGTGTCTTAATTTTTATAATTATTTAAATTTTGCATCTAGTGAGCCCAAGTTGAAGGCAAAATGATAATTTTATAAGAATATATTTCAAAAAACGCCAAATTTCGATCTTTTTGAATAAATATTAATAACACTGAAATTAATTAAGACCTTTAAACGTTTCTGGTCTCATTTTGAAGGTTACTCTTCATTGTATTTTGTTAACTTATCAAAATATTTTTAGAATTTTTCTTTTGGATTCTACCCTGGGGTCAAACATGGTACAAACATGTCGAAAATTTTCAAATGAAGACAGTAGTCTATAAATTTTATTAAAATATGATACACATTGGTTTTTAAAAATTTCTTGTAAGTAGCTACACATTTTAAAAATTTTATGACCTTTTTGTATCATTGTTGACGCCAGGTAGAATCCAGGAAAAAAATCTGAAAATATCTTGATTAGTTAGCAAAATACTATGAAAACCTACTATTTAAATGAGACAAAAAACTTTTAAAAATCTTAATTAATTTCAGAGTTGTTAATATTTTTCAGAATGATTGAAATTTCAAGTTTTCTGAAATATTTTTTTATAAAATTAACATTTTGTTATTTTTTCTGATTTTTCTAAATCATTTCTGTCGATTATGTCGATCATTAGAAGAGTGTATCACTGTACGTGACCACGGAACTCTACTATATCGACCTTATCAACCTCTGATTTAGAATTAATCCAACGTTATTTAAAACTAGATGGTATTTTCCAATATAAATTGAAGAAATTTTTCTGTGAAAAAAAAAATTTCTTCAATTTTGTTATTTAGTTTATTTTATTATTTTGTTTTATTTGTTATTTGCAAAATTTTATTAACTTTTATCTTATGATAGAGAAAAACATTTCAACTTGTTATTATAAAAATTAAGACACTTTAGGAATAGCTGAAACAACACGTGAACAAATAATTTCGACCGGCAGTGTACTTCTGTCTAAATGTTACTGAAGATATAGATGCAAGTACATATATAGTATAAAATTACAAAGGATTATTTATGAAAAAATAGCTGAGAATTGCCAATACAAATTCCACAATGTCAGAAATTCCCACCACAATTTCGCGAAACATATGACTGGAGTTTTATTTTATAAAATTTATTTTTATTTATTTTATAAAATACCTACGAAATAAATTTCAAATATTCATATAAATTAAATGCTTTTAATCTATATTCCAGAAAAAAGAATCAGAAGATATATACAAAGTGTTCGATTATCTTGTAGTACAAAAATCAACGCAAAATGTGCTAAGCAACTATATTTTCTGAAAATAAAAATACAAATTACAGATATTTTTGATTTTTATTTATGACGAGAAAACCATGATTTAAGGCAAAATTGTGTAAATGTAATTAAAGAGTGAGTTGATATCAACATAACTTCTCAATCTTGAATTAAATTTTCACAATTTTGCGCTAAATCTTCAATTTCCTTTTAATTTTATTTGAATATATTCTTTGTAACACATTTAAAGAACCTACGTATGCATGTATATGCACTAACACGTTCACACATAATGGTAGTTCATGCGCAGTGCTGTACGCGGCGCTAGTTGCTAACGGTCCACCACCTTTCCATTAGGTTTGCACGGCCTGGATTAATACAATAAAGAGATCGGCGAGACAGCAGCGCCAAAAAAGACGGATGGGGTGCACGCGGGAGTTCATTTCGTTTCGCTTTCGTACCAGCCTACGATGTGCCTCTGATAACGCTATAGTTTTCCATAATAAAAAACTTCTTTTTATGCTGTAAGTGCTGACTATTTTTATCCACCTGCATCCTGCAATAGGTTGTGGGCCCAGGTGAACAGCTCATAGTGTTATTATTTTTTGTGTGGTTGAGTGGCATACAGTGTTCTGTTTTCTTTTTCGACTTCTGTGAAGTCTCACCTCGAGAATCAAGATGGCTGATCTATCCGATCTGAAAAATATACCGAAGTTCAACGGTCAAAATTTCCAGCTTTGGAAATTTCAGATGAGGACCGTATTTGTCGCACAAGACCTTTTGGAAATCATGGAGGAGACGGAGATAAAGCCAGAGGCGACATAAAACAACGCAGCGGCAGTAAAAGCATGGACAAAAAAGGACGCCAAGGCAATGTTTATTTTATCTTCCTCGATTTACTACATGCATCTGAATTATTTAGTGACGTGTACAGCTTCAAGGGAGATGTGGACGAAGCTGTCGAGCATACACGAGCAAAAAAGTGCCTCTAATAAATTAGCACTCTCAACCAAGTTCCATGAGTACCGCATGGCAGAAACGGACTCAATCGCACAGCACTTCGCGAAAGTTGAGAACATTGCGAACCAGTTGAAGGACATCGGGCAAGAAATATCGCAAGTCATGGTGATGGCCAAGATCCTGAGCACTTTGACAACAAAGTATAACGCTTTTATTTCGGCATGGGACAACTTGCAGGAAACTGACCAAACACTTGACAAAATACGAGAGCGGCTACTTCGAGAGGAGACCCGGATGACAACCACTGATGACGTGACGAACGCGCTTGCCGCAACGACCATTTCTTCGAACCGCAGCGGAGATCACCGGAATCATCCAACCAACGAGTCCAACCAGCAAAAGAAGAATATGATTTGTAATTTCTGTAAGAAATTTTTGTAGCTTCTCAAAAATCTGATACTGTTAACGTTAACTCTTTTCAGGCTAGTTGTAATTTTGATTGTTTTCACACAAATGACGAAAAGGAATATTGGCTCCTTGATAGCGGCGCGTCTCGTCACATGTCTTGCCGTCGAGAATGGTTCGCGGAATTCATGTCGTCCCGAGACGAGTTTGTTTATCTCGACGACGGAACCAAAATAACTGTAGAAGGTCGTGGTAAAATTTTTATAAAGCGTTTTATTAATGATGCGTGGATTGACGGCGTAATTAATGATGTTCTATACGTTCCATCTTTGAATAAAAATTTATTATCTATAGGAGTATGTACGTCCAATGGCTGTTCGGTCATTTTCAACATTGCACAAGTATTTTTTCGAAAAATGATATTTTGATGGCACGTGGACTTAAGCTCAATAATAATCTTACACGCATGTTAATCAGAACAGAAGGTGATTTTCAAGTAAACTATGCATCTACCGTGCCGTTGAAAGTCTGGCATGAACGCTTAGGATATGTAAACCGCACCTGTATCGAAAACATGATCAGAAATAATGCTGTTTCCGGTTTTTCTGTAAAAAATAAGAATGAGCCTTTTTGTGAAGATTGCCCGCTTGGAAAACAGTTTAAAGCACCTTTTAAGAAAAACGAGAAAATTATTAGTCAAATTCTTGGATAAATTATTCACACAGACGTTTGCAGTCCGATGCAAACACCTTCCATCGGTGGAGCGAGATTCTTTTTTACTTTTTAAAGATGAAGCGTTCGGATTTCGCACAGTTTATTTTCTCAAACACAAGAGTGATACGTTCGATGCTATAAAGAAATTTTTTGCTTTAAGTAAAAATCAATTTGGAAGGGAAATAAACATTTTCCGAGCAGACAACGGTACTGAGTACATCAATCAAAATTCTTCTATCTGATCAACCTTTACCTGAGCTTCGGGACGGGTTACAGATAGATGCTCAGGGGTGCTCACAGGAAGCCGGCGTGGACTATCAGGAAGTATTCTCTCCTGTTGTGCGTTTTGAATCTGTGCGTACGCTTCTTGCCATAGAAGTTCAAGAAAATCTCAATTCCGTGCAATTCGATGTTAGTACCGCTTACTTGAATAGTGAACTCAGAGAAACTACCTATATGAAGATTCCAGATGGTTTGAACGTTATTAAAAAAAATTTAGCGTTAAAATTAAACAAAGCAATTTACGGATTAAAACAATCAGGACGTTGTTGGAATGAAAAGTTTGACGGGTTTGTAAAAAGCCTAGGTTTGGTTCAAAGCAACGCGGATAAATGTGTTTACACGGGCATTTTTGAAGGGAAAAAAATCTATTTGGCATTATACGTTGATGACGGTTTAATCTTCGGAAAGGATAAAGAAGCTCTAATTGATTTGATACAAGTTTTCAAAACAGAGTTCCCTATAACAACGAGCCCTCTGAATTATTTCGTCGGGATGGAAATTTCGCACGATAAAAACGACATCTTCATCAGTCAGAAGCTGTACGTTGATAAGATTTTGCGAAAATTTAAGATGATTGAAGCTAATCCCGCGAAAACGCCAGCTGACTCTAACGTCAGAATAACGAATCCTGCCAATCCAAAAGAATTGTCCGTCCCGTACCGTGAAGTTGTTGGTTCGCTCCTATTTCTTGCTATGGTTTCACGACCGGACATCGCGTACGCTGTCGGTATAGCGAGCAGATATCTTGACAATCACGATAAAGCACATTGGAATGCTGTAAAGCGTATATTGTTGAGGTACATTAAAGGTACGCGTAATTTCGGCTTATTATCTCGTCCGAACGACACAACCGGCGTGTTTCTCGGATATTCTGACGCAGACTATGCAGCAGACCTTGACACGCGGTGTTCGACTAGCGGCTACGTTTTCATGATGAACGGAGGTTGTATAACTTGGTCATCTAAGCGACAAGCGAGCGTTGGTCTCAGCACAACTGAAGCCGAATTTATTGCGGCGAACGAGGCAACCAAAGAGGCGATATGGTTGCGAAAACTATTGTACGACATCGGACACGAATGTGAAAATCCTACCATCCTTAACATGGATAATCACAGTTCAATTAAATTAACTAAAAATCAAGAATTTCACCGTAGGTCAAAACACGTTGATGTCCGTTATCATTTTATCTGTGAAAAAGTGCGAGAAAATGTCATTGATCCAAAGTATGTAACCCAGATTTCTGAAATTTTACACGGCGGCACAAAAATGTTCCTATTTCGACAATTTTTAACCGAAAAATCTGCAACTCGGATATGTGGCTAATTACATAGGGAAATGTCGAAATCCGCGAGGCAGTTGATTTAAAATTGATACTTCGGTAGATATTCGCCCGTAAAGTTATGCCTGGGCGTAACTTGATGTGTATCGGCATTCAAAAGGGCGTATCTTGTCTCGGCCCTCTCATTGTTTCTTTTCTATCGCAGGTAATTAATGAGAAAATTCATATAAATTTTCGGTTTTTTCTATTTTTTCTTTATTCTTCACACGTATTGTCAAAATGTTTTTCAATTTTTGAAAATTCAAGTGAAAAAACCCGGATTTCCCATAAGAGCTAATGTTGGGATACGCCCTTTTGATCGCCAGTACACCTCGAGATACAATTTTTTATTTCCAAGTCGAAAATGAAAATATTTCCGATTGAAAAAGAAAATCGTTTGCGCTATTGTATTGGCATTAACCTCAAGAATTTTTTTCGACAAAAAAACGATTTTTGAAAAAATGTGGTTTACGCCCTTTTGAATGTCCACTCTTCATACGTTTTATTTGCTGGTCCTTCATAAATAATTTTATATTTTTCAAAATTACATATGTCATTAGGTAATGTATCCCAGAATTTTTGTCCACATTCTACGTCTGTACAGAATGTGTCTGAAAGTGTGCATATTATACCAGATCCTGATTGAATTTTATTTGTATTCAAATGAATAGTTGCGTAATTTTTTTGCAAAGTTATTTTAAATATTGCTTGGAATACGACATTATTCCATGTTGCATATATGAGTCAGAAAATAGTGTGCCAGTACAGTCTCCGTTAGGTGTTACAGAACCTGCTAAAGTAACGCTACGAAATGAAGTTTCGTTTACTTTTAATTTTGATATCTGAAGAAAAGGGGTTACTAAAAATGCTTCTATTGTGTGCATTTGGTTACACTGATCTCGCGTAACATCCTGTATATATTCACTGTGGCCATTTGCAACTGTGGAACTGTGAGAAAGCATACTACAATGAGAAATGGCGCATCGAATTGCCACTTTGCATTGTATTACTTTTGTAATTAAAAATGCAGTTAATTGTAAAAGTTGTATATGAGTTCTTTCAACATGTACTTGAGATCGAGGTAGATCACATTCTCCTACCTCTAATAAAGATAATGTAGTAATGTTTGATTGATTTGAACCACAATCAAATCCAATGATGGCGTGTATTGTTGTTATGTAGACGAAGTTGCAAATGAGCAGTGCCAAGAGGAAGCCTCGTAATCCCATGTCGAGAATGAAACTTTTGAATGCCTTTTAATGCCTAGGAATTAAAATGCATTCAAAAGCTTCATTCTCGATTCCATTTCTTTCCAGATTTTTACATTTTAATTCCACTTATTGCCCACCTTCTTACTAGATATATTCTAAAGAGCGGAAAATTTTTAAACATAAGGTAAACGTACCAGTTTGTGGACACTTGTTCATATTTTTCTTCATTAATATTTTAAATGATAAAAAATCTTACGATAATCTTTATAAACATTATCTTGGAATAATAAGTAATAAGATTGATATGAGTTGTTGGTGTTGAATTTGAATATTTTAAAAATAAACTGCCGCTTTTTATGCGAGTGTCACTGTCAGCATAGTGGTAGCAATGAAATAACCTCCATCTTAGTAGAAACTTTTTTGACAGTAGACTTACGTTTCTTAATGGGAAACGCACTGAAGTCAAGGTATGTTAGTAAAATAAGGTTTTAATAAATCAAGGATGTTTATATTTTACACGAACGTCGCTAAAATATCTTAATTTCTTATAATTTATTGTTAAATACAGGTACATAAGCTCATTTTCTGTACCAGTTTGTAGACAGTCATGTGAAAAAATCAATTCTAACGTGCCTAACGTATCCATTGTTCACAAACTGGTGCAGCGATACTGCTTGAGACAAAAATTCATATTAAATAATAAAAGCCTTCAAAGAAGCATATAAAAGTATTTTATGTGCCCCCGGCGCGTAAATTCGTTTTTACGTTACAGTTGAGAGTAGCTTAATGTTGTGTATTACGATACAGATGAATGCAATGTGAAAATTGAACTGCGCATGTGCCTATAACCATACAGCGGAGCATAATCTTCTTCTTATTCTTCTTCTTCGTACAACGTTGGCTCCGTACTGGCAAAGCCTTGTACATTTTAACTGCGCATGCTCTATTACAATACGCTACTACTACACAAGATCGAGAAAATAGAAATGGCTGGAAATAGTCGCGAAATATCAAATGCAATGGACGAGAATCATGATGAATACTAGATTCTCCTGCGAGAGTTGTCGCTCCTCGCGTAATAACCCTCATTATGCGCCTGGGCACATAATACATTATTTCACAACTTCAATAAACACGTATTACATAAAAATTCGTTTTACATCTCAAACACGCATTGAATTTAATTTATTCCCGATCTATCAGTCCTGCATAACTTACATATCCAAAAACTGATACGTTTACCTTAATACAAAGATTTACACCATCAAATTTTATCAAAAGAATATCAAACTATAGTTTCTATGGTTACAACAGGTGAAAAAGAACATCGGTTGCGACAATAGCACCACAACTGGTTGATAGCAAACTAGGAATGTTCGATTCTTCAAAGAGAATCGATTCACGTAAAAACCGAGGTAGGGTGCACTTTTGACCGTATATCGATTCTCTAAAGCATTAATCCTCCCAGGCGCAGTGAACTTCTCGCTGGAAATTCTAAGAATTTTCACGCGCGCATTATAATTTACAAGAAAAGCGCCTAAAAATTCTTAGGATTTCCAGCGTGAAGTTCACTGCGCCTGGGAGAATTAATGTTTTGGAGAATCGATATACGGTCCAAAGTACACCCTACCAAAACCGAAAAAAAAGAATCGATTGTAACACATTGAAAATCGATTCGACCCAATCCGCTTTAATCTGAGGTAACAATCCGAACCAATACGAAACCAAGTTTTGAATCCGAATCAATCCGAGTTCAGATTAATCCAAACCGAATTTTGAATCAGAATCAGTCCGAATCATTCCAACCTCGGATTCATTCGGATTGATTCTGATTGGATACTTGGTTTCGGATTGATTTGAATTGTTGCCCCGGATTAAATTGGATTAGGTCGGATAGATTTTTGGCCGATTTTTATCAAACGTAATACAAAACGTTTTTTATATGCTTGTGTCCAAAATACACAAAATTTTCTTTCCAAAATTTCGGGAATGTTAGAGAAAATAAAAACGGACGTACATAGACTACTTTTGGTTTTGATAATAAAAAAATTTGCTGATATATTTTGCTAAAATTTAACTTTTTTCATAATTTCAAAACCAAAAGTAGTCTATCTACGTCTGCTTGTATCTTTTCTACCATTTCCCAAATTTTGAACAGAAAATTTTATATATTTTAGACACAAGCATGTAGAATCCTAAAATCAATAAAATTTGTTAATTTTTCAAGTATCACATGCCCTTGGAAACTTTGATTCTTTACGGAAAAAAAGATAAATGAAGATATTTTTGTAAGCACAGAAGGCGTTAAACATTAAGTAAAACGTAGGAAGACTGTGATGAAAATGAGATAAATAGATATAACTCAACACACAAAATCCATCACCACCAAAACTCAATTTTTGTAAGCACAGAAAACGTTAAACATTAAGTAAAACGTAGGAAGACTGTGATAGAAATGAGAAAATGTTTATCGTGCAGTTATATGTTCTACAAAAATGAACTCGTTTGTTTTGAATTATAACCAATTGTTGGGAGTCGCTGTTCCACTCGCTATTGGAAATTGTAAATATACTATTTGCGCGCTACTTTACAACGATGCAGAATTTATCCAGGAGTCTGTAATTGATGTACCGATACCTTGTGAGTAAAAATTTAAGTTTATAATAAGCTTTGCATTTCTTGATCGCTTGATATTCTTTTAATAGTGGGGCTACAGTTGTCGACATGAGCTAATGTCGGTAATATAGATATGTGTTAATTTGATATTTAACAGTTAATGGCAGAAAAAAAATCGTGTGCAACACGGGAAAAACATTTATTTTACTCGTGTGGTTCTTACCCTCGCTTTGCTCGGGCATCAAACTTCACACTCGCAAAATAATTTTTTTTTCCCTAGTTGCACAATGTACTATTATCTCCATTTAAAATCTTCTTTCTTCGCGGTCAAGCAAATCTTATTGGTCGTTGATGTTATGACGTCACAGATAGGTAAAGTAACGTCTGCTTAATGTTTACGCTCATGTGACAGACCGTGTTCATTGAAATAATTAATATTTGAATGAAAATAGGTTTAGATCTTCGAGAGAAAATTATGGTAAAGAAGTTATTGGTTATGTTCGTTTGAAACGCGAGAATGCGAAATTTACAATTCGAGTGAGAATCTGCCCGGAATATCGTGTAAAACAAAAAGATTACACCTTTATAAACATGCAGACCCCTAATTTTGGGAAACAGTACTAATAATAATACGGACGTATATAGACAACTTTTGGTTTCGGTAATAAATAATCAAATTTCAGATATTGTAAAATTCAATTTTTTTCATTCGAAACCGAAAGTTGTCTATTTCCGTCCCGTTTTACCTTTGATACTATAGCAAAAATTTACAAGACCGAACGTTATGTATTTTGGACACAAACATATAGAAACTCAACATCAATTACATTTTTTAATTCCCTACACATATTATATGCCCTTGAAAATGTAATTGCTTTACCCTTTGCGGCACAGTGGCATCACCTGATGCCACTTATTTTTTTACAAATTTTCGCGATTTAAATGTAATTTTGATCCAAATATCCAACTGTTTTTTTCTATTTTACGATCCTAGGATGTTATCGAATATAAATTCACGTTTAAAAGTACCAGATTTTGTAAAAAATTGTCAATTTTAATAAACAAATCCAGAAAAAAAACCCTTTTTCTGAAAAGAACTCATTATTAGAGGAACTTTTAGGAATTTTTTTACGAAAATTTATGTACCAGGATTTTTGAAATCGCTGATCACGAATCTAGTCTCAGATTTTGATAATTCAAAATAGCGGATCCAATATGGCGTCCATAAATTGAAATATTATTGGATTGTCCTGAAAATTGCATTATGATATTTTCAAGGTCGCTGATTCCGAATCTAAATTCAGATTTTGGAATTTCAGAATGGCAGCTCCAATATGTTGGCCAAAATAATATTTTTTAAATTAATATTTTCGAAAAAACCTCTTGACTTTGCTTATTTCCGATTGTACCTCAATAAACCTGCACTTTTTAAAATCCCAATTTTGTTACTTCCACCATCTGGAACCTTCCCATTTGAATTTTTGAAATTATGGTTCAAGTTTATAATCAGCAATTTCAAAAATGTTACAATAATATTTCATTGTTAGACGCCACCTTGGATCTACCATTGTCAAATTCTGAGTTCAGATTCGTGATCAGCGACACCAAAAAACCCTCTATACCAATTTTCAAAAACAAATTTTAAAAAATTTAAGATTTTTGCCACCATATTGGATGCGCCATTTTGAATTTTCAAAATGTGAGTTCAGATTCGTAATTAGTGACCTCAAAAACCCCTGTATACGAATTTTCAAAAACAAATTCAAAAAAATGTAATATTATGACCGCCATCTTGGAGCCGCCATTTTGAATTTCCAAAATCTGAGTTCAGATTTGTAATCAGCGACCTCAAAAACTCTTAGGTAACAATTATCATAAGAATTCGTTCCCCTAAAAAATGTATGCCGCAAAGGGTTAAGATAATAATTACGTCATCATAAAAAATAAATATTCGAATGATTAAAGTCATTTCAAATTGAAGTTAAAAATTGAATTAATTATAAACTTTCTTGTCCACTTAAACCCATTAAGAAAGAGCTACTTAATGACATTGATGATTTGATTATTGAGTATTTAACAATTGTTCATAGCACTGTCATCTAAAAACGTGATTAGCTGTATACCAAAAAGGAAAAAAAGCATTAAATTTCAGAACTTATTTCACAAGGAAACTGATAAGTAAAAAGTTTTTTCAAACAGAACGTTCCAGATTTTTTTTTGAACAAATCATTACATAAAGATAATAATGTGATATAACTATTTTCACCATATAGTTTTGGGCGAATTTTTAATTTGACTTAGTCTGTGTGTATGTTTTATTTCTAATCGCACAAATACTATTTGATCTATTTAACAAATATACTTGCTTGATTCAATTGAAATTTAATTTATTTAAGTATGTCCTCTTTGTATCTAGTAAATCCGAGTTTGATCAAATCAATTTCTTTGTTGAATAACATGCTTAAATCGCAGTTCTTCTTTTTTTTTTCATATTGGAAAAAGTCTCGAAATTTTATATTGGAAATTTATACTAAAAAGTGTTTGCCTATTTTAGAGCGATCTAAGCGCTTCTATAATGGTGTTGTAATTTCAATTTTAATTAATTACAGCTCATAGCAGAGATAAAGGTGAAGGTAAAGCTCCTGCAGAGTCAAGCAATGTATATTTTGAACCTTCTTGTGGAGCGGGTACTCCATGCCTACCTGATACGAATTCTAAACACCCAGGCTATATGAATGCTTATGGCCAAGGCCAAATGTATAGATATGACCTAAACGATATACTTTCTCATCACCAAGGCCATGCGGATGCTTGGAACTAAGACCAAATAGGTCCTTATAACCTTATTGTTAGGAAATTATGTCTATCCCCACCTTTCGGAAGTCACAAAGCATAAACTCTTTATCACAGTAGAATACATTCAGAAAAATATATTGAAAATAATGATGTTATTATGATATTCATTCATAATATTTTTAACTAGTTCCCACCTGAAAAAAACTCTGGATCTTACCCTAGCGAACTGCCTGAACGCTAGCTTTACGCTAAGCGTAAAGCTAGAGTAAAGCTAGCGTAAAGTAGCATTATAACTCATGAATGAGGTAAAATAAATAATTAACAGTTTTTTCTCCTTATTCTACGTTAAAAACAACGTTAACTGGTAATTGAAATATGAAATAATTTCATTTATTAACGCTAAAAATTAAAAAAACATAATACCTGCCATTAAAGGCAGTGCAGTGGTTCATCACTTTCCATGTCTTCACCGTCAGGATTGACTATTTGTTAGAGTGAGATGAAAGTAAAGTTGTATCTCACTCTGACCACTGGTCAACTTTAACGGTGAAGACGTTCCACAAAAGCTGAACAAGCTTCGCGAACATCTTGAAGAAACCAGGCTCATAGATGAGCTTGGTTGGGCAGGGTCTGCTGGGTCGCTGCAGGACACTGTGCGGGCGGCGAGGCGGAAAGTGGTCGCAGCGTGTGACCACTCCATGCCTCGCCGCGGGCACGGGCGTACTGGGGACTCGATGTACTGGTGGAACGACCAGTTGCCTGTCCTGCGTCAAAAATGCCTTACAGCGCCGCGGAGATTTAGCCGCTCTAAGGGTGCTCCTCTACTGCGCGAGGCATGGAAAAAAGCAAAATCAGCTCTGAGGCAAGGCATAAAGAAAAGCCGACTTCAGGGCTGGAAAGACTTGATCGAGGAAGTCGAGAAGGACCCATGGGGTCTCGCCTTCAAAATAGTCACTAAGAGATTGGTGACTAGAAGAAAAACCTTGGGCCTGACTAATTCTGATCGAGTCAAGTACATCGTGTGGAGCTTGTTTCCACACGTAGAGCCGTTCCAAAGACAGGACCGAAGTTCCTGCTTGGTCCGGCGCGAAGAACTCGAGGAACTAAAGAGAGCAGGTAGGAGGCTCAAGGCAAATACAGCGCCTGTGATCGACGGGGCGCCAAACGAGATCGTCAAAGAGGTGATCGGGGTAAACCCGGAGATCCTCCTGGCAGCCTTCAACTCCTGTCGTCGGGAGGGGAGATTCTTCGTAGACTGGAAGAAGCAGAGATTGGTCCTGCTGACGAAGGGCAACAAACCTCTAGAAGATGCCTCATCCTATAGACCTATTTGTCTATTGGACACAATGGGGAAGCTTCTAGAGCAAATGATCCTACAAAGACTACAGGGTCACATGGTTCGCGAGAATGGTCTCTCGGAAAACCAGTTCGGCTTCCGGAAAGGCAGGTCCACAGTTGACGCCATCCAGGCAGTGGTGGACATCGCCACTAAAGCAAGAAGAGGAACTGGTAAACGTAAGGGATTCTGCGCGTTGATCAGCATTTACATACGCAATGCGTTCAA
Organism: Diplolepis rosae; assembly: GCA_030998225.1. Lineage (NCBI taxonomy): Eukaryota > Metazoa > Arthropoda > Insecta > Hymenoptera > Diplolepididae > Diplolepis > Diplolepis rosae. The sequence goes on from JAPYXD010000082.1 coordinate 315,068, forward strand.
TACCGCGAGGTGGAACATCTGCAACTACCTGTTGTGAATAACAGATGACTATTGGAGCGACAGGTGGGTGCGATGACATGTGGCGCCCCTCAAGGGTCACGGGTGGGTCCACTCGTTTGGAACGTCATGTATGACGATTTCCTGCGCATGGACCTACCTGCTGGTACGAGCATCATCGGTTTCGGAGATACGCACTTGTCGTGTGCGCCGCTGACGACGTCAGAATTCTGGAGATGAGGATCAATGAAAGTCTATGGCGGGCAAACCGTTGGTTGGATAGCAGATACCTGAAAATGGCTCCTGAAAATACCGAGGCTTTGCTGGTCACGGACAGGAGATCCTTCAAATACCCGAAGATCGTTCTCGGAGAACATGAAGTCGAGTGGAAAAAGAGTATTAAGTACCTGGGTGTGCAGTTGGATCGAACGCTTGGCTTCAGCGAACACCTGCAGATCGTCACTGCCAAAGCCATCCAATGTGGGTCCGCCCTGACTCGGCTCATGCCCAACATTGGTGGACCCAGGGAAGCTAAGAGAAGGCTGGTGGCAAGCGTGGTAAATTCGAAGCTGCTTTATGCAGCTCCGATCTGGACAAGTGCCCTTAACAACCATGCTATCCTGAAGAAGCTGTTCTCGGCACAGAGAAGTGTGGTGATGAGAATTGTCTCAGCATACCGAACTGTTTTGACGAGCGCTGTGCCGGTCCTGGTGAGCGTCCCACCAATAGATTTATTGGCGGAGGAAAGAAAGGAGACCTTTCAGCTCCCTAAGGAGCTCACCTGCTTAACAAGCCTGCAGGAAAACGCTCGCGCGAAGGAGGCCATCTGCAAGGATGGAAGGCGCAGACTCGTCGAGCAATGGCAGACGAGATGGCATGGTGACCAATCCAGGAGATGGACACATCGTCTGATCCCGCAGCTCGTCACCTGGCTGGGTAGAAAGCACGGTCAAGTCGGCTTTTACCTGGCGCAAGCGCTTTCTGGCCATGGTTGCTTTAATGCGTACCTGAAGCGCTTCAAGAAAAGTGACGATGACTCATGTCGCCAAAAAAAAAAAAAAACGGAATCTTACACAAGGATTACCTCGGAATCGTAAACATAATCCCTGGTCCTTAAGTGGTGCAAGTCCGATAGTCGTGAATTAATAAGTGCCGTTAAATACGTGTATCGTCGTATTAAGTCTTTCTCTTGCCTTCTCAAGCAAGGAAAAATCGTAAGTTACATATATATAAGCATCTCAAAACTTATTATATCAACTGCAACGCACGTTTGTAATGCGTGACTTATATACCTGGGTATCTCAAAACCTAGTATATTAGCGAACAACTCGTGCCGCATAGGTTTGACTAGTGAACACGATCCCACAAAAATATAAATAATCAGAACTTACCACTCTGATTTATTCAGCAAACTTTCCTCCCTTTTCCTAATTTTCCCAACGTAGCCTCGCCTCAGCTCGGGGCGTAACAGGACGACTATAGAACTACGCGTGATAAATTTCGGTACTCATTATAATCAATTTGATAGCTTATAATATAAGTAAAAAAAAAGATCTCATGTAAACTCTAGGTAGATTTGTTAAAATAGGTCAATCCCTCTATTTTCCCATACCTTGTGCATAAAATAAATATCTTCACCAAAGATTCGTAAAGAGGGATTGCAAGTAAATCGATAGTTCAAAATTAAATCATGTATCAGATAACACAAAGTTCCTCATTTCTGTTCCCGTGGAAACTTTAAAAATATAATAAAGTAGCATAAGAGAAAAATAATAGTAACTTATGCGCCGAGGCGCATAATGAGGGTTATTTCGTGACGAGCGATAATGCTGGCAGGAGATCAGTATTTTCCTGTTAGGTCTATGGTATTTACTATCGCCAATCACCATTCTCGTTAATATTTGGCTGTCTTCTGCTTGAAGCATTTAAGATTTAAACTCCTAACCTACAAAAAATCGTTGCATGTTTGTCAAAGCAGAGGACACTTGACACTATAAATCATTTTATAGACGTAATACAAAGCTATTAGGGCCGTAAGGTAGACTCTGACATCACGAATTATATACAAGGGCTTTATAATTAAAATAATAATGTTATAAATTTTTCGAAGAAGACAGTAATGCGTTACCTTTTTCTCCATTGCTGTCTTCTCCGGAGATATTTTTAAAATTATTACTTCAATAATAAAGCGGTCGTATATAATTGGTAATGATAGACCTTACCACACGGCCATAAAGCTAAATAGATGTAATTCAATCCACAAAAAGACTTATAACTAATAGTACTGTGAGTTTTATGGTCAATAAAATTTGTGTATTCAGCGTATCAGTAGAAAATAAATTATACTAAGTTTATATGGAAACCATATTATTTATCTTGCGAACTTCACATAAGCGCATTACTTTATTACTCGTACCTTATTTTGCACATTTAAATAATTATTGCATAATAATTTTTTTAAATGAACTTTTATTATTAGTTCTATTAATATAAATATCATTTAAATGTTTAATAAACCTTCCAAACATTAATTACATGCAAATTCCCTAAATGCTTATAAATGCTCTTTAAATGCTCCATATGAGCTTAAATGCTGAGCATATTCTCAAGAGCATTTGCTCAATTTAAATTCTCGGGCATTAAAAACACTACATAACATATACTATTTTATGTGACTTTGGCGCATTTACGAGTTTTTCTGTGTACACTCGAATCCTACTAGTATACGCAAAATCTTTGAATCGGAATGTTCGGTAATAGAAAATTACGCAATTGACACGAGACGCAGTCAATACATGAGTGGTTCGGAGAGAACGATTTGTAGGTTAGATTGTAATAACGTCCAGAATCATTATATTGCATTTATTATTGTAAAATGAATATTACAAATAACGTCGATGTATTGACAATCATTCCGGATTTGAGTCGTTTAATTAGTATCACTTTCGCAGTTCTATATGTCGCAACTTGTCACCGTATCGTAATAGACGCATGCGCAGTTCAATTTTAACATTATGCTCATCTGTATCGTAATACACAACATTACGCGACTGCCAACTGTCGCATAAAAACGCGTAAATGCGCCAGAGTCACATAAAAACTTTTATGTGGCTCAGGCACGAAAACTTGTTTTTCCGTTAAAGCTGAGAGTAACGGAATGTTGTGTATTCCATTACAGAGGAAACAATGTAAAAATTGAACTGCGTATGCGCATATAGTCTAACAGCGGAACACAATCTCTTTCTTATTCTTCTTCTTCTCACTTCTTCTTCGTACAGCGTTAGCACCTTACTGGAAAAGCCTTGTACATTTGAAGTGCGCATGCGTCTATTAGAATCCATTACTACTACACAAGATCGATAAAATCAAAATGGCCGGGACTAGTCGTGACATATCAAGTGTAATGACTAGCGCCGCAAACAACTAAAATACTAAATTAGATTTGAGTGTACGCATAAAAACTCGTATCCGCACCAAAGTCACAAAAAATAGAATACCTGCCAATGCACACAATTCGGGAAATTGCGAGACTCGCGACAATGCTCGCAGGACTGATCGCGCCTCGGCTTCGTCTCGGCTTTGTCTCGGCTTTGTCTCGGCTACGCCTCAACTATGTCTCACCTACGACTCGACTACGCCTTGGCTTCGATCTCCTGCGAGCATTGTCGCTCGTCACGCAATTACCCTCATTGTGTGCCTAGGCACGTAATATACTATTAAGTGCCTCTGGCGCGAAAACTCGTTTTTCCGCTACCGTTGATAGTAGCGCAATGTTGTGTATTGCGCTACAGAGAAATGAAATGTAAAAATAGAACTGCGCATGCGCCTATAGCCATACGGCGGAGCAAAAACTTCTTCTTATTCTTCTTCTTCTTCGTACAGCGTTAGCACCCTACTGACAAATCCTTGTACAGTTGAACTGCACATGCTCTATTACAACACGCTACTACTACACAAGATCGATAAAATCAAAATGGCCGGGACTAGTCGCGAAATATCAAGTGTAATGGAAGAGAATCATTATGAATACTAGATTAGATTCGAGTGTACGCATAAAAACTCGTATACCCACCGAAGTCACATAAAACAGAATACGTGCCAAAGCACACAATTCGGGGAATTACGAGACTCGCGACAATGATCGCAGGACTGATCGCGCCTCGGCTTCGATCTCCTGCGAGCATTGACGTTCGTCGCGCAATAACCGTCATTGTGCTCCTAGGCACGGAATATACTATTAACTTAAAGAAACTCCAAGATTTCAATAACGGTTCGATTTTAATAAATGACCCTACTTAAAATTCTGACGTAACAAACGTCGTGGGAATCTACATCAGAAACGACGTTAGAAACCTTGTAGTTACGTACGCAGGAAACGACGTGACACAAGAAATCGGGATAGGAAACGACATTATTTTCTTCGTAGTTTGCTACGCCTTTTTCTACGTAGTTTTCCACGAACTTTCCTACACTGTTTGCAAAAAAATTTTTTTACATTTATTAATCTATTATTTATGAAAAATAATATTTTAACAAAACATCAATTTTTAAAAAAAAGGTGCGATTTGATTGAATGCACCTATCCAAAATTCTGACGTAAGAAACGACTTAAAAAGTTACATAAAAAAGACGTAGAAAACTACATAAGAAACGACGTTAGAAGCGATGTAGTTAGCTACGTCGGAACCGACGTTACATCGGAAATCGGGATAGGAAACGACGTTATTTCTATCGTAGTTTCCAACGAATTTTTCTACATAGTTTTCTACGTCTTAAATTTAGCTTCCCACTTTTTAGAACAAAGAAATCAGTAAGATAGATAGCACCTACAGTTAAAAGAAAGATACCACCAGCCTATTACGATTATTGACATTTTCAATGACAAATTGTGAAACATTGTCTAACGTATTTGTTACATTTTCCTTACATTTTATCAGCTGTATACACAAAATATCAAGTGTTTGCTTTGTGGTTTTCATATTGTACTTTGGAGGTGAACCGAGTTTCAATTTAATTTTACTCTTGTAGTTATATTACGATTTCACTTTTAATTTATTGATATATTAGAGTTTTCCAATAAAATATATCAGAAATACAGAAAAATAAATTTCTTGCCCATTCTTCAAATAATCAGGAAGACCCACTGCCTCTATCAACTGTGTCATGTCAAGTCTTTACTAAATAAAAGAAACTGGTCATTAAGCAACTTTCATTCTTTTTTTTACTCAATCCAAGTTACTTTTTTCTATTTTGTCCAATTTTGCAGGACCTACTTTTAACAAACTAAAGCCTGTTCATAAAATTAAGCAAGATAAATAATAACTTTACGAACGATTTACTTTTCTTCAAACAAGGCTTTATTAAATTTGGTCTAGTTTGAAGGTAATCCCTGAACACATTGCTCAATCAACGTCCATGGAGATAATAATTTTATCATTTTTACAATCATAATCAACTCATTAGATCACAATGAGTTTCTCATAAAATAGATCTGATAGTTGAAACATAAAAATTTTACTAATTATATCGTTGAGAACAGGAAAAATTATATTTCATAAAAAAATTTCGAACGTACAGAAAATACTATTATGTATAAAATATAATATGTAATATAATATGTATAAAAAATTCTGATGTAAGAAACGACGTGGGAAACTACATGAGAAACGACGTTAGAAACCATGTAGTTAGGTACGCAGGAACGTACGTGACACAGGAAATCGGGATAGGAAATGACGTTATTTACTCCGTAGTTTCCTACTCCTTTCTCTATGTAGTTTTCCACGTACTTTCCTACGTTATTTCCTACATTGTTTGCAAAACCTTTTTTTTACATTCATTAATCTACTATTCATGAAAAATAATATCTTAACATAACATCAATTTTTAAAAAACGGTGCGATTTTATCGAATGCACCTATTCAAAATTCTGACGCGAGAAACGACTCAAAAAGTTACATAAAACAGACGTAGAAAACTGAATAAGAAACGACGTTAGAAGCGATGTAGTTAGCTACGTAGCAACCGACGTTACATGGGAAATCGAGATAGGAAACGACGTTATTTCAGACGTAGTTTCTTACGTCTTTCTTCACGTAGTTTTTCCATAGAGATATTATAGATAGAGGAGACATGCCAGCCTGAAGCCTGTCAGCTCGGGCGAGAGAGAGAGTGAATTTCGGGTTAGGCTGTCTCTCGCTAACGCCGAGGCTAGTGCGTTACGCGTAGACAAAGACAGAAAAAACCACCTATCGTCTCTCTCTTTCGCTCTCACCGAGTTTGCAGACTGACGTTGCCACTTACAGAGCGGCCTATGGCATGTCTCCTCTATCTATAATATCTCTATGAGTTTTTCACGTACTTTCCTACATTCTTTCCTAAATTGTTTACAAAACCCTTTTTTTACATTTATTAATCTAATATTTATGGAAAATAATTCTTGTTATTAATTGAAATAAAAGGATATTATATTGTTTTAAAATTATTTATTTAAAAACAAACAACAGATGCTAACGCGCTCCACACCTTCTTCCACTGCGGAAGGTGGGTGCTGGAGCGCGGCACTGGGACAAATATCGCCAGATAACATCGTTGTCGTGATGCTCCAGTGCGAAAAGAACTGGACGATGGTCGCCGGCTTTGTCCAGGATGACCTGCAAAAAAAAAAGCAGGACATGCTGAACGAGGCCGGATAAAAAAGTAGACAAAAGCAAGGAGGAGAGGCCAACATCGCCTCAAGATGGCCCCCACTTCGAAGTAATGCCTAACGGCGGTCCCGGGGTGGGAACCCAAGGCCTAGAGACAGGGAGGGAGTTTTAGTGGGTAGGGCTGCGTGAGCAGCAGAGTCCCACACACCAGGGAGACACGGAGTCCCCTGGACGGTGCATAAAGCATTTCTCCCTTCCTCAAAAAACAAAAAAAACAATAAAAAATTATTATTATTATTATTATTCCCGGTCCTGCATTGGTTTCCTCGGAAACCAAGCAGGGGGCCCTAGAACAGGCCACCGGGCGCGTCCTCAGGTTGCGGATAGAGGGGCCCTGTAACGAGGGTTACTGCTGAATACGGATACAAAACTAAATAAGCAATAGCGGACAATGTTCCAGGGATTGTCCCGAAGGAATAACCCCCAAGCCAAGGTGTTAACTACCGTGCCGAGGGCTGCATGGCACCAGGGAGTGGTGTCTCACACGGTGTCTCTAGGAAATCAGGCCACCTCCTAGAGTATTGAGGCCTTACCCCTGCATGCGGGGCTCTGCAGGGGTGGACAGAATACTTCCCTAGCTAATCGTGGGAATAAAAATGGAGTTTAAAAATTTAAATAACAAAATGTGTGAGGAGATGTTTGTGGCGAGTTGGACGTGATGAAGGAGACGGTGGATGCGTTCGAGACCGATAAGTCCCAGGTATGGCAGTACCGGGACTGGCTCCACAACGCCGGAAAAATCTCGCCGTGCGCGCCCAGAAGCGGTGCTCATTAAACCAGCAGAGGGAATGAGCTACGCTTCTATCTTGCGCGAACTCAAGAAGCGCGTCAACCCTGACGAACTGGGCGCCACAGTTCAAGGAATTAGGGAGACTCGCTCCAAGAATTTGCTAGTGGAACTGAAATCTTCCACAAAAAGCAGAAAGAAGATCGACAATGCCTTTAAAGAGGTGGTTGGAGCCAGGGGGACGGTCCGACATCTAATCCCCAGGATCGAGGTCGAGATCGACGACCTGGAAGCAACCATTGAAGCAGAAGACGTTGAGGATGCCGTCAGGAACTACTTAGGCCAAGGAACGGAGCTGGAGCTAAGGGTGTCTTTAAGCAAGACACCCTATAGAGGAAACCGGAAGGCGTATGTGCTTTTGGAGGAGGCAAGGGCGCTGAAGCTGCTCAAAGGAGCCCACATTAAGATTGGGTGGGTCTCTTGCAGAATCCGCAGGAAAAAGGAGGTGAACCGGTGCTTCCGCTGCCTTGGCTTTGGCCACATAGCGGCGGACTGCAAGAGCTGCTGGAGATGCGGTGAAGAAGGACATCTCGCGGGTTCCTGCAACGGGAAGCCGAGGTGCTTTCTCTATGTCGCAAAGGAGGAAAAGCCCCGGAATGACCATATACCGGGAACTATGCGCTGTGCGGCCTTTCGGGAGGCAGCCCCGAATAGGAAACCTCAGGAAGACCGCTATGGGAGAGAACCTGGACCTGTTGTGTCAGGAAACAGATGAAAAAGCAAGGAGGAGAGGCTAACATCGCCTACAGATGGCTCCACCCTGAAGTAATGCCTAACGGCGGTCCCGGGGTGCGATTCCACGGCCTAGAGACAGGGAGGGAGTTTTAGTGGGTAGGGCTGCGCGAGCAGTAGCGTCCCACACACCAGGGGGGCACGGAGTCCCCTTGACGGTGCATAAAGCATTTCTCCCTTCCTACAAAAAAAAAATATATTATTATTATTATTACATATACAATTCAAGTTCATAAATATTAGATTAATAAATGTAAAAAGAGGTTTTGAAAACGACGTTAGGAAACTAAGTAAGAAATTACGTAGTTTCCTATCCCAATTTCCAAGGTAGTTTTCTATGAAGTTTCTTGCATGGTTTCTAACGTTGTTTCTTATGTATTCTCCAACGAAATATTTCATATAATTTTGTATGTCTCTTCTTAGGTCAATATTGCAATAGGGGAAGGCTTATTTTCACGGGAAAAATATTCTTCATAATTTGGCCGTGTCCAAAGTTCAAAAATAAATACTTTAACTTTAAATCTTTTTCAAGTAATGACAAACATTGTCAATCCTAGAGATAAAGTGTCGCAATTTTAGCAAATATTCGGACTATTTTTGGTTTATGTAACAGTTTCTTGAATCATACCTATATTTGTGATACAACTGAGAAAATGTATTTTGTCAACGTTGTAAACATGAAGATTCCTATAACTATCATCATCTGTATTTCTTTTTCTCCAGCTTGGTCTACAGGTAAATATAAAGAATTAATATTTTATTCTAAAATTTACACATATTTAAAACATTAAAATAATATTAAAGTGACATGCTTGATAACATGTCTAGTATTATATTGACCCAAATTCATAGAATTTTTGTTAATTTCTTGTTATTTTGGCATAGGGTCAGTTTTATCTTATTTTATTTGATCAAAAATATCACTATTAGATGTAAAAATGCGCAAAAAGAAAGAAAGGCAAACGTTTCGGCCACATATGGGGGCCCTCTTCAGTGCCATAAATTCAAAGATTAATTCAAAATTTCTGTAGAACATTAGAATATAGAAAATAATTAAATTAAGAATTAACATAGAATTCAAAAACTTATCTCATAGCTTGCAATTCAGAATGAAGTAGTCCAGTATGCAGCATCATGAATTGAAAAAATATTTAGAGTTCACTGTGAATAAAAAACCGGATAAATGAAAAAACATAAAAAAATTTGCACACGAACCGACCGGAATTTTTTAGAACATCTTATTATTAAAGAAGGATGCCAAATTGGTTATCAATGGCAAAACGCGAACATAGTTTACATTTTTGAAAACTTTGCGGTGAAGACTTTGTTTCCGGAGTCTCTCACAGAATGATCTGAACTGTTTTAAAAACCGACTCGAGACATGTGGCTTTGCTGACCGAAAACTTTCTTATAAAGCAATCTTGAGAGGTTTTTTTTCTCCTTGAAGAAGACTATTGTCCTATACCTAGTAAAGAATTTCGAGACGTTTATAGTAATTTTCATGAGTGGACGCAGGCGTGTATTTTTCAAGAAAACGATTTTATATATCAGCTTCACGGACAATCCATTTAACACTGCATTTGCAAGCTTTTTATAATATCCATATTATATAAAATTTTACTCAATATTATTTGAGTATGTACTGAATAAAAAAATTTAAAGTTGTTTATTTTCGCATTTAGATTTATTCTGAGATGTTTCAGAAAATCGTAGTAAATTCATCTTTAAAAATTAATAAAAAATGCAATTTACATATTCGTGATATTATGTATCACATCTGAAAGTATTATTAAATTTAACTAGTTTTGAAAATGGTCAGAACCGTGATATGTTCCAGCCTTATAGTAAATTTACCATTTTCAAATTTTAAACTGACATGCTTGATAACATGTCTAGTATTATATTGACCCAAATTCATAGAATTTTTGTTAATTTCTTCTTATTTTGGCATAGGGTCACTTTCATCTTATTTTATTTGATGAAAAATATCACTATTAGCATTTTTACATCTAATAGTGATATTTTTGATCGAATAAAATAAGATGAAACTGACCCAATTCCAAAATAACAAGAAATTAATTAAAATAATGGTCTAATTGAAACAACGAAAAATCTGATTCGGGCACTTTTGGCGATTTTTGTGTCCAAAAATTTTTGCTAAAAACTCAGTTAAGGTACGGTAGTGTGCAAAAGTTTCGGGCCACATTGTTCTTTTGAACTATTTCATAAAGGGTAACAACTTTTGAAAAGAAGCGTTTATTGTTTCTATCGTTAATATTTTATATTAAAGAATCAATTTTAATAAATGCGATGTAGTCAAGTTGTTGGAGAATCTTTTTTTCAGGGCAAACCATCGTTTATTAAAATCCATTGAATTTTTTAAAAATTGGTGTTTAATGATTTAAAAAATAATGTTTTCCTTCATTCTTATATAATCAATTAACAATATTGTAATTTTTAATATAAATAATTATATATTTTTTGCCTCAAACCTTTTTCTGCAAAGCAGCTATTCAAATTCATTTATGTAGGTGTAAATCATAATTTTTGAAGAATTTTACTGTAAATGTTACTTACAAATCAGAATAAATCGTCTCCTTCATACGATTTTAACGAGCATGATTACTTTTTTATGTATAAACTACAATTAGTCTATGTTGTGATATAATTTATGTTAGTTAAAAATATTATATTACCCCCAGTAATTGAAAATAGAAATTTTGGATAATTCATCAGAAGCTAGCATAAAATTGTGAATATGAATTGATTTTTCATGGCATAACTGTAATGACTAGAAGTGGAAAGATTAAGGCAAATGTGTGAAGTTTTATGAATGGGGGAAAATCTTTTTCAAATAATGATAAACATTGTCAGTCCTAGAGATAAAATGTCGAAATTTTAGCAAATATTGGGATTATTTTTGGTCTATATAACGACAGCCCAGTTTCTTGAATCACACCTATATTTGTGTTAAAACTTAGAAAATGTGTTTTGTCAACGTTGTAAACATGATGATTACTATAACTATCTTCATCTGTATTTCTATTTCTCCAGCTTGGTCTACTGGTAAATATAAAGAATTAATATTTTATTTTAACATTTACACACATTCAAAACAACTAAATAATAGTCTAATTGAAACAACGAAAAATCTGCTTTGGGCACTTTTGGCGATTTTTGTGTTGAACAATGTTTGCTAAAATGTCAGTTAAGGTACAGTTGTGTGCAAAAGTTTTGGGCCACAGTCTTCTTTTGAACTATTTCATAAAAGGCTAACTTAAGAAAAAAACTTTTTTTCTTTTTTTTGTATATTTGGTATATTTAGATGTTGCAAAGGTTTTAGACCAGTTAATTATTTTGTATATTTGGTGTTACCGGTATTTCAATTTTCAGAAAGATATAAGTGGCCTTTCCGGTGTTGTATAGATATTTATTGAACAATCATCGACGCTTCGACCAAAGTTTTGGTCTTTATCAAGACGTGGATAAATTTATAATCATTATTTCGTCACACCAAAGAAACTTGAAAGCAGTAGATGCCATTGTACTTTTTGTATTTAAAATCTTCAAAATTCCATGTTGGAAATGAAGTTTTTTATGTAAAATTATTGTAAAATAAATAAAATTGTCAGTAACATAAAATTTTCCTTAATATATTCGTTAAGTTTGAAAACCATAAAATTGCTTGTCAGTTCAATTTGAAGATAAAATGAGTAAATTGAGATAAGCAATTCTTCCGAGGAATAGTTCACATTTTCTAAATTCTTCTTCTTCTTCTTCTTCTTCTTCTTCTTGTTTGTAAATAATAGCATTGATGCTGTAAAGGTGCGTTCATAGCAATTATGATACGTGTAGTATATAAACGTGATAAAATTTGAAAGTAATGTAGAGAAGTTTTCATAAGGATTTGAAAGTTACGTAGAGAAATTTTTGCAAGTATGAAATTAAATGGAAAATAGAAAAATCATTATATTATAGATTTGATAATGTTATTTTAAATAGCGCTAAGATTTCCGATGTCAGTTTTGTAATTAATCGTGGAATTTTTTTTTGGATGTGAATCATTTCTACAAATAATCTTTTCTTTAAGTTGTTTTCAATATCCAAAATTTTTGTATTTATAAAATCAAAAGAATGCTCATAGGTAATAGCGTGTTCTGCAAGTGCAGTTTTATTTTCTTTATTTTTAACTAAAGAATAAGGTAGGTAACAACTTTTGAAAAGAAGCGTTTATTGTTTCTATTGTTTATATTTTATATTTACGTGTGCAAATGTATTGGGCCACTGTGTTTATATATTTTTGAAAACTCCGCTGGGTCCGCTACTTGGTTTGTTTATATTGGTCTAGTGTTTCACGCGCGATATCAAGTCATTTTCATAGGTCAATATGCCGAGACATACGAGTTATCAAATTCGAGAAGCCGTGATAAACCTTTCTGAACAAGGAAAGGCATCTCGCGCAATTGCTGTTCATTAAAAATTGGTAAATGTACTGTGAATAGAATACTCGAAAAATTTACTACTACGAAGTGACTATCGGACCTTTCACGTTCTAGCAGACCACGAAAAACGACTGTACTTGTTGATAAAATCATTAAACGCAAATCTACAAAGGATGTCAAGAAAACTGCATCTGAAATTGCCCAAGAACTCCGCGATGAAAACCTTACCAATGTGAGTAGGAGCACAGTGTGACGCCATCTGCATGATGTAGGACTGTTTGGACGCGTCGATGTCAAAAAACCTTTGATCATCAAGAAAAATCAGAAGGCCCGGTTGAAACTTGCACAAAAGTACCAACACTGGACTCCGAAGCAGTGGAGTAAAGTACTTTTTCTGACGAATCAAAATTTAATCTGTTTGGAAGTGACGGAAAAAAGTATGCTCGACGTCCAAAAAACACAAGATATGTTTCTCGGTATCAAATTCCAATAGTTAAACATGTAGGTGGATCAGTCATGGTTTGAAGAGCTATCTCTTCGCGAGAAGTAGGCCCATTGCACGAGGTTAAAGGCATCATGGACAGTGTAGTGACGGCAGGAGGTGTCAGGTGGGTAGGTTGACGACCGGACTCGGGCTCGCTCAGGGTCCGGTAGACTGGGGCTGAAAATTGGGAAAGAAAAAGCAAGGAAATGCTCCAGCGTTGTCCAAACTTGTCAGTTCAGGCCCGATCATAGTTTATGCAAATTATTAATGATCTCGCGCAACCACAGCGCACATGTCTTGCTGGTTACCCTGCACGGAACAATCATATACTTGACTTGCTTGGCATTAGGCAGCCTTAGCCCCATGAGAGTGGATTTCAGACCACCAGTTAATTCAGAGGTCACCAGATTGCGTGAAATGTGGAAAACTTGCGTGTGACCAATAACCACCCTCAAAGTAACTTTTCCTGAGTTCAGGGCCAAGTTTGTTCTGACTATGATGGTGGGAATTTTTGAAAAAATCGAGATTTTTAAGAAAGACCTTTAACTTTTCGATCTTTGCGCCGTGGATTCGCATAGGAAAGTTGAAGGGATTATTATCAGCCTGGAGGAAACGAGAGATTCGAAGTTCGAGACCATTTGGGAAAAATCTGAAAAAGAATCTCAGGACCTTGAATTAGAAGAACCGAAACTCCCGCGCTATCGTACAGTCAGCCGACGAATTGATGTTAATCCTGATTCAGCTCATCAGTTTAATACTCCTCGAGAGTATTATTCGAAAATCTTTTATGAAGTTTATGACTGCGTTCTGTCATGATTGAAAGAACGTTTCAACGCCAGCACTCTTTCCCATCTTGACGAACTGGAGAATTTTTTGATTGGAAAAGAAGTAGATATGACAAGAATAAAGCAGTTCTATCGTGATGATTTCAGAGAAGAAAATTTAACCAAAGGTCGACAAATATTCTTGGACATAACGAAGCGAAAGAAGGTTAAATTGAATAGCACCAAAGATGTGGTGATCTTCTTGAAAGGGAACAAATGGTGTGCTGATCTAGTCCCAGAGTATTTAAAGCTCATTTAACTCTTGCTCACTGTTCCTGGTTTAAACTGTACAAATAAAAGGAATTTCTCCTCATTGTGAAAAATGAAGAATTACCTTCGTTCAACAATGCTACAGGATCGCTTGAACAATGTTGCAACACTTCACATCCATTATTAGATGACCAAAGAACTTCCTTTGGAGCCACTGATGTATGAATTCATCCAAAAAAATTAAAAACGAACTAATACACTCGCTGCAAAATAAGAAAACGAAATATCGACGTTGATAAATATAAATATTGAAGTTTATATATAAAAATATAAATATTTTATTATGAGAAGATACTTGCGATAAAATAAACGTTCGAAGAACAAATTATAAAATCATTTTGAAACCTTGTCCCCCCCCCCAGCCCCCCTACCAACAACTTAGCGTTAACCGAACCCGAGAATTTCTGTTCTGCCGTCCCTGGGACAGTGTGTTGTATCGAGATATTTTGTTGGAAAAAATGTTACCATATTCCAAGAAAAAGATTCCTAAAGATTAGATCTTTTAGCAAGATTATGGTCCAAAACATAAGTCGAAGCTGATCCAGGAATTTTTGAAAGTATGAAAAGTAAAGGTTTGAGATCACCCATCTCAATACCCAGATTTGAATCCGATCGAAATTTTGTGGGATGCACTTGGAATTCGCGTTGCAACAAAACAAACATTCGAACAAAAAACATTGTGAAACAACTTGTCAACAATCATTACTATTCAGTAATGAATAAGACAATCAAAAATACAAATAATTTTTTTTAAATAGTTTGTTCGGTTCAAATAGTTTAAAATAGTATTAATGCTCTACATCAAGCTCTTTCCATTCAAACTGTCACCAAAAATTCATTTGTAGACACCGCTATGGATAAGACATTCAAAAATGTAAATATTTTTTATAAATAGTATATAAATAGTTTTTTAAAATAATTTTGGAAAACACAGTTCAAAAAAATAGCCTCAAAGGTCTAGATCAAGCTATTCAGATTCAGCTTCGCACCAAAGAATTTATTTTGATTTCAAACTTAAGTATATAACTTTTTATAATAGGGAAGATAAAAATTAATATAATTTCAAGACATGTTTGTATTAATGTCTTTAGTTTTTATCTTGACTCAAAAATAAATTCAATGTAGTTTATTTATATTAGCATTGGGTCATAATTTTTCATTAAAAATCAATGTTCAAGGAAACATATCAAAGATTTTGAGAGGCAGAAAATATATTATAGGGATGAAAAAGGCAAACGTTTCGGCCACAAATGGGGGCCCTCTTCAGTGCCAATAAATTTAATGTACTTAGTGTCTAAGCTGTAAACATGCAAAAAAGAGTTATTAACACTAACATTTTTGTTTTTTTGTTCTTTTTTAATGATATTTTATAGAACATGCAAAACTTATGTGAGAAGGCAAGATGGCAAGCTCGAAAGCGTCTAGGAACAAGACCGCTCCAAAACACAGCCCTCAAAAAACGTGTGAGAACTCCTATCTGGCAGATTCGCAAAGAATGAATCCGTAAAACCGGCCCTCCTCAAAGGTACACACAAGAACCACCTATGGACACTGATATCTCTTACAAAATAACCACAGATCCTGCAGAAAAAAACATCACCAACCACAAGGGGCTCACAACACCCACGAGAAGTATGCACTTCACAGAATCACAACACACGAACCCGGAAGGAAACAGATTTTTCGTAAAAGGGCAAAAAATTATAAATTAATAGTTTTTATTTCCATTTTTAATTTTCTATTTTTCCTTTAAGACACAGAGGCGGCAGATAGAAGTAGCCGCACACTCTGTTTGGTGTCAAAAAGCAAACTGATTCGAGAAGAGAGCAGTACCGTTTGAAAACTAGCGTAAAAAATTAATATATACAGTGAAAATTTGTTGTGGAGGGTCAAGTTCCAAACGCATAAACAAACCCCATACACGGTCTATGTCCTGGAAACTCGGGACTCAAGTACGCTTAAATGTTCGGCGAGCGCGGACAGAGAAAGAAGGGTATCAGACCCATAGAGATATTATAGATAGAGGAGACATGCCAGCCTCAAGCCTGTCAGCTCGGGCGAGAGAGAGAGTGAATTTCGGGTTAGTCTGTCTCTCGCTAACGCCGAGGCTAGCGCGGTACGCGTAAACAAAGACAGAAAAAACCACTTATCGTCTCTCTCTTTCGCTCTCACCGAGTTTGCAGACTGACGTTGCCACTTACAGAGCGGCCTATGGCATGTCTACTCTATCTATGATATCTCTATGATCAGACCACATGTTGAGAAAGTCCCTCAGAGAAAGCAATTTTGAACAAAAAAAGAAAATGTGATGTTTATAAAATCATATTCTTAGAAAGAGAGTGGCAAAACATTAAAAAGGGCTATGTCTTATTCAGTTCGTATATTTAAAAATGCATTATCCTATATGTATAAAATTTTATGTCCGGATTAAAACAAAAATATCATATTTAAGACGGTAAGAATACGTATGAAAATCGCATTTCTTTTGAAGGTACCACTGGCGTGTGTAAGTTATTATGCAGCATTGAATGAGTAAAGAATGTATTCATACTTTTAAACCGGCGTTGAATCGAAATAATTCTAAATTGCTTAGTGTTTAAGGGCTTGTATATAATATTCACATAGAATTCATGCGGCAGAATATAATTATTTAATATAATATATAATAAGAATATAATTATAATATAATTATATTATAATTTATTTTATATAATTTAATATTCGCATCGGACTAACGTTGAGCAATCTCATATATGAGACGTTAACTGTTCATAAAAGCCGTATTCATTTCATAAGTAAAACTCGTGTGTATAAATGTTATTTAGCGCTGAGCATCTGTTGAAAGAATCCATCATTTGATAAACGATACGGTGCGCGAGTTTCAAATACCTCGCAGATTATATTCTGCGAAAAGTATTCGCGTATGTAATATATCGAACGCTTCGCGGCTTGTTTATGCGAATTGATGTTCACATAGGACTAATCCTGACGAATCTCATATATGAGACCTTAAATATACATAAAATTCCTATTTATTTCCCAAAAGTAAACTCGCGTGTATAAATGTTATTTAGCGCTATCTGTTGAAAGAATCCATCATTTGATAAACGATGCCGGACGCGATATTCAAATATCTCGGAGATTATATTCCGCGAGAAGTATTCGCGTATTTAATATATTGAACGCTTCGCGGCTTGTTTATGCGAATTGATGTTCACATAGGACTAATCCTGGCGAATCTCGTATATGAGACGTTAAATATATATGAAATTCGTATTTATTTCCCAAAAGTAAACTCGCGTGTATAAATGTAATTTAGCGCTGAGTATCTGTTGAAAGAATCCTTCATTTAATAAACGATGCTGGGCGCGAAATTCAGATATCTCGGAGATTATATTCCGCGAGAAGTATTCGCGTATTTAATATATTGAACGCTTCGCGGCTTGTTTATACGATTTAACATTCGTATTGGACTAACGTTGACCAATCTCATATATGAGACGTTAAATATATATGAAATTCGTATTTATTTCCCAAAAGTAAACTCGCGTGTATAAATGTTATCTAGCGCTGAGCACCTGTTGAAAGAATCCATCATTTGATAAACGATAGGGTGCGCAAAATCCATATATCTCGGAGATTATATTCCGCGAGAAGTATTCGCGTATGTAATATATCGAACGCTTCGCGGCTTGTGTATACGAATTGATATGAGACGTTAAATATACATAAAATTCGTATTTATTTCCCAAAAGTAAACTCGCGTGTAAAAATGTTATTTAGCGCCGAGTATCTGTTGAAAGAATCCATCATTTGATAAACGATGCTGGGCGCGAAATTCAAATATCTCGGAGATTATATTCCGCGAGAAGTATTCGCGTATTTAATATATTGAAAGCGTCGCGGCTTGTTTATACGATTTAACATTCCTATCGGACTAACGTTGACCAATCTCATATATGAGACGTTAAGTGTACATAAAAGTCGTATTTAGTTCAAAAGTAAAACTCGCGTGATTAAATGTTATCTAGCGCTGAGCACCTGTTGGAAGAATCCATCATTTGATAAACGATAGGGTGCACGAAATCCATATATCTCGGAGATTATATTCCGCGAGAAGTATTCGCGTATGTACTATATCGATCGCTTCGCGGCTTGTGTATGCGAATTGATGTTCACATAGGACTCACCCTGACGAATCTCATATATGAGACCTTAAATATACATAAAATTCCTATTTATTTCCCAAAAGTAAACTCGCGTGTATAAATGTTATTTAGCGCTATCTGTTGAAAGAATCCATCATTTGATAAACGATGCCGGACGCGATATTCAAATATCTCGGAGATTATATTCCGCGAGAAGTATTCGCGTATTTAATATATTGAACGCTTCGCGGCTTGTTTATGCAATGTAATATTCGCATCGGACTAACGCTGTCGAATCTTATATATGAGAGGTTAACATTTCATAAAAGTCGTAATTATTTCCCAAAAATATACTCGCGTGTATTAAAGTTATGTAGCGCTGATTACCTGTTGAAAGAATCCATCATTGGATAAACGATACGGGGAGCCAAATTCAAATATCTCGGAGATTATATTCCGTGAGAAGTATTCGCGTATTTAATATATTGAACGCTTCGCGGCTTGTTTATGCGATTTAATATTCGCATAGGACTAATCCTGACGGATCACATGCATGGGACGTTAAATATACAAAAAAATCGTATTCATTTCCAAAAGTAAACTCGCGTGTATAAATTTTATGCTGCGCTGATTACCTGTGAAAAGAATCCATCATTTATTGCTTAACGATACGGGGAGCGAAAATCAAATATCTCGGAGATTATATTTCGCGATAAGTATTCGCGTATGTAATATATTGAACGCTTCGCGGCTTGTTTATGCGATTAAATATTCGCAACGGACTAACGTTGACCCATCTTATATATGAGACGTTAATTGATATTATATGAAAATAAATTTAGACGCGTAAGTATAAGTGGAGCGTTTAGTGACCTATATATATAATATTTATAATTATTTATAATAATCATTATTATTTATTTATAATATTATTCATTTATATATATTATTATTTGTTTCTAATATAAACAGTGACTGATGTAATATTTAATTGAAATTTACTATGAATAAATGAATTGATAGAGACATTTGATGAAGGTTGATATAATTAATTAAGTCATTCATTCGAAACTATGATATATATATTTTAAATTTAGGACTATAAGCCTAATGAGCCGAATGAGCCCTCTTTATTGTTTCACGTGACTTCTTCCTCTTTCTGGGTCGCCATGTGGTTAGATGTTGTGGAACAGCTAGACTGAGAGACCCTTTTTTACATTCTCATCATGGATGAGAAGGTATTGGTTTTATCTGAAAAATGACTTTCGAAATTTTCATCAAATCTTTACGTTTTGAGACCCCCTGAGTCAGAAAAAATGGTTTTTACGAAAGTGTCTTTCTGTCTGACTGTCTGTCTGTAGGTCGTGTGCGGCATAACTCTCGATAGAATTATCAGATTGAATTGAGCTTTGGTACACTTTATCGGAGCCGAAAAAGTAAGAACAAGTTCGTTAACCAGCCACATCCAATTAAAATTGAGGGGTTGAGCACCACTTTTGTGTTTTTGAAAATAATTTTTTGAAAAAATCAAAAATTTCAATACTGATTTTAGATAGTGCTCATAAATCTCTCACTCTCGTGCATATAGGATAATGCATTTTTAAATATACGAACTGAATAAGACATAGCCCTTTTTATTGTTTTGCAACTCTCTTTCTAAGAATATGATTTTATAAACATCACATTTTCTTTTATTTCAAATTCTCCGCGCTCTCCGAACATTTAAGCGTACATGGGTCCCGAGTTTCCAGGACATAGACCGTGTATGGGGTTTGTTTATGCGTTTAGAACTTGACCCTCCACAACAAATTTTCACTGTATATATTAAGTTTTTACGCTAGTTTTCAAACGGTACTGCTCTCTTCTCGAATCAGTTTGCTTTTTGACACCAAACAGAGTGTGCGGCTACTTCTATCTGCCGCCTCTGTGTCTTAAAGGAAAAATAGAAAATTAAAAATGGAAATAAAAACTATTAATTTATAATTTTTTGCCCTTTTACGAAAAATCTGTTTCCTTCCGGGTTCGTGTGTTGTGATTCTGTGAAGTGCATACTTCTCGTGGGTGTTGTGAGCCCCTTGTGGTTGGTGATGTTTTTTTCTGCAGGATCTGTGGTTATTTTGCAGGAGATATCAGTGTCCATAGGTGGTTCTTGTGTGTACCTTTGAGGAGGGGCGGTTTTACGGATTCACTCTTCGTGAATCTGCCAGATAGGAGTTCTCGCACGTTTTTTGAGGGCTCTGTTTTGGAGCGGTCTTGTTCCTAGACGCCTTGGAGTTTGCCATCTTGCGTTCTCACATAAGTTTTGCATGTTTTATAAAGAATCATTAAAAAAGAACAAAAAACAAAAAAATCTAATGTTAGTGTTAATAACTCTTTTTTGCACGTTTACAGCTTAGACACTAAGTACATTAAATTTATTGGCACTGAAGAGGGCCCCCATTTGTGGCCGAAACGTTTGCCCTTTTCATCCCTATAATATATTTTCTGCCTCTCAAAATCTTTGATATGTTTACTTCAACATTGATTTTTAATGAAAAATTATGGCCCAATGCCAATATAAATAAACTTAACATTGAATGAAAACTAACAACTCTTTTCCTGATCGTATATCCAAACTTCCCATTTTCCATTACAAATTTAAATATTCACATCAATCACTCTTTTTTGTATCATATGTCAAGTACTTTAGTTATTCCGAAAAAAATATGTAAAATTGCGACACCACCTTTTTTGCATTTTCTAGATTTTGATAAATTTTATTTTATATATCGCTTTTTACCATTTACTAAACAATTATTGAATTTTCTTATTTTTTCCCAAAAAATATATTATGCTTTTCTTTCATTTATCATAATAAGAAAAAAATCTTCAAATATAATTATTTTATGAAAATAAATGGTATTTTTTAAAATTTGTTTAAATGATTTGAGTAATTGAAAATCGTATCAAAACAAACTATTTTTGGTTAAACGAAAAAAATTCTTTGGTTGATCCAACGAAATCTTGGTTGGTTTAATCAAATATTTTTATTCATGTTTGGATAGGAAAATCCTTTGTTCGACTGATTTTCAAATCTGAGTTCGACAAAGAATTCAATACATTCAGTCTTGGTAAACGTAGGATTATCAAAAAACCTCTAAATGACAGAATACAAAAAGTGATATAAGTATTATAATGACAGGGCGTACAGATAATTTAAAAAATATATAACGTCAGTTATATATATGTACAATTAAGATTCATCAAGAATTTTATTTGCAGGAACCTATTAGTTACAGATTTTTCATTCTTTAAGACTATTCGAACACATCCAGCATAAGACACAGATATTTCACATATATTGGGTAACAACAATTTTAACGACCTATAATACTACATTCGAAGTCGGATTTCTTTTCGCCGGCATTCACAAGAGATCACGTCATATCTTTACTTGCGCTACGCGATAATATGCGCTCGCAAGTGCAAGCGAGTGTGAGTGCACATACGCAATATAAAATATACCCCTCATAAAAGGGGCATGGAGGCGTCCATCGTTATCTTTCGAGTTCCCAGAATTTCCCATAACTTCAAACTCTAGGGCACAAAGCTTATCGGATTTGAACTGTAGCTCTTTAGAACTCTGCCGTGCCCTACTGCATCCACAAATAGATCTCTAAACTTGTAATTTTTAAAATTGACGCCCTAGTGTATTTTTGGTGCTGGTTAAGCAATATAAAACTTTCTACTCACCCCATGAATTTCTTCATGCTGTAACTTCTTTATCTTTTTACAGGGTCCAATTCATCACTATTTGAAAGTAAAAAGATAACTGATGTGGAAAATTTTGGAAAATTGGGTTTACAATTCCTAGGTCATATAGTAACAAAACTAGCAAATAGTAGACGCTTGACCACGGCAACTTTTATTAATGAATGCAATTGTTTGACCACAAGGAAATGGGCTATGGAAATAGAAGAAGATACAGGATCATATCTTGTAGAGACTCCATTGTTTTTTCAACAACAAAAATATCCTATTCACAAGGTCTTATATAAAAACGTAGACGATGATATAGCTGCGTATTGGGGAGTTGTAAGAGTAAGTTATAAAATTTAAATTGACCATATGACTCTACATAAGGTTGTTGATAATAGAAACATATACTTAAAATACCATTTCTGCTGCTGTGATTGGAAAGAAAGCCGCTAACTGCAGAAAAAGTTTTGTAATTGTAATTGTTTTGTCTTTTTCAAGCTTGTTTTTACATGAGCCAAATAGATATGAATATATATAAAGAACTTTATAAATTTCATTAAATTTAATGAATGATGATTAATACAAAATTCTAGTTGAAATAATTCATGAATATTTATTAAATAATGTAAATAAATTACAAATTTATTGAGAAACAACCAAACTCGAAACACTGTGGGTGACCAAATTATTATACTCACTTCGTTTTTGTTAGTCGCATAAACTCTCCTAATATCGACAATATTCATATTAAAATTTTTCCCTAAAAATAAAATGGAAGACGTCAAAATTATGCATGAAACGACATCGGGATGAAGTGCTTTTGTAAATTTGTCATAAGGATGTTTCGGAAAAAGTCCAAATTTCAAAACTTTTCTCAAATTATAAATTATTCCCGAAATAATTAATCTTTTTTAGATGTTTTTCGACCCATTATAAAGGTAAATTCAATTAGAATGTTAAAAACGTGCCAAAAAGTTATACTAATTTTGCCTCAGATTTGTAGAAAAGTCTAAACTTTCACGGATAGAAATTTGATGGTTGCAAATATCATTTTTCACGGTAAACGAAGGTGCGTTAAAAGTCATGGGTCGTAAGTTCAGTTCCCCCTTGGTCGGACCCAATAAGGTAGGTTTTATTCGGCTAAAATGTTTGCCATTTGACAAATAAATGAAGGGAATCGACAAGGGGCAATGAAGAGCAACAGTGGGACTACGAAATGATGCAATGAAAAAAATTGTTTTCTTCAATTTGGAATTATTACAATCGGAAATTATATATTCAAAAATACTAAAAATAGTTATATTCCATCTTTTATTAAAGTTTAATAAATTCTTGTGGGTTATCACTTTTATGTATTTTTCAAATTCCTATTTTTGAGTATTAGAAATTTTTCTTTATAACTTTTCTGGCACGTTGTTTACATGCTACATAAATTTACCTTTAAAGTAAGTCGAAAACCATCTAAACACATCAATTATTTCGGGAATTATTTATAATTTAAGAAAAGTTTTGAAATCTGGACTTTTTCCGCAATATCTTTCTCAAAAATGGACAAAAACACTACATCCTGAGGTCGTTTCATACATAATTTGGACGTCTTTCATTTTATTTTGAGGGGAGCAGTTTTATAAATATGTATTGTCAATATTAAGAGAGTTGATGCGACTAACAAAAATGAAGCGTGTATAATAATTTGGCCACCCATTGTAATTGTAATCATGTAAATGAAAAACGTTAGGAAAGACGAATTTTTATTAATGTTTGCTTGAAAATTTCTGGTTCATTTTACCGCTTTAAATTATTGAAACGATTTAAGAACATTGTTTTTCACGCATTACATTCTTGACAATATGACTTCTTGTTGCTTTGGTACCGTTATTAATCCTAACGAATACAGACTTTAAATAATAATTTTGCACTTTGCAACTTATAATATATGCAGTGACGGTTCTCTTGGGTTTGGAAACTTCATGAGAACGCCGTTAAGTACATACAGTCTTCTCCGAAATGACAAAGGCTGGAGATCACCATCTGATAATTTAGTAAAGACCGTAACTAGCAGTTAACGGTGTTTCCCTAAAGTTAAGTAATAATTATTTTCAGTTATTAACATTTAAAAAAAAATTATCCGATTATTCCGGTGTATCTTTTTTTTACGATTCCAACGATATAAAAACTCATTTTTCAACTTTTTGTTCTTAACGGTGTTCTTGCAAATCACGGCAGATTTTAAAAAGATTTTATTCATCGCATTTTACCGTCTAGGATTAATAATAATGAAATAGAAAAATTGACGGTTCTATCAGACAAATGATTGAGGAACGAGAGAAAATCTACTTTGGCCCGGATTCAAACCGGGGTCCCTACATTTACATGAGTGATCGCTAACCGAATCAGCGTGCTCAGATCGGACACGCGAACCATTCGCACACAATTACAGACTAGGTCCGTGTGAATGAAGTAGGAGCTGTAAGTTTGGTTGCGCGCGCAACCGACTTCTCCTCTTCTGAATTCGAAAACTCGAAGATGCTTGAAAATCTTCGGGAAACTTCGGTTCTCTCCTTATTTCGTCTATATATAGCATATACGAAATAAAGTAATAGCAAGCGTTCCCTAACTTTCTGAGTTTCTGCGATTTCTTCGATTCCATGTCTCGTGCATCTCGTCGTCTGCTCGCCCGGCGACTTCTGTTTACAAAATTTGCCAGCTATCAAATTTTGTAAAAATTCTTAAATAATGTTGATGACGTGACATAAATTTTATGAATTTCAGGAAATGTTCAATAATTGTTTCGAGTGTGTGATCAGCAAGGACTATTTATTTGATACTATTTGTTTGTAGAATTTAAATGCAGAATTTGAGGGTAGGTTCATAACCTGTTGTATTCAAGTAGTTTTATTCTTTATCATTCTTTGATTTCACTCAATTGATTTTGAATATTGTGAATTCAGAATGTTAATTAATTGTATTTTTATGTAGATTT
This sequence comes from Diplolepis rosae, assembly GCA_030998225.1. Lineage (NCBI taxonomy): Eukaryota > Metazoa > Arthropoda > Insecta > Hymenoptera > Diplolepididae > Diplolepis > Diplolepis rosae. The sequence continues at coordinate 340,180 of JAPYXD010000082.1, forward strand.
TTAAAATAATAATCGTTTTTACTTAATAGATTCTGTCATAATTACCTTTCTTATAATTCTATTTTCTGACAATATATAACTCTTTAATTCTTCCTTACCTATAAATTACAGATATTAAGATGTCACAAAAGTACAATATAAATCAGTAAATTAATGATATAATGATCTAACAATGAAAGAGTTTTAAAATCGTTTGAACTCAAAATTGTTTTAATTCTCAAAGGCTTTTTTAAAGCTATAAGTTCTTTTTAAAAGTGATTAATTAAAGGCTTACAAGAAAATCATAAGTGGACAGATTAAAAAATAATGATGTATTGAAAATTGTTTAATTAGTAATATTTCCAATTTTAAATTGAATAAGTTGGGAATATTTAAGTAAAAAGATCTACAAATAATTAAAATGGTTCCTCTTTACAATAATTTAAATTGCAAACAATTCCAATTGTAAAATGTCCTAGATTTTTAAGCGTTTTTAATCTAAATCTATATAATTTAAAGTAATTTTAGTTATGTATCAAAAAAATTGAAATAGTCCTCGGACTTTTGAAAACTAGGAAATTTATTCATGGAAATCATTTCAAATTGCAATTAATGAAATATTTCAAATGAAACAATTATTTTTTGTGCCGTCTTTTGAGGATATTATTAGAATTTCCTTTTCTAACAATTTTACTGGGAATTCTTACATAAATCAGGATCACCTTTGGTAAGTACGCTTTATTTCACTCTCTGAATCAAAATAAGTGCACTCAGAAAAACGATTTGATTGAATCAAAGAAAATGATTTGATTGGACGACTTTTTTTATTTTGTTACGTCACAAGTACGTAAATACTTACTTTGATCGAAGATTCCTCGTCTTAAGTTAGGATCGAATGATCCTCGCTTAGGGATGAGGATAAGTCAATGAAAAGTACACAACGTTCAGTAATGTAATACAAATTGAATTTATTTGAATTAACACAGATACAAACAAGGTTAAAATTTTACAAAGATTCAAACAATGGCACAGGGAATAGGTAAAGAGTAGAGAGAATTTTCGGTACCTTTTTTGAGTTGTGAATAGTCCCCTTTTTTTATGAATGATCCTCACAGGTGTGAGGGAGAGAGAATGATTCTTCCACTGGTGCGACGAAGACAGCAATAGGTATCCCACTGGTATGAGGAAGACAGAAACAAATATCCCACTGGTGTGAGGAGGACAAGAATAGTTATCTCACTCTACACTGACTCTAAGATCCCTTCAAAGATTGAAAGTGCAATCGGAGAATTTACGACACGTTTCTTCGGAAAACTGAACTAAACACGTATCTCACGCTGTGAATCCTTTTAAGATTTTAGAAATTTGCCGCACTTAATTTCTGCTCACAAGACTAGTTTTCCCTTGGCGGCTTGTCCTTTTTATAATATATTTTTTGGTGACGTCACGCGTTGCGCAGTCTCCCGCTGCGTGTGACGTAGTTATACCTCTCTTTTCAATAGGTGGTTTTTTCTCTCTTTTAGTAATTTCCCCAGATTTCTCTCTAGACTTAGCCTATGCCTATAGTACATTCTAATGCGTCGCGGGACGTGACACCTCCCCCCCTAGTTCGAGCGCAGGGGTGAAGCATCCGCGATCGAATCTTCGGAAGAAGAATAAATTCGTTAATGTTTTTGAAGATACATTGAATTTTTATTTCTGATGTAATAACCAACATTCATTTCGGCGTCTCTTTTACAATTTGTATTCTTTGCATTTTACTATTTGATACATTCCAATATCGAACATTTTTTTTGGATGTCATAAAAATTTATATCATCTAAATATTATAATTTTTTTGTTATAAATAATTACATAGTTTTTTTTGGAAATAGTATGAACTTAACATAAGGTTACATATGATTTTTTGTTATATAACTAAATACATCAATAATTTTTTATTTTATATTCGTAAATTATAAATAACATATTGTGATATAAAACGTAATTTTATAATGACGTAGATTTTTAAGAATTATTTTTATATTTTTTATTACGTAAAGGGTTGCGGCAGTTAAGAGCTAAATGTCCTCTTTGGAAACACCTTTCACATGCATTAGTCCATTTTTGTAAAGCTTTTCTACTGCTTTTATCACTTATTGTTAAAAATGTTGTTTCTGTTACTAAGAATTTTTCTAATTTCTCTTCTAAAAATACATATTTCGTGGAAAGTGTTTCCAAGACTTTAGCTGCTGCGTTCTGTTTGGCTACTTTCTTTTGGGACACAGGTTCCCCAATACAAGCATAGGTTAAATTATCTTTAAAAATTTCGCAAGTCGCTTCAAATGGTGGTAGCTCTTGTTGTAACCCTAGCGATTTTACAATATATGAGGGTTCGGAGAAATCATACTCTATGCTTATCTCGTTTAAAATTTGTACAGCAGTACCTTTCGATAGGTCTCTTGTCTGCAAGGCCATCCTTTTGATCTGCAAAAGAATTACCTGTTTGAGTTGATAATTAAATTTATTAAAATTCTAAAGTTAGTTTTTTTTTTGTTAATAATTTTGTGTTTGTTTATGTATTCGCTTTTCGTGTTTCCTAACTCAAAGAAATATTTCATGCAGAGAAAACAGTGGTCTGTTTTAAAATGTACCAAAAAAGTGTTTTTTCTTGCCAATAGAACATTTTAATTTATTAAAGTTTGTCGTTACATTATAGCTGTTAAGGAAGAAGTAGTGGTGTATATGCAATATGGTTTTAAACAACGAATAAAAAATTAAAAGGGAAAATTTTTTAACAAAAGTTACTAATGGATATTGTTTATATTTAGATAAAAGAATAATAAAAAATATGGGTTGATTTATTATTTTTATTCGTTGTTATTATAAATAATAGTGGATGCTTCGGAATCGACGTCGTTATACAATGCTTCTTGTTGGTATAAATGAATTACACGTTCGGCACAAGTTACGCATAAATCTGCTCTTTGCCGCATGTAAAAAATTTGTGTATTGCAAAGGGAGCAGTCGAGGCTAGATAGTTTTAAGGTACAATATAGGTCTTTAGTAACTATGTGATTTATTCGGACGGGTAATGTTACTTCGGTTTCAAAAAAGTTAAGTTCTGTCATCTAACAATCCTCGCAAACAAGTTTTTTTTCAAGAACATTCATGTAGAAATTCTCGACCAGGGTTGTGCAGCAGTATTCCGACCATAATTGATGTTCAAAATACGGCTGAACATCCTGCTCGCTTGCTCGAACTTCTTCTGCTTCGATTGTTTCGATTTCTTGGGGCAGCATTTTTCTGTTAGGGAAATTTACAATAGTTAAGGAATTTGAAATGTTTGCAAAATTTACAAATTTTAGTATTAAGGATTTTATTAAACTTAACAAAATTTTTCATGCGTAATTACATGCGTGGAAGGTAGATACGTATAATCATGCAGGGGTATTTTCTACTAGAACTTCGTTTCCTTGACTAATTTTGAATTTGTTATTTAAATATGTTTCGATGCATTCGTTACAATTAGCTGCTCTTTGTCGCGGATTAATTAATAGTTCTTGACAACCGTAACAATTCATATATATGCATTCCAATTTACAAATGGAATGCCATGAAGTAAAAAATTCACAGTTATTTTGAGTTTCCTGATCTAATTTCTCGAAACAGAATTGACAATATCTTTTTATGGTTTGGTGGTTATAATATAAAAACAATGTCGAGGGTTCTAATTCGAAGCAATAACTTTGTAATGGGTGCGCGTATGCTATCGGATAGTCTTGCGGACATACACCGTCTACTGGTCCAAGATGGTTAACAATAGGTTCACTTGGAGTCGGTATCATTTTCTACAAATTGTTAGAATAGATTTATTTTATTAAGGTCTGATAAGGAGGTTGAATAATAACTCTGTATACATTTTCTAATCATGCAAGGTAAAAGATTTTGCTAAAAGTATTTTACTTTCTGTCAGAAAAACAACTTTTATTTTACGTGGTTTTGAGGAAGGTAAGGACGGAATGTACCTGTATCTGAAAAATGTTGTGAATTGATTTCGTCTATTAAACAAAAGGGTGAAAGATGGAATAAAGGAAAGGTCAAAAGTTAAACGTCAAGTCGGTCAGTAAAGGTTTTGTCACTGAGCATAAAGGAGTTTTTTGTATAAGTTCTATACATGTTGGCGTTTTGTTTATTTTTTAGATATTTTTTGAATTTTCAATAGTAATAATCCTAACATTGTAATCATAAGTAAAGTGATAATGATTAGTGCTAATGTTAATTTATGTGCACTAGAAATAAAAATCGATGGAATGATTTTTTGAATGTTTGCATATTTTGTAAGGATAAAGACATGGTTTTTGAAGATTGATAATGGCATGTCTTCTTTTTGCTGAAGAAGAAGTAATACCTTTTTTAGTAAGTGAGGCTCTTGAATGGAAATATTATATAAAAATGGTGAAATTATAGCAAGGGAAGTAGTTGATTTGCTGAATGGAATTGAATTATCCATTATATTCAAATGGTATTGAAGATGGTAATATGGAGTTGATGAATCGAGATTGCAACTTGACTTTGTTTGCAAAATTCCTATTCCTTGGAGTGTGATTAAGGTCTTAGAGTTTTTTCGGCATGATAAGAAAATTTGTCAGGGTAAAATTGTTGAGTATAGCCATCCATGATGAAATTGCAATGGTGTTAGAAAGGGATATTCACTAAAACTGATGAATATTTTACACTTGTATGGTTGAGAATTTAGAAACATTGATGTTTCACAAATAGGATTGTTATCGATGTTAGATATAGATCTTGGTGGGTGACAAAATGTTTGGAATCCATTTTGATAACATGCATTGAGGAAATTTTCATTTGTTATAAAGTATGATTGGTTATTTGAAGAAATAGCGAGATAAGAATTTTGAGGTTTTATGTAAATAGATGAAATTACGTCAGTATTAAAATCGAGATGTGTTGGAATTGGATGTGGTATAAATAATTGATATTCTTCAGCAGATGGGATTGGTATAGTCATAATAAAAATCAAGTAGTTATCGAATAAGAAGTATTGTATTTTAGAAAATGGAAGGACCATAGAAAAAAGGGATGTTGAAAGGTCTGGATCTTCGTTGTTGGATTTGAAGTCTAAGAAGGTATCAGGAAGTAACATAGGGTGCCATAAATTAGTTTCGGCATGGGTAATAGCTTCTGTAAGTTGGTCAAGGAGTAAAAGAAAAGATTGAGAAATTTCATGCAGTTCTTTAAGCCAATTTGCTGCTAATATTCGATATAGGTGAATATTTGGATCTTTTTGAGAATTATGCCATTTTTTGTAGGTCATAATGTTGTCAAGTTTTGAAGAAAGATTTGTAACTTTTTGGAAAAATGGATGTGGGAGTAGAAATAAATTTTCTTTGGGCCAGTAAAGTGAGGTTTCCTGTCTCATTCTCAATTCTGAAAGTACTTTTTGTATCTGTTGCAGGAATGGATCATTAGTTTTAGAAATATTCGTGATATTACGAGCTTGTCTAGATATAAATGATATTTCTTCAAGAAAATAGTTGATTCGTTGTTCGATAAAATCAAGTTGTGTCTGATGATCGTATAAATTACAATTATTGGCAATATTTGAAAGTATGCAATATTCATATAAATTATGTGAGAAATCTATTATTTTTTATTTAAGTACGTCTAGCTGAAAGATATCGATATAAGATATAAAATGATATTTTTCAGGAAAACGTCGAACTTTTGAAATTGGTTCAAAATAAACCCCTGAAGAATGAGGAAATTGTGATTCTATGAAGTATTTTTCTGCTTTGGAGAAAAGGATTGGAAATAAAATTAAATACACTCTGGATGCTAGTTGATTAAGGAAATTCATTAGGCTTCTTGGAAGGCTGAAAAAGAAAAGTAGGATTAATATTGGATAAAATAGGATATTTACATATGGTTGGATTTAGGTCTAGAAGTTTTTTGGAGAAAAGGGGAAAAAAGTCTACTAAATGTTGAGGAGTTTTTTTGTGGAACTGGAGGGGGAAATTGGGTTGATTTGTCTACTTTAAAAATATTTCGTCTACGGCACTCTTTCGTAGCATGTATTTGAGTGTTACAAAATGTACAGGAATTTTCCCAAGGTATTAATTTTGGTCTTGGATCGGTTTGAATACTTTGATTTTTGGTTTTTTGCATTTTTTTAGCATTATTATAAAATTTTTCGTCGCAGAGATCGTATGATCTTATTAGTGGTAACAATAATTTTAATGCTGCCCTATTTTCTTCTAATTCGCTAGTAGGGCCGGCTTGTATAACAAAATGTTCATTTACATTAATTTGCGCAAGAAAAAATGAGTTTGTTTTTGAATTTGGGTCAGGATAGACTGTATATTGCGGTAACGGCAATCCATATTTTATCGTGATGTTTCTTAAAATTTCTACATGATTTAAAAATCCCATGGAGTCTGTTCTGTATATCTTTTCTTGGTAAGTTGGTACGTGGGTAGGCTCGTCGTAGTAATGCTTCATTGAAGTTGATTTCCTGAATCGGTATGGAATGTTTATATTAGAATTTATTGTACTGGTTGGGAGGTTTATATCGGCATTTAAAACATTTTTTAAAGCTTTTTGTAAAGAAAGATGATGTAGTATGATTATTATATTGTTTCATTTTATATGAATTTGTATTTTTATCACGATTGTTATTTGAAGTAATAGGTTTTGTTATTTGGCTACTCGTTGAAGGTTTTGGATCGTTTATAGATGATTCTTGAATTGTTACATGCAAATGTTCTAGTGAGTTTATCAAACTTAGTTCACATTTCTCGTCTTTATGCGAAAGAGAATTAATAACTTTTATGGCAGCAAAATCCTTAGCTGTTTTTATTGAGTTTGCTATTCCTATTTGTTTAATGTTGTTAATGAAACAAACTGCTATGTATGTTGAGTCTTTTGATGAGGTTTTTATTCGTAATACTGTATATTTTGGATACTCAAATTTATTTTGAGTGCAAATTTCATTTAATTTTTTGCAATTATTACTAATAGAGTTTGGTTGGACGTTTTGATTTGTTTCCTTTGATTCATTAATTAAGGCATTATATAAATTTTATGCTACCTTTTGCTTTACATTTTCTTTATCTTTGCCACTATTCATTATTATATAATTTTTATATTGTAAATTAACGTGAAATAGACATTCAATATTATTGGTTTGTTCAATGAGGATCTCATAAATGAGGGGTGGATCTCCTCTTTGTTGAATAATTTTGTTTAGTAAGGTTGTAAAAGGAATATGCTACATTCTGAAGATGTTAGATTTGGATAGAGTGGTGGGTTCTACTAAGTTATTCTTTTAGTTCAGAGTGAGGATAAAGAGTTGTGTTTGTATTATTGTGATCTTTACCTGAAGTAGTATTTGCGTAATACGATGGACTTTTAGGTGCCTCTTTCGAGCTCTGTGGCGCTGAAGCTGTTAGCAGTTCTTGATGACTCTTAGCAGGAGGTCCAGAAGGTCGATGAGTACCTAAGTGTAATAAGAGGTTAGTGACCGAATCCCAGAAGGCGCCTAGTAGATGGAGAGACCATCCAAATAATCTGTGTAGCGCATATCCATGAATAATGGTATCAGCTATCAATTTAATCCCTCTAATTATTATTATTAATCCAATTAGGCCTGCACTAGTAGTTCCAAAACTTGTAAAAGTTGTCCAAAATCTACCCCATGCGGATTCAGCAATTTTATCAATTACATCTTCATTAAATAAATTCGTTAATGAAATTCCTTGATTAATAGTTGGATGTCCTGTTATTTCTCTAGCTAAGGAATTTAAAATCATTGGTTTTTCTGCTCGAAACATAATATGATCTCGCAGTTTATCAAGATCAGATTGAGAATAAATGCCACTTGTTGCTAAGGATGAAGGATTTGTGTATTTCCAGGTTGCTTTTGTGAGAGGTTTAACTATAGCTGGTGCTATGGATTCGACAGGATTTGGAAGTAATTTGTACCAGGTTTCTCCAAAAAGGTACATTGGTGGAAGGAAAGAATTGCAATTTGTCTGGATACCGGATTTTGTTAATATATGCGTTCGTGGAGAAAGGAAAAAGGACTGATTCCCTCTAAATATTGGTAGTTGTAGATAGCATTCTTCAGTTTTACGATATTTTACTTCAACCGGTATACATTTTACGATATGTACTACTTCTCCTGCAATTACTGACATATATCCTGGACTTTCATTGAATGATATGCAAATTCGTCTGGTGATTGGGTTGCTAAGGTTAATGTATTTCTAAAAACTTGCTGTTCAAGTATGCATCGCTGAGTAAGAACGTCGTGATAAAGTCTATTTACTTCAGTGCGTATATGTCGTTCCACATATATAAATTTAGAGTTAACGTATGTAAAAATGTCCATATTTTCAACTTCTAAATGTTTATTTTCTAAAAATGAATTGCCAGATCTGGTTTCAAAAAATTAATAATTTTGGATGTTCGGTTTGTATTAAAACGTAACTGTAAACTGGTTTTCTTGTTTTTTCAGCTAGTACGAAAGTTATATCTTCAGTCGTTAAAGCATGAAAGGTTTCAGAATTGTCTGTCGTGTTGTCATATATTTTATTTGCTGGTCCTTCATAAATAATTTCATATTTGTTAAAATTACATACGTCATCAGGTAATGAATCCCACAATGTTTGTCCATATTCTACGTCTGTACAGAATGTGTCTGAATGTGTGCATATTATTCCAGATCCTAAATGAATTTTATTTGAATTTGAATGAATAGACGCGTAATGTTCTTGTAAAGTTATTTTGAATATTGCTTGGACTACGACATTATTCCATGTTCCATATGGGTCAGAAAATTGTGTACCAGTACAGTCTCCGTTAGGTGTTACAGAACCTGCTAAAGTAACGCTATGAAATGAAGTTTCGTTTACTTTTAACTTTGATATCTGAATAGAAGGGGTTACTAAAAATTTTCCTATTGGGTGCATTTGATTACATTGATCTCGTGTAACATCATGTATATATTCACTGTGGCCATTTGCTACTATGGAACTGTGAGAATGCATACCACAATGAGAGTTGGCGCGTCGAATTTCTATTTTGCATTGTATTAGTTTTGTATTTGAAAATCCAGTTAATTGTAAAAGTTGTATATAAGTTCTTTCAACATGTACTTGAGATCGAGGTAGATCACATTCTCCTACCTCTAGTAAAGATAATGTCGTAATATTTGATTGATTTGAACCGCAATCGAATCCTATGATGGCGTAGACTGTTGTTATATAGTTGAAGTTGCAAGTGAGCAGTGCAGGAAGCCTCGTAATCCCATCTCTGGAAAAAGGAGGTTCCAATTATCAGCTTGCTTTGTAATATAAGAATAGGAAAATGTTTTATCATTTCATATGTATATTTTTGAAGTTATTGATTTACTTTTTGTATTTTGCGTTCCTAGTTCATTATATCCAACATGTCGGCTATGACAATGTGATTTGATAGTCGTAAACTGAGAATTAAATTGAGAATATTGTAGAATTATCACACTCCATGATGTGTATATAGTAGATGTATATATATAAGTCGATCAAGGTGTGGGTTAGAAAAAATAATTGAAACACTCAACCATAATTTGTTATGAGCAACGTTTCGTTGGCTTGGTTCGCCAACCTCATCATTTTAAGCCTGATGAGGTTGGCGAACCAAGCCAACGAAACGTCGCTCATAACAAATTATGGTTGAGTGTTTCTATTATTTTTTCTAACCCACACCTTGATCGACTTATATATATACATCTACTGAGAATTAAATTTTTGTATGCGTCCGGTCCTCTTGTTTTGATTGTTGAAAAAATGTCTTTTATTATTTCTGGATTGTTTAGGTTTCTGCTCCATGTGGGAATATTACAGTCGTCTTGGTTAAAAATTCCAGTTTGAATTAAATATGGCCACAGAGCTACCATGTCGATAAAACAGGGAACTATTTCAATGAGATCTTCTATGCGTTTGCGATGAATTTGTTCCATTATATCTGGAATAATGTGTTATGTTTGAAATTTCATTTTTATTTTGTTTTATATATTATTTATTTTATATATGAAACATATATTTTCATAAAAAAAAATTTTTATTTTTTATATTTTTACTATTTATCGACAAAATAAAATTTCTATATCTTATTTAAATTGTATATGTATATATATATAAATATACATATTTTGTATATGAAAAAAGGAAAAGGAAAGTTTCCTTCCCAACTTCAATTTACATCATAAACTTAATAACATCTCTTTTGCATTTTCCTGATTTAAAGAAAAAGTTATAGTTTTAAGTAAATCAATTTTACAATAGTTAAGGAATTTGAAATGTTTGCAAAATTTACAAATTTTAGTATTAAGGATTTTATTAAACTTAACAAAATTTTTCATGCGTAATTACATGCGTGGAAGGTAGATACGTATAATCATGCAGGGGTATTTTCTACTAGAACTTCGTTTCCTTGACTAATTTTGAATTTGTTATTTAAATATGTTTCGATGCATTCGTTACAATTAGCTGCTCTTTGTCGCGGATTAATTAATAGTTCTTGACAACCGTAACAATTCATATATATGCATTCCAATTTACAAATGGAATGCCATGAAGTAAAAAATTCACAGTTATTTTGAGTTTCCTGATCTAATTTCTCGAAACAGAATTGACAATATCTTTTTATGGTTTGGTGGTTATAATATAAAAACAATGTCGAGGGTTCTAATTCGAAGCAATAACTTTGTAATGGGTGCGCGTATGCTATCGGATAGTCTTGCGGACATACACCGTCTACTGGTCCAAGATGGTTAACAATAGGTTCACTTGGAGTCGGTATCATTTTCTACAAATTGTTAGAATAGATTTATTTTATTAAGGTCTGATAAGGAGGTTGAATAATAACTCTGTATACATTTTCTAATCATGCAAGGTAAAAGATTTTGCTAAAAGTATTTTACTTTCTGTCAGAAAAACAACTTTTATTTTACGTGGTTTTGAGGAAGGTAAGGACGGAATGTACCTGTATCTGAAAAATGTTGTGAATTGATTTCGTCTATTAAACAAAAGGGTGAAAGATGGAATAAAGGAAAGGTCAAAAGTTAAACGTCAAGTCGGTCAGTAAAGGTTTTGTCACTGAGCATAAAGGAGTTTTTTGTATAAGTTCTATACATGTTGGCGTTTTGTTTATTTTTTTAGATATTTTTTGAATTTTCAATAGTAATAATCCTAACATTGTAATCATAAGTAAAGTGATAATGATTAGTGCTAATGTTAATTTATGTGCACTAGAAATAAAAATCGATGGAATGATTTTTTGAATGTTTGCATATTTTGTAAGGATAAAGACATGGTTTTTGAAGATTGATAATGGCATGTCTTCTTTTTGCTGAAGAAGAAGTAATACCTTTTTTAGTAAGTGAGGCTCTTGAATGGAAATATTATATAAAAATGGTGAAATTATAGCAAGGGAAGTAGTTGATTTGCTGAATGGAATTGAATTATCCATTATATTCAAATGGTATTGAAGATGGTAATATGGAGTTGATGAATCGAGATTGCAACTTGACTTTGTTTGCAAAATTCCTATTCCTTGGAGTGTGATTAAGGTCTTAGAGTTTTTTCGGCATGATAAGAAAATTTGTCAGGGTAAAATTGTTGAGTATAGCCATCCATGATGAAATTGCAATGGTGTTAGAAAGGGATATTCACTAAAACTGATGAATATTTTACACTTGTATGGTTGAGAATTTAGAAACATTGATGTTTCACAAATAGGATTGTTATCGATGTTAGATATAGATCTTGGTGGGTGACAAAATGTTTGGAATCCATTTTGATAACATGCATTGAGGAAATTTTCATTTGTTATAAAGTATGATTGGTTATTTGAAGAAATAGCGAGATAAGAATTTTGAGGTTTTATGTAAATAGATGAAATTACGTCAGTATTAAAATCGAGATGTGTTGGAATTGGATGTGGTATAAATAATTGATATTCTTCAGCAGATGGGATTGGTATAGTCATAATAAAAATCAAGTAGTTATCGAATAAGAAGTATTGTATTTTAGAAAATGGAAGGACCATAGAAAAAAGGGATGTTGAAAGGTCTGGATCTTCGTTGTTGGATTTGAAGTCTAAGAAGGTATCAGGAAGTAACATAGGGTGCCATAAATTAGTTTCGGCATGGGTAATAGCTTCTGTAAGTTGGTCAAGGAGTAAAAGAAAAGATTGAGAAATTTCATGCAGTTCTTTAAGCCAATTTGCTGCTAATATTCGATATAGGTGAATATTTGGATCTTTTTGAGAATTATGCCATTTTTTGTAGGTCATAATGTTGTCAAGTTTTGAAGAAAGATTTGTAACTTTTTGGAAAAATGGATGTGGGAGTAGAAATAAATTTTCTTTGGGCCAGTAAAGTGAGGTTTCCTGTCTCATTCTCAATTCTGAAAGTACTTTTTGTATCTGTTGCAGGAATGGATCATTAGTTTTAGAAATATTCGTGATATTACGAGCTTGTCTAGATATAAATGATATTTCTTCAAGAAAATAGTTGATTCGTTGTTCGATAAAATCAAGTTGTGTCTGATGATCGTATAAATTACAATTATTGGCAATATTTGAAAGTATGCAATATTCATATAAATTATGTGAGAAATCTATTATTTTTTATTTAAGTACGTCTAGCTGAAAGATATCGATATAAGATATAAAATGATATTTTTCAGGAAAACGTCGAACTTTTGAAATTGGTTCAAAATAAACCCCTGAAGAATGAGGAAATTGTGATTCTATGAAGTATTTTTCTGCTTTGGAGAAAAGGATTGGAAATAAAATTAAATACACTCTGGATGCTAGTTGATTAAGGAAATTCATTAGGCTTCTTGGAAGGCTGAAAAAGAAAAGTAGGATTAATATTGGATAAAATAGGATATTTACATATGGTTGGATTTAGGTCTAGAAGTTTTTTGGAGAAAAGGGGAAAAAAGTCTACTAAATGTTGAGGAGTTTTTTTGTGGAACTGGAGGGGGAAATTGGGTTGATTTGTCTACTTTAAAAATATTTCGTCTACGGCACTCTTTCGTAGCATGTATTTGAGTGTTACAAAATGTACAGGAATTTTCCCAAGGTATTAATTTTGGTCTTGGATCGGTTTGAATACTTTGATTTTTGGTTTTTTGCATTTTTTTAGCATTATTATAAAATTTTTCGTCGCAGAGATCGTATGATCTTATTAGTGGTAACAATAATTTTAATGCTGCCCTATTTTCTTCTAATTCGCTAGTAGGGCCGGCTTGTATAACAAAATGTTCATTTACATTAATTTGCGCAAGAAAAAATGAGTTTGTTTTTGAATTTGGGTCAGGATAGACTGTATATTGCGGTAACGGCAATCCATATTTTATCGTGATGTTTCTTAAAATTTCTACATGATTTAAAAATCCCATGGAGTCTGTTCTGTATATCTTTTCTTGGTAAGTTGGTACGTGGGTAGGCTCGTCGTAGTAATGCTTCATTGAAGTTGATTTCCTGAATCGGTATGGAATGTTTATATTAGAATTTATTGTACTGGTTGGGAGGTTTATATCGGCATTTAAAACATTTTTTAAAGCTTTTTGTAAAGAAAGATGATGTAGTATGATTATTATATTGTTTCATTTTATATGAATTTGTATTTTTATCACGATTGTTATTTGAAGTAATAGGTTTTGTTATTTGGCTACTCGTTGAAGGTTTTGGATCGTTTATAGATGATTCTTGAATTGTTACATGCAAATGTTCTAGTGAGTTTATCAAACTTAGTTCACATTTCTCGTCTTTATGCGAAAGAGAATTAATAACTTTTATGGCAGCAAAATCCTTAGCTGTTTTTATTGAGTTTGCTATTCCTATTTGTTTAATGTTGTTAATGAAACAAACTGCTATGTATGTTGAGTCTTTTGATGAGGTTTTTATTCGTAATACTGTATATTTTGGATACTCAAATTTATTTTGAGTGCAAATTTCATTTAATTTTTTGCAATTATTACTAATAGAGTTTGGTTGGACGTTTTGATTTGTTTCCTTTGATTCATTAATTAAGGCATTATATAAATTTTATGCTACCTTTTGCTTTACATTTTCTTTATCTTTGCCACTATTCATTATTATATAATTTTTATATTGTAAATTAACGTGAAATAGACATTCAATATTATTGGTTTGTTCAATGAGGATCTCATAAATGAGGGGTGGATCTCCTCTTTGTTGAATAATTTTGTTTAGTAAGGTTGTAAAAGGAATATGCTACATTCTGAAGATGTTAGATTTGGATAGAGTGGTGGGTTCTACTAAGTTATTCTTTTAGTTCAGAGTGAGGATAAAGAGTTGTGTTTGTATTATTGTGATCTTTACCTGAAGTAGTATTTGCGTAATACGATGGACTTTTAGGTGCCTCTTTCGAGCTCTGTGGCGCTGAAGCTGTTAGCAGTTCTTGATGACTCTTAGCAGGAGGTCCAGAAGGTCGATGAGTACCTAAGTGTAATAAGAGGTTAGTGACCGAATCCCAGAAGGCGCCTAGTAGATGGAGAGACCATCCAAATAATCTGTGTAGCGCATATCCATGAATAATGGTATCAGCTATCAATTTAATCCCTCTAATTATTATTATTAATCCAATTAGGCCTGCACTAGTAGTTCCAAAACTTGTAAAAGTTGTCCAAAATCTACCCCATGCGGATTCAGCAATTTTATCAATTACATCTTCATTAAATAAATTCGTTAATGAAATTCCTTGATTAATAGTTGGATGTCCTGTTATTTCTCTAGCTAAGGAATTTAAAATCATTGGTTTTTCTGCTCGAAACATAATATGATCTCGCAGTTTATCAAGATCAGATTGAGAATAAATGCCACTTGTTGCTAAGGATGAAGGATTTGTGTATTTCCAGGTTGCTTTTGTGAGAGGTTTAACTATAGCTGGTGCTATGGATTCGACAGGATTTGGAAGTAATTTGTACCAGGTTTCTCCAAAAAGGTACATTGGTGGAAGGAAAGAATTGCAATTTGTCTGGATACCGGATTTTGTTAATATATGCGTTCGTGGAGAAAGGAAAAAGGACTGATTCCCTCTAAATATTGGTAGTTGTAGATAGCATTCTTCAGTTTTACGATATTTTACTTCAACCGGTATACATTTTACGATATGTACTACTTCTCCTGCAATTACTGACATATATCCTGGACTTTCATTGAATGATATGCAAATTCGTCTGGTGATTGGGTTGCTAAGGTTAATGTATTTCTAAAAACTTGCTGTTCAAGTATGCATCGCTGAGTAAGAACGTCGTGATAAAGTCTATTTACTTCAGTGCGTATATGTCGTTCCACATATATAAATTTAGAGTTAACGTATGTAAAAATGTCCATATTTTCAACTTCTAAATGTTTATTTTCTAAAAATGAATTGCCAGATCTGGTTTCAAAAATTAATAATTTTGGATGTTCGGTTTGTATTAAAACGTAACTGTAAACTGGTTTTCTTGTTTTTTCAGCTAGTACGAAAGTTATATCTTCAGTCGTTAAAGCATGAAAGGTTTCAGAATTGTCTGTCGTGTTGTCATATATTTTATTTGCTGGTCCTTCATAAATAATTTCATATTTGTTAAAATTACATACGTCATCAGGTAATGAATCCCACAATGTTTGTCCATATTCTACGTCTGTACAGAATGTGTCTGAATGTGTGCATATTATTCCAGATCCTAAATGAATTTTATTTGAATTTGAATGAATAGACGCGTAATGTTCTTGTAAAGTTATTTTGAATATTGCTTGGACTACGACATTATTCCATGTTCCATATGGGTCAGAAAATTGTGTACCAGTACAGTCTCCGTTAGGTGTTACAGAACCTGCTAAAGTAACGCTATGAAATGAAGTTTCGTTTACTTTTAACTTTGATATCTGAATAGAAGGGGTTACTAAAAATTTTCCTATTGGGTGCATTTGATTACATTGATCTCGTGTAACATCATGTATATATTCACTGTGGCCATTTGCTACTATGGAACTGTGAGAATGCATACCACAATGAGAGTTGGCGCGTCGAATTTCTATTTTGCATTGTATTAGTTTTGTATTTGAAAATCCAGTTAATTGTAAAAGTTGTATATAAGTTCTTTCAACATGTACTTGAGATCGAGGTAGATCACATTCTCCTACCTCTAGTAAAGATAATGTCGTAATATTTGATTGATTTGAACCGCAATCGAATCCTATGATGGCGTAGACTGTTGTTATATAGTTGAAGTTGCAAGTGAGCAGTGCAGGAAGCCTCGTAATCCCATCTCTGGAAAAAGGAGGTTCCAATTATCAGCTTGCTTTGTAATATAAGAATAGGAAAATGTTTTATCATTTCATATGTATATTTTTGAAGTTATTGATTTACTTTTTGTATTTTGCGTTCCTAGTTCATTATATCCAACATGTCGGCTATGACAATGTGATTTGATAGTCGTAAACTGAGAATTAAATTGAGAATATTGTAGAATTATCACACTCCATGATGTGTATATAGTAGATGTATATATATAAGTCGATCAAGGTGTGGGTTAGAAAAAATAATTGAAACACTCAACCATAATTTGTTATGAGCAACGTTTCGTTGGCTTGGTTCGCCAACCTCATCATTTTAAGCCTGATGAGGTTGGCGAACCAAGCCAACGAAACGTCGCTCATAACAAATTATGGTTGAGTGTTTCTATTATTTTTTCTAACCCACACCTTGATCGACTTATATATATACATCTACTGAGAATTAAATTTTTGTATGCGTCCGGTCCTCTTGTTTTGATTGTTGAAAAAATGTCTTTTATTATTTCTGGATTGTTTAGGTTTCTGCTCCATGTGGGAATATTACAGTCGTCTTGGTTAAAAATTCCAGTTTGAATTAAATATGGCCACAGAGCTACCATGTCGATAAAACAGGGAACTATTTCAATGAGATCTTCTATGCGTTTGCGATGAATTTGTTCCATTATATCTGGAATAATGTGTTATGTTTGAAATTTCATTTTTATTTTGTTTTATATATTATTTATTTTATATATGAAACATATATTTTCATAAAAAAAAATTTTTATTTTTTATATTTTTACTATTTATCGACAAAATAAAATTTCTATATCTTATTTAAATTGTATATGTATATATATATAAATATACATATTTTTTTTTATAATTAAAGTACAGATATTTTGTTTCTATTTTTATTTATTTACTTCTGTACTTGCACATGTGAGCGTTTTAGTCTATTAATGTTGACAACAGTAGGTTTGCCTTTATAGCTTATTTTTACATTCCCTTTTCCTAACACTTCCAATATTTCATAAGGCCCCGTGTGATGGCTGTCAAGTTTTTTAATTTTACCTTCTTTTAATAAAAACACGTAATCTCCAATTTTTACTTCTAAAGGATTTATTTTTTTGTCATAATATAATTTCGATTTTTCTTTTGCTGAAATAAGATTTCCTCTTGCTTGTGTTCGCTATTCATGTAGTTGTGTTACAAAATTAATTAAATAATCGTCATATGTTTGTAATTTTTCTTGTTGTGATAAAGGTTCACTGGAAGGTTCACGAGCTAGTTTACCAAAAACTAATTCATAGGGTGTGCATTTTGTGCCTTCATGTACACTAGTATTATATGAGAACATTGCCAGTTCAAGCCAATCATCCCATTCTGAATTTTTTGCAACAAATTGTTTGAGATATTCTCCTAAAACATGATGTGAACGTTCTAATGACCCGTTTGATTGAGGGTGAAATGCTGTGGTACGAAATTGTTTAATTCTAAAACGTTTTGCCAATCTTTTTAATAAATTACTTAAAAAATCTCTGCGTTGGTCAGTAAGTACTCCTTTCGGTGATCCAAATATGCAAATAAAGTTTTTCACGAAAGTATCTGCTATCGTACTAGCTTGGTGATTAGGAAGAAGTATTGCTAAAGAATATTTGGTAAAATTGTCTTGTATCGTTAGAATATATAAGTTACCAGATTTTGTTTCAGGTAGTGGACCAACAATGTCCATTGATATTTTTTCAAAAGCAGTTGTGGGTGTGTGTGATTACCATAGGATTTTTTGTGTTGACTCTGATTAATTTTTTCAGTTGACATTGTAAACAGCCTTGAATATATTTTTGAATGTCTACTTTCATATTTTCCCAAAAAAATTTTTGGCGAATTCGACTATAAGTTTTTGTGACGCCTTTATGGCCTCCTAATGCTGAAGAATGAGCTTCTTCAATTAAATGAGTTCGTTGTTCCTTTGTTGGATATTGCGTTATTCCATTGCAAACTATAATTTTTGTAGTTGAATTTGAAAAAATTGAATCGAAAATTGATTTCACTTCTTCCCAAGGTATATGATTAATTCTGGAAGTTTTTGAAATACTAATCGATCGTAATTTAAATTTTTGAGATAATTCATGTAATGACTGAATTGATAATTTCATATTATTTAAATATGCATAATTATCTTTTCGCATAGTTAATTGATCGCGACATTCAACTAAATTTCTCTTCGTTATAATTTTTTCTGTTTGAGAGTTTATAGGAGGAGGTTCTGGGGGTGGACGATTATAATTATCATGATCTTTATTGATTTTTTTAGAATTTATTTGAGATCTTCGGTTCAATCTCAAATTTTCTTCAAAATAAGGCTCTTCAAATTCTTATCCAATTTTTCTTCTTAGTTTTCTTCAAACTTCTCTTCAAAATTTTCCTCAAGATTGTCGTTAAAATTTTCTTCGAAATTCTGTTCGAAATTCTTTTCAAAATCGTCTTCAAGATCATCTACAAAATTCTCTTCCCAATTTTCTTCATAATTTTCTCCATCATTTCCTTCGTGTGAGGTTTCAATGTCGTTGATTTCACCTTCTGAGGTTGAAAAATAATTCTCACTTTCTTCGTTTTCAAATTCATTAATATTTTTTGGCTTCTTGGCATTCTTCTTCTTTTTGTTTTTTGCTTGAGTTTGTTTCAAATAATCTAAATAATCAGGATCAGAGTCGGAATCTGATTCTACTTTTGTTCGGCTTCCCTTTTGCATATTTATTTCTGGTAATTCGTTTTCAAACATTTGTTTTCTTGGCCTACCTCTCTTTCTTTTTGTTTGAGAGGGAATATTTTTTAAATTCGTAAGTAGATTTTTTCTTGGCCTACCTCGTGGTTTTCTCACAAGAGGTTGTTATAGTGAAAACTAAACTTTCTAATTTTTAAAGGTAGTGACATCAAACTGATATCACTTTGTATGTCTTTATTCTTGAGAGATGTTAGAGAAGAACTGACGAGGCCTGCCTGAACCTCTACATATATAGACAGCTAAACCTAGGAGGGGGAGGTCATCAACCTCCACATATATGGATAACTAAACCTGGGGGAAGGAGGTCATCATCTGGCCTGGTAACACCCCCCTTTTTAGACATAAATTAACCCTTTAATTTCTAGATTTTACCCGTCTGTTTTAGACATGAATTAGTCTCTTGATTTACTAAATTCTTACCCTCCTTACTTTTGGTATTTCGGTGGTTACCAAGGGTTGCAAGCTAGAACTGTACGTGACAACGTTCGTCGGCGTTGTTACCTTTGTTTTTACACAGAATATACAGAGTTTTTTGGGCATACACTTTTGTATGAATTCGAGTATTCCTAATCTGTACAGAACATAGGCTGATCCTAATCCTTGCGCTGCGTAACCTAAATAGCTTAACCAATCCACAGTTGTTTCTCTCCATGTCCTTAGTCTTCTGTTAGTGGCTATTGATTTTAACATATTTTCTGCATCGTCTAGGCTTAATTTGGCTTGTCGTAATTCATTGTTATCTATAATTTTAGGGAGACGCATTAATTGACTTTCTAAGGTTTTTAGATCGTCGTTAGAGTAACTAATGTTGTAGGTCACATTGAATTCGTTGTAAAATTGTCCCTTTAGATTTTTGCTAAGGTACAGTGCGTCCATTCCATTATAGATTTTACAATTTGAGCCCGTCAGTAGTGAGGGTTTTTGGATCTGTAGGAGTTCTAGTCCTGTTGCGCAGCTAATATCTAAATCTACCTCGTTCATTAGTACTATTATGTATCCGTTTAGTACGGGTATGAAGGTTTCTTTGTGTAAGGCAAAAGGTGAAGTTTTACATTTGTTCTCTGAGTATCGCTTGAATATCGTAGCTTCGCATGTTTCACTGTCAGTCAACCTAAAGTTTGGTTGGTTTCTTTCGCAAATTTTATACTCGCTTATCGTCGTACATTTATTTATTGTTTCCTTGTCAGTAATTACATATGAGTCTCTAAATTTTATTAAATAGTCATGGTCGGGAATTACTGCAAAATATAGGTTTTGGATAGGATAAGGGATAGGTATAATATGTTTGATGGTACCCTCTTCCTGTTCTATAATGGGAATTTTGAGTATATAGGTGAATAGTCCTTTCAGGATGGCAACTGATAGTTGACTTATCCCGATTATATGCTGATAGCTGGTTTCGTCTGCATCAAAATGGTATCTTGTTCTGTGTTTTTCTTCAAATTCCTTAATAGTTGTTTTTAACATAGCAGGTGTTAATATTTGAGGATGGATGATTCCATGTTTACCGTCGTTGATAGCGTTGATGGCCATGTCTATGTCTTCGCTTGTCTCGTCAATCATTATGGCTGCTATTAGCAGCTTACTGTTAACGAAGCTGTCCCTTGATACGGTGTTCAGTCCGCTACTCAGATTTCTTGCGAGTTCTCTTTCAGCATTCTGATTCCCAATGAGCTCTTTGTGGTTTACGGATGATGAATCTAGGATAAGTTTCAGGATTTTCGTGTGATTCGTTAACACTGTTGCCAAGTTTTTATTGTCCATATATA
This sequence comes from Diplolepis rosae, assembly GCA_030998225.1. Taxonomy (NCBI): domain Eukaryota; kingdom Metazoa; phylum Arthropoda; class Insecta; order Hymenoptera; family Diplolepididae; genus Diplolepis; species Diplolepis rosae. Next base: position 361,057 of record JAPYXD010000082.1, read on the forward strand.
TTTTGTCAAATTCGTTATTTATGTTATCCAAGTCCTGTTCGCTTAGTGTACCAAATAGTGTTTTAGATATATCGCCAACAAAGTTTGCCAGTCCTCTTTTCGTACGTTTATTTTTTCCCAGTAATTTGCCCAGAATCATATTCTTATATACTAATCTATTGTATCGATTCATTATAAGCTGTACTTCGTATTGGGGTGTACATTTCCCGTTACATGCTGATTCTGCTAACTCAATGGTGCTGCTTATCGCTGATATACGTTGCTGATTAGATGTGAAGTTAGTTCCCACCACAAGGTCCCAAGTTTCATGGTACAAATGTACCTTGGAGATGTCTTCGACAAACAAATTGCTGGTTATCGGTTGTAAGGTGTAGTTGGCTTTACAGTTGGCTATTGCCGCTATTAGAAGTACTAGGGTCCTCATCTGAAAAATAAGGCATACACTGATCTATGTGTACTCTCAGTATTTTATCTTTATTCCTAATGCGTAGATTATTATTATCTAGGTAATCTATAACTTCGTAAGGACCTTTCCAGGATTGTTCTAATTTGTTTTGTTTGGTGTTGTTAAGGATTTTGACTAGGCTTCCAGGCTTGTATAAAGGATGTGTTCTTATTATTCCTTCATCTAATCTTTTCTTAGTTTTTTCTAATTCTACTTGGATTCTCTCTCTAGCTTTTCTGATGTTTTCCTCGTGTTTTTTCCTCCATTTTCTAATCAGATCTTGATGGGTTAAATTGGGTGAGTTTTCAATTTGAGATGGTATATTTGGTAATCTTCCAAACGTGAGTTCAAAGGGTGTGAATCCCGTGGTTTGATTTACTGTTGAATTTATTACGAATGTTACATATTTTAGATTTTCGTCCCAGTTATTCTGATTTTCTGCCATGCTTGTTTTGATCAGATTATTCATGGTTGAGTGCATTCTTCCAATGTTTCCGTTGGATTGTGGATGAAATGCTGTAGTTTTAATATGTTTGATTTTCAAAGCTTTCTCAAATTGGTCCATTAACTCAGATAGAAAGTTAGACCCTTGATCAGTGAGAATAGTTTTAGGGGATCCATAAATGTAAATATATTGTTCTATCAGAGCTTCTACTATTGCTGTTGAGGTTTTACTTTCTAACGGTATTAAAGTGGTGTATCTGGTCAATGTATCCTGAATACTAAGTATGTATTTGTTACTCTAGGTGTAGTGGGTAACGGTCCAAAAATATCCAGTGCTATTTTATCATTTGGATTGAGTGGTATGTCGGGTATTATACTTTCTGATTGATTCTTAATTCGCGTGGTCTTTTGTAGTTGGCATATAGGGCATTTTTTGACATAGTCCTTAATGTCTTGGTCCATGTTGGTCCAAATTCCGATTCTCTTGGCTTTTTCGATAGTATTTTGTTCTCCAGTGTGATCCCTATGGGCTTCTTTAATAATTTGTTTTCGTTCATCCTTAGTTAATTCTCGGGTTGTAGAGAAACAAATGTGGAAATTCTTATCTGGATAATAGTTTGATAGGAATTCCATTATTTCTTGAATTACTTCTCGCTCCAGAAATGTAAATAGAGGATCTCCAAAGGATAACCTAACAATTGAGAGTTTTCTGTTAACGAATTCTTCGATAAACCAACTTAATTTATACAGCCAATCTTCTTCGTTGTACATAGGCATTTCATCCTTAGTTACTTCTTTCCAAAGTTTGCCGATAGCGTTAGGCTTTGTTTTAATTTTGCCATTGACTGGTTGTAGTTTCCAATTTATAAAATCCGTATATAAATTAGTATTGTCTCCTGGTGTTTCCGTGATTTCTTCTTCCGTTTCTGTGGCTTCATTTTCTGATGGTTCTTTCATTCGCCTCGAGGTTAATTTGATTTTTTCTTTTAAAATTTCGTCTTTTGTTATTCGCGGCGTGTCGAATGTTTCTATTTCCGGTGACTGGTCTTCCAAGCTTCGTTTTTCTTCTTTAGTACTAATTCCGGTTTTTTCCATTGCTTCTTGTAATGTGTCCTTAGTGATGGGAAAAAGTCTGGATAGACAATCCGCTACTTTATTTTCTTTTCCTTTTACATATTCTATTTCGTATTCGTATTCTTCCATACGAAGTCTCCATCGTAAAAGTCTTGAGCTAGTGTCTTTCACATTGTGTAGCCAAACTAAAGCACGGTGGTCTGTTTGAATTTTGAATTTCTTTCCGAGAAGATATTGTCTGAGGCGTTTCATAGCCCATACAATTGCTAAAAGTTCTTTTTCAGAGGTGGTGTATTTTTCTTCGGCTTTGTTCAATGTTCTTGATATAAAAAGACAAGGGTGCCCGTCTTGGCTCAATACTGCTCCTAATCCACAGTTGGATGCGTCCGTAGTCAGTATAAATTGTTTGGAAAAATCAGGGAATTTTAAAACTGGTGCGATTACCAATGCGTTCTTCAAATCGTAAAATGCTTTTTCGCAGTCTGGGGTCCAATCGAATATTGTCTCTTTCTGAGTTAGCTTTGTAAAGGGTCTCGCTATAGTAGAGAAATTCTTGATGAATTTCCTATAGTAACCTGCAAGTCCTAAAAATGATTGCACATCTTTTACAGTTTTCAATGGTCTGAATTCTTTTATGCAGTTTATTTTTTCAGGGTTGGGTTTGACTCCTTCTTTGGTTATTATATGTCCAAGGTATTCTAGTTCTGGTTTAAGGTATTCACATTTTCTCGGTTCTAATCTTAGTCCTAACTGGTAGATTCTTTCCATGACTGCTACTAAGTTCTCATTATGTTCCTGAATTGAGCTTCCGAATATCACAATGTCATCTATGTACGCAAAGCATTTTGTTCCGATTAATCCTCTGAATGCATTATCCATCATTCTTTGGAATGTGGCTGGTGCGTTCTTTAAACCGAAAGGCATGCGATTGTATTCGAAATGTCCTTGGGTTGTAGAAAACGCAGTGTACTTTTTGTCTTCTTCCTTCATCGGGATTTGGTGGAATCCAGCTGAGAGGTCAAAGGCAGAAAAGAACTTAGCTTTTCCTAAGTGATCTAGTATATCATCGATCATTGGTAATGGGTAAGCATCTTGATCCGTGTCTTCATTAATCTTTCTGTAGTCAATTACCATTCTTAATTTATTTCCTTTTTTCGGTACTATCCAAAAAGGTGAGTTGTATGGTGATTGGCTTTCTCTTATAATTCCCTTTTTTAATAACTTTTTTGTTTCTTCTAGGGCAAACTGTCGGTGTTTTTCGGGTAATTTGTGGGATCTTAGATTGATTATTTTTCCATTTTTAAGTACTATTTGATGTTCGGTAAGGTTAGTACATGGAAGTGGGTCTGATTCTAACGTGAAAACTTCCGAGTATCTGGCTATCATTTTTTTGATGAATTCTCTCTGGTCTTTTTCTAAATGATCTAATCTTGAAGCTTTCAATAATTCATTTAGTCGAAATGTCATTTGAGGTCCATTACTTTCATTTGTGATTATTTTTAATATAGGTTCGTAGCTAATCTGGAGATTTACTTCTTTAGGGTAATCCTCATTATTTTTCAATGGGATTTTTATTTGTCCGTTTCGTATAGTGTAGAGTCCGTCGGGGATTTCCTTATCATCTATAATAATAATATCTTGATCTTCTGCGTCAGTTGAAATGGTACATATCTTTTCGGATTTTCCTGGTATGAAATCATTGCTTAGGTGCAAAGGTAGCTTTACCTTATTTAGCACGAGGTGACTGTTCGTGATCGCATATCTTGGATATTTTTCAAAGAATTTAATTCCAATTATACCTCCTTCTGGTAAGGGAAAATCGTTGGGTACTATGTAGAAAACGTGTTCTTGTCCAAAAAAGTTTAATTTTGTAGAATATTTAGAGATATGCCGATCGTTACCCATTAGGAATGTTTTGTGGGTAGATTTCCTTTCGTCTCTATCATCCAATATTTCTTCTTTGATTATGTTTATAGCAGCTCCTGAGTCTACTAATAATCTGTATCTTCCAGTTTTTCTTCTGGCATCGATTGTTCGTAATCTTCCGCATATGGAAGAAATTCGGCTGATTCCTCGAAGATCAGTTGCTCCGTTATTTCTTCCTCTGTCATGTTTTCCGCTTCTGTTTCTTCCTCTTGAATTGCTCTTACCGGAGGTGGTCGCTTGAAACCATGGTCTGGGGGAAAACCCTGCTTCACTTGGCACTGTGAAGATATATGACCTATTTTGCCGCACTTGAAGCAATTCATTTTAAATCTGTCACTTAGTGGTATGGTACTATTCTGTGCTCTAGGTGTAGTATTTGCACTGAGTCGAGGTGGTCCGGGTGATTTGGCCCATATTTTTACTGGTGGTTTGATAATTTGTCTGACAGGTTGGCTGTCTTTTAACCATGTTTCAGTTTCGATGGCTAATGCTTGAGCCTCGTTTACTGTGTTCGGTTTTAACAGACGTACCTGCATTCCAATTTCTCTTTTTAAATTTAATAAGTAACGGTTAACGGCTTCTTCTTCTTCCAATTCTATTTTAAGCCTTCGTTTAGTGGGGTTTACGTGCTGGGATTGGACTAGGTAATTTATTTCATTTGTTATTTGTCGAAACCTCGTCGTGAAGTTCTGAACCGTTTCTGTTAAGCCTTGCTTGCAGCTTTCTAATTTAGATTTTAATGAAATTAATGAACTGGTTTGTCTCAAATTTTGTCTGAGTGCCGCGTATAAATGTTTCTTTTCTTGGGAATGTTTCTTCTTCGACCGAAGAATGGTCGTCTGTCGCTTCTGGTCGTTGCTGGGATTCACTATCTGTTTCTACTGTCCCTGCTCCTCCTAATTTCTTTGATAATCTTGAAATTTCATCTATCCTATTTTCGTTTTCTTTTTTCAGGGCGTTGAATGAGATAGTCAGAGTTTCCATTTGGCTGAGAACCCTTACTAGTAATTTGTCAGTGGTGTAAGAGGGGGACTGGGCCCTGACGGGAGATTGTGCTCGAGACATGAGAGTGGTTGTGATTGGGAAATTTAAAGAGGATGAGTCCGTATCGTAGGATGAGTCAGTTTGATAGAGCGTGCTATCTCGGTGTTTATCAAACGCCAGTGTACCTACTTATCTATTGTTTGTGACTCGGGTGTAGAATGTCGCGGTAAAATTTTAAATGTTTATTTTTTAATACAACAAAATGCAGTATAAGTTGCTACAAACTGCTACTGATTTTGAGGTAGTGATACTTAATTTGTTAAGGGTGGCCAGTGCTTGTGAACACACAGAGTATAGCCAACCCGATCTTGCCTCAACTTTACCTCACCTGTACCGCAGTACAGTCGCCGTGCAACGTACGTAAAGAGGATTTATACTCTAAAGCCCAAGATCGATTGAGAAATGTTTACAATACTTTCACTTTCTAGAAGTAATGCTTACTGTGCTACTCGTGGCCTGATGTGGGATCCGTAGACCGCCTGCCTTCCTTGACGTGTCGAAGAGATGAGTCAGCTTACTGTTGAGAACCGGTTGCCTGGCTGGGCGTTGGCTGCTTACTTACGCAGATGCGTCTTCCGCCTGATTGCGGGCCTCGTTCAATTTTAATGGAATCTTTCACTGATAATTTACGTGGTATAGTGGCTACTAAATTCACCAACTAATTTTTATTATCAGCTACTTATTCCTGTTTTCGGGCTTACCGTAGGGAAGTCCGGAGTTCTTCTTATTTTTAAAACTTCGTAAAGTTTCTTTAGCTTCTTGGGTCCGTGGATTCCAAGTCTCGCACAGGTCCGCGTTCTATGTGGATTTTCGTAGAAATTAAAAACCGAGAACTTAAGCGGATCCTGGCAGGATCGCCAAAATGTTATAGTGAAAACTAAACTTTCTAATTTTTAAAGGTAGTGACATCAAACTGATATCACTTTGTATGTCTTTATTCTTGAGAGATGTTAGAGAAGAACTGACGAGGCCTGCCTGAACCTCTACATATATAGACAGCTAAACCTAGGAGGGGGAGGTCATCAACCTCTACATATATGGATAACTAAACCTGGGGGAAGGAGGTCATCATCTGGCCTGGTAACAAGGTTTAGAAGAAAAATTTTCGTCTAATTTTTTTGAGTTTTATTTCGATTTAAATTTTTTGCTTTTTCTTGCTCTATTCTCTTTTGAGCTCTTGTAGTAATAGTTTTCCATGATAAATTTTCGTATTTTTTGGAAAACATTGAACTTAGTAAAAATATTGTCATAAAAAAAGTCTTGAAGCCATATTTTTGAATAAATTTGTGTATTTTAAAATATTCTTACCAATCTCACTAAATAATTCTTCACTAAGAAATTCCTGGAAATATTCTGGGATTTTTGTGTCAATATTTAATATTTGGGCTTCCGAAATTTCGCTAAAACGATCTACGTCCTCTGGTACGATTTCCGGATTCAAGTTTCTTCGTTTTGAAGGTCTTACCTCATTTTTAGAGTTTTCTTGTTTTTTTCTTGTAAAAGTTTTCTTGGAAAACATTTTTTCTTGGAAAGTCATAAAAGTATCATTGTCGTCAACTTGTAAATATCTTGATTTCTCTTTGTTATCATCAATAGGGTTTCTTGAGAGAGCGTCTGCATTTACATTCATTTTTCCTGCTTTGTAAATTACATCAAAATCATATTCTGCGAGTTTCAATCTCCAACGTGAAACTCGTGAACAAGGGTCTTTAGAATTTTGAAACCAAACTAGAGGTTTGTGATCAGTCACTAAAGTGACCTAAATATCCTACTTCAGGTCGTAAAAATTCGCATTTGTCTGGTTATAAGTGAAGATTTGCTTTTCTAAGTCTTTCTGCTACATTGTTGAATTTAATTTCGTGTTCATCTAGAGTATTTGCATATATAACTATGTCATCAAAATATACAAAAAGTTCCGTTCCGATTAATCCAGTTAATGTTAAATCCATTAATCTCTGAAATGTGGCTGGTGCAGTTTTTAAACCGAAAGGCATTCTATCGAATTCGTAATGACCGTGAGGTGTAGAAAACGCGGTTTTATGCGAGTCTTTTGGATCCATTTTTATATGGTGAAAACCGGTAGCTAAATCGAACACTGAAAAATATTTTGCTGATCCTAGAGAATCGAGTATATCGTTTATATTAGGTAGAGGAGACGAATCGCCAATTGTTTTTTCATTTAATTTACGAAAATCAAGAACCATTCTCCATTTTATTTTTCCTTGAGAATCAGGTTTTTTAGGAACTATCCACACTGAAGTGTTATTTGGTGATTGTGAGGGCTTTATTACTTTATTTTTTAATAATTCATCGACTTGTCTTGTAATTTCTTACTTGTAAACTGGGGGAAATCTATGCTGTCTTGAAAAAATTGGAGCGTCATCTACAGTAGGAATTGAATCTTGTAATACATTAGTAGCTTCAAGTGGTTCTCCTGGGATTTGAAATCTGTCTGCATTATTTTTAATTAATTTTTCTACATGTTCATATTCATCTTGATTTAAATGGTCTAATCGAAGAAGTTTTTTAATACACTCTACTCTGTCTTCGTCTGTTACATTATAAATTTTGCTTGAGTTAATTAAAGAATTGTCAGTTCTTAAAATGTTATTTAATATTTTACTTGATAAATCTTCGTTATTTGATTGTTTAAAATTATGCAATTTTTCAATTTGTTTATAACATTCTTGTTCTTCAAAATCTTCCAAATTAACTATTGGGACTGATAATGTTATTGGTATTTCATTTGTATTAGCAAATTTTAAATAAACTTTTCCCCTGTGATTTTTTACAACTGCGTCACCTACGTAGACGCCATCTTGAATATGTAATCGAGGTACATACCCTACACTCTTTTCTGTATTTTTTATATTAACATAAAATGTTGAAACTGTTCGAGCTGGAATAGTAAATGTATTGTTAGATTTTTTTTTTGCTATTTATTGGTACTTCAGGGTTGAGAACCTTTTGTTTAATTAAATTTCGAGCAGCACCAGTATCAATCATCATGTGTGTTGGATTTTTCAAACCTTCCGTTGATATTATAATTGATGGAATTGAAGTGGACTTTGAAAAATTTATTGTTGTTGTTTTACGATCGTTAGAAGCGGATGCCAGTGGTTCTCGATTTATGCTTTTCTCAGTGCACCCGTGCTGGGGAGAGCTTTGGAGTTTTCCTGATGAGCTGTTTGTGATTGGCTATTTCCCAGGAAACAAAAAACCATTCACTTGCGTTAAATTTGAATTGGCTTTGAGGTGTTCTGAATTGCGTATCTGTCACTGGAATTTCAGCATTAACAGATTGAAAACCAATATTTCCGATAGAAAATAATGTATTTAAAGTGAACAATCGTTTACAATACAATTCGTATTCTGTTTTTATTGTATTTCTCTTATTCAGAGTGACCTTTTAAGACTTCCATTTCATTTGGAATTTCAACCGATTCATGCGAACATCAATGAATCGTACATTGCCATTAGAAATTATTTGATGTTAATCAGTCTTATTCAACCCTATTCACTTAACGATTTAACAAATGTCGAATGGCAGATTTAAAACATTGCGCACAAATGGCAGATTCCATGTGTCACCATCCGATTGAATTTTTATTTCCTGAATATGCAAATGACAGATACACAATTCAAAGAGACGCGCGTTCTATCGGTTTTTTTTTTCCTGGGTTGGACGTATCTTGCAGTCTCGTACTAAATGACCGGGTTTTTTTACAGTAATTGCAAATTATTTCAGTATAATTTGAATTTTTTTGAGTGTTATTATTCTGTAAAAATCTATTTTCATATGATTTATTTCTGTTTTGGAACTGTCCTGAGTTACGGTTTTTATACTGTCCTGGATTCCATTGTCTATTATTATTATTTACACTATTGTTATTATTATAAAAATTTCTAGGGAAATTATTATTATTGTTGTATCTTTGTTGTAAAAAATTATTATTATTGCTTCTATGATTATTATTTCTATTTTGCAAATTATTATTGTTATTGTTATTAAAATTATAATTTTTATTTCTTAAAAAATTGTTATTCGGAAAATTATTGTAATTGTTTCTTGCAAAATTATTATTATTATTACTTCTTTGACCATTGAAATTACTATATCCTTGTTGGTTAGGACGCAAAAAATTTTTTTGTTTATTATTAAAAACTGCATCTTGAGCTTTACTTAAATGAAAACATTTTTCAGTTGTGTGACCTGGTTTTTTACAAATTAAACAAATAGTTTTGTTATCAAGTGCTACGCTATTCGAGTTGTTTTATTATTTTTATTATTAGTTGATTCGTCACTTTTTGAATAATCCATGCTTTTATTTCTTCGTAGTGCGGAATTTGCAGCTAATCTTCGTTCTATATCAATACTGTCGCTAATAACTTCTTTAAAAGTATCCTTTTCTTCAATACGAATTTCTAACTCAGGACGCAAACCGCGTATAAAACATTGAATTACGTCTTTTTCAAGGTTTACCTTAAAATTATTATCTACCTGACCATTATTATTGAGCCTGTGAGCATCTTCGATTTTGTCGGCAATTTCTTTTATCCCAGCAGCATAGGAAAGTACATTTTCTCTTTCCCACATAAATGTATTACCTAATTCTCCCTGTAACTGGTACACACTTTTCGCAGGGGCAGATAATCTTTTCAATTTTTCTATCAATTCTTCTATTGTTGTATAAGTTGAACCAAAAATGCATTTTCTAGCTTCTCCAGTTAATTTACTTCTTAATAACCTTGCGAGGTTTTCTTGAGCTGCAGGTGTCGGTCGCATTGCCTTTGCCTCCATGCAACCCTCAATAAAATGTGACAATGGAAGGTTACTTCCGTCGAACAATGGGACCACCTCTAGCGCGTCGCGTAAGGATACCTGCTGGCTGTTGGGTATGACCACGGCCATCTCTTCGTTATTTACTCTTACGGGATTATCCTGATTTATGACTTCTGTGTCGCTTTTGTCGTCGTCGCTATCGTTGTTACTAATTATAGATTCGCGTGCCAATGAGGTTTCCAATCTTTCTTTCAAAGTTTTATTATCTACTGTTATTACTGTTGAGCTTAGCAAATTGAATTCGTCAAAATAAGATAATTCGTTCGTTAGAGTTTGATCTTGATTACTAAATCCTGTTACAATGCTTAAATCTGGACAGAAACTGGAATGAAACCCGCTAGTTTTTTCTGAATTTTCATTTGATATATTTTGATTATTAATTAGTCTTGTCTAAACTTGAATCATCTAACTTAAGAGTGTTATCTAATTCTTGTTCCGTAGGGATTGGATCAGGGATATTTTGGCATTTATTATCAGTTGAATATTCTCTATTTCTAATTGATTTTATTTTTAAATTACCCTTTTGGTTCAAATCTACTATTTTTGCAAGTTGACTATCTTGTTTAGCTTGACTACGTGTTATAACTTTCGGGGTAGATTATAAAGGGATATTTGGTTTTGACATTGAGTCATTATAAATTTACAATATTTTGTATTGAGCGTTGTCTTAGATTGTTTATTGTTATTTTTAATTTTTCGATTATGTATAACTGTTACGTCACAAATACGTAAATACTTACGTTGATCGAAGATTCCTCGTTTTAAGTTAGGATCGAATGATCCTCGCATAGGGATGAGGATAAGTCAATGAAAGGCACAATGATTATGAAAATAATACAAATTGAATTTATTTTACTGGTTAAAATTTCCGGATATACATTCGTTAAGACAATTTTTATATAATGTAGGCACAGGCTGGTTGGTACGTAGGTGAGAAAGAGACAAAGAATAAAGATAGAGAGAGAGAGGTTCGGTACCTTTATGATTCGTAAGTTGTGTTGAGGTTTAATCCACACGGCGGTGAGTTGTAAGTACTGGATCCCCACAGGTGTATTCCAAGTGTGTGAGAGAGACGGAGTTATAGGCCGCACAGGTATATTCCGTAAAGGGCGGTGATTCAAATTTACGACACTGTTCGAAGATCTTTACAAGATCTATTCAAGTCTACGATGACTTTTACGACTCCCGAACTTGGATTTGAAATTGTACCGGTCGAATTTTATTAATCTCAAACTCAGAGATTTTCGAAGTTAAATTGAAATGCTGCACTGGACTATTGTCGCGAGACCGGTTATAAATCCGAAGGAAAATTTAAGTGTCGAACTAGACGAAGAATTTACTGACTGCTTGCTCTTGGTGCGGGCCTCTTTTATATTTTTCTATACAAATTGACGGTCAGCGAAAATCGTGACGTAGTCATATCTTCTTAGAGGAGAAGGGGCCCTATACTGCTCCCTACTTCCCCTACTCCCTATTCCCCTTTATCGATTTTCTCATAGATTCCTAACTCAAACCAGCCTGTGTGTATTATATACATTCAAATATGTCGCGGGACGTGACACCTCCCCCCTCAGTTCGAGCGCGGGGGCAAGGCTTCCGCGACCGAATCTTCGGAAGAAGAATACATTAGTTTGTTTTGAAGAAATACATTCAAATACTTTTTTTTTTTTTTATTTAATAACAATATGTGAATGATAAATATAACATTCATTTCGACGCTTGTTCTACAATTTGTATTATCTGCTTTTTGTAATTTGATACAATCCAATATTAACATATTTTTTGGATAAAAATTTATATTATCTTAATATTATAATTTTTTGTTATAAATTATTACATAGTTTTTTGAAATAGTTTGAACTTAGCATTAATATAAGGTTACACATGGTTTTTTTTTTTTATATATATATATATCTAACTAAATACATCAATATTATGTTTTATACGTGAATTAGGTATCTCATGTTCGTAAATTATAAATAACATGCTGTAATATATAAAATATAGTTTTTATAATGTAGTAGATTAGTGAAAATATTCTTTAAGGGTTATTTTTATATTTTTTATTACGTAAAGGGTAGCGGCAGTTATGAGCTAAATGTCCTCTTTGAAAACACCTTTCACATGAATTAGTCCATTTTTGTAAAGCTTCTTTATTGTTTTTATCACTTATATTATAAAATTTAGATTCAGTTATTAAGCATTTTTCTAACTTTTCTTCTAAAAATATATATTTCGTGGAAAGTGTTTCCAAGACTCTAGCTGCTGCATTTTGTTTTGCTACTTTCTTTTGGGACGCAGGTTCTCCAACACAAGCATAGGTTAAATTATTTTTTTAAATTTCACAAGTTGCCTCGAATGGCGGTAGTTCTTGATGTATTCCAAGAGATTTTACTGTGTATTCTGGAATTGAAAAATCATATTCAATACTTATTTCATTAAGTATTTGTACTGCGCTACCCTTTGTCAAATCTCTTTGTTGCATTGCCATTGTCCTTATCTGCAAAAGAATTATCTATTTGAGTTGTTTGTGATTTAATTTGATATAAATGGAAATTAGTTATTATTATTGTTAATAATTATGTATATGGATTATAAATTATTCGTTTTCAGCGTTTGCTAACTCAGAGATATTCAGTGCAAAGAAAACATTGGTCTGCTCTGAAACGTATGAAAAAAATTTGCTCTTCGCAGACAGAACATTTTAATTCGTTAAGATCCGTGGTTACAATGTGGCGGTTAAGGAAAGGTACAGATATTTCTGATTCAAAAAAGGTAATTTTAAATCTGTAACATTCTTTACATATGAATTTTTGATCTAAAGTATTCTGATATATTTCGTTTTCTGGAGAGTAACAACAAAAATGTTTCATAATTATTTGATCGATATACGGTTGGTAGTACTGTTCGTCGTTTTCTGGATTTTCGGCTTGAATGGATTCAAAATCTTGCGGCAGCATTTTTCTATAACAAATTCGTTATTGAGCTTTAAAATACTAACTAGATCCTAACAGTGTTTTGCTTAAAGAGAATTTTCTAGACATATTTGAAATTTTATTTATGACTACAATTTATAATATTTTATCGAAAAACATTTTCAACTATAACCTCGTTTCCTAATTGAAGTTGCATTTTATTTTTTAAGAATTGCTCAGTACAACCTTTACAGTCGATTGCCCTACAGCGTGGCGTTATTAATGCTTCCCTACAACCGTTACAATTCATATTAACGCATTGTATTTTACAAACTGAGTACCATGAGGTACAGAATTCGTATTTATTTTGTTCTGTAATTGGTAATTTTTCGAAGCAAAATTGGCAAAATTTCATTGTTGTTTGCTGACTGTAATAAATGAATAAGGTTGACTCTTCTAAGTCGAAACAAAAACTATTTATTAAATGTCCATATGTGATTGGATAATCCTGTGGACATACACCGTCCACAGGTCCTGAGTGGAACACGATCGGTTCTGCCGCAGTCGGAATCATTCTATAAATTTAAAAAGAAAGGGATCTAAATTTACTTAACTATACCCTTGATTATATGACTTTTATACTTTATCTATTTAATTCGTGCAAAAGTACCCAAAATTTGATTCCAACAGAAGTTCTACATTATTGGGAGGTATTCTATTTCTCCATTAGAAAAACAATTCTTATATTACAATACCCTTACAAAAACTGTTCTTCTAAAGGTACATTCCCAGTGATCATGCTGTGGTTTTACAGTATAGAAAGAGAGGGATGGATTGTACTTGTACCAGGAAGGTTGAAAGGATGGAAAATATGGGTCCTTTCCAGTTTATAGATACGTTTGAAAAGAAGTAGTTAAAATTTGAATGATAGGTCACTTAGAAGAGGTTTTGTTGATAGGCTAAGAGGAGTTTTCTGATCTAGTTTAATTTCATTTATATTTTTATTAGTTTTTTTTGAAATTTTTTGAATTTTAATTAGTATTATTAATAGAATAATTATTATAAGAAAAGTAACTATAGTATGTGCTATATATATTTTATGTGCACTAGAATTAAAAATAGATGGGATAATTTTCTGAATATTAGCATATTTTGTGAGTAGAAAAACATGACTTTCAAAAGTCGATATAAGCATGTCATCTTTTTTATGAAAAAGATGTAAGACGTTTTTTAACAATTGAGGTTCTGTGATCGACATATTATATAAGAAGGGAGAAATTATTTCAAGAGAAGTGGTCGATTTACTAAGTGGAATTGAGTTATCCATTATTTTTGGGTAATTTTTAATATTATAGTATGGAATTGATGAGTCCAAATTACAGTCAGATTCTATTTGTAAAATTCCTATTCCTTGAAGAGTAATAAGGGTTTTGGAATTTTTGGAGCAAGATAAAAAGATTTGTTTAGGAAGAATAGTTGAATAAAGCCATCCACGGTGTGACAACAGTGGTGTTAAAAAAGGATATTCATTGAAACTTATGAATGTTTTACATTTATACGGTTGGGATTTTATAAACATTGATGTTTCGCAAATAGGATTATTTTGAGTACTGTATATGGAATGAGGAGGGTGACAAAAATTTTGAAGTCCATTTTGGTGGCATGAAGCGAGGAAATTTTCATTTGTTGTGAAGTAAGATTCGTTATTTGGAGAGATCGCGATATAAGAAAATTGAGGTTTTATGAATATAGGTATAATATAATCAGTGTTGAAGTCAAAATGTATAGGGGTTGAATGTGTTTTAAATACTTGAAATTCTTCAGAAGATGGAATTGGTATGGTCATAGTAAATATTAAGTAGTTATTGAAAGTAAAGTATCTTATTTTAGAAAATGGAATGACTATAGAAAAAAGAGACGTTGTAAGGTGAGGATCTTCTTTGTTGGATTTGAAGTCTAGGAAGGTATCTGGAAGCAGCATGGGGTGCCATAAATTTGTGGCAGCATGGGTCATAGCTTCCGTAAGCTGTGTTAGGAGTGATAGAAAGGATCGGGATACTTCATGCAAGTCCATCAGCCAATTTGCTGCAAGAATTCTATAAATGTGCAAATTTGGGTAAATTTGTGATTTATGCCAGTCTTTGTACATCGTAACGTTATTGAGATTGGATGAAAGATTTTTAATTTGTTCAGAAAATGGATTTGGGAGTAGGAACAAATTTTCTTTAGGCCAATAAAGAGAAGTTTTTTGTCTTATTTTTGATTGTAGAAGAACTTTTTGAATTTGATGTAAAAATGGATCACTATTTTTGGGAATTTTAGTGATGTTATGAGCTTGTCTGGATATAAATGAAATTTCTCCGAGAAAATAATTTATACGTTCTTTCATAAATTCAAGCTGAGTGTGGCGATTATATATATTACAGTTGTTTGCAATATTTGTGAGTATACAATGTTCATAAAGTTTGTGAGATATATCTACTATTTTATATTTTAAGTTTTCTGGTTGCAAAATGTCAAAATAAGAGATAAAATTATAATTTTCGGAAAATAGACGTATTTTTGAAATTGGTTCAAAATAAATACCAGATGAGTGATAAAATTGTGAATTGATATACAAGTTATCTGCTTTAGAAGTGAAAAACAGAATTAGCATCAAGCATACGCCATAAGGTAGTTGGTATAGGAATTTCATTATGCTTCTCGAATGGCTGAAAAAGAAAAAAAGGATTAGTATTGGATAAAATTGGATGTTTACATATGGTTGGATTTAGGTCTAGAAGTTTTTTGGAAGAAAGGGGAAAATAGATTACTAAATGTTGAGGAGTTTCGTGGTGGAAGTGGAGGGGGAACTTGTGTTGATTTATCAGCTTTAAAAACATTCCGTCTACGGCACTCTTTTGTAGCATGCATTTGAGTGTTACAATATCTACATGAATTTTTCCATGATACTAATTTCGGTCTTGGATCAGTTTGAGCACTTTGATTCTTCGTTTTTTTTGTTTCTTTACATTTATTATTATAAAAATCCTCATCGCAAAGATCATAAGATCTTATTATCATTTGTAGTAATTTTAAAGCAGCTCTATTTTCGGCTAACTCGCTTGTAGGACCCGCTTGTACAGCAAAATGATCGTTTGTATTAACTTGAGCAAGAAAAAATGATTTGGTTTTTGAATTTGGATCAGGATAAACGATGTATTGTGGTAACGGTAATCCATATTTTATCGTAAAATTTCTCAAAATTTCCACGTGGTTTAAAAGTCCCAGAGAGTCTGTTCTACATATCTTTTTTTTGTAACTTCGCACGTTGGTAGGCTCATCATAGTAATGCTCCATTATAGATGATTTCCTGAATCAGTATGGAATATTTATATTAGAATTTATTGTACTGATTGGGGGGTCTATATCCGCATTTAAAACATTTCTTAAAGCTTTTTCCAGAAAAAGGCGATGTAGTAGAAATATTATTTCTTTTTATTTTATAAGGATTTATATTTTTAAAACGACTGTTAATATTAGGTTTTGTTATCTGACCACTCGTTGAAGGTTTTGGATCATTTATAAGTGATTCTTGGATTGTAACATGCAAATGTTCTAGTGAGTTTATTAAATTTACTTCACATTTTTTATCTTTTTGCAAAAGAGAATTTATCGTTTTTATAGCTGCGAAATCCATTGCTGTTTTTATTGTGTTTCCAATTCCTATTCGTTTGATATCATTAATAAAACAAATTGCTATGTATGTTGAGTTTTTTGATGAAGTTTTTACTCGTAATACTGTATATTTTGGATATTCGATTTTATTTTGAGTGCGAATTTCGTTTAATTTTTTGAAATTTTTACCAATAGAATTCGGTTGGACGTTTTGATTTGTTTCCTTTTATTCATTAATTAAGGCATTATATAAATTTTGTGCTACCTTTTGCTATACGTTTTCTTTATCTTTGCCACTATTCATTATTATATAATTGTTATATTGTAAATTAACGTGAAATAGACATTCATTATTATTGGTTTTTTCAATGAGTATCTCATAAATGAGGGGTGGATCTCCTCTTTGTTGAATAATTTTGTTTAGTAAGGTTGTAAAAGGAACATGCGACATTCTTTAAGATGTTAGATTCGGATTGAATAATGTGATCTACTAAGTTCTTCTTTTAGTTCAGAGTGAGGATAAAGAGTAGTCTTCGTACTATTATGATCTTTACCTGAATTGATATTTTCGTTAGGAGGTGAACTTTTAGTTTCCTCTATAGAGTTTTGTGGTGCTGAAGCTGTAAGCAGTGGTTGATGGCTCTCAGCGGGAGGTCCAGCAGGTCGGTTGGTACCTAAGTGTAACAAAAGGTTAGTGACCGAATCCCATAAGGCGCCTAGTAAATGGAGAGACCATCCAAATAATCTATGTAATGCATAACCATGAATAATGGTATCTGCTATTAATTTGATCCCTCTAATTATTATAATTAATCCAATTAGACCTGCACTAGTAGTACCGAAATTTGTAAAAACTG
Source organism: Diplolepis rosae (assembly GCA_030998225.1). Lineage (NCBI taxonomy): Eukaryota > Metazoa > Arthropoda > Insecta > Hymenoptera > Diplolepididae > Diplolepis > Diplolepis rosae. The sequence goes on from JAPYXD010000082.1 coordinate 378,262, forward strand.
TCCAAAATCTACCCCGAGCTGATTCAGCAATTTTATCAATTACTTCTTGGTTAAATAAATTTGTCAATGATATTCCTTGATTAATAGTCGGATGTCCTGTTATTTCTCTAGCTAAAGAATTTAAAATCATTGGTTTTTATGCTGGGAACATTATATGACCTCGTAGCTTATCAAGGTCAGATTGAGAATAAATGCCACTTGTTGCTAAGGATGAAGGATTTGTGTATTTCCAGGTTGCTTTTGTCAGAGGTTTAACTATAGTTGGTGCTATGGATTCGACAGGATTTGGAAGTAATTTGTACCAGGTTTCTCCAAAAAGGTACATTGGTGGAAGGAAAGAATTGCAATTTGTTTGGATACCTGATTTTGTTAATATATGAGTTCGTGGAGAAAGGAAAAAGGATTGATTTCCTCTAAATATTGGTAGTTGTAGATAACATTCTTCAGTTTTGCGATATTTTACTTCAACCGGTATACATTTTACGATATGTACTACTTCTCCTGCAATTACTGACATATATCCTGGGCCTTTCATTAAATGATATGCAAATTCGTCTGGTGATTGGGTTGCTAAGGTTAATGTATTTCTAAAAACTTGCTGTTCAAGTATGCATCGTTGAGTAAGAACATCGTGATAAAGTCTATTTACTTCAGTGCGTATGTGTCGTTCTACACATATAAATTTAGAGTTGACGTATGTGAAAATGTCCATATTTTGAACTTCTAAATGTTTATTTTCTAAAAATGAATTCCCAGGTCTGGTTTCAAAAATTAATAATTTTGGATGTTCAGTTTGTATTAAAACGTAACTGCAAACTGGTTTTCTTGTTTTTTCAGCCAGTACAAAGGTTATATCTTCAGTCGTTAAAGAATACAAGGTTTCAGAAATGTCTGTCGTGTTGTCATATGTTTTATTTGCTGGTCCTTCATAAATAATTTCATATTTGTTAAAATTACATACGTCTTTAGGTAATGTATCCCAGAATGTTTGTCCATATTCTACGTATGTACAGAATGTGTCTGAAAGTGTGCATATTATTCCAGATCCTAATTGAATTTTATTTGAATTTAAATGAATAGTCGCGTAATGTTCTTGTAAAGTTATTTTGAATATTGCTTGGACTACGACATTATTCCATGTTCCATATGGGTCAGGAAATTGTGTACCAGTGCAGTCTCCATTAGGTGTTACAGAACCTGCTAAAGTAACGCTATGAAATGAAGTTTCATTTACTTTTAACTTTGATATCTGAAGAGAAGGGGTTACTAAAAATGTTCCTATTGTGTGCATTTGATTACATTGATCTGGTGTAACATCATGTATATATTCACTGTGGCCATTTGCAACTATGGAACTGTGAGAATGCATACCACAATGAGAGATGGCGCGTCGAATTTCTATTTTGCATTGTATTACTTTTGTATTTGAAACTCCAGTTAATTGTAAAAGTTGTATATAAACTCTTTCAACATGTACTTGAGATAGAGGTAGATCACATTCTCCTACCTCTAGTAAAGATAATGTCGTAATATTTGATTGATTTGAACAGCAATCGAATCCTATGATGGCGTAGACTGTTGTTATATAGTTGAATTTGCAAATGAGCAGTGCCAAAAGGAAGCCTCGTAATCCCATCTCTGGAAAAAGGAGGTTCCAATTAGCAGCTTGCTTTGTAAAAAAAAAAGAATGAATAAAATTACTTAATAAACAATTTTGTTGTTACTGTTATATATATATTTTTTTTTATGATATTTATTAAGTTTTTTATTTTATGTACTTAGTCTATAATATCCAACATGTCAGCTATGACAATATGATCTGATAGGCGTAAACTGATAATCAAGTTTTTGTATGCGTCTGGTCCTCTTGTTTTGATTGTTGAAAAAATGTCTTTTATTGTATCTGGATTGTTTAGGTTTTTGCTCCATGTGGGAATATTACAGTCGTCTTGGTTAAAAATTCCAGTTTGAATTAAGTATGGCCAGAGAGCTACCATGTCGATAAAACAGGGAACTATTTCAATGAGATCATCTATGCGTTTGCGATTAATTTTGATCCATTATATCTGGAATAATGTGTTATGTCCAAATTTGTTGTATATATTTTTTATATAAAATATATATTTTTATATAAATTTTATATATGTATATTTTTTTTATTTTTACCATTTATCGACAAAATAAAATTTCTATATTTTATTTAAATTGTATATGTGTACATATTATTTATAATTAAAGTAAAGATATTTTGTTTGTTATTTTTTTTTTATTCATCTACTTTTGTACTTGTACGTGTGAGCGTTTTAGTCTATTAATGTGAACTACAGTAGGTTTGCCTTTATAGCTTATTTTGACATTCCCTTTTCCTAACACTTCCAATATTTCGTAAGGCCCTGTATAATGGTTCTCTGGTTTTTTATTTTACCTCCTTTTAATATAAATACGTTGTCTCCAATTTTTACTTCTAAAGGATTTATTTTTTTATCATAATATATTTTCGATTTTTCTTTTGCTGAAATAAGATTCTTTCTTGCTTGTGTTCGCATTTCGTGCAGTTGAGTTACGAAATTAATTAAATAATCATCATACGTTTGTAAATTTTCTTGTTGTGATAAAGGTTCGCTGGAAGGTTCACAAGCTAATTTACCAAAAACCAATTCATAGGGTGTGCATTTTGTGCCTTCATGTACACTAGTATTATATGAGAACATTGCTAGTTCAAGCCAATCATCCCATTCTGAATTTTTTGCAACAAATTGTTTGAGATATTCTCCTAAAACATGATGTGAACGTTATAATGACCCGTTTGATTGAGGGTGAAAAGCTGTGGTACGAAATTGTTTAATTATCTTTTCGCATAGTTAATTGATCGCGACATTCAACTAAATTTTTCCTTGTTATAATTTTTTCTGTTTGAGAGTTTATAGGAGGAGGTTCTGGGGGTGGGCGATTATAATTATCATGATCTTTATCGATTTTTTCACAATTTATTTGAGATCTTCGGTTTAATCTCAAATTTTCTTCAAAATAAGGCTCTTCAAATTCTTCTTCCAATTTTTCTTCTTGGTTTTCTGCAAACTTCTCTTCAAAATTTTCCTCAAGATTAGCTTCAAAATTTTCTTCAAAATTCTGTTCGAAATTCTTTTCGAAATTGTCTTCAAGATCATCTTCAAAATTATCTTCCAAATTTTCTTCATAATTTTCTCCATCATTTTCTTCGTGTGAGGTTTCAATGTCGTTGATTTCATCTTCTGAGGTTGACAAATAATTCTCACTTTCTTCGCTTTCAAATTCATTAATATTTTTTCGCTTCTTGGCATTCTTCTTCATTTTGTTTTTTGCTTGAGCTTGTTTCAAATAATCTAAATAATCAGGATCAGAGTCGGAATCTGATTCTACTTGTGTTCGGTTTCCTTTTTGCATATTTATTTCTGGTAAATCATCTTCATATATTTGTTTTCTTGGTCTACCTCTCTTTCTTTTTGTTTGAGAGGGAATATTTTTCAAATTTGAAAGTAGATTTTTCCTTTGTCTACCTCGAGGTTTTTTCACAAGAGGTTTAGAAAAAAAATTTTTGTCTAATTTTTCTTGGATTTCATTTTGATTCAAATTTTTTGCTTTTTCTTGTTGTATTCTCTTTTGAGCTCTTGTGGTAATAGTTTTCCATGATAAATTTTCGTATTTTTTGGAAAACATTGGACTTAATAAACATAATGTCATAAAATTAAGTTTTGAAGCCATATTTTTGAATAAATTTGTGTATTTTAAAATGTTCTCACCAATTTCACTAAATGATTCTTCACTAAGGAATTCTTGTAAAATTTCTGGAAATTTTGAGTTAATATTCAATATTTGGGCTTCTGAAATTTCGCTAAAATGATCTGCGTCGTCTGGTACGATTCCTGGATTCAAGTTTCTTCGTTTTAAAGGTCTTACCTCATTTTTAGAGTTTTCTTGTTTATTTCTTGTAAAAGTTTTCTTGAAAAACGTTTTTTCTTGAGAAGTCATAAAAGTATTATTGTCATCAACTTGTAAATATTTTGATTTCTCCTTGTTATCATCAATAGGGTTTCTTGAGAGAGCGTCTGCATTTACATTCATTTTTCCTGCTTTGTAAATTACATCAAAATCATATTCTGCGAGTTTTAATCTCCAACGTGAAACTCGTGAACACGGGTCTTTAGAATTTTGAAACCAAACTAGAGGTTTGTGATCAGTCACTAAAGTAAATTTTCTTCCATACAAATAAGGACGAAAATGAGTTACACAAAATATTATAGCAAGGGATTCTTTTTCATATGTATCATATTTTTTCTCAGTATCACTTAGACTACGTGAAGCATATGCTATTGGTTTATCTTTACCTATTTTACCTTGTGATAAAATACCTCCTATTGCAAATCCTGAGGCATCTGTTGTGAGTATAAAGGGTTGAGAAAAATCAGGTCGTTGTAAAAGTGGTTCTTCACATAATTTTGCTTTTAAAATTTCGAAAGCTGCTTGTTGTTTTTCTGTCCAATTAAAAGGTGTATCTTATTTCAGCAGTTGATTTAAAGGACTTGCAATTTTTGAAAATCTGGAAAGTTTTTTACAGATATTATCTTTTTTGGATCTGGACGTACTCCATTTTTATCAATTATATGACCTAAATATCCTACTTCAGGTCGTAAAAATTCGCATTTGTCTGGTTGTAAATGAAGATTTGCTTTTCTAAGTCTTTTTGCTAAATTTTTAAATTTAATTTCGTTCTCTTCTAGAGTATTTGCATATATAACTATGTCACCAAGATATACAAAAAGTTCCGTTCCGATTAATCCAGTTAATGTTAAATCCATTAATCTTTGAAATGTGGCGGGTGCTGTTTTCAAACCGAAAGGCATTCTATCGAATTCGTAATGACCGTGAGGTGTAAAAAATGCGATTTTATGTGAGTCTTTTGGGTTCATTTTTATATGGTGAAAACCGGTAGCTAAATCAAACACTGAAAAATATATTGCTGATCCTAAAGAATCAAGTATATCGTTTATATTAGGTAAAGGATATGAATCGCCAATTGTTTTTTCATTTAATTTACGAAAATCAAGAACCATTCTCCATTTTATTTTTCCTTGAGAATCAGGTTTTTTAGGAACTATCCACACTGGAGTGTTATATGGTGATTGTGAGGGCTTTATTATTTTATTTTTTAATAATTCATCGACTTGTCTTGTAATTTCTTACTTGTGAACTGGGGGAATCTATGCTGTCTTGAAAAAATTGGAGCGTCATCTACAGTAGGAATTGAATCTTGTAATACATTAGTAGCTTCAAGTGGTTCTCCTGGGATTTGAAATCTGTCTGCATTATTTTTAATTAATTTTTCTACATGTTCATATTCATCTTTATTTAAATGGTCTAATCGAAGAAGTTTTTTAATACATTCTACTCTGTCTTCGTCTGTTACATTATAAAATTTGCATGAGTTGACTAGAGAATTGTCAGCTCTTAAAAAGTTATTTAATATTTTACTTGATAAACCTTCGTTATTTGTTTGTTTGAAATTAATTAAATTTTCAATTTGTTAATAACATTCTTGTTCTTCAAAGTCTTCTAAATTAGCTAATGGGACGGATAATGTATTTGGGATTTCATTTGTGTTTGCAAATTTTAAATAAGCTTTTCCTCTGTGATTTTTTACAACTGCGTCACTTACGTAGACGCCATCTTGGATATGTAATCGAGGTACATACCCTTCACTCTTTTCTGTATTTTTTATATTAACATAAAATGTTGTAACTGTTCGAGCTGGAATAGTAATCGTATTGGTAGATTTAAAAGGGTAACAGTGGTTCTCAATTTCTCAGCATTTTGAAGTTAATTCATTAATTCCTGTAAGTTTCAATACGTTTTGGCTATTTATGGGTACTTCAGGGTTGAGAACCTTTTGTTTAATTAAATTTCGAGCAGCACCAGTATCAATCATCATGTGTGTTGGATTTTTTAGACCTTCCGTTGATATTATAATTGATGGAATTGAAGTGGACTTTGAAATATTTATTGTTGTTGTTGTATAATCGTTAGAAGTGGATGCCAGTGGTTCTCGATTTATGCTTTCCTCAGTGCACCCGTGCTGGGAAGAGCTTTGGAGTTTTCCTGATTAGCTGTTTGTGATTGGTTATTTGGTCGTATCTTGCAGTCTCGTACTAAATGACCGGGTTGTTTACAGTAATTGCAAATTATTTCAGTATAATTTGAATTTTGTTGAGTGTTATTATTTTGTAAAAATCTATTTTCATATGGTTTATTTCGATTTTGAAACTGTCCTGAGTTAAAGTTTTTATACTGTCCTGGATTCAATTGTCTATTAGTATTATTAACATTATTGTTATTATTGTAAAAATTTCTAGGAAAATTATTATTATTGTTGTATCTTTGTTGTAAAAAATTATTATTATTGTTTCTATAATTGTTATTTCTATTTTGTAAAAAATGATTGTTGTTATTATTAAAATTATAATTTTTATTTCTTAAAAAATTGTTATTTGGAAAATTATTGTAATTGTTTTTTGCAAAATTATTATTATTATTACTTCTTTGACCATTGAAATTACTATATCCTGGTTGGTTAGGATGCAAAAATTTTTTTTGTTTATTGTTAAGAACTGCATCTTGAGCTTTACTTAAGTGAAAACATTTTTCAGTTGTGTGACCTGGTTTTTTACAAATTAAACAAATAGTTTTATTTTCAAGTGCGACGTTGAATCGGGTGGTTTTATTATTTTTATTATTATTAGTTGATTCTTCGGTTTTTAAATAATCAGTATTTTTATTTCTTCGCAGTGCAGAACTTGCAGCCTATCTTCGTTCTATGTCTATTGTATCATTAATTACTTCCTTAAATGTGTCCTTTTCTTCTACACGAATTTCTAACTCAGGACGCAAACCGCGTATAAAACATTGAATTACATCTCTTTCTAAATTTTGTTTAAAAGCATTATCTACCTGACCGTCATTATTAAGTCTGTGAGCATCTTCTATTCTATCAGCAAATTCTTTAATTCTAGCAGCATAGGAAAGGACATTTTCTCTTTCCCACATAAATGTATTACCTAATTCTCCCTGCAATTGATATACGCTTTTCGGAGGGGCATATACTCTTTTCAATTTTTCTATTAATTCCTGTATTGTTGCATACGTTGACCCAAAAATACATTTTCGTGCCTCACCAGACAATTTACCTCTCAATAGACGTGCAAGATTTTCTTGGGCAGCAGGTGTCTGCAGCATTGCCTTTGCTTCCATGCAACCCTCAATAAAATGGGACAATGGGAGGTTACTTCCGTCGAACAAAGGGACCACCTCTAGCGCGTCGCGTAAAGATACCTGCTGGCTGTTAGGTATGGCTACGGCCATCTCTTCGTTGCTTACTATGACGGGATTATCCTGATTTATGACTTCTGTTTCGCTTTTGTCGTCGTCGCTATCGTTGTTACTAATTAGAGAGTCGCGTGCCAATGAGGTTTTCAATTTTTCTTTCAAAGTTTTATTATCTACTGTTATTACTGTTGAGCTTAACAAATTAGATCCGTCAAAATAAGATAACTCGTTTGTTAAAGTTTGATCTTGATTACTAGATCCTGTCACAATGCTCAAATCTGGACAGAAACTTGAATGAAATCCGCTAGTATTACTAGAATTTTCACTTGATATGGTTTGATCATTAATTAGAGTCTTGTCGAAATGTGAATCGTCTAGCTGAAGAGTGTTATCTAATTCTTGTTCAGCAGAAAAAGTGTTTGAAATATCCTTGTATTTATTATAATCGACTAAATTTTCTTTGATTTTACCTGATCTTTTTAGTTTCAAGGAATCTATTTGATTCTGATCGACAATTTTTGCGAGTTGATTGTCTTGTTTTGCTTTACTACGCGTAATAACTTTTTGGGCGGATTCTACAGGGGTATTTGAATTTGACATTGAGTCATTATAAATTTACAGTTTCTTTTTATTGAGCGTTATCTTAGATTATTTATTGTTAATTATCGATTGCTTATAACAATTTAAAAAACTACATGTAAAATTTTGTTTGTAAATAAAGTGAAATTAGTAAAAATATAATTTTAGTTTATAAAAATTCAAAAAAAAATTATAATTATAATTTCAATATATAATTTAATTATTTTTATTTGTTTATAACAATAATCAATATTTTTACTCTTTCATTAGGAAATAAGATAATAAAATAAAAATATAATTCTATAAAATATTCAAATAAATAAATAATCGCTCAATTTTCGTAAAATTATAATGTTAAATAATACATTTCTTAAAATTATAACAATATATATATATATATTTTGTACCAACCACGTGCGTCTTATAAATTATAATGATCTATTTTATTAATTTATTGAATTATAAATTGTTTTTTAAATAAATAAAATTGTTTATAACAAGGATCAGATAAGATTCGAGTTATGCACAATTTATTTTTCTCTAGACTGGACAAGTTAGGCTCAAGCTCAGATCCTTGGACAATCTTTGCAAATAAAAATATTCTGTTCCTTAACAGAGTTAAAGTTAAAGTTATAAACAATAGAATCACAAGCACTTCGAACTTTGCCCTACCCAATGATCGTAATCAATGGTGACCGTTCAACGTACCCAAAAGGGACTTATACTCTCGTGTGCTGTTTTTTTTGTTTGTTTTAACTTAAATAAAAACTTAGTTAACAAATTAGAATAATTTTTTTTAAATAAGATAAGTTACTTAATCACTTAGGTTAGCCTCAAGGTCAGATCCCTGCGTGATTTTTCAGACTTATTTTATTTTATACAATTTATGGAAATTATAAAATTTCAAAGAAATGATTTGATTATTAAATCATTAAGGTTAGCCTCAAGGTCAAATCCCTTTGTGATCTAACAAATCTATTTTATTGAAATTTCAAGTTACAAGTTGAAATAATATTTCATAATCATTTATTTATTTATTATCAATAATCAATGTGTTAAATTTCAATTGACTTGTGTTTCCCGGGCTGATGCACCAGAAAAAAGGAAGTATGTTACGTCACATGTACGTAAATACTTACTTTGATCGAAGATTCCTCGATTTAAGTTAGGATCGAATGATCCTCGCTTAGGGATGAGGATAAGTCAATGAAAAGAACACAACTATTAGTAAAGTAATATAAATTGAATTTATTTGAATTAACACAGATACAAACAAGGTTAAAATTTTACAAAGATTCAAACAATAGCACAGGGAATAGGTAAAGAGTAGAGAGAATTTTCGGTACCTTTTTTGAGTTGTGAATAGTCCCCTTTTTTTATGAATGATCCTCACAGGTGTGAGGGAGAGAGAATGATTCTTCCACTGGTGCGACGAAGACAGCAATAGGTATCCCACTGGTATGAGGAAGACAGAAACAAATATCCCACTGGTGTGAGGAGGACAAGAATAGTTATCTCACTCTACACTGACTCTAAGATCCCTTCAAAGATTGAAAGTGCAATCGGAGAATTTACGACACGTTTCTTCGGAAAACTGAACTAAACACGTATCTCACGCTGTGAATCCTTTTAAGATTTTAGAAATTTGCCGCACTTAATTTCTGCTCACAAGACTAGTTTTCCCATGGGAGTGAAACCCGCTATGGAAGGGGAGAAACACGTCCATGCAAATGTGGGGGAATCACGCAGCCAATTAAAAATCACTCAGAAAACCATGAGAGTGAAGCCCGCTTTGGGAGGGGAGAAACACGTCCATGTAAATGTGGGGGAATCACGCAGCCAATTAAAAATCCCACAGAAAACAGTTGATCTCGCGGTTCAGAAGAGTCATAGCAGCTTGTGAAATTACATTTAGTCTAAAGCCAAGGAAATTAATGCTAAATACTCCAATGAGGCACCAGAGGCGATCAAGTTATGAAATTACAAGACCAAATTTACTGCTTAATACATAGTAATACAAAGTTTTGCAATTTCAGCACCTAATCGCTTCAGATGTATAAAAATTTCATTTTAGAATGTATTCTGACAAAGGGTTCAGGAGGGCAGCGGGAGCACTGAAAGGCTCCATGCAAAAATGGGGGATCGCATGCATTTACCGCCATGTTTGTTTCCAGTAATTTACCATTGGGTTTCACCCCCATGAGTTTTCCCTTGGTGACGTGTCCTTTTTATATTATATTTTTTGGTTACGTCATGCGTTGCGCAGTCTCCCGCTGCGTGTGACGTAGTTATACCTCTCTTTTCAATAGGTGGTTTTCTCTCTCTTTTAGTAATTTCCCCAGATTTCTCTCTAGACCTAGCCTATGCCTATAGTACATTCTAATGCGTCACGGGACATGACAATTTGAAGAAATGATTTGTTTAAATGAAATAAAATTTGTTTAATTCAAACAAAATATCTTTAAACGAAATAAATATTTGTTTAAATCAAATTAATTTATCTTCAAAACAAAGAAATTAATTCAATGATATATGCACAAAGATATAAATGGTTTGGATTGAAGGCAGAAATTTATTTGATTCGAACAAATATTTATTTGGTCCAAAGATATTACGTTTGAATCAAAAAAATTTTGTTTCATTATGGTAGTTTTCATCCACGAAAATTAGACCTTAGGCAAAAATAGATGAATTTGCTTTCAAGAATAGCAATATTATTATTGAAGGACTATTTTGAAAGAGAAAAGATTATTTTCCATGAAAAAAATTTAAAACACGGAAAAATAATTTCATTAATAAATTTTATTTTTAACCCCATTTTTTCATATCGCTACTTACCAATTTTAAAAATTTTATGCGATTTTAATAAATTATGAATCATTTTATCAGAGAAAAGATTTCCCACAACTTCATCGTTTCTGTTTTTTGAAAATAAATTCTTTAATGGCTAAAACCATTAAAAATACATTTTCCAAAACGAAATTTTCATAAAGAATTTGCTGTATTTGATAATAATTTATTCATTTTCATAAATTGGTCAAAAATAAAATTTATTATTATAATTATTTTTCTGTGTTTTAAAATTTGTTTATGGTGTCACGTCTCGCGACGTATTTGAATGTATATAATACACACAGGCTGGATTGAGTTAAGAAATCTATGAGAAAATCGATAAAGGGGATTAAGGAGTAGGGGCAGTGTTCGCAGAACGTGGACTTAAACGGCCCCCACCATGGACCCTACCAGCTCATGGCTTCTTGCTCGCTCCACTGCCATAGGTTGGTTGAATGAAGAAGACACAATGAGCTCGAAGCATCTATGGTGGGGGCCGTTTACGTCCACGTTCTGCGAACACTGAGTAGGGGAAATAGGGAGCGGCATTTCAATTTAACTTCGAAAATCTCTGAGTTTGAGATTAATAAAATTCGACCGGGACAATTTAAAATCCAAGTTCGAGAGTCGTCATTTCTCACCCACGTACCAACCAGCCTGTGCCTACATTTAAATATGAATTGTGTTAACAAATGTGTATAGTGACTTTTAAATCAATTAATTAGATTCAATTTGTATTATTTTTATAATCATTGTGTCTTTCATTGACTTATCCCCATCCCTAAGCGAGGATCATTCGATCCTAACTTAAAACGAGGAATATTCGATCAAAGTAAGTATTTACGTACTTGTGACGTAACAATTGAATTAATTTCTTTGTTTTGAAGAAAAATTAATTTTAATCAAACAAATATTTATTTTGTTTAAAGATATTTTGTTTGAATTAAACAAATTTTATTTCGTTTAAACAAATCATTTCTTTAAATCAAAAAAAGTCGTCCAAACAAATCATTTTCTTTGATTCAATCAAATCTTTTTTCTGAGTGCACTTATTTTCATTTAGAGAATGAGATAAAGCGTACTTACCAAAGGTGATCCTGGTTTATGTGAGAATTCCCAGTAAAATTGTTAAAAAAGGAAATTCTAACAATATCCTCGAAAGACGGCACAAAAAATAATTGTTCCTATGAAATATTTCATTAATTGCAATTTGAAATGATTTCCATGAATAAATTTCATAGTTTTCTAAAGTCCGAGGACTATTTCAATTTTTTCGATACATAACTAAAACTACTTTAAAATATATAGATTTAGTTTAAAAACGCTTAAAAATCTAGGACATTTTACAATTAGAATTGTTTGCAATTTAAATTTTTGTAAAGAGGAACCATTTTAATTATTTGTATATATTTTTACTTAAATATTCACAACTTATTCAATTTAAAATTGGAAATATTACTAATTAAACAATTTTCAATACATCATTATTTTTTAATCTGTCCACTCATGATTTTCTTGTAAGCCTTTAATTAATCACTTTTAAAAAGAACTTATAGCTTTAAAAAAGCCTTTGAAAATTAAAAAAATTTTGAGTTCAAACGATTTTAAAACTCTTTCATTTTTAGATCATTATATCATTAATTTACTGATTTATATTGTACTTTTGTGACATCTTAATATCTGTAATTTATAGGTAAGGAAGAATTAAAGAGTTATATATTGTCAGAAAATAGAATTATAAGAAAGGTAATTATGACAGAATCTATTAAGTAAAAACGATTATTATTTTAAATATGTACATAAAAATACAACTAATTAACATTTTGAATTTACAATATTCAAAATCAATTGAGTGAAATCAAAGAATGATAAAGAATAAAACTACTTGAATACAACAGGTTATGAACCTACCCTCAAATTCTGCATTTAAATTCTACAAACAAATAGTATCAAATAAATAGTCCTTGCTGATCACACACTCGAAACAATTATTTAACATTTCCTGAAATTCATAAAATTTATGTCACGTCAACAACATTATTTAAGATTTTTTACAAAATTTGATAGCTGTCAAATTTTGTAAACAGAAGTCGCCGGGTGAACAGAAACTCAGAAAGTTAGGGAACGCTTGCTATTACTTTATTTCGTATATGCTATATATAGACGAAATAAGGAGAGAGCCGAAGTGTCCCGAAGATTTTCGGGCATCTCTGAGTTTTCGAATTCAGAAGAGGAGAAGTCGGTTGCGCGCGCAACCAAACTTACAGCTCCTACTTTATTTACACGGACCTAGCCTGTAATTGTGTGCGAATGGTTGGCGTGTCCGATCTGAGCACGCTGAATCGAATACGGAACAATCGTCAATTTCTCTATTTAATGCTTGAAATACACTTTAAAAGATAATAGTATTAATATTCCTCACTGATTATAACGTAACGTGCACACGGGTGGCACTCTGAGTTGAAAATGACATGAGATTTGACCGTCGCCCAGTGCTCCCAGATCGTGGATGGAATTTAACCCCTCCACTCTACCAGTTTATTACAAAAAAAAACAATTTTTCAAATAGAATTTGGTGACATTTTTGAAGTACATTACTTTTTCAAGTTGTTCTTTAATTATATTTCAAAGTTTGCCCAAAATATACTAAAAAAATTGCTTTTTGTCAGATAAATGTCAAAATGGAGGGGGTGAATTCCATCCACGATCTGGGAGCACTGCCGTCGCCGAGGGCGGCGCTGGCAGTACTTTAGACCGACGAGAGCTAGAAATGCATGGGAGATTATACAAAATTGCAGTAAAAATTTTCAAAAATGTTATTAAATTGATTTATTTTTGTCATTTCATGAACTATAAATAACACACACACACACACACACATGTTATGCTTTCACCAGGTGTTTTTTCGCTTTTTACTAACGTTCCTCTTCGTTTTGTTTTGAAAGGCATAGAAAAAAGATCGCATTATATTTATAAGTGGAAGAAAATTCCATTACAAGAATTCGAAGAAGGCCTTGAATTGTTGATGAACTCAACATATTTTCAATATGACAACAAATATTACAAAAAAATTTATGGAACACCAATGTGTTCTCATATTTCTCCGATAATTTCAGATGTAGTTATGCAAGACCTAGAAATCAGCTGTTTAAGTAAAATTGATTTTTCATATTCCAATTTATTTGAGATGTGTTGATGACAAATTTTTAATAATTTCTACTAATAAAATTGAATCCTTAGTTACTTTCCAATTCATATTACGATAGACTCAGTTTCACGTATGAAATAGAAAATAATAATTCTTCAAGTTTTCTTAATATTAACTCTGTTAGGAATGAAAGCCACTTACTAACTAATTGGTATCCAATAGACAAATAGGTCTGTAGGATGAGGCATCTTCTAGAGGTTTGTTGCCCTTCCTCGGCAGAAACAACCTCTGCTTCTTCCAGTCGACGAAGAACCTCCCCTCTTGAAAACAGGAGTTGAAGGCTTCCAGGAGGATCTCCGGGTATGCCCCGATCACCTGTTTGAGGATTTTATAATTTTATAATAAGGATAATCGGGATTATCCAGGCCCGGTGTCTTTCTTCTAGACACCAATCTCTTGGTGTCTATTTTGAAGGCAATACCCCGTGGGTCCTTCTCGATCTCACCGATAGAGTCTTTCCAGCACTCAAGTCGGCTTTTATTTATGACTTGTCTCAGAGCCGATTTTGCTTTTTTCCATGCCTCGCGCAGCAAGGGATCATCCTTTGAGCGGGTAAATCTCTGCCACGCTGTTAGTTATTTTCGACGCAGGACAGACAGTTGGTCGCTCCACCAGTACATCGAGTCCCCGGTACGCCCGTGCCCGCGGCGAGGCTCATCTATGAGCCTGGTTTCTTCGAGATGTTCACGCAGCTTGTCTTTTCTGAGTTTTTTTGTGTTCCAGGAGGATGTAGTCTGCATCAGAAGGTCCTGGGCTCCCTTCCCTCTTTCGAGGATGAGCTGTAGAAATTTCACTTTCGATTCCTCAACATCCGGAGCTCTGTCCTAAATACTGTGCAAGAACCGCTCCCCGAAGCATGGTTGGGATTCCAGCTTCTTCTGGATTTCCACCCCGCTTTCGAGAGGGCATTTATGGGTGTTGAGCATTACGCTCAACACCTCTGTAGCCTCGTTCACGATTTCCTTTACGTGGCCAGGGTTATTTTTCAGCATACCGTGCTGGATGACGCTGAGAGCCCTGGATAAGACCTCTATTTTTTTACTTTTCTCCCTCAGGAGCTGAAGGACGTCCTTCCATCCCTCAGCTCCTGGATAAGCTTCAAGTCCACTTTCATCAGCGTTTTATCGTTCAAATCCATAAATCTTTTTACCAGCGCATCGTGCGTAGAGAGGCGGATTGGAATAGTTGAGAACGGTTGTACTCTCGGATCGAAGTCCTCCCCAGTTCCCTGAGGCCCTACCTCCGCTTAGACGTCCCCGGCATTCCCCGACAAGTCGGACTCGCTCGAAGCAACACAGGCTCCGACACCTGTGTTCAATACACACTACCTGTCAAGTCCCGAAGGGGGTGGCTCCTAATCCCGCATGGAACACCACCTCGGCACTCCCAGTGGGATGCCACAAGGAAACGATCGTTTGTACTGTTCTTAGTCACAGGCTGCGGAGGCTTCGCAGTGTCCCCAGAAGATTCCATACACCAATTTGCTCTTTGCGTCACTCAAGAGAGAGCCCGTCTATAGAGTCTTCTCTCACATTCGAAGGACACATATCACAGTCATGCGGCGCTCACATTAATTTAGTTCACCCCTTCCTCGCAGGCACTCGCAGATTCATACACACACTTTATGTGTCATCTGTTGCTTGTGATAAAGAATTTAATTTTTAAATATATTTCATAAAAATTACAACTAATTAAAATAAAGGATTTATTTCTAATTGCAATACTCAATTACATTTGAGTACATTGCAAATTTGGAATTATTTTCATTCCAGCCCCCTTGATATTATTTTAAAATATTGAAAACAAAAAAACTATTCGAAAATAATATTGAGTAAATAATGCAAGAAATAAAATTTCTTTTTATAGTCATATTATACTTTTAGAAACAATAACGTTTGAATCTTTGAAAAAATCTCCTCAGTCCAAATTATTTTATTACATTTATTCTGACTTGATTATTCCACCTTTTCAAGTGTTTTATTTTTATTTAATAAGAAAGTTATTTATAGTTTATGAAATGACAAAAATGAATCAATTTATTAACATTTTTGCAAATATTTATTGCAATTTTGTATAATTTCCCATGCACTTGTATCTCTAGTCGGCATAAAGTACTACCTGCGCCGCCCTCGCCGACGGTCAACTCTCATGTTATTTTCTTTCTTCAGGCTGGAATAGGAGTACCACCCGTGTGGTAACGTGTTGCAGACTCAAATTTTTAATATGTTTTTAGTTAGAAAAAATATGTGAAAGAAGAGAGCCATACTTTAAATTAATTAATTCGCGTTTACCTGGATTTCA
Source organism: Diplolepis rosae (assembly GCA_030998225.1). Classification (NCBI taxonomy): domain Eukaryota; kingdom Metazoa; phylum Arthropoda; class Insecta; order Hymenoptera; family Diplolepididae; genus Diplolepis; species Diplolepis rosae. The sequence continues at coordinate 394,538 of JAPYXD010000082.1, forward strand.
AATAAAGAACTCATACAATGCGGGAGGATGGACATTCCGTAAGTCACGTAAACCCGCAACACGTCACTCGATATTGAATTTATTACCATTTAGCTCTTGCCAGGAGATAACTAAAGACACATACGGTAGAGTTAAACATAATCTTGCATGCGCTACTCTGGAAAAGGGAAGCTTTAGACAGGTTGTTATGTTTGCGATCTTTCATTTTTCCATATTTGACATTGATGGGGTATGTTAAAACAAAAAAGTTATTCTATTGTAGGTAGATCTAGGCACTGGTTTGTTTTTAGCTGATAACCTACTGTTGGGAGTCGCTGTTCAACTCACTAGGGACAATTGTGAATATACTATTTGTGCACTCCTTCACAACGATGAAAAATTTATCATGGACTTTGTACATGAGGTACCGGGAGCTTGCGAGTAAAAATTTAAATTTACAATAAGCTTTGCACTTCTTGATCGCTTGATATTCTTTTGATAGTGGGGCTATAGTTGTCGAAATGAGCTAATGTCGGTAATCTAGATCTGTGTTAATTTGATATTTAACAGTTAATGGCAGACTAAATTTATTTTGTGATATTATGAAAACTAAATTACGCCAGGGCACAATCTTAAGGGCTTGTGTCACACTTAAGAATAGTAGTAAGATCATGTGAAAAACTTAATTCGGTTTCTAAATGTTTACATTCGAATTTTGGGTTTACATTTTGAAAAAAGTACACTTTTTACAATTTTAACATAAAGTTTCCGTTGTAAATAATATAATTGGAATCACGGTTATATAATTATGAAAAAATTCACTTCGTAGTAATACTTTAAAATTTATCTTCATTTAAAATCTTCTTTCTTCGTGGTCAAGCGAATATGATTGTTCGTGGATGCTATAACGTCACCGATAGGTAAAGTAACGTCTACTTAGTGTTTACGCTCATGTGACAGACCGTGTTGATTGAAATAATGAATATTCAAGCGAAAAATAGGTTTAGATCTTCGAGAGAAACTTACGGTGACGCAGTTATTGGTTATGTTTGTTTGAAACACGAGAATGCGAAATGTACAATTCGAGTAAGAATCTGTCTAGAATATCGTGTAGATAAAAAGATTACACCTGTATAATTAAAATAAACGAGAAAAACGATAAAATTAGAAGCCTTCAATGCCTAGATTGTGTATAGGAATTTTGACATTTATTAGAGGAGACTAAATTTTTTAGTTCAATAATATTATGTTCAATTAATTATCGTATTCTTAACAAGACATATTAATAAATACATAAATTTAGTAGACGTGTGCATTCTTTCGGGTCGAATGTCTCAAATTCGATTCGATTCGCCTTATTTGTTGGATCGGATTATTTCGATTCGCCTTATTTATTGGATCGGATTTTTTCGATTCGATCAGCCGCCCGTCGAATGTCGAATATTCCACATCCGAAAAGCGTTCAATCGAATGTTGGATTTTGAAGATACGACCGGCGCAGGATTTTGCTTGCAATTTTTAATCACACATTATACAATATACATACATTGAATAATTGTATTTTAATTTTATGTCATCATATTTGAGAAATAAAAAAATATGAATTAAATAAATTATTTCGTTTAGGCACATTATTGTTATATAATTTTAACTAATTTCCTAAAATTATACAAGTATTAATTTTATCAAATAAAATAATTGGTAAATAAGTTTTTCAAATTATTATGATTAGTTTATCATATCGGAATCGCGAGTCGAAATAATTTGTTTTTGTCTTATGCGATTCATACATATCACTCAAAAGAATGTGTATTAAAATTGTTTAAAGAATCGGGCAACGAAATTTGTCTTTAATGAAATAACTACAAAATTGAATTCTTTACGTCTGCAAACTTGAGACAAATAATTATACGCACAAAGACTATATACAGTTATATATATTCAACAATTTTAATATTTTTAACTAACTCACTAAAGTTAATGCTACACCAGTGTGTCCAGATTTGACACGCGAACGTTACGCACACAACGCATACACGCTTTGATTTCATATAGCGATCAAACTTACACAACTTTAAATGTCAGTGCGTATGTGTGAATCCTCGCGCACGCAATATCTGCTGAAAGTTCATATGAAATTGCATCTGAAGAGTTTTATAATATAAAATAAATTTTACAAATTTAATAATCAAATATTTGGGAACAAAATTTCTTAATTAACTAAAATTATTTTTAGAAAATTCTAGTATACAAGTGTGAATAAGAGATTTGATTATTTAAAAAATTGAAAAACATGTTTAATTTAGCATAAGAAATTTAACTTTGAAATTTGTCTAGATAGAAATAAATTTCAAAAAATTTCCTTTAGAATAAAGTACCTCAAAAAAGTTTTTAGAATACTTAAAACCTTTTACATGAAAATTTCATCAAATAAATGTAAATAAAATATTTGATTATTCAAAAATAAATTATATTGTATTTGGATATAAATGATTTAGAGACTATCGAAGTGTGAATAAATAGTTTGATTCTTTAAATATCAAATATATTATATTTAAATTTGAATACTAAATTACATGTTGAGATTTCTGTGATATGAAGTGGAAAATATTTATTTGGAATAAAATATCATTAAAAATTTGTGGAATAGTTAAAATCTTTTACATCACGTGTTATTATAAAAATGAAGATGCTTTAACAGTAGATAAAAGTACAAGTGAACCTGTAATTTCTGATGGCAGTGCATATACTAAAATTATCTTTTAAAAGATCTTACGTATTCCAAAAAAATTATTTAAAGTATTTTAGTTTACTATAAAAGTTTGTCGAATTATCTTCATACCAAAGAAATCTCAATTTGTAGTTTCGCATGCGAATTCAGATATAATTAATTGGCTTTTTTTAATAATCAAACCTTTCATTTACATTTATACATTGAAATTGTCATATACAAATTTTTAAGTATTCTAAAACTTTTTTTTAAAGTATTTTATTTTTATAATATTGGTCACTTTTACTTAATAACAAAGAATCACAATGAGTAATTTCGTATGAAAATGTAAATATAATTTATTCATCAAAAAAGAAAAGAAACCTTTTGTTTGCACTTATATATTGAAATTGTCACGTAAAAGATGTTATGTATTTCAAAATATGGTATTTAAAGTATTTTACTCCATAGTAAAGGTTTGTCGAATCAAGTTCATACAAAAAAATTGTTTAGTAATTGTAATTTCGTATGTGAATTAGAATATAAATTATTAAATTGCTTAAATATTGAACCCCTTAATTAACACTTGTTTATTAAAACTATCATGTAAAAGATTTTACACATTATAAAATTTTGATTTTAGGGTTAAGTTTTCAAATTATATCTTCCGTCATTTCGAATTCGGCAACTCTTTTGCGCCTCTTTTGCACGGAATCCAGCAGAGTCGAAAGAAACATAAAAACCGAGCAAGCTGTCGATTTGTATTTTGTAAGCAGTGCTCCTACACACTGTTGTGTTTCATATAGCAATCTAACTAACACAACTTTAGCTAACAGTGCGTACATGTGATTCCTCGCGCACGCAATATCAGCTGTAGGTACAAGGAGCCTTTAGCCAGAGAAAACTCAGAGAACCACTGCGAACAGCAGACACACGCACATGCGCACGCAACCATTCTCACCTACGTACTGCTGTGTGCGTTGTGTGCGTAACGTTCGCGTGTCAAATCTGGACACACTGTGCTACACCATAAAACTCTACAACTGAAACAAGACATAGTAATTTGAATTTTTGAAATTTGAATAAACTTTACACAAAAAACTCTGTACAATAGAAGAGAAAACCCTACTGAACATAACTTTATTAATCATTTTTTAAGCACAATGAAATTGTACAGCTTACAACTGCACACTGAATTGTAGAAATTAAATTTTGTACATTTAATGAACTCTATTAGAATCTACGAGGAAATATTCTACATCCGATTAAATACTTTTTTATTATTTTAATTTCAAGGCCATGACACACTTACCCGATTCCTACCTTACTTTTTTAAACTAAATTTCGGCCACCCGAAATAAGATATCAATTATAATAGACCAGCATACAAATTTCAAACTAAGTTGCACAAACTTTCTCAAATAATCAGTATCAAAGAAAGTAGAATTAAAAAAAAGTATCATTAAAAAAAAATCCGAACTTAACTGAAAGAAAAAATTCTAAATTGTGACTTGTAAGTCAACCTGAAGTTTTAGGCAATGCATTATATCTACCTTAAGAATACGTAATTAAGACTTAAGACCTCATGTCAGATGTAAAATCTTATACACCCGAGATTACCTTCAATTCGGGTTCCATTATACGAGCGCGTCATGGTTCCCTACAACGAGCAGCTCATCGTGGCCTCTTCCCCCACTACTATGGGGTAAACCGCGTTCGAATTTAAAACAGTAACGATCATAACAATAAGTAGGGTATGGAGCGGTTACCTCTCGCGCTCGTTGCAGAGAACATTTCGATGCTCGAGATTCTCGTTGGAGGGGATTTTGAGTGTATTTGAAAGCCCTAATATTTACTTTGCTGAATAATGCGAAGAAGGCATCCGAAAAAAAATAAAACTAAAATTCGAAGTCAGATAATATCTTTCATTTATTTTCTTCATTTGAAAATTCTACATTATTTTCTTATTGCCTCAAAAAACCTTAAAATTCACCATTTTGGAACGATTCAAACACCACGAAAATATTTTCTGGCTTTTCTGGAATATGCATTTACAATTTTTTGAATTCCAAACCCTGAATCTGTTGACCCTTAGCTCAAACGATTCGATTAATAATATTCCACTTCCATACCTGTGTAACATTAGAATACAACCCCTTTAAAAATCTTGAGTTAAACAATATTTTTCTAAATGAGCTTTTTAATTTTTATTACTAGTTATTATACATATTTTTATAACCAAATATTTAAAATTTGTTGAATTTTAATTAACATATACAACTGACTAACTTAGTCTCTGAATGTGTAACATAAGATTGAAAAAAAAATTCTTTCGTCTATGACGATATAAAATTAAAATACAATTATAAAATGTATGTATATTATGTAGTGCCTGATAAAAAAATTCAAGTACGTCTAAACCAACTCATTCGCTGATACTCGTTTCTGATTCGAATGATCTAAAATTAATAATTGTTAGGTTAGAGTACATATATGACAGATTCAAATTATAATTTTAACTTTTGTAAAAGTCTGAGCATTTTTATCCTCGTGAACAGTGAACAGTTTGGTCGGTGTTTTAATCATCGTAGTAGAATTATATTTGTGTTCACACCACTGTGACGTCACGCGAATTTTTGGATATTAAACTATATTTTAAGACTATTTTAAAAAAACATGCAAACCCCTAATTTTGGGAAACAATACTAATAGTAATACAGACGTATATAGACAAATCTTGGTTTCGGTAATAAATAATCAAATTTCAGATATTGTAAAATTACAACTTTTTTTTCTAAACCGAAATTTGTCTATCTACTTCCGCTCTTACCTTTGATAGTCTGATACTATTACTAAAATTATGAAAACAGAATTTTATTTATTTTGGACACAAACATATAGAAACTCAAAATCAATCAAACTTTCTAATTCCCTACACGTATTATATGCCCTTGAAAATGTAATTACTCAAGATAATAATTACGTCATCATAAAAAATTAATATTCTAATGATTAAAGACATCTCAAAACCACTATGAAAAAATTACCTAATGAAATTGATTATTTATAAATCATAAATTTAAAACCATTTTTCATATTGCCAGTCCAGATATTCATATGCTTCTGAAAATCCACTAGTGTTAGACCAAATTCAATTGTTCATAGCACTGTCATTTAAAAACGAGATTAACTGTCTACGAAAAAAGAAAAAAGCATTAAATTTCAGAACTTATTTTACAAGAAAACTGATGAGTAAACAGTTTTTTCAAAAAGAACGTTCCTGATTTTTTCAAAACAAATCATTGCATAAAGATAATGTGATAAAACTATTTCCCCCATATCGTTTTGAGTGAATTTTTTATTTGGCTTAGTCTGTATGTTTTATTCCTAATCGCACAAATACTATTTGGTCTATTTAACAAATAAACTTGCTTGATTCAATTGAAATTTTAATTTATTTAAGTATGTCCTCTTTGGATCTAGTAAATCAGACTTTGATCAAATCAATTTCTTTGTTGAATAACATGCTTAAATCGCAGTTCTTTCTTGTTTTTCCATATTGAAAAAAGTTTCAAAATTTTATATTGGAAATTTATATTAAAAAGTGTTTGCCTATTTTAGAACGATTTAAGCGCTTTTGTATGGTGTTGAAATTTCAATTTTAATCAATTACAGCTCGTAGAAGAGATGAAGGTAGAGATAAAGATAAAGATAAAGGTCCTGAAAACCCAGGGTATATAGATACTTATGGCAAAGGCCAACTGGATAGACATGACCCAAACATAATCCCACGCACACACCCTATGAGTACTTATCACCAAGACCATGCGGGTGCTTATGATCCAGGCCTTCTGGCTGCTTGGAACCAAGAGACAATGGGTCCTTATATCCCAAACCCTATGGATACTTATCACCAAGACTATACGGGTGGTTATGCGCATAGCTATGTGGGTCCTTATAACCCAAACCCTATGGGTACTTATCACCAAGACGATGCGGCTGATTCAAGCCTTTTGGCTGCTTGGAACCAAGAGCAAATGGGTGCTTTAAACCCAATTTGTGTGAGTACTCATCACCAAGGCCAAACGGGTACTCATGATACAAGCCTTGTGGGTACTCATAGCCAAGGCCAAATGGGTTCTCATCACCAGAGCGAAATCAATATAAATGATTTAACGGGAATTAGCCCATATCTCAAGCCGCTTAAGACCAGGGCAAACCAATCGCCTCCTTCTGACCGAGTCTACGATGGACCCCAAACAGCACGTACAGATCTCTCAGTGCGTCAAAATCCTGATATCGTGGAGAAAAGGCCTATTATCGATACATCCAGACTTATGAAGAAGAGGTCTTCTAGAATTTCACGTAGACGAAGTAAAAATCCGTAGAAATGATCCTAAATACTTCATTAACATACCAGACGGGTTCAAGAAAATGAATACTTCATCCCACGTTTTTTTGAACTCTGAATCCAACTTAGTTTACATTTGAATAAATTGAAATTAATATGCTACTTTCAATATGCAATTAGTCATTTTCAATTAAAAATCGGCGAAAAATAATTGTTATTGCGTCAACAAAACTAGTTCACTGATTTTAGTTGATTTAAATTTTGAAGGATTTATATTCAGAGATATATAACTATATTTTATTTTCTTGATCTAAATAAATATATCATTTATTTGAATGTTGCATTTATTATATAATAATTCAACGATATTAATGTGAACAAAGAAATATTGCGTCCAGAAAATGTTGCTTTCATAGGCATTTGAAAATAAAGTAGTATTTTTTAATTCTGCCACTTATACCTTCGAAATAAAATAATTTTTTAATTCTGTTTTTGAAAATACATAGTATTGTTATGTCACAACTACGTAAAAACTCACTTTGATCGAAAGTTCCTCGTTTTAAGCTAGGAATAATATTATTAATCAGTATTATAAAATTATGAAGTTAATTACAAGAATCTGAATATCGAATCAATGCATATAAATATGGCATGGGCAATTGGTAAAAATATCAAACCACAGTGAAAGAAAGAGGTAGAGAGAGAGAGAGGTTCGGTACCTTATAAGTTCTTTATGTTCCCTTAAGTAATCCTCACAGGTGTGACTAAGATGCGATTTCCACAGGTGTGACAGCGATGGAGTGAATATCCCACAGGTGTGACAAGGGCACAACAACTATTCTTCTTGACACTGAGTCTAAGATCGTTTCAAGGATACACTGGAGAAAAAAGCCGTCAGGTTATACTATAAAATTGTTATTAAGTACAATGTTAGTAGCTGCTTCTGTCAGTAACTTTTGCTATCACCTTTCAGGTAGGGCATGTGAATTTCGGGTCAGTTTTTTCCCGTTTTAACTATCTTCCGACAAGTGAATTTTATTTATTTATTTTATTTTTTTGAAAAGCTTTCGTTATCACCTTTCGTGTGGGGCATGTGAAAAATGTCAGAAGTTTTTAGTGTTGGTCGAGAATTTACCATCTAACTCAAAATCAATGAATTTCGGGTCAGTTTTTGTTTTTTCGAGCAAGATATTGCATTTAGAAACGTAGGACGCATTTTACACCTATTGTTATTAAAGTATTAAAATGGTCAACAAAAATGATTTAAACATTTACGTATATAGGTATCTAAAGTTTTTTTAATCGTTTTACTGTAACTATTAAAAACGCATACAAAATATGTATCTAACCTAATGTTAATTGCGTCTGAAATATAAACGTTATTTTTTCAAGATTATTTGTCATTGTTCACCAATAAAAAGAATATTTTATCGACGATGGCACATAAGACTATTCAATCTGAGTGCGAATCGGCCATGCGCGTACCAAGCGTTCACAGTTTTACATCGCCTATTAGCTACTTCATTTTTGGTTGATTGAGTCCAAAACCTCTGAAAAGTTGCCTCATTTCTCGACAAGTCTTCGCCTTCCATCCTTGCGAATGGCCTCTTTCGCGTGAGCGATTTCCTGCAGGTTGGTTAAGGAGGTGAGCTCCTTACGGAGCTGAAAGTTCTCTTTGCTTTCCTCCGCCAATAAGTCAATTGGCGGGAAGCTCGCTAGGACCAGCACAGCACTCGTCGACACATTTCGTAATGCTAAGAAAATGCTCATCTCCATACCTCTCTGTGCCAGGAACAGCTTCTTCAGGATAGCATGGTTGTTAAGGGCACTTGTTCAGATCGGAGCTGCATAAAGCAGCTTCGAGTTTACCACGCTCGCCACCAGCCTTCTCTTAGCTTCCCTGGGTCCACCAATGTTGGGCATGAGCTAAGTCAGGGTGGCCCTACATTCGATGGCTTTGGCTGTCGCGATCTGCTAGTGTTCGCCGAAGCTAAGCCTTCGATCCAACTGCACGCAGGTACCTACTTCTCTTTTTCCACACCATCACACGATCCCCGAGAACGATCTTCGGGTATTGGAAGGATCTCCAGTCCGTGACCAGCAAAGCCTCGGTCTTTTCAGAGGCCATTTTTAGGCATCTGCTATCCAACCAATGCTTTGCGCGCCACTGACTTTCATTGATCCTCAGTTCCAGGATTTTGACGTCGTCAACGGCGCACACGACAAGTGCGTCATGCGCGAAGCCGATGATGCTCGTTCCAGCAGGCAGATCCATGCGCAGGAAATCGTCGTACATGACGTTCCAAACGACTGGACACACCCGCGACCCTTGAGGGGCGCCACATGTTATCTCTTCTTTGAGAGACCATTTATCGCCCTCGCATATCACCCACCTGTCGCTCAGATAGTTATCTATCATTCGCAACAGGTAGTCTGGAACCTTTTTCTGCATCATCGCCTCGATTGCAGATGTTCCATCTCGTGATATTGAATGCATTGCGTATGCCAATGCTGATAAACACGCAGAATCCCTTACGCTTACCAATTCCTGTTCTTGCTTTAGTGGCGATGTCCACCACTGCCTGGATGGCGTCAACTGTGGACCTGCCTTTTCGAAAGCGGAACTGGTTTTCCGAGAGACCATTCTCGCGGAGCATGTGACCCTGTAGTCTTTGTAGGATCATTTCCTCCAGAAGTTTCCCCTGCGCATCCAATAAGCATATTGGTCTATACGATGAGGAATCTCCTAGAGGTTTGTTGCCCTTCCTCAGAAGGACTTCTAGGAGGATTTCCGGGTATACCCCGATCACCTCTTTGAGGATCTCGTTCGGCAACCTGTTGATCCCCGGCGCTGTGTTTACCTTGAGCCTTCCACCCGCTCTCTTCAGTTCTTCGAGAGTGAAGAGTTCCTCGCTCCGGACGATGCAGGGACTGGGGTCCTGTCTTTGGAACGGCTATACATGCGGAAAGAAGCTTCGCACGATGTACTTGACTCGATCGGCATTATCCAGGCCCGGGGTCTTTCTTCTAGCCACCAATCTCTTAGTGACTATTTTGAAGGCGAGACTCCATGGGTCCTTCTTGACTTCCCCGATCCAGTCTTTCCAGCACTGAAGTCGGCTTTTCTTCATGCCTTTCCTCAGAGCTGATGTTACTCTTTTCCATGCCTCGCGCAGCAGAGGATCACCCTTTGAGCGGGTAAAACTCCGCCGTGCTGTAAGGCATTTTTGACGCAGCACAGACAACTGGTCGTTCCACCAGTACATCGAGTCCTCGGTACGTCTCTGCCCGCGGCGAGGCATGGAGTGGTCACATGCTGCGACCACTTTCCGCCTCGTCGCCCGCACAGTGTCCTCCAACGACCCAGCAGACCTTGCCCAACCAAGATCATCCATGATCCTGGTTTCTTCAAGATGTTCGCGAAGCTTGTCTTAGCTGAGTCGTTTTGTGTTCCAGGAGGGGCTTCTTACCTTGCGGCCCCTTCCCGTATTCACTGGGTGGCTCCGTTCCTAGATGCTAAACCCAATGCACTTGTGGCCACTCAGGGTTATTACCTCAAGGACACACCAGTCGCCTATCCTTGAGGCAAGACGGGGCGCAGCAATCGTGAGTTCGATAATCGACCCCCCCCCCCGCTCCTCATCTGAACATAAAATCTCTGCTTCGATTCAATACAATCAGTTCATTCCTGGTGACCATCTCACCGACCATGATTCCCCTCCTATCCAGACGGGCTTTTCCACACTCGGGCGACTTACTATTAAATTCACCTGCAATAAGGGATCGCCCACTAGCCTCTTTGAGGCTTTGATCAAGGAGGAGGATCTGTCTCTCAAAGATATCGAAAGGATCGTTGGGAGAGAAGTAGCAGCTGTACACAGGTACCCCTAATACCTCCACCCAAACGAACCCCGCGTCGGTCTCCATGAAATCCGCGATGCTCAAATCAGGGCTGCAGACAACGAACCCAGCCCTCTTTGATGCATCCTGGTACCAAGCAGAGTTTTCGAACCATTTGCGTTGCTCACTAATGAGCAACACATCGGCCCTCCTCTCCCTAGCAGTCTGCATCAGAAGGTTCTGGGCTTCCTTCCCTCTCCCGAGGTTCAGCTGTAAAAGCTTCACTTTCCACCCCTCAACCTCCGGAGCTCCGCCCTGAATATTGGGCAAGAGCCGCTCCCCGAAGAATGGGCGACATCTGTTTCACCCCTATCAGCGCAAGTCAGGCACCGAGGGGGAGCCATGCACTCCTTGGCCACGTGTGACGCGCCCCCACACCTCCAGCAGGCATCCTTCCTGCCTGGAAGCGTGTGGCCACACGACACATGGCCATATCCCTGGCACCTGAAACACCGCGCAACCTCGACATGCTCTCGGATGCGGCAGTTCACCCACCCTACCCTTAGCCTACCAAGAACGAGCAAGCTCCGAGCGTCCGCATCGGTTAAACGGACCACCGCATTCTGCACACCGCCAAAGCGTTTGTACAGCCTGGTTTGTCTGGCTTGCCCAGCGCGGTGCATAGCGCGGCAACAACCTCTTCTCTTGTGACTGTCTCCTCGAGGTCCCTAACTTCAAGGGACCTCTTCGAGACCAAAGGTTTAACTTCACCTCCCCTTTTTGAGGACCAGGAGGATCTCCTCCCGCCTGGTTCTCCGAATGGAGAGGACCTCCGCTCCTGCATTTTGGGGGTCTACCTTCGCCTTCATAGCTTTCAGGATAGCGGCGTAGGACTCTCCATCGTTCGCCGACAACCTGATAGCGTCGCCCGATCTGGCGGCCGGAGAGCGTTTCGGAAACCTCCCCTTTATTTTTGGTTCCTGCACAGAGGGCACAGGAACCTCTTTCTTCTTCTTCTTCTCTTTTTTTTCGTTTTCTTTTTTTCCACCAGCTGCCATTGCCCATCCTTTTTTGGGGTCTGGCCTTTGGTGGCCGTAGCGTAGGATGGGTATAAGCCACCTTTCCCTTTCTTGGGAAGCCGATCCTCGGGGAGAGAAGGAGCAACCCTCTTTTCCCCCTTTGTCAGCTTTTTTGGGGTATCTCCCAGAGACGCATAGCGCAGTCTCCGGAAGATACCCATCTTTTTTGAGGCGGGATAGGATTTCAGCCTTTTCTGGATTTCCACCCCGCTTTCTAGTAGGCACTTTTGGGTGTCGAGCATACCACTCAACACTTCAGTTGCCTCATTTACCGAATCTTTTACAAAGCCAGAGTTATTCCTCAGCATACCCTGTTGGATAACGCTGAGGGCCCTGGCTAACCTCTCCATCTTTTCATTTTGCTCCTTCAGTAGCTGAAGGACGTCTTTTCATCCCTCAGCCCCTGGAAGAGTGTGTGAGGGCGTATCTGGTGCCTTCACCTCTTCACCTCTTTTATTTACATTAGAATTCATATTAAATTATCGTCGTGTCTTAAGACGGTTCACCTATCATGGGAGCCCTACCGTAGTAGGGCTACTATCCCCGCTTGTATATATCCCTAGTTATGTGCATCGAAACCGAGAAGCGGCTTATCGAATGGTCGATCTTATCGGCACATAAAAATGAAGCAAGTAAGAAGGTTACGGGATAAGTCCACGCCATAATCGTGCTAAAGGTTTAACGTCATCCCTATCGACCGAGCGGTGTCGGGACCGCCCCGACACCCGACCCGGACTTCAGGCTAGACGGTGTACGATTTATCCTACGCAGCGTCGGATATAAGGAAATACTGACCAGGTAATCCTTCATTCCTGCGCGCGGGCTTCCATGATTTCAACCCCGAAATTGGCTCCAGACAGTAGAAACGTGAGCGATTTTCCCAGTTTAACATGTGGTTTCACGGGATCTTTGCCCTTCGCGGCCGAACACCGGAGCGACTTACATTTACCCATATTATTTCCACAGAGGTAAGGTACTGATATCGCGTCCTACCCTGGTCGGGAGGATACTACTCCTCCCTTGGCTAGTCTATCGGGAATATCCACCAGGCGCCGGCTGCAGCCCATTCACTCAGCAGTGCATTCGTTCTGGTATGTGTGGGTGTCGGTATCGTGCATGTGGTTGTGATGTGACGGCGAGGGGTCACGAGGGAAGTTCAGCGTCATCGCCACATGCGCATTTGGGGCGATACTCCTATTAAGGGGCCCCCGCATTCACACTGTTTTCACTTATGCGGCATCAGGGAACCTGTTCCCTTGAACAGGTTGAACCTTGTCCCCTGATGCTTTTGCTCCACACCGCGTCCTCACGCTCTTAAAGGTTCGAGGAAGGCGTGCGCCCGGCAGGCCCATAGCTAGGGAAAGCCTGTCTATAGGGCTCCCTTGACGGACATCCTGACGACGACAGCCCAGTTGCTGGCAGAGTCCTTTCGGCTACTACCGTTGGAGAGCTGCGGGACGCGTCTGCTCCGTGCGTGACCTCACGCATTACTCTGGGCGGGACGCTGCCCTCCCGCGAAACGTGCTCTCGGGTGTTGGATGTGTTCTGTTCAGTGTCGCTGTGAATGTGTTGTGTCATGTTGCTGTCTGTGTGCTGCCTCCTCCTTTCTCATCCGGGCTGGGGACCGGCAATGGCGGAGTTTTAAACAGTTTATTAAAAACTTTCATGAAAATGGTATCACCTGGAACTTTCCAACTGAAGTCACTTCAGTAGATTGACGAATCCCCAAACTTTCTAGATTTTTGCTAGTATCCATCACAATCTTCTCATTTTCTTCTGTCATATAACTCTCACTGCCTTCCATGACATTCTCTGAATAACTTTAATCGGGATCTCGTCTAGTTTTTCAACATCAAGTGGACGATCGGATGGTTCCTGAGATAAAAAAAAATGTAAAAGCAGATTTTTTTATTCATACGAAATATATCACGTGAATTGCAATATTCACCTTTTCTGAAAGTTGTTTGTGCTGGTATTGGTACCAAGAAGAAGATAGGATTGGTTCTTCAGAGTCAGGTTCTAGGTAGATTTTATATCTTTTTGGTCTTCCCGAACTCCTGATGAACGAAAAAATATTTCTCCTACATATTTAAAAAAACAAGAGTACATTAAACCTGTTTATTTTGGGTCATTCAATTTAGTGCAATGCAATGATAAAATTATAACTTTCAATTTGTTGTATAATGTATTAAAATTATAATATATACTTTCTTCTTATGCACACGACTTTTCAGGTTAAAGCTTGGATTTACCCAGGAAAAATTAACCGATCGAAATAGGTCCGTTTGAATTGCATTTGAATGGAGGTGGTCATTTAATCGACGTTGTGTTCTAAAACTGATTTGAAATAAATGGTAAAGTATATCCAAACCAAATCTTGCTCATTTGCCAAAATCGGCTGAAAAGTGTCATAGTTATTCAATGTTGAAATACCGAAGGTCTAAATGACGCACCCTGTATATGGAGTCCCATATAGAAAGAGTAGAAATGACCAACCTCGGACTGTGTGAATTGTAATCCTTATTTATTCATCTTGATTACGTTTCGATGACTAAATGTCATCCTCTTCAGATCATCTTACATATAATGAAATTTGAATTTCCTTTAATTCTTCCAGTTTGTCCAACATAAGTTGTCTAACAATCCAAACTGTTGGACAAACTGGAAGAATGCTGCTTATCAGATGTGAAGAACATAAGAAAAATATTAATCTAAATGAAAAATACCATAATGTGGTTACAAAACATAGAATAAATAATAAAAGTGATGCAGGATCTCAACATGATTTTGATTGGGACAATATCAAAATTTTACATAAAGAACCAAACTACTTTAAAAGAATTAGTGCAGAAATGTTTTTCATAAAAAAGGAAGGAAAAAATATCTTAAATGTTGTTTCTGATTTAAAAGATTACAATCCTTCATATGATATAATTTTAGATCAACTTATATAATATAAAACAATCATTTTAATAAAAGTATTTAATAAAAATTTGATTCTATATTCTACTACACTTGTATTTCGATGTTTTCTATTGCTACGGTACTGTTATCAAATTTGTCCTGTATTATTCCGTTAGCTTGCGTTTAAATCCTTAGTAGTTTCTGATCGTTGGCATAATGATGCCACTTAATCCGACAAATTTAATGATAATATCAACGTTTATTGTAAAATTGTGGAGAAAATTATTTAAGAATTTTTAAATTAAATGAATCTAAAGCTGCATGTCAATTGGATTTTCACAAATTTTGACTACAGTTGTTTTTAATTTTAATAGTGACACATTTTCCAATGATGTTGTTTTTTCCAAAATTTAAAACATCGTGGAAAGTTGCTGACTGCGGTTTTTTTGATTTTGACAAAATCTTAGTGATGTTCCTGTAAATCTTGTGTTTGTAATGACAAGTAATTTTTTTGTTTGGTTGCTTATGTTCATTAATTGTTAACAATTTTACAATTTTGTTTTTTATTGTACATAGATTAAAGGAAATTTAAATTTCATTATATGTAAGATGATCTGAAGAAGATGACATTAGTCATCGAAACGTAATCAAGATGAATAAATAAGGATTACAATTCACACAGTCCGAGGTTGGTCATTTCTCGTCTTTCTAATGAAGAATTTCGTTCGGACGTAAAACCTTTTATATTTTAAACAGAGTCCCATATAGTTTCTTATGTCAAATCGTACACGTAAATTGAGACCAGTAAATCACATAGGAAAATTTATAGGAAAGGATATAGGATCCTATGACATTTCCCATATAAAATTCCCTATGTTCATTTCCTATGGAAAATCCATGTAAAACCCTAGTGGATGAATAGACATTAAATTCAATCCGAAACATTCTGAAATGTATAACAGAAAATATATAACAGAAATATATAACATAGGAAATTTCTCGAAGCAATTCCATGAGGATTTTTAAATAGGCTTTACTATATGAAATGAACATAGCAAATTTTAAAGTAAATCCACAAGGAAATTTTATATAAGGAATGTTATAGGATAATGCATAGGATCCTATACACGTTCATATAAATTTTCCTATGTGATTTACTGGTCCCAATTTACGTATACGATTTGACATAGGAAACTATATGGGATCCCATATAGTTTCCTATATACGCATATATATTGCAAAAGAGTACTTATCTGTTTATATGAATACGTTTTTCAAATTTTTAACAGCTATGTTATTGTGAGATTCACCTTGAAGCTGATTAAAATCTCACACGGTTATAGAAACACGTGGTAGCACCAGCCAAGAAGCATATTTTTTTCTAATTAATTATAACCTCACTGCACTTGAAGAGATCAGATTCACGGACGCAACTTATTGACTAACACATACTTTGGATTTCCACCGTTTTTAATAAAATAAACTGACTTGGCTTTATACAGGACTCTGCCAAAAGAAAAAGCTCAGACGTGAACAAACTGTAGTTGATCCTTTCAAAACAATCGAACATCATTGTGTAATTTAGTAGGATAAAAAGAGACGATCGATATTCAGTCGATCAAGCATCAGAAACTTCGGTAGGGTATCGATTTTCCAAAATCGGATTTCTCCGAAATACATTTTCTCCAAAAATCAGCAATTTCAGAGCGTACTAATGTCAGCATGCAATGTAGGAAGACAAGAGTGGCGTATGGTTTCAAAAAAGCGTGAAAGTCGGTAAGGTAGGCAGGTTTTTAAAAAATAAAGAAACAGATGGCACGAAGAACATATTTCTAATGAGGTTACTGAAGTATTCTGCGAAAATATTATTTTGAATGCGAAGAAGTATTTGTGATGATTTTTCAAAGAGCTCGTCATTGTAAGAAGTAAACCAGGTGATCTAAGTGCTTAAAATACACCTTCCTCAGGGAAGTTGAGCTGAGAACGGAAATTTAAGATACCTGGTTTATATTTTAGAGATCTTGTCATATTGAAAATTATATTTAGTAGTCCAGGTGCTTAAAAAACATCTTCCTCAGGCAACTTAAGCTGAGAACTAAAATTTAAGATACCTGGTTTATATTTTAGAGATCCCGTCATTTTGAAAATTATATTTAGTAGTCCAGGTGCTTAAAAAACATCTTCCTCAGGCAACTTAAGCTGAGAACTAAAATTTAAGATACCTGGTTTATATTTTAGAGATCCCGTCATTTTGAAAATTATATCTAGTAGTCCAGGTGCGTAAAAAACATCTTCCTCAGGGAACTAAAGCAGAGAACTAAATATTAAGATAAATAGTTTATATTTTAGAGATCTAGTCATTTTGAAAATTATATTTAGTAGTTCAGGTGCTTAAAATACATCTTCCTCAGGGAACATAAGCTGAGAACTGAAATTTAAGATACCTAGTTCATATCATAGAGATCCCGTCATTTTGAGAATTATATCCCTGAGGAAGGTGTATTTCAACACCTGGACTACTAGATATAATTTTTAGAATGACTGGTCCACTAAAATACCATTCGGATATCTTAATTTTCAGTTCTCAGCTTAAGTTCCCTGAGGAAGATGTTTTTTAAGCACCTGGACTACTAGATATAATTTTCAAAATGACGGGATCTCTAAAATATAAACCAGGTATCTTAAATTTTAGTTCTCGTCTTAATTTCCCTGAGGAAGATGTTTTTTAAGCACCTGGACGACTAGATATAATTTTCAAAATTACGGGATCTCTATAATATGAACTAGGTATCTTAAATTTCAGTTCTCAGCTTAAGTTCGCTGAGGAAGATGTTTTTTAAGTACCTGGACTACTAAATATAATTTTCAATATGACAAGATCTCTAAAATATAAACTAGGTATCTGAAATTTCAGTTCTCAGCTTAAGTTCCATGAGGAAGATGTATTTTAGGCACTGGGACTACTAAATATAATTTTCAAAATGACAGGATTTCTAAAATATAAACCAGGTATCTTAAATTTCCGTTCTCAGCTCAACTTCCCTGAGGAAGGTGTATTTTAAGCACTTAGATCACCTGGTTTACTTCTTACAATGACGAGCTCTTTGAAAAATCATCACAAATACTTCTTCGCATTCAAAATAATATTTTCGCAGAATACTTCAGTAACCTCATAAGAAATATGTTCTTCGTGCCATCTGTTTCTTTATTTTTTAAAAACCTGCCTACCTTACCGACTTTCACGCTTTTTTGAAACCATACACTACTCTTGTCTTCCTACATTGCATGCTGACATTAGTACGCTCTGAAATTGCTGATTTTTGGAGAAAATCGATACCCTACCCAGAAACTCGCCCCTGAAAGGAGTCGAAAGTCGGCTACAAATTCATCGGATCTCTCTCTTTCATATGAATGCAGCAGTAGTAAGAAAAATAAAAAGATGTCGAATTGGTTTTTAAAAACGATTGAGAATGACGATTTTAGAAAACTAAATGTGGAAAACAAAGGAAAGTGTAAACTTCGCCAGTTTCATGAGTGATTGAAAATGTGATCTGTAAAGAAAAAGATGTCTATTTCCCACGCTAACGTCTATTCTACGAATGAAACGCAGAATATTGTGCCTTTATCTGCAATTCAGTATTTTTCACCAAAAAATGAAAACGACTTCAATAAAACAAAGAAATATAAAGTGTGGTTAAAAAATAGCCAAGATGAAAAAAATGATGTTCTCCTAAATGCGTATATTTTACTTTTGGGCAGTAAGAAATTTAATTTAATTTTTATTTTATTTTATCGTATTCAGTTTTTAATTTCATTTTAATTCCATTTTTAATTTCATTTTAATTTTATTTAATTTGATTTTAATTCTATTTAATTTGATTTAAGTAAGTGTTTAAAGCGAAAAAATGTTTAATTTTAATTATTTTTGCTTAGAACAGAGAATTCAAAATTTATCCCAACAATTACGAACTTGTAAATTCAACCGTTTTATATTACATAAACAGTAATGAAATAAAACGCCTTTTCAGCCTACAAATATATTTCTATTTAAAAAATTAGTAGATTTACGAAAGAAAAATGTATAATTCTTAAATTTTCTAAAAATTAAATTTCGTGGTTAGAATATGGATCGAAAACTCTTGAGTGAAAACATTTAGAATTCAGTAAAATATAAGTAAATATTTCAAAATTGTAATACTTTCATTTTGAAATAAAAGTGAAAATATTTTAAAGTTCAAAAACTGTACAACAAATTCTGATCATTTTTCAATTTAAACGATGTAAATTCAGGATTGTAATTCAAAAATCATGTGTTCTCAGACATTTAACAATACATATAAGATTTTACACGCAGCATACTTGAAATATTTAAGTTCTAAAAGTTTTAAATTGAAACTCATGTACTAGGTAATGTTTGTGGAATAACTAAAATTTCGCTCAATTCAAACTTACAATGTTACTGCTTAATGGCACATTTACTTTAAATATTGTGTAAAAATATTCCCACTAACTGCCAATTTTGTGTTGATGTACACCCTGGACATTTTTAAGCCTTTAAGTTGAAAATGTATGCATTAATGAATGAAAATTTCAACAACCCCTAGCATTCAGCCGGTTCACTAGGGACTTTATAATTTCATAACTAAAAATAGAAAATATTACTACTGATACAATTTTACTCTGAAACGCTTTAAAACTTCTAATTAATTTGAAAAAATAAAAAACACTTCTAATCATCGACATAATCGAATGAAATGATTTGGAAAAATTTGTAAATAGTTCATGATATATCCCTGGCCAAATTGGCGTAAATATATTCTGTGAGAAAAGTTTTGTGGAACCTCCGTAGCTCAGATGATGGAGCATTCAACCGGCAATCGAAAGGTCCTGGGATCGATACCCAGCGAAGTTGTAAGCGTTCCTTTTTTCACAGAAAAAGGGAAGTCAGGGAAAAGTCAGGGAAATCGTAGTGGTCTGGAAAAGTCAGGGAAAAGTCAAGGAAAAGTCAGGGAATTTAAGGTTTAGTCAGGGAATCGCTGTGGCCAGATCGTGCGTTACTGCGTTTCATTGTGCCGCGGTCAGTTTTTCCAACTCTTCTTCCTTCTTGCTCGGTTAACTCGACGCACTAGACACAGGCTAGCAAAAGTGTTCTCAGATCGTGGAACTTTTCGGCCCTGACTACTGACTGAAATATGTAACATTTTTTATGAAATGTCGTTTTCGAATCCCAAGTGCGAATAAAAGGTGTCATTGTTTAAAAAGAAATCATGCCTAAATTTGGATACGAAATTACATCATGAGATTTCTCTTCTATGAAGTAAAGTTGAAGATTGTTTCGTTTGAATAAAATGCTTCGAAACAAATTTTGTTTAAATAATAGTTTTGTCGATAAATATTACGGAAATGCCTGTTAAAATCAACATTTTGAAGAAAATTGCTTATTTTATTAATTTTACTGGCATTTTGGTAATGATTATCAGCAAATGTATTATACTTTCTAAAAAGCGGTGAATTGTATTAAAATATCTACTAAACTTGCAAAAATTTTGTGCTATAACTATTTAAAATTGTTGACTCGGTAAAATTATGTATGTTTTTCCTGACTCCGCGCAAAAAAAGCGCAAAAGGCACGCCAATTCATAATTTATGGAATATTTAATTTAAATTTAAATTATTTAATAACAACTTAAATTATTTGATTTTATATATTTTCAAAAATATTTGCCCAAAAAAAAAATACCTGAAAAATTTTGTTAAATTTTTAGAATGATTTAGACACTTGAAATATGATTTTGCATTAACATTTGAAAGTCAATAAATGTTAATAATTAACAAAATATATATCGATTTAATCTTTGTGTAGCTTTTAAATCTATCATTGTAATTTAAAAATTATGCACAAAATTGTGTTTTACAATAAATATGAGCTTCAAGTTTAAAATAAATATGTGTTTTTGTTGTATATGCAGAGACTCTTAATTTGAAAATTCAAAAACTCTATAGAAAGGAAAAAAATTAGCTTTTTAGGAAATATATTGAAGTTTTTAAGAGCTAGGTATTTTCTGCTCAAAATTTGCGAAATGATAGAGACGATAAAAACGGACGTAGATATATTAAATGATATATTAAATGTTTGAAAATGAATCAAAGTTGAGTAAAATTCAGAAGTGTAGGGTGAAGTATGAAAGCGTGCATTAAAAATTTTTTAATATATATATTATTACTCGTAGTATAACTATAAAAAAACAACCCTTTATTAAATCACAAAAATACATTGATAGAAAGGAATGGCTGTTACAACGATATTTATGATTAATTTAACCTTACCTTATTGCTGGCATAGATACAGCAATATGAGATTTGTATTTTAACCATCCGATTATAACTGATTAAATATGAATGAATCAACCATATTATTGGTTGCTATGGAAAAATGTATTGTTCGCCTTCCCATATTATATTTCTGATTCGACCAGTTTCACTTACAATATTTTGATTTCTGTATTAAACATCCTGCGTTGTTCAGAGAGAAATATTATTTTATAAATACAATTATAAATTCCCAACCTACAACCGAATGGCTAAAACTCCCAAACCATTTCTATCAGTGTAGTAGAGCTTTCCGTTCATTCTACTCTACGCTTCAATCGAGAGTTGAGTAAACCGTGAATCGCAAGATTTATTCCAACAGCTACATCTATTCACGCAGGAACGAATGAAAGTAATATGCGCCTTGGGCACACATAAAAAATCTTTAATTTCAAAAACTTAAGTTCTTAAAATTAAATTGATATTATGAAAATTTAAACAAAAAAAAGTCGATAAGTGTATTACATAAAATATGAAATATCACATAAATTACTCAGGCAGAATAATAATTTGGAATTCGCAAATGTAAAATCCATATTTTGAAAATATAAAACACAGAAAATAAAAGAACCTTCTTTTAAATGTTTTTATACAAGATACTTCTTAATAATAATGCAATTTTTTAATGTACATTTGAAAATTTAGTTTCACTAAACTTCATACGTCGTTATAATAAAAATGTATACTAAATGTAATTTAATAATTATGTTATATATATCAATAATCATAGTTATAATAATTGATCAAGTGTATTAATTTAAAAAAATATTTTATTAATCATTTATGAAAAAAGTTGATTTATTTTTACTTGAGTAAGGCTAAAAAATTTTATTGACTGTACTTACTCTCACAAGCTCTGAATGACTCTTGCAGTCACTATATAAGAAAGTTCCAAGTTTTATATATCAGCATTGTAAGCGAGCGTGTGCGTGATTCGACGAAAGCGTATCGTACTATATATAAGTGTAGTTATTAGGTTTATATATGTAAGGTTATATGTTTAAGTGTATTTGTAATTTGAAATGTGTTTGGCTACGTCTGAATGGTGTGAATGTATTTGTAAGTTGTGTTTATGTATGTACCGGATGACTATTGGCAGGCTCGAAGTAAGAATTTTTTTTTATTTGAGACAACCATACCATTGCCAGTTCAAATAATACGCCCGATGCTCATTTTACCCGACTACGGTTTGAAGCACCTCAAGCGTCGGTGATATACTTATAAATTTCACGTGAACCCACTTACCCATGTTGGTGCCCTGTCGTCGATAACGTTTTACTCAACTCCTTACTATTCCCTATGTAACGCTTATTGTTATTCACTTTGGGTGAATTAGGTATATATCAAATTGATTTTACCCAACTAGGATTTAATAGATGTTCAAATATCCTTATGTCCCAAGTTTAATCGACAGAGTTGAGTAAAATTACTTCAACTATTTTTCTCCGTGTATGAAAACTATAATTAAAATTAGTTTGTCGAGAAAATATACTCGAAAATGTTAGAACTAACTATGTTCTTAAATGCATGACACGAATGCTAAAATTTGCTGCTTCCTCATTTGATATGCCATGCACGGATTGTTTACTATTTGTACTGAAGTGAATACTGAGCGGCGAATAATTAGACTGTTAAATTCTCTAGTATGCGATGTCGTGTTTCGCATGATTTTGCCTGGTGATAACGACGTCTTGTTTTAAAATATTCCAACTCACTACATTATTTAAAGGTGAATAATAACGATTTTTTTTTAGTGAACGGGACTTTCTTATGCTCTAATTTACGACGAATTTGAGGAATACACCCCCATAACGACACCCGGGCATTGTCATTGACTTTGATGATTTTAATATTAATTCAAAAATTAGGTTTTGTGGTAACATCTATTGGCTTTTATTTGTAAACACAAACGTAAATCGACAATGTTTAGATGGTTAATTAACTTAATTTATTGTTAAAAAAGTTACATCCTAAATAACCAACTAATGTAGGAATTTTTCATGAATAAAATAAGGGCATGTGATACTTGGAAAATCTACGTCCGTTTTCATGTACCTTCACTGAGAGAATATAAAAAATTGCGTTTTTAGCGCCTTTTTGTAACTGAAATTGGGCCTAGCTTTAAATAATATTATCCATTACGCAGCAATGGTAAGTAACTAGCTACTTTTAAATAGTTACTGTAACTAGTTGCTTTTATGGAATAAAAATGGTTGTAACTAGTTCGTCATTGTGAATAAGTAACGAATTGATAACTAGTTAGGTTTTTTTTTTTAATAATGGTAACTATGGAAATCGTTACTTTTTTGTTACATTCGAAATACCATGCAGGCATTTTGTATTACGACATTTAATGTAACTTATTGCTCTTGCAATGATTTTTTTATTTTCACTATTAGCCTTATGGTGGAACTTCCAATGACCAATTTCTAACCAACCAACTTTTATCGTTTGGAATAATTTTTGCAATCTCTACTGTCTCATGAACATAAGAAGCAAGGATTCTTCGTGAATCCTGCTTGTTGATCTAATAAGATTGTTTTTCGAGCAATATTCTCATGTTATTGTGTTCTTTTTTTCATCGTCACTGAGTGGCCAAGTGGAATTGAAGGGTAGACGTTTGAGTTATGCAAAAGAACTTCTTTCAAGCTCCGTATACTTGAATCAATGAAAAGTTTCTATTCTTCATCTTTATAACAATTTGGCTTTATTCAAAAAAGAAAAGCGCCCAACGTCATAGCAATAAACTAATGAAGATTTTTCATCACCAGAAAGAAAATAGTTACTCCCCCTATAGCACAATACCTTCCCTGAATGTTTAAGGAATGTTCCCAGAGCTAAGAAAATGTCCGGGTTTTTTGAATATTCCAAAGCAATGATCTCTGAATGTTACTGTGGTACGTTCCAGAAACGTTCAAAAGGAATATTTAGAGAACCTTCTACAGAATCATTCAGAGAAGATTTGCAGAGAACGTTCCTGGAACCTTCCATAAGAACGTTCAGAGAGCATTCCTAGCGAACGTTCGTAAAACTTTTCGCAGGAACATTAACCTTAAGGTAGAGATCAGATAAGTAAGATATGTCTTGAGAACTGATTTTTTTCTAGTTCTCGAATGGTAATTGCACGGTTCTTTTATAATCGAACATCGTTTAATAATTTTAAGTTATGTCTTTCTTTAGTAAAATATCGTATCAGTGCATTATACGTTTTTTTACTATTAAGCTCATGGATTAACTGGTACGCGTGTCGTCGGTAATTACAATTATAGTATGTAAGACTTATAAAATTAGCAACTAAAATGGACTTCTGGCACCAGATAGACCTTATTGGTTCTTCGTTTCACATCTGTATAATTGTAGAATGTTCTCTATATTTAAATCATATTAAAATATATAATTCAAAGACTAATATGTGTAATTAATTCTTTTTATTTTACCTGTAAATTAATGTCCAAAATTATTTGTAAAAAACATTCCCTACATTAGTATGTTTCAAGCCGCAGGATTATCTATGAGGGAAGCTCCCTGAATGCTGTAGCAAATAATTTTAGGAACAATCCCAAAAAATGTTCCCTGAATGTTCCCGCGAAAAGTTCTAAGAACGTTCGCTGAAAATATTCTTTTAATGTTCCTGCGGAAGGTTCTCTCAATATTCCTTTTGAACGTACTTGGAGCGTTCCGCAGGAGCAATCAGATAACACTGCTTTGGAACGTTCAAAAAACCCGGAAATTTTCTCAGCTCTAGGAACGTTCCAATGGAACCTTCCGAACGTTCAGGGAAGGTATTGTGCTCCGAGGTCCCCAGGACTGTTGGTCGATTTCGACTATTAAAATCAATAGAGAAGGTAAAGCCGACGGTACCAGCTTTACTCAACCTGAAACTTCTTAAAGAGAGGGTGGGGGAGGGGGGGTCTGGGATGAGGGAAAAACTAGCCAAGAAAAGGGACCAGAATAATCTGTGTTGAAAAAATAAGTCAGTCTTGTTTTGCGGTTGCTGCAATATTGCATGTTTGTCAAATTTGAGATTACTTTGATCCCTGCTCTTGTCCTACCACCAAAACATATCATTCAGAGCACGGCATACTAATTTTAAGGCAGGTGTGTCTACCATCCTGAGGGTGATAACCCTGATAATTCCTCAGGATAACCACGATCATTTAATAATAATAGAAAACTAAAAAGTTATGAATTTTTCAAAAAAATTCTTGATTTTTTTTCAAATTTTTTTTTATAAATTATTATGTAAAACGAGCAATTGTTAATATTTTTGGCGATTGTGGTTCACTTTTTGCACACAACCCTGATACATATTTGTGCCAAATTTGGTAACGATTGGTCAATTAGAACGTCTTGAATCACTTCCGTTAGGTCGAAAAACGTGGTTTTGAGATAAACGCGTTTAAAGTTTTTAACCTATCAACGACCAAAAGGCCGAAAAATGAAGCATAACTTTGCTGATGTAGTTTAGATAGTTAAACATATCGTGAATACTTAAAACTCCACATAGTTATGTTCTCAAGGTCTCACAATCACGAGATGGTCTGAGTTTTTTTCCCGACGAACTCGCTTGTAACACATTATTTTCACTGGTAAATTGGTTACCATGGAATCGACGTTTTTTCCCTTTGTGACAAGGGCGACTATTAGACGATTTTGCCATCGTGGCTTTTCGAAAACTGAGAAACTCGTTACACCGCGTCTGGTGTCCACGCTTACACTGGAAAATTTGTGAAAGTCACGCTTTTCCATTAAAACAATCGCATCTAATCGCTAGGACCAGTTTCGCAGCTGCAGCGCGGCGCCTGTTATCTAACGGCCTGTAACTTTTGTAATTCAACAGATTTTGACTTGATAATCCGGAAGTACATTCTTGAAACATGTATCTACACGATAAGCAAAACAACAAAAAATCGATTTTTTTTACCCAACAAAGTAGAATCCTCCCTTAAGCTACTTCTAAAGGGTGATCAATTTAGAGGTATAGGATTTTAAATTAAAATAAAACAACGAAAATTCAAATTGACAGAGCAATCTTTTTTATTTTTGTGTAGAACCATTCACGACATTTATTTGTTAAAGAAAACCCCTTTCAAATGTTGGCCGCAACTGCGCTTCAATTCGTCCATCCTTAAACACTAATTTTGAATGACTCACTCGAGGACTTCGGTCGGTATCTCGCTAATAACTTCAGTAATGTTGGCTTCCAATGCCTCAATAGTAGTTGGTTTATCCACAAAACATTTAGACTTTACATAGCCCCACAAATAAAAGTCCAAAGGTGTGATATCACACGATCTTGGATGCCAATCCACCGGTTCGAGACGAGACATAAATTGCTCACCGAAACGACTACGCAGTAAATCCATTGTTTCACAGGCTGTATGACATGTAGTGCCGTCTTGTTGGAACCAAATGTCGTGGAGATTACAGGCTTCAATTTCCGGCATCAAAAATCGCCCAGGTTCGGTAGGACGATTATGTACACCATAAATTGGCCTGAGCGCGCGATAAACACTTTTCTCAGAGCGTCCATTTTCGTAATACAATTGTACGATTTGTAAACGTTGTTGAGGCGTAAGTCTTTCCATGATGAAATTTCAATAAAAACTGAATAAAATTGTGTATTTAGTTTGACAGTAGTCACGTGTGACATGTTAATAAAACCCTATTAGAAAAAGTACCTCCAATTTGATCACACTTTACTACCTACTGCTACTCCCACTCCTCGAGATGTAAACTCTGACTCTCAAATGACTTAATTCTCGCTGACGTTCTTTAATTCTCTTTCGGTCTCTCGCAACATACGGTCTAGACTCTAATACGTTGTGAGTAGTTTCTACGGAATGCACTTCTTATTTATGAGCAATGGCAATTGAGGCGGGGTATACGGAAAACTCCATATTGTTATGATGGCAATATTAGAGAGGTCGCAAGGTTATGTTGTCGCTGTCAACACGATACAAAGAGTATCGTGGTCAGAAGTATACACGTAGCGCTCTGACAGCGCTTTACTTACTATAAAACGCTGTGTCGCTGTCAGAGCGACATACTTCGCTACGATTGCGATACGCACTGCATAAGGATCTCAACTATAAAAATTAAATGGTTATGAGAACGAAATATGCATTTACGTGTTGAGTAAACAATTTTTTCAGCATAATTGTGAATTTTGGAATAATTGTTATTAAATTAATATCTCAAGTAACAAATTCAAGGTATGCAATTGTTTTCAGAAAACAGTATTGACATAATGGGATTATTATTGCAAAAAAGTACTAATTCAATTATTTGTGCTCTATATACCATAATTATGATTTGTCGATTTCTATGAAACCGTTTGTTGGTTATAACTTGAATAAAGTAAATTTTGCAATGTTTTAAGTTACTGTATGTTATCAATCACTGTTACTTTTTCTCATAAATTGAATTAAAATTGATAGTAAAATAATTACAAATAATGACAGTAAGATTTTATTTAAAGTTGTTGGATTATTTAAACTAATGTATACAGGGCAAAAATATAATCTATATTCCTAAGTATTTAGACGATAAATCTTACGTCGAGTAGTTCTAAGAAGTTTGGGACAAAGCTTCAAGAGCCGTTCGTAGCTATGTGTAATATTAGTAGTATAAACTATAAAGCATAGATTTGGGCTGTGTATGGCGTAT
This sequence comes from Diplolepis rosae, assembly GCA_030998225.1. Lineage (NCBI taxonomy): Eukaryota > Metazoa > Arthropoda > Insecta > Hymenoptera > Diplolepididae > Diplolepis > Diplolepis rosae. The sequence continues at coordinate 422,439 of JAPYXD010000082.1, forward strand.
GAATGTGATTTTTGTGGCACTTTCGTTCTTTAGTCTTAATCTGCATCTTAAAGAGAAAAGACCTGCCTTCCAAGTGTCTCAAATAAATTAACTATTTAATTCTATCTAAAGCGAGACGTTATTTCGGTATTCTCCATAACCTTTTTAAATCCTTTTTTTCCAACAAAAGTCATCATCTTTTCACGGAGAAAAATAGTTGAAGTAATTTTACTCAACTTCCGATCAAATTTGGGACATAAGGACAAGATAGAAGTTATTTAGTATCACTGTATTTATTTGTGATATATTAAATGTTCGAAAATGAATCAAAGTTGAGTAAAATTCAGAAGTGTAGGGTGAAGTATGAAAGCGTGCATTAAAAATTTTTTAAATATATATATTATTACTCGTAGTATAACTATAAAAAACCAATCTTTTATTAAATCACAAAAATAGTAGAGCTATCCGTTCATTCTACTCTACGCTTCAATCGAGAGTTGAGTAAACCGTGAATCGCAAGATTTATTCCAAAAGCTACATCTATTCACGCAGGAACGAATGAAAGTAATCTGCGCCTTGGGCACACATAAAAAATTTTTAATTTCAAAAACTTAAGTTCTTAAAATTAAATTGATATTATGAAAATTTAAACAAAAAAAAGTCGATAAGTGTATTACATAAAATATGGAATATCACATAAATTACTCAGGCAGAATAATAATTTGGAATTCGCAAATGTAAAATCCATATTTTGAAAATATGAAACACAGAAAATAAAAGAACCTTCTTTTCAATGTTTTTATACAAAATACTTCTTAATAATAATGCAATTTTTTAATGTACATTTGAAAATTTAGTTTCACTAAACTTCATACGCCGTATAATAAAAATGTATACTAAATGTAATTTAATAATTATATTATATATATTAATCATCATAGTTATGATAATTGATTAATTATATTAATTTTTAAAAATATTTTATTAATCATTTATGAAAAAGGTTGATTTATTTTTACTTGAATAAGGCTCAAAAATTTTATTGACGGCACTTACTCTCACAAGCTCTGAATGACTATTGCAGTCACTATATAAGAAAGTTCCAAGTTTTGTATCTCAGCATTGTAAGCAAGCGTGTGCGTGATTCAACGAAAGCGTATCGTACTATATATAAGTGTAGTTATTAGGTTTATATATGTAAGGTTATATATTTAAGTGTATTTGTAATTTGAAATGTGATTGGCTACGTCTGAATGGTGTGAATGTATTTGTAAGTTGTGTTTATGTATGTACCGGATGACTATTGGCAGCATCGAAGTAAGAATTTTTTTTTATTTGAGACAACCATACCATTGCCAGTTCAAATAATACGCCCGATGCTCATTTTACCCGACTACGGTTTGAAGCACCTCAAGCGTCGGTGATATACTTATAAATTTCTCGTGAACCCACTTACGCATGTTGATGCCCTGTCGTCGATAACGTTTTACTCAACTCCTTACTATTCCCTATGTAACGCTTATTGTTATTCACTGTGGGTGAATTAGGTATATATCAAATTGATTTTACCCAACTAGGAGTTAATAGATGTTCAAATGTCCTTATGTCCCAAGTTTAATCGACAGAGTTGAGTAAAATTACTTCAACTATTTTTCTCCTTGTTAATATGTTTCAATTATAAATTAATCAATTTATATTTTTGGAACCGGAACGTCCAATAGTGTAAATTTGGTCTCGAATTTATCCACTATAGCACGCACAGCCTGTCGGGTGGGACGATTATTACGGCCGAAAATTGGAGTAAGCGCTCTTAAAGTTGCAACCACCGACTCAGAATTTTGACATTGACAGTTCATTAAAAAAGTTTAAGGGTGCGTTCATATAATTCTTGAAATTCTTGAAATAGTTTGTTACAATTTGCTACATAATTTTCCCATCGCGTTTTTTATCATTAAAATAGTTTTTTTTAATTGTGTTATAATTATAATCACGAAATTTTCTGTATTTTATATTTGTTCATGGGTTTCGCCATGAAAATCAAATTTGCGCAAATTATCACTATCATATTTTTTTAATCAGCACCTCAAAATGCGTTAGTATAAGCAGTTTGAAGAAAATCTGAGGTAACTATTTTTCGGAACTTTATTTTTCGAAAAAATTTTCCCAGTGATAATACATTTCCAATGGAAGTGAACAACCAGTGTCCCATGAAGTGAAATCAGTTATTTAGAGAAGTGGAAATGCTTAATTGGTTTGAAAAATCTGAAACTTAGAGCACACTTCAAGACCGTGTTCTTATCGCACTCGTTTGTTCTGCGTGATTTCGACGTTTGAACTTGTGGACAAAGTTACTGTAATGAAGAAGCATCTAAAATTCTTTTTTATAGCAATTTGTGGTTTTTTGGTTGACGGGATCGGCGTCAATGGTGAGATCCTGAATAAATACACCAAGAGTCCGGGGAGTACTTACCATGGTAGGTAAGTTCGATTGCGTTTTACTAGTGACATTAATCGCGATTTACCTGCTTTCGGTTGATAATATTGTTTTGAAACTCAATATACTCTCCAATAGTTTCATCTTTAGAGATGATAATACTTTTTCTCACATGAATGTATCAAAATGTAAAGATGTGACTACTTATACCTGAAATGTGAATAAATTTCATTTTCATCGAATAATTTTATATTCTATACACCTTAAAATGGATACTCAGCTTTTATCTGATTTCTAATAAGTGAAAATGTCTACACAGAAATGCAGCCATTCTTTATTTTTTCAATTTTAACTTATCGTAAATCATTTCGATCTCAACTCTCATTTGTATTTTTTTGGGGGGAAATGTCCAAGGCAGATATACAAGAAATGTGCCGGATCCTCATCTTTTGGTTCCACGTCGTGTGTTTCATAATGGAAACTTCCACACGTACTCTTTACCGGAATACTATGATCGTCGAGAAGTCAATGCGAGACGAAAGAGATCAATTGATGATGGCAGTGAGGACATATTGCATCTGATCCTTCCGTTTAACGGGATGGATCACCATGTTGAGTTAACCCCATACCACGATTTCATCTCACCGGAAATGATAATTGAGATTCGTGGAGAAGGGATCAGCACCGATTTGGACAAAGGAGTTAAATTCAAGAGGGTGCCGGATCAACAGTGCCACTACAGGGGTACCATCAGAGGACATGATGACTCGAGAGCTGCTTTGTCCCTCTGTGATGGAGTAGTTAGTACTTCCATTAATTTTCTATTTTCTTAATTTGTTTTATTCTTCTGAGCTAGAGTATGATGCTCAGCTGTAATTTTACCCTTTATAACAGTCCTTAGAGATTAGATCAAATTTATTCTACGACTTTAAGATTTTATACACTCTTACATTTCCGTTACCAATGAGAAGATTTCATGTCGATTATTATATCGATTTTCATTCAAATATGTGATTTTCAGAAAACTAATAACCACATTTTTAATTGAAATTTCATTTAATAGATAGTTTTTTTTTCTTTAAATTTTGGATATGGGAAGTACAATTTTATTTTGAAAAGAAAGTAGACAGTGAAAAGCACCTATAGATCATTTTTGTAGAAATTTTAGTTTCAATTCTATACTTATTTTTCATGACATTAATGTCAAGCGCAAAACGCGAGTGTCATAATGGAAATGTATGTATCCCTTGAAGTCGAAGTAACTTTAAGTCCAATAATTTAATTTTATAATGACCGGTCAAAATATTATTTTAATTGCAACACGAAAACAGTAATTGCCCACTTGGAAAATCTCTGTCATCCATTATTATTTTGAAAACAGTAGTTGGCCTCCTCAAATCTTTCATAAATCGCATGTAATTTTAACAAAGATGGGAAAAGTTACTGAAAAATTCGAAATATTCTTATATTATATATATTTACTTCTGAAGCATTAAATAAGACCAACAAATATGTAGTAAATATATATAGCCCATATTTTAAATGTACTGCCTTTTTAGACATTTTGTTATTATTAATGAATTACAGCACAAATAAATTTGAATTTTATATCCTTCCATACAAAACACATTGAGATCCGTAGAACACATTTTCTCTAAAGCAAAGAGGTACCATTGTAATCTTGATAAACTGAAGCAATAACTTTCAAATTTTAGAAATTGACGTAAGTATGATTCAATGTTGATGGATATTTTCCCAGTTAATTTTTTTCAAGACGAAGTTAGAAAAACAACTTAAGTTTCTCGTATAGGAAGCAAATCATCAGTTATTTTAATGGAATATAAATTTTCGATTTTTTTCGATTTCTATAAATTATGTAACAACTTTCGGGGGAGAGGTGGGATGATCGACATTTTAAGTAATATATTTAATGAATCAACACTTTATTTATCATATTTAAAAAAAAATTTAAAGTATAGTATTTGAATTTGACGCATTATGTTAATGTTATGATGTTAAGGTGAAGTTAGTTAACCAAATCTATTTGAGTTGTATTTGAAGAATTTATTTAAATACATTTCCATTTTTATTGCATATCTTTTAATTTGACTTTTTATATTTTAATACATATCCGTTGTTTTTATCACACCTCTGATGCATTGATAGCGTTGATACAAAAAAATAATTAAGAAAATTACGTAACAATTAGGGTGGGAGGTAGTTCAAACTAGCTTCTTACAACCTGTTACATAAGGTCAATCGTTTCGTTTTGACACAAGAAATCTTCTCCTTTTCTTGTTTAATTGCACGAAATATTGGCTTAAACTTTTGTTTGTACAACCACCTTTACATGTTTTCAACTTATCGCATACATATGATTGCTATTCACTAGTAAATATAAAAGAATGATGCCGTACAGATGGAATATATTTCCTTAAATTTTAGTACATTAATTTATAATGTAATCAAGAAATATAACAAAATTGGAAAATGCATGCGTTAAAATAATTTACAACTTTTACTTCAATCTGAAATTAGCAACGTTTATGTATTTGGCAAGGTACTTTTGTGCCATGTCATCAGAATACATTCCATAACTCAGTTGACTAGACGGCCAAGTTTCTAGATCTGACTGCTGTTCCTGTTCTTCTATTGCCGTCGCGTTTTATTCCTGAATTTACGATCAAGCTTCTGCATTGAATCGGCAACATCGGAGCATCGCATCGCATCGATCTATGTGCAAATGAATTTATTAATTTGCATGTACTTAAGAGAACCGTAACGAGAACCTTGATAAGCTTTGGAGTGAGACGTCCTTGGATTTCTTACTCAGAAGGTGCTAACGCATTCAAATTGTCGGCTTTATTGTTCTAATTGTACTCGAGGTGAAAATGGTGATGGAATATATTCTAGATTCCTCTGTGTGATCGTAAAATTTGATTCATAGCTGAATTTACGTTTTTCCTCGCGCTTCTATTTACTAACTTAACAAAAATGTATTCTTTGTTATAAAAAGTGTTCTTGCTATGTTTTAAGAATTAATTAAAAGTGAGTCGAGTAAATGTCTTGACTAATAATTTAAATTATATTATAGGCTGGGTATGTCCACACTAATCACGGACGTTACTTTATTGAACCTTTACACGAAGCAAAACCTGAACCAGATGGTCAACATGTCCACATCGCTTATAAGCGGGACGCTCCTCATGAAAAAGAAGAATCACCACAAAAGTTCTGTGGAACTGATGGTTGGACAACAGATTAATTGCTTTCGTGTTAAATTTATTTTAAAATTGTCCTCAATATCGGTTCTTTCATTATTTTTAAGATAATTGGGAAGCAGCTTGGGCTGAACAATTAGAAAAGAAACAATGGCAACGATCATTAGAGAATTCCGTTGAACAAAAGCGCGCCAGCAAGCTAGAATCATCAACTCACAGTATTCACCGATTTGTTGAAGCAGCACTTGTAGCAGATCGAAAATTTCTGGATTTCCACAAAGACACAGATTATCAGCAATATCTACTGACTATATCAAACATGGTTGCAGATTTTTATCATGACAGTTCGGTGGGGAATCAAATTGATTTTGTAGTGGTTCGAATGATATACTTAGAGAAGGAGAAAGAAGAGGTAAGAGTTTAAGGTTTTGGAATTAAATTTGAGGATTCTAGCTCGAGCGTTTGTAGATAGATTTAAGTATCAGTCCAACGGCAGAGGAAACCCTGGACAGCTTTGCCAAGTGGGCTATGAAGATGAATCCTGAATCACACACTCATCCTAATCACCATGATGTAGGCATCCTGATAACAAGGTTTTCAAGTATTATATTGCCAAATAAATTATAATTTTCAAAAGATTATTCTTTCAGATAAGACTATGTCTTTAATTACAGATATGATATCTGTGCCAAAGATAGTGGTTGTGCTTTGATGGGTTTGGCTCATGTATCAGCTGTTTGTGATAGACCAAAAGCAGCTTGCATTAATGAAGACTCTGGTCTTCTTCTTGGAATTGTGGTAGCTCATGAAGTCGGACACACGTACGTTATTTTTGCAACATTATATAAACCTTCTATTTGAAAATGTATTCAAAAGAGATAAATCTGATTTATAGATTAGGATGTTCACATGATACCGAAGATATCAGTGGCTGTCCTTCTCAAGATAAAGATAAAAGTTACTTCATCATGTCACCCTTCGTCTTCATCTACACTTTCAAATGGTCAACGTGCAGCAAAAAATTTATAACAACACTAATGGAGTAAGTATTATCATATTTTATTTTGCTCGCTGCATTACTCTGACTTAAAAGTCGAATCGCTCAGAATTGAACAATTTGGTGTGTTCTAATTTAAAATTTATGAATCTCGTGATCAATAATATTCTATGGCTTCATTTCTATCCTCATGAGATCATTGTAACTCATAATATTATCTGGATTTCACAGAACTGGTTTGGGAGATTGTCTGACCGACGACCCAAGAAACCCTCCAGACAAGTTTAAGTATCCCCAAATGTTGCCAGGCGCAATGTATGGAGCAGAATTCCAATGTCAAATGTCACTGAATACTTCAGAAGCTTGCGATCTGGCGGGTGACTGTGAAGCCCTGTGGTGCAAAGTCGGTGATCAGTGTTTGAGTAAAGATGCTCCTCCTGCGGAAGGAACTAAATGTGCCGCAAATAAGGTGACCCTAATTTCAGTTTGATGCTGAAATCAGACGAACATGACTGATAATATTTTAAGACCACTTTTTAAATTTTTACTTAATGAGAATTCGTTCACTCTCGATTAGTAAAACAATAAACCAATCATCAGTTACGTTCAATTAGTTAATAAGTGAATTTACCTAATTCATAGTAAAATTTTAACTTAATTATGGTTGAAATTTCTTAATAATTGAAAGCGAACAAATTCACGCTAATTAATTAGTAAATTTTACATTGAATCAGTTAATATTGACTAATTCAGATCTAGAGAGCATACTTATATCTATTATCAATCTACTAAATATACTTTTTTGATCAACTCCTCTGTTGAAAATATTAATATTACAACCAACTCTAAATGTTGAATTAGTGAGAGTTCAAACTATCTTTTTAGAGAATAACTGAGGCTTCACGGTTCGGGCAAAGTTGTCAAACAGAAATATTTCACAAATTCATAGACAGTTAATGTAAGTGAAACTGATCGAATCAGAAATATGATATGGGAAAGCGGACAATAAATATTGCTATAGCAACCAATAATATGGTTGATTCTTTCATATATATTCAGTTATAATCGGATTCTCAAAATTCCTTTCTATCAGTGCAGATAAATACAATTGGGAATTTGCAAGCAAAAAATGATACCATTTTATATAGGCAATTCAAAGTTTATGTTACATAGGAAATAATTACAACAGAGTTTTTTTTATTGATTAAAAATGTCAAGAATTCAATTCAAGTTAGTAGTGATACGGGTTCGAATTCAGGTTTTAATTTTTTTTATTTTTTAATTGTTGATTTGCGATCGATTCGAAGATAATGAGCGTTTGGATCGGATTGCTTTGGCGATCAAGCGTCTCTGATTGGTTCTTGAAACTGTGACATATCGTTGTGTTTTCGTATCGGCAACATGCAAACCAGCTGCAAGTGAAGTTCTAAATAATTAGAAAACTCGTCTGTTTATTAAAAAATGCTTCCTAAGGTGGATAGTGGCTTCGTAAAAGCAGACTTGGAACATCTTCCAAAAATTGATAATCGATGATATTGAAAAATCACTCGTGTATAAGTTAATGTATATATATTTTTACAATTATAGTTTATTCACAGATAACAATTTCATGAACAAGATATAACAATACTTATAATACATCAAAATGATCTTGGCAGCAAAACATGTTACTCCCGGCCTATCTCGGCGTTTTACACTTTCAAACCATTTATTTCACACAATCGCATTTACCGGAAATGGAAAAAAAATTTTGGCGGGTGTCTTGGTTAATGAATTATGACACTCATCGACAAAACACCATTTATGTGCCGTTTTTTGACATTTTATAGAAGTTTCAATCAGCGTCAACACAAAGATGCGACTCAGAGCTATTGTACATAACGACATAACGTCGTTATTACTAGCTAAAAAATTCAGAAATTTTTATTTTATTCAATGAATAAAAGATTCTACTACAAACACAACTATTTTTAACGAAAAAGCTGATTCTTTTCATGTTGCATATGATTAATCGTTACTCTTAAAAAGCATAATGTGGCAATCTAAAAATATTGGAAACAACTTTGCCCTGAGTGAAAGTTTCCTGCATGAAACTGGTTGAAAGTAATCAAATTATCAATCAGCTGTTCGATTGAAATAATAATTGCATATAAAAATATCTTGTATAATAATTTTGGGCCCGGAATGAGAAAAGAACGCAACAATATCACATTCAACTTATTTTTCGAGAGCAATGAACCCGACGAGTTTGCTCCAGTCTACTCTACACCATTACCATATATCGCAAGTTACGTTATTGTTCTACATAGTCTTGAAACTTTTTAAAATGAATTATCCTGTTGCATTTTCCATCATTAATTCCATGAATCGGTACATTGATGAAAATTTTTGGGATTTTATTACATTTTGCAGCACGGCGAAGTAATGCAGAAATCCAATCATGGTATTGTGAAGTGAAATTTCAATACTTCTGATGTGAATGTACACGGAGAAAAATGGAGTTCATAAGAATATGAACGATTACTCAAAAACAGGAATCATTACTATAACAGAAAAGAGAGTATTGAACAGTATAGGACTCACTCCCAAACTGCATGATTTTCTCTTCTGCCATCTAGTAATTATTCCTATTTTCTAGAAACGACTACTGTTATCCAGTAATCATTCATATTCTTCTGATCTTCATTCTTCTCTGTGTAGTACACTCGAGATTGCCTCCAACGAGATCCCCTGCAAGGAGGGTTCTCTTATACGAGCGCTTCACGGTTCCCTACAACGAGCAGACGATCGACCCCTCTGCCCCCACTACTACGGAATGAAGCGCGCTCGAATTTAAAACAGTAATTAATGAGTTTCATAGCTTTTATCACAAATTAATGAAAAAATAATTGTTCAATTATTATTAAAAAATTACTTAATTGTGTATTTTACAATATTTGAAATAAAACATTTATATTACTGTTTATTACATTTAAAGTTTCAATAACAATGAAATTATATTAGAAAAATACTTTTCGTCAACACTGTAAAAAATTGAATTGATTTTTCGGTACTAATCCTTACTCCACCAATTTTTCGTGAAAAGTTTTCGCAACGCTTTGCACAATTATTGCGGAAATTAGTTCACCGTTCGCTCTTCGTTGGTTGAACCATTCAAATACAATGTGGTCAAGGATGTCTTAATCTGTATTGCGCAACTTTGGACGTTGTATTTTTTGCAAATTTCCCAATTTTTCATCCTGTTTTCAAAATTTGTCAAAATTTCCATTTTTTTATGAATCGTCGAGACTTTCTTTCTTTTTTTCTGTACATATTCAAAAATAGACCTGATATGCATAGATATTTTTATTATTATATTATTATATTTTTAGTATTTTGAGCACATACCGTCAAATAAGTCAATTTCATGTTGAATATAATAATAATAATAATAATAATATAATAATAATATTCTAGCGCTTTTCTACTATGTACATACAATTATTCACATAGCATCACTGAGAGACTGACTGCGCGCATCATATAATTCGCATAACAGCGCATAGCAACAAGTAGGGTATGGAGGGGACCCCTCTCCCACTCGTTGCAGAGAACACTCCGATGCTCAAACTTCTCGTTGGTGGGAATCTTGAGTGTACTATAATTATCCGAGCCACTGACGAGTGTCGCAAAACATGTAGTAAAATTGCAATACAATTGCTGTAACATAAGTTTTACAAGATGTTGTAAAATTGCAATTAATGTGTGGTAACATTCAAATACTAGTATTTAAAATCTAGGACCCTGACTACTTTTCCTTAATTCTAGTCGGGCTCCAGTTGGGTAAAGTAGTTAGGCCTTGTCTAGTACTGTAACGCTATTTTGGGCAGGCTCTAGTTAGGGCGTCTAGTCAGGCTTTGATTGGAATCCATATCTATTGCCTAATTGTACAATAGGGCCTAAGCTAGGTCCTTTCCCAGAACCTGATTGATTTTTGGTAGACTACCGGTCAGAATTGTGGGACCACCTGTTTTTCGATGATTTCTTAAATTATCTTAATTTCAATTCTGTGAGTGATGAAATTTGTACTCTTGATAATGTGAAAGACATCAAAATTATCTTTAAAATTAGTCTGGAATGAAGTCGTTTCGTTAAATTTTGAAGAAGTTATTGCAAAAAAATTCCAAATTTCAATGTTTTCTTAAACTTTAAATAACTTTCGAAATATTCAACATTTTTTAATGTTCTTAGGCTCATTTTAAATCTAAGATTCAACAGAATCGCAGTAAATTGTCATTATAAATCGATAATTTTTTAATTATATGTTTTATATATCTTATAAAAATGTTTTTCTCAGCAAAAGTAATATTGGAATTTTTCAAACTTTTTATTTGAACTTTAACCTTGAGCAGTATAAGAAAAAAAATTACACATCAATTCCAAGAATTTTGTTCGATTTTCTAGAAATTCAGCTTTAAAATTAGACCAAGAACATTAAGAAATGTTGATTATTTCGAAAGTTATTTAAAATTTATGAAAGCATTGAAATCTTGACTTTTTCTGCAATAACTTCTTCAAAATTTAACGAAACGAATTCATTCTGGGCTCATTTTATAAAGAATTTTGATAGCTTTGAATTTAATTAAAAGAAAACTTGAAATATGAAAAGATTCTTATTTATCACCTGCTACCGATTATATTAATATAAGAAAATTAATGTTTATTCGGATTGTATATATAATAATTATAACTTTATTCAGTGGTGCATTCATAAGGAATGCGTGGACATGGGCTCTCGCCCAAAGGCAGTGAATGGAGGCTGGGGTGAGTGGGGTAAAATGAGTGAATGTTCCAGAACATGCGGCGGGGGTCTTAAAACTGCAGAAAGAGAATGCAACAAACCAGCTCCATCAAACGGAGGCAGATATTGCATTGGAGAAAGAAAGAAATACAGCATTTGTAACACTACAGTAATTCCTTCATTTTTTTTGCTTACTTTGCCATGAAACATTATTTTATTCATTTTTAGATTAGGTAGAAGATGATTTTTTTGATAAGTTAAGATTAGCTTGTTGATTTTCATAGCCCTGCGACTTTTCCAAGCCTTCATTTCGCGCAGTCCAATGTGCGGAATATGATAATAAAGAAGTTCTTGCTGATGGACTTCACAAGTGGACTCCTTACACAAGCGATGATTTGGACCTCTGCAAATTGTACTGCCTGAATGAAAATAATGTATTTATGGAATTATCTTCAACGGCCAAGGATGGAACTCCTTGTAAAGCTGGAACTAATTACATGTGCGTTTCTGGAGTATGTAGAGTAAGTTATGCTATGAATTGAAAAAATAATATGTTCCCCTGATAAAATACAGGGTGGGCCATCTAATATTTGGAATTTGAATCGGCTATAAAAAAAAACACTTATGAATATCTTTTCAAAAGTATGATTTTATTAGAAAGATTGAACCTTTCCATTTAAGAATGAAGCACAACATCATTCAAATGACTGCCACGGCTGGCAACCCTATTTTTTAATACATTTTCGATTGTTTGGGCTTCAATCCCATGAATGGCAACTTCGATTTCGTGTTTCGTGGCCTCAATCGTCTCTGGATGGTTAGCGTAACACTTATCCTTAACGGCTCTCCACAAAAAATAGTCCAACGGGGTTAAATCACAGCTCCGAGGTGGCCAATTGACGTCAGATTTTCGGCCGATCATTCGATTTTCGAAAACGGTGCGCAAAAGATCAATTGTTACGTTGGCTGTATGGCAAGTGGCCTTGTCCTGCTGAAACCAAATGTCGACCATGTCATCCTCTTCAATTTTTGGAAACAAAAATTCACTAAGCATGGCACAGTAACGCTCGCCATTGACCTTAACGGCGGCACCTTGCTCATTATCGAAGAAAATTGTCCCAATGATGCCACCGTTCCAAAATCCGCACCAAACAGTCACTCGTTGTGGGTGCATCGGGTTCTCAATGATGACGTTTGCATTTTCTGAGCCACAAATTCAACAATTTTGCTCATTGACATAGCCTCCGATGTGGAAATGGGCTTCACGTGTAGAAAATTCGATAAGGGTCTAGTGGGGCCCTGACAAGTTTGCCCTATTTCTAGTCGGGATCTAGCGTGGAAAACTTGGTAAACGGGAAAACTGGAAAACGGTAACGTAAAAATTTTGTCGAGGTGGGCCCTATTAGACTTTCTAGTAGGGGTTTAGTGAGGTCAGCCCTTACACTACCCCACCTACAAAAAAAGACACCATTAGGGCCCTATTGGACCTTAGTATTGTATTTAAGGGCATATATCAGCAGATTCACGTGAACAATTTTGTTCAGATATCTCACTGAAAAAATAGTGAATAAAAAGAATTTTCCGCACTGAGAGAAAACAGGGAAAATTCGAGTTATGACTCTAATATTTACCATTTTTAACGGCAACGGAGAGATATTCGCTTGGAAGGTTGAGCTTACAGTTTTCACATAGTAAAAAATATGTTTTCAAGCTAGGGAATTTTTTCTGAATAAATTGACAATAATTTTTCGTTACACGTACACCGAAAAAAATCTCAGTAGGTTCGACTACTTTTTAACTTACTTTCCGTAATTAGTAAAGGCCCCAAATGTCATTTTTGAAGTTAAGTGAACTGATGGAACATAGGTAAATCAAATGAGAGCAGTAGTTGAATCGATGAGTATTCTTAGTAGATTTCAAAACTTTTTTTACTTTCAAGTAGACAATAACATACTATTTTTATATACACACCCCCCTCTACACTACACAAACGCTGGTTTAGGCAGTATTAAAATTTATTCTTAACGCTGCGGGTTCGAACCCTCTCTACTTATAATTAACGCATTACTAACCTAACGACTAAGCCTCTCGTCTGCGCACGCTTGGAATACAAGAAAGAAAATTACATAATAAAAAGATTCATATACATTTTAGAAGTATTAATTTCTATTATTGTATATTAGTGATACTTTATACAGGTTATCATTCCTTTAATTTTTGTTTTCAAGAGTAAAATGAACGTATGCTTAGAATCTAAAAAATTTGAGTTTTTTCAATTTCAAAAATATGATGAAACTTTTGAATCAAGAAAATTATCTCATAATGAAATTATGCACTCAAGTCCGCAGTAAGTAATTTCAACCAATGAAGTACTATTGAAAAAAAATAGTACACTTATTTACTTATCATCAGTTTGTTTTTGTAACTACTCTTATGTAGTAACTTCTACTGCTTATGTTTACTATGAAAGCTTCAATTGATTTTACTATTTACTCCGTGTTAATTGAAATACATGTTTAGATTGTTACTACCTCGACACAATCAGATACACACACATACACACGCGTGCTCGCATATAATTATTATGATTACATGCGAATTCGAGTCAAAATTATAAAAAAGTTTTCTTAAAAGTGCTTGATTCCTCTTAAGTATTGATCTTATCCAAGACCGTGTTTAGAAAATCTCCATTTTTCTCAGATAAGATCAAATTTTAATGGGAATAAAAAATAAAGGTTATGTTCTATCTAATGGACCTAACGTTAACCACAAATATTACAAGTAGGGATTCTCTAGTCGGAGACGCGCCAGATACAAATAGATCTTCCGTACTTAAGCGAAACAAGGAAACAAATACTAATCGTGTGCTAATAGTGCCCCTACCAGTTTTTTCTATGTTAGGAAATTCTAATCCGGGCCCCACTAGAACCCAACTTGAAATAAGAAAAGATAGGGAAATTTCTACACGGGTTCATCTGAAAAGATAATTTTTCTGTAAAAATGCTCATCTTCGACCAAGCGATCTTTATCCCATTGGGCAGACCCAAAACGCATCGGATGGTCATAAGGCTTCAGTTTTTGGACTATTTGAACTTTGTAGGCCTTCATACCGAGGTCTTTATGCAAAATTCTCCTCATGAAAGTGCGAGGAATGTTCAGTTCCTGAGAAAGATGACGAGTTGATGTTGATGGATGTTCAAGCACACTCTGGGCAACAGCAGCAATGTTTTCGGCTGAGCACACTAGACGAGAACGTGAACGAGTTGTTTTATCCAAAAACGATCCAGTTTCACGAACTCGCTTCACAAATTGATCCACAAACTGCGATGAAGGCACTTCTTTTTTGCCAAACTTTTTTCGTAAATTTCTTACATTTTGGGTAAAATAATCACCACTTTGGAAGTAAGTTTTCAATATTTCCCAGTTTTTTTCAAGCGTAAAGCGTCCCATTTCGTAAATATCAAACATAAAATTAATTTTCTGTCAACTTGTGAATGTCATTATACCTTTTGAACTCAGAATAACCGGTAGTTCAAATTCCAAATGATACATGGCCCAACCTGTATAACGAAAGACAGTACAAAGATACAATGTCGTCAAATTTTATATACTTTATTGGTACTCATACTGCTACAGTTCTCATTTTACGATGCAGAAAGTCGGTTGTGATTGGGTATTAGATTCCGATGCTGTTGAAGATAAATGTGGCGTTTGCAAAGGAGGCGCTGTAGGTTGCAGTTCTTCAGAAGGCGACTTCACAAAAACAGGATTGAAAGGCACAAATAAACAAATGTTTTAACGTGAATAAAAGTTAGAAAACCAGGAGTTTAAATAAATAGTTTATTTGATTGTCCATATCTTCTTAGGTTATCAGGAAATCATTACTATACCGAAAGGAAGTAGAAATATTCACGTATATGAAAAAAAACCACATGATAACTGTTTAGCAGTCAAACTTGCGAAACAAGATAAATATTGCTTGAATGGTGACAAGTAAGTTAACTGTGAATATTATTTTTATTTAAATTTTTGATTTGGTAAAAGTACTGTATAGAATATACATGCCGAAAAATAATTCGAGAAACTTTACTCAACTTTTACCAATGTTGAGACAGGTGGACAAGTTGAAGATTATTTATACGGAGAAAAATAGTTTGAGTAATTCTACTCAACTTTCGATCGAAGTTGGGACATATGGGCAAGTTAGAAATAATGTAGTATTATTCTAATTATTTTTGGTGTACCAAATGTTCAAGAATGAATGATAATTCAGTAAAATTCAGAAGTGTGGAGTAAAGTATGAAAGCGTGCATTCAAGATTTCTTAAAATATATATTATTACTTGTAGTATTGCATAATTATAAAAAACAAATCTTGCAATCAATTACAACAATACTAGAGTTCCACGTTATTATATTTAATGATAGATACCAGGTATAAAAATACAAGATACAATTAGAGTTTATGATAATCATCGACTTTTGGATAGGTCTGAAGTTGTAAAGAAATAGATTGATGATTTTAATAAATCCGCATACTTTTCAATGAAAAGTTCTAAAAAAGTCGACGAAATTTTTGTTGACAAGTCATATTAACATACAGTGGGAAAAACAAATACAGGGTGACCGTTTTCATGGACGAAAATAATTGCCGGTCATTTCCCGGTTATCGAAATTTTTTTCCCAGTCATTACAAAAATAGTTTCCAATGAATAACAGTTAATGCAATGGATTTTTAGAATTTTAAAATATTTTTTATTAAATATTCTGAAATTAAATTTCTCCTGGTGTACCGAAATCACGAAATCATACGAAATGGACAATTATTAAAGTAATTGTTAAGTAATTGTTAAAATAAGGCGGGAATTTCGAATACATAATATAATATATAAATAAATCACTTCATGTAATACATTTAAAACAAATTGAAATCGTTTTTTATTAAAAATTTAAAAAAATTCCTGGTCAAAAAAAAATATTCCCGGTCATTTCCCGGTTTCCCGGTCAAGCGGCCACCCTGAAATAGTATATTGTGCAACTAGGAGAAATAAATGTTTTTCCCGCTGTGAATAAAATCCATTTTCCGACCCACTAGTACGAAAATTATTTTTCCTGTATTTGGTGCGAACATTTTTTCGATTAGTTCATTCGATGGCAAATTTTCAATAATTATGTATATTTGTTTGAAAATTCGTGAGTGGTTACGAGACAGATCTCTGTATATTAAAAAGAGATGGATTTGATGGAGTTACTGCAAAATAATTAATTGAAACTAATCAAAATCACTGATGAAAAAATACGCTTTCATTTATCTTCCCAAAAATGTATGTCGTAATGAACATTATTTTTTCATACTCCATTTATAATTACTTCCTTATATTTCACTTAAGTTTTTTAAATTCAATTGATATTTTGTTGAAATGAATAATTCAAAAACATATGCAACACAGAAAATGAAAAAAATCTTGTTATAAATGTTGTAACCCAAGATCATCTTTGATGATAATGCAATTTTTTTATGTAAATTTAAAACTTTAGTTTCGTTATACTTCAAGCGTAGTTATAAGTGAAAATGTTGTTACGTCAGAAACGTAACACTTCTCTTCTTAAAAGATCTCCTCGTTTTATGTAAGGATCGGAAGGATCCTCTCTAAGGGATGGGGAATAGTCAGTGATTGAGAATGGTTAATGATATAAAATATATTTATTGACAATAAAATTATATTGAGTAAGCACCATGGAAATGGAAATTGAATTGAAATTTGAAATACCCTCGTAATTACCCTGAGTTGTGAATTGGTTGATGATTAATTGAGTCCAGTAAGGCGAATGTGGTCCGTTGAGTCTCCGTTGTAATCTTGAGATAGTTGCTGTTATATAGTAAATTCGTAGTCCAGACGGTTGATCTAGTTGATTCTTTGATCCCAGTTTCAAAGAGAATTTGGAAGGCGATTCCCCTTCACTTTTTAAAGTCGTTGAACTCAGCGTCGAGTTAGAATTTGGGTTGGGTAACGGTAGAAATCTGGTGAAGCTGGACTAGACTGACTGGATTGCACTCTCGGTATAGATTCGATGGCACTGGACTGGACTCGCGTTGGTTACATTGTTGAAATCGGACGTTGACTAACTAAATGATCTCGCGGTGTAGAGATGATGGCACTGGACTGACTTCTCTTGGAACTTTCGCTTTTTATAGAACTTTGAAAGCTCAAGTATGAATCTACTAAACGCGAGTTTAGTCGATTTCGCTGGTCGCTGAAGAGTAGCTTCTACTGTGCACGCAGTCGCACGTACGATTCTTGTTTAGTGGAACATACTGAAGTTGAGTGCGTTTTACTAAACGGGAATAGTAGCATATACTCTAACAGTTCTCCCCGTGTATGTTTGAGTGTATTTGCGATGAAAAATTTGGTTAACTTCGACTGACTGGATAGTGTGTATGAATTTGTATGCTGTTTGGGTATGTACATATTTATCGGATGACTAATGGTATGCTCGAGATAAAAATTTTTTTTATTCAAGAGGAATATACTACTGTCCCTTAAAGTCGTCACAGGCGTTATGCTCACAATTTACCGAACTATCGTTTGAAGCTTCTCGGGCATCAGTGATATACTTATAAATTTCACGTGAACCCACTTACCCATATTGATGCATTGTCCTCGACTAGGCTTTACGGAAGTCTTCATTATTCTCTATGTAACGTTCATTATCATTCACGATGGGTGAATGAAATCAAATCACTTGACTAGGATTTAAAAGATGTTAAAACCTCCTTATGTCCCAAATTTAACCGACACGGTCGAGTAAAGTTTTTTGAACTAAAGGGTTTCCCAATAAGGGTGATATGTTTTGAAATTGAAAAAAAACACTGAATATTCATTCGGAATTGATCGAAATCTTTTTTATTATATTGGATATTCTATGCCATTTATGATTTAAACAATATATCGGCCAAATGTCCCCCGAGACTTGAGCCAAAAATGCGCCTCATCAGAAAAGATGATTTTTTGATGAAAATTGGGATCATTTTCAATTGATTCCAGAGCCCAATCCGCGAACTCCCGACGCAAACGATGGTCATTTGGCTTCAGTTCTTGGGCCAGAATCATCTTATAGGGATGCAGGCCAAGATCCAATCGCAAAATACGCCAGGTAGTCATCCTCGATACTGGCCTGTACGGCGGCTATATTCTGTGTAGATCGTGCGGTACGCATACGATTTTTAGGCTTAGTATCCAATAGAGTAAATTCACTCTCCAACTTATCGATTATTCGACGAATTGAGAGCGCGGATGGAGCAGAATGACGACCATATTTTGCACGATATGCTCTTTGAACACCGACAAAACTTCTCGAATTTTGATAAAATAATTGGACAATTTCCAAACGTTGTGGAAGCGTGAAACTACTCATGATTAAATGGCAAACCTTACTGATGACAACTGACAGCAGACGTCAAAAATTTCAGTTCAAATGAGCCCGATAGGGACATTCAAAATCATATCACCCCTATTGGGAAACCCTGTATTTTTGTCCATGTATATTAAAATCTAATTGTGAGTTATATTGTAAAAAACTTTTAGTAAGGAAGAGAGAAATGGAGATTATCCTTGTGCTGGTTCTATGATTGTCTATACTCACCCGGAAACTGATAAAGAAGATATTTCAATCAAAGGACCTCTTTCTGAAGACATTCAAATTCAAGTAATCTCATTGTTCCTTTTTACACTATTATGTAAACTATAGTATGATTTTAGATAGATGTATTTTAATGTTCCTAAAAGTGATGTATATGATAAGAATATTAAAATATTCTTGCTTTCATTGTTCCAGTATGTGTTTTACGACAAAACAAATCCTGGTGTTCATTATGAGTACTTTAGTAAGTCTGGTGAGTCTAAATCTCCCCCTAAATATGTTTGGGATTTTGTTGATTGGTCAGAGTGCTCAGCTAAATGTGGAGGTGGTACAATGGTAAAATACTCCTTCGAAATAAAGTTTTTTGCTCATCTTTCAAAGAATTAAATTATATCCTATCACCAGGTTTCAGAACCTACATGTCTTGAGCAACAATCTGGAAAGGTAACTAGCAACTTTTGTTCCGGTATTCCACGTCCAGAGTCCAAGAGTCGGATATGTAATGCTCAACCTTGTACAGCAAGGTATGACAAAGTTTTGAAAGATCTTTTCTTTTTAAAATCACACATCATTCTTACAGATTGTAGTTGAGTAATTTCACGGGTAACATCTGTTACAGTCGTTATCAAATTAGTGTGACTGCTAATAATTTAAGTAATATAAAGGTACAATTTAGATCACACTAATTAGGTATAAGTAATTCTTTATTTATAATAACTATAAATATAAAAACGCCTTTTTAAGTCATAAAAAAATTTGAAAATGACTGTAACGGAAATTACTCATGGATTCTAAGAACTTCCTATATTTCAGTTTTTTGAACAGTATCCTCATCAAAATAAATATCATTTCATATGAAATGCTCGTCCAGTATATATGATATTATAAGCATTTTTTACTATTATTATTTAATCAAAAATATTCAAATATTAGGTCATTAAGTATGAAGTTGGAAGTTTGGATTCAAAAACTTGCTTTATTGTTCTTCCAATAAAATACTATTTCAATTATTCATAGTATGCTCCTAAGGTATAGATACACTTTTGTCATTTTAATGGTAATTTATTTATGCCCTTTGCATAGACGCCTGGAGATCGAGAGCCGATGAAAGCGCGGAAAGAATTTTCGACAGCCCTTTGGGAAATTAATATTTTCCCTTGTAAGAAGTTATACAAATTCAGGAACAAATGATAATCAGTTGGTGAAAGGTCCGGTTAATACGGAGGATGATCGATAGTTTCCAAATCAAATTCCAGTATTTTTAATTGCGTTCGATTTGCAGTGTGTGGGTGAGCATTATCTTGTAAGAGATTTGGCCTGTCTGTTCCCTAATCTTGGACGTTTCTCTGCCAGATTCTACATCATATTGTCCATTTGGTTACCGTAGATCTCTGCTGTAATCAACTGACCAGGTTTTATGAAGCTATAATAAATTGAATCGTGGCTGCACCACCAAGCAGTAACCGTGAGTTTCTTTTGATGAGTATTTGGCTTTACGTAGTGTTTTCGTTCTTCATCCTTATCTAACCAGCTTGCTGAACGTTTACGATTATAATAAAGGATACATTTTTCATCGCAAGTAAAGATACGAAGCAGAAAAGGCTCTCTTCTATTGTGCGAAAGCAAAGAAACGCAAGCATCGAAACGTTTTTTCGTCTGATGTGCGTTTGATTTGTGCGGAGCCCATCTATCAAGTTTTTTTACTTTGTTGATTTGACGCAAATGATTGAATATGGTTGGGATGGGAACATCAAATTCGATCCTAAATCACGAGTAGTTTGAGATGTGTTACTCTCTACAATAGCTTTCAGTCCACCATTATTCACTTAGGGTTGGGGTCTTCCGCGTGGTTTATTTTAAAGGCTCAAATCCTCAGAACGAAATTTTGGAAACCAAAGAGATACTGTGCTATAGCTAGTTGAATCTTTTCCAAACACCCTATTAATTTTACGGACTAT
The DNA here is from genome assembly GCA_030998225.1 of Diplolepis rosae. NCBI lineage: Eukaryota > Metazoa > Arthropoda > Insecta > Hymenoptera > Diplolepididae > Diplolepis > Diplolepis rosae. The sequence continues at coordinate 443,448 of JAPYXD010000082.1, forward strand.
CTCCGATGGGTTGGTTCCACGAAACTCATATTTGAAGATTGCACGATTTTTCGACTCATCCATGGTTTCACATAATATTTTCTACAAAATGCTATTGAGCGGATAATTGTTAATTTCTAACCGTAGTCGGAAGAATAATAGTGTAGCTTTACAATGTACTAAGCGAAAACTAATTCCAATGCAAAATGTCAAAGATATTAAGTGTTAAAATTGATGCATAAGAAACTTCCAACTTCATACTAAATGTCCCATTAAATATCTAACTTAAATAAAGGTAAATTCAGTCTTGAGGTTGTTTTTTATATTCAACTCCTTTAATGTCATTAACACATATGTGCGCGAAAAAAGTCGTGACGCTTTTGCTTCATGATACATAAAGGGTTTTCCAATAGGGACATAACAATTTCGTATCTTTATATGAACGCACCCTTAAAATTTTTTAATGAACTGTCAACGTCAAAACGTTAGTTAAAGTCAACATTTTCATCATGATAAAGTTCACGAACCAGCAACGTTTGGAAATTATTGAAAATTACTACCGAAATTCTGAGTCAGTGGTCGCAACTTTAAGAGCGCTTACTCCAATTTTCAGCCGTAATAACACAGGTCTGCAAGGTTTTGTTGTTGAAAAGCTATGGGTCGTCCCTGGAGTAATTTTTGACGTAGAATCCGAATCCGGAATTGGAATAAGCCTATCACGTCAGGATTTTGAGATATTTGAGGTTATGTGCTGGAAAAATGGGTTTTTTCGCTACATTTGAGGTTATGTACAGGGCGCACGAAATTTTTTTGGTTCTTTTCTCAGATGTCATCATTTAGAACTACTCTTTCCCTTCAAAACGAGCGATTTAACAGTCACGAGCGATTTTTTTTCACAACGATACGGCCATATACAGTTTTGACATTTATCCGAACAACCTTATGAGCATTCACATTGACTCTTTGGTGCATACCATTCTGCATTCGAAAATTTATCTTGGTTTTGATCATCGTCATTGAATCTACCATCTTGGAAATGGAAATGTCAATCTTGCGACCTCATTTTCGTAATCAGCAACTCCGAAACCCCTGAATAAGACTGGTATGCACCAAAGAGTCAATGTGAATGCTCATAAGGTTGTTCGGATAAATGTCAAAACTCTATATGGCCGTATCTTTGTGAAAAAAAATCGCTCGTGACTGTTAAATAGCTCGTTTTGAAGGGAAAGAGTAGTTATAAATGATGACATCTGAGAAAAAAACCAAAAAAATTTCTTGCGCCCTGTACATAACCTCAAATGTAGCAAAAAACCCCATTTTTCCAGCACATAACCTCAAATATCTCAAAATCCTGACGTGCTAGGCTGATTCTAATTCCGGATTCGGATTCTAAGTCAAAAATTAACCCGGAAATGTTCTTTCGTTTTCCAACAACAAATACAAACCCATTATTTGCAGACCTGTGTAATCGTTCCTCCCGACAGGCTGTGCGTGCGTTACATTATTGGACGTTCCGGTGCCAAAAAGACGTCGTATTGCTCGAAGCGAAGAAATAATCGCAGCCGTAAGTGCATCGATTCAAAATGAGCCAAATCAGTCGATTCCACGTCGTTCTCAAGAATTGGGCATTGCTCAAACGACACTGTGGCGTATTATGCGAAAAGATCTTGGCCTAAATTCTTTCAAGATTAAATTGACTAAAGAACTAAAGCCACTTGATCATTTGAAACGCCAAAACTTCTCCAATTGGCCTCTGGCAAAGCTTGAAGAAAATGAAGAATTTCATCGAAAAATCATCTTCAGCGATGAAACTCATTTCTGGCTCAATGGCTTTGTTAATAAGCAAAATATGCCAGCAACAAATCCAAATGTGCTTTTTGAGACACCGTTGCATCCGCAAAAAGTGATTGTTTGGTGCGGTTTTCATGCCGGAGGTGTGATTGGGCCGTATTTTTTCGTGGATGAAAACGTCCATCATGTTACCGTCAATGGAGAACGCTATCATGCTATTTTGGAAGATTATTTGTGGCCAGAATTGGATGAAATTGACATCAACGATATGTGGTTTCAACAGGACGCTGCCACTAGCCACACAGCACGCGTCACAATCGATTTATTGAAAGGCAAATTCGGTGAACGTGTTATCTCGAGAAATGGTCCGGTCGAATGGCCGCCTCGTTCATGCGATCTAACGCAACTGGATTTCGTTTTATGGGGCCATATCAAGTCACTGGTCTATGCCATCAAACCAGCAACTTTAGCCGACCTCAAAGACAACATCCAACGCGAAATTGCCAACGTTCTAGTCGAAATGTGTGCCTGAGCGGTGGAAAATTGGGTCCAAAGAATCGACCGCTGTTAACGGGCTCGTGGTGGTAATATGACCGATATCGAATTTCATTCATAAAATCTAATGCTTGCACTACAACCACAATAAATTTGAACTCAATATCTCAAATATTTCTGTGTTTTATTCATAGATAAAATTGTTATGTCCCTATTGGAAAACCCTTTATATGGGTACATTGAAAAAAATTATCTATGATAATCTGATTCAACTATGCGTGGCTATCGCGAAGTTTCTGGCTTTGCGGAATCCGAATCTTGTGTCAGATTTTTAAAATTTAAGATGCCAAATTCAATGTGGTGGCCAAATGTTGCAAAAATTTTTGAAACGTGATAGAATTGGTTTCATCCAGGTTTCTGTGGGCGCTGAATTCAAAATCAGGGTCAGTCAGATTTTCATGAAAGAAGATGAGGATCCAATACGGTGAACACAACTTTGAATAATTTATAGACCAGAAATAGGAGAATTGATATGTGCGAAAAATAATCTTCGTGTGAGTTATATTTTTGAATTATCGCTCTCAGCCGAACCTAGAGTCACGAAACGAGGATGTGGCAGTATTTCACTAACTTTTTTTGTAATTTTTCTTAATTTTACCACGTTTTGAACAATTTTAGAAATTCCAACTGCCATATTGGATCCGCTTTTTTAAATTTTGAGAATCCAACATGAGATTTAAATTCAGCGACCCTAAAAACGTATATTAAGGAATTATCATACTTTTTTGAGAACTAATATTTCTTGAAGCAAAAATGGTATTGTATAATATGTTCTTTTTCATCAGACTGCGCAGGAGTTAATTATGTGATTTTTTCAGACCAACTTACAATTAGTCTTGTAGTTAGAACTAATGAAATTCTTTTCCTTATCCAAATTCCAATTAGATGGAGGGTGAGTCAATGGAGTAAGTGTAGCGCTTGTAATGGCAAAAAAGGGTTCCGTCACCGGAAAGTGCAATGCGTGAAACGGGCAGGTCACCCCGGAGAGGATGATATTCAGGCAGATTTAAAAGACTGTAAAGGTCGTTCTCCTAAACAAAAAATCGAGTGCATTGGAGACCGTCCTTGCAGAAAAACATGCAAAGAGACGAGAGAAACCAGAAATTCAACAGATACAATTCGCTCCCTGAGCCTTGAAGAGCAACACAGACTCGTGGACCAGTTCGTAGACGTCGGCCTTGCACGATACCTTCAGTCTCGCGGCGCGAAGTCATGGAAAAGAAACGCTGCAAATGGCTTTAGGCAGATGCTGCACGATTGGGTAACAACCAACAAAGAGAAGAGGAAACGAAAATCTGTAAATGAAAGACACTTTGAAACTCCAAAACCCGGTACCATAATCAGGGATCCAGCTCCTCAAGATCAAGAAATTCTAATTGTGGCGCCCTATAGAGACGACCGTCTGCGCTCTAACATGTCAGATCGCGCTTTTCAAGAGTCGGGTGATTCCGCTGGAATTTCAATTGATACCAAAAATAAGAAGGTTTTCAAAGGGATAGATGCAATCAACGTTGAAAACATGGTCAAACATCACAATGTATCTAAAGACCTCTTCATCAGTTGAATCCTGTTTACTTAATGACTTACTGTACGTGGGTTGGTAATTCCGTTTACCTTAGGTTAAGTAAAAGATACTTTTATCTCTAGAGTGTACTGCCTGCTAAATAAACAAAAAATCTTTTTATGAAAATTCATCCTCTCATTATTAAATTTTAATATGACCCCAATAAATAGTATTATTGTTTTGTTGTTTTACTATTTTTGAACTTCGAAGAAATTTTAAAAAGTTGAAAACATTATTATTCCGACAGATATATTATTTTATTTTCACAACAATATCCTTGAATTTTGATCATCAAATTATATTTGCATCATGATTTATAATTTAGCTCGAGAGAAACAATATCAAATCAAGTCGCTACAGTCGAGCAGCTTGGCTATACTGTAAAAAAGTGGATCAGATACGATATCCGAGTTACTTACTGCAACTTGGTTGATCGGATAAAATGGTCAATTTTTAAACTAACACTAATATATGCATATAATACTGTCACTAAATGTAATAATATACTAATAAAAACGCGTGAACGGTGCTAGGAGTGAAGAATCAAATACTCATTAAATACTGACTGGTCAAAATTTAACCGCTTGTGGATTGCATTTTCTGCTAATAACTCGAAAGAAAAATTGTACACGGAGAAAAAAGGTTCGAGTAATTTTACTCAACTTTCGATCAAAGTTGGAACATTTAGACCAGTTAAAAATTATTTAGTATTTAGTAGAGTAAAGTACCTTTAACACGTTGAATGCCCCGGGGTCACCGATTACCAGCACTCAACTTGGCAGTGACGCCATAGGGGCCACCGGTGACCGGCGCGCCCAGATTGATAGAAATATATTTAATAAAGAAATGACAATACTTATAATTTTTCATTATTATCATCGTTAATGTAGTGGTTTGAAGAGATGAATGCAGTATTAAACATCTGACATAACATCATTATATGTATCACATAATAGAAAATTCATTGTGGCGCCACGGACAATCCCTGTAAAATTGGCGTAGCATTCAACGTGTTAAGGGGGTCGTCTACTTTTTTCCTTTGAAAAAATCGATTTTTTTCACATATTTCTTATCTAAAAGATATGAGAAATACACTGTTAAATGGATTTAGTCTAATTCGTCATAGTTTGAGTGCTACAGGTCGTGAAATACACCCGCGCGCGGTCAATTTGTGTGACTGCGCTACATTCGTCCGCACTTGCGTCACTTTAGATAAAACCTGCTCCGATATGTTTTCTTGAGATCTATTATCTATGCTTATCTATATGTGTACGTGTTTGTGAGAGAATCCTATAGATTTTCTTCGAGTTTTTCCAGTTTGAGACGAAACTTTACGTCGAAAACATCTCACTTCCCTAGAATTCTATTAACCGCGTTTTGAGTCAGTTTTCTATTTTTTCGTGAACAATATGGAGTTTAAAGGCACGCGAAAAAAACGCACGCGTAAAGTGACTGGTCGTTTGAACATTTATTTTTTAAAAATAACCCCTTTCAAATGTTGGCCGCCACTGCGATTTTATTCGTCCATCCGTAAACACCAATTTTGAATGACTCGCTCGAGGACTTCGGTCGGTATCTCGCTAATAACTTTAGTAATGTTGGCTTCCAATGCCTCAACAGTAGCTGCTTTATCCACAAAACATTTAGACTTTACATACCCCCACAAATAAAAGTCCAAAGGTGTGATATCACACGATCTTGGAGGCCAATCCACCGGTCCGAGACGAGAGATAAATTGCTCACCGAAACGACTACGCAGTAAATCCATTGTTTCACGGGCTGTATAACATGTAGCGCCGTCTTGTTGGAACCAAATGTCGTGGAGATTACGGACTTCAATTTCCGGCATCAAAAATCGCCCAGGTAGTGCCATAAGATAGCCCAAGTTGTTGACCGGCGCCGAATCGATTCTTCCGGGTCTTCGGTAAAACTCTCATTTACAGCCGCAATATTCTCTACAGTTCGAGCTGTACGTGGTCTAATCGGTCGAGTATCATCCAATAATGTTAAATCATTTTCGAGTTTGCCAATGGCATGCCGAATAGTGCGTTCGGTAGGACGATTATGTACACCATAAATTGGCCTGAGCGCGCGATAAACACTTTTCACCGAGCGTTCATTTTCGTAATATAATTGTACGATTTGTAAATGTTGTTGAGGTGTAAGTCTTTCCATGATAAAATGTCAATAAAAACTGAATAAAATTGTGTATTTAGTTTAACAGTAGTCACGCGTGACATGTCAATAAAACCCTATTGGAAGAAGTACCTCCAGTTTGATCACACTTTATATCTTGTTTGAGTAAAAGTCGAGTTCATTGCTGTCACTAGAGAGTAAAAATGAATAAATTGTTATCAACAAATTCGCCATTTTGAGGCATCTCTCTTGAATTTAAAAGTTGTTCTTTTACATTTTTCGAAGGTTTCCTGAAGTTTATGCACCGTTGTGCACCAAATTTGTGATATGAAAACTTTTCTTCAATACGGAATCCATCAGCAAAAATTTGTTGTACTCAATTTTGTCGTGTGTTTTGTTATAAATGCAGCCATATTTAATTTCCTGATAAACAAGCGATTATTTTGACGACTGAATCTCGTAGAGCAGTTTTTGAAACATAAGTATGTAAAATTTCACACATATGCGACATGTTTAACTACCATAACTACATCGGGAAAGTTGAAAAAAATTTTCGGACTTTTGGGTAGTAACATCGTAAATTTTCAAAGTCGATTTCTCAAAAATTGTGTTTTTGAAGATGGGGTAACCAGTTTCACCAAGAAGGACTGTACATACCAAGTTAAACTTTTTACATTCTCATCATGGATGAGAAGGTATTGGTTTTATGTGAAAAATGACTTTCGAAATTTTCATCAAATCTTTACGTTTTGAGACCCCCTGAGTCAGAAAAAATGGTTTTTACGAAAGTGTCTGTCTGTCTGTCAGTCTGTCTGTAGTAGGTCGTGTGCGGCATAACTCTCGATAGAATTATCAGATTGAATTGAGCTTTGGTACACTTTATCAGAGCCGAAAAAGTAAGGACAAGTTCGTTAACCAGCCGCATCCAATCAAAATTGAGGGATTGAGCACTACTTTTGTGTTTTTGCAAATAAATTTTTGAAAAAATCAAAAATTTCAACACTGGTTTTTGATAGTGCTCATAAATCTCTACAAATTGCCCTGATAACATTTCTTGATTAAATCAAAATTAGAAATGTTACAGCATATTCAAATTCGAAAAAAGTCAATATCAAAATTCCATTTTCCAGTTAAATTATACGAGATACGAAAAAAAGTTATGATACAATATTATTGAATAAATAAAGACCTACAAATTTGAATTGTAGCATTTTTTTATAAGATGCATATTTTTCTTTATAATTCAAAAAAAAACTATTGAAAATCCAAAATTCAATTTTTTAACACTAATATGTAAAATACGAAAAAAACGTAAGAATACAAAGTTGTTCGTTTCAAAAAGATCTACAAGTTTTGTCTCATACAGTTTATGAAAAAACATATATTTTTCGTTTCAATTCCAAAAAATACGATTAAAATTCAATAATTCCATTTTTTAGACAAAATATGTGAGATACAAAAAAAAACATTTAGATGGAAAATTGTTTGCCTAAATGAGGTCTACAAATTCTGATAAAGAAATTTCGGGACAGGATGTATTTTTTATGTTTTGATTTTTAATATTGAAAAAATTCGATTTTTTTCACCAAAATATGTGAGATACGAAATAAGCGTTGTTCTGCAAAATCGTTTCCTTAAATAAAGTCTACGATTGTTTTTTCTTTTTGAGAGATTTGGAAGAAAATAAATCAATTTAATCATGTAATTTATTAAAAAGTTACTGAAATGTATACAGAAAATCGAGCGCGAGCGTCATGATGAGAATGTTTTCCTTAAGGCTGATAGAGCCTTAAGTAAATTGAATCTCCTGTTTCACTTAAATTCAAAAAGAAAAAGAGTGACTTTGAGAAAATGTGTAATTCACATCATCTGTAATATTATTATAAAATTGGTTTGAGCTACAGTATCAAATTATAAGAAATAAACTTGAATGTATGCGAAGAGCACTAGACCGAGCGCGAAGCGCGAGGTCCAGAAGGAACGGAGCGCGCAGCGCGACGATCGAGTATTACGGAGCGCGAAGCGCGCGATGAGAATGTGCCTGCGAAGCGGGCAGATTTTTTATTTTATAATTCGTACGATATGTAAAAGAATGCCCCATATAAAAAGACTATCTACCTCGCTTATAATATCATTGAAATCTCAAAATATAATAAACCTTGCACCCTGCAATTTAGACATAGCTCACATCCCGCAATCGTCTTTTTTAATGTTTTGATATTTAATGTTTCCTAATATTAAGTGCATCATCTCAAATGCATTTGTATAGGCATTCAACGGAAACAACATATTAACCATTTTTAGGAAATGTCCAAACAACGAAACTATGGGTTCAAAAAGGGCTGCACTATCATAAAACCACAGCAAATACAAATAGGTCTAAAGGCGTCTGTTTTGTACATTCTATAATCATAAAAATTAGAAACATTTTCAGTATTATAAAATAACGATACACTTATTTTAAAATTACTAAATTCATATTTATTAAATATAAAATTAACTTATAATACGTACTTTATTTTTCTCGGTAAGGAAAAAACCTCATTAGATTTATTTGTGCACAAATGGCAAATTCGAGTTATACTTTTTATCTTGGAAACAATTTAAATATAAAAGAATTGTTTCTCATTGGTCTATTACAAAAATATTATTTCTTATTCTCGAAAGTTTGAAAAATTCAAAAACTCATTCCATTATAATTGAAAATATCAAATTCATATTAACATTGAAATAAGAACATTCGCGAACGATAAAGAATCTTTCAAATCACACAAAATGATTGTATATACAATTGTTTTGAACTATAAAAATAATAACAGTTAGAATAATATGAAATAAAATATTGTACATTAAAATTTATGTACATATATGTATTTGTAGTAAAATTCAGAAAAACATTTTATTAATTGCATATTAGATGTAAATTTATATTTGTTAATAAGTACAGTTCCCATGCTATAATTCATCATAGAATTTATAAAACTGAACACATGTCGCTATCTTTGTGAAAATGGATGAACTGGGCGGACACTAGGTACCACCCTCAAGGCCCAGATACTTGGGTCCATCCCCGAATTCTCCTTCACGAACTCAAAGGCGTGAAAAATCTAGACCAATAGTAAAGAAAAAATTCTACCCCCATACACCACCAAATAATCAAAAATTAGCAAGGGAAATGGGGTGTAGAACATAAAAGCCGGTGCACAGTTGATTTTGACAGTTATTTCTTCTTTACAAAATTTAACACAAGTTCTTTCTTACAAAAATTGCAACATAAAGTTGTCTTCAAGGTATCCCAGATCTAATTACTTTGTCGTCAGGTTCCTCTTAGGCTTGGACCTCAATAAAAATTTGGTTAAAAAAAAAAAAATATTGAAAAAGCTTTTTCACCAAAAAATACACGTTTTTATCGAAATTAACCGATTTTTATGCAAGTGCTAAGCATTAAAAAAATTAAGTTCTCCAAGTGTATCAACAATGGCAACTGGCAAGGATTTTACTGATTTGATGGCAAGTGTTATTGCCGAAAATGTTTCCAATCTGGAGGATGTCAGTTTTGGATCTTTTGCATCATCTTTTACATATAAGGTAAGAATATTCTTATTATTTATATTTTGTAAAATTTTTCAAAAACTGTTTCCCAATTACTATTAAAATATATAAATTTCTGTTTTCCCTAAAGCTACTCGCATTTCCATAACAAACACTTTTTTTCTGACATATGACCACTTTCCAATGACGTAAAAGTTATCAATTTTGACAAATTTTCCTTTTATCCATAAACTTCTCCACATACATAATTACGAAAATTTTTGTTGCCTATTTTTAAAATAATTTTGTATCAAGACTAAGTCGACTTATTTGTTCCAATTTATCAACTTTATCAAAAATTTTAGAAATTCAGTTACTTTTTAGTCAATTTAAGAAAGAACTTTAATTTTCAGTTACACAGAGTTAAATATCTTGTTACTTGTATGTGGAAATTGTGATACTTGTAAAAGGAATTATTTAATGTTTTGGGTAACTGAAGTTTGATGCAGTTACATGTAATTAAAAATTTTGTTACAGTTTGGTAATTTTATGATAAATTTTACAAAAATTCTGTTACAAATTGGTAGTTTTCAGATACATTTCACGAAAATTCAGTTGTTTCATAATATTAAGAAAAATTTCAGAAAATTCAGTACATTTTTCACTATTTTTAAATACTTTTACTCAAAAATATACATATCGTTAAATTTTACGTTATCTTTGTAACATACAAATTTTGTTAATTTCCGAACATTTCCAACAGTGAAAATCAAGGTACGTTTATATGCAATAGAGAATACATTTCAATTATTAATTTAAGAATGTCAGAGAAATTGAAAAATTGAATTTTGTGGACACCCTACATTGTATATGATACGCTTTTTTCTTAACGGTCATAGGGAAAGAATAAATGTGGTTGAAGGAAACACTGGGAGACGTGTAAGAGTGTACCTTCCATATACATGCACACGCATTTGTGTGTATTTTTTCACAGATTAAGAATTGTAACAAATCATTAATTCACTCCATTCAGTTTGGCATCTGGAGAAAGAAAGGTGTGAACCCCAAACCTGAATTTCGAATCGGTGAAAGTAAAAAGTCAAAGGGAAAACTCATAAAATTTGAAGAAACAAAAATTGAAAGAGGCAGACGAAGAGATAAATGAAGATATTCCAAATCCAACTGATCCTTCGGTTCAAAAATTGTGGCAGAAGGGGCCGAAGAAACAAATTGGAAGAAGGCGTAACCATTTTCAGGGACACTACTCGCACAATTAGATAAAAAACCGAATTCCTTATCTAAAAGGAAACAACGCGTTAATATTGTGCCTGGTAGACAAGTTGTCAAAACAAAGCAGCTCAATAACATTAAGAATAGTAGATGTATATATATAAGTCGATCAAGGTGTGGGTTAGAAAAAATAATTGAAACACTCAACCATAATTTGTCATGAGCGACGTTTCGTTGGCTTGGTTCTCCAACCTCATCAGGCTATATTTGAATGAAAACGTTCATATAAATTAGGAATCACAATAATTTTTACAAAATTTTTTTACAAAACAGTGAAAAAACACTTTCTAAAGAGTCACAAAACAAATTTTACCTTAAAATTGAAGTCTTTACATTTAAAACATTTAGTCAATTATTAAAATCTAATTTAACACCTTGATCGACTTATATATATATATACATCTACTATATACACATCATGGAGGGTGATAATTCTACAATATTCTCAACATTAAGAATAATTCTACCTGGGAAAATGCACAGTCGATAACAAAGGATCAAAGTGATAATTCCATCCACAATAAAGCAATGGAGAATGGACTGTTATGTAGATGATCCTGAGTACTATATGGAAGAAGTGCAAAATAAAATGATACTCGGTTGATACATTTCTAATAAGGAAATGTTGATTAATAATGAAACGCTTTTACTACAAGACGCATTCAAAACTGCAGGTAAAAAGATCCCCGAACCTTGAAAAATGGATTGACTGCTGTTATTAATACCTTCGATTTTGCTCAAATTGATGACTGGAAAGATATTACGTACGTTCTGACAACAAATACATCTCTCATAATTTGCGACTATAGTGAACATTGTTATAAACTTTGTTTAAAGAATAAAAACGAGGGCAAAAATAAAAGAAAAAAACGCATCCATGTTCAATTTCGACATAGCTCTAGAAAATATATTGCTCCCTTAAATGCAAATCATTGGCGTTTACTTATCCTCAATATTGCAGAAAAAACTGCAACCGTTATGGATCCTTTTGGAAACCAAAAAATTAATCCAACCATCTGTTCTGGTGAATGCGCACTGTACGCCCTGCATGATATAAAATGAAAATTTGAGGAGTACAAAGGTAACCGAGCATTCCAGACCGATAATTATAATTGCGGAATTTTTGTGATTTACTTTATGGATTGTCTTGGAAAAAAGATAGAAATGACTAGCAATCTAGATCTTGCTTCATATAGAAGCGAAATTGCGGAATTATTACTTTCTAAATCTGAAAACATGCGGAAAACTTGTTTATACTGCTTTCTAGATCACCGTGCAACTTAGGTAATATGTAAGTATTGCAGACAATACGCTCATTCTCAATGTATACCTGGATTTAAAAAAACTGAAAAAGAATGGGCAGACCCGACAGTAGAATTCGTGTGCTCGTTATGTGCAATCTGTCTGCGAGAGTGGATGCAACGAACCTAAAAGTTTTCGAATTTCTAGAAATATGTGAATGAAAAACATTAAATTTAACGATGGCAATAATTATTGCTATCAGAAGTTTCTCTGGGTGCAAGCAACACTGCGAAGCAATGGACCAGAGCGGGAGGCAGAGCGTCAGCGTATAAAAAGGAGATTTCTGCCTTTAGACGAGTCCTGATGTGTTTTCTGAGACCTTTTGGGGCAGGCTGAGAGTTTTCTGCTCAGGCGAGTTCTGATTGGTCTCTCAATTAAGGTGCGCTGGGCAGGGCTAGAGTTTTATACTCTTAGCCCGAGTTTGGCCCTCTTAAATCCCATGGAGACTCCAAACGTTCTTATTGATGAATTAATCTTTATCAATAAGAACCTAGAGTACCCTAGACAACGGTTACTTTCTAGAACACCATTGTAAAATAGAATATTGCTCAAGCATCAGTGGATGAGATTTCTTATTTTAAATTATATAGAATCAATAGCTTTTAATTAAAATGTTGTAATGCGAGGATTAGTTTTAAATCAGTCATGCTTAAGCATTCTGTGAAAAAAGTACCGGGACTTAGTCAATAAAACAAATTATTGATTATTAATTCAAATTTATTTCATCGCCTTCAAAGTAGGCCCCTCCCGAAATAATACACTGATGCCAACGAATAATCCAATCAGAAAATAGTATACACCATTTTTTTTTACTAGGGAGTCATAAAATGGATTTGATTGCCCCTTACGGTCCAATAAAATCTACTTTATGACTCGCGAATAGAAAAATATTTTTTATGTGCGTCCGGCGCGTAAAATCGTTTTTTCGCTGCAGTTAAGAGTAGCGCAGTGTTGTGTATTGCGCTACAGAGAAATGTAATGTAAAAATTGAACTGCGCATGCGCCTAGAGCCATACAGTGGAGCACAATCTTCTTATTCTTCTTCTTCTTCGTACAGCGTTAGCACCCTACTGACGAAGCCTTGTACATTTGAAATGCGCATGCACTATTAGGACACGCTACTACTACACAAGATGGATAAAATCAAAATGTCCGTGACCAGTCGCGAAATATCAAGTGTAATGCAGTGCTCCCAGATCGTGGATGAAATTTACCCCCTCCATACCTACCAGTTTGGAGCCGCAAAACGAAAACTCAATGATTACCACTGTGTCTGACGTCACTGCTGCGGGTAATGCCAAAAATGTACGAAGACGAACAATTCGAACTTGTAATTTCTCGTCATCCTCGCCTCGATCGGCTATTTGAAGATTTGAGGTGATTTCTGTCAATTTCTGTTTGCCAAACTTGACAAGTTGACTGAAATTTTGAAATATTTAATGTTAATGACTTTCAGGAATTATTATAAATGATTTGTGAGTGTGCGATTTGCGGGAAATATATTATAAGGCACTAGTGGTTTTTTTTTTTTTTTTTTTTTTTTTTTTTTTGTGAGGAGGAAAAATGGCAAAATCTTTTATAGACGTTGTACAGGACTCTCCTAGGACGGGTCTAGGCATACCTGTTAAAACCAAAAAAAACCCTCTCTCGAATCAATACACCACCCGCGGAACCGCCTTTCGGCTTTAAACTTCACGGGTGGTTGGTTCCATTAAAGTCGCGTAGGACTCTTCCGTCATCCGTTCGCTCGGAACTTCCATCCGCGGCCACACGCCCACTAGGATAGCCGACTAGCCGCGCCACCCAGGGGAGAAACAAACAGATTCCTCCCCCGAACGACGCGGACAGTCAAGTCTACCCGAGACGCAGGACCGCGGGTGCAGGCCCCGATGCGATTTCTACTGGCTTTGAGGTTAGGTTACTAATGTGTCATTCTCAGGTGGTTTTAGTTTACATTTATAAGTTATATTTTTCAATTGATTTGAAATGTTAATTTAGAATGCTACTAATTTATATGAATTTTTAATTTATCAAAATATTAAATATTGTCACTGCAAAATTTCCTTTGATACTTACCTTTCTTCTAATGCTATTTTCTTGAAGCTGCATGTATTAGACTAAAAGTTATTTATTAAATAATAAATTGAAAATAAATAAAAACTTAAGTTATTTCTTCGTATATACACTTTCTTAAATATTGATTTGTATAAAATATATGACCACAATTTTAAGAAGAAAAGTTATTAATTCAATATGCTTTCTCACAAAAACTTTACAAACCGTTTAACGGCTTAAAATATTTATTTCCTTAGACTTCACTTACAATTCATCATATAAGTAATTAATTATTTACAAGGAGAGCAGAATTACATTATAAATGGACTGTTTTAAACTAAAATCTTACAAATTATAATAAAGGTAGTTATCGTGCCAAAAATCAGGTCTCTCGAAAAGAAAAGTTTTTATGTGCCTCAGCCGCGGAAACTCGTTTTTCCGTTACAGCTGAGAGTAAAGCAATGTTGTATATTCCGTTACAGAGGAATACAATGTAGAAATTGAACTGCGCATGCGCATTATAGTCTTACAGCGGAACGCAATCTATTTCTTATTCTTCTTCTTCTCACTTTTTCTTCGTACAGCGGATCGCAATCTATTTCTTATTCTTCTTCTTCGTACAGCGTTAGCACTGACTACTACACAAGACCGATAAAATCAAAATGGCCGAGACTAGTCGCCAATTTGCGCCCGCTTCCTACAACTAGCGCAGCAAACAACTACAATAAGTACTAGACTAGATTCCAATGTACGCATAAAAACTCGTATCCGCACCACAGTCACATAAAATAGAATATGTGCCAATGCATACAATTCGGGACATTGCGAGACTCGCGACAATGCTCGCAGGACTGATTGCGCCTCGGATTCGTCTCGGTTTTGTCTCGCCTTTGCCTGAGCTACGTCTCGGCTACGCCTCAACTACGCCTTGGCTTCGATCTCCTGCGAACATTGTCGCTCGTCACGCAATCACCCTCATTGTGTGCCTAGGCACATAATATACTATTCCATAATTTCAAGAATTGAAATGATATTGTTAGTCCTGTCTCATGAAAGGAAAAGCATTTTTTTTATACAAGGAAAACTTAAATCTGAGGAAAAAGAATCATTTAAATAATGTTTTCTGTAACTGAATGTTTTCTTACTGTCGCTTCTTACCAAATTCGTTAAAAATTGTAAAATTTTAATCAATCATCGCTTATTATTCCGGTAAAAACATTCACTATAACTCTACTGTTTCTACTTTTGAAAATACATTATAATTTTAATTATAATTATTAAATAATAATAATTATATTAAATAAGAATTAAATAATAATTATTATAATTATTATAATAATTAATTTTATTATTGCGAAAAAGTAATACAACTAATTGTAAAAAAGTCGCACATATTGATTACTTTCTTTTTATGAGTATGAATATGTTTTTCTTATATGCAAAAATAAGATATAAAATATAAGGATGCCTCACTAAATTTGGATTGTCAACCCTAATAGTGCAAACATATTTTTTACCACACTAGTGCGGAAAAATCAAATTTCCGCATGCAAAACGGCACCGACTCTACTAACTATCGGTATAGATACATTGTTATGTTATATATATTAGGGTGTCCCAAAAAACGCAATATTTGTTTTTCACGAAAACTTGAAAATATCGTAGTACATATCTAAAAAAAAATTCTGTACAAAGCACAGCTCGTAATTTCAATTTTAAGATGTTTCTCAATGTACCTAAAGTTTTTCCATTAAAATAACAAATATTATAGGTATTTTCAACATAATTTCCATCCGCAAGCTATGAAAAAATTGTTTTTTTATCAAACAAATGACTAAAACTTATTTAGAATTAAATTCTCTATAAAAAATTCCATTGAGTCGAATTCCTATTATCAATATTGCATTTTCTACAGAGCTTCAAACTTTTAATTTCTAAAAATTTTGAGTTTTTTGAATTTTCAAGGTAAACTATTTAAGAAAGGACAAAAAGTGAAATGGAAATTTTATAGTACATTTAGTCCTCTACAAAAAAGTTCTGAATAAATTTTTTGTATCATGAATATTTACTAAGTTACAGATTCTCAAATTTCTACTAAACTTTTCGTGCTACAATCAATAGTCTACTTGATAAAAGTTGGAAATTAAAAAAATGAAACTTTGAAAATCAGTAACTTAGTAAATATTCATGATACCAAAAATGTATTCAGAACTTTTTTGTAGAGGACTAAATGTACTACAAAATTGCCATTTAACTTTTTGTCTTATCTTAAATAGTTTAGCTTAAAAATTCAAAAAACTCAAAATTTTAAGTGATTAAAATTTTGAGGCTCTGTAGAAAATGCAATATTGATGATAGGAATTCGACTCAATAGAATTTTTTATAGATAATTTAATTCTAAATAAGTTTTACTTATTTGTTTGATAAAAAAACAATTTTATCATAGCTTGGGGAAGGAAATAATGTTGAAAATACCTGTAATGTGTGTTATTGAAATGGAAAAACTTTAGGTACGATGAGAAATCTCTTAAAACTGAAATTATGAGCTGTACTTTTGACAGAATTTTTGTTTAGACATGTTCTACAATATTTTCAAGTTTTCGTGAAAAAAAAATATTGCGTTTTTCTGGCACACCCTAATATATATATCAATATCTGATGATTCACTTTTATCGCTAGCATATATATATATATATATGTTATTAAAGTTAATAGTCATTATCAATTATGAAAGCAAGATACATGACGTTTTGATATCAAGTATTTTACTGAATTTTTGGGGATCATTGATTATTGCAATTTGAATTCATCAGGAAAATAATACTTCTCAATAGTAAAGGGTTTCCCAATAAGGGTGATATGTTTTGAAATTGAAAAAAAACACTGAATATTCATTCGGAATTGATCGAAATATTTTTTATTATATTGGATATTCTATGCCATTTATGATTTAAACCGCGAACTCCCGACGCAAACGATGGTCATTAGGCTTCAGTTCTTGGGCCAGAATCATCTTATAGGGATGCAGGCCAAGATCCAATCGCAAAATACGCCAGGTAGTCATCCTGGACAGGCCCAATTCCTGAGATCGGCGTGGCACGGACAATTCACGGTTTTCCTCGATACTGGCCTGTACGGCGGCTATATTCTGTGTAGAACGTGCGGTACGCATACGATTTTTAGGCTTAGTATCCAATAGAGTAAATTCACTCTCCAACTTATCGATTATTTGACGAATTGAGAGCGCGGATGGAGCAGAATGACGACCATATTTCGCACGATATGCTCTTTTAACACCGACAAAACTTCTCGAATTTTGATAAAATAATTGGACAATTTCCAAACGTTATGGAAGCGTGAAACTACTCATGATTAAATGGCAAACCTTACTGATGACAACTGACGGCAGACGTCAAAAATTTCAGTTCAAATGAGCCCGATAGGGACATTCAAAATCATCTCACCCCTATTGGGAAACCCTTTATAATTGCAATTATAAATCCTACTCTCATGACCTCGAAAGTTACACGACTACACAATTGAACGAAAAATTTACTAATGCTTTTTAATGCAAGCCTATTTACCGGATACATGGAAAGACTTTTCTGTTATTGTGCATTAAAATTGTTCTTAACATTTTGTTTATTACGGTACTAAGGAAGGTCATGGACCAACCGGACTATATGAATATATTCCCACTTTATTTCTCCTTTTGTCGTCTGTTAAATCATGTACATGCAAACTGATATATCATTACAAAAAACTTCAAAATTAAAGAAAAGGCGTTAAAAACGTTCTGATAATACTTATATTTTCGTAATAGCACAAAAAATATATCAAAAATGTTTTGTTCTCATGCATGCACAGAAATGGCCACTTTTTGGCCTGAAACGCGGGAAGGAAACACTCTTTTTAGGTTACACAAAAAAAATGCGGGAATTATCAATAACTCCCGCATATAGGGCATTGATATTTTCCGTGTGTACCCAAAAAAGAGGATTTTATTCTCGCATTTCGGGCAAAAAAAGTGGCCATTTCTGTGCATGCATGGGAATAAATAAAGTATGCTACAAAGGAGGAAGAGGATGATTTTCACTCGTGTTTTTGCGCCCTCACTTCGCTCGTGTGCAACTTCACACTCCTCAGAATCTTCCTCTTCCTCCCTTGTAGCATAAATATATATTTCCAGAATCAAAAATTAAAGAGCCGACTAGCCAAAAGTAAACTTGGAAATATTATTCGAAGCAACCATGGGAATCTAAGGGTTTACAGATCCTCTTAAATCCCTTTCCTTTCATTACGCAAATTCGTGAAATGATATCTCATTTGAACAATTTTTTCTGTGAAAAAAGGAACGCTTCCACTCCGCTGGGTATCGAGCCCAGGGCCTTTCGATTGCGGTTCGAATGCTCTATCATCTGAGCTACGGAGGTTCCACAAAACTTTTCTCACAGAATCTATTTACGCCAATTTGGCAACGTATATATCATGAACTATATACAAACCTTTCTAAATCATTTCAATGTGACATATGCTGCTAGTTAAAAATCTGCTGCTATTGTCGCATGGATTCGTAACGTGCGATAATAGCAGTAAATAAGCCATGCTTTTATTGCTCGATTCGTGCGGTTTCAGATGACAGTCTTCAGTGCGATATTAAGATCTATCTATAATAGGATCTAGTACGCTGACGCGCAAGATGATATTACCGCGGTGACGCTTTCGAACCAGTAATGTCAGAAACCTGCCACTTTTTCTACTGCGCAAGCATGAGAAAGAGGTGAAGAAGAGAAGCGAAGAGCAACTCATACTATTTGATAGGCTAATTAAAAATCCTAAAAATATAAAAAATTTACAATTAATTTGAAGAATTTGAAATCTTCCTGTGGAGAAAGAGACGCTTTCGACTTTGCCGGATTTCGAGCCCGGGTCTTTCGATTGCCGTTCGACTACAGTCAAAAGCGTTTCTTTTTCCACAAAATATTTCAAATTCTTTAAATTTGAATTCAATTTGCATCATTAAGATATAAGAGTTTGAAATTGTCTAAGAGAACTCCTGTTAGGAACATGTCCTGTCTGAAATAATCTGAAATATCTCCAATAATGTTGGCAATGGCAACAGTTTCAATTTCAAGCACTTAATTTGAATATGTAATTAATAAAGCAAAAATAATTATTACTAAAAATTTATTATTAATTTAATTTTATACAACCCAGAGCCTTAGGTTAAAATAAATCTGAGGTCAAAACATCGGTCCTTCGAGCCGGATATATATAAATAAGTGTGTATCCAGTGATTGTTGAAAAGTGGTTATAAGGTTCCTCGCAAGTGAATGAAGAGCGTTGACATTAAAAATAGGAAAAGGGCACAAATACAGTGACTTAGCTAATTTCGTGTCAAGCTAATCTTGACTAGTGAATTTCGTATATCGTGCTTTAGCAACTCTCGTGTCAAATTGAATCGGACTATTGAACTAATTTATATCGTGCTTATTGCAATCTCGTTTCAAGTTAATTTGACTACTAAAATCGCGCACGTTGTGTCTTCACAAACAAATTGTTTTAAATACAAGCAAATGCAAATCACCAAGCTTGGGGGTGAAGTAAGCATTTTTTGTATCCTTGTGTAAGTTTCGACAAATTCGTTGTGGAAACCCTGTGAGGAAATTGAGCTCGCAGTCCAGCTCCAAGTAATCTCAGTCGACACTGTTATATAGTCTCATCTCAAGATACCTTCGTCAAGGATAGAAACTGTTCCAGAGTCTCATCTCAAGATACCTTCGTCAAGGATCAACACTGTTCCAGAGTCTCATCTCAAGATACCTTCGTCAAGGATTAACGCTGTTCCAGAGTCTCATCTCAAGGTAAGCAATTTTTTGTACCACCAATTCTCATATTAAAGATTCCGCATTTCCACCTAACATTTCTAATTGCTCTCGTTAAAAAAATGGCTGAAGTGTTGCCAAAACTCAAGGCTCAAGTTGCTAATTCAAAAAGAAAAATAACGAATTTTGCAAATTTTATCAATGGATTCGTTCCAGAACGCGATCTTCCAATTTTAGAGCAAAGGAAACAAGACATTAGTAGGGAATTTGTAGAATTCGAAAAAGTTTGTTTAGAGTTAGAAGTACTTGCGGACGATCCAACTCTCGCGGATTCTCGCACGGATTATGAGGAAAAATATTATGCCTCTTTAGGAAAAGCTATAACTTTTTTAAAATCAAATATATCTAACGACTCAAGTGAATCCTACGCCTCGGGGTCAACTGACAGCACTGTGCGCGAGATTCGACAAAATTTCGGTCAAACCTCAAAAAGAAGTCTTCCGCGGGTAAATCTTCCTTCCTTTAGCGGATCTTATGAGTCCTGGTTAGGATTTCATGACCTTTTCAAATCACTTGTTGGCGATGACAAGGAGATTCCTGATATCGAAAAACTATACCATCTAAAGGGTTGTTTAAGGGATGAAGCCGCGGAAGTTCTCGCGTCTATCGAATTATCTTCGGAAAATTACACGGTTGCTTGGAACCTACTAAAAGAGCGCTACGATAATAGAAAAACAATTCGACAAGCTCACGTAAAGGCCTTATTAAATCTGCCGGTTTTGTCGAGAGAATTTACCGTTCGTTGTTTACTAAATCAAGTGCAAAAGCATGTTAGAGCACTTGAAGCTTTAAAGGAACCCGTGGATCAATGGGATACCCTTTTGGTAGAAATTATAAAACAAAAATTAAACTCATTCATTTGTGAAAAATGGGAAGATTCCAGCTGCGAATCTGCCAACCCTACCTTCAAAGAATTAATTACCTTTCTGCAACGCCGCGCACAATTCGAGGACATTAAGTCCTATCAAAACGTAGAAAAGCCAAAAAATTTATCGGAGAAAAAATTCTCAAATTCGCGCTCAAATCAACGTTTGCAACACGCGTTTGCAGCTTCAGCAACAAAACATCCTTGTCCTTATTTTCAGGGTGAACACGCAATTTACCATTGCGCAAATTTCAAAAAATTGGCACCCACAGAGCGCTTTGAGGCCGTAACAAAAGCCTCACTTTGCATAAACTGTTTGCGTCCAAATCATCGTGTTCTCGATTGCGCTGGTGCTCCATGTCGCAAATGCCGTAAAAGGCACAATATATTGCTCCACTTCGAAAAACCATCGACTAGGGAAATAGACGTTTCAGAGTCCACCACCCTAGAAAAAACTGTCGTTAGCGTACACGCGGCTCAAGTTTCTTCCGAAGGCTTGCTAGCCACCGCAATCGTGGACTTGGTCAACGCCCAAGGGGACTCCAAATCTTGTCGAGTGTTTTTAGATGCCGGTTCACAAGCAAATTTTATTAATGAAAGTACAGCATCCTTTTTAAATTTACACAGAAAGTCAGTAAATATATCGGTCTCGTGTGTAGAAAATATTTCTACAGATATAAAACATTCGGTCTCAGCAACAGTAAAATCACGCTTCAGCAATTATTCTAAAAGGCTGGACTTTCTTGTGTTAAATAAAATAACAAAAATCATGCCCTCAATTGAAATTGACAGGACTAATTTAGAAATCTCGAAAAATATAACCTTGGCCGATCCTGAGTTTTATAAGCCATCTGAAATCGACCTCCTCATTGGAGTCAAGTTGTTCTACAAACTTCTGTGCGTAGGACAAATATCGTTAGAAAAACATCCCAATGCCGTCCTGCAAAAAACTCAATTCGGTTGGATTGTGGCGGGAGAAATAAATAGCTTTCCCGTAAAACGTGACGTTCAATGTCACTTTATAACACATTCGAATCTAGACGCGAATCTTACGAAATTTTGGGAAGTGGAAGAGCTTCCGTCCATAAAATTACTGTCGAAGGTCGAGCAGACATGTGAAGCACATTTTCGAAAAAATACAAAACGCGATACCGATGGTCGTTACATAGTTAGGCTGCCATTTAACGAAAGGAAGGCAGAATTAGGAGAATCTCGGTCCATGGCCCTTCATCGGTTTCACTTATTAGAAAAATGTTTTCAGAAAAATCCTCAATTGAAAATAAATTATTGCCAGTTCTTAGATGAATATAAAGAACTAAAACATTTGTCGCTAATAAAAAATAAAGATATTGTTGCACCAGGCTTCTATCTTCCCCACCATGCGGTGATGAAGGAAGACAGCACCACCACTAAAATTCGCGTTGTCTATGATGGCTCTGCCAAAACTTCATCTGGAGTATCGCTCAATGAGGCGTTGATGGTCGGGCCCACTATACAGGACGAGCTCTGTACTTTATTAATGCGTTTTCGGTCTCACAGATACGCTCTCACTGCCGACATCGAGAAAATGTACCGGCAGGTCTTAGTACACCCGGATGACGCCTCATACCAAAAAATATTATTTCTGAAAAACCCAGATGAAAGTGTGAAGGAATACACTCTCGATACCGTCACATACGGTACCTCTTCTGCCTCCTTTCTCGCAATTCGTGCTCTGCACCAACTAGCTGATGACGAGGGAGACCAGCACCCCCTCGCAGCTCTCGTATTAAAGAGAGACTTCTATGTAGACGATTTACTAACTGGTGCGAATACAATCTAGGAAGCCGCGTTCCTTCGCGATGAACTTATCGCACTCTTGCGAAAGGGTGGCTTTCCCCTAAGAAAATGGACCTCAAATGATCCAGCCCTCGTGCCTGAAAACTCGGCAAATCCATCTAGTTGTCATATGCCACTTGATTCAAATCCTACAATAAAAACGTTAGGAATTCATTGGAACTCGAAGCAAGACTCAATTTTTTATAATGTCGACTTATCAAAATTTTCGAAATCTGTGACGAAGCGTTCTATTCTTTCGCAAGTCGCAAAATTATTCGACCCATTAGGGCTACTGGGCCCAGTCATTGTCAAGGCTAAAATAGTAATTCAGCTTCTATGGAAGGCTGGTGTCTCCTGGGATAGTTCAATCCCTACAGAAATTCACACCATGTGGTTGCAATTTAAAGAGCAGTTACCGCTTCTAGGCAACGTTAGCTTCAGTCGACTCATTATCTCGCTTAATTCCGGGAAAATTCAATTTCATGGTTTTTGTGACGCAAGCGAGAGGGCCTACGGGGCTTGCATTTATATACGTTCAACTGATGATCAAAACAAACATCATGTGTCGTTGGTCTGCTCAAAATCGAGAGTCGCTCCTGTCAATCTCTTGACCCTACCACGCTTAGAGTTGTGCGCTGCGCTTTTGATAGCTCGTTTATATATGACAGTGAAGCAGGCGCTTCAAGCTGAAATAAGTGAAGCATATTTATGGTCAGATTCAATGATAACGCTCCAATGGATTAATACTGAACCATACTTGCTAAAAACTTTCGTTTCAAATCGAATCGCGGAAATCCAAAGTCTTTCGAAAGGTTGCGAATGGCGACACGTACGTACGCAACATAATACCGCGGATTTAGTCTCAAGAGGTCAAACACCTCAAGAATTTCTGGATTCAGACATTTGGAAAAATGGTCCTGATTGGCTGTCACAAGAGGAAAGCCTTTGGCCTCAGGAAAAAATTTACCTGAAAGAAATTCCAGAAAAAAGATTAACCATCGCTCTTCCAATCTGCATTAAATAAACCATCATCGATGAAAAAATAATAGAAAATTACGGTCGTTTAAAAACACTCAAATTAATACTCGCGTATGTCTTGCGTTTCATACACAACATAAAGAGCCAACGGGAAAAGCGCAGCGGGCCTATCACCGCGACAGAATTAGAAGCAGCGAATACAGTCTTAATCATTTCAACGCAATCCATCGCATTCTCAAAAGAGATTCACACTTTAAAAAACGGGGAAAACTTAAATCTCAAAAGTCGCTTAATCCCTCTAAAACCATTTTTGGATAAGCAGGGAATTCTTAGAGTAGGCGGAAGGTTAATTCACTCGGAACTACCGCCAGAACAAAGGCACCAGATTTTACTGCCTTCAAATCATTGTCTAACTCGACTTATTATTCGCGAGGAGCACGAGAGGATCAAGCATGCTGGTATCCAAGCAACTCTGTATTCCGTACGCGAGCTTTTTTGGCCACTCGATGGGAAAAACGTAACGAGAAAAATTATTTATCAATGCGTTCGATGCACATTTTATGCAAATAATAATAATTTTCCCTTCTTTAATTATTAATTTTTCGTATATTTAAAGGTTTGAAGTAGTCCTCCAAACAATATAGCTTGCACGTTGCTTCTCTTCTTCCACTAATGCAGCGGGAAAATTAGCAGGCTTCTGTCATCACTCTATGTAAACGTTCTCGAGCCTTAGTGCCACCAACTGTGAGAAATTTGGTCGCTTCACGTGTTCCACTCTTTCGCTTAGTGGAAACCGTGGAAAATAGAACAAAAAAATCTTTAACAGTTGGTAGCACTATGGCTTGAAAACGTTTACAAGCAGTACCGCGGAAGCGTCGCGTCGCCCATCAGTGTACTAGCGATAATATCATGGCACCCATCTTAGCTTTATTGCACGTTACTAATCCATGCGATGATGGCAACTGATTTTTTTCGGCGTACGAATCTAATCATATTGTTCGGTTTGTCCATTTGGTATATTCCATGGATAAATTTCCTGTTTTACCATTACAGAAGACGTCGAGATACACAATACAATAATACTACTTTGGGCAAAAACTAAGGTGAATTTTGTTATAAAATGAAAAATCTTTATTTATTTATCCAAATCAATTTCATCCCCTTCAAAGTAATCCCGTCCCGATATAATGCACTTATGCCAACGTTTTTTCCAATCGTCGAAACACTTGTTAAATTCGATTTCCGGAATTGCCGTCAAAGCCTTTTTCGATTCGATTTGTATCTCTGGAATCGTGTCAAAACGGTGTACTCGGAGTGGTCTTTTGAGTTTGGGGAATAGCCAGAAGTCACATGGAGCCAAATCAGGCGAATGTGTTGGTTGTGGAACGATAAGCGTTGAGTTTTTGGCGAAATGGTCACGAAGAACGAGTGCAGTGTGAGACGGTGCATTATCGTGATGCAAAAACCACTAGTTGTCTGCCCAAAATATCTTTTGGAACGGTGTTGAGTAATACTCTTGAAATGCCAATAGTGTCAGCAGGGTCTCTAATTGTTAATCGACGATTTTCGTGCACTAATTCTTTGATATGATTGACGTGTTGCTCGTCAGTTGATGTTGATGGTCGTCCGGGTCGTTCCAAGTCATCAACACGTTCTCCGCCTTCTTTGAAGTCTTTGTACCAATTATAAACATTTTTCTGCGACATGGTCAAACCACCGAAGGCCTTCTGCAACATTCTGAACGTTTCCGCAACTGAAACTTCATTCGCAAACAAAATTTAATGGCACTTCTTTGCTCAACAAATTCGAAAAAATCACTTTTAGTCGTTTAGAAAACACAAGCGTAACTATGTAACAAATGATGACATTGACATGAAATTTGGCACAGATGTCAGTAACACTAGGACCAACATAAAAATAAAAGAGTTTGCCCGAACCTGTTAGCCCGCGAAGTTTAGATTAAAAATTCACCTTAGTTTTTCCCACAGTAATACACACAAAAAAGGAATTTCTGAAAATCAGAAGATATCTGATTGAATTTTAGCAAGTCACTTGCTGATTGGTGGCTTCGTGGTGGATTTGCTGAATTTTAACATATTGTATACTAATATGATGTAGAGTTCATTCTGAATCCCCGAAAGTTATATTCTATAAATTAGATATGCTAAAAATTCTAAAATTCTTGCTGCTCTTGAGCATTTGCATGCTTAAATAACGGTAAGTCCTTTGCTCCGAATTTCAGTATGCTCCACGCTGGATTTTATGAAGTGATATGCTAAAAGTTAAGACGTATCAGCTGATTTCGAGCATCTTCGTTCACTGATTTTTAGCATCTTCATGTTTATAGAAAACAGAATAGAATTTGCTTGTTGACAGCAATAGCCTACTAATTCACGGGATACCGTATACTTATTTCCAGTAGGTGAAATCTAGCAATGAGCTTACTCGACTTTAGCAGAAGATTTACTAAAATTTAGTACTTATTCGCTAACGCGTAGTAATTTTTGTACCGTTCTGCCGAATTGCTAAAATTTAGAAAGCACTTTCTGATATTCAGAAATTCCTTTTTTCCGTGTACTAGTCCAGCATAATAACGTGGCCAAAACACTGAAGCGGATACTCAAGGTGTCTTCGAGGGGGCCAAACCGGGCGCCCTTCGAACCCCCTGTCGGTCGTAACTATGACTCTCATATTAATGCTTAAGGTAGAGATACTTGATACCCGGCGACAGGTCAGTATTAATTTTTCAGCTCATCAATACGTGTGCAATTTTCAACATTTCACGTTCCACCTTCTTAAAATTGGCGGCACCTCAGGCATAGTTCGTCCTTCCTCTTGTAGTCTCTGAATACACCTCTCGGCATACATTTTAACAAGAGTAAATTCCGTTCCACTCGCCGGTGGCAGAGGCTTGAAGTCCTTGGAAAAGTCAATGATGTTATTATAGTCATTGCGTTCAAAGATGATGGTAAAAGTGGAATTCTTAAGATCTTCCGTATTCGCAATTTCTTTTCTTCTTTCAAGTTTTTGAAAATCAAACTCCTGTTTTGTGTCCAATTTCTTCATTCTTCGCGATTGATCTTTCTTTAATCCCGTCTTATTAAACTTTGTGTTTGTACTGCCGTTTGGATTTCTCACTGTCTTCTTTCTCCATTCATTCCATATGTTTTGTTTATGCAACTTCAATTAACCATCTTATGGAAATACATCTGTCCCTCGGGTAAAGGACTTTAAGACACCGAGAAAACAGAATTCTTCGTTTGAGTGGATTCCTCTTTATTTGGTACACCATCTCCTCTACAATATGGTATGAAAAGTATTCTTCCTTATTTGAGAGGATTTTATTCTTGGTGTAATCATCAATTTTAGTGCCTGATGCGAGATAAAATCATCCTGCGTGTTTATGTTGTGAGAATTCGAAAGAATCAGAATGAACTACTATAATACTTACAAGTTTGAAGAAATAGGTCTCTCTGGAAGAAGGTTGAAATTTATTTTGTACCTTTATATTACCTTCAGACACCCGTGTGGAAAAATTCCATGATAGTCTGATGTCGGATCTGACCCAGGTTTGGATATTTCTAGAGCGTCTAAACTAGAATCTCTAATGTGTCCCAGATCTGGTCTTCTATAACATACAAATTCCTAAGTATCAATGACTTAACTGTCATTTGACGCGACTTTCGCCATATTTGTTATTAGGTAGAAGTTATTTCTTATGTCTCTGTTCCAGCTATACTATAATTTCTGGATCAAACAAATGATATCGCTGAAACCGTAAAATTAGTCAGAGATATTTACTTTAGCTGATTCAAAGATCTTCTTACATTCACTTGTTCGTTTTACGCTAAATGTTTAGCTGTAATAAGGGTTAATTTCCCCTTCACAGCTGCACTTTTTTCCATAGAGGGCCAGGAAAAAAATGAAATTTTGACGTAAAAGAGGAAGTTCTTCCAGACCAAGGTGGTTAAATATCCTGGGGGCTGAGCATTATTCCTTTTTTGACGACTCGACCGCTAGCTGGCCTTCTGACAATCTTTGTTTTATTTATAGTTTTGTTAAGGGGTTTTATTCGCCGTTCAAGGTTCAAGTAATTTCTAACACTCTAGGTGCATTATAAATTCCCTTATTTGGTAGCAGGTAGTTATAATATAGCTGAATCGTGTGAAAAGTGGCGCTACAATGGGCGATTTCTTTTGAGGGTAAATTTAACACCAAAATCTGAGTAAATGTAAAATCTGTCTTTTTATGTGCAAACATATGTATAGTATAAGCGCATAGTATCTGTGTATTTATTGTTTCTATATGTGAATTAAAAATAGAACATTGAAAAACACATGAGTTCCCCTGAAGTTTGATATCTACATTTTAAGCCTCTTGATATTGTTACATCCCGTCAAAATTAATAAAAATTTAAAATCGCGCCTACAGCAAGGCAGCCCGGCATACAACCAGGCGATTGACGAACGTAAATCACACCACTGCGATGATAACTACTTGTCGATAGGATAATTACCTGAGATCGACAAGGACGTTGAGTTGCATAAAATAGGAAAACTACCTTACCGTCGGTAATGTAGAAAACCAAGCCAATAAAACATTAATAATTATTTAATAAAAATAACAATAATATTCATTATTGTTAAGAACAGCCGTTAAATGATTGATAATAATAATCAAACAACAGCACATAACAATCATCGATAACCAATAATGGATAATCAATCAATAATAGCAATCACATTATTGGGGATCGGCAAATTAGCTTGAATAATATTTTAGAATATAAACACCAAAAATTCATGTATTTCATAAATACTATAAGAATATAAACCAAGTTGTAAAATAATAGATAAGTCAGTACAATTATGACTGTTTGATTTTGGAATGATTCAGAAGCAAAGAAATTGAGTTCCGTACGAGTGAAAGCCGAGAGACCATTTGTTTCGATCGATGGCACACGTTCTGGCTCATCAGCATTACCGATCTTATGAAGAAGTGAAAAAATAGATCGATTCGTGGATCGCCTCTGAAAACGCTTCATTTTTTCAAAATGGTATCCGATAATTGCCAAAAAGATCGAATAAAGTAGTGGCTAGTAACAGACAGTACTTTGAATCATAAATAGGTAATCAATTTTTAAGAATGAAGCCTCAAATTTTGGGAAACAACGGCGGAAGCCAAGTGGTACACTTAATAAAATATTAGCAAATGTTATTAATTTCAGGTTTCTACATATTTATGTACAATATAACGTTAAATTTTATTCGGCCCAATCATCTCAAGTCACGCGTTTTGAAAACTAGTTTCATCGTGACGCATCAGATGTCTCATGGTCATATTTTCTCATATGAATAATTCTCGAAACGTAATATAAGGTTCGATTGATAATTAACAATTTTTTATTTAGTATTATTATTGAGCAGAAGAAAGTGTATTGAGTGAGTTTACAAAAATTTGTGTTTCGACTTAACTAGTTTTTAAAATTCTTGGTCACTGAAATGTATGTGAAAGTGTTTTAATTGTAACTATGATTTCCAGTTCGTTATGAAAATCGTTTTTTTCTTTTGCATTTTGATTGGGGCGAATAAAATTTAACGTAAACATCAATTGGAGTACGGTATAAGTAGTCAATAAAGTAGTTTTTGACGAAATTTGAATATGAAACACTGAAATAAAAAAATATTGCACTAAGTTGAATCACTTTTTCATGATCTCAAAAGCTGTTTCGTAATGAAATATGCTGATATGCACAGAACTGTGAATGTATTGAAAGATTAGTTTTGTTTCCAAAATGTGTTTTTTTCAAATGTCCTTTTTCATAAAAAAATGCAAAAACAATATTCAAAATGAAAAATTTATATGAAAAAAATATTTTGTTAAAAAATAGTTAGAGCCATTGAAAATAACAAGAAAAAAGCTTCAAAAACTAATATACGCAAGACATGATTAAGAAAAAAATGCAAGTTACAATTTTTTCAAAAAAGGTGGTTTAGTGAAAAGTATAAAATTACCACCCCTGTAATTTATCAACTGTAGGTGCTAATGCAAAATCATTTTCAGAATTATGTATTTGTATTTAGTACAAAATTTTTAAAAGATTTCAAAAATTTTGGAGCAAGGAAATTTTTTTGGTGGTACACTTGGCATATTTTTCCCCAAAACTATGACCGCTTTTCTTACTCCGCTCCAATGCATGTACTGAGCATCGATTTCAGAAAAATTATTTTGTAACTCAGAATACATAATTAAAGTTTAAGGGGCATATATAGTGTGAGTGTAAAAAATGTAAAAGTTATGAAAAAATTTCAATCTGTATCCAAGATCCTGACGGAATTTAGGAGTCTTATTTCTTAGTTTAAAACTTAGGAAAACGTTTGTATTTTACTTTTTTTCGACGTGGAAGTTACCTTTTGTCAGCGGTTTCTTTGTCGAAATACAACTTCTACCAGCTTGAAAATACCCGACGTACTCATATTTATAAAATCAAGTTGATTAAAAATTAAAACGAGTAAGGAAGTGATATTTTGTTGGTTTCTTTCACATGCCACCATGTAGATAAAGCAGACCTTGCGGTTTTTAGCAGTTGAAAACGTGAGTGGAAGATGGCGCCAGGTGACGGAATACCTTTATGGTGGAGATAGAAACAGCTTATATTTTTAGTGAATGCTTTTAATCATCTAAACTTGAATTTAGGAATGAATTTCAAAAATATTTTTCACTGATAAATCACTCCGTCACTTCTGAGTTCAAAGAAACATTCAGGATTTTATTCTTCTGATAAACGCCGATCGAAATCTAAGTCTGGTTTTATGTCAAAGATATATCTCATTTAGCAGAAGTTATGAGCTGTAAAAAGGTTCCCATCATCCGTATCATCCTTTAGTCTTGATCAAACAAGGGATAGTGCTGTAAAGTCAGAAGGCACTGTAACTCACAAGTTATAAAGATGTGCTTAACTTGTTTTAATTAAAATAAAAGTTGAAACTTTTTTTCACTTTCTCGATTGTGTTATAGATTATAACCATAAATCTTTTATAGTCAATTAAAAATTTATTGAAGTAATGAAACTCCATTATTGCTTTAATTGTACAGTATAACACTCATAAGTGCCTTCTTTGTGGTTTGAAGTTAAGTTTCTGAAAACGACTACGTTCTACTATATACGAATTGGATGAATATAAATGTATGTACTCGTATAGCATGAATGTCATCAGATAACTAGAGTTCTGAGTAAGTTATATTAGTGGTGTTCGATTCTTCAAAAATAATCGATTCTTGAATCGAATCTGAACCGAATAAAAGAGAATCGATTCACGTAAAAACCGTAACAAAAAAATCGATTCTGCAAGAATCGATCGTAAAAAATCGAAATTTTTTAAACTACTGTATTTCTTTTCTAAATATTCTAGTGTCAGGTCATGGATCAAGTAAATCGCGTGATTAAATTATGGTTAATCCAACTATTTAAGATAACTTGTTTTGGAAATAAAATATCCATCTTGCAAATTTGGGAAATCCAACAAGAGGACTCATGATTTTTTATATTTTCTAAATTTGCAGACAATTGTTTTATTTGCAAGAAAAGTTATTTTACGTTGTTGGATTAACCATAATTCAGTCCCATAACTCACTTTACACATGGTTATAAGTAGAGTAGAGTTTATATTCTAGAAACTTCAGACATTTTTACTGTCGAGAAAATACAAATCGAGATAATGGCATATATTATAAAAGGTGTAAAAATGCTTATATATAAAATACTAAGTCACGTTTTGATCACAATTCATCATAATGAGGTAAACCTTTTTTCATTTTTTATATATTTCATTAAGATTCTCGTCCACGTTGGTTTATAAGACAGCAGTTTCGTACACCTCTTAATCAACCTTCTCCAGTAGCAAACATCAGCAATCCGTAGTTTCTCTCAAATAAAATCTCTACCACGATTGGCAATCTTTTTTGATAACTTATTATATCCTTGGCGAACTGAATTAACTCTCTGCAAAATAAAATCATCTAAGAAACTGGTAAACATTACTTTATTATGAATAATGATTAACGTAGATGATATTTTAATTTTGTACAACCAAAATATATCCAAATAATATATCTTACTCGAGCTGAGATTGACTAGCATCTTTTAGAGCAGGAATATAATGAATCCACGGTTTTATCGCATAATAATAAAATTCAGTCCACTCCTCGCCTACATGAAACACCAAAGGTCGACACAAAAATAAGTGTTTGTGTCTAAAAGAAGAGGCCACTGCACGGTAATTAAATAAATACTTGTATTTGCAGAGTACTTTTATTTAACTACTGTATTTCTCTTGTAAATATTTTTGTTGATACTGTATTATTTCTTTTGCAGTCCTTGGTTTAGTCGTCTTTCCCAAAGGAAAGCCCAAGAATCTATTCGTAAAAAATATTTATTTTCTCATAGTTATAAATTCATAATAGCGATATTCCTACCGAAAGTATCGGATAGGAATTCATTCCGAGCCAATCAGAACTATTCTGATTCATTCCGATATCTGTATCCGAGCCAATGCGAATCATTCCGAACCAATCTGAAAAACGATTTGTATCTCGTTTGATTAAAAACGGTCAAAAATCGACCCGACCTAATCCGATTCAATCTGAAGCAACAATTCTCATTCAAAATTTGGTTTCGGATTAGTTCGGATTGTTGCTTTGGATTAAAGCGGATTAGGCCGGATCGATCTTTCACCGTTTTTCATCAAACGAGATACAAAACGTTTTTCAGATTGGTTGGGAATGATTCGCATTGGCTCGGATACAGACATCGGAATGCTTAGCAATAGTTTTGATTGGCTCGGAATGAATTCCTATCCGATACTTTCGCCAGAGATACGCTTAACAAATCAATTGGTACTATAATCTGCATAGGTATACTAAAGTTAAAAATAATAAAAATAATCTCAGCATTGTTAGGATTTTACACTTTTTGCGGATTCGAAATACTTTTTACATTTTACATTGTCTCGTTCCACGCTTGTGCCTTGTGCATAGCTTACAATGCCGGATGCTCGCATAAGGGTGCCGTTTTATGTGAGCGCAAACTGCAAAACAGAAAACGAAAAGCCAATTACATAACACCTTCAAGAAGAAATAAATCTTAAGCTTTTCTGTAATTGGCAGTTCGTTTTCTGCTTTGCACTTTGCCCTCACCTGGAACGACACCTCAACACGTGGTTTAATTATGTCAATAAATATGGCTGCTCAAGAAAATCGAACAGCAAATAATCGATTCAAAAATCGAAATCGTTCTACCAAAAAATTGATTTTTTTGAAAATCGAATCGGAATCGAACATCCCTAAGTTATATTACTTTGAGAACGGTAAGGAAAATGAGAATATTACCAAGAATATAACCGGCAGATGAATTCTTTTAGAATTTTGGAGAATTTTGTTATTTTCTCTTGTTAAACGCGTTAAGCAATCAAAATGCTCGCAGGAGATCGAAGCCGAGGCACGATCAGTCCTGCGAGCATTGTCATTCGTCACGCAATATCCCTCATTGTGCGCCTAGGCACGTAATATACTATTGTAAAACAAAACATTCCGAATTTCTAAAGGGTTTCCCAATAAGGGTGATATGTTTTGAAATTGAAAAAAAAAACACTGAATATTCATTCTGAATTGATCGAAATCTTTTTTATTATATTGGATATTCTATGCCATTTATGATTTAAATAATATATCGGCCAAATGTCCCCCGAGACTCTTCTTGCAAACCCGAATGCGTTCAAGCCAATTTTCGATGACTTTGTGGAGCATTTCTGGTGGTATGGCTGCTATAGCGGCTCGGATATTGGTTTCAAGCTCTCCAATTGTCTTTGGTTTATTGGCATAAACCTTAGATTTAACGTATCCCCAAAGGATACTTTATTTTTTAGAGTAACATTTATATCCTTTAAAACAAAGATTAGAAAAAATATTTGACTCCAAATTAAGGAAAACAATTAAATACAAATTTTAATTTATATTAATTTCTTTCTTTATACTTTGAGTTAAAACTTTTTAGATACGTTTTTTTCAAAAGGAGATAAATTATCATATGTGTGTATTAAATTTTATGTACATGTATACTGTATTTAGTGTACGCGTACACTAAATTTTATATACATGTACACGGAGAAACACTTCATTGTAAAATTTAGTATCATTATATTTATCTTTACTGAAATCAATAGGAAACGAGGATATAACGTCAGTTTTTTAGATATTACTACTTTTAATATTGAACTATGGAGTCACTAATAATATTGCGGAAAATGGTGTAATAATTGTACTTATGCCTAAAAACAAAAGCAAGTTTTATTTCCTGAAATAGTAAAATCGTGATCGGCACATTGAACGAATTATATTAAAGTAAACCCAATGAAGGTTTTATTAATTCCTACAATAGAATTTTAAGTTAACAAAAGACAGTAGTAAAGTCACATCTTCGGTCTAACCGAACTACTATAGTTTTTTGGAGATAGTGGAAGAATATTTATAACTTTTCTTATCGGAAATAGGGAATAATTGCATGTCCATAATAAACAAAATTCGTCATTCGTAAATTTTACCATAGTTCTTATTAGATTTTGTGATCTACATAGAGAGAGTATTTATAAACATATTTACATACACATACACGTATATGCATATCAATATAAATAATAAATATACCAATGCACGCTTAAATACTATTTCAACGCAACTTAACCTAACTGCACAAAGCACACATTTATAAACGCATCGCAGTGATATGTCAATTACAATGTAGCTCTTCACTTGTCCTTACTTTTTCAGCTCCGATAAAGTGTACCAAAGCTCAATTCAATCTGATAATTCTATCGAGAGTTATGCCGCACACGACCTACAGACAGACAGTCAGACAGAAAGACACTTTCGTAAAAACCATTTTTTCTGACTCAGGGGGTCTCAAAACGTAAAGATTTGATGAAAATTTCGAAAGTCATTTTTCACATAAAACCAATACCTTCTCATCCATGATGAGAATGTAAAAATATATTACTTTATCGGGTACTGACAAATAATTATAACGAGCATATGGAGCGATTCTCGGGTAATATCGAAAACGTTCGGCGTATCTGACGTCACTCGGCAGTATATTTAATATTTCCAATGGGAATTTTGGCAACGTACTATTCCATTTTGTCATGGAGGTTTTAGTGTCCCGATGAATCGGTGAACAAGTGCAAGGGGCTCTATAGACGGGCATCTTCCCATTGCGTGAAGGGTGCCCTATAAACGGGTCTATCCCAGGTCGAGAGTGGGGGACGCTATCCCCATGCATGGAAAAGGATGTATGCCCCAGGTAGCGGCGCTGAGAGTGAGTCTGTGAGTGCTTGTGAGGAATGAGTGAAGTGAACGAATGTCAGCGCCGCATGACTGTGATATGTGTCCTTCGAATGTGAGAGGAGAACCTATAGACGGTCTCCCTCTTGAAAGAGGCTAAGAGCGAATTAATGTATGGAATATCCTGGGGAACACTGCAAACCCTCCGCAGTCTGTGACCAAGAACAGTCCAAACGATCGTTTCCGTATGGCATCCCACTGGGAATGCTTCGTCTCCGAGTGGTGTCTTCCCCGGCCCACGAGGAGGCGAGGCTGGTGTGAGCCTAGCTCTGCCGAAGTGGTGTGCCATGCGGGATCAGAAGCCAGCCCCTTCTGGACCTTGATCAGGTAGTGCGTATTGAACACAGGTGTCGGAGCCTGTGTTGCCTCGAGCGAGTCCGGTCTGTCCGTGTATTCCGGGACCGGCTAAGCGGAGGTTGTGCCTCAGAGAACTGGGGTAGGACTTCGGTCCGAGGGTACACCCGTTCCCAACTATTCCGACCCGCTCCTCTACGCACGATGCGCTGGTAAAAAATGATTTATGGATAAAAATTCGAAAACGGTGGGGAATACAGATTCGGGTGCTTCTTCGGGAGCTGAGGGACGGAAGGACGTCCTTCAGCTCCTGAAGGAGCAAAATGATAAAATGGAAAAATTGGTGAGGGCTCTCAGCGTCATCTAGCAGGGTATGCTGAGAAATAACCCTCGCCACGTAACAGATAGTGTGAATGAGGCCACTGAGGTGTTGGGTAGAATGCTCAACACCCATAAGTGCCTCCTAGAAAGCGGGGTGAGAATCCAAAAAAAAATGGAATCCCACCCCGCCATGAAGAAATTGGGGATCTTTCAGAGACCACGCTCGGCGTCTCTGGGAGATACCCCAAAAAATCAGGTGAAGGGGAAGAAGAGATCCGCGCCCTCCCCCCTCTGGAAAAAACTCCTAAGAGGGGAAAGGGTGGTTATTCGCCCTCTTATGCCGAGATGGCTACGAGTCAGCCCCCGAATAAAGAAGGGGACTGGCATGTGGTCACAAAAAAAAAAAGAAAAGAAAAAGAAGTTGAAGAAAAAAAAAAGAAGAATAAGGAAAGAAGGAGAAAAGGGTGGAGGACCCTGCGCAAAAAACGCAGGGGGCCACCGCCACTCCTAAGTCAAAGCGCTCTACACCCGTCAGGTCGGGCGACGCCATCAAGGTGTCGGCGAAGGACGGCCAGTCCTACGCCGACATCTTGAAGGAAATGAAGGCGAAAGTCGACCCCCGGAAGGCAGGACTTGAGGTCCTGTCCATCCGAGGGACCAGGAAGGAAGAAGTCCTTCTGGTCCTCAAAAAGGGGGGAGATGTTTCGGCCTTCCGCAAGGAGCTCGACCGGTCGGTCAGCGAGAGGGCAGAGATTTCGACCATGGTCTCGACGAGGTCCCTAAAAATTAGGGACCTCGAAGAGACCGTTGAAAAAGAGGAGGTTGTGTCAGGCCTGTGCTTGGCATTGGGCAGACCAGCTTTTGAGGGGTCCTGCAGGCTCTTCACCCGTTTTGGTGGGGTGAAGACTGCAGTGATCCGGCTATCTGAGGCAAACGCCACGCGTCTGCTTCAGATAGGTAAATTGAGGATCGGGTGGGTAGCGTGCCGCATTCGCGAGCACGTGGAAATCGCCCGCTGCTTCAGGTGCCTTGGGTACGGCCACGGGTCCCGGGGCTGCAGCAACCCCGACAGGAAAAACGCCTGTTGGAGATGCGGCGCCACGGGACACTTGGCCAGGAGTTGTAAGGCGCCACCAAGGTGCCTGAAATGCGTGGACAGGGGCGACAAAGATGTTGCCCATGTGTCAGGGAGCGGCTCCAGCCCGGCCTTCGAGGACAAGCTCCGGAGGTTGAGAGGCAGGAATTGAAGTTCCTGCAGCTCAACCTCGGAAGGGGGAAGGATGCCCAGATCCTCCTGATGCAGACTGCCAGGGAAAGGGGGGCCGATGTACTGCTCATTAGTGAGCAGTACAAATTTTCCGAAAACTCTGCTTGGTATCAGGATGCATCAAGGAGGGCCGGCATCCTTGTATGTAACCCTGATTTGGGCGTCGGGGACTTCCTGGAGAACCGACACGGGGTTCGTTTGGGTGGAGGTGGCGGGTGTGCGTGTGTACAGCTGCTACTTCTCCCCGCGATCCCTTCGATGTTTTTGAGACCCAGATCCTCCTCCTTTAGGAAAGCCTCAGTGAGGCCATCGGGCGATCCCTCATAGGGGGTGAATTCAACAGTAATTCGCCCGAGTGGGGTGAGGCCTGCCTAGATAGGAGGGAAATCTTGGTTGGCGAGATGGTCGCTAGGAACGACCTGATCGTCCTGAATCAGAGCGGGGATTTCACGTTCAGACGAGGAGCGGGTGGGTCAATAATTGACCTCACGATTGCCGCACCTCGCCTCGCTTCAAGGATAAGCGACTGGTCGGTCCTCGAGGTAATAACCTTGAGTGACCACCGGTGTATCGAGTTTAGTCTAGAACAAGGGTGTCAAGCGGTGGAAAAGGGTAGGGGCGGCGAAGGAAGGAGCCCCTCCTGGAACGCGAGACGACTCAGCAGGGAAAGACTTCGCGAACACCTCGAAGAAACCAGGCTCATCGATGAGCTTGGTTGGGTCTGCCCTGCTGGGTAGCTTGAAGCTGCTGTGCGCTCGGTGAGGCAGAAGGTGGTCGCGGCTTGTGACTACTCGATGCCTCGCCGTAAGCGCAGGCAAGCCAAGGGTTCGATGTACTGGTGGAACGACCAGTTGGCAGCCCTACGTCGAGAATGCCTCGCTGCGCGGCGAAAATTCACCCGTTCAAAGGGGGATGCTACGTTGCACAAGGCATGGAAAGGGGCAAAAACAGCTTTGAGGCGAGGCATAAAGAAAAGCCGACTTCAATGCTGGAAAGACTTGATCGGTGAGGTCGAGAAGGACCCATGGGGTCTCGCCTTTCAAAATAGTCACCAAGAGATTGGTGGATAGAAGAAAGACCCCGGGCCTGGATACTCCCGATCGAGTCAAGTACATTGTGCGAAACTTGTTCCCACATGTGGAGCCGTTCCAAAGACAGGACCGAAGTTCCTGCGTGATCCGGCGCGAGGAACTCTTCACTCTCCGAAGAACTAAAGAGAGCGGGTGGAAGGCTTAAGGCAAATACAGCGCCGGGTATCGCCGGGGTGCCGAACGAGATCCTCAAAGAGGTGATCGGTGCATCCCCGGAGATCCTCCTAGAAGCCTTTAACGCCTGTCTTCGGGAGGGGAGGTTCCTCGCGGATTGGAAGAGGCAGAGGTTGGTCCTGCTGAGGAAGGGCAACAAACCTCTAGCGGTTGCCTCGTCGTATAGACCAATATGCTTATTGGATACGATGGGGAAGCTTCTGGAGGAGTTGGATTCTACAACGGCTTCAGGCTCTCTTGGTCGGGGAGAACGGGCTCTCGGAAAACCAGTTCGGATTCAGGAAAGGCAGGTCCACTGTGGACGCCATCCAATCTCCACAAATGCAAGAAAAGGAACTGGTAAGCGTAAGGGATTCTGTGCGTTGATTAGCATTGACATACGCAATGCGTTCAATACCGCGAGATGGGACATCTGCATCTAGGCGATGATGCGGAAAAAGGTTCCAGACTACCTCGTGCGAATGATAGATGACGATCTGAGCGAAAGGTGGGTGATATACGAGGGCGACAAATGGTCTCTTCAAGAAGAGATGACATGTGGCGCTCCTCAAGGGTCGCGGGTGGGTCCACTCGTTTGGAACGTCATGTACGATGACTTTCTGCGCATGGACCTACCTGCTGGAACGAGCATCGTCGGCTTCGCGGATGACGCACTTGTCGTGTGCGCCGCTGACGACGTCAGAATCCTAGAGCTGAGGATCAATGAAAGTCTGTGGCGAGCGAAGCGCTGGTTGGATAGCAGAGGCCTTAAAATGGCCCCTGAGAAAACCGAGGCTTTGCTCGTTACGGACAGGAGATCCTTCCAATATCCGAGGATCGTTCTCGGAGAGCATGAAGTCGAGTGGAAAACAAGCCTGGGGGTACAGCTGGATCGTAGGCTTAGCTTTGGCGAACACCTAAAGATCGCAGCTGCCAAAGCCATCCAATGTGGAGCGAACTTGGCCCGGCTTATGTCAAACATTGGTGGACCCAGGGAAGCGAAAAGAAGATTGGTGGCGAGCGTGGTCCATTCGAAGCTGCTTTATGCAGCTCCGGTCTGGGCCAATGCCTTGCAAAACCATGCTATCCAGAAGAAGCTGTTCTCGGCGCAGAGACTTGTCGCGCTGAGAATAGTTTCGGCATATAGAACTATCTCGACGAGCGCTGTGTTGGTCCTGGCGAGCGTCCCGCCAATAGATTTATTGGCAGAGGAAAGGAAAGAGACCTTTCAGCTTCGAAAGGAGCTTACCTGCGCAGACCTGCAGGAAATCGCTCGCGCGAAGGAGGCCATCCGCAAGGATGGAAGGCGCAGACTCGTCGAGAAATGGCAGATGAGATGGCATGGTGGGCAGATAGGGAGATGGACCTACCGCCTGATCCCGGAGCTCGCCACCTGGCTGAACAGAAAGCACGGGGAAGTCGGCTTTTACTTGGCGCAAGCGCTCTCGGGCCATGGCTGTTTTAACGCGTACCTGAGGCGCTTCAAGAAGAGAGACAAGGGGATGTATTGCTACTTCGATTTCCCGGTGGATAATGCAGAGCACGCACTCTTCGTCTGCGCAAAATGGGGTGTGGCTAGGGAGGTCCTCGGTCAGGCGGTGGGTTCCGAACTTACTCCTGACACGATGGTCCCTCTCATGCTCCAGTCTGAACGGTTCTGGACGCTCATCGAGTCATTCGTCACACTTGTGATGAAGACGAGAGAACTTGATGGGCGTCGAGAGCGAAACAACGGGGAGGGCCAGTAGAAATCGCATCGGGGCCTGCACCCGCGGTCCTGCGTCTCGGGTAGACTTGGCTGTCCGCGTCGTTCGGGGGTGGAATCTGTATGTTTTCTCCCCTGGGTGGCGCGGCTAGTCGGTTTGCCTAGTGGGCGTGTGGCCGCGGATATAGGTTCCGAGCGAACGGATGACGGAAGAGTCGTACGCTACTTTAATGGAACCAAGCACCCGTGAAGTTTAAAGCCGAAAGTCGGTTCCGCGGGTGGTGTATTGGTTCGAGAGAGGGGGTTTTTTGGTTTTAACAGGTATGCCTAGACCCGTCCTAGGAGAGTCCTGTACAACGTCTATAAAAGATTTTGCCATTTTTCCTCCTCACCAAAAAAAAAAAAAAAAAAAAAAAAAAAGTATTCGATTGCAATCTACATATTCAAGTCTTTCTTATCTTCGTTGTTCATTACTATTGACAATGGTAATTTTTCTAAACTTTTTTGCAATTTATATTGCAAATATCAAAGCTGGGTAACTATTTCAAATGAATCCATTTTTCGAAACACTGATTTTATTTTACTATTTAGTTATGCAGGCGTGATATTCGAGAAGCAATTGCCACTTAAAGCAAATGAACACATCCGCAAAGAATAATAAATATTCTTAATGTAATTTTTTGTATTATTTTAAAATCCATTTTGCATTTTGTACTAACCTATTTCAAATATAGATTTTGTATTTTTCATTTTAAATAGAAAATAGGAAACCATTTTCTATTTTGCATTTTAAATGGGTTTTGCGAAACTATTTCGCATTTTACGTATTAAATATATTTTGAGAACCATTTTACCCAGCTCTGGCAAATATAATATTATTCATAAGATCAATTCCTGCATTGAAAGTTTTACTTTTTATTTATATACACCGAAAAAAATCTCTACCGGATTTCGCACAATTCTGAATTTACTAAAATCTCAACACAATCGTTTTACTTTTATTGTACAAATTTAATCGAATTTTGTATGGACATCAGTATGCCAAAATAGCAAAGCCGATATACGAAGAAAGCACGCCACTCTGCTTGCGAAAAACACACGACACCTGGTACTCTCTCGATATGGCCAAGTTGGTTTGGCAACGTATTGCAATACACTGAAGTTGTCGAATCTCATGTATTGCAATACATTATCGAACCAACTTGGCCATTAGACCAAGCAACAGGGAATTTGTTATGAATGATTTATGACATTATTTATTTCAGAAAACGGACTGCGCCATCAGAAGAGAGGTTGGTCATAGAGTAATTTTGTCATCTTTTGTACAACGAAATATGATTTATAAATTTTTTATCAACATTTAAGGCGAAAAAATTGCACTTTTTTTTAGATTTTTGTTTATAACATTAAATTTAATTACCCAATCTTAATGGCATTTACTGAAAAGTTGTATCCAATTGAATTGCGAACAAAATGAGTCGTCGTTTGGTCTGATTGGATAATAAGAAGCGGAGAAAATTCGGAAAATTTAGCTTTTGTTAAACAAATCAATATCTTAGTTCATTTTTAACTTTTTAGGTTAAGGTTTGGTGGAAAAGTAGAAGACTTTATGCTCTTCAAATGTATAAAAAAAAGAACACTTTAAGTTAAAACGCTTCCGCGCTATTGACACTTTAATTTATTTCATGCGTTAATTGTAAAATGTCTGCTTGCCGCAGAGGTGGCCCGATTTTTATTTTGAAAACGGCTTTTATAAATATAAATCAAGCACAACAGAACGTCAATATTGGTTTTTCGCTAAAATGATGCAAAGTTTATTAAAAAAAAAGGTCCAAGCATGGATCTAAACGCTTGAACGCAGCAAAGTGACACAGTGAGCCTACTCGCCTTCTCCCCCCATCACTGTCACTTTGGTGCGTTAAAGCGTTTAGAGCCATGTTTGGACCTTTTTACATTCTCATCATGGATGAGAAGGTGTATTGGTTTTATGTGAAAAATGACTTTTGAAATTTTTATCAAATCTTTACGTTTTGAAACCCCCTGAGTCAGAAAAAACGGTTTTTACGAAAGTGTCTGTCTGCCTGTCTGTCTGTAGGTCGTGTGCGGCATAACTCTCGATAGAATTATCAGATTGAATTTGGCTTTGGTACACTTTATCGGAGCTGAAAAAGTAAGGACAAGTTCGTTAACCAGCCACATCCAATCAAAATTGAGGGATTGAGCACTACTTTTGTGTTTTTGAAAATAACTTTTTGAAAAAATCAAAAATTTCAACACTGGTTTTTGATAGTGCTCATAAATCTCTACAAATTATCCTGATAATATTTTTTGATTAAATCAAAATTAGAAATGTTACAGCATATTCAAATTCGAAAAAAGTCAATATCAAAATTCCATTTTCCAGTTAAATTATACGAGATACGAAAAAACGTTATGATACAATATTATTGAATGCATAAAGACCTGCAAATTTGAATTGTAACATTTTTTCATAAGATGCATATTTTTCTTTTTAATTTAAAAAAAAAACTATTGAAAATCCAAAATTCAAGTTTTTAACAATAATATGTAAAATACGAGAAAAACGTAAGAATACAAAGTTGTTCGTTTCGAAAAGATCTACAAATTTTGTCTGATACAGTTTCTGAAAAAACATATATTTTTTGTTTTAATTCCAAAAAACACGATTAAAATTCAAGAATTCCGTTTTTTAGACAAAATATATGAGATACATAAAAAAAACGTTTATCTGGAAAATTGTCTGCCTGAATAAGGTCTACAAATTCTCATTAAGACATTTCGGGACAGGATTTATATTTTATGTTTTGATTTTTAATATTAAAAAAATTCGATTTTTTCACCAAAATATGTGAGATACGAAATAGGCGTTGTTCTGTAAAATCGTTTCCTTAAATAAGTTCTACGATTGTTTTTTCTTTTTGAGAGATTTGGAGAAAATAAATTACTTTAATCATGTAATTTATTAAAAAGTGACTGAAATGTATACAGAAAATCGAGCGCGAGCGTCATGATGAGAATGTGTTCCTTAAGGCTGATAGAGCCTTAAGTAAATTGAATTTCCTGTTTAACTTAAATTCAAAAAGAAATAGAGTGACTTTGAGAAAATGTGTAATTCACATCATCTGTAATATAATTATAAAATTAGTTTGAGCTTCAGTATCAAATTATAAGAAATAAACTTAAATGTATGAGGAGAGCACAAGACCGAGCGCGAAGCGCGAGGTCTAGAAAGAAAGGAGCGCGAAGCGCGACGATCAAATCGCGCGCCGCAGGCGCGCGATGAGAAATGTGCCCGCAAAGCGGGCAGATTTTTTTAATAAACTTTGAAAAATTTTAGCTAAAAACCAAGATTGACGTTCTGTTGTGCTTGATTTATATTTTTAAAAGCCGTTTTCAAAATAAAAATCGGACCACCTCTGCGGCAAGCAGACATTTTACAATTAACGCATGAAATAAATTAAAGTGTCAATAGCGCGGAAACGTATTATCTTAAAGTGTTATTTTTTTTATACATTTGAAGAGCATAAAGTCGGTTACTTTTCCACCAAAACTCAACCTGAAAAGTTAAAAATTAACAGAGATAATAATTTGTTTAACAAAAGCTCAATTTCCCGGTTTTTCCGAAGTTTATCCGCTTCTAATTATCCAATCTGATCAAGCAACGACTCATATTGTTCGAAATTAAGTTTTCTACAACTTTTCAATTAATGTTATCAAGTTTGGATAATTACCTTTAATGTTATAAA
Source organism: Diplolepis rosae (assembly GCA_030998225.1). NCBI lineage: Eukaryota > Metazoa > Arthropoda > Insecta > Hymenoptera > Diplolepididae > Diplolepis > Diplolepis rosae. The sequence continues at coordinate 487,189 of JAPYXD010000082.1, forward strand.
CAAAAAACTAAAAAAATTGAAATTTTTTTGTCTTAAAATTTAAAAAAAAATTAATAAATCATATTTCGCTGTCCAAAACATGACACAATTACTCTATGACCAACCTCTCTTCTGATGGCGCAGTCCGTTTTCTGAAGTAAAAAATGTCATAACAAATTCCCTGTTGCTTGGTCTACATACCGGGAGAGTACGGGTGCCGTGCGTTTTCCGCAAGCTTAGTGGTATGCTTCCTTTTGTATTCTTTTATACCAATATCACATAAAAAGTCGTTTACGAAAATTGTAACGGCACCCTAGCGAACTGGCTGAACCTAGCGTAAAGTAGCATTATAACTCATGAATGAGGCAAAATAAATAATTAACATGTTTTTATCCTTATTCTACGTTAAAAATAACGTTAACTGATAATTGAAATATGCAATAATTTTATTTATTAGCGCTAAAAATTAGAAAAACATAATTTAGTCAGTTAGTAATTTAGTTACGGAGGAAATAACATTTGCATTAATGATCAAGTCTTCAGTCAATGTTTTCGGATACACTGTATTACGAACCGAACATCCTATGTTAGTTATTATTGATTTTTCAGTTAAAGGTGAATCTTTCACAGAGAATTATAAACTTAAATAGACAACCTCGATATATTTGCATATTTTAATTTTAAGTTTGCATGTGTATAAACGCATATTTAGACTCAAGTAAGAAATTTATATAGAGACATCCTACTGCAACGATGTAATCAGGAATGAGAAACCCTGAAGAATGCACTTATAATATCTACACAGGCACCGGATGAGTTCGCTTACAACTTGATGAAAGGACCTGGGTATATAGCAGTAACTCGACCATTGTCCAGCACAATTTGAAGGACAAGACAGTGTGCCGAGTCTACAAGCACACAAATTTCAGAATATAAGGCTAAACGAAAATTCTTCACGTATATACCCTAAAAATCGAAACTCGTACGGTCGATGCCCAGCCTATAGCAAACTTAGGAAAGGCAACCCAAATGACACATCAACAATCCAAAGGCAGTTACACAGCGTTCGCTTCCCAGAATTAAAATTACTAGTATACGTTTTAGGGTGGGAGTGTTACATCTCAACAAATAGAATGCGTAGTTTAATAATTTTAGTAACTATTAAATAGATTTAGACTAAAAAAAATTTTATCACCCAATAGATCTAGGAAAACGCCCTATGAAAAACTAAAAATGGACTTTGTCCCCAGTAAAGAAGTTAAGTACTTGAGATAAGAGTTCAGATGTTGCTCTGAAGATGCACCATCTGGTGCATTTTTTGGTTTAGTACAACCAGGCAGTTATTAGTTGATTCTAAATTTTAATCCAACTTTATTTGAATACCACGATGAGTGTAATACAACCAGGCAGTTATTAGTTATTTCTAAATTTTATTTATATGTATACACTATGTCGCAGTGAATTTCACTGATTCAGATTTAGGAAGTAAGTAGCAGTAAATACAAAATAACTTACACAATGTATAGTAAGTCCAAATAATATCATAAATTTATGACGTAACTCTGGAACTATTATTGAAAGTTGTTGAAAATAGTTTCAAGGTAGTGGCGTGATATATGTTCTAGAGGTTCCGTGCTTCTGTTTAAATAGATATATTATTTATTGTGTTTTACGATTCAGTCGGCATTGTAAGAAATGTTTTTAAATTTTATGTTAGATTGTATATTAAATTCAATAAATCAAAATTAAGGGGGTAGTCAGGTACTTTTTTTTTTCGATTTTTTTTTTGTTGCATTTTCGGACACTTTATACCCTTAGAAATAATGTAGAAACCTTCTTTTACCGCAGATGGTTTCGGAAGTTGTCGAAAATAAATTATTTTGCCAAATTTAATGCCATGAAGTGGAACATGATTTGCTTGAACACATTGTTTTTGCAAAGTATGTGCCGTAGGTCGGGGGCAAATTTTTCTGAAAATTATATGCATCTTGGGAAAAATGTTATTCACAATATTTTATTACAATAAAATGTTTAAACATATAGCAATTGCAAAAAACTTTCAGATTCGTTATCAGTGACCTCGAAACCCGTGGAAAACATATGCCACTCGCAAATTTTTGTATTTTATATGAAAAATTTATTTAAACAATATGTTTAAACAAATTAATTTTGCTAATATTATGGCAGATTCGTAATCAGCGACCCCAAAAACATAAAATTACCAATATGAGAGTACAAGCAAAATTATGTCGCATGCACAATGTCAAAGTTTATCTTCGATTTTCACCTATTTGGTAGTCAAAACTTTAAACGCGTTTTTCTCGAAACAGTATTTTTGAAAACGGGCGCCATGATTGCGGCCGATCTACTAGGCCGATTTGCATAAACTTTTTTTTTTAAATGTTCACAAAAGATATGGCTTTCGCCCCTACCTCGGTCGTCATTGTCCAGTAATATTTAACAATGTTATATAACAATTATTGTTAAAAAAACAGGGGTAAAAATTACGAAAAAATAGAAACCGGCGCTATTTGTTTATTTATGAATATTTTTTTATGATGGTGGTAGGGGCGATAGACATTCATGAGTACTTTAATAAAAAATTTGGTTTGTGTGTTTCAAACAATGCCAACTGGAGAAATCGTGGCGCCCAGATTTTGCAATGTCATTTTGAATCAACCATATTTCCGCCGGAAGTCAACCGGCATTAAAAATAAAAATATTTTTTTCAACGTTTTTCCAAGTATAATAAACCTGTAAAAAATCTTGAGCGTGAAATAAAAACTTTTCTGAAAAAAAATAATTTGCAAAAGGCGAAAAGTACCTGACTACCCCCTTAATAAATTCACATGATATGATTTGATATAATTTTCAAATAAATAATTTTCGCAGTGAATTTGAGTTGTAAATGATAAAGCATATGTACACATGTCATAAATAAAAATATTTAGAGAAATTTCCAGTTCGAATTGTACTTCTGAAATGGCTTAAAAATTAGTAGTTTTAGTCATAAAATTAGATTAAATATTATTTTCAAGTTTTGGTGATTCATGAATTACCAAAGAAATTAGAAGCTTTCCTGATTTATTGATAGATTGATGCATAATAATTCTCATAGATAAATATGTTAAATTTGATAATCAGAATTAGTAAATGACTTCACATACTTTTATGTGAATATGTTGCATGAAAATAAAAGTAATAATGATATGTTCATTCACGGGTATATGAAACAATAATAATAAAAATCGTAAAAATATTAATTTTTATGTAGCTATAGATACGTGTGATAGCAATTTTTTAGAATTTGATACTTAATGTAAGATGTTTTGTGTAAGACTATACATGCTTCATTACGCAGAAAGTAAGGAAGCATATGAAAAAAAGGAAACCACAGGAAAAGTGAAAAGGTGATGCTAGAAGAAAAAGAGACTCGTTAAAAAAACTCGGAATCCTTTACGAGCCATCAACCTTAGTTCGCAAACATCGTCAAACGCATGCACCATTAAGCTAGTAAGAGAAAAGAAAGATCTGGTAAAGAAAAATCGTAGAATGAGAGGAAAAGAAGCAAATAGAGCAAAAAAGGTAAAAGTAATATGGAGGGTGGAGAATCTAGAGAAAAGGTGGAAGAAACTGATTCAAAGACTGTGTCTTTTTTGTTATTGTATGCACTCGTGTCTTATTGTTATGTACTTACCGTTTCAATAGTCACGCTGGTTCCAAAGTTTCACTAGAAAGCATTTCACTAAGTGACTTTCTTATCTTTCCAAGTTTGCCGGGTTAGCTTGATTACTTTTTCACACCCTTGTCAATGGATTAATAATGCTTTGTCAGTGCAACGTTCAATAGCAAAAACTTTATATCAAATAGTAATCGAACTTTTACAATTCTCTTCACAATGAAACTGCAGATATATATGGTATCTTAGATTTATATTCAATTTAAATAATGATTATTCTAATTTATTTCGGCTGTTGAAATTATTTTATTGAATAATTTCTCGTACTTTAGATTCAACTATAGAAAATATTGAAACTTGTTATCTTGAAGTAAGAAGAGCAGACATTACTACTTTACTCTGACAAACTGTTTTTACTTTTTAACCAATCTTAGTGACTTTCGCAATACAAGGTTTCGTTTAGCAGTATATATATTTAAAATATCTAAAATTTAGCCATTAATAAATTCGAATGAATCCGTACTCAGAGAGAGAAATATTTGAAATTTCTCTATGGGCCAGCCATCTACTAGACATTAACCTTTTAGCTGCGGGGAAATTTCAATACAAATCGACCTCTTATACAATGCAAAATTTATGCATAAAGTGCATTGTAAAAAATTTGTCTCATTTGTCATGAAGGTTTGAGAGGGTATTTCTATGTAATTTCACGCGCTGAATATGAAAAAAATAGTAAAAAAATTCCCGCAGATACCCTTGACTTTGAAAATCGCTAATTGAAGATCAAATTTCATTTCTAATATAAGCCAAATTTTTAGAAGGTTTTCATATGTAGTTTGATGCGCTGAATACGTAAAAAATAGTTAAAAGTTCTCGCAGACACCCTTGACCTTGGAAATCTCTATTTCAAGGTCAAGGATACCTCAGTGATTTTTTTCAGTATTTTTTTCGTATTCAGTCCATCAAATTACGTAGGGAAACACTCTGAACTCCTCGCTTCTATTCGAAATGAAATTTGACCTTGAAATACCGATTTTTGAGGTCAATAATGTTTGGAGGAATTTTAAAACTATTTTTTACGTATTCAAAACATCAAATTTTGCCTAAAAACATTAAATATTTTGTTAAAAAAATATTTTTGAATTATACAAAGAATATCTGTACCTAAGATGAAAATTTATATAAAATCAGAAAGGATTGTATATATTTTAACAGTTAATTGTAACATAACAACCAGTCAATAATTTTTTGGAAGCTCCTTTTGTGGAATTTCAGGAAAATGAATATCATCTTGCACACGAAGTTACCAGCTTGCTTCCACCTGGATCTAATGCAAATAGTCTTGAAGACCGTGGCAAGACGAACTCAGTCGTTGTATAGTGGATTCACTTAAAGCCGTCTTATTATATATATATAATATAATAGATTCAGAATAATATTAAAGTTTCTAAGGAAAAAAATAGAATTCAAAATTCACTGAATTGAATTGAAACTGCCTTAATTTGAAATTTGTTTATGAAGTAAATCAACACGAAACAAATGTAGAATTCTGGGTGTTGAATGAATCGTTCAGACTATTCATAATAATGTATATCTCAATTTATTCAAAAAAACTCAACGTTTCGCATGCCTCTGGCAGCATCTTCAGGAGAATCTATATAAAAATATCATATTTATGTTCTATAATAGCAATATATTGATTAAACTAAGTCCATATAAAAAATATTACCCTTACCTTGGTCTAAAAACAATAACATATGTAAGATTTATTAATCATTCTCACACTCCGTAGTCACCTCAAAATTATTCACAATTAAAATTTGAATATAGTGTGATCATTACAAAGTCACTTACATAATACCTATTTTAAAAACATTATAACATTTTTAGTTGGTCCAATATAAAATTAAATAAAATAGATATGGGAGCAAGAGAAACATGCTCTGCTCTCAAGTTAAAATTTAAAACTGACAATAATAATTTAAGCAACATATACATAAAATTTGAAAAAGTAGTCTATATTAATTTTTAATTATTTGTTATGATTTATTTGATTGTTATTAAATTGTTAATATTTTTTAAATTTTTTCAAGAAAAAAAATCCATTAACATATTATAAGATTTATTAAGATTTCAGCAAAATTTCTTTTGTAATAGTATATTACATTACATGGGGCGAAACAGAGCGATTGCATGAGTGTGAAGTTTGCTCTGCCCGAGTAAAACGAGGGCTGCAATCACACGAAATGCTTTCGCTGTGTTTTGTTTCGAGTAATGTATACTATTTTTCATAGCGCCTCCTTTGAAAATCCGATTTTCGGTACCTGTAGAGCGGGTTGAAACAGCGACTTTCAACCCTAGGGTTAAAAATCGTAGTTTCAACCCGCTCTACAGGTACCGAAAATCAGATTCTCAAAAGAGTTGCTATGAAAAATAGTATAGTCACTCGGGCAGCAAACTTCACACTCATGAAATCGCTGTGTTTTGTTTCGAGTAATGTATACTATTTTTCATAGCAACTCTTTTGAGAATCTGATTGGCTGTAACTGTGGAGCAGGTTGAAACAGCGACTTTCAACCCTAGGGTTGATAATCGTACTTTCAACCCGCTCTACAGGTACCGAAAATCGGATTTTCAAAGGAGGCGCTATGAAAAAATTTGTTTCATAACACTGATGTTTTTTCCAATAGAAAACAATGGTTGATGTCATCTTCATTTTCTTTTAGGTGTTTGCTGATAACATTATTATGTTTTTCATTCAACTTAATATTATCAAAATGTTGCTTTCTTCTTATTCTCAAGGGATGTTTAGTTAGGCCTATATAACATTTTCTACATTTGCAATTAATTTTGCAAGCCACGTTTTTCTTATCCATCTTATCTAATGGATCTTTACCCACTTTTATGAATTTACTTAATTTTGTACCACTGCGAAAGACAGTTCTCACACCCAACTTATTAATAAATGTTTTTATCTTTTCAGAAATATTACCATAATATGGAAAAGTAATAATTGGTTTTTGCAAAAGTTGTGAGTTGTCATCAATAACCTTCGATATTAGGTTGTTCTTTTTCATATGGATTTCATGAATTCTATTGTTAATATGTTTCTTAATAATTTCTGAAGGAAAATTGTTCAAGAAAAGTAAGTCAAAAACTGTCTTTAAATTATTTTGGTAGAAACTCTTATCTGAAAGTAAAATTGCCTGATCAACCAAGTTTTTAATGACCCCAATTTTTTGGTGTGTAGGATGTTTTGAAAACAAATTTAGAAATCTACCATAATCCTTATCTTTACGATACCAATCAGTTATAGTCGAATTATCGTGGTTCCTAATTTGTATTTTGTTATTTGGAATTAGGATTAGAGTGTCATCAACATATCTAAAATATAGTGGAATTGTAAAATCAAAATTACTCAGACAGTTCTCTTCCAAATCTTGCATAACAATATCAGCAATTATTGGAGAAATCGGAGACCCCATAGGAGTTCCATAAGTTTGTTTGTAAAGAGATTTATCGAACTGAAAAGAGATTGATTCCATTAATGATTTTTATGCCATCTTTAAATTCTTCTAGTGGAAGTGCTGTAAATTTGAAAATGTGGTGACATTTTTTATCAATGCCTGTGAGAACCAAATGGATAGGAACATTTGTAAACAAAGAAGAAACATCCAAAGAAACCATCACATAATTATGAGGAATTTTTACATTTTTAATTCTGTCAATCAGATCAATAGAATTTTTTATAAAGGAATTAGGATTTGGTAACGATTCATTCAAAGTTTTTGAAAGAAAATATGTAGGAGAATCAATACATGAAACTACTGGTCTCAAGGGGCAATTTTCTTTATGTACTTTTGGCTTAAAGTTAGTTAGAGGATGACATCACTTATAAAAAAATTGATTATAAAACCCGTTAGCATTTTAACCTTTTAGTCTCCAATTGTCTACTTTAAAAAAAATAGATTTCAGTAATTTAACAGAATTGATTGTACTTTAATATTAAAAAAAAATGAAAAATCAGATCGAAATTGAAGGCTGGACATTTTTGAACAAAAAAAGTGTATTTCCTCCCAATCATGTTTCCAAATTCCACGAATCACGAAAGCTTGAGGTATAATAGCTTGTGCATCGTCTTCTAAAGTACAGGACTGACTACTAAACGTTTTGAAGTGTACGCAAAACGAAACTTGCAAACTCCACAGTTCGTTCCACAATTTATACTGTGACTCATTTTTTGACTAATTCTATTGCATCTACACATGATAATAAGCTTCCATTTTATAATTCCAGTTGCAATGACTAATCCTCAATAGTATATTACGTGCCTAGGCGCATAATGAGGGTTATTGCGCGACGAGCGACAATGTTCGCAGGAGATCGAAGCCTAGGCGTAGTCGAGGCGTAGGTGAGAGGAAGCCGAGACCAAGCCGAGATGAATCCGAGGCGTGATCAGTCCTGCGAGCATTGTCGCGAGTCTCGTAATTTCCCGAATTGTGTGCATTGGCACGTATACTATTATGTGACTTCGGTGCGGACACGAGTTTTTATGCGGACACTTGAATCTTATCTAGTATTATAGTTGTTTGCGGCGCTAGTCATTACACTTGATATTTCGCGACTAGTCCCGGCCATTTCGATTTTATCGGTCTTGTGTAGTAGTAGCGGATTTTAATAGACGCATGCGCAGTTTAAATATACAAGGCTTTGTCAGTAGGGTGCCTCTAAACACAATTTGGAAATAGTTAGGTGTACTTTCATTTGAAAAACCGATATATTTATTTTCTTTAATAGAGCACAAAACTTTGAAATACGATTACATTTTGTAACTTAATACAATCATAAGATGTATGTATGAAAGAAATTTGAACAATAGAATTTTGCTGCATTCAAATTTTTTTAGGATATGAGAATTAACGTCCATGGATAAAGTTTTCATCGTCATCACCGTTCCACAACAGGTCTACTTTTCCATTAGTTGGTGCACCTGGCGTAAACCAATCACCATTCATTGAAGATTTAGATGATTTCTTCTTTAGCCAATTACGAAGTGGAAGAAATTGTTCTTTGAGGTTTATGAAGTGAATCCTACCCCCTGACAAAAAACACGGAGAGGATAAATTATGAAGCTGATACCACCCTGGTGCAACTTGCGGATTAGAGTTCATTCCCCGCCATTCCAAACCCAAATTTCAAACCAAATGCATCCATGCATTCTAAAGAATTTCGAACCTAATCAATTTGAATCCTATCCGAACCGAATTTTTGAACTGAATGAATCTGTGCAATCTAAAGAAGTTTATATCAACTCAATCCGTGCAATCGAAAGTAGTTCAAACCGAATTAATTTTGATTCTTGGAAATTATTTTGACGGAATTAGTTAGGTGGTTCGGATTAACTCCCCCTTTCGGAAACACTTAAAATCGAGAGGTTATTCACTCTAAAGTCTGCTACAGTTAGTATAACATAGCTTCAGCGATGTTATGTGACTTTAAGCAACTTCAGACATAGTTCTACTAACTCTTTCAGTGTCGCTACGACTTCAACGTTTCAAATCAATGCTTTTCATTGCATAGCGTGATTATTTTCGGTCTTCTGTTGGATTTCTAGCGTTAAAAATGTTCGACTTTAGAATAAATAGCCTATCTCGTGAAATCGATCAGATTTTGCGTATCTTTCACCATTTTAAGACATTTAGAATTTTTAACAAAAAGTTTGACTTTTGAATTAATCGCGTTCAGAATTTTCATCACTGGCTTCAGATCTAGTCAGATTAAAATTGGTAAGATTCTTCTACTTTTCGTATTGATTTCTTTTTGTTCGGTAACAGATTTTGGAATCGTGCGGAACGAAACAGACAGAAATTTTTCCGATTCAGAACATGCACCAGGGAAGATATTATACAGGTTGTTTCAGAGAAATGTCGCAATATCGCTTGATGTTTTAAAGCTATTGGAAAAAAACAGTAATATAAACAGAAATTTGCAACGTTTTGTATTTCTTGAAAACGGACAACCTTCACAGAAATGTGTATTAACACGTGGATCAATAAGTCCCGGGACTAACTAGGAAAAAGACATTTTTTTGGCCAAACTCGACTTTATTCATCAACATAGTCTCCTTCAAAAGCAACACAATCAGTCCAGCGCTTCTCTAACATTTCAATACCTTTCGTGTAGAACTATTTATCTTTGACCTCGAAATAAGCGTTCTTTTCGGTGATGACTTCCTTCTTGGAGTAGAATCTCTTTCCTTGGAGCATTTTTTTGAGGTCTGCAAACAGGTAGTAGTCGCTGGGGACTAGAACCGGTGAATATGGTGGGTGCGGAAGCAATTCGAAGCTCAATTCATTCAATTTCGCCATGGTAGCGAGCGACTTGTGACATGGCGCATTGTCTTGGTGAAAGACCACTTTTTTCTTTTTCATTTGGAGTCGTTTCTCACCGATTTCGTTCTTCAAACGCATCAATTGGCCAATGTAACGTTCGCTATTGATCGTCTTACCTTTTTCAAGGTAGTCGATGAACAAAATTCCATAAGCATCCCAAAATACTGAGGCCATAACATTACCGGCCCACATTTGCGTTTTTGGTCGCTTTGGACGCTTCTTACCGACTGCAGTCCACTCGGCTGACGACTGCTTTGACTCCGGAGTGTAGTGATGGATCCAGGTTTCGTCCATTTCGGTTTATTTCGGCGAAACAACTCCAAACAGCGCTCGGAATCAACGACACGTTGTCGTTTTTGATCCACCGTGAGCAAACGCAGCACCCACTTTAACAACAGCTTCCTCATAGACAAATGTTCATGAAACAAATGGTTGTTTTTGATGCAGCAGAGTCCCCGTAGCACTTTTCAAGCCATTGCTGAGCTTGCACTGTGTTCTTTTTATCAAAAAGCAATGGTAAATTAACACACGAAATTGTTTCGGACCCATTGTTTTGAGAATATCAAGACTAGCGTCACTTAAATCACTGTAACTCGTGGACCAAACATCAGAATGTCATCAAATTTTGACAGGTATCTTTTGAAGGTTGGTACTCATGAAAAATCATACAGAACTTTTGTTGGCAACGCCATCTATGTGTCAGTCCCGGGACTTATTGATCCACGTGTTATGAAAACTCCACTTATTTTTTACTGCTCTATGACTCCTAGCAACATTGCCACTTTTTGTAACACCCTGTATATTTAATACGAGTAGCAAAAATAATTCTTAACAAAGGATAATTGTTCTTGTTAATATACCTTCGGTTACGCCTAATCCTACAAGTCGCTTCTGTTTAAAGATGAGGGCACTATAGATGTCCTAAAATATTAGCGATTTAATTTTTGTTAACTTACTCGATAAAATTATACGTCACAATAAAGGTTTCTCGCTAAGTGACTGATTAAAATTTTAGAAACATAAATTATTGACGTTTGAAAAGTTTTTTTATATGAAAGTTAACTTTATTTACTTACGTATAGTGATTCAGATTGAAGTGTTACTATTTCTTCCATATCTTTGATGACAAATTTAGGATAATCCTTCTCCACTACATTTGTGTCCTGTAGCATAAACACATACGATTTTCATTATCTCTTAGGTATACAAATTTTCTTGCTTTTACAAAATTCGTTACTGAAATACTTTTCTGGTTCTACTTTTTAACCCTATCACTGGCAGCCGTTTCTGAAATTAGGATGGACATTTCTGGAGGAGATAAACATTTTCCAAAAAATTGTAATACATTTTTTAATATGCTAGGTGGGTACTGACCCTTGATGAATGGTAAACATAAAAAACTGGCTAAGTCAGACCTGCTCGCCCATATCCAAATTTTTCTTCAAGCAAATTGAAGAGGAAGACTTTGACAACATTTTGTTCCAGCAGGACGGCGCTACGTGCCATACAGCAAACGCTACACTCAATCTTTTACGCCCTATCTTAGAAAATCGCATAATCAGCAAAAGAGGTGATGTGAATTGGCCTCCCAGAAGCTGCGATTTAACTCCATTGGACTATTTTCTGTGGGGAGCTGTTAAAGATAAATGTTACGCTAACCATCCAGAAACAATTCAAGATCTAAAGTACGAGATTCAAGCTGCTGTTGCTGCCATAAGGCCTGCAACGATCGAGAAAGTACTCCAAAATTGGGTGGATCGGATAAGCTACTGTAAACTCAGCCGTGGTGGTCATTTGTCCGAAATTGTTTTCCACAAATAAATTTCATAAAACAACCTTTCAAATAATTGTTAGAAATTTGAAAAATATCAAGCCGTTTTTTTTTATTGACTTTTTAAATTATAATTTTATATGGCCCACCCTGTAGTATTTTGCTACTTAAGTACTCCTACCTGGTCTAACACAATCGCTCCGACAGATTCTCCGCTATGAAAATCACTCATGCTAACTGCTATTCCTTTTCCGTGATTTTCGTCATGGCCATTCCCACTGATCTAAAATGGAATTCAATTTGTTTTATTTGAAAGTATTGATAAGCTTTTGGAGTAACAAAATGGAAAATTTTTTCAGAAAATCAAGTAAGCACCCTTTCTGTGATTACTGTTACAGATGCTTGCGCAAGTAAAGCGTGTCAAAAAGGATAAAATTCAAGTCAATGCGTGAAAAGAATTTTTACCACTATGTTAAGGCTTATTATATTTGAGGATTAACCATAGGACAGCTCGTGTTAAGATATTGAAAGAGATACCAACAGATACTATGTTAGATTTTGAAATGTAACATGATCTATAACATTATTACCCGTTCTCATTTGAGAACGGTAAAAAAGAAGTGCTAGAAAGTTTATATTAAATTAAAAGAAGGTGTGAGGAAATAGTAACATGTACTTTCTTCTGCAAGACTGCAAGTAAAAACTTATAAAATTTCCGAGTATTTTGAAGAGATTTGTTCTTGAATGCTTCGAAACTGATTAAAGAAATAGAGACTTTAGCTATGCTCAAACCAAGTTCTAGATTTCTATTCGTCTACTCAAAAAACATTGTAACCGCATTAAAATTATAAATTGCATCTCGTATCTTTGCGGTTCCTTGTAATTAAAATAACCAAAGTCTGGTTCAAATAACCACAATTTTGCTTGTTTTAACTATGATTCTTAAGTTTAGTTGAGAAGTTATTATTGTTCCTTTTTCACAAGTAAAAAGTCAACGTTAGAAGTTTCGAATCACTTAAATATTTAATAAAATAGGTAATTACTTTACTGGCAATAAAATGAACTTCCAAAATCTACAATCAGATGAAGATTATAGAATTTTTATATTTGGAATCGATCGACATATTATAGCTGTTTTAATGTATTTAGCTGAAATAATTACGAATACAATAGATCTATAATTTTTATATGATTGAAAATTTTTTATGGCTTATTTTATTCGCGATTGAATTTCGCACACTATGGGCTTTCATCTTCTAGGTTAGGATTTAACATGTGAATATGGTAACCCTCATAACACCTTAGTATTCCACATAGTTGCAGGCAGGTTCTTATCAGTGTTCACATAACATAATTCCACTTAAATACCCGCCAAGATGATCAAAGCAGAGCTAAAGGGAAGAACAATCTATAATGAAAAAAAAATCTATTTCTGAAAAAGGATCTCCTACATGGTTTTGTGATACCTCTATTTTCGAGATATAATATTTAAAAAATACTTACGGTTGCAATTGCAAATTGGAAGTCTAATTTTCTTGGAGACTGGTTGAAGATCCTGCGGTTATAATCTATTCTACTAATTTTGATGCCATTATGAGGTTCAGGATCTAGAATTGCAAGAGAAACTTGAACTTCTTTTAGTTCAAGACCATCAATATAATCTGCAAGAGGAGAAAGAGGCGCTACAACGTGCTTTTGGGTGAGTAAAGCTCCAACACATAATTTAAGTTTCGATTTCGTAAACATAGCTGCAGCTTTGCGGACATCCTCTGAGATATTACCAGATAATACTGCTTAACATATAAATCAACAAAAAAATATAATAGCAATATAATTGATTTAATTATTGTCACTACGCCTTGATCTCATTGATTTCAAATGACTGGGTTAGGTAGCAGAAGATTTATACATGTTTAATTATAAATCAATTTGCAAAGTTGAAATGTACACTGAAAGATTAGTAGAAAGAGAAAGAAAAGAAAGAATAAAACGAAAAAAGAAAACACTATACACTTCAGAGCTGCCAGATCACAAAAGATTCCAGTTTGCAATGATGAGTTTCTCCTGTATTTGGAAGTTAAGCATAGCAAAAATAAAAATGAAACGCGTGAATGTTCTAAATTGGATTTATTCTTCTTTAAAGATTTCAATCATATTTATGATTAATTCAACCTTACTTGATTTCTGGCATAGATACAGCAATATTGAATGTGTATTTTGACTACCCGATTATAACTGAATAAACATGAGAGAATCAACCATATTATTGATTGCTATAGCAATATTTATTGTTCATTTCCCCATATTATATTTCTGATTCAACCAGTTTCACTTACAATATTTCAGTTGCTGTGTTTAACATTCTACATTGTTCATAGAGACATATTATATTATAAATACAATTATAAATTCCCAAACTACAAACGAAAGGTTGATAATTTCACTGATTCAAGTTCAGAGAGATGAAACTCAGAAATGAGTTAAAAATGAGAAATTCAACGCGAGCAGTATAACATAGTGTGAGATTACGAATCATTTTGAAGTACGTGAAAATAAGAAGCCAGTAGGAAGCAGTATTTCCGAGTAGACTGCAGGAATCGTGAATTCCGAGCGCTAACACTTACATTAGTCTTCAATAGACTCGAGAGTGAATATCCCCGCGGTACAAACGCGTTTTCCGATTATAAAACACTCCAGCTTTTGGCTGGAGGTGGGAAAATTATCTAAAAATATTTTCATTCAAACAAAAATATTCTCTAAAATTCAATAATGGCTTAAAGTTAAGCCATCAAACATTAGAAAATCTTAACAAGTTCCTAAAATATTAATTTTTTTGTGAGAGCGTACAGAGTTCAAACGACGTCCCTCGATCGCTTGGCTTTAACCTTTTAGCTGCGGGGTGGTCGATATATCGACCACTCAAGAGGCACAAAATATTTAATGTTTTTAGGCAAAATTTGATGTTTAGAATACGTAAAAAATATTTTTTGAAATGCCTCGAAATATTTTTGACCTTGAAAATCGGTATTTCAAGGTCAAATTTCATTTCTAGTAGAAGCGAAGATTTCAGAATGTTTTCCTACGTAATTTGAAGGACTGAAAACGAAAAAGATACTGAAAAAAATGACTGCGGTATCCTTGACCTTGAAAATCTACAGTCAAGGTCACATTTCATGTTTTGCATGAGCGAAAGTTGGAGATGGCTTTCTAGCGCCATTGATGCCCTAAAATGGGAAAAACAGTGAGAAAAATCCTCAAAGCATCTTTGACCTTGAAATAGAGATTTTCAAGGTCAAGGGTCTTCTGCGGGAATTTTTTACTATTTTTTACGTATTCAGCGCATCAAACTACATATGAAAACCTTCTAAAAACTTGGCTTATATTAGAAAAAAAATCTGACCTTAAATTGGCGATTTTCAAGGTCAAGGGTGTCTGCGGGAGTTTTTTACTATTTTTCTCATATTCAGCGCGTGCAATTACATAGAAATACACTCTCAAGCCTTCATGGCAAATGAGACAAATTTTTTACATTGCACTTTACGTTGCCTGCGGGGCCAGTCGATATATCAACCAGTATTCAGGTCGGGGACTCTACCTGGGATATCCAGTGATTTTACGTATAAATTTTGCATTTTATAAAAGGCCGATTTGTACTGAAATTTCCCCGCAGCTAAAAGGTTAACGGTCTCGACCGATGCTTCGTCTATTGAACTAGGTACGTAGTGGCCACTGACTAACAGGTGCTTCCGTGGGCCACCGTTTGTTTTTACTAAACAAGTTATGAGATAAGTTTTTTATATTTTTATATTTTAACTCTGTTAAGTAAATTGACTGTAAGTTATTATTAGATTGTTTATGTTACGGCACAACTACGTAAATGCTTACTTTAATCGAAAGTTCCTTGTGTCACGTCCCGCGACGTATTTGAATGTACTATAGGCACAGGCTAGGTCTAGAGATAAATCTGGGGAAATTACTAAAAGAGAGATAAAACCACCTATTTAAAAGAGAGGTATAACTACGTCACACACAGCGGGAGACTGCGCAATGCGTGACGTCACCAAAAATTATAATATAAAAAGGACACGCTGCCAAGGGTAATACTAGTCTTGTGAGCAGAATTTAAGTGCGGCAAATTTCTAAAAACTAAAAAGGATTCTCAACGTGAGATAATTGTACCGTGCACTTTACCAGTGTGAAGACCCGAGAGTCATGAATTTACCGTGGTCCGTTTTCAAATCCTTGAAAGGATTTTAGAGTCTGTGCCTAAGTGAGATTATATTGTTGTCTTCCTCATACCTAGAGGATAATATTGCTGTCTTCCTCACACCTGTGCGGATTAATTAAAAAGGAACCATTCGACTAAGTCAACAATAGGTACCGTACTTCTCTCTCTATCTTCTGCCTTTTTCCAACCAATCAGCCTGTGCCTCCAATTATAAACCAATTGTATCAACATTTTTATAAATTCCAAATTATAATTATTTCAATAAATTTAATTTGTATTATTTAATAATCATTGTGTCTTTTCATTGACTTATCCTCATCCCTAAGCGAGGATCACTCGATCCTAACTTAAAACGAGAAATCTTCGATCAAAGTAAGTGAGCAGTGAGCCAAAAGCTGAATTAATTGGCGGAAAGCTGAAACGGATACTGATTGGCGGAGAACCAATAAGCAAATTGATTCGAGTAGCCAGATCTATACGGAGCAAGAAGCCAACCACCACAAACCGTAGGAATCGCCAGGAGAATGTCAAGGCGAGGAGCTCAACACTCGACAAGCCTCGCTCTCTTTCGTCCAGCAGTAGTCAGCGAGATTAGACGCAATAGTTCGGGAGTGATCTAATAGTATATTAAATCAAGGGTGACGCCTACAATGAATCTCTGAATTTTGCCAGCCGAGGTAAGGTCCGGTTCGAACTTGTGAAGCCTTGAGGGTTTTGGAGCTTCTCCGTAAGTATAGTAAAGTTTGAATTAAGAAATACAAAGAATGCTCTCGAACCTCCAAAGCTAGCGTTTAGTGATTGGTTGCTGTCTTGAGTTACGGAAGTTGGAAATTAAGACCTAAAAGAAATAAAGAATTTAAGTTATTAAGAGTGAAATAAGTTAAAACATTGAACATATTGGGAAAAGTTCAGTTATCGCACTCTCGTTCAAGTAAGACTTTAAGCTATCGAGAATTGAGGTGAATACTACCGATCACGGTGTTTTTATACGACCAAAAAGTTTACCGGATTTGACGCTAAAAAGTACGTACGTAATTCCATCCCTTGAGCCTCAAATAACTCAAAACCGTCAACCCCAAAATCGTAGCTGCTCCTTTTATCGAGATATCCTTACAGAAAGTTTATTTCTTTGAAAATCATGAATTGATGTATTAAATAAGAATTTTGATGAGTTTAAGCTTGATTATTTAAAATTCACAAATAAATTATCGATTATTTAGATTGCCACTCTCAGGTTTTAACCCAGGATCAACTACGAGGACGTGATGACATGGCTGACCCCATAAAAAATTTTCGGCAACATAATATATATGTAAACTAGACACTTGTATGCAGCTGACTCTGCAGTAAACATGTCAAAGTGCATGATAAGGACGCTCCCCTAGTCTCAAGGCACTGCAATTAGAGTACTCTCCAGATTTCTTATAGATTTTTACAGATTTTCTTCAAAATAATATTTTGTTAATTTTCTTCTATTTGAACTATTTTATCGATAAAGTCGCGCAAAATCAAAATAACTTCAAATTATATGTTCAAGAATGTGACAAAATTTTATTCTAGTTCTTTAAGTTTATTATTAGTTCAGTGTTAGTGCATCCAATTCGTTTATTTCAACTATTAAACATTGAACAAATTATTAGTTCAGTGTTAGTGCATTCAATTTGTTTATTTCAACTATTAAACATTGAGCAAATTATTGGTTTCTGTTAATCGAAAGTTACTAATCTTTTTCTTTCCAATAACCAGTTTTTTTCCACATGGCCCACAAATTTTGCTTCGATTTTCTTCGTGAGAGCATTTTGTACTTGGATGTGCAGGCACAATGGCACTGTGGTCACTACTTTGCTTCGATACCAAAAACTATTCAATGTCGGGTATTTGTATGTAGGAGCACATTTGATATAAGTTGAATCCGCGTGCTCATGCGGACGAGCAACTGATTGTAAACACGAACGAAAAAATTTAATAATCGGTGAATATAGACAAGGTTTAGTAAGTAGTCGCGATTCTCGGAAACGATCCAGAATATATTCGAATGTAAACATAAACATAGATTCTTCAATATAATATTATACAGGTTTTAAGATACGAGAAAAGAGCAGTCTTCAAATTTTCTTCGCTTTTAGCTTTGGTTTTCTATTTATTATCAACATTTTTTAACAAAAACTTAACTAATACATTTATTTAAGCATTGTGCGAATATTCTGCTTACGCAAAATCATACATTTACATATTGCAATTACTTGTGAAATTTATATAATCAAGCTAAAAATGATCAAAATATTTATTTATTACATCAATTCATCATTTTTCAAGCAATAATCTTTCTGTAAGGATATCTCAAAAAAAGGAGCAGCTACGATTTTGGGGTTAACGGTTTTGAATTATTTGAGGATCAAGGAATGAAAGTACGTACGTACTTTTTAGCGTCAAATTCGGCAAACTTTTTGGTCGTATAAAAACACCGTGCGCTGGAGCATCGGCTGGACGAAAAGCAGCATTACCGTATTTATCGCATTTAGTCCGTTAGTTAGAAAAGAACGAAGCTATCGCACCTCTCTTTTCCTCTAAAAGAAATAACTCTTATACCCGTAAATAGTATTTAATGTCTAGCTCAGAGTAAGTTGTGCCTAGTAACAAATGTTTGGAAAAGTCTAGCTTATTTAACTATCCTATATTAACTGATTTTGTCAACATTTATGTATCAGTATAGCTACCGAAAGTCACGTGATGCAAGATGGCCACGAGGCCAAACCTAATGAATTGATATCGCTCTACGCGTGTGGTCAAGCTGCCGCCATCTTTCCGCTACCGTAACTCACGTTATGTAACCTAACCACCGCATACCGCCAATAAAATTCGATACCGCTGCCTCACCTTTCCGCCATCTTGCAAACGTCACAACTGCACAATAAAAATAGTTGGGATAAACCCCTCATACTTAGTCTTACTCCATAGTGTTAATCTTGAACCGACTGTAAAGTTACCGTGTTTACGTAATTTACGGTAGCATAGAAGTAAATGAGAGGTGGTCGTGCCTGACCCCTTTTATCCGAGCTGTTACGTGAGATAGCCACCTCGATATCACATGTGTGCGTGACTTCTATCCCATTTGTTTATAAAACTGTCATAATTTTGTGAATAATAATTTAAAATAAAATCCTATTTTCATAGTAAACTTGTTGCCTCTACCAGTTTTAAACCACCCCCTCTTCCCTTGTCTGAAAATATCAGAGGCTGAGTCTAGCCGAGGTGATAGCCGTGCATCAGCGCCGTTGACCAGGGTTTGAATAGTTTGTGGTATAGAGGTACAGATGGCGCGTGTGCGCCTGGTGCCCAGCTAAAAGTAAAGTGAGGTAGTACCTCTTGGTCAACGGTGAAAGCAAGGTTACAAATTTGACGCAGTCAACGTGGGGCTTAGAAAAAGTTAAAGGAAAGATAATAATAACGAAAAAAGGAGAGTACCGACAATAGAGTAAAGGTGAGATTAAAGTGCATATTGATTTCTTTTCAATAATATTAAAATTTAGGAGTAATGATTATTATCGCGTGAGCTTATTGAACAAACTAGTACGGTGTGGAGTAAGCACGTGTTTCTTTTCGTGGCATCGCGCGTGGGACGCAGTAATTAAAGACTAGTGCGGTAGTGTTTCTCGCTCAACGAAAGTAGAAATAAAAGTGAAGGGCAAAATGGCAGAACATCGCGATGCGTGGATATATTCCTTGACCACGCAACAGTTGTTGGATGAGCTCAGGGATCGACAGCTACCGATTGATGGCACAGTACCGACTATGCGTGATCGTTTGCTTCATTACGTGCATGCCCAGAGGGAAGTTGCAGATTCGCAGGTTGCTACCGAGTGTCAAGGCGCAAGTAAGGAAGTGGCGAGTGATTCGGGTATAGATGGCGGGTTAATCTCAAGTATCACTCAAGACTTGGCCATGTTGGAA
Organism: Diplolepis rosae; assembly: GCA_030998225.1. Classification (NCBI taxonomy): domain Eukaryota; kingdom Metazoa; phylum Arthropoda; class Insecta; order Hymenoptera; family Diplolepididae; genus Diplolepis; species Diplolepis rosae. The sequence continues at coordinate 507,189 of JAPYXD010000082.1, forward strand.
CTGGGAGGGGAGCGTGGCCAGGAAAAGTCGTTCGCCAGACGTCAAGTTACCGTTCGCTCTAACGCATCTGCTACCGACCCACAGACGAGTACACCTGCGCGCGCATCCCACTCGTTTCCATTTCGCGAAGGATTTAACGTTACCTCACCGACAAATAGCAGAAATACACGAGTGAAATATACGATTCCAGAGGAAAGTATTTCCTCACCTTTGGCTTTGCCGATGACAGGTGCACAAGACCAAAGTGTCAATATACCGCATGGACAAACCGGAACCATTCCACGAAAAAACGTAAATAAAGAACCGTATTACGTCGATAATGGTGGGGAGAGAGACGAAGACTGCAATGAAATGGGTCACGCGTACTTGTCAAACGAGCAACCTATTCACTCTGCATGGCGTAAAGAGATGAAAAGTGACAAGTTGGCACGGAACAATCGACATAGAGGGATGACCTACACTCAAAACCGGTTTGATACTCAATACTTGCCAAGGGGCGATAGAAGTTACGAAAGAGAATCTCATAACGAATATTTCGATAATTTTAGGGAGGATAATTATGAAAACAGCAGACCGTGCGGAAGTCAGTCGTTACATGGTACCGACTTATGCGAAACATGTCTGCAGGGGGACGAAAATGGAAGGTCGACCCCAATGAGCTACCGCAGGAAGACTTCTGGAAGAAACCACAAGACCGGGGCCCATTCCCAGGAAGCCACCACCTCGAACCCTTCATCCGAATATTCGAAGCAGCCCTGCAACTAGAGCCCAGACTCTGGGGGGCGATTGAGGAAGCAGTCGAGGAGTACGTGGCCACGCAGTTCCGCTACGACACAGTTCCTCACTGCTACAGCGAACCTCCGGAACTAATGGGTCGCGTCTGTGTCTGCGAGCTGAAAAATCAGCCAGCAAAATCATCCGCAGCGACCCAGACAGCCCCACCTGAGGAAACCAGGGCGAAGCGCCAAAAGAGCTCAATAACCACTGTGGCAACGCAGACCTACCCAGTGGATTTCCATCTCGCCTACGCAAAACAAAGGCAAATTGAATAGCCCTATAAAGTCCTCACGAAGTCAACGACAGCCATCGATACAAAGGACGCCTCATTGGATCCTGGATATCTCCCGGGGAGATCCAGAAGCCCTGGTTCAGAAGAGATGCTACCGCCAGCCTGTTACGCGAAGACTGGACAAAGGAGATCGGGAAGACCGTATATCGGCAGCCAGAATGCGGTATTCGTTGACACCCACCTCCCCGAGGAAATCCAAAGAGGGCCTAAAGAAATGCGAAGAAAAGGGAACTGACGCTTGCTGGAACTGCGGCGAAGGACACCGTTACAGCGAGTGCCTTCACGAGTGGGTCCACATTTTCTGCTTCCGTTGTGGGCGCAGGGACGTAACCATGAAGACCTGCCCTAAATGCGGTCCTCAAGAGAGGGAAGAAGGGCCCTATTATCCGGGAAAACCAAGTTCGGCCCGCAGGAAGAGAAATTAATATTCAAAAAAATAACCCTACATTACCGACTGTTTTATAGAGATCCCAAACGGCAATAATAAGCTACCGACCGTAAAAGTTACTTTAAGATAACATAAAGAAAATAAATAAAATAAAATTGTATGCCATAGTCTAATTACCCTTAAAACTGCTACCTTTGTATAAACGTAATAAAAGTGACAATTGTATCTCTTGCTATTTTCTTCTCCCAACGACATGATGCACGAGCATCAATTTTATCAAAGCGTCGGAATCCCCTTAATCTGTCATACTATCCCTAACCACTAGTAAAATGCGAAAAAGGCGACAACAGCCATGACAGCATCACAAAATATAAGTTAGTAAGAGAAATATCAAGCTAAGGTAAATATTTCCAAACGGTAATGATTTACATAATTGACCTTTCATTTATTGCTTTGGAGAATCTTGTAGTAGGAGCTATTGATAATGACGGCTTCACACTGTGAGAACCTGACCTGAAACGGAGTTGGTGCCTTATTTAGTACGGCCAGGGTTGGCCTTCCCCGAAGGAGGGGAAAGTTGTAACGTGGCGAAGTTTTACCCCGTCACATTTGGTAAGTCTGTAGCTATCCCGGCTAGAAAATTGTCTCATCTCGCTGCCGCACGATACTCCAGGGGTTTTCCTTTATTTTCTTTAATGATTAGTTAAATTTAAGAATTAAAATTAAAATATTTTAATTTCCTTTTGTATGACCTTGCCTTGAGCTCTCCACTACCAGGGACATCGATGGACTCATCGGAGCTCTGGGGACGCCTAGAGAGCTGAGGGTTGATTGCTGCCCCTGCAAAATTATGAATCGCAGGCTAGCTTGGTTGGATTCCCGCCACTTCGGTATGCCGATACCTACAGCCCTGACACTGTGGAATCACTTGGGATGCCGTCAGAACGGAAGGAATTGGGGCCCAAGGACTTCACGCCTCTGAAAAATGACTTATTCGCCTGGGAGCGAAACCCTGGTCTCCAGAGTGCTCATATTGAGGGAGGAAGATATCTCACATCCCGTAAGGGCCCTCGACGCTACTACAGCCCTGGGGTGATATTTCAGCCTGAACCTAGACTCTCTATTAGTAAGGATGCGGTAAATGTCTGATCATTTGTACTGTTGTCGTGTGTGTGCCAGTAGATGCACTCACTCCAGTAGAAGACGAGAATCTTTCTCATACTGGTCCACGCTACCAAAGATGCTCTTGTTTTTCTCTTCGTTACAGGTAAAACAGTTATAATGCGTCTGCTGTGTCTGATTGGCGGAAAACCAATAAACGGACACTGATTGGCGGAAAACCAAAAACGGTTATTGATTGGCAGTGACCCAAAAGCTGAATTAATTGGCGGAAAGCTGAAACGGATACTGATTGGCGGAGAACCAATAAGCAAATTGATTGAAGTAGCCAGATCTATAAGGAGCAAGCAGCCAACCAGTACGAACCGTAGGAATCGCCAGGAGAATGTCAAGGCGAGGAGGTCGACACTCGACAAGCCTCGCTCTCTTCCGTCCAGCAGCAGTCAGCGAGATTAGACGCAATAGTTCGGGAGTGATCTAATCTAATCTAGTAATCTAATAGCTTCTCCGTAAGTACAGTAAAGTTTGAATTAAGAAATACAAAGAATGCTCTCGAACCTCCAAAGCTAGCGTTTAGTGATTGGTTGCTGTCTTGAGTTACGGAAGTTGGAAATTAAGACCTAAGAGAAATAAAGAATTTAAGTTATTAAGAGTGAAATAAGTTAAAACATTGAAAATATTGGGAAAAGTTCAGTTATCGCACACTCGTTCAAGTAAATAGTATTTAATGTCTAGCTCAGAGTAAGTTGTGCCTAGTAACAATTGTTTGGAAAAGTCTAGCTTATTTAACTATCCTATATTAACTGATTTTGTCAACATTTATGTATTAGTATAGCTACCGAAAGTCACGTGATGCAAGATGGCCGCGAGGCCAAACCTAATGAATTGATATCGCGCTTGTGCGCCTGGCGCCCAACTAAAAGTAAAGTGAGGTAGTACCTCTTGGTCAACGGTGAGAGCAAGGTTACAATACATGTTATATGACAGTGTTTGCTGGGTTGTGACGTAACACTTGTTTTAAGTTGGGATCAAACGATCCTCACTTAGAGATGGGGAGAAGTCAGTGGTTAAACAATGGTTATTAAAATAATTTAAATTGAATTGATTTAAATAATTAGATTTCATTATAGAGGTTGAATTGATTACAATTATCGGGGGGGGGGGGGGGGTAAGGTTAATTTGGTGAAAAAGGCATGTTTTTCAGTCAATTTCAATATAATAATGCAACATTTGAACAATATTTATCTAAATTTTCATTGCAAAATATTGAAAATTGGGCGAGTGACAGTAAATCTCCGGGGACGTCTCGAAAAAAAGTTGTTTTGCGGCGTACATGATGAGTCGCAACAGAATCATTTAAAATAAAAAAAATTAAAATGCATTTGTTAAAGTAGATGTTTCTTGAGGTAACCCTGGGAGGATTTTTTTTCCCGATTTTTCAATTTTCCGTAGCACTTGGAAGCCAAAAAACTGATTTTCGCTAAAAAAATCGGCTAATTTGTTATTGTAAAATTAATAATTAATCAAATAAACAAAAAAGCTCCCAGGGATACCTGGTACACGAGTAAAGGGGGGAGGGTCCCTTTGTAAATTCTTGAATTGATTTTCAGGTGAATCCTCCTTTATCACTCATGTCAGTCCAGAGATCTTTAGAAAAGATCTATAGCGAGTCCACGATGACTTCTACGACTTGCGAACTCAGATTTTAAATTGTCCCGGTCGAGTTTCACGATCTCAAACATAGAGATTCTTGGAGCTTAAATTGAAGAAGCAGCACTGTACTACTGTCGCGAGACCGATGATAATTTCGAAGGGGAATTCAACTGACGAACTAGACGAAAATTAAACTGCTCGCTCTTGTCGGCCTCTTTTACATTTTTCTTTACAAATTGACAGTCAGCTTTCTACGTGACGTAGTCATATTTTCATAGAAAAGAAGGGCTCCTTTAGTTCTCCCTACTACTGGTTCCCCTTTATTGATTTTCTCTCACAAATTATTTATATTCACTTATAAACATTAAGTTCGTATTTAATTTATATTTAAATAAAAGTTTCGTGGAAAAAGGAAATTCAAAATGTAACCATCATTTTAAAAATTATTTTTTAGGAGTCTTAATCGTCTTATTAAGTAAACGCGATAGAAGAAAAAATGTTAAATCCGAATTTAATCTTGATGAGTCAATATGAATAATTTGTATGTAATACCGACTTGACAGATGTAAAACGTCACTGCCATAAAGTTGGACATCTGTCAACATCATAACCTTGAAATATTAGTGAATTTTTATCACTGTAATATATTCTTTTGTGTGCGAAAATGTCGAGTTTTGAGCTGAATAAGCGTCAGTTGCGGGAACTTTTGATTTACTTCTTCAATTTGAAGAAATCTGCAACTGGGGCGCATCGATTGCTTGTAGAAACATATTATGAGGCTGCCTTAAGACAAAGACCGCAGCGGAAGTTCGACAGTGTAGGAAGATGCGGAATTGGAAGCATTATTGGATCAAGATTCGTGCCAAACGCAAGAAGAACAATAAGATCAACAATACTTCGAATAAAACATAAGGTTCCGTTCTTTCACAATAAATGCCCAATTTTTGATAAAAAATATAATATAATATAACAACGATTATTGTAGTTTAGAGAATATTTTTGTTTGAATGAAAATGGTTTTAGATAATTTCCCCACCTCTAGTCAAAAGCTGATGTTAAGGTACAAAATTCTGTAAAAATCGGAATTTAATTTTTGTCTTTTTCACATCACGAGCTAACACACATATATCTTAATTAATTCAAGTAGGTATTATTTTATGCAGAATTCAATAAGCTTTCTAATGGTCTTTAAAATTTTATTATATCTTCATTCTACAAAAATACTATCGCCTTTCAAAGTCAAGCTTAATTTTTGATAGCTCGCTCATTTAGTGGTCTGATACTGTTGGCTTGTCTCAAAAGTAATTACCGATTTCACAAATAGATGTCTTTGACCATCTTTTTAAATGACTTCTGTCAATGTCATGATTTTTTCATTTTGTTACTTGTTAGCTGTCATTCTTAGCTTGCTTCGCAAAAAAATTGCGCGTAATTTCGTTTACAGTTGTTAGTTTGGCATCAACTTTGAGATGGAGTGTAAAAACGAGCATTTTCGTCATATTTTGCTTTTTTATTTCCGTAAAGGAAAGAACGCAGCACACGTTGCTAAAAAGTTACGTGATGTGTATGCCGAGGAAGCTTTAAAAGACAGACAGTGTCGAAATTGGTTTTATAAATTCGATTCTGGGGATTATTCACTAAAAGATGAGCTTTAATCGAATGGGATCGTCATGTAACTGTGCGAAAGATTGAAAAAAGGTTAAAAATACCAAAACCAACAATCGACCATCATATACAGCGTCTTGGACTCGTTTAAAAACTTGATATTTGGATTCCACATGAATTGAAAGAAATTCATTTATCAAAACGCATCAACGCTTGTGATTTGCATCTTAAACGCAATGAATTTGATCCTTTTTTTGAAACGAATTATCACTGGTGATGAAAAATGGATTGTTTACAATAACGTCGTTCGAAAACGATCAAGATCCAAGCGTGATAAACCACCACAAACAACATCGAAAGCTGAATTGCATCAAAAAAATATTATGATGTCTGTTTGGTGGGATTGGAAAGGTGTGGTATTTTTTCAGCTGCTCTGAAGAAACCACAGGATCAATTCGGATGTCTGTTGTCGCTAACTGATAAAATTGAACGCAGCAGTCAAAGAAAAACGGTCAGAATTAGTCAATCGTAAAGGTGTAATTTTCCACCATGACAACGCTACACCACACACATCTTCGAACACCCGCCAAAAGTTATTAAGGCTTGATTGGGAAGCGATGTTATATCCACCATATAGCCCTAACCTTGCACCATCAGATTACTATTTATTTCGATCTTTGCAGAACTCTTTGAATGGTAAAACTTTCAATGATGATGAAGCTATGAAATCCCATATGGTTCAGTTTTTTGCCGAAAAATACCAGACGTTCTATGAGCGTGGAATCATGAAGTTACCAGAAAGATGGCAAAAGGTTATTAAACAAAATGGAAAATATATCATGGATTAAAGTTCATTCCTTGTATTTAAAAAAATGTGTTTAATTTGTATGAAAACATCGTCAATTTACTACTTCTGGGACAACCCAATATCCGACGATAGTGTTTGCCTTTGTTTTGCGTATCTTGTTATTTATGAATATTTATAAATATCATTATGAATTCATGAGAAAAGGTCAGCAAGCCTCTAGTTATCTTTGGTTTATTATATTAAGTATGCTTGTGAAGTACATGAATGAGGTTAAAGTATTATGGACGTCTGTCATTCTTGCTCATAAATAATTTCACGGAGTGTTTGGATGATATGACTATAAGATTTCATAAATTTTAATCACATTCTTCTCATCTTAGAAGTATCTATCAGCACTATAAATATTATGATAAAATTGTCATTGATTCTTTCGACGATTTTTTGTCTTATCTTGTTTGTTCAGCCAGCTACTTCTTACATTCTCATCATAAATGAGAAGGTATTGGTTTTATTTACAAAATGACTTTCGAAATTTTCATCATATCTTTACGTTTTGAGAACCTCTGAGTCAGAAAGAACGGTTTTTACGAAAGTGTCTGTCTGTAGTAGTAATAGGTCGTATACTTAATAACTCTCGATAGAATTATCGGATTGAATTGAGCTTTGGCATACTTGATTGAAGCCAAAAAAGTAAGAACAAGTTCGTTATGATACAAAATTGTTTACTAAATAAATATCTACAAGTTTGAATGGCAACATTTTTTCATAGGATGTATATTTTTCATTTTAATTTATAAAAATACTATTGAAAATCCAAAATTCAATTTTTTAACAATAATATATCAAATACGAAAAAAAACGTTGGGATGAAAAATTATTCGCTTAAATCATGTCTACAAATTCTCTGTAAGACGTTTTTTGACAAGATGAATATTTTATGTTTTGATTTTGAAAAAACACTATTGGAAATAAAAAATTCCATTTTTTAACCAAAGTATGTGAGATACAAAATAAGCGTTAAGATAAAAAATGATTTGCTTAAAAGCAGTCCACAAATTTTTTTTCATTTGAAATCGAAAGCAAATTTAGTAATTTTATGGAAATGTAATTCACATCTACAATATTACAAGATAGACTCGAGCTTCAGTATTAAATTACAAGAAATAAACTTACACGTATGCGACGAATATATGATTGAGCGCGAAGCGCCAAATCTAATCAGAACGGAACGTGAAGTGTGACAATTGAATCGCGCGCTTTAGGCGCGCTCATATTTGCGACCTGCGCGCGAAGCAGACAGATTTTTTTTTGTTAGGTATATCACGAATAAGTTGCATCAGAATAGGGCTATGAGTGCGAGTGCCCTTATAAATGTATTACTGATCATTTTACAAAATAAGAAAGATTTATATCAGTTAGGAATTGCGACCTGTGGTGGATTATGAACATAAAATTCCGGATTCCTAACACTGTGGGCCGGTCTCCTGATCGGGGGCTGACTAACCAAGCGTGTAAATTCTGATCAGAACCCGACTAGAAAGCCCGACTAGCAGTTGTCTTAAAAGCGGGCTCCTCCACCATAGGATTTCTTGAATCATATCATAAATTTAATGTTATATAATGCTGAAATTAATTCTACATCTTAGGTCAGTAGGTCTATACGAGTTGAGTCCATCACATATTTATAGTGATAGACACTCTTCTGATGATTGACATAATAGACTAAAATAATTTAAAAGGTAATATTAGTACAATTAATTACCTCGAGGATGAACGACAGATGTAAGTACACAAAGAACCACAATAATCAGACACTTCATTGCTGATGATTTACGAAAAGCTCTGATAATGAAATTGTACATCACTTATATATACTACTATAAACTCTGTTGTATCTTGCATGTAGAGGAGTCATCAAACACACCAGGTGACAAAATCTTTAATTCAGCCAATCAGAGAAAGCGATATGGTGAAATATATGTGAGAAACATCAATGTAAATTGCGTCATGTTCCATTTCATGTACAGAGAGTTCTCTTTTGAATGATCTTTTAAAATTACTCCAAAAAAGCTATACGATAGGAGTAGCGGTTTCTGGGGTTTTTATCCCACGCGTAAGCCTGGTCAGACCCAGGGATGTTATTAAACTTATATAAGCTATTAGGTTGGCAACAGTCATTTCGCTTTTTTCCGCTAGATGGCTTTAGTTGTTCGAAGTCGTTCTTCTCCATTGTAAACTTCAGACCGTATATGGTATTTGACAGCTGACGATTATTCATGTTTCAAGTTTTGTTGTTTATTTATTGTTTTGCATTGACTTGAAATGGAGATTCCAGACGGTCATTTTCTTCACATTTTACTTTATTACTTCTGAAAAGGTAAAAACGCAGTGCAAGCTCGGAAAAAGTTGTATGGTGTTCATGGTGAAAAATCATTAACAGAACGCCAGTGCCAGAATTGGTTTGCTCGTTTTCGTTCCGGACATTTTCACCTCAAGGATGCACCACGCTCTGGACGCCCAACTGAAGTTGACAACGACAAAATAAAAGCAATGATAGAAAATAACCGGCGTAGTTCGACACGAGAGATCGCAGAGAAGCTTGACATATCACACACATGCGTTGAAAGACTTTTGAAAGAACCTGGTTACGTTAATAAGCTTGATATTTGGGTTCCTCACAAATTGGACAAAATTGAACTCACCAAACAAATTTCCATTTGCGATTCACTGCAGAGACGTAACGAAACCGATCCATTTTTAAAGAAAATCATAAGGTTTGACGAAAACTGAGTTGTTTACGATAACGTCGTGCGAAAAAGATCATGGAGAGAGATGAGCCTGCACAATCGACACCAACAGCGGATATTCATCAAAAGAAGGTTATGCTAAGTGTTTGATGGGATTTCAAAGGTATTGTTTTTGTTGAGCTGTTCCCAAGGAATCAAGCTATCAATTCGAATGTCCACAGTCGCCAGCTAATGAAATTGGACAAAAAAATCAAGGAAAAGCGAACAGAACTGGCAACTCGTAAAGACGTGATCAAGATAACGCCAGACCACATACATCTTTGGTCACTCGCAAAAAATTATTGGAGTTAGGTTGGCAAGTGATGCCTCATCCACCGTATGGTCCTGACCTTGTACCATCCAATTATCATTTATTTATTTCACTTCAAAACCATTTGAATTGAAAAACATTCGATTCAAATGAGGCTGTCAAAAATGAGTTGATTCAGTTTTTTGCCTCTAAAAACCAAACTTTTTACGAAATTGGAATTATGAAGCTGACTGAAAGATGGCAAAAGGTCATCGAACAAAATGGTCAATACATAATTAATTAATGTTTGTTATTTATATTAATAAACTTGCTTTGAAAATTATGAAAAAAAAAACGAAATGACTTTGTTGCCACCCCAATATTTTGAGTAGTATTAAAAATGTTGCTTTCCTGTTTTCATACCCAAATTATCTAATACCAAAATCAAGTTGAAGTCTTGAAAACTAGGAGCGTACTCTAAAAACCTGAACACTTTCGATATTCTCATTTCAAGAGTACATACTCAAATAGGGCACAAGAATATAAATTCTCAATTTCAGTCGGAATCCATCTTAAATTTAAAATATGTATTCCTAATGTCGTATTTTTAGTACACATATGAGTAATCAATTTTAAAATGATCAGCGTACGTTTTATTTTACGAAAACTCACATGGAACAAAAGACAAGGCATTGAAGTTTTTCATTTAACAATTATACAACAATCACTTATGGGTTTTTTCCAGCATCCCTTTTCATTTTCTTCAGTGAATATAAATTTCTAATTTGAATAATTTAGCATTCGAGCTATATTCCATTGAACCAAATAATATGTAATTAATTTAATTATAGAACATTCATTAAACAATACTTGATAAAAAGATGATTATTACTAAATAAATACAAGTAGTTTACTATCTTGTTTAATGGAGCATTATTTTTCGTATAATTTCTTTGTGTCTATCTTATGTTGGAAGCGATTTTATAAATTGTTTGAAGTATCAAGTTTTGTTTAAATACTTTATTTTTTAAAAAGCTCCTGCAATTTCCTTTTTCAATATTGCTATCAGCAATAATGTTATAGTAATGGATACTATTGTTCTCTTTATAATGTCCGTGAATGAGGTGAATCTCAGATTTCTGTTTTTTGCTGAAAACTTAAGAAATTTTAGTACATTTTCCTTTTGAGGTTCCACACTGAGAAAAAAATAGGTCAGGGCAACTTGAGTCAGTGTAGTTGAAATTGTCCTTGACTTTTTTTCTAGTTAACAATGTAATTTTGAATATAGTTAAAACAATATAGAAATCTAGTTGTAGCAACAAGGTAATCCAGCAAATTCTGTATTAATTTATCAAATTACAGTCAATGGAACCAAACATACTCGTATTTATGTAGCAAAAATATTCTAACCACGATGTTGTAACTTTGCTATCTGGTTACAGCTACCAGATTTCACGCGTCATGGTAACCATGTAACTCTGGTCACAGGAACCAGAGTTAATAGTTGAAATAATTTGTATTCGTGAAATCTTCCTATAGTCAATTTGATAAATATCAAACGCTATAAATATCAAGTATTTTTGTTTAATTAATACTCCTGGGAACAAAGACTTAAACACAGTTTTTTCAGCCATTTTTATATTTACCCTATTCGAAGCATGTTTAAGTTTACGATTTGAATCAGTTCACCAGTTGTTAAGACCGGAAAGTCATGAATTTATAGTGGTCCTTTTTTCAATCTTTGAAAGGAGCTTAGAATCAGTGCCCAAGAAGTATAATTGCTGTATCTTCGTCGTACCTGTCTGATACGCATTCTATCTTGGTCGTGCCTGTGTGATACGGATACTGTCCTTGTCACACCTGTGGGGATCCTTCTAACAACTGAGTTACACTTATGTGGACCATCAGATAATTAATTTCAAGGACATATAAAGGTACCCCCCCCCTCTTAAAATTCAATTTGTTTATATTGACTTCACGACTTAAAATAAACTTAATTTGTCTTACTTTATTAAATATTGTGTTCTTTACTGGCTTATCCTCATCTCTAAGCCTAACTTAACCTTCAAGCCCTAACCTTCAATTAAAGTAAGTATTTACGTAGTTGTGGCGTAACAATAGCAATATTAAGATATCTTTCAGGTGAATATGATTACCTGTACCTGATTTATTTTTTCAAACAAAAAAATGTTTGTCTTTAGCGCATTTTTAATAACATGCATAATAACTGAGTTATCTAGGGGTTTTTACACTTTTTATACATGCAGTTTATAATAAATATTTTGAATATATTATTATTATCACTCCATAATTATTGGTTTGATCTATTCGAACCAGAAATAGTCTGTCTACAACCACAAATATTTGCTGATGATTCCGTAAATATTATATGTCTTTAAAAGTTTACCATAGAAATTTAAATAGTATATCATATGCCTAGGCGCATAATGAGGGTTATTACGCGAGGAGCGACAATGCTCGCAGCAGATCGAAGCCAAGGCATAGTCGAGGCTTAGGTGAGGCGTAGCTGAGGCAAAGCATAAAATTGACGTGATTATCGCCCATCTCACTTGATATTTCGCGAATACTTCCGGTCATTTTGATTTTCTCGATCTTGTGTAGTAGTAGCGTATTGTAATAGACGCATGCGCAGTTCAAATGTACAAGGCTTTGTCAGTACGGTGCCAACTCTGTACGAATAAGAAGATTACGCTCCGCTGTATTGTAATAGGCGCACGCGCAGTTCAATTTTTACATTAAATTTCTCTGTATCGTAATACACAACATTGCGCTACTCTCAATTGTAGCGTAAAACGATTTTACGCTCCGGAGGCACATAAAATTCTATTCTTTATATCCGTTGAAAATAACTACAGCAGTTTTAGATTTGATCCTTATAAATGTTGTAAAAGCACTAGTTACTATAAAAAGTAGTAAACATGACAAAAGTTCTGTATCTTCCCTTGCAAAATCAATAAAAATTGTGAATAGTTTCTCAGTATACAGCTAAACGCTTCTCCAAATGATGATGCATTCAGAAACAGGAACGAATTTCTAAAATATATGTATAAGTGAAATTAAATTTGCAATCATTTTTAATAATGTATGTTTCAACTGAATATAGTTCTTTATTTCCCATGATAGAATATATTACACACTCAGTTATGTATACTCTAATTTATTCAAAAACGTATCTTTAACAAATAACAAAATTAGAGTAAAAAATTAACTGCAACAACATTAAGAGAAACTCATTTGATTTATTCGAAGTCTGAATAAGTTCATTTTTATCTGAAACTTATATGTAACACACTTCGAGGAAAGGGTCCCTAGACGTAAAGCCAAAATTTTATGAGAGGAGTGACAGACGCGAGCGCTCAAATTTTCGTGGAAGCGCTTAACTACTAGTTTAAAAATGTATTGCAAGAAACAAATAGAATAATTCCCTCAGGACCATTTGAAAGATCAGCTCAAACAGTATGATCATCATATATTTTTTCTGTTGCAGAGTAGAGGCAGGCACGGCGTAACGGGTGGGCAAAATACGACATAAGCTTAAATTACTTTTAAATGGTTTAAATTGCTAAATGAGTCACTGAATACCCTACTATAATTATAAAGTACAGTTAGTAGTCATCAAAACTCTTAAAAAATAGAAATTCTGATTTGACAGCAATAAATTATGTATAGTAGTATTTCCACTTCGGTCTTTGATAATATCGACCTATTGATCGTAGCGAATTCACCATATTTATTCATTTTAGAAAAAAAATTAATGAAGTTAGCTTTAACGATCCATTACACAATATTCCAATGAATCTCAGGGTCATTATAAATAAATTTACTTAACTCCGTATTTTTTATTGACTTAAGGCTTTGTGGAAGGGTCTAATGTCGCCAATTACATACGACCGCTTTATTGATAAAATAATAATTTTAATGAATTTTTCGGGGAAGTCAGCAATGCAGAAAAATGCAACGCATTAGTGTCTCCTTCGAAAAATTGGTTAATATTATTATTTTATCAAGAAAACGGTCAAATGAAATTGGTGAATTCAGACCGTACCATATAGCCTTGAGGCTATTACTATGATATATTAGATAAAAAATATATTTTCTGCTGAAATATGATTAATTTCTCGTTAAATAAAAAATATTCAAGAATTATCAATAAGTTATCCTTTTGTCCCTATTTTCTCGCTCACTTTTCGAAACGGATAAAATTTACTTTCTGACAATTTCTCTGTTACTAACTGGAATTCTATTCTTTTACAATGTCGTTTAGTTCCATGTAAGAAGAATAGTTTTCGCATATTATCACGCTTCTGAAATATATTTTAACATACTTTTTAAGAAACTTTGATCGTTTAAAGTTAAGTGGCTCGTTGTGCTTGCTGATGCTTTCAACTTTTAGTACTAGGAAAGAAGATTTAAAGTAAAGTTAGATTCAACTTAACCTATAATTAAATTTAGCATTTATATTATGTTTTTAAGTTCAAAAATATTTCTAATCAACCTTAGTTAATGTTGAATATTGTTAATATCATTTTACATGATCTTCCTTTTAGTAAAAAGTAATTGAACCCGATTAGAAGCAATTAACCCGATTAGTCCCATTTCAGACTCATTACTGAAGCCAACTGAATAAATCGGATCCAATGATCATTCAATTGGTTTCAATGATGTTGTTCAATGGAATAAATTCAATGAAAACGCACCTGTTCCTCCCTTGGTGCATAATATACTATTATACTATACAAATTTTATGTTTTCTATTCTTCTAGAGTGCACTTTTCAGCAAAAAAAGTTTGCTTCGTTACGCACAGTACGTTTTGAGAGAAAATTTGTGAGAAATGCCCCTTAAAATATTTCTCGAAGATTCAAATTGGAAAACTTAAAAACTAATTAGCTTGTTGCTCTTTGGACATCAATATTCCTTAGATACACAAATACATCCCTGGACTCTTTCCGGGCAAGCTAGGATGGCAGGGGCTGATGGATTTGACAATGACCAGAGTTCAGGTTTGAGTTATCCGATATAGAGTTAGAGTTTTTTGTGCTAATGAATGTATGATTTACTTTCACCACCATTCCATATTGGAGGTTTATCATTGATCATTAATTGACATTGGTTAAACCATTGCTTGTTCATCCTATGCTTCTGTATATGCTGGATGAGCCATGAGCGTAGTGAGAGGAATTCGATTTTGAGGTCTATAAAGTGAACCTTTATATCTAATAAAAAATAGAAATGAAAGAAGTTTTGAAAGTAGTAATAAATATTATGTATTCAACACCAGCACCGGGAATAATTGTCATTTTACCTCCATCATTTGTAAACTCAGTTACAGCTAGACCCTCAAGAAGTCCGTTTCTAAAGATGACGCCACTATTGATTTCCTGAAATATTGAAGTTTTAATTTTCAACTTACACACTAAGAGAAATGATCCTGATCAAATTTGTTCTCAACTACGTTTTTAGTTGAGGCAATCATATGTTTGATCAAAATAACTATTTTCCCTGTCACCCTGACTTGTAAAATGTATTTAGGACACATTTAACCACGACAACGGTTACTGATGTCAGAATTTTCTCTCAGTGCAGTAAAATCTCCTTCAAGTCGTGTTTATTCGTGTCGGATAAAATGTGTGTACAGCAAAATTCAGTGCCGTAGAGCCAACATACGTATTTTGACGTGGTATCTTGTTACCACGCACGATTTTACGAAACTTTACTAAAATCTAACGACCTAGAGCAAAGTGAAGCGAAATCGATGAATATGATCGCGACAAAATTCTAAGCGAATGCGTCGATCTCTAGCGCAACGCTGGACGTTTCCCAATTTCGCGTAAAAATTTGGAGAACCGCGAATCTAAACGTCGCATATGACGTAAAAGATAACCTCGGGCGGGAAACCGAGAACGGTGAAGAAGATAGGTGTCCCTCGAAGGTAGTTTTTGAGTAGATCACCATCAATCAAGTCGTAATCATGGCATTTGTCTTCATTGTCTATGCATTCCATCAATTTTCAAAGAATATATTGATTGAAACTTGTTATTGGCTTCACTGATAATAATTCGAATATGATCGCCAAAGTGTACACATTATAATATTGCGATTGCATCTTCATTGCCTTCCATACCAACTGTATTACTATTTGGAAATATCTAACATAGAGAGAAAAATTCTGCTGTAATTGATGGCTTTATGATACTTCAGATACGTTTATGGATGAACAACTTTATCTTTTTTAGCAGCGAAAATTTTATTATAATTTAAATAGACTTGTGTCAAGCACATTACATTATATTTTTATACCTTGATTCTTTCTGAAATTCAACGACTAATTGCATCGGGCCATGCACAATCATTCCTAATTGTGATATTTTTGTCATGATTTTTGTTTTGATGTGATATATTTCGTACTTTTATTTGTTTTGTTTGTTGTGTTACGTGAATACCTCGAAGACTTTCAGATCGATAAATATTATTCTAAATTAATGTGCAAAAAAGATACTAAAACTCTAGCTTTCTCACTCTTATTATCATGCATATGTTTGTAAAGCTCATGAGTGAGATTCAAATCTTTAACACGTCGAAGATTCTAGCTCATGAACAAATGTCACTAAATAATTTGAGTGATATAAGGTTGTAGTATTATAAGCATTGCATTAGGAATTACATATTTGTCATCTCTAAATATTATAATCAAAATGTTATTGATATTTTTAACGATATTTTATATCATCTTTATTTATTTAGTCGTGCATGGCGAGTGATTAATTTTCAATAAATTCAGATAAATATAATTTTCCATAAAACATGCATAGAAAGCTAGACTTCCTCCGCATGTGAATAGTGGAAGAAGTGAGTCATTTTGACACTGAGAGGTGCAAAAATATTGTAACACTACTGTGTTACAGTTTTATGATCTCTCCTTTATTCTTGTGTTTAAAAAAGATAAAAATATCAAATACAGTACTGTACAACTAAAACATTACTCAATAAGTTTCCGGTCTGACATATAGATGGCACCACTGTTGTCAAATCCATACGATTTCTGGATAGTACTAACCTTCAAACATTGAGTGTCAAAATTTCATGACTTTCTGACGTTTATTTCAGGAGTTACAGAGGTTTTGTTGAAGCAACTTTGTTCATGTTCAAAACAATCGATAAAAAAGAGTTTCGAGTGTTAATAAAACATTGTTTTTCATTGGGGAAAAATACTGTTGAAGCAAGGCAGTGGCTTGATAAGCGTTATGGGGACCCTGCACCAGGGAAATCAACAATCATCGACTGGTATGCCGAATTTAAACGCGATCGTACAAACACCGATGACGCTAAACGCTATGGTCGCCCAAAATCAGCAGCTGTTCCGGGAAACATAACAAAAGTCCACAAAATAGTTTTGGGTAATCGTAAATTAAAGTTGCGTAAGATAGCTGACACCTTAAAGATATTAGAAGGTAGTGTGTATACAATTTTGCACGAATCTTTGGGGATGCGTAAGTTGTTTTCGAAGTGAGTGCCGCGTTTGCTCACACCCGACCAAGAAAAACAACGCGTTGAGGATTCAGAGCACTGTTTAGAGCTGTTTAAGCGAGGTAAATAGGATTTTCTGCGTCGGTATGTGACAATGGATGAAACATGGATTTACCACTACACACCTGAAACAAAAAGATCGTCACCTGAGTGGACAGCAGCTGATGAAAGCCGTCCACAGCGACCAAAAACTCAACAGTGGGCTGGCAAGGTTATGGCATCCGTAGCTTGGGACACGCATGGTATTTTGTTCATCGACTATCTTGAGAAAGGTAAAACTATCAACAGCGACTGTTACATGGCATCACTAGATCGATTGAGCGCAGAAATCAGGAAAAAACAGACTGACATGCAAAAGAAAAAAGTGCTGTTCCACCAAGAATGTTTTGAATTGCTACCTCACCCACCATATTCTCCCCAACGACTACTGGCTTTTTGCTGACCTGAACAAAATGCTCCAGAGAAAGAGATTTGGCTCCAATGATAATGTGATTGCCGAAACTGAGGCCTATTTTGAGAGCAAAGACGAATCATTCTACAGGAAAAGCATCGAGAAGTTAAAGAAGCGTTGGAATGAATGTATTACGCTTGAAGGAAACTATTTTGATGAATGAAGTCGAATTTGTTTAAAAACAAGCGCTACTTTTGAACTACTATATATAAGCAGATGTTACGGCTCGGGACTTTCAAAGGGCAAAATTAAAACTTCGGGACATTCGTCTAAGAGACCCACTACCTGAAATGTCTAGAATCGAAAATTGATTTTTGGACTTTTGGCCTGCCTTACGGGATTTCATCCCATTGTGCGTTGTCCATTTGTCCTTGGTGTTGCTTCTGAACCTGCGCTCTCCAGAGTAAACTGAGTAGCCCCACAGTGCTGGGAGTACGCGACGCATGAATCCAGGCATTATGATTACACTAAAAGACTTTTTGTCAGAATAAATCAAAAATGAATTATATTTTAGTATAATATCGTTTCAAAATGTGCCAAACAAGGTTTACGTATTAGATATTAATATCGTGGTTTTCAAGCGACAAAGTTAATATTTTCGTTTGAAATTCTGAACATTCTGAAACAAATTATATGAAAAACCGAGAATGAATGTTTTGATTTTTTCTGCGCGTCACCAGGTTCCTAGCAAGTTCATATTCATAATATAAATTTCTCAAATATGCTTTTCAGGTCATAGTATTCATTGTTCGACTCATTAGAATTATTTTTGACAACTTAGTAATCATAATATCATTTTACTGTTTATAGACTTCGCAGCAGAATGTCTACATAGAGGAGAATGGTACGATTAAATAACGATTATATTTTGTGTGTAAAAAAATCTCTACAGCTTAATTTTAATTACATGGCTCTGAAATGAGAGGTATGCGACACGAAGAAACAGCCCGGTCACGAGTATCAGACATAAAGGAGATCCTACTCTGATTTAAAAATATATATATATATATATATTCATATGTAATTAAAAAAGTGCAGCCAATCGGATCGAAATTCCGATAGTGATCCGCCATGTAACTTTTTTAGGTTAAATTGAATGTTGAATATGCAAACCGATCAGAGTTGGTTTTTTCGAACCTAATACTGGCACGCGTTGTTACAGATGGGTTTCAGTTGAAAGCTAACTGAACAATTCCAGCTCTGAGGAATTTTTTTTTCGAAGCGATTCAAGTAACTTAAAACTTAATTTTGTAAAATCCAATGTACCATGCGTGTTCTCGAGGCAACCAATTTACATTGAATAATTCGACCCGTATGACTGCATACTTCTATATGTGACCGTAAGCGCTTTATTTTAAGTAGATGATTCAAATTTAAATATATATATATATATATATATACTATCAATTGTTTTTATGGTTAAAAATTTGAAATTTTTCTTACGCTTAATGGAATGTCACTATCTTCAGTATTGACTATGCTCGTTCCGTTCTTGATGTAGAAATGAGGAAAAACCTTCTTCTTTAATAACATGTCCTGTAGCATATCAAACATACATAAGATTTCCAATATCTCCTAGATATTGAGATTTCTATGATATTTCAGAATTCGCTACTGGTAATATATTAGCTAAGTACTACTTCGTGATGACAACAGTTGGCAATTAAGCTACACAGAGAAAAATAGCATCTGCTCATAATGACTAGGAATAATGTAGTTGGAGAAAAAAAGTGACTGTAACGAGGGAGACTTATTGCCGCTATTTGATCCATGGCTACAGTAACATGATTTGTAGCCATATTCTAAATACCTGGTCGTGGTGACCAGTTAACATCGTTGAAATTGTCCTTAACTCTTAAACCTAGCCATGAGAACTTGAAACATTGAGTTCTCATGGCAAAAATAACGTAGTCGCTATAACTAGTGCAGCAAACTTCACACTCGTTGAATCCACTGCGTATGTTTTCGAGCAATGCATATTATTTTTCATAGCAACTGATAGCAACTCTTTTGAGAATTTGATTTGATATGTCGAGCGAGTCGAAAATGTGATTTTAAATCCTACTACTTTTAAAGTTTCAACCCGCTCTACAGATAGCGACAAACAGATTTTCAAAAGAGGTGCTGTGAAAAATACAATGTTCCACGTGGTGATTTTATGCATTTGCTTTTAGGAATTTGATTTCAAATAACTTTATAGTTGACACTTACATATAGTGACTGTGACATTACATAGTCGCTGTGACTACATTACTTAGTCACGGAAACCACGTTTAGTACCTACATTGACGGGTCAACCATTGCTTGAATTCAACCACAAAAAGTAGTTAAGGACATTTTCAACTACATATATCACGTCACTATGCCTAGGATTTATTCTCAGTGTAGAGCATTAGAGAAAGGTACGTAAACTTATTTCGCTGAGAGTATGAAAGCCCCTTGCTATTTGAAAATTCACTTACAAATTCAAAATTTTTAAAAATAAACTCCGATGAAGAAGTTCATTGCGCATTTTCTTGTTCAATTAGAAATTTTTCGACCTTTTTCATTTCAATTTATACTTGCCAGAGCTTAGCCAATTTTTGGTATTTTATGATGAATCCAAAAGAAAATCGCATTATATTCAAAAAATTATTTACATGCAAGCGTTATGATTGGGGTCCGAGCGGCCGAGGTATATCAGTAGGTACTCCTGGAATCTGTCCGGTCGGGTCTAATAGTCATGCCTATACCAGGAATAAGGTGTGCACGGGGGAATAAAGTATACATAATTGCCCACGGAATAAACAGCTGCTACTAATATATTCAAGCAATATATGAACTTTTTAAATAAATTAATTACCATTGATTGAATTGCAAACAATTCTGTATCAACTGGAAACTTTATATTAAAAATGCACATGGAAAAAAAAGTTCTTTGAGGCATAGAGAAGTAGTTCTAGATTATCTTATACAACAGATACGAGTAGTTGGATAAAAATTAAAGCTGTCGGTTATATGATATAATGATTTATGTATAAACATTTAGATTAATATTCGTAATTATATCAATTAGTACTATAGTAATAGTTCTTAAAATTCTGAAACTGGAAGCAATAGGATGAGAGTACTAGTCGTTAACACTGGGCACCATCAGTCGTTGGCATGCCCTCCAACCTGCCTTAAATAATAGAAAAATGCAAGAAATCAACGTACTATATTTGAATTATTCGCATGTGAGCAAAATATGATAGATATTTTTACTTTTCTATTGTTTAAAGCCAATTAGAGTGGGGTGCCAACAACTGGTGCCAGTGCCAACGACTGATGCTCTTACTCTACATAATCTATTGAAGTGGCCTTGAAACTTTAGAAAGATGTTTATCAAAATGATGAGTAATTTTGAAACGAAAAAAATATTCTTCATATTATTACTGATAAATGCCTTATATACTTTTGAATACATTAGCTTACGAGGTGTGTTCCGAAAGTATCATACCTGCGTTCACATCTCCGCGTTGGTGCTATTCTTCGTCATCCGGACCGTAGCATCCTTCGAAGTAGTCCCCATTTACTTGAACCACACGTTCCCAGCGGTGCTTCCATATCTTAAAGCAGTCCTCGAACGCAGATTTTGGAATGGCCTTCAGCTCGCGCGTCGCATTACTCTGAATCGTCTCGATGTCGTCGAACCGCTTTCCTTGGAGCGCCATTTTCAATTTTGGGAACATCCAAAAGTCGCAGGCAGCTATGTCGGGACTGTACGGAGGCTGTCGGAGGTGTACAATCTTGTGTTTCGCTAAAAATTGCTGCACAAGGTTCGATGAATGCGCTGGCGCGTTATCGTGGTGAAGAAGCCAGTCACCGCTTGACCAGAAACGCGGTTGTTTTATTCTCACGGCATCACGCAATCTTTTCAGAACTTCAACGTAATATGTTTGTTGGTCGTCTGACATCTTGGAGCCAATTCGTAGTGCACAATACCCTCACGATCGAAAAAAATAATCAGCATTGACTTGACATGGCTCCGACTTTGACGTGCTTTTTTGGCCGTGGCTCTTCTGGACGCTTCCACTGTAAAGATTGTTGTTTAGTTTCAGGATCGTTTCTGTATAATTTCAATCATCTCCGTACAAATGCGAAAAACGGAAAAAGCACGTTGGACATAAACACACGCTGCGCGCAACCCAAGGCATCCGGCCGGTAACTACGACATTCGGAGAGTTCGGGAGGGACTACTGTTTACGCTCATACCCCGCAGAGGCCAATAGAGCGCTCTGGCGCAAAGATATAAACGCAGGTCAGATACTTTTCCGATACACCTCGTATGTATCGTCTCCTAGAAGTATAGGACTGACTACTAAACATTTTGAAGTGTGCGCAAAATGACATGTGAAAACTGCACAGTGTGTTCCATAATACATACTGTAATTTATTTTTTGACCAAATTCCATTTTACAATTCCAGTTGCAATGATTAATCCTCAAACAAATTTTCTACCTTTGAAGTCAATTTCAAAATAGTTCGGTTTACTTTCATTTAAAGAACCGATTTATGTATTTTCTTGAATAGAGCATACAACTTTGAATTACGATTACATTTCGTAACTAAATACAATCATGAGATATCTTCAGTATTGCTTTCTTCAACAGAACGTATAGAACTATGGCATATAATGATACTTGATTCCGTTAGCATATCAAATATTTGTCAATGTATTTGGGGTTATTTTGAATCCTTAGGGATGCTAAAATATCTATGACAGTCTTTCCGAAACCGAAATTCACATTTTTTCAGTGTGATAAAAGAAATATTCACTGTAAAATATATTTTATAGGATGTTATATTCTTTTGATTTCTTGAAAATTGTCAAAATTGGATACTTTGGAGCGAGTTAACGTAAAGAAAGGCGCACATTTTTCAGTCTATAAAAACCAGGTATTTGCGAATATTTTGAAAACGGTATACGATACAACTTTTCTTTGTAGAAAGGAAAATATGCGCGAGGAAATTTTCTATTCGAATAAATAATTTTTTTATTTCAATTTCAAAATTGGTTTTATGGAGGCGATGGGCCAACGTTGCATGGCATCACTCGTGAAAATAAATAGCAGTTTGAGACTACTTTTAGATCAGAATATACGAAGTTTGGTCTTTTTCTTGTATGCGGTCATCTGGGAGCCAGAATATACCACTTTAAGACCACTGAGATCAAGCACTTTACCTGCGGTTTACGTGGTCTAAAATTTTTATTTATTTTCACGAGGGGTATGAAAAGTTATACCCCCTTATTGCACCCAGGCCCTCAATTACAGTTAACTACAAAATATTTCGAAAATACTCATTCAAACGAAGTTGACAGACATTTTTGATTATCTTCTGTTATGTTTTTCAAATTTTCAGCAAAATATTTTGTAAAATGAGGAATTTACGCTACATGAACTCTTACAGAAATTTGGTCACTTTGTCTGCTTGATCTACGGTGTCAAATTTATTTTTTAACAGAATATTGACAGAACTTTCGTTGGACCAACATTATATACTTGCAAGTAAAAGTATTTATTAGTTCTTTCCATACTTTTAGTTCAAAATATATATACTTTTCCAAAATTGAATAGAAATTCATAGTATTTATTATACACCCAGAGATAAAAATATAGGACACGCCAATTTATTTGGATTTTACAGGAATCTTATTTTCATTTATTAGCAATGATACAATATACTTACACCTCATTAACTTCGAAGAAATTTAAACGCCATCGTGGACCTCCTAAGGTTTTAGTTTCCCATGGTTTGTACAAACGCAACGTTGTAAGTGCGACAAAAAGATAGGATACATTAAGAAAATGATGTTTTATGAATTGTTTAAAAATAAGATTCCTGTATCTGGTGATTGGCTGGACCTCCGCGATTCTTAATGACTGACATCACATGATCGGAAAGTTCGCATAAAATTGCTGTCTTTAATTCTTTAGTATTGTTGAAGTACCTTCCACCTCTATATAAAAGAAGAGGTAACTCTCCCCAGCAGTTTTTAATAATGTTTAGATCTGGTGAATGTACCGGACAGTCGAGAAGTTTTTTTTAGGGAACTGAAGTAGCGTTTTATAATGTTCGCTGTGTGAATGGTTGCATTGTCTTGTTGAAATATATCATTCTCACCTGCAACACGTTTCGCCGAAGTTTGAATTTGCTCGGAGATCATTTTTACGTATGCTTCACTTTTCAACTGCTTTGTAATAAACTGGAGTTCCATCTCTCGATTGTAACCGTTACCACCCCATTCCATCACGCCACCTTCTTCTTGTTGTCGTTTTCTTAATAAATACTCTTCCTTCCACATATTATGGGAATAGTATCCAAAACCATGCGGGCCATCGAAATTGAACTTTTTTGCGTCTGAAAATATTATGTGTTTCCAATTTTGCCTCCAGTGAATATGTTTTTCAGCAAATTCCAAACTTTTTTGTTTATACAGAGCTGTCAGGATAGGTTTGCTTCTTAATTTTATTCTTCAAAGATGTTTACAACGTTGAATAATATGTTAAATATTGCGAAGATTCGTGTGTACATTAGATTCTGTAAGTGACAAATTCGACGCCTCTCTCATAATCGCTCGCCTATCACGTTCTGTTGTTGCACGTGGTCCTCCAGTTTTTTCCATAATTTTCTGGATCTTTTAAGAAATTTGTAATCACATTTCGACTTCTCTTTACTAGTCTAGCTGTTTCCGCGACAGATTTATTCAATTCTTTTAAAGTACGTATTGTGTGTATAAAGAAAAAACTGACAATTTATTTTGAAACGTAAATAAAATAAGGTGTCCTATATTTTTGTTGCACTTAACAATATGTAAGTATATTATATCATTGTTAATGAATAAAAATTAGATTCCTGGCAAATCAATATTAATTGGGGTGTCCTATATTTTGTTCGCGGGGTGTAGTTACAAAACAGTTAAAATTAAATAATGTGGTTATTCGAGTAAAAGTTACTACTTTAATTCCTGAACTCAAATCGTAACAAACAATAATGATTGCTGAATGATATTAAACGTGTTTGGTTTATGAAGAGTTTTTATATGTTAATATCTACAGGACGCAAAAAATTACTCCTAAACTGATGAAAATCCATGAATTTTAATATATTTTCTATTCTTCATTGCAGAAGGTGCTAAAATTAACAAACGGAAATTCTACTTCTTCATCTAGAAATTATCCTATCAGTATTAGAACACTACCAGTTGGAACTCTAGACCAGTAATAAACATGTATTCTTACCTGACCTAAAAATATAACTCCAACGCTATCTCTGTGATTATATTCATAAAGACTAACTGCCACTCCTAGTCCGTCATATGGAGAATAATTATTTGTACATATCTGAAAAGAATTTTGTTTAACTTATAAAGTTTATCATAAAATAATTTTTTAAGGAATCAATTTAGCCCTGTACTTGTGCACGCTGATGCAATTTTACAACCTGGAAGAACATATTCTCATGCTTCAAGGACGGGATACCACTATATTCACTTTTGTACCCCACGCACACAGAAGGCTTAAGAGACTAATCACAAAAATAATATTTTAAAAATTGACTTTGTATTGCATATTTCAAATGTATGAGAATTGAATACTACTTTCCTCAAATATTATGGTGAAATTCAACGTAAAAATGATTTTAGAGCCAAAAACATTAAAGGTTTCTATGTACCAGGCAGAGCAAGTAGAAACTTCGAACGCGTTTTTCTAAAAAAAAATTCACGGAAGTGAAATCCATTACTCAATAAAAGAAAAAATATGACGGCAAGAATATTTGATGCCTCACATTTGCAAAAAACTGGTTCAAGAGACTTGATCCTCTTTGATGTCTAATTGAACTATTTTTTACCAATTTTCAATACTTTGGATTGCATATTATTTTTCGCAACAGTGTACGAGAAGTTTTCACTTTGCGCACCAGAAAATTTTCACGAAATGGCAGATTCCCAATGCCCTCAAAAGTGTACGGGAATCATAAGATTCCCGAAGACTTTCCGTATTTCCGCACACTAAAAGCCATGTGCCAAGCAGGTCACGTGACAGAAATTATAGGTTAATCTAATCATTTAAGGTAACTTCTTTTGTTTATAAAATACCTTGCTTAAAACTTGGTTAATGTACCAGAAAATAATAAGAAACGTCCGCTAATTTCGCTTTTATAATAATTCTGAAATTTGTTTTATCCTAAAATATAAAACTGAAGTGTTATCGTCAATTACAGCTCGGTAAGTACATTTCCACGAAGAATGAAATATCGTCTTAAAATTGTGGGAAATAATAAAAAATTACTAAGACAGGTCTATTATGTCTTTAATGTTTATAATGATATACACAATTTTTGATAAAAATAATTAATTTTGGCAAATTTCCTGAGTATAATACCGACAGTGTTAGACCAGTGCAGCAGTACTTGAGAAACTTAGTTGGTATTATTTATAAAATTGAAAGAATTTTTTTCATTTGATAGATTTATTTTGATTTGAAATTTTATATATGGAGAAGAAAATCGGGACTGAATTGGTCACGTGACCTGCATGACCCATGGCCTTAAGTACGCGAAAATATTGATTCCTGTACACTATGTTCTGGGCACTAATCCGGATTCACTAACTTCCCACACTAGGATCAAAATATACAATACTATCATGAAACAGTGTGACATGATGAACTTTTCTTATCACCTTGTAGTTTTAAACTCACCAGTTTTTGTTCCATGACATTCCTGAGAACATCGCAGGGAGAAAAATTAGATAAGGGGCATTGGGAAGCGGCACAATCAGTTGCTGGGGTGATTGTCAACGACGTGCCACCATGTCACCGGTAGGGTGTCGATATATTAAATTCTCGATTTGTCGAAAATAATACTGACTGAAAAAGTTTCATTTCAAGGCGTACTTCTAGAGGCAATGTACAGAGTGGCCGGGAGTGGATTACAGAATAGGGATTATATAGTGCACAAGACTTAAGCATACAATGCAATTTTCTCAGCTGGTAAAACAGTTTATGTGCGGTATACTAAAGTCTTAACACTATATTCCTATTCTGCAACCCACTCGTGGCCACTGTATTGTGTGTGACCTGTCAAGAAGAAAAGGACCCAAGGCTGTGAAGCAAGATTTGACACAGCGAGAGTTTGAAGGAGAGGCTAAGGACGATGAATCGGAGTGTAAAATGTAGGCGCCAAGAATCTGTCCCTCCACTTGTCACTATAATCGACGCCGAAGTCGCACGAACGCGGATACGGCCACTGTCTCGATTTTAGTTGTAAGTGGAGGGGCTGGATTAATCGGACTACAAATATCCTTGAGAAATGGGCTATTTTCGGAGTTCCTGGTCGCTTCATTTATTAGTGACGAAATAACTTAGTTGACATTTTTTGGATTTGTAAGTTGGAAAGAACAACTCAAAAACTACTTATAAATTTGAAATCCCGAAAATTGATTTTTGCAGTATTAGGTCCTTTCTCACACCAAATCAAAAATTGTGATGATCTAGAGTGGTTTCATTTTTGGAGAATATAAAAAATGTTGCTAATGTAAAACGGGAATTTGTCAAAGCAGAGTAACAGATGGCGCGGTACGGGCAGATAATGAATAACAATAATTATAATAAATAAATAAATAATTATAATAAATAATAATTATTGTATATATAATAATAAATAAAATAGACCCTACGAAAACATTACATTTAAGCCGGATGTGAATACTTCTTGATGAAAAAAGCTGATGATATGTGAGTAAAATTGGTCAATTATGCTATTTTAGGTTACTTCTATACATTTTGGCTCAAAATGAATACTTTACCATGGAACGAGAGATGGAATGACATGTCAACTTGGTAATTCCTCGATGTAAGCTTATGTTCACCGATTTTCTGACATTGAGAACATCTTCCGTCGAGAATCCTGATTTCTTAAGTAAATTCGGAAAATTATTCTTTTTTAGGCTATGTAATCGAATGGAAAAAGAGCATTAAGTATCTGGGTGTGCAGTTGGATCGAAGGCTTAGCTTCGGCAAACACGTGCAGATCGCGACTGCCAAAGCCATCCAATATGGAGCCGCTCTGACTCAGCTCATGGCCAACATTGGTGGCCCCAGGGAAGCCAAGAGAAGGCTGGTGGCGAGCGTGGTAAATTCGAAGCTGCTTTACGCAGCTCCGGTCTGGACAAGTGCCCTTAACAGTCATGCTGTCCAGAAGGATCCGTAAGGAGCTCACCTGCTTAACCAACCTGCAGGAAATCGCTCGCGCGAAGGAGGCCATCCGCAAGGATAGAAGGCGCAGACTCGTCGAGAAATAGCAGACGAGATGGCACGGTGACCAATCTGGGAGATAGACACACCGTCTGATCCCGGAGCTCGCCACCTGGCTGGATAGAAAGTACGATCAAGTCGGCTTTTACCTGGCGTAAGCGCTTTCGGGCCATGGTTGCTTTAATGCGTACCTGAAGCATTTCAAGATGAGTCGTGTCGCTACTGCGGATCCCTCGTGGCAAATGCAGAGCACACGCTCTTTGTCTGTGCCAGATGGGGCGTGGAAAGCGAGGCTGTCGGTCGGGCAGTGGGCGCACAACTCACTCCTGACACGATGGTCTCTCTCATGCTCCAGTCTGAACAGATATGGATGCTTATCGAGTCATTCGTCACCCTGGTGATGAAGACGAGGGAGCTCGATGGGCGTGCAGAGCGTGGCAACGAGGGCCAGTAGAAATCGCATCGGGGCCTGCACCCGCGGTCCTGCGTCTTTGGCGGACGGCTGTCCGCGTCAGCCGGGCTATAATGCTATTTATACTATTTGTATTGCTATTTTCAGACCATGCGAACATCTTTCGTGAAAATCGTTAGTGTTTAGGGTAAATTGAAAAATCATCTTATTTCGGGTTATCTTTCCACATTGTTAAGTCAAATAAATATTTAAATAAGTGCTATTTGTGGTTGACAACCGCACACTCTCACGAGCGCAAACTGTAAATTTTACTGCCAAAAACTGGACCTCGCATGTGGTTGACCTGTCGTCCAAGACCAGGCCTTCACTTTTATGTGTTTTTATCACATTTTTTATGCGTGGTTTGCTAATTTAGTTCCAAAAAAAGGAAAGAAAACAAAATCAAAAATAAGCATTACTCTTAGGTTGTTAAATAACTCAAAAATCGCACGCATTTCAGTTTTTAATGATCAATTGTTGAGGTTTAATTTCTAAGGCGGTCTCGACACCTTTATGTTTAAAAAAAATCTGGCACTGAAGAGGGCTTATATCAGTCGCCAAAACGTTTCCCCTTGAAATTTTATTATTTCCACCACCTAAAAAGTTGAAAAAGAAACTGACCCCATGCCAATTCAATTATCATAAATTCATTACTGTGGGTCAATATAAAACCAAAATCATGTACCGGAACATGTCTTGCAATAATTTCAGCTTACTCATTGAGTTCAAGTTCATAAAATTAGCTGGCACTGAAGAGGGCCCCCATTTGTGGCCGAAACGTTTGCCTTTTTATGCCTCTTTAACTGTTTAGTTGTTCTCTGTTTTTTGTATCTATAATATGCTTTTTTAATCATTCATTCCTAAGGGGAATTAGCTGAACCAATGTTAATACAAAAATACTATAACGATTTAAATTTGGGTCAATATAAAGACAAAAGACATAAATACAAACATGTCACAAAATTATTAGAAATACTCACTTCCACAATTGCCAACTCGAAGTTTATACTTTCCCTACGTGCGTAGTAATCTCTGCGATTAAAATATAATTCGCTGATTTTACAAGGAAGTTTATGTTTATTTGTTCCAATTCCAGGAAAAACAAAAACCGCCTCAAGTATGAGATTCTCAATATATTCCACAAGAGGACTCAAAGGTACTACAATGTGTTCGGCAGTAAGGAAAGCTCCAACGCATAATTTATTTTCTGCATATTGTAACAATGCTGTAGCTTCGCGACATTCCTTCGTGATATGTTCAGTTGCTAGTTAACATAAATTGAAAAAAATATATGTATTAGCAATATAATGTCGCATTTCGACTGGTTTAATTAAAAATGAATATTTTCGTTTACCTTCAGAATAAATAATAGATGAAACTACACAAAGAACTACAGAAACTAGATTTAAAAAATTCATTGTCATTGACTCACAAAATATTCTCGTAACGAACTTTTATCTCAATTATATATATGAGCTATTGCATGTATTATCGTGGTTTACGCATGGAGAAAAAAAAACTAGTAGGGATAATGAATTCTCTAATTTGGCCAATCAAAGAGCAAAATGTGGCCAAATATACGTAACATCTATCTAAACTTTGCCAGGTCCCACGTTATATCTATCTATATATTTCTGTTTGCTGATGTCTTGAAATTAACAAAAAGCATCACATGATACTCAAACATTGTATACAAGAAAAAAGTTACGGTTTTGAAAACTCGTATCGAATCATAGATTGTTTACATATCTTGTTATGTAACAAAGTTACTAAAGAATGTGAGTCATGTACGAATGAGTCTAACAAGGGCATTCTGGCAGGTGCCGGTCAGATTTTGCCTCGACAAATTTTTCAGTGAAACTACATTGAAAAATAGTGGACATGTATTGTGGATGAAATTTTGACTGAACCGAGAGACACTCCAAACGCGCGTGCTACATGAGTTTCAAAAACTTGTTTCTTTGAAACAAAGGACCACTAACAAAAAAGCCAAAATACATGTCCAATATTTTTCGATGTAGTTTCACCAAAATTTTGTGAAGCCAATATCGGATCGACATCTATCAGGGTGCCCTTTTAAGATTAAAAAGAAAAGGCTGAGATCACTTTTCAAATGGTATTGCTTTCTGTTTACTGCACTGCCTTTAATGGCAGGTATACGATGTTTTTCTAGTTTTTATCGGTGAACAATAGAATTATTGTATTTATTCTTACACATTCTAATTCAAAATTTGCCTCAGAATTATAATTGAAATGCTTTAAATGTTTTCTTTACACTTTTTAACCATAATATTGCGAAGTCGAAGAACGGTCAGAGAACAGTCAGAGAACGGTCAGAATGTACTCTGACTTCTACAAAATAAATTTTTTTTAAAAACATGAATAAATAAATAAATAGACAAATAAATAAACTTATTTTTTGTCAATTTATTTGTATCAATTTATTATATTTTAAATACTTTATTATTGATTTTGTTTTTTTATTAAGATCATTATACGCATTTTTTCATCTATTTATTTATTCGAATTGAGATTGCCTTTCAAATATAATAAGATGTACAAAAATTTACAACTAGCATTGAGAAGAATACATCTCTCTAGCGGACGTGGTTGAGAGAACAGTCAGAGAATACTCAAGAGAATGCGCAAATTTAGGGTTAAGTTCTCCATTAAAGACTTTTCCAAATGAGCAAAAAGAAAAAAAATGTACCCGAAATTTTTTGGGTCACTTCTAAATGCATCGTACTATTTTCTATGATTTCAAAAACACTTGAATATTTCTCATTTTTTAGCCTGACTTGTGAATTAAAAAAGAATCCCGAATCAAGGACTGAAATCGATTGAACTTTTCAATCATTTTCGTGCAAGCCTTCTTACTGGGATTTTATCGCCATTTCAGTTGTCGACTGCGCTAACCAAAAAATTTGCCAGAGCAACTCCGAGAGGAATTTCATTCTATTTTTTTTTTATGCAACGAACTTAGTGGTACGTCTCTTCTTCGTTTAGTCGGGAGTAAACTTTGTTGGCCTTGTTTTTGCTTAGCAGCATATTAGTTTCTCTGATTTTTATATGTACTTTTGTAATCGTAATTTTGCCAATAAGGCAAGCGTATTTTTTTTTTATTACAATTTTGACAAGAACTCAAGTCAATTTACGTGCATTTATGTGGTCACGGAGATACTCCCCACCAGTTTCTGTTGTTTATTCATTTTCTCGTAGAAGTCTCGAATACTAAAATAAACCTTAATCATGATAAAGATGTTTGAGACGTCTAACACCCAAACTTGTGACGAATTGTTAGACGAAATATTAGGACGAAAATTCGTTTGAGAGAGCAATAAACATTACCTTTATAAATCGAGTGACTCGAGTATCGCAGTTCCAGATGAAAACCTGTAGGAAACCCTTGAGACCAAACAAGATTTTATGACTTTTAGATCAACAAAAAATTATCATAAACGACTCTGCTCATATGTCAACGCTAATTATGTAATGTAAATTGGAAACTACATAAGGCGACGATAAAGAACGTCTGTAAAATTCGATCGAGTGGAAATTTTACAAAAATTTTCCCAATAAACTGTATTTATCGATAACGCTCATAATTTTTTTGAACATTTTCAATAAATAAAACTCAACAGACGAATCTTATTGTATTTTATTACGTTTCGCATATTTTTAGAAAGAAATTTTGTAAATTAAGAAAGTTATCTTCCATGAACAATTTAATATATGATTTGATCACGTGGCCTGACTAAAACGTGGCCTGACTAAAACATGTCCACCCATTGAGGGGCACATTTTTCTGGTGCATCTTCTCCAGATATGATAGTCACTATAAGGGTTTTCGGGGTTGCTGATTACGAATCTGAAGTCAGATTTTCAAAATTCAAAATGGCGGATACAATATGTCGGTCAAAATTTTCAGAAAAGGGCAAATTGATGCTAAATTTTGGTTATAAGGGTTTTTGGGATCGCTGATTACGAATCTGAGGTCAGATTTTCAAAATTCAAAATGGCGGATACAATATGTCGGTCAAAATTTTCAGAAAAGGGCGAATTGATGCTAAATTTTGGTTATAAGGGTTTTTTAAGGGTGCCTGCGATCTGGTGATCCCGGAAGAAAGGAATGTGATTTAGAAATTTGTTCATAAAAAAATTAATAATGAAAATACGCAATGATAATGGTACTGTTTCAATGACTTATGTTAGGTCTGTCGTTTGCGAGCGTATCACTTTATTTTGTCGCAATAACACTTTTTACTAAGATTCACCTAGCAGTCACGGTAAAAAATGATTAAGAAATTTTGCTATGGAAAATACTGAAAACTAAACGATGAAGAAAAGAATTGTATAACTTTTATCCGCTGTTGTGGGGCCAGAGTAATAGTGCGTGTAACATGCACATCGACCATTCAGTGTAAAGAAAGTTACTAGGACCTCAATGATGACATAAGATCTTAGTTATAAAGTTAAATATATATATTCATGAAATTATGAATAATTTGCCCGTAAAGAATGTTAAATAAATAAGTAAATTACGAAATTAGAAAAAAAATTCATTTTTCGATATATTTGAAAATTTTTTTTGAAAAAACTAGAGTACGAAAAAATCCGAAAAAAATATATATCATAAAAGTAAGTGTGTAGAATACGTCAAAAAATCAGCAGAGGCTCACCTTTTCAGGTTACGGAAAAACCGATTTCTTTTCTGAAAAAAACGTGTTTTTAGTGTTACTTTTTTATAACAAAGAAATATATAAATAAAATAATGCAATTTTTCACCAGATTATAATAACTCAGACTTCTAAAAGTCTAATAAGTATATATTTGCATAGATAAAGTGCCAAAGTCTATCGGAAATATAAAAAAAACGAAGACAAAAAAGGTGGTACATAATCGTCCCACCACCCCTGAAAGAGTTAAACACGGAACTAAATAGTATATTACGTGCCTAGGCGCACAATGAGGGTTATTGCGTGACGAGCGACAATGCTCGCAGGAGATTGGACCCAAGGCGTAGTCGAGGCGTAGCCGAGACGTAGCCGAGGTAAAGCCGAGACAAAGCCAAAACGAAGCTGAGGCGCGATCAGTCCTGCGAGCATTGTCGCGAGTCTCGTAATTTCCCGAATTGTGTGCATTGGCACGTATTCTATTTTATGTGACTCCGGTGCGTATACGAATTTTTATGCGTACACTCGAATCTAATCTAGTATTGTAGTTGTTTGCGGCGCTAGTCATTACACTTGATATGTCACGACTAGTCTCGGCCATTTTGATTTTATCGATCTTGTGTAGTAGTAATGGATTTTAGTAGACGCATGCGCAGTTCAAATGTACAAGGCTTTGCCAGTAAGATGCTAACGCTGTACGAAGAAGAAGAAGAATAAGAAGAAGATTGTGCTTCGTTTCATAGCTATGGGCGCATGCGCAGTTCAATTTTTACATTTCATTCCTCTGTAGCGCAATGCACTACATTGCGCTACTGTTAGCTGTATCGAAAAAACGAGTTTGCGTGCCGGTGGCACATAAAATATATTATTGCAACCATAAAAACAGAAATTCCCAACGTCTATATATGAATATTCTAGTAGACGGATGGAGCAAGGTCAATTACAGAACATGATATGTCACAAACATCACCATCTTTCCATGGACCATAGAGGAAGATGATGCACTAGGGTGGAAAGATCACCTCAAGCAGATAAAAGCGGGATGCTGAGCTCAGAGGCATTCCGACCGCTCGAATTCGAGCCGCAAGCATCAAAAGAAGTACGCTTGGTTGAGACTAGAGGTTTTTTTTCGCCTTCAGTTGAGTCCCGACTTAATCCCTGAGACGATTTAGGGACAAGTAAAGGGTCTCCGCCCTTAGCTGAGTCTCAATCCGGCTCCTAGTTTATGGCGCAGTGGGCAGGAGAAGGGTTTTCTGCCCTTACTCTAAGTCTAGTGCACGCAACTACTCATGGTTATTTGAATCTTTCGATAGATAAAGCAACTCATTGATTCGAGGATTCAAAACACTGAAATGCTTGCGGAAGTATTCGAAACCGTGGAAGACTGCAAAGTTCACGATTAGATTGGGGGTAATAGTGAGGTGTTTGTCGAAATTAGAAATAATAAAATATTTCTCTAGGAAGATAGATATTAGTAAATTTAGGGATCGCTTTCTAGATAGGCTAGTTGTAAGATTATATGTGACGCGATCCGAGAAAAGGGACCTTTGAAGCAAAAAATCGATTTCAGGATTATGATTGATTCTATAAAATCTTGAACTGATCTTTTTAGGGGTGCAATTAGAAATGTTGTATCTACATTATTTTAAAAGACATACATCATTGAAAAAGAGTCTGCAAACGCGTGCGGATCGGTAGCTCGACGCTTCCACTCTTTTTCTTCTCCCACCACTTCCCCCACTAATCGCCGCGCCCCCCGCGCGGAGCTTTATGCTCCGTATAATCAACGTGCTTGTTACAACGTGATTTGTTGTGACTAGGATGTAACAAAGGACAGTTGTTTAAAAAATGAATCCTGACGAAGTGTATGAAAAAATCGTTGGAACTTCAGTCTATGACTGGGTTTTATAATAAATATAATTTTTTTATCCTTATCCTCGTAATTTTTTATATGAAAACGCACGGAATTTCGATTAAAAAACTATGAAAGCAGTGAAACAATTATTTTTATTAGTTTTTAAATAGGTAGTAAATCACAAATTGATTTTAGACTAATGCGTAATCGATAAGTTTCTAAAATAACTGAAAAAAATTAACGTTTCTTTTAATATTTCGAAACGAAATTCGTAATGTAACGAAAATTCTGCAGCACAGTAGAGTAGACAGGAGAACTCTGATCTCGTTTGCCGGCGTGCGAACGAGAGGAGAAGAGAGGGAAGAAACACAGGGGGACTGTACGAAGTGGGGTTCAGAATTCCCCACTTAGACTTCTCCGCTCCATCGCCTCGAACTCAAGATTTGTTCAATCGCTCGTCGTGTTTAGATCCAGCATGTATATAAGTGTAAGATTAAAATAGAACGGGCAATTAAACGACAAGGCTTTATGTTAAAGCTGACAAATTAGATTGCGATAGCCGTTTTTATTTCTACTCCCATGTTTAACATGATATCTTGATTAGATTAGCAAGTATTATTAAGTATCTACAAGTAAGAGAAAAAAAAAGGAGTTGAATTGGCGCCGAACGTGGGGCGCGGAGTCGCAAATAGAAATAAAATCGGAAATAGTATAGAAACATGGATAAGCAAATAATTGTATGACACTCGCCGATACAACACTATGTAACAAAAAGATAAAATATGAATATGAATTCTCTAGATCTATTCAATGGATGGATACCTTTTAAAAGAACATATCTGCGACTTCCAATAAGCCAAAAGAACGTGCCAAAGGGGATGAAAAATCTTGACAAGTTTCTGTACGAACAAAAAACAGCAAAATAACAGTGATTACAAAACAAATAAAGTATGAGGTGTAAAAAGCACACTGTGGCTTAAAGAGATAGATAAAGATGAATAGTAAAGGACTACGATCATCGTGAATAGAGGAATCTGTCGATGAGAATCTGGAACAAAGAGATCTTGATCGGACTATAGTGGTGATCCAGGAGGAAAGAGAATCCACGAAGCACTCAGATTCAAGGGGGCACACCTCAAATCCAAGGCAGACGATGGATGGATTCCCGAATGCAATAACAAAGAAACTGGAAGAATTAGGAAGGAAGGTGGAAAATATGGTCCACGAAGAAAAAAAGAGGAAATAAAAGATGGAATCAGAATGAGACAAGGTCCTAAAAAGAAATTAACAACAATGGAAGTCAGCATAAACCGATCACTGGGAACCACTGCAGAAGTCCCACAGAACCTGGAGGAAAGGAGTACAAGAATTGAGGCCCCATTCAGCAGGTTGGAAACACAACAGTCAAGAATATTAGAAAGAGTTAATGCCGAGGAAGGAAGAAGAGAAGAGTCGAGTTAAGATGAAGGCTTGAATTCGGATACCACCAAGAAGGAAAAATGGAATCGAGGGCAGAGTATGCCATACGGCTGAATGCAGAAGCGAGAGAACTGCAACCAGTAATGTCACCGGGAGGAATCATTCAAAAACTTGCTCGGCATTGCCACGAAGAAATCAAATATGCAATAGGGGGACGTGGAATAACACACATTGACAGTCTAGTGGAACTGTTAAAAAATCTTGACAGAATAGGACCGATCAATAGGAGCAAAGAAGAAATAAAGGAAAGAAAAAGACAAGAGGAAGGACATAATAACTCACGACAATAAACACGAGGAAGCCCCCAGGAAAGAACAACACGTCCACAACATTAGAACGTACCCACGTGGCACAGAAGCACGCAAGAAAATTATGGGAGCCGTGTAGAAAGAAACGTAGGGCAGAGCATAAGTGGAAATAAAAAGTACAATAGCAAGCTGCCGGAAAATAGGACATAGAGAAACAATCAACATACCAAGTACGCAATTTGGAGTGGAGGACA
Organism: Diplolepis rosae; assembly: GCA_030998225.1. Lineage (NCBI taxonomy): Eukaryota > Metazoa > Arthropoda > Insecta > Hymenoptera > Diplolepididae > Diplolepis > Diplolepis rosae. The sequence continues at coordinate 544,101 of JAPYXD010000082.1, forward strand.
TAGAATCCCGAGAAAGAGGGAACGAACAAAGAAACACATGCACAGAGGCTGGAAAAGAATGCGAGCCACGTCTATAAAAAGCCTGGATGATCAACAGATACACGTGGCATCAGAAATCAGAATCCATACAAATATATAACAACAGCCAAGAAAAGAACTTCTCGAAGAACCAGAAGAGAATACGTAAAAAATACTCAAAACGTTAGGGAGCGAATATTCTCATAGGAGGGATTCTCACTACGGCGTTTATAGACACAGGAGCTGAGGTGTCATGCATATCAGAAGAGTTTGTAAATAAAAATAAAGAAGAATTACAAGAGTGCCCCACTCCGTCAATCAATGGAGTCACTCTGGTAAGTCTAATAAGAGGAAAAACAGTCAGATTAAACAAAAAAATCCATGTAGACGTCCAGTTACCTGACCATATCATACAAGTAGTATTCCTGGTGGTCCCAAAGCTGTCGAGATCGTGCATTATTGGAATGCACCTGGATAACAAGACCATATCGTTTCCCCACCTGAAGGGAAAACCATCCATCAGGATCATGAATGAGGAGACGACAATTCAACTGACAGAGAAAAAAGGAACAACTTGAAGATATTATTTGGAGGCACAGGGCAGTGTTTAGAAGAGATCTAGGCAGATTGAGGTCATATCAACATGTTTTAAGTGCAAAAGATCACCCCTTTATTGGACGAAGTTATCCTATACCCTTAGCGTATCGCCTGAGAAAGCTAATGAAGAAATCAACAAAATTTTAAACATAGGAATTATCCAACGATCTAGCAGTCCATGCATTGACCCAATCGTGCCAGTAATAAAAAAGAACAGGACAGTACGGCTATTCTTAGATACCAGGAAACTAAATGAAATTTTAGTCGAAGACTCGGAATGCTTAGAACCTGCGGAGGTCTTATTCCAGAAATATAAGGGGATTAAAATCACGCCAAGCCTTGACATGACCAGCAGTTTCTGGCAAGTACCACTACGGGCAGTCTCGAAGAAATATACAGCCTTTCAGCATCAAGGAAGAAGATATGAATTTAACGTAGTACCATTTGGACTCAAAACAAGTACAGCAGCATTAGTGAGTGGATTAGATTAGGATTCATTCTAACAACTCAGGGAATCAAACAGACCCAGAGAAGACTCAAGGAATCAGGGATTTCCCAACACCGAAGTACATTAAGCAATTCAGAGGATTCCTGGGACTGGTGAATTTCTATTGAAAATTCTGCAGCAAACACGTATGGGTACTACAAAAATTTCAAACATATTTACAAGGCACACGCATAATCAGTCACACAGATCACATGGCGTTCACCTTTTTATGAACCTACAAGAATACGATCGCACATTTAATACGTTGGGTACTGGCCATCCAAGATTATGATACCAAAATCGAGCACTGTCCAGGAAGAGAGAATGTGGCAGCAGATCTGCTTAGTAGACTACACCTTAGAAAAGACTGGGAGGAATAAAAAGACACAACACGAATCACGATAAATGCACTCATACGTGGATGCTCGAATGAACTGAGAAACAATCGTCAGAATCTGCAACAACGACAACGACAACAAGAAGATCAACGGACTAACACAATCATCTAGACACTGGAAAAAGACAAAAAATATACCCCTCGCTCTGTAACAGAGGAAGGAGCCCTATATCAAAAAACGACAGAGGGAAAACGAATTTATCTGCCTTCCAAAATATTGAAAACAGTAATTTGAGAATGTCACACCGCCTATGGACATATAGGAGGAGATAGAAATTATCAAATTATCAAAGAACACTTCTATTGCCCACGATTAGCCAAAACAATCAGACAAATCTTAAGTACCTGTGACTCTTGATAACAGAATAAAGTCTGTACGACGTCATTCACCATCATACTCGAATCGGTACAACCAAAGGAACCATAAGAACTGCTATCAATTGACTTTTTTAGACCCACAGTGAAAACAAAGTATAGATACGACACCCTCAGGCAAATATGGTAGAGAACAAACCGAGAGATAACCTAATTCTTTAGAATATTTCTACGGGAGAACGAACACAGCTCATCGTATAACTGGATCGAAGAAATTGAAACAATCCTAAATGAATCCTACCACGACACAGCAAAAGTAACACCACATGAGGCACTGTTGGGAGAAAAACCAAACAGAATTTGGCAAAAATGAATTCCACAGATAGAATCAAGTAAAAAATGGGACTATCAAATAGAATTGATTCGTATTATTGGAGAAAGGATTCAAACAAAAGGGGACAGAATAAATACTAGAATAAACAGATATAAAATAGAATTCACCTTTCAAGTCGGAGGACTAGTGTTGGTAAAAGCAAGTCCAGTAGCAAATGCGGCAGCCGGTGAGTAGCAAAATTTCTAGCTTTATATAAAGGTCCATACCAGGTAAAAAAGAGAACCGCACTGAACCAGTGTTCGCAGAACGTGGACGTAAACGACCCCCACCATGGACCCTATCTGCTCATGGCTTCTTCCTCGCTCCACTGCCATAGGTTGGTTGAATGAGGAAGACACAATGAGCTCGAAGCATCTATGGTGGGGGCCGTTTATGCCCACGTTCTGCGAACACTGCACTGAACACGTATCTACTCAACAACATGGACGTGAGAGGGGTCAATATCACGCGAAAGACCTCCAACGAAGGAGTGGGAAGAAAGAGAAAATATCAAAGCGTCAGTCTCTCCTCAGAGCGTCAAGACGAGAAGAACAGAACAATAAAGAAGATAAAAATTCAGGAAAAAGCAACCTAGGTAGAAATCAAGGACACGAAACGCAGCGTGTACACTCGATGTGATGGTCAAAAAGGAATTGTCACTTTTGTAATTGTTGAATATAAGACGCTAATGGGGGTGGGCACATATCCAAGAGCTCTGACAAACCACAATAGAAAGCAGAAAAGAAAACCAGGTTATGATGAAGAATGGAGTTCTCTCGTTTAAATAACAAAAAATAGTATGTGTTGCGCGGGCGAGATAGGTGACTTTCTTATCAATGAAAGGCTTGCACTCGGCTTGATACAGACGATACTTTGTCGATGGGTTGCCGATGTCTCCTTTTCGGTATTACGAGCCATACATATCTATATTACGCAACGAAAGTGATTAGTGGATTCTTCTTGAAGTAAATGCTTAAAAGGAACCAAGAAAGTTAAAAATCCAGAAATTAATTAGAAACACTGAATACGTGAAATAAATATTGAATAAAAATGGCAATTCCAGAACTCGTTGAATCTGGGCTAACAGTAAACAATGACAGTTACTACAATAAATTGATGCTGCAACTTCGACGAGGGAACTTGTAGATGATTCGATTCAGTCGAAGTTTCGAATTCAAAAGTTCGGTTAATTCTGCCCAACATTCACTCCACAAAAACTTTCAAACCATCCGTACTGCTCACCCCTACGCATCCCTTCTTTCTCCAGTTCACATGCCGGCCCTCACATGGCCCAGCCCGAAGAAGCGCGACTGGGTAAATCCGCATCCAAAAGAACACAATTTTCCTTCTTTACTCTGTGTGAATTAACACTGAAAAGTCCTAACTCTATCTTAACTAAATTTATTCTAATCCTATCGTCCAAACTAAACTCTCTCATCCTTAAACTAGTGTACATAACTTAAGTCTAAACCGAGGTATAAGCTGACAAAGAATTCCTACAACTAATTTACAATGTTAAGTTCTTCGTTAAAGGCATCTGTTAACCACTTGTAAAATAGAGTGGTCTAATATTTGAATGCAATATTCAATATTCAAACAGTGAAAATTTCCGAAATTAGTAATTATTAATTTGATTTTTAATTTGAATAGTCGCCGACAAGTGTGGCGATTTTACATGTGACGACATACTAGATACGAGCGAGAGGTAGTCGATCGTAACACCGGGTCGCTCGACTCGACATCGGCAATAGAGGTGTGCAAAAAGATTCGATTCGATTTTCGATCCGATATTGGCTTCCGTCGAATGCTGAATATTCGATATCCGAAGCGCCTCCGTCGAATGTCGGATACATTCGAAGCGCGCTTCTTCGGATATTGAAAATTCGATCAGCGCAGGTTGTAGTTTGCAATTTTTAATCAAGAATTACACAATATACATATGTTGTATAATTGTATTTTAATTTTATATCGTCATAGACGAAAGAATTTTTTTTTTAGTCTTATGCGACGCATTTGGGGACTATAGTCCATCAATTAAAAAAGTGCGTCAGTTGTATTTGTTAATTAAAATTTAACAAATTTTAACTATTTGTTTATAAGAATATGTATAATTAGTGATAAAAATAAAAACGCTTTTTAGAAAAATGTTGTTCAACTCAAGATTTTTAAAGAGGTTGTGTTCTAATGATAGTAAGATATGGAAGTTGAGCATTATCAATCGAATCCTTTGAACTAAGGGACAACAGTTTCTAGGTTTAGCACACGAAAAAAATAAGAATAAAAAGTTTTGAAATCGGTTAATATCTTCGGTTCACATTTTTTATTTGAAAATTTAAAAAAATTCCTATTGCTCAAAAAATTTCAGCAAATTTTTTGAATTTATAGTTTTTGAAAGTGAACATTAATAGAGAATTATAAATTTGAAAAATTTTGCTGATTGCGTAGTCCAGACCATATATGGCATTACATGTGGAGCCGAAACCTAGTTTTAGTCTTAACAAAATTTCTGCTCGGGAAATATTGATATTCCTAAAATACTTTGGCCTATATCGCCGATTCTGCGCAGAAAATTTTTTTGGACTATCTTAAGATATCGAGATAAGATATCGAGTTGAAATTTTGGGCTCTTAAATAGAAGTCACTAAGAGACTTTTTTTCATATAAACTTTTACAATTCTAAAAAAAATGAAGATACAAATTTTTGGAAAAAAATTATTTTTTAATCGATATCTTATTTTGTATGGCCGATAGTTGGTATAAAAAAGTAAGATAGGATTCGGGTAAGTGTGTCAAGGCCTTGAAATTAAAATAAAAGAAAAGTATTTAATCAGGTGTAAAATATTTTCTCATACATTTTAATAGAATTCATTTAAATGTAAAAAATTTAATTTCTATAATTTAGTGTACAATTGTAAGGTATACAATATCATTGTGCTTGAAAAATTATTAATGAAATTGTGTTCAAAAGGGTTTTCTCTTTTATCGTACAGTTTTATTGAGTAAAGATTAAAAAATTCAAATTATTATGTCACGTTTCAGTTGTAGAGTTTTATGATATAAAAATAACTTTGGTGAATTGGTTAAAAATGTTAAAATTGTTAAATATATATAACTGTGTACAGTCCCTGTGCGTATAATTATTCATCTTGAGTTTTTAAGCGTACAGAATTTAATTTCGTAGTTATTTCATTAAAGACAAATTACGTTGCCTGATTCTTCAAACAATTTTAATACACATTCCTTGAAATGATATGTTAAAATCGCATAAGACAAAAACAAATTCTTTCGGCTAACGATTCCGATATGAGATACTGATAATAATATCTTGAAAAATTTATTTACCAATTATTTCAAATTTAACATTAATTAGATTTATATTTAATAAAATAAATAATTATATATTTTTAAAAAATTTGTTAAAATTATATAACATTAATGTATCAAATTAAAATAATTAATTTAATTAATAACATATACTGGTAACAACAAAGAAAAAACTTTTTGATAATATTTTTTATTCCTCAAATATGACGATATAAAATTAAAATACAATTATTCAATGTATGTATATTTTGTGATGTCTCTAATTTGCTTCAAACTATAGAAAAGTGAAAATATTTATCATATTTTGCTAATATGAGAATAATTGGCATAAAGTACGTTTATTTTTTGCATTTTTCTATTGCTTAAAGCAAGTTGGAGAGGGTGCCAACGACTAGTGCTCTTATCCTATTAAGTAATATATGGGGCCTTCTAGGCCAAATTGGCCGCAATTGTATCTTGATGTCTCTGATTTGCGCAAAATTATAAGGGTCGATAGGGTAAGATAAGAAACGAACAAGCCTATATTTTCAGCTTTTTAAATGCAGTTCTCCGATTGTTACAAGGGAAAAAATGAGAAATTCTGGTTTTCTTAATGTCAAATTATTTGAGAATCTGAAAAACAGAAAATCATGGAAAAGGTCACACATACATATCTTCAAATTATGGTACACTTAAAAAAAAAATTCCGAAATTGTTTTTTCCGAAAAACGCCATTTTTCAAAAATATGGAAAAATTCACAATTGTGGCTCTAAGTCTTTCGCAATTTTTGAGTATTTACTACTAGGATCATGGTAGTGACCATTTCAAACACGTAGGCTGCATGCCAACGACACACATTAAAAGCACTTATGTGCCTCCGGCGCATTAACGCGTTTTTATGCTACAGTCGAGAGTAGCGCAATGTTGTATATTACAATACAGAGGAACACAATGTAAAAATTGAACTGCGCATGTACCTATCACGATACAGCGGTGCATAATGCATCTATTACAATACGATGACAGGTTGCGACACACGCACGAAAATCGTGATAACATTTTTTTTTCGGTCATTCACAAAAAAAATACCGCTTTGTAGGATTTGTCATGACGCATTTTTTACCTGAATACAATTTTTATGCAGCCTTGACAGTTTTTTAGATAAAAATTAAAAACACTCAATTTGTTGTCATAAAAAATGATCGAAAATCAGGGTTTTTCAAAACATAAATTGCTATCAATCGGTCAATTTTCGACTAACTCGTTTGTTTTTTTTCATCTTTAGACGTGGAATACTTTGGCGGAGCCAATGTATTAAATCAAATATGTTGAAACATTTTTCATTAAATAATATTTTAACGTAAATAAAAAACAATGTTTTTGAGATTGTCCCGGTAAAAACTGTCTAATAAATTTTCGATTTCTGAAAACTTCCAGCGACAAAGTTGTTCCTTACCGTTAGAGGAAGTTTTCTGAAAATTTGCAGAATTATTTGTTTATTATTGCGAATTTGGCAGCGATGTATTTTGAAAGTCGTTTCGCCATCTTACGCATGCTTAGCTGACTCGTGCCAGTTGCGTGTTTTGAGACAAAGATTTTATTTGATGCTTTGTCAGGTTTGAAATAAGTATGAACACGAGGATATAAATGGATATTAATAAAGTAAGATTTATCCAGACAAGTTAATGTTGCTGTTTTCCACGGATGCCAGACAAACGACTGACTATACTTCCGAAAAATGCCACGCTCGAGCGTTCTCGACTCGCTCATTGGTTGCCCTATTGGCTACCCTATTGGTTGCGCTCGCAGGCGCACGACGAATCAATCAACAACAACAAAATATGCGAGAGCACGAAAACTCTATTTCTCAACAGCGTGATTTTCTATTACCAAAGATTTGAATGGAAGATTCTGCGTATACTAGGTTGGATTCGAGTGTACGCAGAAAAACTTGTAAAAGCGCCGAAGTCACATAAAATAGTAATGCGCCAATGCACACAATTCGGGTAATTACGAGACTCGCTTAAAATTCTCGCAGGTTCAATCTCGCCTCGGCTTCGATCTCCTGCGAGGATTGTCGCGTAATAACCCTCATTATGTGCCTTGGCACATCATATATTAATAATTCATATTGTCACAGCTATTCGGCAGACGTAAGGAACAAAAGTAGGACCTAAGAAACCAAAGTAGGATCTAAGGAACGAAAACAGATACAATATGAAGAGGCCAGTCGTAAATGGATGACCTCAACCTTTTAGCTGCGGTGAAATTTCAGTACGAATAGACCTCTTATAAAATGCAAAATTTATAGACAAAATCACTGGATATCTCAGGTAGAGTCTCCGATCTGACTGCTGGTCGATATATCGACCAGCCCCGCAGGCAACGTAAAGTGTAATGTAAAATATTTTTCTCACTTGGCTCTCACTCTCACATTTTTCTCACTTTCTCCATAAAATTACGTAGGAAAACACTCTGAAATCCTCGCTTCTACTAGAAATGAAATTCGACCTTAAAATACCGATTTTCAAGGTCAACCATGTTTTAAGGAATTTTAAAACTATTTTTTACGTATTCAAAACATCAAAATTTTGCCTAAAAACATTAAATATTTTGTGCCACTTGAGTGGCCGATATATCGACCACCTCCGAAGCTAAAAGGTTAATACCATTCTACAGAGACTCGAAGTACTTCTTTAGTGCCCGGTATACAAAAATAAAAGTTAACATCAAACAGGATTGAATATATTACAACTTTTCAGAAGAGCGAAAAAACGTCCGCATTTTCTAAGTTCTAATAGCTTTTCAGCTAATTTCAATTCATTTGTGGATCAAGTAGGAGAATTCGAATATTCAAAAAACGCCTTACGAAAATTTTGCGTCTTATCCCCTTTGAACAACTAGACCTTCATCTAGTTTTCTACAGTAGTTAGTTTATATTTCTTCAGAGTCATCATGTCTCTCACTTGGAAAGGTTCTTAAAAGAAAGACTCACTATTAATTGGTTATGATAATAATCGATTTGGAAAAAGTAAATTCTCACATAGTTTTACTGAAAGGTCTGTAACCATAGTTGTCATACACAGAGTTACGTATTTTAAATATTTTTTTAGTGAGGACGCTCAAGTTATTTTTCTACGTATCACATTCTGGAGATTTCGTATAACTATTTAAGAATATAATTTTGTCCGGCAGCGGAGCGAAAACGCTCGTTTATTTACATTTTTCGCTCCGCTGGGGAGGAGCGAAACCAAGCAATAATACGCATGTAAAACGGGGAGGATCGAAAACGTTCGAGGCATGACGAACGATGTGGTGAAACATATGGCGAATTTATATACTATTAAATATAACAATTAATCAATTTTATAATAATTTTTTAGCTCAATTTAGCTCACAAAAATGACAGATAACATACAGCAACCAACTGAACATCTGTGACTTCAAATCTGCTTTGTATATTTTCAAACGCGAAAACTCGCTTTCGCTCTGCTGCTGGACAAAATAGTATGTGAACCTCGAGAAATAACGGGCGTTTGTGCCTTGTATAATGTTGAAAACCCCTCTGCTTCGCCTCGGGGCTCAACTTTTTACGCGGCGCGCAAAAGCCCGTTTTCGCTCTCGGTGTACAATATACTATTTTTCCGCCTTTAATATGTAATTGCTCATTTTTAAGATAATTGAAAATTCATAATGTATTTATTATTATTTCTACTGTGATAAATATTAATGTAGTAATTTTTATGTCGGAATATATTAGAGTAACTTCTGAAATGTATGGAGCCTTGACTGCGAGTGAGCAATCAGGGCCAAACAGTAGAAAGTAGAGGGGATGACAAGGGAGGTAATGAGAAAAGCGTAGGTCATCCGGCAGTACGCCATAAGCTAGCCGTAACGAACGACCCTGTAAATAATTCTCTTTTTTATATTTCTCTTTTTTATATTTCTCTTGATGAAGGTAGAAAGAAGATGACTGTGTAGGTGTAATGAACACACAACGAAAAGCAAAACAAAGTGTAATCAGTGATTCAGAAGACAGCGAGAAAAGTGTGGAAGCAAAATTAACGAACCAGGACAGTGGTAGTGAAATAAGTGAAGAAATTGAAAAATCTGGAAGCGAAGCTTCGAAAAGTGAAAGTGCGCTTCAGTTTCGGGAAGCAGTGGAAATTTCCTAAACTTGGAAGGAGTGGGAAAAGGCCCAGAGAGTGACGCAGAGAGAGCGCGCTGTCCTGCTGAAAAGGAGAGAGGAAATTCAGAGAAATGGGCAACGTACTGCCAGCCTTCAACCCAGTAAAGGAAGAAATAAACATTGACAAGTGGATAGAGAATATTGAGATCTTTGAGCCACTCTATGGAATGGATGACGTTGCCAAAATTTATTATGCACTTTCCAAACTGACAGGTGTCGCGAAGACGTGGAGAGACAGCTTTCCAGCAGAAAAACGCTCTTGGGCGGAATGGAAAGAACTCTCTTACAGGAAGCCTTCCCATGTGAAGAAAGTGAGCTCAAAAACAGAAAAGAGACTCAAAATTATGGACGACGGCCAGGACAGGACATCACGGGATATTTCTATGAGAAACTTGCAAAATGCAACAAAGCGAAAATGTGAATGTGAATGAAAATGAAAGCCATGGTGATACCAAACAATTATGTCGGATTTGTTTCGGTAAGCACTATTTTTCCCAATGAAGATCTTTGCCTGGAAGAAAGAATCCGTGAAGATGGGTGAATGATTCTAAGATGTTTTATCAGCACAGATAAAGAAGGAATGTCCGAGGTTCCTATTTTAAATATGACTGGGAAGGACGTTAATATCAAGGAAGGAACACTTTTAATGAGAGCCGAGACGATAGAGAGTCAACCGAATGTTTAGAGGAAGGAAGTAAACGACATCCCGATTACGATGGAAGAGATAAATACGGAATTACAGGGAGAAGAAGCGGAGAAAGTCTTGAATGTTGTAAATGATTACAAGGATTTGGTTGCCAAGAACATGCATCAGGTAGGATGCACAAATTTGGCAGAAATGAGCATTAATATGAAAGATTCGATACCGATCAACCGTCGTCCACATCGAGTGCCATATCCTGAGAGAAAGCAGATCCAGAGCATGGTGCAAGATCTAAAGGAAACAGGTATGATAGAAGATAGCGATTTGCCCTTTTCTAGTCCAGTTTTTCTGGTGAAGAAGAAGACAGGAGACGTGTGAATATGTATCAATTGTCGAGGAATAAATAAAGTGACAGTAAAGCAGCAGTTCCCTATACCTCTGATCGATGATCAAATTGATAGATTACAAGGAATGAGATATTTCACAACGTTGGATCTCAGCAGCGGGTACTATCAAGTACCAATGGCGAAGGATTCCAGTCACATAACGACGTTTATTACACCGGATGGTGTATACAATTTTTCGAGGATACCGTCTGGACCATGTAATGCGCCAGAAGTTTTTCAGCGTTTAGTAAATAAAGTACTGGGTGAGTTAGGATACACTGTAGCGATGGCCTATCTAGATGATATTACAATTCCTGCAAAGACAGTCGATGAGGGAATTGAAAAACTGAGATTAGTATTAGATTCATTGAGAGCTGCGAATTTGACTTTGAAATTAGAGGAATGTTTCTTTTTAAGCGAAAAGATAGAGTATTTAGGTTTTCAGATCACTGCAGAAGGAATTGCTCCAGGGCAAAGAAAATTATCAGCAATAAAAGAATTTTCCGTTCCTAAAGATGTTTCAGATGTTAGAAGTTTCATAGGATTTACAGGTTATTTTAGATGATTTTTAAGAGGATATTCAGTAATTGCGAAGTTTTTAACCCATTTGATGGGGAAAAATGTTAAATTTGTCTGGGGAAAAGGGCAAGAAAAGGCATTTCTGGATTTAAAGAAAAGATTGTCGAGTCATTCCTTCATGAAAGTTTATAACCCTGAAGCTATAACTGAAGTTCATACTGATGCGAGTACCATTCGTATGAGTTAGAAGCGTTAGCCATCGTTTGCACTTTAGAAAGATTTCGAGCCTACTTGATAGGTATACCATTCACGATTAGAACGGATTGTAATAGTTTGAAACTGTTAGCATCAAAGAAAGATTTGAGTCCGAGGATAGGTCGATGGTTTGTCAAATTGCCTGAGTACACTTACACAATAGAGTATCAAAAAGGTGAGAATAATACGGTGGCAGACGCTCTTAGCAGGTATCCAGTAGAAGAAGCAAAAGAGATGGAATTAACAGGTTTGCCTATGTTAGGAATCACAATCACAACAGACTGGGTAGCTGCAATACAGAGAGCTAGCGACGAGATTATGACTATTAGAGATAAGTTAGAAAGAGGAGATGCGAAAACCCATGAAAAATTTAGAATGCTAGATGCTCGTGTTTATCGTATAACAAAGGGTAGAATAAGATTATATGTACCGGAAGAATTACGTTATGAGATTGTTTCGGAAACTCATCGGAATCTGTGCCATATGGGCATAGATAAAACAATGTCAGCGTTGAAAGAAACATACTATTTCCCTAAAATGCGAGATTTTTTAACGAAGTATGTAAGTTGATGTATTAATTGCTTGTTTTATGAAAATCAGGGTGGAAAGAAACCAGGATTTTTACATCCGCTGTATAAGGGCAGCGAGCCTTTTTTAGTAATGCATATAGATAATTTGGGTCCCTTTATCACGACAGAGCGAAAGAATAATCATGTTTTAGCGATAATTTGCGGATTTAGTAAATATGAGGTATTGAAGGCTGTGTATTCTACGAATACCGAGGAAGTAGTTTTGTTTATGAGAGAGTTTATTGCGAATTATAGAAAACCGAAGAGAATAATTTCAGATAGAGGTGCAGCGTACACATCTAGGATATTCGAAGAATTTTGTAGAGATGCAGGAATTGAGCATGTAAAAGTTGCGACGTCTACTCCGAGACCAAACGCTCAAGTGGAGCGTTTAAATCGATTGTTGTTAAGTTGTATGTCAACAACTGCAAACGAAGTAGGGAATGATTGGGATGATCGATTGTCTGAAGAGCAATGGGCAATAAATAATTCTGAGCATAGAGTTACGAAAAGAACTCCTGATGAGTTAATTTATAAAAAGAAAGGAGTAGGTATTAGTACAAATCCTTTAACAAGAGAATTAATCGAATCAAATGAATTATTGTGTTTAAAAGAGGAAAAGGAGTCTTAAGAGAGTTATCAAGTAAAAATAGCGAAAAATTGAAGGAACAATTGGATAAGCGACGAACAGTAGCGAAAAATTACACAGAGAGAGAAATTGTAATAGTCGAGCGTCAAAAACCATCGCCAAGTACGAGTTGAAAATTAGATCGTGCGTACAATGGTTCTTATGAATTAACGAAAAGTTTAGGTAGGGATAGGTACATTGTAAAGGACATTGAAGGGGGACAACAGAGTGCACGGTCTAACGAAGCCACCATGGCAGTGGACGAAATAAAATTTGTAGCCAAACGAAAAAGGTCTGATTAAGAATAAAAGTATTGTTAGTATAATACAAAGGAATAATACCTAAATGTAATATGGAAGGTTTTTGTGACGAGGACGTCACAATATGCAGGATGGCTGAGCTGTAGTAATTTTTATGTCGGAATATATTAGAGTAACTTCTGAAATGTATGGAGCCTTGACTGCGAGTAAGCAATCAGGGCCAAAGGGTAGAAAGTAGAGGGGATGACAAGGGAGGTAATGAGAAAAGCGTAGGTCATCCGACAGTACGCCATAAGCTAGCCGTAACGAACGACCCTGTAAATAATTCTCTTTTTTATATTAAAGTTTTTTTATTATCACAAGTGGTACATTTATTTATTTTTGAGAACACATATTTCTATAACTATAATCTTTAAAATTATGCTCCCAGAGTTCATAACCAAAAGTATAAAATTTTAGTTACGAAACAGAGAATGTAAAATATTACCAAAAAACAGTAACATGAATTGTTCTTTGCCATACGCTTCCTTAGCTAGTTGAACGTTAGCCCAATTAAATCCACTGCTCCAATTACGTGTCCAAACTATAAAGATAAGATAAGTCGAAAGGAATTTGTTGTTGGAAATAAAACGAAATATGAGAAATATAAAAGGTAATAACTGAAATTAAAATGAGAATATTTTTCATCGTGTGAAATATATTTTTGAGTTGTTTTCACAAACTTAAAATAGCTGCTTCAAGGTCGTCTATGTTATTATGATACTTATTATCAGCAGAATAGATCTGAATGAATTTTGATCATTACGCCTAGGTTTAAATAATTAGTTATATCTTATGCATTTGAAGTCCCAGCTTCAATGTGGAAATATGAGCTCAAATTAAATTCAAAGAGTCAACAATTTTGTGAAATAAAGAGATCTTTAAATTTTTAGGTGGTTCCAGAGACTTATCATTAAATGATAATTTTAATAATCGATAATTATAAAAAAAACATGATTAAATGAAATTACACTATAGTGTAATTTTAAAGAATCAATTACCTAAAATCACTATGTAGTATATTGTATTTTGACTAGAAAAAAAATGGGTAATAATCGTGCCCACGTACAGAGTGAACAGAAATTCGAAGACGCTGATGTTATTCATAATGAGCGAAACCCAACGAAATCATTACTGGGGAACGGTATCGTACGCAATTGATGCGTTTGAGCCGAGCACTGCGCGAAAAACGGCCACAATAAGAGCAGAGGCACAAAAAACTGATTCCACAGCATGACAACACTCGGCCTTACGTTGCCAAACCCGTTAAAACCTTCCTGGAAACGCTCAAATGGGAAGTCCTACCTCACCCGCCGTGTTCCCCAGATATTGCGCCTCCCGATTATTACTTGTTCCGGTCGATGGCACATGGTCTGACTGATCAGCAGTTCCGCTCATATGAAGACATCGATAAATGCCTTATTCTTAGATAGCTTCAAAAGATGAACACTTTTTCCGTAACGGTATTCGAGCTCTACCGGGAAGATGAGCAAAAATTGTAGCTGACGATGGGCAATGCTTTGAGTATTCATTTGTAACCATTTTTTCACAATACAGTTGCATTTTCATAAAAAAAACAACGGGAACTTAGTTGCGCACCTAATATTAGAAACTAAAATCGTTTCTACCATTTGATGAACATGCATCAAATATTCAAAATCGATAAGCGTATTTCCTTTTTGACGATAAGTGTGGAAAAAAGGGAGGAATATTTGCCACCTTAAAATTAGAAAATGGTGCAATAATAGAATCAGCACGGTACAAAGTCCATCCACATTCCTAACACCTCCTTGGCATTATTACCTCTGTTCAATCATAAATTCCTTCATCATCAAAAAATCCTAACATATTCACCCCGCGATGAACTCACGAGCTGGATGTAAGCAAATTAAAATTCGCAGTTACTCGAGGAATCTGGTACTAACAAAATTACTCGAACAATGGAAAATATACTTTTCTCTAATTTTGCCCGTCCGCGGTTCGAAACGATCAATCTTCGTTTACTAGTTGAGGCTGACTCGTAAAATCACCTAGTAATACCAGTTTCGGGAAGTTCCATCGGATGGACGTAAATTATAAAAGATTATTCGCCGAGAGAAAAATTAAATGCATCTTCGGCGGATCATTAAAAAGGTCCAATTCGTTTGATCGTAAACGGTCGATTTTACCTATTTCACTAGTTGAGGATAACAACTCTTAAAAGACGATGTAGTGATAAATTCTCGGGAATCGTATGGAACGTGCTTCAACGACAATCTTCTTCGGATTATCTAAAGTCCAATTCCAGCTTTTCGCAGTTTTCCTTAACCGAAAAAACGGCACAAAGCAGCGAAAAATCGCAGAAAAATTAATACTACTGAATCTCAAAACGGTAGCGTATTTGTACGCAGATTGAAAACCAAAAGGACTAGAATTGCCCTTTTTGGGCAACGATCCCAAAAAGAATTATCATCTACCCGTTCTTATTTTATATCTGACGTATGCACGGTTGATTTTCTTTTGGTTAACCGGGTATAGCCTCCTCAGTCATAGGAGAGGGCAAACACGATCCCAAAATAAAAACAAATTTTCAGTTATTATTATTTTTTTAAATTTAAAATTTGGCAGTTTGGAGCCTCCACGAACGAAGTCCTTATTTGAAAAAGAATTTTGAGTTAATACTTGCATATTTTTTCGGTTCCGCAAATGGTTTATCCTCAACTCTTAAACATTTCTATTAACATTTCTAAACTATTTTTTTTCGTGTACTTGTCATCGCTGTGAGATCCCGAGGCTCGATCGGTATTACCCTTAATCGGTAACGCAGATTAATGACAAAGATTGAGCTATTGTCAACCTTATCCACCTTGAGCGCCAGTGTACCTCAATGGTTAAATCACAGATACATATATATGTATTAATATCAATCTTCTTTCCAATATTTTTTAACTTAACTTTTGTGAAATCAGTGGCGCTAGTATGTGTCAGCTGTTGAATTTTCTAGACCGCTTAACGCACGCGCAGTTGAATATAAATTCTCAATGTAGACTTCGCATTAAAGTGAGGGACTCTCGGTCGGTATTACCCTGAGTCGGTAGTGCAGATTTGAGCCAGTGACTGATCTTCAGTCACCGTATTAAGGTTCTACGTTACCTACCCCCAACCATCGCCGGTATTAATTAGGTCTAATGATGCCGCTGTAATTATATCAAAACGACTCCGCCAGACATTTTTCTCATACTTTTTTCCTCCGTTTTATGATCATTTTATCATCAAAAATTAACATCGATCCAAAAACTGTAGAGGTGAGTGGTTAATTCATTATTATGTCTCTTCAAATAAAGCTCTTATATACTGGGTGTCTAAAAAGTCCCGGGACGGTTGGATATTTCCTCAGGTAAAATATTTTTAAAAAGAGTGAAGGTCATTCCTGAAATAAATTTCAACGAGGAATTCAATGGTGACCTTAATTTTCACCTTGAAGTTGACCTTCATGCCTTTTTGAAGGTCAACTTAGTTTTTTTTTATGGAAACCCCCTTTTTTACATCTGCAATCGATAGAGCGGAAAATTCTACGTTCAAGTACGTACCCAAGTCATATGTCAATTGTAACGTTCCAGGTCAATTAGAGGTTATTTAAAATAAACAAAGTTTTCCAAGAGGTCAGTGCAATTCCTGAAGTATTTTTCAACGATGAATTCTATGGTGACCTTCATTTTGACCTTGAAGTTGACCTTCATGGCGGTTTGAAGGTCAGCTTTCTTTTTTTAAAATGGAAACCCCCTTTTTTCACATCTGCAATCGGTAGAGCGTCAAATACTACGTTCAAGTACGTACCCAAGTCATACGTCAATTGTAACGTTCAAGGTCAATTAGAGTTTACGTGAAATAAAAAAAGTTTTCCAAGAGGTCAGTGCAATTCCTGAAGTAAATTTCAACGAGAAATTCATTGGTGAGCTCTGTATTGATCTTGGTTACAGCGTTTTGAATATTGTAAAATCATATGTATAGGAAATTTTTCATTGAAAGTTCCAGGAGTTCTGGTGAGTTATATCGAAAAGTCCTATACCGTTTTTTGATACCTAAGTCAATACGTAAGGCGATCCCATAAATCCTATACCGTTTTTCTATCTCCATGTGAATATCACGAATCGAAACTAAATTTACGTATTACGAGTACATACTTACTATCTTTCGCTAAAAGATTATTATGGCACAAGCTAAACTTTCGGAACGAGATAGGGTATCTGTATTAATGATGCATGGTTGGGGAGATCGACTTCGATCTTATGATCAAGTTCGTTTGCTTTTTAATCGCACTTTTCGTAATGGAGAAGGATTGAATCCTGTCTCAAAATCAACAATTGAAAGAACTGTAAGGCGCTTTATGAATCATAGATCTATCAAGGACCTTGAGAGAACTGGTCGGCCAATATCTGCAGGATCTGAGGAGATGCAGATGGACATAGCCCAAGCATTTGTTGAAAACCCACACCTTAGTTTATGACGAGCTAGTGATGAGCGTGACGTTGCTCCTGAAACAGAGCGAAATATTTTAAAAAGCATTAATTTCCATCCTCACAAAGTTCATCTGGTACAAGAGCTGAATGACGACGATCCTGATCGTCGGGTTGAATTTTGTGAAATTATGATGGACAGAATTGATAGAGATCCGCTTTTCTTGTATAATACAGTATTTTCAGATGAATCTACTTTCACTTTAAAAGGTGAAGTTAACAGGCAAAATTGTAGATATTGGTCCGACACAAATCCTGATTGGATGTTGGAGAGTCACACACAATATTCACAAAAGATTAATGTTTGGGCCGGTATCTTGAATGATACATTGATAGGCCCTTTCTTCATCGATGGTAATATCAATGCCCGTGCATATAAAGAGCTTCTCAGAAACCAAATTGTACCAAGAATAAGGGAGATTACAGGCGATAATTTTCAAAATATTTGGTTCCAGCAGGACGGAGCAGCGGCTCATTACGATAGGGAGGTTCGAGCATATTTAGATATTCAGTTCCCTCATAGGTGGATTGGAAGAAGGGGTGAAGTCGAGCGGCCTGCTAGATCTCCTGATCTGACGCCTCTCGACTATTTTCTGTGGGGTTATTTAAAGAGCAAAGTATACTCAACGCAACCCCAAAGCTTAGATGAATTGCAGAATCGGATTCTGCAAGAGGCTACTTTGATTGATAGGGAGATGATTCGTAATGCTGTAACACATTTTTACAATCGCATAGCTTTTTGTCAAGAAGCTCAAGGTTTTCAGTTCGAACATCTTTACTGAAGCATGAGAGGCAAGGGGAGTCACGCTAATCAAGCACCCCAAAAGGGAACAAAATTTACTACATCCACGTCGTTGTTCCTGAGTAATGCTAAACGTAAACGTAAACTGCTTGGAGAAAACCTTGAAAAAACCTTGAAGATCATCATCATGATCAATACAGAGCTCACCAATGAATTTCTCGTTGAAATTGACTTCAGGAATTACACTGACCTCTTGGAAAACTTTGTTAATTTCAAATAACCTTTAAGTGAAAAAACAAATTTGACCTTCAAAAAGCTATGAAGGTCAACTTCAAGGTCAAAATGAAGGTCACCATTGAATTCCCCCTTGAAAAATACTTCAGGAATTACACTGACCTCTTGGAAAGCTTTGTTAATTTCAAATAACCTTTAACTGACTTATCCCTCAAGTAATAATTTAAATTCATTACCTGGACATAATATTCGCATAAACATAGAATAATAATAAAACAAAATTTGTGCTATGAAGATATGAAGTTCCAAACATTTATTACAGTTCAATAAAAATGATACGAATCATACGACTATTTTTAGTATACTTTATATACTAAACATACTTTACATACTTTCATTCGTGAATACGGTTTGAACTAGAGAACCTATATTAAAATTTCCGTTTCAAAGAGCGTCTAGATTTTATTTTTGAGAAGCTGGCATTTTGGGTTTTTGGGCACAAGGAGTATGTCTTAACCCTCATTTCGTAGTTTTGCCCTGGTTCTACGTAGTGAAATGTTTGTGTTCCTGATATTGTTTTACAATTCTCAAATCGGACTTTCAAAAATTCAGCCGCTTTTTTGTAATGTTCTTTACTTTTGAAAAACACAAAAATATTGGAAAAACATCCATCTTGTACAACCCACTCCTATAATTATAGAAATTTAAGTACAAAACCTGTAACGTCAATGTAATTGCGGTTCTCTAGTTCAAACAGTAATTTTGGTTATTTTAACATGAATAACCTGGCGTTCAACAACTTAATGGCAGCCGAGCCCAATTGTCGAGTTCGTGAAAATTATCTGTTACCGGGATAGGTTGCCCGGGGTAAATTGCGTTACCCGGAACCTTGTAAATTGAATTTCTTGTTTAATAAATAACTTTGGTGTAACATGTCATTCAGACTAGTATTCATTTCCGATTTCAAAGATAATACGATAACTTTACTTGAACGTGACAATTCCGCGAAATAAATAAAAAGTCGGAAAATGAAATTTTCACCATTAATTGAATGTGGAGTTGACTTTCAGGAATTTTGATCCGGTTTTGATCCGCATCCGGTAGGGAAGCTTTGAAATAATTCAGCCCTTTAAGTTAATTTGATTAATTTATCTCAAAATAATAGAATTTGAGATAAATGTACCAAGATTCTTGGAAGTAGGATATACTAGGCATGAAATATAATATGGAGCACGAATAAGCTGTAATGGTCCATAACTTCAATTAATCGCTAAAAGGAAATTCATTAAATTATCCCAAATATATTATAAATTAATTTTTTGTCAATTTCTCAATCTTTTCACTGAAGCAACTGACTTATTGAAAATTATCGCTAAGTGATGTCACTCCGGGTTCTATTTCTTCAGGACTGGTTTTGAAGATTCGCCAGTCGTGAAGCGGCTTATATGATAATATTTATGATTGTCCAGCTTTAGTAATTGGCTGATTAACCGCTTTTATGCTTTCGTTTGTTATATATATATAAGAAATTTTTAAAGCTTGGGTACATTGTTTTAAATCAGCCGGTATCCCATAATACCTGCCTAGTGCAGGATTGATTCAAGCAGGAAGCGCTAATCGGATGTGAAGTCACCCGTCACTTCAAAAGCAGGTTGGGCTTTAAATATTCATCAACCCTGGTTCAGAATAGAAGCGGTATTAGAGAAATTACAGCATAATTCAGAAAATGTGTCTGACGACTTAAGTAGATTTTTTTTTGTTATTGTTGGAGTTTGATTCAAGTATATAATTTCGAATAAGAAGTGAGGTCGCATCCAGTTTGGCTTTGGAGATTTTGGCTTGTGTGTGTCGCCAGCTCTAACTCAACCCTGGCTAACCTGGCTCACACCTGGAAAGCCTGAAAATATACTATGGCAAGACTGGCTTAAACATGGCTCACTTCTGGCATGCCTGACGACGCCCTAGCTAAATACTGGCGCAGAACTGACCCAGGCCTGGCATGCGTAATACTAATATTCAGCCAATAATAATAAAATTGACAGTACTTATTTGCTCCTGGGGTATGATTTCTGTTATGCGATTAGATTACGTCGCGACAGATATGATTCCGACCAACCAGGATTGGCTTTGATGATTCACTATCCCTAAGAGAATCCATTTCGTTATAGACAATCAGTTATACGCGTAATAGTCACCGTTAGTCACGGCGTTTCAGCGATTCTTTCAACAATATAATATTTTTTTATAATATTCTAATTAAAATGACGGACCCTAAGTTCGAGGATTCTTCGCATTTGTTAGAGTATTCGGAAGATGAATGACGCGATTTCCTCAATACGAACGGGCATAATCAAATTGGGATTTATGAAGTCATATTGGACCGTGCCATTCGAGCATTCCAGAGATTTAGGGGTGACCCGAACGTAAAATGGGTCCCTGAGGATGACTCTGACACGCGACTACGTAGTAAGGGTCGTCGTAAAAAAGCATCTGAAAGAGATAACGAGTCGGGCCGTTCGGATAACACTTCGGTTTCGAGCGCGGGTAAACTTATGGACCTTGAACCGGAAAACGTCATCAACAAAATCTAGCAATCGGAAACGTTTCGTTTGAAAGTGATTCCTGCTCTTCAAAATACGCCGGAACAAGTTCAAACGTTCTTTATGGACCAGACACCGCGGTTACTAAAGCGGAGTTATAGCACACAGTCCGCGAAAAGACATGAGTCGGTATCGCAATAGCCCGTTAGAGATTATCGCAATATACATCGGGCATTAAATAATCAGAATGCAATAGATGAATCTAGCCATCAACCCAATAACGAGGCCGGCACTGAAATAGAACCACAGGCCTCGTCTGTCTCGGATAGATTGAATCGGACACTCGACGCAGTTGTCAAGAATTGGGGCATCACGTATTCAGGTGATAATTGGACAGACATCGACAATTTTCTCAAACGCATTTGCACCTTTTCTGCTCGATGGCCTGGTCCTACAGTGGTTTAGGCAGAAAAAGAGTTCGTGGCCAGCCTGAGACCATTTTAGGGCAGCATTGCGTGCCAGGTGACATTCGAAGGCATGAATTTAAGGATTATAATCATTTAATTACCCTAGCGACCGACGTCGAGATGATGCTCGAAACTTCGAGAGTCGAAAGAGTCCTCCTGCGACCGATAGAATCGTTCTTCCCCGAATTCACCTGTTCAAGTATGAATAGGCCGAGGTCGTTTCCGTCCAATAAAGAGAAGCCTGGTCGATAGATAAATGCGACCGTGAATCGACTTCTTTATGAAGTGACCGAAATGAGTAAGAAACTAGACGATTTGAAGTTGCGCTCCTATCGATTGGGCCTTGGTGGAATCTCTAGGTCACGTACTGAGAAGTACAATTTGGCAGTGCCTAGTAGAGGCACTAGTACCGCGCTCCAGTTACAGAGCGCACTCCAAAGCTGGAACCTCCTTGCTTCATTTGTGGGAAGAAATTGTTCGTCTCCTTGTGCATGATTCTGCCACATATACGGTAAGCATGATCGAATAAAACGAACATGCGACTCCGATTACTGTCAGGAAAACGTTTAAAGGAGAAGAAGCTCAGGGCCAATGCTCATCCTTTCGTTCCCCAGAAGACCCTAAATACTATTATGATGAAAACGTTCTTCAACCCTGATCCGGCTTACGTTAATGACCCCTCTTTGATTTTTGATAACCAGAATCAAACCAGCCTTGAATTGTCGCAGAACGCGACGAATAGCTCACTTCTGCGACATGATTTATTTTATCTTCAATCTTCTCCGGACATTAGAAGCGTTAACCTCCTATGTCCTGTGAGTTTAACTAAATCAGATCCAATCATCGACTCTAAACTGATTACAATTGATGAAACTCTGATCAGTATCAGTGAAAGTCGACCTAACTTTAAAGATTTATGCGATAACGGATGCGTGATTTCTCCGTTACACGAATCGAGTCACTCCGCATTGGCAGGCACTGGGATGCGTGTTGAGAGTTTTGAGAGTCCACTCAAAGTAGACGGAAGGGACTCCAATGTCGTTTGGCTACGGGAGTCAGGTAATATGCCTCATGTCAACCCTGGAAGGCAACTACTGCCTGAGTTAGAAGGTGGATTTGGTACAAGTTCTAAATCTAAACCATCTTCAAGTAGAGAAGTATCTGGAATAGTTATCTGGAATTCTGATTACGCGTGATTCCTGCTCTGAACCTGACATCACGTTACGACCGTACCTTGATATCGAGGTGGGCGGTGCCACGTTTCATCAATTGGTCGACACCGGGTCATCAAAGACCTTTTTAGGTTCACTAAACGTCCCACTTATCGCGTCGGGAGATTGTAAGGTTGATCGGAGTCGAGCAAGCATCGTGCTGATGGCCAACGGAATTATAACCACCTTTAGTGGTGTCTCTCAGGTAATGATGGCCCGAATATAACCCGGATTAAAAGACTCTTGTGTACGGCTCGTACTCTGGAGCTCAACATCTTAATCGGCTGGAGGTCGGTTGTAGACAATAAAAGGAAGAAAGGTCCTCCAATTTTCCAGGCCTCTGTCCGGGAGGAGGTCTCAATCCAAATAAAACTTTATTACATAATTCACAACGAGGAGAGGCGTGCGGGGCAGCCGATCCCTAAAGTAATAGGTTTCGAGAAAGAACCTGAGATGGCAGCACCTTCCGATCATGGAACGTGGAACATGGTACGAGAAGCTGAAGTGTGAAGGGAGGCGCAATTCTGTCTTGAGTGTTCGTTTCGTCAAGTTTTGCGAATGGGCGAGTGTATGTGGCGGAGAAAAATAAGTTATATAAAAAGGGGGGGGGGGCGGAATTAAGGATTGAATGAACATCAAAGTTTTTTCATAACTGGAAGAATCTGGTGAGTTTTTATTAAAAGCAGTCTTGGGTATGTTGCAAACCTCCTTTTTAATTAAGCCTTCCAGTGGGATTTGCGAAATGCAGATGGGGGGGGGGGTAAATGGTTTCCCCCACGAAATCTCTTTCCGCAGATCTAGGCGGGCAAGGGTTTCGTGTATACCATCTGGAGGTGGTTGGTGCTCTCTTATGTTTTATAAATCAGCATAAGAAATTTGTAATATATATAATAATTTATCATTAATATCAGGTGTGTTATTTATCAAGAGCATTGATTAATGCTTGCGGCAAAGCTTCCACAGGAATTGAAACAATCGAAATTTACGCAGAAATATTTAGGACCGAAGAACTACTGCGGACATACATTAGAATCGACGTTGCGCATTATATGAAGAATTGGACAGATTTTTCAGGAAGTGAGAAGAAAGAAGCAAAAAGTTTTACATGTTAGCTATTGGTCGGCTGATATTATGCCAACATCAAATTAAATCTACTGAAATTATTAAGCCCCTTCTCCGGATTTCAAAAAGTGAAACTGCAGGGGATGGAGCTAGATCTTTAAAATATCTGGCGACTTCATTAGGAACTTGATAAATGACACACCGACAGAAATTGAAGAAATTGTAAACGTGGTATCTCTAAGTTCCGTTTGAGTCGATATTTCCGGCATTTTTCTTCTCTTTGATTTTCACTTTACCTTTTCTCTTATTGTTTCCACTGTTGTCAAGGAGAAAACTGACGCCTTTCTTTACTTTTACTTTTTCTAATGTTTTTCCTGATAATTCATCATCTCTTCTCTCCCCTCTTCCCACAGATATCCCCACTCCTGCGGCATCGCCTGTGAGGTATGGCTTCATGTCCACTGCATGGAACAGCCCCCTCTTCCGATCAGTCTTCAAGTTGCTGAGTATATAGGTGTTTCGTGCGATTTTCATCTTTACCTTGTAGGGTCCTTCATAAAGGGATAGGAACTTTGCTACCTTACCGATAGCTTCATTCGACACATGACAGGCCTTTACCAGCACAAGATCTACAGGTTGGAAGGTAAGTCCAATTCTGTCTTTGTTTATTCTCGCATTCCTTCTTTCTCCTTTCGTTTTGATACCTTCTCTGATGATACGAATAAGTTAAGTTTTGTTGTTTATATTTTTATTGATTTCCATTTTTGGGATCCACTTTTCCCATATACTAACTGGTTTTTCTCCTCGTAATGCTTCATGGGGTGTTGTTTCTGTTGTATCACGATATGAATCATTAAATATGGTCTCTATTTCTTCTATCCAATTATACCAGGTGTGATGTTTGTCTTCTGGTAGGAGTGTTCTACAGCATCTTGCAAGTTCTCGGTTAACTCTTTCTACCATATTTGCTTGTAGATGTCTTATTGAGGTTAGAATCATTTTTATATTTCCATCTTTTAGTGCTTCTTTGCATTTTTACTTGTGAATTGTGTATCTCCATCTGCCAGTATTTTCTGTGGCTTTCCTACACTATCGATGAATTCTGTGACGCTGCAATATCACTGGTTCGGAGTGCAATGCACACTTTGGTGTTACGTCTTTAAATAAGATCCGATCCGAAAGGTAGGTTAACCTTTCGTCTCTGGAGGGTTCGATATTCAGAAGAATACTGCGGGTGCCAGAACTTGCTTGGGACAATCCTGATATTTTCCAACATGCAAACAAAAAAAACCTTAGATTGTGTAGTTCGAATCAAACTATTTCTGAGCTCTTAACACCGGAATCCACGTATCACAAATGACTATGCTAGCTCGGTCCCCACCTTCTGGGTCAATGGTAGAACGCGTGATTCGTTCAAACCTGCCGAAATCAGCCCGCAAAGATAAATGAAACCAGTACGTATTAAATACGGAACTTAACAAGAGTTTTATTGTGTAGTTTACAAAGGTGGGTTACAAGTTTTAAATGTCTGATATTGTTCGCAAACACTAAGCGCGACTCTACGACCTAACCTTGCGGTACATAGCCCACACAGCGTAACATAATTCTCATGACGACGCACAACAATCTAATTCTAGATTCTCAACCCACTTATTCGCAATACGCTCCCAGAATACTTTATATTTCGGCGTTGAAGAGGATCGAAAAGCCTCCCCAGGCCATACTTAGAATACTTATCACACACAAAAAAAATATACATAAGAAATCCTATTTACTAATTACATAAATTTTACATAAAAGGAATCTGTTATTTAGTGTGGTACGGTCGGGGAGCTTGTTTTTAAACACGTGGCTGACTCTTAGCCGTCATTAAACTAATTGTCTGCCCCGAGCAAATCAACCTCGTTACATGAGTCACACGTACTTAATATTTGTCGAATTATTTTTGCCATATGTGGATAGTAGAAATTTTCCTTGATAATTTTGTGGTTCTTATGTGCTCCAGTGTGTCCATAGGCTATGTGACACTCCTAGATCAACATTTTTAGCGTGTTGATTAGTAACTTTATTCTTTCATCTCCTTGTGTTGTTTTTTTATGTAATATTCCTTTATTCATTTCAAAGCGAGAGGTTAATTTATCTCCCTTATCTAAAGATTGGATGGTTTGATTTATTCGTGTATCTTCTTGTTGGAATTGCTGTATGTTTTTTAGATTATTTTCTAGTTCTTTTGAACATTCGTATTTAAGTGCATTTATGTATATCTGTGTTGTTTATTTTCTTTCTTTTCCGAGGTCTTCTCTGGATGTTGTCGACTGAGTACATCTGCCGCTACATCATCTTTCCCAGGACAGTGTTCCATTGTGATGTTGTATTCTTCTATCGCTAGTATCCAACGTGTTAGACGTGCATTTACAAATTTACATGTTCACAGGAAGGTCAGTGCCATGTGATCCGTTCGATTTATAATTTGAGCTCCTTGTAGGTGAGTCCGAAACTTCTGTAAGGCTCACACGGTTGCTTAGAGCTCCTTTTCTGTGGTGAAGTATGGTATTTCAGGACCTTTAAGGGTTTCCTTTTTGTGGAAATGTGATTTATTTAAATTGAGCGTTGAATTATTTATTTCTAATCGTGTTAGGATATCCTCCAGGCGTTCAAGATGTTGCTGCGTTGACTCTGAGGTTATGAGAGTGTTGTCCACGACGGAAATTATGTGATCCCCGACTCCTTGTAAGGCTTTGTCTAGTCCTCTCACCAATGCTGCGGTGCTTGTTTTCAAACCAAAGGGTACTACGTTGAATTCATAGCTCTTTCCTATATATTGAAATGCTGTGTATTGCTTAGAGTTGTTTTCGAGTGGTACTTGCCAGAAACTGCTAGTCATGTCTAAACTTGACAAAACTTTCGTCCCTTCACATTTTGAAACATAAACTCTGCTGGTTCTGGGCATTCCCAATCTTCTATTAATATCTCGTTTAATTTCCTAGCATCTAGGCATAGTCTGATCGTACCATCTTTTTTTATTACTGGTACGATCGGGTTGATGTAAGAGCTATTTGATCGTTGGATAGTTCCCATATCCAGCATTCATTTTATTTTTTCGTCTACTTTATCACGATACACCATTGGTACAGGATAGCTTCGCCCCACGAAAGGTTGATTTTCCTTTATTCGTAAAACATGCTGGTATGTTTTTAATCTGCCTGGTTCCTTTCTAAATACTGCTTTGTGTCTCCATAGGATGTCTTCCAGTTGTTTTTTTACTTCCAGGTTGGTGGGACTTATTTCTTCCACTTTTGCTTTAATTTCATTTCTGTCTATTCCTGCCTCATACTTTCCTGTTTGTATTGAAATCAATATTTGTTTTTTTTCTCTAGTTGTCGTTGTTACTTCTTCATTTATAATTCTGATCGATGGTTTCCCTTCCAGATGAGGAAAGGATATCGTTTAGCTGTCCAAGTCGATGTGGCGTCTAAATTCGTCGAGCAGGTCGATCCCTATAATGCATGGTGGCGAGCTTGGTTGCCGTTGTATAGGGACCTCACATAGTCCAAGGGTTACAGTGTATTATATAAAACTTGAAAAATCTACACAGGATTTATATTTCACATAAATTTCTTAGGCATAATAATAATTTGGAATTGACATTTGTAAGAGTCCACCGGTGCATCGAACTTAGCCTAGAGCAACGGAGCCAAGCAATGGGAAAGGGTGGGAACGGAGAAGGAAGAAGCCCCAGCTGATTCCAGCAGGGGCTTCAGGGGCAAGCCGACTCATCAGGGAAAGACTGAGAATATATCTCGAAGAAACCAGGCTCATTGAGGAGCTTAGTTGGGTCAGGCCTGCTGGGTCGTTGGAAGACACTGTGCGCTGGGTAAGGCAAAAGGTAGTCGCAGTCTGCGACTACTCGATGCCCCGACGCAAGCGCAGGCAAGCCAAGGGTTCGATGTATTGGTGGAATGACCAGTTGGCTGCCCTACGTCAAGAATGCCTCGCAGTGCAGCGGAAATTCACCCGTTCAAATGGGGATGCGCTGCTGCACGAGGCATGAAAACAGGCAAAAGCAGCTTTGAGGCGAGGCATAAAGAAAATCCGACTTCAATGCTGCCAAGACTTGATTGGTGAAGTCAAGAAGGACCTATGGGGTCTCACCTTCTACATAGTTACCAAGAGATTGGTGATTAGAAGAAAGACCCCAGGCCTGGACAATCCCGAAGGAGTTGAGTACATTATGCGAAGTTTGTTTCTACGTGTAGAGCCATTCCAAAGACAGGACCGAAGTTCCTACGTGGTCCGGTGCGAAGAACTCTTCACTCTCGAGGAACTGAAGAGATCGAGTGGGAGGCTTACGGAAAATACAGCGTCATGGAGTGACGGGGTGCCAAACGAGATCCTTAAAGGTGATCGCGGTATACCTGGAGATCCTCCTAGAAGCCTTCAACTCCTGTAATCGGGAAGGGAGGTTCTTCGCCGACTGGAAGAAGCAGAGGTTGGTCCTGCTGAGAAAGGGCAGCAAACCTCTGAAGGAGGCCTCATCCTATAGGCCAATATGTCTATTGGATACGATGGGGAAGCTTCTGGAGGAGTTAATTATACAACGACTTCAGACTCTCTTGGTCGGGGAGAACGGTCTCTCGGAAAACCAGTTCGGGTTCAGAAAAGGCAGGTCCACTGTTGACGCCATATAAGCTGTGGTAGACACCGCCACAAAAGCAAGAAGAGGAATTGGTAAGCGCAAAGGATATACGAAGGCGACAAATGGCCTCTCAAAGAAGAGATGACATGTGGCGCTCCTCAAGGGTCTCGGGTAAGGACACTTGTTTGGAATGTCATATATAACTTGGACCTACCTGCTGGAACGAGCATCACCGGCTTCGCTGATGACGTACTTGTCTAATGTGCCGCTGAAGACGTCAGAATCCTGGAGCTAAGGATCAATGAAAATCTGTGGCGGGCAATGCGTTGCTTGGATATAGAGGCCTTTAAATGGCCCCTGAAAAACTGAGGTTCTGCTTGCCAAGAACAGGAGTTCCAATCTGTACCCGAGAATCGTTTTCGGAGAACATGAGGTAAAGTGGAAAACCATGCCATCCAAAGGAAATTTTTCTCAGCGCAGGGAGGTGTTGCGCTGAGAATAGCTTCAGTGTATAGAACTGTATCGGCGAGTGCTGCATTGATCCTGGCGAGCGTTTCGCCAATAGATTTATTGGCGAAGGAGAGACAGAAGACCTGCCAGCTCCGCAAGGGGCTTACCTGTATAACCGACCTAAAGGAAATCGCTCGCGTAAAGGAGGCAGAAGAGATGTCATGGTGAGCAGACTAGGTGATGGACCTATCGCCTGATCCCGGAGCTCACCACCTGGCTGAGTAGAAAGCACGGAGAAGTCGGTTTTTACTTAGCGCAAGCACTCTCAGGCCATGGCTGTTTCAACGCGTACCTTGTGACGTTGCAAAATCCTTGCAAGTCACAAGTTAATGTATTTTGGAATTTAGAAAACTTATGATACTACAATTTTGAATTTTGAAAAATTTCGCGTTTTATAATTTCCGGAAGCTGCGCGGGTTTCCAAGACTTGGGTTAATATAATTATGATCGTTTAAATTCAAGAATTGATTTTTCCTATTTTGTCCGATTATTTATGAAATTCAGCTGAGACTTGGAGACTTCAAGAGACTTCAGTAAGCATTTGGACGACTTTTGCTACTTGAAGAAACTTGGAAGAATACCTAAATCATTATGTCCAACCTAAACTGCAGTGAATCCAATCCCATCCTCCTGGTTGTACATTAGAGTTATTTGTTCGTCTTGAAATGCTACCAGGATTCTTGCTGCGTTTTCCTGGCCCTCTATTACCTGAATAAAATAATATCTGAGAAGGTTTATCGTCAATTCCCCGGAATGTCGAGTGGGACCTCTATAGCTACGGCCCTGGTATTACTGTCAACATTTATGTGTGTCTGGATAAAGAATTCTGCCAGATTTCCTCTTGCGAATTGTCAGAAATCTGGATAGCCAGCTTGTGGTTGGCAAATACTATGGAGAGGAAGAATGATATCTACCATCTATTGGACCGAATTAGTTAAACCATTGAAATCACTATATTCAGAAGTAGAATATTTGATTGGAGAACTGCACCCTTTCTTGCTACGTCCGTGGATTTTTCTACAAAATTTGGAAATTAACCATAGCAACATCGATCACACAGTTTTATTTAAAGAAATGAAGATCTCCTTCGTTCTTAACGAAATAAACAAAAAGAAGAAATCTCCATCTGTTCGTCAGCAGCTTTCGCAGCAAGCAGGTCTGCTCGAGACGAAACGTTGGCAAGAATTAAATGAGTTTTGAAACTGATGTCTGATGTGTACCTGTTTATTGACTAAATTTAACTTAGGTTATAATTTAGATATTAATAGATCTTCTAGAAAGCCTATGAGTCAGGAAATATTGGTAAATCATGAAATTTCAGAAACAGTCAGTAAAAATGGTGAAGTGACACGCCAAAATAATTTATTTAATCAAGATTATTCTAAAAATCCTTGTCGAGTAAGTCGTTTCTCAGATTTACCCACTCAACTCCAAAATTCAGATCCCTTTGACAGATTTGAATTCCCATCATTAAATAGTCAATATGGAAATAATGACCCAATGGTTTCTAGAAATCCTAATTTCTCTCAAAATCATTTTTATAATAATCAAGATCCTGGAAATCGAGGTCTCAGACCACATGTCAGATTTGATGCACAAAACGGTTATCAAAGAAATGATCAATGTGGATTTGTCAATTCTAATACGTGAAGTAATTTTCCTCCTAATTCGGCTTCAGCTTTCGTTGTAATGAGAAAATGGAACTTAAACTTCTCTGGAAATCGCTCTGAGGTTCCTGAAGTTTTTCTCATGAAAATTATTGAGGGAAGAAATATTGTTCCAGTACAGGATTCTTCATTATTACAAATACTTCCTTTTTTTTAAATGGTGTAGCTCTGAATTGGTATCGTAGCTCTAGACACCAGTGGAGAAATTTCATTGAATTCTCAATAGCTTTTAGGACCAGATTCGGAGACGCAGATTTTCAATTTGAGTTAAGACATGAATAATTTATTGGATCATAGTTTTGATTTAAATACATTTCTTGGCGATTCTATTAATCAAGTTATTTCCAACCCTTTATTAACTAGAGAACTTAATTTTGATACCTTACTGAATCAAGATCCATTAAATAATATCGGTCCATTTCTAGAAGCCAGTATCCCTTTAGATTCTAACCATCCCTCAAATAATTTAGGCAATAATAATAAAGCTAAAGTATATTCAATATTTAAAGTATCTGATATACCTTATCAACCAACACCTTTTTCTGGACCTGAACCTTTGATGTATATCACTTTAAATATTTTTGGAAATCCCATTAAAGCTCTAGTTGATACAGGAGCTACTAGATCGTTTATAGGACCAGACGGCTTAGATTTATTCGAAAAATTAGGTTTGAAAATTGATATTAAGATTGGATTGGTCAAAGTTGCCAATAGTCATATTGAATTAGTTTCTCAAGAAGTTTTGACTCCAATTTCGCTTAAAAATAAAGTCAGGCAAATGAAAATAAGAATTTTACCTTCATTACCTGTTTCCTTTGCCATAGGACTTGATTTCCTTAAAGCTTTTCGAATAAATCATCAAAGATGATCCTTTTATTATTCAAAATTTGAATTGAAAGAATGGAATTCAGATTAATGTTGTGGATTAAGTGAATTGACCTTCTTGTAGTGGCTGGTAAAATCCAATAGTAATGATAAAAAAACCTGATGGTAGTTATAGATTTTGTCTAGATTTTAGAAAATTGAATCAATTAACTAATCGACATGCCTATCCTTTACCTAAAATGGATTCTATTTTAGATCAATTACGTCAAGCAATAGTAGATTGTGTACCAAGGGCGTCATGGTGGTGATTGTGACGAGTGTGAAGTGTACCCGCCCGAGCGTAACGAGGGTGGTATTCACACGAGTCATATCGCCACCATGTCGCTCGAGATACACACGACGTTTTGTGTCCAAATTGGTGGAAAAAGTCGCATTGCGTGCGAGTGCGTAGTTAGCCGCGGGCAGTCAAGTTTCGTGCGGTATGAACATTTTGCCCGTTGAAGCGGGCGGTATGAACATTATCACCCTTTGAAGCGGACGGTATGAACATTTTGCCCTTTGAAGCGAGCGGTATGAGCATTTCGTCCGATTTTGACGCCGAGGCACAATTGACTACATGCCGCTCAACGCACAAGCATTCAATGCGACTTTTTCCGCCCGTTTGGACACAAAATATATTTCGACCCTTGATATTCAAAAAGGTTTCTTAAATATTCCCTTGGAAAAGAATAGTCGCGAGAAAACGGCATTTTCGGTTCCTGGTCGTGGTTTATTTCATTTAAAAAGAATGCCCTTTGTTTGAATAACGCACCGGCGATATTCCAACTACTTGTAGGTTCTGTTATTGGTCCTGAGATGGAACCACATGTTTTTGCATACTTGGATGATATTATAATTGTTACTAAAACTTTTAAAGAACATATTGAATAGCTAACAAAAGTATTACAGAAAATTAAAGATGCAACTTTATTTTTAAATACTACAAAATGTGAATTTCTGCTGTTCTCAAGTAAAATATCTTGGTTTCTTGGTCAATGAGAATTGTTTGCTTGTAGATCCCGATAAAGTTGCACCTATTGTAAATTATCCCGCTCCCAATAATGTTAAAGAACTTAGACGCTTCTTAGGTATGTCATCATGGTACAGAAAATTCATAAAAGATTTTGCTACTTTGTGCGCTCCCTTAAATCTTCTGTTGAAAAAGAAACAACGATGGTTTTGGTCTGATGAACAGCGATTGGCTTTTGAACAAATCAAACTTTATTTGGTTGAAGCTCCAATTCTGTCTTGTCCTAATTTTAGTATACCCTTTGTTCTCCAAACTGATGCCAGTTTTACAGGTCTAGGTGCAGTTCTTACTCAAACTCTTGACGGTTTAGAACATGTTATATCATATGCTAGTAGATCCCTATGAGATGCTGAAAAGAATTATTCAACCACAGAGCAAGAGTGTCTTGCTGTCATTTGGGCAATATAAAAGTATAGAGCATACCTTGAAGGTTATCACTTTACTGTAATCACAGATCATAGTAGTTTAAGATGGTTACATAATCTTAAGAATCCTACAGGAAGAATAGCCAGGTGGGCTTTGTCACTTTTAGAATATGATTTCGAAATAATTCATAGAAACGGTAGTTATCATCATGTCCAAGATGCTCTTTCCCGGATGTTCGATTCCCCTTTTCTTTTTTTTTCTTCTTTCTTTTTTTTTCTTTTTTGTCTCCTAAAGAACGAATTAATTTAGCTAATGAAGAACCTCTTTCTTGATATCTGCAACGTTTTCTTGCTATTTCTAACTTCCCTCAAAGATTTCCAAACTGGAAGATTAGAGACAATAAATTATATAATTTCCGACCGGATCCTATAATTTCATCTTTAGTGCCTGATTTAAATGAATGGAAATTAGTTCGTTGTGATGAGGATAAAAGTAAAATTCTTTCTGAAGCCCATGATGTACCCCAGGCAGGTCATCTAGGAATAGAAAAAACTTATAAGCGTATTGCAATAGATTATTTTTGGCCAGGTTGTTTTCAAGATGTAGTAAATTATATTAAGAAATGTGAAATTTGTCAGACTTGTAAAGTGGATCAAAAAGCTCCAGCTGGAATGATGGGTGGAAGAATAGTTGAACAACCTTGAATGATTGTTGCAGCAGATATAATGGGACCACTCCCTCGTAGTAAAACAGGTTATCAATATGTTTTAGTTTTTCAGGAATTGTTTACTAAAATGATTGAATGCGTTTCCTTCCGTAAAGCTACCGGAAAGAAAATTAATGACGCTTTTAGAGATTTAGTTATCAATCGCTGGGAAACCCCACAGGTCATTCATACTTTTTTTTTTTTTTTTTTTTTTTTTTTGGTGAGGAGGAAAAATAGCAAAATCTTTTATAGACGTTGTACAGGACTCTCCTAGGACGGGTCTAGGCATACCTGTTAAAACCAAAAAACCCCCTCTCTCGAACCAATACACCACCCGCGGAACCGCTTTTCGGCTTTAAACTTCACGGGTGGTTGGTTCCATTAAAGTCGCGTACAACTCTTCCGTCATCCGTTCGCTCGGAACTTCCACCCGCGGCCACATGCCCACTAGGATAACCGACTAGCCGCGCCACCCAGGGGAGAAACAAACAGATTCCTCCCCCGAACGACGCGGACAGTCAAGTCTACCCGAGACGCAGGACCGCGGGTGCCAGCCCCGATGCGATTTCTACTGGCCCTCCCCGTTGTTTCGCTCTCGACGCCCATCAAGTTCTCTCGTCTTCATCACAAGTGGGACGAATGACTCGATGAGCGTCCAGAACCGTTCAGACTGGAGCATGAGGGGGACCATCGTGTCAGGAGAAAGTTCGGAACCCACCGCCTGACCGAGGACCCCCCTAGCCACAACCCATTTTGCGCAGACGAAGAGTGCGTGCTCTGCGTTATCCGCCGAGGAATCGCAGTAGCAACACGTCTCCTCGTCTCTCTTCTTAAAGCGCCTCAGGTACGCGTTAAAACAGCCATGGCCCGAGAGCGCTTGTGCCAAGTAAAAGCCGACTTCCCCGTGCTTTCTGTTCAGCCAGGTGGCGAGCTCCGGGATCAGGCGTTAGGTCCATCTCCCTGTCTGCTCACCATGCCATCTCATCTGCCATTTCTCGACGAGTCTGCGCCTTCCATCCTTGCGGATGGCCTCATTCGCGCGAGCGATTTCCTGCAGGTCGGCGCAGGTAAGCTCCTTGCGAAGCTGAAAGGTTTCCTGCCTTTCCCCCGCCAATAAATCTATTGGCGGGACGCTCGCCAGGACCAGCACAGCGCTCGTCGAGATAGTTCTATATGGCGAAACTATTCTCAGCGCGACAAGTCTCTGCGCCGAGAACAGCTTCTTCTGGATAGCATGGTTTTGCAAGGCATTGGCCCAGACCGGAGCTGCATAAAGCAGCTTCGCATGGACCACGCTCGCCACCAATCTTCTTTTCGCTTCCCTGGGTCCACCAATGTTTGGCATAAGCCAGGCCAAGTTTGCTCCACATTGGATGGCTTTGGCGGCTGCGATCTTTAGGTGTTCGCCAAAGCTAAGCCTACGATCCAGCTGCACCCCCAGGTACTTAATGCTTGTTTTCCACTCGACTTCATGCTCTCCAAGAACGATCCTCGGATATTGGAAGGATCTCCTGTCCGTAACGAGCAAAGCCTCGGTTTTCTCAGGGGCCATTTTAAGACCTCTGCCATCCAACCAGCGCTTCGCTCGCCACAGACTTTCATTGATCCTCAGCTCTAGGATTCCGACGTCGTCAGCGGCGCACACGATAAGTGCGTCATCCGCGAAGCCGACGATGCTCGTTCCAGCAGGCAGGTCCATGCGCAGGAAATCGTCGTACATGACGTTCCAAACGAGTGGACCCACCCGCGACCCTTGAGGGGCGCCACATGTCATCTCCTCCTTGAGAGACCATTTGTCGCCCTCATATATCACCGACCTGTCGCTCAGATAGTCATCTATCATTCGCAACAGGTAGTTTGGAACGTTTTTTCGCACCATCGCCTCGATGCAGATGTTCCATCTCGCGGTATTGAACGCAATGCGTATGTCAATGCTAATCAACGCACAGAATCCCTTACGCTTACCAGTTCCTTTTCTTGCATTTGTGGCGATGTTAACCACAGCTTGGATAGCGTCCACAGTGGACCTGCCTTTCCTGAATCCGAAGTGGCTTTCCGAGAGCCCGTTCTCCCCGACCAAGAGAGCCTGAAGCCGTTGTAGAATCAACTCCTCCAGACGCTTCCCCATCGTATCCAATAAGCATATTTGTCTATACGACGAGGCAACCCCTAGAGATTTGTTGCCCTTCCTCAGCAGGACCAATCTCTGCTTCTTCCAATCTGCGAAGAACCTCGTTCGTTCGGCACCCCGTCAATACCGGGCGCTGTATTTGCCTTAAGCCTTCCACCCGCTTTCTTTAGTTCTTCGAGAGTGAAGAGTTCTTCGCGCCGGACCACGCAGGAACTTCGGTCCTGTCTTTGGAACGGCTCCACGTGTGGAAACAAGCTACGCACAACGTACTGGACTCGATCGGGATTATCCAGGCCCGTGGTCTTTCTTCTAGCCACCAATCTCTTGGTGACTATTTTGAAGGCGAGACCCCATGGGTTCTTCTCGACCTCACCGATCAAGTCTTTCCAGGATTGAAGTCAGCTTTTCTTTATGCCTCGCCTCAAACCTGTTTTTGCCCCTTTCCATGCCTCGTGCAGCGTAGCATCCCCCTTTGAACGGGTGAATTTTCGCCGCGCTGCGAGGCATTCTCGACGTAGGGATGCCAACTGGTCGTTCCACCAGTACATCGAACCCTTGGCTTGCCTGCGCTCACGGCGAGGCATCGAGTAGTCGCAAGCCGCGACCACCTTCTGCCTCACCGAGCGCACAGCAGCTTCAAACGACCCAGCAGGGCAGACCCAACCAAGGTCATCGATGAGCCTGGTTTCTTCGAGGTTTTCGCGAAGTCTTTCCCTGCTGAGTCGTCTCGTGTTCCAGGAGGGGCTCCTTCCTTCGCCGCCCCTACCATTATCTACCGCCTGACACCGTTGTTCTAGTGTAAATTCGATGCACCGGTGGTCACTCAAGGTTATTAACTCGAGGACCGACCAGTCGCATATCCTTGAAGCGAGGCGAGGTGCGGCAATTGTGAGATCAATTATTGACCCCCCCGCTCCTCGTCTGAACGTAAATTCCCCGCCCTGATTCCAGACGATCAGTTAGTTCCTAGCGACCATCTCGCCAACCAAGATTCCCCTCCTATCTAGGCGGGCTTCACCCCACTCGGGCGACTTACTGTTGAAGTCACCCCCTATGAGGGATCGCCCGATGGCCTCACTGAGGCTTTCCTCAAGGAGGAGGATCTGGGTCTCAAAGACATCGAAGGGATCGCCGGGGGAGAAGTAGCAGCTGTACACACGCACATCCGCCACCTCCACCCAGCGAACCCTGCGTCGGTCTCCAGGAAGTCCCCGACGCCCAAATCAGGGTTACAAACAAGGATGCCGGCCCTCCTTGAAGCATCCTGACACCAAGCAGAGTTATCGGACCACTTGTACTGCTCACTAATGAGCAGCACATCAGCCCCCCTCTCCCTGGCAGTCTGCATCAGGAGGTCCTGGGCATCCTTCCTCCTTCCGAGGTTGAGCTGCAGGAACTTCAATTCCTGCCTCTCAACCTCCGAAGCTCTTCCCGGAAGACCGGGCAGGAGCCGCTCCCCGACACATGGGCGACATCTTTGTCGCCCCCGTCTGCGCATGATAGGCACCTTGGTGGCACCTTACAGGTCCTGGCCAAGTGTCCCGTGGCGCCGCATCTCCAACAGGCGTTTTTCCTGTCGGGGTTGCTGCAGCCCCGGGACCCGTGGCCGTACCCAAGGCACCTGAAGCAGCGGGCGACTTCCAGGTGCTCGCGACATCGGCACTCTACCCACCCGATCCTCAACTTGCCTAGCTGAAGCAGACGCGCGGCGTCTGCCTCAGCTAGCCGGATGACTGCAGTCTTCACCCCACCAAAGCGGGTGAAGAGCCTGCAGGACCCCTCAAAAGCCGGTCTGCCCAATGCCAAGCACAGGGCAGACACAACCTCTTCTTTTTCAACGGTCTCGTCAAGGTCCCTAATTTCGAGGGACCTCGTCGAGACCAGGGCTGAAATTTGCGCCCTTTCCCCGACCGCCAGGTCGAGCTACTTTCGGAAGACCGAAACGTCTCCCCCCTTTTTGAGGACCAAAAGGACTCCTTCCTTCCTGGTCCTCCGGATAGACAGGACCTCAAGTCCTGCCTTCCGGGGGTCGACCTTCGCCTTCATTTCCCTCAAGATGTCGGCGTAGGACTGGCCGTCCTTCGCCGACACCTTTATGGCGTCGCCCGACCTGGCGGGCGTGGAGCGCTTCGACTTAGGAGTGGCGGTGGTCCCCTGCGCTTTTTGGGCAGGGTCCTCCGCCCTTTTCTCCTTTTTTTTTCTTTTTTTTTCTTTTTTTTTGTGACCACATGCCAGTCCCCTTCTTTATTTGGGGGCTGGCTCGTGGCAACCTCGGCATAAGAGGGCGAAGAGCCACCCTTCCCCCTCTTAGGAGTTTTTTCCAGAGGGGGAGAGGGCGCAGATCTTTTTTCGCCCTTCGCCTGATTTTTTGGGGTATCTCCCAGAGAGGCCGAACGTGGTCTCTGGAAGATCCCCAATTTCTTCATAGCGGGGTGAGATTCCATTTTCTTCTGGAATTTCACCCCGCTCTCCAGGAGGCACTTGTGGGTGTTGAGCATGCCGCTCAACACCTCAGTTGCCTCGTTCATCGAGTCTTTAACGAAGCCAGGGTTATTCCTCAGCATACCCTGTTGTATAACGCTGAGGGCCCTGGCTAACCTTTCCATTTTTTCATTTTGCTCCTTCAGGAGCTGAAGGACGTCTTGCCATCCCTCAGCTCCTGTAGGAGTGTGTGAGTGCGCATCTGGCGCCTTCACCTTTCCATGTCCTTTATTTTTTTCAGAGTTCATATTTGTTTTTCTCGTGTCTTAAGACGTTTCGCCCATCATGCGAGCCCTACCGCAGTAGGGCTACTATCCCCGCCTGTATAGATCCCTAGTTATATGCACCGAAACCGAGAAGCGGCTTATCGGAGGTCGATCCTATCGGCACATTAAATGAAGCTAGCAAAAAAGGTTACGGGATAGGCCCGCGCCATAATGATGCTAAAGGTTTAACGTCACCCGTATCGACCGAGCGGTGCCTGGTCCGCCCCAACACCTGACTCGGACTTCAGGCTAGACGGTGTGCGATTTATCCTACCCAGCGTCGGATATAAGGAAATACTGACCAGGTAATCCTTCATTCCTGCGCCCGGACTCCATGATTTCAACCCCGACATTGGCTCCAGACAGTAGGATCGTGAGCGGTTTTCCCAGATTGACATGTGGTTTCACGGGATCTTAGCCCTTCGCGGTCGAATACCGGAGGGACTTACGGTTACCCATATTACTTCCACAGAGGTGAGGTACTGACATCGCGTCCTACCCTGGTCGAGAGGCTACTACTCCTCCCTTGGCTAGTCTATCGGGAATATCCACCAGGCGCCGGCCGCAGCCCCATTCACTCAGCGTCCCATTCATTCTGGTGTGTGTGGGTGTCGGTGTCGTGCATGTGATTGTAGTGTGACCGCAAGAGCGCACGCGGGAAGGTCAGCGTCATCGCCGCATACGCATTTGGGGCGATACCCCGATTAAGGGGCCCCCCGCATTCACTCCGTGTACGTTCATTCGGCATCAAGAGACCTGTTCAAGGTCCCCTGATGCTTTCGCTCCACACCGCGTCCTCACGTGCCTGAAAGTCGCAGAACAACCGTCGTGGCACGTGCGCCCGGCAGGCCCATCACTAGGGAAAAGCCCGTCTATAGGGCTCCCTTGGCAGCCATTCTGACGGCAACAGCCCTACTGCTGGCAGAGTCCTTGCGGCTACTACCGTTGGTGGGCTGCAGGACGCGTCTGCTCCGTGCTTGGACTCATGCGTTCACCTCGGCGAGACCCTGCCCGCCCACAGAACGCTCTCTTGGTTGTTAGGTGTGTTGTGTCATGTCGCTGTCTGTTTGCCCCCTTCTCCTTTCGCATCCGGGCTTGGGACCGGCAATGGCGGAGTTAGGTCATTCATACTGACAATGGTTCGGAATTTGTCAATCATATTATGCAATCTTTTAGTGAGGAATTTAATATTCATTTATCAACAATCCCTCCCTATCATCCACAAGCCAATCCAGTAGAACGTGTAAACCGTGTGTTCAAAACCATGATATTTTCCTTTATTGATAAAGATCACAGAACTTGGGAAATACATATATCTGAATTTCGGTATGCATATAATACGGCATATCATTCTTCTTTAAAGACTTCCCCTTCATTTTTAAATTATGGTAGAGATCCTAAATATATTGTTTCTCTGCGTCGTACTGTAGAATCTAAATTAGCAATTGAACCCCAGTCATCCGAGCTTTGGAAGGAAAGAATGAAGAAAATACAAGTCATGAAAGATTGGATCATTAGAAATTTCGATAAGGCTCATCAAAAACAATCTAAGCAATATAATTTACGTCGACGTCAATTTCTTTTTTTATTAGGAGATTTAGTTCTGAATAGAAATAAAATACAATCATCTAAAGTAATAAATATTGCTGCTAAATTAAATCCTAAATTTGTGGGTCCTTTTAAAATGATTGAGATTCTCTCCCCAACAGTTTATGAGATTGGAGATTTGACTGAAAATAAAATAAATAAAGTTCACATAAAAGATTTGAAACCCTTTATCCCTAGCGATTAGGATATAGATATAATTTACTTCTCTTAAATTATTTTTTTTATAGATCCCTGAATTTTGGCAGATCCTTCATCCCACATAAAATAATAAAATATATTAATCAATGGAAGGCGCAGAAACAATCCCATTTGAAGTATTTCAAGACCTCAGGAATAAATATGTTAGATTATTAAAGGATTATCGATCTTTGAAGAATAAATATGATGTATTAATTGAGCCTGAAGAAATTGTTGCAGAATGGACTCAAGAGGATGAAATCAAGGCAGCGCGATATTCCGCATGGGAATATATAAAGCCATTTAGTCGAATATTAACAAAAATTAGTATTCAACACCCACAATTAATCAGGATATTAGGAAAAGCCCATGTTGCAGAGGATGAGTTTAGGAATGTTATGGCACCAGCTCGAAATATCAGAGGAATTTGTGTATCTGATGCTACAACTCAAACCCTAAGTGGATTTGGAAACCCAGATAAAAATAATATTGAGATCCAAGCTTCGCCAGAAATTTATGAATTTTCCAACTCTCTCCCCGTAACATCAAATCAGGTTTCAACAGTTCCAGAATTTTTAAGCTCTCTTAACCTTGAATCGACACCTAAAAATAATTTCAACTTAACTTCATCACATTAATCTAGTTCTGAATCACTAGAAATTATAGATGCTCCTATATATATACAAGTAGATCCAATTTTTTAAAGCTAATCCTCGTCCTGTGTCTAAGAAAAATAAAAATGAAAATAAATAAAAAATCCCATCATTATTTGAATTCAAATTTGACGCCCCAACAGAAATTGATGAGTCAACAATTAAATGGTATAAGGAAACAGCATGACAAGAATGTTGGAAATGTGGCAGTTCACTTCATAAATTCAATGATTGTGATGAGCATCAAACCCAAATCTTTTGCTACAATTGTGGTGAGCCTG
Organism: Diplolepis rosae; assembly: GCA_030998225.1. Taxonomy (NCBI): domain Eukaryota; kingdom Metazoa; phylum Arthropoda; class Insecta; order Hymenoptera; family Diplolepididae; genus Diplolepis; species Diplolepis rosae. The sequence goes on from JAPYXD010000082.1 coordinate 585,208, forward strand.
GAGTTACTATATTGACTTGTCCAGATTGTCCAAATAAAAAAAAAATGATTTTCTCTCTTTGTTTTGTTCTAATTATTATTTGGTTCAGTCATGGAGTTCCGTGTAACGCTGTTTAGCTTCCTTCTGATTTTCACATTATATCTAGCCTGTTGATTAGATCGTTCTTGTTTTCTAAATTTTGAATTATGTATTAAATTCTGCAACCTCTTGGATACAAGTCCGTATTGAGTAATATTGTTAAAATTACTAACGTCATGTTTTAAGAAATCAATAAGTCATATTTTCACAATGATAAAAACGGAAAATTGTATCGAATCACTCTTTAATATAATATTGATTAGTAAGTGCTGCACAGCAGATTAATTTAAGTTACACATGTAAGTTACAATAAAAGTATACTACTGTGGGCAAAAACTAAGGTGAATTCTGTTATAAAATGAAAAATCTTTATTTACTTATCCAAATCCATTCTATCTCCTTCAAAGTAATCCCCTGCCGATATAATGCACTTATGCTAATAATTTTTCCAATCGTCGAAACACTTGTTAAATTCGATTTCCGGAATTGCCTTCAAAGCCTTCTTCGATTCGGCTTGGTATCCCTTCAATCGTGTCAAAACGGTGTCCTCAGAGTGGTCTTCTGAGTTTGGGGAATAGGCAGACGTCACACGGAGCCAAATCAGGCGAATATGGTGGTTGTGGAACGATATGCGTTGAGTTTTTGGCGAAATGGTCACGAAGAACGAGTGCAGTGTGAGACGGCGCATTATCGTGATGCAAAAACCACGAGTTGTCTGCCCAAACAGTTGTCTTTTGAAACAGTGTCGAGTGATCCTCTTGAAATGCGAATAGTGTCAGCAAAGTCTCTAATTGTCAATCGACGATTTTTGTGCACTAATTCTTTGATTTGATTGACGTATTGCTCGTCAGTTAGATGTTGATGGTCGTCCGGGGCGTTCCAAGTCATCAACACGTTCTCTGCCCTTTTTGAAGTCTTTGTACCACTTATAAACATTTTTCTGCGACATGGTCAAATCGCCGAAAGCCTTCTGCAACATTCTGAACGTTTCCGCAACTGAAACTTCATTCGCAAACAAATTTAATGGCACTTCTTTGCTCAACAAATTCGAAAAAATCACTTTTAGTCGTTTAGAAAACACAAGCGTAACTATGTAACAAATGATGACATTGGCATGAAATTTGGCACAGATGTCAGTAACAGTAGGAACAACATAAAAATAGAAGAGTTTGCTTGAATCGGTTAGCCCGCGAAGTTTAAATTGAAAATTCACCTTAGTTTTGGCCCACAGTAGTATTATAAAAGTTCATGTAATATTATTTTTTCTCAAACTTCTCATTTTATAATTAGTTTTTACATAATTTTTCAGCAATTCGCGTGAAACAGTCAAAGAATAGAGTAATAAAATTTTGTTGTTCTTAATTACAAACTACTTTATAGGCATTTTTTTCTTATTATAGCTACCTTTCTTTAAGGGGTAACATCATTGTAAACGCCAAAAAAACACGTTTTTTCAAGAATTCTTTTTGAAGGAAGGAAAGGGAATACAATTATAATGATTTGGGAAGCTTTATTCACCAGGTCTAGAAGTATGAAACCGGAATTTCCCTATTGATGGTGCTTGCCATCAGTTTAGGGAGCGTACGACCGCATCTGCAGCGCCATCTTCTCCCCCCAGCAGCTGAGAAAGATTTTCAGTAGTCAACAACCCAAGTTCGATATACCAGTGTATTTACTACAAGCATCAACATGTCGAGTTTTGTGCCTACGAACTACGATTTGCGGACAGCACTAGTTTTTTGTTATCACTTGAAGAAAACTGCTGCAGAATCTCATCGAATGCTTGTCGAAGCTTACAGTGAACATGCTCTTGGCAAATCACAGTGTTTCGAGTGGTTTAAAAAATTCAAAAGTGGTAATTTTGATGTGAGAAACGAAGATTGTGGAAAACCACCGAAAAAGTTCGAAGACTGGGATCAGAAGGGTTATCTATTATGAGCTGCTAAAACCTGGTGAAACTGTTAACACGAATCGCTACCAACAGTAAATGATCGATTTAAATCGAGCATTACAAGAAAAACGACCGGATTATCGAAGAAGGCAACACAAAGTCATTTTTCTTCACGATAATGCCCCATCACACACAGCGAAACGGGTCAAGGAAACGATCGAGACGTTCAGTTGGGAAATACTGGCACATGCCGCTTATTCACCAGACTTGGCTCCGTCGGATTACCATTTGTTCTCATCACTGGGCCACGCTCTCGCTGAACAACGCTTCACTTCGTACGAAAATGTACGAGAATGGCTGGACAACTTGTTTAATTTAAGAAACGAACAGTTTTATTGGTGTGGCATACATCACCTTCCGGAGAGGTGGAAAAATGTGTAAATAGCAATGGAGATCACTTTGAATAGAATATTTTTGATCATTTTCATGCAACAGACGTGTAACTTTTGCAAAAAATTCCGGTTTCATACTTCTAGACCTGGTATATATGTGTCGCGATCTAAAGAAAGAGCCCTAAGAAGCCAAGCGTAGATTTTCGAGGAGAAGCAGGAGAAGTGGCGACGAGCCGATAGAGCTCTTCCGATATTTCTCTCTTCTTTCAATACGCATACTTGTACAGGTTTATAGTCTGTGTCAGTTCAGGCGTCTTCGGAAAGAAAGACAGAGTATCCACACTCGCAGCATTCGTGTATGTGTATGTGATCTCTCTCTTCTTTCAATACGCATACTTGTACAGGTTTATAGTCTGTCAGTTCAGGCGTCTTCGGAAAGAAAGACAGAGTATCCACACTCGCAGCATTCGTGTATGTGTATGTGATGAGAGAGAAGTTTCGATTGCTTTCCCGAATGACAATGTTTGAAGCCTCGTAACGAACAAACTATTAATGATAGAATTTTTTTAACTACACTATCTTGAAGAGCAGCTTTAAATGTATGTAAAACGTTGAAAATCGGAAAATCGATTTTTGACTTCTTAGGGACTTTTCTTCAATCGCATCACATATTGAAATGAAAAATTAGAAATGAAGAAATGCCATCAATCGGATCTACCTCTTTATTCAAAAAAAGAATTAAAATTCCTCTAGCGTTCGACCCTCAATTTGAGAGTCAAACTCTCGGATAAAGAATTTCATGATAAAAATTTTGAGATAGTTAAAAAAAAGACTTTACAATAATAATTTTTCTAAAAAATTTGTTCTTGGTCACATAAAAAAAATTATTTAACATTAGTAGTAAAAAAATAATCCAACAGAGTCGTCACGTAATTTTACTTCTGAGAGTATTCTTTGTGTACCTTATATTGAAGTTTTATCAGAAAGACTGAATAAAATTTTTTCTAAACATAACATTAATGTTGTCTATTCTGTTAAAAATCAAAAGAATTCTAAACTGATTATTAAAGGGAAAGATAATCTTCCAAAAGATGATAGGATAAATCTGGTCTATAAAATTGAATGTGACAATTGCCCAACTGTTTATGTTGGTCAAACTAAACGCAAGATTTCTTCGAGAATTAGGGAATATTTTAATAAAATTTCACATCGTTATCAACAAATTAGTGTAGTCTCTGAGAATCGGTTGGAGAAAAACCATGATTTTAGGTGGAATGATGTGAAAATCCTGGATAATGAACCTAATTGGAAAAAAACGTTAATTTCCGAAATGATCCACATAAAAACTAACCCTTCCAATATAAATAAAAGACAGGACCCTGAAGGTTTGAATCCGTTATATGATTCCTTAATTAAAAAATTGGTGAAACTGAAATAATTTGATTTAATTCATTTTTATATTAAAAAGTTTTATTCTCGATATTGCCATCTTATTTCTTGTTCTTCGACCTCTCTGTTTCTCATCCTCGATTGTATTTGTTTAATTTTAAGTTAGTGTCCGCTTGACTTCGACCATGATATGTGCTGGTCGTTATACGTAGTTTTTAATTTTAATTAATTTTTATCAATTTTATTTATCGACATTTTATGAAAAATAAGTGTTTTGGACATGATGTATCTGCTGACTCTTTTATGTAAGTTCTGTTTTTATTGTTAAAAATATTTCGTATTTACTTTTCATTGTGATGAATGTTCAAATAATTTTAGAATTTATATGATTTTTTGCCAGCTCTTGAAAAGGACTCAAATTGAGGGTCGAAAGCTAGAGGAATTTTAATTCTTTTTTTAAATAAAGAGGTAGATCAGATTGATGGCATTTCTTCATTTATATCAAATCTTAACCGATCATTATTTAGACTATGAAAAATTACAAATTTTCAATAATAAATGTTACAAAATGGCAGCCCTGGAGAAATTTCCGTAATGTGTGTTTTCTTGGAGGAGCTCCGCGGCACGCAGAACACAGGATGCAAAATTTAATCTGGAACAAAATAAATTTTTTTTCTTAATCTACCTGAGAATAGCTAGAGAAAAACGTAGGAGATTTAAAAAATATTGATTTTTGTGTAATTGGCAAGCATTTGAAAAAAAACTCATTTTTTGTTGAAACACGCCTCCTTTGCTGCATCCGCCAGTGCCCGCTCAGCGTATTGAATGCGCTTAGCATCGCTTTCAACACAAAAATTGTAAGATTGTGCCCCAATTTCCATTTCTAAAACTTGCATAATTCTCAAAACATTTTTCAGTCCATCATTGAAATTGGATACGGTGATATCCGTTGCAATATTTAAAATTTTTTTGACACTAGAATAAGCTTTCGGAGCCAAATTCCACACTGCCACGTTAAAGCTTTTGTTACTATTTTGAGTAAATCCTCTCAAGCAACGGTTTAATAATTCGTCTTTTCTCAGGTCGTCATAAACGGGTTTAATGGCTTTAAAAACTTCTTGTGGAAGCGGTGGCTTATGATGGTAATCGCTCACAGCACCTGCTGCTTGCCCGGCACGCTCGGTAAAAGGGGTCGAAATTTCAATGAAATCGATTTCGAACACGTATAAAACCTTTTGTCCTTTATTCTACAAGGTTCAAAGAATTTTTTAAGCTAATAAAAAATAATCGATTTTTTGAAATTTCTACAGTGGTGTTACCCCTCAAAAAAAAAGTATTCCAGCACGCCATCCTTCGAAAAGTTTTGCCAATAATAGAGTAAATAACGAATTACCAGTTTTACCTCTGATTTACCAAATTACGGTAAGAAATTACCAGTGATCAAAAAATGACAGTAACGGCACATCACTACTCACGCGCCATGTTCACTAGACTTAGCTCTTTCTGATTATCGCTTATTTCAATTGATATAGCAGAGACTTTCAGAACAGCAATTCAAATCTTACGAAAAGGTCATGAATTAAATCGATGAATGGTTAGCGTCAAAAGACGAGCGTTAGTATTAAGACGGAATTCACCAGTTACCAAAAATATAGGAAAAAGTCATAGCTAGTGATGATCAATACGATGATTATTGAATTCATTCAATTTGTTATTTAAATTTCATGTGCAAACACCTATAAGTCAGTCTAATCCTAGCGGATAGTTGAATTGGACATAAAATAAGTCTTTTTGACCATGTCGAGAAAATTTAACCACAATCAACACTCACCAGTCATTCAAACGAATATCCGCTTTGTGACATAGTGATTATTTCTATGCTTTGGGATCCCTTGCATAATATGTTGATATTTTATAGCGGTTGTAAAGAGAAGGCAATTCGTGGAAACGAGCATATTTCTTTTTTGTATTGAGCTTTATAAAGTCAAACACGTAATAAACGATTCAAAGCTGAATGTACGTTCACACGGCAGTTTTGCTGGCGAATTGACGCGTGTATTCCTGAGTGGAAATGTGCATAACACAAATGTGAATCTCGTGGAGAGCGTGTTAATGGAAAGCAACAAACATTTATTTATGTAAATCCTTGTCAATCGACTAATCTGACACGTTAAAAAGGATTAGGTCGATATATATTGTACATACATGTATATATATATATGTCATAAGAGTGGAATTTAAATGCGATTCCCTATTACCGGACGCATCTATGGGATCAATATGGTCCGAGGAACCTATCGAATCGTTCAATTAGTGCGCTCGTCCAACCGTTGAAATCTGTGATCAATAGCACTCGGATGTGTTTATAAATGATCGTATTAAGCGTGCCATGTAACGTGTGTCGTGGGCTGCTACATTATACCAGGATATGAGGTGCACATCACATAACTAACCTCATCTACACAAGACATATTATATATTTCATAAAGTTTTGAAACTTCCTTGTTCAACAAATTATAACTTTTTACCGTATAGTGAATTGTTTATACCACCTAAATTAACACTCAACTTTAAAGCTGCATAAATTTTGTGCCAAATAATAAATTAAAAATGGATAAATAAATCAAATTTCCCGCGAATTCAACATAAAATTCTGTAATAAGTTTTTGTTAGAAAATCTATAAACTTATATTTTTCAAGTTTACAAATTAATTCACAACAATTAATTACTTAACTTAAAAAATTATATATATTTAATCACTATTGTAGTGCAAAAGTACAACGCAGCGAGTTTTATCCTTCAAAGAGACAATATGTCATTGCAGTCCAAGAAAATCAATACCAGTTTTAGAAAAAATATTTACTGAAGCCTCGATAGCGAAATTAGTAACATGTTCTGATATAAGATCAAAGAATTTTTAGTACAAATCAGGTCGAGGTCAGTTATTTCTTGAATAAGTTCTAGGCTAAAGGTTGACAAACTTCAATTTTTAAATTTTGTCAAATATAATATCATCGTGTCTCGCTTACTCTCATTTGTTTACATCCGCACTTTGCCATGGTCAAAAGAGTCAGACACATTAAATCATCGATTTTCAGGCTATAGATCAATTGGACCACATGACGTCGGTAATTGCAATTAAGGTAGTTCGTTCACGAAAATTAGATTTCAGGCAAAAATAGATAATTTTGCTTTCAAGAATAGCAATATTATTATTGAAGGGCTAATTTGAAAGAGAAAAGATTATTTTTCATGAAAAAAATTTGAAACACAAAAAAATAATTGTATTAATAAATAAATTATATATATATTTATTTTATTTTCGAAAATTGGAAGCGGTCGAGTTGTAGAGAATCTTTTTCCTAGAGAAATAAACCGTGATTTATTAGAATCGCATCATTTTTAAAAATTTGGCTCGAAGCGATAAGAAAATAAGTTTGGGCAAAGATAAAGGTTATAATTGAAATTATTTTTTAGCGTTTCCAATTTTTTTCATGAAAAATAATCTTTTCTCTTTCAAATCAGCCCTTCAATAATAATATTGCTATTCTTGAAAGCAAAATTATCTACTACTGTGATCGAATTGAAAGGTGAATTTTAAATTTAAACTTCCCGGGATTTTCGAAACTGAAATTTTTTTCCATAAGTTGGTAGTACTGTTAGTGACATCTGTGCCAAATTTCACATCAAAATATTCATTAGTGTGAAGCTGTTCGCAGAAAAAGGCCGGATTTATGGGACAACAACTCTTGGCATGATAATGCACCATCACATACGGCACTGGTTTTACGCGATCATTTCGTCAAAACTTCAACAAATATCGTTCCCCAACCACCGTATTCACCTGATTTAGCTCCGTGTGACTTCTGGTTGTTCAGAAAACTCAAGAGACTGCTCCGGGGACACCGTTTTGACTCGATTGAGGAGATAAAAACCGAATCGCTGAAGGCTCTGAAGACAATTCCGGAAATCGAATTTAACAAGTGTTTCGACGATTGGAAAAAACGTTGGCATAAGTGCATTATATCGGAAGGGGATTACTTTGAAGGGGATGAAATTGATTTGGCTAAATAAATAAAGATTTTTCATTTTATAACAAAATTCACCTTTCAATTTGATCACAGTAATATTTTTTCCTGAGGTCTAATTTTCGTGAACGAACTACCTTAAATTTTGTGAGGCTATGGACAAAATAATGACTAAAATGGATGTTCGGCACCAGACAGACGTGACTAAAAGAGCCAAGAAGGTCTGTCTAGTATCTGTAGAATCCATGGTCTTAAGGGGTTAGGGTCAAGTAGGAGGCCGGAAAAAAGCTTCTTTACCAATTTTCTTTGAAGACTGGTTTATTTATTTTATAAACAATGTTTCTTGAATCAGACAATACATGTTCCAAGAAGGTAAAATAATTTTTTCAAAATAACGCTCATCTTTCAAGTATAAAACAAAAATAATCGAAATAAAAATTTCTTTATTCACCCACTAAATATTGACATATTAAATAAATGATTTAAATATCAAAGCGATGGGTTGAGTTGTTCCGGAAGTATTGTAGGAGTCAATTATGAAAAAGTGGTTGTGAGAAAAAGCGTGTAAAGTGAAATATTAGTGAATTTTAATCAGCATAATATATTATTTTGTGTGCAAAAACTTGAATTTGAATTTGACATTGAAGACAAGGAACGTCGCAGAAGGCCGAAAGTGTACGAAGACGCGGAATTGGAAGCACAATCAGATCAAGATCCGTGCCAAACGCAAGAAGAACAATACGATGGACAATACTTCGAATAAATCATAAGGTTCCGTTCATTCACAATAAATGCCCAATTTTCAATGAAAAACGGCGGGAACTTATTTGTACACCTGATAGAATTATTTTCTGAATATGAAAAAGCGCTTTTTAGATTTTAGAAATTCGGCTGAACGCTACAAAAATTAAAATGTTTCACTGCACTTTCTAATGACTTTCCACAAATAGCGAGATCGATAAATTGGCTAGATCATATGGGCCTTGTGTACACTCGAAACGAAATCGTTATACTTGTAATTTAAATGGACCTTCATTTTTTCTGTCTAAAGAGAATGTAAGAATCGAAGACTATTATTATTTCATATGCAACATTGTTACAGCGAAGTTCAGCGAACACTTTCAGGTATATAAAGTCGAAAATAAAAAAAATTTCGCCATTATTTTATTTAATAATATCGACGATATTACGTTCATGACTCGCCTTCCAACAAGGAACGATTATATTCCATCAAAGTGGTGAACGTGATGATTCAAGATTTTATAAATTGTATAAAAATTGTAAAAAATATATTATATAAACTTGTATCAAATATAATTCATCAAAATAAATTAATGATATTATTAATTGAAGATATATGTTGATGTTAATAGTTGGCTTTAGGGCCCAAGGTTAATAAAAACTCAAAGTTTTACACAATCCGACATTTCAGCTCTGATCGGAGCCCTCATCAGTGATTTATTATGAATCTAGAAACTACAAAAAAAGGTTTCCAACATAGAATTTCTTTCATACAATATTTAAAGTAATCAACATTTCTATTTTTTACAAGTTGTCGAAGAAACTTTGAAATTACTTCAAGGTAAATATTTCTTTCACATAACGTAAATCTCTGAATACTAGAAAAACATTTTTAAAAAGGAGGAAGAAAATTAACAATTTTTGCTCAAATATGTAAGTATCAGCAAATCCACCACGAAGCCACCAATCAGCGAGCGACTTGCTGAAATTCAATCAGATATCATCTGATTTTCAAAAATTCCTCAGGATCAAAGATCCTCAAAATAAATGTTTTTTAAAATTTTTCAAAATGTTTCTTCTTGTTTTTTCGAGTGCAAAGTGCAGGTGACACTCTTAGCTTGACCAGTTTTATTCAGACATAGGCTCAAGTAATAAAAGAAATCACACATTTTAATTGCTAGTGAAAAAGACACCATTTAGCAATTTGCGCTGATCCTTCGCAAAAATTCGTGACACCCGCAAGACTCAATTCTGTAGAAAAAATACAGAGTAGTGTGGACGGTACTACTCTTTACTGTACTGGCGTTTGTGCGACTAACACGATTGGTTACTGCCGAAAAAAGAATGGTTCGTGTCAAGACAGTAACCAGTAGTGTTATACCTTTTTTTCTTGGCTACATGATTGAGTCGTGTAGAAAAAAGTAACTACAGGATAGTAGGATAGTAGGATTTTCTCCGTGTATACTCAACCATAAATTCACAATGTAAAATTAAGAAATTGAAATTTAAGAATTGACGATCTTCATTTCCAATATTAAATAAGGACTTAAGGGGGGAACCTGGTTTAGAACGCCGAAAATTGCATGATATTCGGCACAGTTTTTTAGGCTGTCTAATTTATAAAATGCTTCAAGTACTGTTGAAGTAGGTCATAGGTACACAAATCTTGCAGAAAAAATTTATTTTTATTTTATTCGATAATCTTTAGCAATAAAAATTCGTATTTGTTTGGGGCACTACTCGCTTGAAAATTCTCCACTGCGTACATGATAGCGATCGTCCTTTTTATCTGAAACATTAAAACCAAAATTTTTTTTGCACTTTAGGAGTTTATCTTCTATTTAAACCTAAGAAATTTATTAAAATGTTGAAAATTGCAAATTTTATGAGTGTTTAAAAAAAATTCGCGTTTTACTGACGAAATTTTGAGATAATTAACAAAAAATCGTTATTAAAAAAAAAAAATTTATGTGATTTTTTAGGTTCTCATAGAAGCCTACACTTTCAGCTCTAAAAAGAGCTATCACTTATAAAAATGCGGTAATTACAACATTCTTAATCGTGTATGCAGTGCAGGAAAACGCTGTTTCGAGAAAATTGCGTTCAAAGTTTTTTCCAAAAGTTAATTGTATATATTTCAAACTCACCAACACCAAATGCTAGTTTGCTATTCCTGCTCCATACATTAGTCCTTCAACTTCTTCGTAAAACTCATTTTGAGCCAAAAGTGAGATGACTTTCAAAAAATTGATTTTTTTTACCCTCTAAACCAGGTTCCCCCCTTAACACAAACAATATTTTCGTATGCTAATCAATTTAAAATTTACAAAAATTTCTATAACGATATTAAAATGATAAAGTAATATTTATATCTATATAAATAATTGAAATGAATAATTTTGATCCCAAATTAAAATGAAATTGAAGCCTTCACGAGAATCTTATAAAATGTCAAGGATTTTGCATAGTCACGCTCCATTTCGATTTTGTAACAGATAAGGTAGTCGCAATGGTAAAGAAAACTTACTATTTCAGTCACGAGCGCGGTTTACGTGAGGACTGTCTCTTGTTTCCACCCTCGATCCTCCCTACTCGACTTTTAGTAATGAACATACGCATCCAGAGACCATAAAGTTTAAGCAATGAATGAATTTTCGCTCTCACCCAGTTTGCAGACTGACGTTGTCACTTGCAGAACGGCCTATGGCTTGTCTTCTCTATCTGTAATATCTCTATGGATTTACTGCGTCGATCATGGCGTAGTTTAATACGTTGGAATTTTCAATAGGGAATGAAAATCGGATTTTCAACAGAGGCGCTATAAAAACACTTTTTTTACCGTGTTTGTAATCCGTTCTTCAGGTGATAAAATAAAATTAACTAAAAATATTCAAGAAAAATAAGTTCAATAAATATTCGTGTCCGAATCGAGCGAAATATGTAGCTCTTTCATGAAAAGTTGTCTGCTACGACTACAGCTCAGATAGACTATTTTAATTTTGATAATGGAAAAAATTGTTTCGAAATATTTTTCTAAAATTGAACTTTTGTTATTATTTTTCAAACCAAAAGTAGTCTATCTATATCTTTATTTGGTCTTCTTTGTCATGTCCAAAAATTTTAAAACGAGAATTTGTATTTTACACATAAACGTGTAGAAACATTAAATTAAGCAAATTAGCAAATTTATTAAGATCACGTGCCTTCAAGGATATAAAAATGGAATATTCTAATATTCATGTGTTTGGCAATCACGAATGAGAAAATTCATCTTGCGAAACTCAACCTTGAAAAAAAGTTGATTTCAACGATTGATAAATGCAAATGATAAAAAATTAGCAATTTTATGAGTACAATAAACTTGTACCTACAACTGAAAAAAATTTCAAGTGTTTATTTTAAATACGTTCCCCAAAAAAAATTTCTAAAAGAAGCACGTTTTTTCGGCCGAACAAAGTAGAAACCCCCCTTAACATGTTAAAAATCACCAAAAGTAAGAAAATCTGAACTAGTACAACAAGTTTTGAATCACTAATTTAGTAGCATGAAGGAAATGAAGAAGTATTTAATAGCTTTTTTCGAATATGTATCTTAAATTATAGTTTTTTTGCAACAGTGTATCCATGGATCCTACCTATTCTATCTCTGTTCACTAATATAGGCAATCTGGTACTGAACAGGCTCTGACGTCAATACGTGAACCAAATTGGATGAGCCGTTTCATCCGAGACCACAGTCAAGCTGATTTTTGCACATTTCAAAGTTACAGAGCTTATGAACGAAACAGTTCTCATCATGCTGGTAAGAAGCACTATAATAGGTGAATCGTTTCAGCGTAGCACACTACACCATTAGTAGTAAAGCTTCGCTTTATTCAGGCGAAGGTAACGGAGCCACTGCTCGGTAAGAAGGTAGGCATTGTAATGACAAGATCTGGAAAGAAACGAAATCGAGAATGAAACTTTGAATGCATTTAAATTCCTAGGCATTAAAAGGCATTCAAAAGTTTCATTCTTGATTCCGTTTCTTTTCAGATTTTGACATTTCAGTGCCATTTAATGACCACCTTCTTACCCATGGGTGAACATATCAAAATTTACCCGCTGCGCGGGCACATTTTCTTGACGCGACTAGTGCGCGGTTTGATTATCGCGCTTTCGCTCGCTATTATGTAATCTTTACACATGCTTAAATTTATTCCTCATTGTGAGACAACTTCTATTTTTAAGTAAAGGATGTTGAATCTGTTTTTAGGGATTTCAGGAATTGAAACGATAATTATGCGTGCAATCAGAAAGTGGTGAAAAGAAAATTCGTATTTTTTTTTAATTGAAGAATTTTTCTCATAAACATTATTCTTGTACATAGCACAGTTTGGACGAGAAACTATCCCCTGAGGCCTTAAAAAATTATGTGAAAACACAATTGCCCAACCTGATAGGTCTTCCGAAAGTTATCATGGTCACAGACGACGGCAACGGCGACAAACAGAGACCATCATAAAACTCGGTTTTTTTCACTTAATTGGTCTCAAAACATAGAGATTTGATGAAAATTTTGGTAATCGAATGTTGCGTGAAACCAATACTTTCTCATTATGATGAGAATGTATAAATTGTTTCCATTTATATCACAATGTTAAAAACTGAGACAGGAATTTTCCAAGAAACGTAATACACGATGCATCGATCAAAAACTTTAGAAGTTTGGGTTATTTTGCTTAACAGAAACAATTGGTAATCAATTTGGGTTTCCAAATTTATTCTGACAACCATAAGACAAAATTAATATTCACTAAATTTATAATGAAAAATATCGTATGCATCATGTAATTACATGCGTGCTTCACTTCCCTGGTGAAAGAATCGGATTCGAATTCATTTCAAGCTGATCAGAATTATTTTGTTTCATTCCGCTTTCTGTATCTGAGCCAATGCAAATCATTCCGAACCAATCCTAAACACGTTTTTTATCTCGTTTGCTGGAAAACGGTCAAAAGTCAATCCGACGTAATCCAAGGCATCAATCCGAATGAATCCGAACTTGGATTAATCCAAACCGAATTTTCAATCAGAATTAATCCGAATAATTCCGTCCTCCGATTCATTAGGATGGATCGGATTGATTTGGATTCATTCAGATTAATGCCTCGGATTAAATCGGAATACTATTGTGGGCAAAAACTAAGGTGAATTTTTAATTTAAACTTTGTGGGCTAACCGATTAGGGCAAACTCTTTTATTTTTAAGTTGGTCCTACTGTAACTGACATCTGTGCTAAATTTCATGTCAATGTCATCATTTGTTACATAGTTACGCTTGTGTTTTCTAAACGACTAAAGGTGATTTTTTCGATTTTTACAATGTGAATTTCTTGAGCAAAGAATCACCATTAAATTTTGTTTGCGAAATGAAATTTCAGTTGCGGAAACGTTCAGAATGTTTCAGAAGGCCTTCGGTGATTTGAACATGTCGCAGAAAATTGTTTATAAGTGATACAAAGACTTCAAAGAAGGCAGAGAACGTGTTGATGACTTGGAACGACCCGGACGACCATCAACATCAACTGACGAGAAACATGTCAATCAAATTAAAGAATTAGTGCAAAAAAATCGTCGATTGACAATTAGAGACCTTGCTGACACTATTGGCATTGCAAGAGGACCACTCAACACCGTTTCAAAAGATATTTCGGGCAGACAACTCGTGGTTTTTGCATCACGATAATGCGCCGTCTCACACTGTACTCGTTTTTCGTGACCATTCCGCCAAAAACTCAACGCATATCGTTCCACAACCACCATATTCGCCTGATTTGCCTCCGTGTGACTTCTGGCTATTTCCCAAACTCAAAACACCACTCTAAGGACAACGTTTTGACACGATTGAACAGATACAAGCTGAATCGAAGAAGGCTTCGAAGGCAATTCCAGAAATCGAATTTAACAAGTGTTTCGACGATTGGAAAAAACGTTAGCATAAGTGCATCATATCGGAGGGGATTACTTTGAAGGGGATGAAATTGATTTGGATAAATAACTAAAGATTTTTCATTTTATAACAAAATTCACCGTAGTGTTTGGCCACATCAGTACTTCGTTTGGGTTATTTCTCGAAATAATTGAATTAATAATGAAAATAATAATTTATGAATAATAATATAATAGTATATTATGTGCCTAGGCGCATAATGAGGGTTATTACGCGACGAACGACAATGCTCGCAGGAGTTCGAAGCCGAGGCAAAGCCGAGACGAAGCCGAGGTGCGATCAGTCCTGCGAGCATTTTAAGCGAGTCTCGTAACTACCCGAATTGCAATAAAGTCCACTTTATGGCCCGCTAGTAGAAAATATATATTATTGTAAAAAGTGTCGGAAGTATTAACGCCATCGCAATAAGGGAGTGAACAATACATACGCAGTCCAGCGCATTCTAGAGCATTCTTGAATTCCAAAATAGGACAAAAAGATATTTTTAGAAAAGGGCAGCAATATATTCGACACAAATGAAGTTGCGGCCATAAGCTAGAATACTATAATTTTGGAGTGACATACGAATTTTTATCAACTAAGTTTTTTGAAAAAGTAGGATAACAATAACATATTTACGGTAATTTTTATTTGTAAATAAATTACTAATGCAATAAGTGTCACAACATTTCAGCCTAGTTCTATTTATCGATTTCTTGACTTCAAAAATTAGGTACGTGCTTTTATCGTATCTGGGACATTCTTTTACAAATTGTACACCCATTTCGAATTCAGAATTTAGATTTGCATAAAAAAATTTTTATAGCTTCTTTTTAATAAATTAACCAACACGTTGAGACGGCCCAGCCTAAAGTATCCGCCTTTTGCGAGGAAGCGGGGGCAGAATCCACGAAATTAGGCTTACCTTGAGAACAAGCAAGTTCCCACGAGACTCGCACGAAAGAATTGCGAGGTTTCATTAAGTCTTTGGTTCACAATTAATGATATACTTCCAAACCGGAAGTGAATGTGGCAAGAACGAGGCAGCCCGGTTTTCACAGACATTTTCGTTCGTATTTTCAGCGAGCGCCACACTAACCTGTGGTTGCTCCCACTCGACCGATCACTACTCAGGTCAAGCAGCTTGAGGCATGGTCGCTGGATGGGTGGGCGTCCCGCGCTCCTATTTCTTTTACTTTTTCTTTTATTATTTATTGCAGGTTCATTTATTTATATGCATGAAAGGGGTTCATTATTGATAATAAATATACAAATAAATGAACAAACACACGAGTAAATAGATGAGCGAATAAATAAATAAAGGGACGTTACCAAGGATTGGAGATGTGCAAATATAAATTTGACACAAATAAATAAATATAATAATTATAAATTAATATATTTATTATCACATCATAAATACTATGAATATTAAATAGGATAAACCAAGATAACTATTGTTACATAGTGAACATAATAAGTATTGAATATTATAAGCAAGTATTATTATAAATATTAAAAATTACAAATAATAATAAATTAGCATAGGTTTCACAAAAGTATAGATCCGTGATTAACTGGTAGCGTGCTGGGAGAGACGGCGTGGGGGAAGAACGCACTCCCAGTGAGCACACAGTATGCCTTCTCATTTCAGCGCGTACAAGTTTTCAAACACCTCCACTGGATGCAATTCGCGACTTTTTAAAATAAAAGAAACATGGTGATAATCGCGAAAACATTCTCGTTTTTCCGATACAAATCTCGATATTTAAAATGGTCGGGAAGGGGGTGAAAACATCGAATATAAATTACACGGGTTTTTGATTAAATTGGACTTGATCGCGATCGCTAATTGAGGCGCGCATATTAATTAAGGGGGGAATTTATTAAAGAGGTGGAAAACCGAGGTAACGTGCGTGGTTGCGGATCCTCGAAATTCATTCCAGGCGCGCAGCCTTCTAAGGTGAGAGCACGGCTCGACACCGAGGAATATTATTTTTTCTCTCAAATTAAGGGCTCGAGTATGTTCACCTGCATCTCACGATCAGGTGAACAACTTTGAGAACCAAATCGCACATGTCTCCCGGACCTCCTTAGAGCTAGGGACTTTTTGGATTTTATTTTTATTAGCGATCGCTATTTTGATCATTGTTGGGAGATTCGTGGTGGTTTTTATTTTATTCCGCGAGATAGAGAGCAATAAGCTCGACAAAGAAGTACTGGATTGTGGTCTGCTCGGGAAGCAAGTATCCGTGCACTCACAAAAAGTGAGACTAGGAGAAAGCTCCCATCCTTGTAGATTTTTCGTGCCGAGCAGTGTCGGAGCCCTGCGGGCACTTCACTGCCACGGCGATTCCTTTTATTTTTTTATAAAATTCCTTTTGAGTCAACCAAGGTCCAGTATCGTTATTGTCAATTTTAGTGGGAGGAAAAAGCAAATAATGACCTCGTCGGGAGCATATGCTCATAATTTCCAAAATTTGAAACCGACACACACTGATGCTTTGTAAATAATAAACTTTCAAATTCAGGGTGAGGTATGGAATGGTGTATTTAAGGAATTTATGGGGTAATGAAACTGGGTCAAAGAAGGGCCTACCAGATCCAAAAAGTCAAAAAGAATATTATTTTAAGAGGTAGGAAAAACCCCAAAATTAGAACGTGTTTTTTTTTATGGCGCGACTGCGCGGAATTGTAACGAAAAACTAATCAAAGTTCTCTTTTCGGATTTTAGATACAATATCTCATAATCACGCACTGCGAAAACGAGGATTTGTGGAATTTACACTCGCTCTCTCCAAAAATTAAAAATCGTGAGTTTCTTCTGCGTTCTTACTCCTGAAATAAAGAATTTGAAGTCGCGAAATTTTCTCCCTTCGTGCCACCAAGACGTGAATCTCGAAAGTAATTTTGACCCAAAACAGGGCAAAGTTGCTGTTTGAAAATTTATAAAATCGATGTGATTAAAAATTGCAAATTTAAGGTTCAAACTAGAACGGAAAGATCGAAACTTTTTGCTGAATTAGGCGAAAATTCAGTTTCAAGATATTTAAATATTACTAAAATCGAAGTTCTAAGAGTCGAAATGTTTCAACGTGTATCGGGATTTTCGTGAAAAAATTTTTCTACTGAGGGGGAAAACATGCAAAAATTGTTTAAACAATTAATATGCTTATATCTATAGTTAATTAACAAAATAAAAATTATAAAAATATTTATCTGAAAACCTAACGTAATAAGCTAAAAAACTAAACAAACTTGAAATCGATTATTCAAACTAGAAATTATGAGTTTTAAGTACAAGAGAATTCAGCATTTTATCCAATTTTATCAAAAGTTTAAATTAATATATCTCTCAAAATTTTTTTTTTTTTAAATTCCGATACACGTGTCAATTAAATTAATAAAAAGATGCAACAGAAAAAAATTAAAGACTTTTAGAAACGTTAACATCTTTTTTTTTTAAATCCGTACAACATATAATAGAATGTCCTATCTACATCATTTTTAAATTATCAATCCTAAGAGTTCGTAAGAACCAAGTTTACTGGGATGTTTTATTACTTTTATTTTATGAATTATGAAATAATAATACTATAATAAAAATTATTAATATTATAAATTATATTAAAATATTCAGGACAACAAATCGTACTTACGTACTGATTTTAACCACCGTGCTAATAAATATTTACAAAAGTATATAATAATACTTTAATGTGATTGATTGCTTGTATATCTTTATTCTGAGGTTATGAATTTTAAAAACAGTAATCGTACTTTTTGTCTTTTACTCTTTGAAACTGTAATTTGAAAATTGTAGTCATGATAATAATTCAGATATGTATCAAGATCTGTTCTTACTAAATCTCTTCAGCGTTACAGATTTTAGAAATTTCCATGTTTAAAAGAAAATAATTCAAAATGAAGAACTTTACAATAAAAATGTTTTGAAAAACTAGGCAATTGGTTCCTGCGACTTGAAAAGAGGGACTTTTAATAGACTTAACTTTCAGCTTATTTTCCGTGTTATAATTAATTTCTCCGAATGAAATTCTATAAAAAACGGAAAGTTTGATTAATTTCATTTCCAACAAAAGAGTTTCGAACCTTTTAGATCTTCTCATTTTTAAGTGTTATAATAATAAGGTTTTTCAGGTTACTAATTCCCCAATAATATTGGTTACTCCCTCTAGGTTAAAAGAAATGGTTTCCATGATATTTTCCTTTGGGTTATATCATTTATTTTCTTTGTACAACGTGCGCCATCCTCTTAGGATTCAAAGCTGGTCCTGGAAGAAAGAAAGATAAAGCAAAACAAAAATGAGCAAAAAACCGAAATGAGGAAAAAAGAAATAGAATGGGAGAAGAATGAATAAGAGAATAGACGTTACTACAGAGTAGCACTATTATGTCCCGTGCGACGTGTGGTAGAGGCAACCATAAAAAATGTATACCAAAGGCAAGATTGCACCGTGAAGTTTAGAACAGTAAAATTATGCTGGAGCGCATTTTCTCATGTTACCAGTACAGCCTCTCAACACATAAGAGGAGAAATTTTCGGTATGTTTGTGACAAATTTTTCAGCACTGGATACTCGCTTTTTAAGCATTTCTATTTAATCAAGAGCAAGAACAAAGACTGAATATTAGACGAATTTCCAGAAGGAATTAATTAAATTATATGCTAGTTAAAATGAATTACATCAGGGTTTTGGCTTAAAGGGATCATAGATGAAATTTCAATGTGAAAATAAAGTTTACTTCAGCGAAGAATATTCGGAAAACTCAGGGATGTGAAACTAACCATTTTACACGGAGAAACATTATGTAACAATGTTGGTGATAATTAATATTTAATTTTCGCATTTTCCTGTTATAATTTAGGGAATTATGCATTCATATATGCATATTATTATTGATGCTTTTTGAGCTTAAGAATTCCTGCTTAAAATGCCAAATAGAATCCGATAGCCTTACTTTGTATTCTGTTAAATTCTATGCGGAGACTTATACGGTTTATATGTCCGACTTTTTATCTATTTCGAACTAGCTTTTAAGCGGCGATAAAAAAACATGAACTATGTTCGCTATATGGAATTTTACGTGGCCCTATCCGGCACTTTTTCAGTACTTATATTGGGAAACTATTATAAAATCAAAAACAGTTTTTGCACTGGTTCTATCTGGCTTCCAAGCGGAGGTTAGAACCGAAAGAGGTTTATAGTTTTACATAAAAGTAGTCACTCAACATAAGTTTAGAAAAAATGCTGGATAGGCTCAGACAACATTCTGTCTGGCAAATGAGTTCATATTATCCCTAATCTCTGCTTAAAAGCCAGATATAACTGAAGAAAATATCGTTTTCAGTCATAGATAAAAAGTTTTATGCGGTTCATATTTTTTCTAGAACATGTATTTTTTGCTGTTCAACCTTAGTGCGATTTGATTCTCTAAATTCAATATAACGCATATAATGTGGCGAGTACAATAATTTTGAAGAAACACTATTTCTTCTAAAAATGTTAGATTGAACATAAAAAAACTTTTCTAGTACAACCGTTTTGAAAGTCACCATACTGTAGTAACTAGTGAATAACATTAATTGGTTTGGTTTTAAAATCTATACGAAGGTAAAGAGACGGTGGCAAGAAAATCCTTCTCCCAATCACATTTTTTAGTGATACTTATTATGTAAAGCGAAATCGCTAAGTGTTCATTATTACATTTTATAATTATTTAGATTTTATTGAATAAATTTATTTGGTTTTACACAATACAGTAGTGTTGTGTACACGGAGAAAAATGGAGGGTCAGCCTGAATATCTAGAGGGTCGGGCCGACCAAATATGATGATCAACTATAGGACAGCCTTCTAGATAATCAAACTGGTCATCCGTAGAGGGTCAAAAAAAAAAAATCTATTTGATAATCGTAAAGGGTCGATTTGATCATCCTAGAGGGTCGATGTGACCATCTCAGAGGGTCAATTTGATGTTCCTAGAAAGTCGATTGAATGATTCAAGATGGTGATCTCGATTATCACAGAGAATTGACCTGATCACCCTGGAGTGTCAATATCAGTATTCCAGGTGAGAAAATTCCATTATCGCAGAGTGTCGACTCGGATATCTAAAATCATAAAAATCTCTATCACTAACAGTCAAATATGTCTTTTTTATTATTTGAAAACATTAATTAAAAATAAATATAAATATATAATATATATTCATAGTGATAGCCCCGAGTATTATGCAAATTTTAGGTATTTAATTAAGGTGCGCACTCGAAAATTGCGCGAAATATGAATTTTTTTGTAAAGTGATGCGCGTGGAATCACGATCTTCCATTGACGGCGTCGAGCGCGACTTCCGCCAATACTGTATTACTGTCTACTTTTTCGAGAACGTTATTATCAGAAAGTGATAAGAAGTGATTATTCATTGCTTATATTATGTACATATTAATATTAATATATTATGTTGATATGAATTTGCATCTTACGGCTTTCAGAAGTGCCAAAGATAATTCGAAAACCGGCAATTTCGTCGTTACTTTTTAAATCTGAATCAGTCAAAATCTACTGATTTTCGGTCAAATTTCACTGATTACTTCAGTGGAAATCAACTGATTTAACAGTGAAAAATACTTTTTTAACTGATTCAATCAGTGAAAATTAACTGATTTGTCAGTGAAAAATATTTTTTCACTGATGAATCAGTGAAAAGACAAATTACTGATTCAATCAGTGAAAATTCGACTGATTCAGATTTAGAGTATACTCTGGATTTTTCAGAAAATTTCGCGTTTGTTGTTCAGGAAGCCGTTCAAGGTTTCCACTGGAATAATAATCAGGCAACGGTTCACACGTTTGTTATTTATTACAAATATATTAAAGCTAATAAAATAGAACATGTATCTTAGGTTGGCATATCGGATTGCCTCAACTATAACACAAATGCAGTACACTTGATTAAAAAAAAATTGGTTGCATCTTTGAAAAAAAATTCCACAGTCGTTAACAGAATTAAATATTTTTCTGATGGAGCACATCAACAATACAAGAACAAAATAAATTTTATCAATTTATCGCATCACTTGATAGATTTTGGAGTTGCGGGTGAACGGAATTTTTATGCAACAGATCATGGAAAAGGAGCCTGCGACGGTGTCGGACGCACTTTAAAACGGATAGCTAGACGATCTTGTTTAAAATCTGGCATCAAAAACGAAATTTTGACCGCTCAAAAACTTTATGAGTGGGCAGTAGAAAATTTGAAAAACTTGAATGTCTTTTTATGTTTAAGGAGCGTTTACGAAAGTGCAGATGAGTTCTTGAAAATTAGGTTTGCGAAATGTAAAACAATTAAAGGAACTCTTTCCATTCACTCTGCATCGCCCGTTGATAATAAAACTCTCGAAATCAGAACGTTTTCGAATAGTTCTACGTCGAGAAAAATTAAATTGTAATATTTCGAATGAAATTTTTAAAGCTAATAACATTTGTGGCACATATTACGGAACAGAAGCGGTAAAATGCAAATTCATGTCAACATAATATATTAATATTAACATGTACATAATATAAGCAATGAATAATCACTTCTTATCACTTTCTGATAATAACGTTCTCGAAAAAGTAGACAGTAATACAGTATTGGCGGAAGTCGCGCTCGACGCCGTCAATGGAAGATCGTGATTCCACGCGCATCACTTTACAAAAAAATTCATATTTCGCGCAATTTTCGAGTGCGCACCTTAATTAAATACCTAAAATTTGCATAATACTCGGGGCTATCAATATGAATTTTTTCATATTTTTCAAAGATGGCGTTTTTTCGAAAAATCAATTAGTTCCAGAAAAACATTTTTTTTATTATTAATTTTGAAGTAAAAATTTTTCCAAAAAATACTACTACATCGGTCATCTAATGATACGTTTGTGTAATTTCTTTCAGAATTTTTCCTATTTTCAGTTTTTAAATAATTGAAAAAGAACAAAAACATTTTTTTGATTTGTTTATCCCATAACTTTTTAAATAATGCATGAAATAATCTCAAATTTTGGGTTTCTTCATTATTTATGTTGGTCTATCAGTCCTTAAAATTTCAAGTAAATCGGAAACATGGAGTCCTGAACCCGTCGGATTTGCCATGGAACCCATCGTATGCTAATATGACACGTAAATAATTGTACTTTATTGAGGGAAAGCAGTTTGACCTTTTTCAGTAATATTTATGAATGTAAAACTGATCGTATGCCGAGTCCATCTTATACAACGTTTTCTGTATATCTTGGGTACCCCATTGACCTATGAAAGGATATTACATATGTTTCTTCTTATACTCTAATCATAATACATAAGGGAGATGTACCAGGTACGGGACAGGTTTTAATTTTCGGCCATATCTTTTGACTGAGTTAACATTTTGAGTTCATACAAGGATCAAATTAAAGCTAATTTATTTGCGCAACTTCTATCTGAAGATGGAATAATAATTGATATCACATACGATGTCTTGAGCTAACATAAGGAATGCGACTATTCACATCGGTGTTTTACCAAAAATTAGCTAGTGTCATTAGAAACATTTGGCACTACTTCAATTGGCCATATTGCTATTATAACATTAAAAGAATCAGCTGTCCCGTAACATGTGGGTTATTACACGGCGAACGACAATACTCGCAGCCCAGGTGCGAAATCCGATCGGCTGCCAGAGCTTGACCATCGGCCCAAAGTCGGTTCTACTTTGGCAACCGATCGACGGCAACCAGAGTTGGGCCGACTAAGGTGTTTTCAAGCTGCCATGGTCCCACTAACGTTGGCAACCGACGTCGGCGGCGGGCGAAAAGCCAACCGTCGGCCCTATTTTGGCCCAGCTTCGGGCCGCCAATCGGATAAACTGTGGTAGATTGGTGGGCACGACCGTAAGAATGCAGTCGGTCCGACTCTGGATACAGCAGTCAGCTAGCCACAAATCACCATGATGCACCCGACGGTAGGCTCAACCTTGTCCCAAATATGGGCTGACCGTTGGATATACTCTGGTTTTTTGTTTTAAAAAGATCGGTTTCCTGCCAATGTCGTACCAACCTTTAAAGATCAAAGTCGGCCTTACATTTTTGCCCAAGGTTAGGCTGGCATCATCTTAATAGATGGCCCATCTATGGGACCAAATGTCGGGCCGACATTGAGAAACTAAAGGCGGTTGACCGTTATCATTTAGCTGATTGGCCCGACCAGTGGCAAAAAAAGTTGGACCGACCGTCTACCAGTTGGCCCGACCGTGGGCCGACGATCAATTCGCACCTGGGAGGAGATCGAAGCCAAGGCATGGTCGAGGCTTAGGTGAGGCGTAGCTGAGACGTAGCTGAGGCGCGATCAGTCCTGCGAGCATTTTAAGCGAGTCTCGTAATTATCCGAAATGTGTGGATTGGCGCATATTCAATTCTATGTGACTTCGGCGCATTTACGGGTTTTTCTGCGTACACTCGAATCCAATCTGACAAGGTCGAAATTGCCGTGATTATCGCCCATCTCACTTGACATTTCACGAATACTTCCGGCCATTTTGACTTTCTCGATTTTGTGTAGTAGTAGCGTATTGTAATAGACGCATGCGCAGTTCAAATGTACAAGGATTTGTCAGTACGGTGCCAACGCTGTACGAAGAAGAGGAAGAATAAGAAGAAGATTATGCTCCGCTGTATCATAATAGGCGCATGCGCAGTTCAATTTTCACATCATGTTCCTCTGTACCGTAATAAACAACATTACACTACTCTCAACTGTAGCATAAAAACGCTTTTATGCGCCGGAGGCACATACAAATTTATTTTGACTTACCAGTCTTTTTTTTTATATCGGGAACGTTGCTTGAAGGAGAGATCTGTTTTGTGAATAACCCTTTATTTATGATCTATTTCCTGCTCATCTCCCAAACTTCAATGAAGACTGAAACGTCAGATCCATGACACCTTGGTTAGTTGCAAATTCGGACAGATATCACCAGTTCACTTGTAGTCACCCAACAATGAAAGTCCCGTAATCCTTGGTTTAGTGATCGGCACAGGCTGCATTCTGAGTACTACACTTGTCAACTTCTACTTAGAAACCTTTTCATGGTGTATAAGAAACAGCGGCGTAGAGAAGACGGATTTTCAGACTCGATTAGACTAGATTAGACTCCACCAGACCCCACTAGACTGGCTGGTGGCTTTCCCATACATCTGTTTATATAGAGATCTCGTGTTTTCAGGCATTTCAATCCATCCGAGCAAAGAATGAGAATCGAAGCTTAAGAATTCTAATTGGGGTAAACATTTGCATAGAAATCTTAGTGTAGTCAGTGTAGTGAATTGAAACCGTTTTTCAGTCTGTGATAGTAGTAGGAATGTATCTTCTTCATATTGTGAGTGTCACTCACATTTTGTTAAGGTGTCTTGTATATTTGTGTCGACTACATCAGGTAGGTTTAGTCGCAAGGGTTAAACACATTATTTGTATACATAGATTATAAAGTAATAATGACGATACAATATCCATACAACATAGTTGCATTAAGATTGGAATTTTTATTTATTTATTCATAATTCATAAATAATTATGTCTTTATATTTTAATATTCTTTATTGTTTACTCAACTACAACAAATAATGTAATAATGCCAATAATATTGGATCTATCACTTAATACGTGCGGTTTGCTAAGAGATGGCGTAACTTGATTATTATTCCATCGTTCCAATATGCCGAACATGCGTTGGAAAGCTAATGTCATTGTGCGTCTTTTTCAGTATATGTTATTCATTTGAAGCGTAAACAACAATAATTTGTTTTCACTCAAATTGGTCGAACTTTGTGCGTGATAAAGTGATTTTGCGGGGAGTTCTTCTTCATTACTTTAATATGAAGAAAACTGTTGCCGAAGGCATCGTATTTTGGTGGAAGTTTATGGTGAACATGCTCTAGCTGAGCGAACGTGCCAAAAGTGATTTGCACGATTTAAAAGTGGTGATTTTGGCTTGGAAGACGAAGAACATCCTGGGCAGCCAGAAAAGTTTGAAGATGTAGTACTGGAAGCATTACTCGATGAAGATTGTTGCAAAACACAAGAACAGCTCGCAGAATCTTTGGGAGTCACTCAAGCAGCCATTTCAAAACGTTTAAAAGCAGCTGGATACATTCAAAAGCAAGGAAATTGGGTTCCATATGAACTCAAGCCGAGAGACGTTGAAAGGCGGTTTTGCATGCCCGAAATGCTGCTGGAACGCCATAAAAAGAAGTCATATTTGCATCGGATTGTTACTGGTGATGAAAAATGGATCCATTACGACATCCCCAAGCGCAAAAAATCATATGTGAAACCCGGTCAACCAGCCAAACCAACGGCAAAGCCCAATATCCATGGCGCGAAGGTAATGCTCTGTATTTGGTGGGATCAGAAGGGCGTGCTGTATTATGAGCTCCTAAAACCGGGTGAAACCATCAATGGAGAACGCTATTGAACACAATTTATCCGTTTGTAGAGAGCAATAGCCAAAAGACGCCCGGAATATGCGACCAGACACGAGGCAATAATTTTCCATCATGACAACGCTCGGCCCCATGTTGCTATTCCGGTTAAGACCTATTTGGAAAACAGTGCATGGGAAATTTTACCCCACCCGCCTTATAGCCCAGACCTTGCCCCTTCTGACTACCATTTGTTCCGATCGATGAAAAACGCCCTCACTGGAATAAGGTTCACATCAGAACAGGGTATCAAAAATTGGCTTGATTCATTCTTGGCCGCGAAACCGGCGCAGTTGTTTTGGGGCGGAATCCACAAATTGCCAAAAAGATGAGAAAAAGTCATAGATTCAGATGGACAAAACTTTGAATAATACTATTGTACATGTTTTTCTTAAATAAACGTTCAAATTTTGAACAAAAAGCGCACGAATTAAATTATAGACCCAATATTATAATAACAGTTACTTTAATAGGTATTTATAATTGATGGAAAATATTATATTTCTTGTATTTAACTAATCATTACATATAATTATACTATTTATTGTTATAATTAGAATAATAATCACAATGATATGATAATAATAATCATGATAAGGATAAAAAATATAATAATAAAATTGTTGTCAAATATTTTAAATTCTATTATCATCACATTATATCATATAATGTCATAAATTAATTATTAATTAATTATCCTACACGGAGAAAAAAATCTGACTATAATAGTAAGAACACTAGTCATGCTTTTGTAGCAGGTTTCGTTCTTGCTATCCTGGTGAAACAATCATACATTTTAACCTTTCAGTTGCGAGCAAATTTCAGTACAAATCGACCTCTTATGAAATGCAAAATTTATACATAAAATCACTGGATATCTCAGGTAGATTCCCCGACCTGACGGCTGGTCGATATATCGACCAGCCCCGTAGGCAACGTAAAGAACAATTAAAAAAATTTGTCTCATTTTTTATGAGGCTTTGAGAGGATAGTTTTGTGTAATTGCGCTGAATATGAAAAAAATAGTAAAAAAATTCCCGCAGATACCCTTGACCTTGAAAATCGCTAATTCAAGATCAAATTTCATTTCTAATATAAGCCAAGCTTTTAGAAGGTTTCCGTATGTAGTTCGATGCGCTGAATACGTAAAAATAGTTTGAAAAATTCCCGCAGACACCCTTGACCTTGAAAATTTCTATTTCCAGGTTAAATTTCATTTATTGTTTAAGCCGGATTTTAAGAAGGTTTTCGTACGTAGTGTGATGCGCTGAAAATGACGCTGGAAAGCCACCTCCAACTTTCGCTTATGCAAAAAATGAAATGTGACCTTGACTATAGATTTTCAAGGTCAAGTATACCTCCGTGATTTTTTTAAGTATCTTTTTTGTATTCAGTCCGTCAAATTACGTAGGAAAACACTCTGAAATCCTCACTTCTACTAAAAATGAAATTTGACCTTGAAATACCGATTTTCAAGGTCAACAATGTTTCGAGCAATTTTAAAACTATTTTTTACGCATTCAAAACATCAAATTTTTCCTAAAACATTAAATATTTTGTGCCTTTTGAGTGCTCGATATACCGACCACCCCCGCAGCTAAAAGGTTAAGCAAGGATCCCTTCATAGTAAAAAAGTACTAAGTTTCATGCTTTTAGAGCAGTTGTGCCTTGCGAAAATAGTTCGAACTTCGCCTCACTATGATTGCAAGAAACCCATCCTATTTCACTATGAGTTCTCTTACAACCGAGATGTTAGGCCACGCCTACTTTCGAACGTAGCACCTCACGTGTTCTCTCAGTTGTAAGAGAACTCATACTGGAATAGGAAGAGTTTCTTACAACCGTAGTCAGGCGAGAGCATTGCTCTGACAGCATGTAACACTAGCAATAATGGCATGCGCTTGTTTCTTTTATAGTATGAGACATTTCATGCTAAAAATGCACGAGTTGATGCCAATACTGGTAGAAACTCATACCAATTTTGCACATTGAGTTCGGTGCTTTAATAGGCAGAGCTCAGCCTATTACAATAGTTATATTTTTTTCTCAGTGTAATCAATCACAATTATGTTCATCAATATTCAATGATCATCAATTGATAGTTGATATTGAGGATAATGTCAATAATATAAAGATTCCAAATGCTCCAATTCGAACAATATCAATAATAATAATATAATAACAATTTTAATAATGAGAGCAATTACATGAATGAGATGCAAGCAATAATGGAAATAATAATAAAAGTGATGATACAATCATTGGTGCGTGACTATTTTTCATATTAGAACAAAATAGCTACAGAGAATTATTATTTTGTTAAATGGTAGATCAACGATGTAGGTGGGATAGATAAGAGTTGACTCTCGTTCGAAAGGCAGAAATTTCAACCCAATTTGTAAAACTTTCACCGTAATTTTGCCCTTCACTCCAAAGGGCACTCATTCTTAGGGGTAAGGGGGCGGCAGAGTCGAAAAATCTGGCGAAAACACCATGGGCTTGTCATATCGGCAAGGATGCGCTTGCATCCCTTGTGGAATAAGAGACGTACAACGATTCACGTAGGCTATGGCATAATACTGTGGGCAAAAACTAAGGTGAATTTTGTTATAAAATGAAAAATCTTTATTTACTTATCCAAATGAATTTCATCCCCTTCAAAGTAATCCCCTCCGATATGATGCACTTATGTCAACATTTTTTCCAATCGTCGAAACACTTGTTAAATTCGATTTCTGGAATTGCCTTCAAAGCCTTCTTCGATTGTTCAATCGTGTCTAAACGGTGTCCTCGGAGTGGTGTTTTAAGTTTGGTGAATAGCCGGAAGTCACACGGAGCCAAATCAGGCGAATATGATGGTTGTGGAACGATATGCGTTGAGTTTTTGGCAAAATGTTCACAAAGAAAATATATTTTGAAACGATGTTGAGTGATCCTCTTGAAAAACCAATAGTGTCAGCAAAGTCTCTAATTGTCAATCGACGATTTTTGTGCACTAATTCTTTGATTTGATTGACGTGTTGCTCGTCAGTTGATGTTGATGGTCGTCCGGAGCGTTCCAAGTCATCGAAACGTTCTCTGCCTTCTTTGAAGTCTTTGTACCACTTATAAACAATTTTCTGCGTCATGTTCAAATCACTGAAGGCCTTCTGAAACATTCTGAACGTTTCCGCAACTGAAATTTCATTTCGCAAACAAAATTTAATGGTGATTCTTTGCTCAAGAAATTCACATTGTAAAAATCGAAAAAATGACTTTTAGTCGTTTAGAAAACACAAGCGTAACTATGTAACAAATGATGACATTGACATGAAATTTGGCACAGATGTCAGTAACAGTAGTACCATTATAAAAATAAAAGAGTTTGCCCGAATCGGTAGGCCCGCGAAGTTTAAATTAAAAATTGACCTTAGTTTCTGCCCACAGTAGTATTAAAATATGATACCAATTATAATAGAGTTTTACATCAAAAGTGTCGCCATGTAATGAAAACTATAGGTTTTGCTCGTCACTTTACTCGCCAACAACTTTAGATATTTTTGTTAAACGTAAATAATAAAAGTTGAATATCAACCAGACGATAAGACCCTTGATTTTATAATACTATGTATAAAAAATATTATAATCAGACCAATCAGCCGCTTAATCACTTGTTAACATAGCGACCCAGGCGGAAATTTACAACCGGCGCAGCACCGCGCCAGCGCTGCCTGCGGACTTCCAGCGCTGGCATAGTGCTGGCAGTAGATCCTCATGAAGTCTGTCGCGGTGCTGGCAAAGCTTCGAAAGGTAACACCGGCATAGTGCTGACCAGCAGTGCTGCGTTAGCGCTGACCTTCAGTGCTGGCGTGGTGCTGGCGGAACTCCGATAGTTAACAACGGCATAGTGCTGACCAGCGGTACTGCGCTAGCACTGGCCTTCAGTGCTGGTGCGGTGCTAGCACTAGTACAAAATGTCACTCGGCTGAGAGTTGTCTTTTAGTACTGGGGCGGTACTGGAAAATGTACCGAAAATCTGTATTGTACTTAGATAAAAAGTACAGGGAAAGTTCGAGTTAAGATTCTAATATTTACCGTTTTTAACGGCAACGGAGGGATATTCGCTTGGAAGGTTAAGTTTACTGTTTTCACAGTAAAAAATCTGTTTTCAAGCTAGAAAATTTTTTCTGAGTAAATTGACAATACTTTTTTGTTACACGTACACAGAAAAAAAATTTCAGTAGGTTTGACTACTTTTTAACTTACTTTACGTATGTAATCTGAAAATTTTGAGTTTTTTCAATTTCAAAAATATGATGAAACTTTGGAATCAAGAAAATGATCTCATAACGAAATTATGCATTCAAGCTTTGTTACAATCATAAAACTAATCGATGGAAAGTTTAACTAATTCAAGCAGTAAACTTTGGTTTACTTCAATAAAAATGTTTTTCGATTGTACCACGCTGGTGCTGCACCGACGCTTGGCATTACTCAAAAGTTGGTTGTTTGCCAACACTGAATGTTGGTACTGCGCCGGTGCTGATTCAGTGCTGCACCGATGCTTGGCAATACATAAATTTTGGTTGTTTTCCAGCACTGAAAAGCAGTACTGCGCCGGTGTTTAGCCAGTGCCGCCCCAGCGGTGTGCCAACGCTTGGCTCAGTGCTGATCGGCAGCACTGGCATTACTCACGGGTTACAACCGGAACGGTACCGCGCCGGTTGTAAGGATTGGCAGTACACCGATTTTTCCGCCTGGGGACATATGTATAGTGTTAAAAAAGTTCAGAAATAGTCGAATATCTTGAAAACAATAAATTTTAGAAAACAATGTTTTATATAAACGTTATATTTTCACGTAGGCCCTAAGATACGTTATCGACCCATAATTCAATATGTTGATTAGTTAATCGCAAAAAGCCCTAAAAATGGTCTCTACACACACAAAAAAAAGAAAAACCAAAACTAAGTTGAACTTTGTGATATTTTAGTTCAGACAAATCTAATCTTTGATCGGAATTAATTCAACCCTTTATCATCACAAGGACCTGTTTTGTACGCACCTTTCTCTGACGGATTATTCACCAAGGAAATGTTAATAAAAAAATTCGTAAAGTATATTTTTCACTATTTCCGAGGTAGCTTTTTCCGATCGTGCAATTCAAATTTTGCAGAAATCCAAAAAAATACGTAAAAAACATGAATAGCAAATTTCCATCATTTTGCTTACTCAGCTGATTATGTCGACTATTAACAGGTAGTAGCACATAATATTATATCATGCTTTGCCGTCGTTGAACCCAGCCGATGTTGCCAAATTCCCACCACGAGGAGGTGCATTTCAATGTGAATCATCTTTGTTTGCTTTTTTTTTCATTTAAAAAAAAAATTTCCCATGCTTTTCAGTTTTATTTACATTTTTTTTATTATTTTATTTGAAATTGTTCACTCGTGGATTTCCTTGGAACATTTCGTACAGAAGTATGCCTCACATTCCTTACAAGACTTGAGCGTCCTCACATTATATTTTTCTCTTGAACAATATCTGTTGAGTATTCTGGTTTCAAGTGTATGATTTTTATATCTTTTTCTATCGGAGCTACTCAGATACTGTTCGCTGATTTTCAAAGCAAAGTTTTTAGTTCCTAATTTTTTTCTAATTTCATTGGCCGAATTATTTAACACCGTAGCGTTTGTGATCGATGCTTGCACAAGTCTCATACAAATTACCCATGTCTATTTCTTTGATCGAACCATTGGCATAAGTTTTCTACAGCGTTAATCATGCAAATCAACTACACCAATGAAGCTCTTATGAACTTTAAACGCATTTGGAAAGGATATTGTAACTTTTTCTATAATGTCTTTTTTAAAACGTTTCACATACGAAATGGGTGTAGTACCAGAATCTGTAGTAAAAAATCAATAATTGTGATGAAGTTTATACCGCTATTCTGATCATGTTTCACAGAGAAAAATAGAGATCAGTGGAATATTAATGGTTACTAAAAACCAGGAATGACCAGCAAGTGAGAAAAGAGAGTGTTACGCAGTCTGGGAATGAGTTCTGTACTGTTTACTGTACTCTCTTTGCTTACTTAGTAGTCATTACTGATTTTTAGTAATCATAAATATTTTTCTGATCGCCATTTTTCTCCATGTTCACTTTGCACGTTCCTATAGGAGCATTTGCATTTATATCATTAGACTCTTATATTCTATTTTTCCTAACAGCGCCGGTCGCTCGCAAATTCAGTTTTTTTTAAACTCCATAAGATTCCAACAGAATTTTAAGAAGTCCACTAACACTACAATCTGGTGGTTATAAAAAGATAGGCGATAATAACATTTTAGGCGGGCACATTTGAAAAATTTTACCCCATATGTAAATGGGCAAGATCGGTCCGGTGACATTGACCCTCTTAAAATGAAGCAGTTGAAGTGATTTTTTAAAATTAGTATACAATTTATAGGTCTAAATTTTTCCTTTCTGCTAATGTCTATTCTTTTATTATTAATTTTAAACAATGAGTTAAACTTCTTCATTTTATAAAGGTTTTGTGTAATTAAAATAACAAATTAAAATTTTTAATTACCTTTATTTTGTTTAAAGTAGGTTTATAGATGTTTCTAGTCTTAATGTACAGTTCTTATAATAATTGGTCAGAACATGTAAGAATCCTATTATAAAGGTCGGAACCTTTGAATTAGGGAGCTTTGAAAATGTCTCTGATTTCCTACTCTAAGCTCAAATCGATTCAGAAAGGTGGAAAGATACGTATACGCGCGAGTCTCATCCTAATTTTAAGTTGAAATGAGAACATGAGTTGAGAGAATGTCATTACTCATGTCAGCTATTAAGTCAAGCGTAAGCGTATTAAAGAGTTATTTTACGACATACCTGAAGCGCAATTTCACGTCCACGGTAAAAAGTTTTTAACAAAACACTACTTGCTGAATTGCAATAATATCTCTTAGGAATATTGCCAACAATCTTCTAGGTAAAATATTTCATTCTCAGTAGGAAATTTTCTTTTTCTAAATATTCGGAAGTACCACTCATGTAATGTGGGGACCCCGGTTCGAATCTGGGCCGAAGAAGATTTGTTCTCAATAAGCAATTATTCATCTGGGAGAACCAAGAAATTTTCGGTAATCAATTCTTTCAGAATTTACGCATTTGTTGCGTTCGGAAAATTTCGGGGATATTCGAAAAATATTTTTTTCCCCCTTGAACTCAAATCTGTAATATTGAAAAATTTTTCACTATTGAAATAATAGAATTAGTTTTATCACTATTTGAATTAGTTAAATCCACTGTTTGAAATAGTGAAATGGACTTTCCGAATTAGTGAAACCCACTATTCTAATAAGTAAAATCCACTATTTCAAATAGTCAATTTTGCTATTTTTAAAGTGTCCTATTTTCTTTTAATTCTAATAATGAAATTTCACTATGAAATAGTGAAATTTATTATTTAAAAGCACCAAATTTAAAAAAAATCTAGTCAAACACTATACACGCAAGTACTGCTATTAAATAATAATGAACAGGACTTATATCGACCCTTAGTACCATTTTTACAGCTTTCAAGCGCACACAGACGTTATATCGTTTGTTACCACAATGTTTATCCGTCACACGTGCCAATTTTTCAAGTTTATTCATCTGTATTTTTTATAGGCAAAAAAGTTTGCACAGTTTTTATTTCGTTGAATTTAGTTATTTAGAATAATTTTACAGCTTCACATGTGCAATTGATTTATATCGTTTTAGCACAATGTTTATCCGTCATACGTGCAATTTTTTTAAGTTTCTCCCATTAGTATTTTTACAACAAAATTTGTTTTGTACAGTTTTTATTTTTTGTAAATTTAGTTTAGACCAATATCACATGTGCGAGTACAATTGATTTATATCGTTTTTACCACAATGTTTATCCGTCACACGTGCAAATTTTTTAAGTTCCTTCCCGTTGTATTTTTATAGAAAAAATTTTTGTACAGTTTTTATTTTGTGTAAATTTAGTTATTCAGACCAATTTTATAGTTTCACATCTACAATTATTTTATATCATTTTTTACCATAATGTTCATCGGTCACACGTGCAAATTTTGTACTTTTCTTCCTTTTTATTTTTTATAGAAATAAATTCTCACTGATGAGGACTCCAATCTGAGTCGAAACGTTTGAAAATATGAAACTTTGAGTTACATTTTTTCTGGACCCTAAATCCAACTAAGAACATCAACAATATTTGAATAGGTCACTTTAAAAATAGAAAAATTGACTATTTGAAATAGTGGATTTTACTAACTAGAATAGTGGATTTCACTAATTAGAAAAGTCCATTTCACTATTTCATACAGTGGATTTCAGTATGTCAAATAGTGAAAAATCTATTTCTACTATTTCAATAGTGAAATGATTTTCACTAATTCGAATGGTGAAATTTTCACTATTACAGATTTGAGTACAAGGGGGGAAGAATAAGTGACTGCAAAACCGTTTTTCGGATGTCAACTTGTAGTTGCAGTGGTGCTTCATTCTTTTCTATCACGCGCGTAAAATGAAAAGTTTTCGCGTAGGGTTGTCTCACTTTGCACTACGAATTACGCAGACAACCCTATATTTTCTCGAAGCGCAGATCATAAGCTTTTGATTCCAATATTTATTATTCTATTAAACAGCCGGTGAAGTTATACGCCAAAAAATCTGTAAAAATGTTTAAACAACCTATGTTTAGACCAACCGGGGGGTTGACAACCCTACAATTTTTCGCTTGTCTAGTCGTCAACTTTCAATTGTTATGTCACGTCCCACGACGTATTAGAATGTACTATAGGCACAGTCTAGGTCTAGAGAAAAATCTGGGGAAGTTACTAAAGAGAGAGAAAATCACCTATTGAAAAGTGAGGTATACCTACGTCACAAACAGCGGGATAGTGCACAATGCGTGACGTCACCAAAAAATATAATGTAAAAAGGACACACAGCCAAGGGTAAAGCTAGTCTTGCGAGCAGAATTAAGCGCGGCAAATTTCCAAAATTTTAAAAGCATTCACAGCGTGAGATACGTGTTTAGTCCAGTTTTCCAAAGAACCGTGTCATAAATTCTCCGTGTTGCACTTTCAATCTTTGAAAGGATCTTAGAGTCAGTGTTGAGTGAGATAGCTGTCCTTGTCCTCCTCACACCAGTGGGATATTCGTTCCTGCCTTCCTCACACCAGTGGAATGCATAGTGCTGTCTTGTTCACACCAGTGGAGGAATCATTCTCTCTCCCTCCCACCTGTGAGGATCATCCATAAAAAAGGGACCATTCACAACACAACAAAAGGTACCGGAAATTCTTTCTCTTTCTTCTGCACTCTTTACCTATTCCCTGTGCCATTATCTGAATCATTGTAAAATTTTAACTTATGTTTGTACCAGTTCTAATTTAAATAAATTCATTTCTGTATTACTTTACTAATCATTTCGTTCTCTGACTTATCCTCATCCCTAAGCGAGGATCACTTGATTCTAACATAAAACGAGAAACTTCCACTGAAAAAAATGGTTTTGGTGTTGTGACTATAAATATATTGCTGAGGAAATATAGCTACTGTGCTTGTCGCTCGCTTCCCCCAGGGCCCCAACAAGTTTCAAAATAGCAACGCCGGCCGGTATTTTCCACGTGGTGTAACTGATAAAAGTTCAGCCAATGGAAAAGTCAAGCCCACTTTTAATTATTCAGGACGTGTTGGAGGCCTGGAATCTCTAACAATATCTTAAAATTTTTCAGGGTAAGTAGTCGAGTATTTTGAATGTTTTAAAAATATTCGCTCCAAAGTTTCTTAGGGGCTTGCTGTATTAACCTGAAAATTTTCTTTTAACTTTTTTTTCGAGATTCTCACGTCCGTACAAAGTAAAAGATATAAAGTTTAAAACTCTTTGAGTTAGATTAAATAAAAGGTACTAAGGAACGTCTGTCTACATCTAAATGTTTTGAATTAAAAGCAAATTTTTCGAATTTTTTTTTGGAAATTATAAATATTTGGATGTAGGCAGACTTTCTTTAGTAATTTTTATTTAATCTTGCTCCCACAGTTTTAACTTGATATCTTATTTCGTGTAGATGTGAGAATAGCGAATAAAAAGTAGAAAAAGATATTTTGAGGTTAATAGAGCATGTCTTTGCCTCAGAAAGAAAATTTCAAAATACGCCTCTAATTTCTAACCTCTAAACCTGAATTCCAAACTCTTTTAATATTTCAGCTGAAGACATTACTTTAGATTCACTAAGTGAATTAGCTGCACAATATGCATATGTTAATTATAAAGGTACCATGTACAAACAGGACTCGTGTGTTATAATAGGACCAGATGTAGATGGCGGACTTGAATTCGGTTTAGCGAAATCTTTCTTAATTAATCCTGAAGGTGATGTTCGTTTAGTCTATGATATTCTGTTAAGTACTAATTTTTCTAGTCATTACCATGCATATGTTGTAACTAAAACTTCGCAAACTAAAGCTATTCTCATCAATGATTTAATGGACTATCTTCCTGTATTATACTGTAAAGGATTTGATGGCAATCATTATGTAACCTTGCATCATTCATTATAATTTTAATGTTCAAATACTCAAATTAAGATGGTAAAATATTAAAAGAAATATTTTTTTATGTACAAAAAAATTTTATTAAAATAAAATAAAATTTCTAGCTACACTTGTTTCTTTCTTTTTTAAGAACCACTGCTTTAAAATAAATAAATAAATGAATATAAATATGTAAATATATATAAATATAGCACCTATATATTATTATCATCCTACCTAGAAAGTCTGTCAAGTACAGCTATATTCTTCACCTAGAATATCCAGTTAAACCTGATTAGGTGTGACACCTAGGCAACTCCATTCTTGTTTAGGAATAGGAATATAGATATGAGAGCTAAATTTTTCAGTTACCCTAGCTATATTTTTCCAGCTAGAAAATTTTTGTACCACAGCTAAATATTTAGGAGTTACGAAATCCAGCGATACCTTTTAGCTGCGACAGCTAAAATTCTTTGAGATACACCTAAACATTTTTTTCAGTGTTCGATCAAAGTAAGTATGTATGTAGTTGTGACGTAACAGTTACTATGTTTATCTGTATTAATCTTAATTGTAGTTAACTCCCATAATTAGGATTTTCAATAAATAATTTTTGACATAAGGACCCGGCTATGCTAAGACAACCTAGCCGTTTCATGTTAGGACTTGTATAATACAGATGTTTCGACGCATTTGTTTCTATTAACATTTCGGTCAAGGTACTTTGCAGTGGGATCTCGGACTAGCATGATTTTCTTACATTTTTCACACAACATTTTCTATAATAAATGTATGAAAAATGCCACGTACTGTGCATGTAAAACGTGTAGAAAGAAGTTTGTCAAGTAACCTGTTGCGACTCTATTTCCTTTTATAACTGTCAAAATCGGTCGATTAATTCGCTAACTCAAATTAATTACCAATGGTTTCTATCAATTAAAATAACCCAATCTTTTGCATATAATCATGAGGGTTGTGAGAAATTGTAGGAATGTAATGTTTTGCTTAAAGTGCGTATGCGTAACAGTGGTGAAAATTACTTTTTCACACGGACCTGAAATTTGTCATTTTCGGCACGTTTTACACGTGCGAAAAGTGGCGCATATCATGCATGTGTTATAAAAGTACCCAAGTGGGGTTCCAGTATCGGACCAACGTCGTTCCGATGTCGGCAGCCGACATTCCGGTGTCGGAACGACATCGGTTTCCGACACTGGATCGGTGTCGGATGGATGTCGAAATGTAAGACCGATTCGGTACTGGATTCCAACATCGTTCCGATACTGAATTTCAATATCGTTCCGATACTGGATTCCAACATCGGTCTATTATCAAAGGGCGACACTTATTTTGTACCGGAATTTTAAACATAATAAATATAAACAATAATTTATTTTTTATAGTATTTATTTAAATCGAACTTCGAAGATTATTATAATGTATACTAATGAATATAAAAACAAACTAATTTTTTCAATTTCAATTTTATTTCATCCCTCCTTACTCATATTTAATCTGCGGCCTCCCGCTCGGTCGTAGGCTCCTGTGAACCACCTACTCATTCTTGAAATGATTTCTGACGCTTGCACATCGTGTTTCTCAATCAATATAGCTGTAGACAGAAAAATAAAAGATGAATTTATAATATTTTATTGAAGAATCAAAACATACTTTACCAAGTATCAATAAATAAATAAAATGTTCTTAAATATACCTTCCAGGCATTTAAATGATGCTGCTTCCTTGAAGGAATCTTTTTTGCAGCCTCGAACTACTTTTCCGCAAGCTGAAAATTTAAGTTGCAGTTCGGGAGCCAGCACGGAGAAAAATGGATATTGAAAAGTAGATATTCAAATAGGAGATATTCATCCATAATATCTAGATATTGACACGCAATATTAAATTTTTTTTTTCAATATACAAGATTTTTCTGAGAAGTAACATTTGATATTCAGATTCAATAGTCTATATATTGAAGCATGAAGTGCGCGCGCATATATAAAGGTCATGTGATCACTTTTTCGCTCTCATAGAAATTTAAGTGAATCTAAGATTGACATGCTTGCAGCGTTCCGGAAAGATAAATTTTGAAAGTTTATTAAAGTTTCGTTAAATTTTAATAAGTGTTTCTAACGGAATAAAAGTGATCGGGTCTTTAACGTGAGATGCAGTAAGTAAAACATATAAGTTATATATTTTCTCTATATGTGGTCTATAGCCGAAAATGAAATCTAACCTTAGTGTTAAGGTTAAGTTTCTAACAAGAAGATTAAATTAATTTCAGACATGCCAAAAATGAAAATAAGAGCGATGTATAAATCTATACTATATACTTATGTACATAATAAAATATAATTTGACTTTTTTCTAAAAACTGAATATGTAGTTATTTTATAACCTTTAAAATAATTTTTTGAGTATCTTAGACATTGAGCTGTAACATCTATAACTTACCTTTTCAGTATACCTGATATAGATGTTAAATATCTGAGATATTCAACTTTAGTACCTCAGACATTCAAGTTTACTAACGAGGATATTCAGAAGTTTAGTATCTTGAATATTCATTTTTAATATCTGAGATAATCAAGCTCACTATCTGAGATACTGGTGGTTAATATCTTTTTTTCAATATCTGCAGACATTGAAGAAGAATATCTAAATGTTTGTCACATAGTTGAATGCTACTGACATTGTGCCTCAATATCTAGATATTATGGGTCAATATCCATTTTTCTCCGTGAGGAGTGCAGATAAAATTGCGGATACACTTTTTTTCAATTCTGCTGAGCCCGCACAACGTGTTTTCGGAATTGATTTCTGTAATGGAAAAACAGGGAATTAGAAAATTTGCAGGAAACATCAAAATTAATAAAAAAATTAATTTTCGTCCACGTGTGATATCATATACTCACGAAGGATTTCTGCTTTTCCGCGTCATTTTTTAAGCCCTCATCAAAATCTTCAAATGTATTAATATTTTTGAATGGCAACGTGACATTGAGTGTCTCCCTTGCAGTTGGAATTGATGGGACAATAGCTTGTTCTAAAATACTCAATCTATCTGAGAGCTTTCGAAAATACTTCTGCATATCATATGCTAAGCTACGTGGCTCGTTTTCAATCAGTTTCTTTTGGGCCATGTGTAGCGTGTAGAAGAGAGTTCCTGAAATGATAAAAGGATACAGTAATAATGGTTTTTGTAAATCACTTCAAACAAAGCTATTATAAAACTTATATAACTTACGGATTCCTTCGTTTGTAATCATTTCACCATATTCGGCTCCAGGGATCGAGTTAATTAGGGCCTCATTTACAGTAGACATTTTTACCCTCTTGGTCGTGGCATTATCTCTGTCTTCTTTTCTTTTGCGTTTTTCAACACGCACGGAGTCTGAAATTATAAAATAAATAATGAAATTACAATATTTCTGTAACAGGTCAAAATTAAATAAAGAACTTTAACGTATTAATTTTGTCTATATTTATGTCTACCTAGAGGAGGTTCTTCTAGAGAGCTCAGTTCTTGTTCCAATTCTTTACTGGATAACATTGAGATTTCGACTTGGTCGTCCCCGTGGTTATCTATTGCTTCAAAACCCGAACTTTCAACCTCACTTGAGCATTTCTCCAGAGCTCTCTCCAACCGCCTGGCAGCTTGGTCATGGTTAACTAGAAGGAGATTATGTTATAAGTAAGCGTATCAATTATTTGAAATTATGAAGCCTAATGTTTGAACTGAATATTTATATTGTATGTACCTGCTTCTTTAATTATCCTACAACCATAAAATTTCCAGTAAGGTTTTGGACCATCTATATCTTTTATCATTCTCTCCAGGATTTCATATTCTTTTGGTGCAGGATATAAACATTTCCATGTCTGTTCCGTTGAAAAGTACTGTATCCAGTCACGTGGTACCATTTCCATACATCTTTGATTTCGTTGAACACGTCGTAGAAACACGACAACAACAAAGACTGTTGTGTATTTTAGAGACACTCTGGAAAGATTTTAAAAGAATTTCTAGTGATGAAATGCAAGAAACATCGATATATTAAATACTTAAAATACTCTTATCACCATCCGTTAGTATTAGGACAACTCTGTTACATAAAAGCTCTTAATTTTTATAACATATAATAAAGGGTAGGGAAAGGCAGCCAAATATTCTATTAGAACACCTCAGCCTCTGGGAATTTCCTCTACAATTTTGAGTAGATTTTTCCTTTAGCGTTTTTCAAAAATTTTGAAAATTGGCCGCGGTATTGGAGTTTTTTGATAGCTAATCAGAGCGTGCCTATTTTGTTGGACCAACCGCCTCAGGCGTTAAACAGTTACGTTGGTATTAGAGCTTGTTTTAATGCATCGGTTTCAAGACAAAGGATAGGGAAAGTACGTACAGAAAACTTTAGCCTGGGCAGCTAGTTGCTATCATTGCTCGAATTAGCTGCACAAAAGTTTGGAGATTGCTGTAATACAGTATACATATTCACCAGAGGCCGATTAAGGTAGTTTTCATCCACAAAAATTAGACGTCAGGCAAAAATAGATAATTTTAATTTCAAGAATAGCAATATTATTGTTAAAGGGCTATTTTGAATGAGAACAGATTATTTTACAAGAAAAAAATTTGAAACACGGAAAAATAATGTTATTAATAAATTTTATTTTTGACCCAACTTTTTTTCTTATCGCTTCTTACCAAATTTCAAAAAAGTATGCGATTCCAATAAGTCATGTATCATTTGTTCAGAGAAAAGATTTCCCACAACTTAACTGTTTCTGATTTTTAAAAATAAATTCTTTAATGGCTGAGGCCATTAAAAAAACACTTTCCAAAATAAAATTTTTATAAGCGAATTGCTGAATTTGATAATAAATTATTCATTTTCGAAAATTAAAAATGGTTAAGTTGTAGGGAATCTTTTTATTGAAAAAATGATTCATGATTTATTGGAATCGCATAATTTTTTTAAATTTGGTAAGAAGCTATAAGAAAAAAAGTTGGGTCAAAAATAAAATTCATTAATAAATCTATCCTTCTGTATTTCAAATTTGTTTCATGGAAATCAATCTTTTCTCTTGCAAAATAGCCCTTCAATAATAATATTGCTAGGGTAAGTGTGCCAATTACTGCGGATCGAAAATCAAGACGGCTTTTAAAGTTAAAAAAAAAGATTTTGAGATAAAAAAGTCGTCACGAATTAATTTTTAAAGCAGTATTTGGTATTAAGTAAGTAGCATGCAGTCCTTAAACCCTGAAAAGAAACCAGATTTACTTAGAAAATGCGAATCTAAAAAAAATGTTCCATGTAGGTATTACTGCGGGTTTGCATGAATTACTGCGCACCAATTACTGCGGAAACCCCAATTTCTGCGCGCGTAATACTGCGATATTATTTTGAGTGAACTTACAATTAATTTAGGAGTGTTTAAAATTTTATTTAATCTCAATTATAAAAAGTAAACACGACGAAGCATTCGTAACAAATTAAGATTAATAATTTTATTAATTTTATTTAATTTAACTTAAAATTATATCACTTGAGTTCCTCTTGCATCTTTAGCAACGATTAAGGAGTGTTGAACATTTTATTTAAACTAAATTATAAAAAGTGAACATAAAGCATTTTTAACAAATTAAGATTAAATAATATTATAACTCTTATTTAATTTACCTTAAAATTATATTACTTGACTTCCTCTTGCCTCATTAGCAACGATTTTGGAATTTTCAACATTTTGTTTAATCTCAATTATAAAAAGTAAGCATAACGAAGCATTTGTAATAGATTGAAAGGTTATGCAGTGCCGCCTGACAGATCGCAGTAATTCATACACCTATGAAAATCATGTACCAAATACTGTTTTGGTAAAAAAAATGATTAAAAAACGTATTTTTTGTTATTTTGCATAAATATTTAGAAAAATAAAATATTTACTTTGCAGAAAGTAATATCACAATAAATATTTTATTTTCAGAAACGGAATTATAACAAGTTTTTCAGAACGTGTTCATGGCCTGTCAACAAATCTAAGCATTAAAACTATGGGAATCGGGAATATGAGAGTTTCAAATTGAAATCAATTAGCTACAAATATCGTAACTATTGATAATTCGTTGATACTTATTATGCTTGGATTAGAAATTGATTGTTTTTAGTTGTTCTGTAGCGTTATATATCTTTAAAACATTGTATATCATTAGTTTTATTTGAAAGCGCAGTAACTGGGGCATCCACAGTAATACCCACACTTACCCTATTCTTGAAAGCAAACTTATCTATTTTTACCTGAGGTCTAATTTTCGTGGATCAACTACCTTAAGAAATCGTGTATTTTTTTCTAAGGCATGCAAAACAAAGGAAAGATTCAAAGAAAATGTCCACTTTCTTTCCTTGGTTTTGCATGCCTTAGAAAAGGATACGCGATTTCTCAATCCACCTCTGATATTTAAGAATATTTACAAATATTTTTAAATACATTTAATTGCAGACAGGCATAGAGAAAAAGAAAAGAAAGGGAAGAAAGAGGGCCCCGCCCTCTTTCTTTTTCTCTATGCCTGTCTGCAATTAAATGTATTTAAAAATATTTGTAATTATCAAAGGCGGATTAAGAAATCGTGTATCCTTTTCTAAGGCATGCAAAACAAAGGAAAGATCCAAAGAAAAGTTCCTCTTTCTTTCCTTTGTTTTCCATGCCTTAGAAAAGGATACACGATTTCTGAATCCGCCCCTGATATTTACAAATATTTACAAATATTTTTAAATACATTCAAATGCAGACAGGCATAGAGAAAAAGGAAATAAAGGATAGAAAGATGGCCCCACCCTCTTTCCTTCCTTTGTTTTGCATGCCTTAGAAAAAGATACACGATTTCTTAAGGTAGTTGGTCCACGAAAATTAGACCTCAGGTAAAAATAGATAATTTTGCTTTCAAGAATAGTAATATTATTATTGAAGGGCTATTTTAGAAGAGAAAAGCTTAATTTCCATGAAGGAAATTTGAAATACAGAAAAATAATTTTATGAATGAATTTCATTTTTGCCCCAACTTTTTTTCTTATTGCTTCTTACCAAATTTTAAAAAATTATTCGATTCCAATAAATCATGAATCATTTTTTCAAGAAAAAGATTCCCTCCAACTTAACTATTTTCAATTTTCGAAAATGAATGAATTATTATCAAATTCAGAAATTTGTTTATAAACATTTTATTTTGGAAAATGTTTTTTTAATGGTCGCAGCCATAAATTAAATTTTTCTGTACGTACTTTCCCTATCCTTTGTTTTGAAACCGATTCATTTTATTTATTTTTTTTTGGTGAGGAGAAAAAATGGCGAAATCTTTTATAGACGTTGTACAGGACTCTTTGAGGACGGGTCTAGACATACCTGTAAAAACCAAAAAACCCCTTCTCTCGAACCAATACAACGTCCGCGGAACCGCCTTTCGGCTTTAAACTTCACGGGTGGTTGGTTCCAGCTTAAAGTCACGTACGACTCTTCCGTCATCCGTTCGCCCAGGACTCCCATCCGCGGCCACACGCCCATTAGGCAGACTGACTAGCCGCGCCGGCCAGAGGAATAAAGCGATTCCTCCCCTGAACGACGCGGACAGCCAAGTCCGCCGAAGACGCAAGACCGCGGGTGCAGGCCCCGATGCGATTTCTACTGGCCCCCGTTGTTGCCGCGCTATGCACGCCCATCGATCTCCCTCGTCTTCATCACCAGGGTGACGAATGACTCGATAAGCATCCATATCTGTTTAGACTAGAGCATGAGAGAAACCATCGTGTCAGGAGTGAGCTGTGCGCCAACTGCCCGACCGACGGCCTCCCTTTCCGCGCCTCACCTGGCACAGACAAAG
The DNA here is from genome assembly GCA_030998225.1 of Diplolepis rosae. Lineage (NCBI taxonomy): Eukaryota > Metazoa > Arthropoda > Insecta > Hymenoptera > Diplolepididae > Diplolepis > Diplolepis rosae. Next base: position 629,653 of record JAPYXD010000082.1, read on the forward strand.
AGTGTGTGCTCTGCATTTTCCACAAAGGATCCGCAGTAGCTACACGACTCGTCGTCTCTTTTCTTGAAGCGCTTCAGGTACGCATTAAAGCAGCCATGGCCTGAAAGCGCTTGTGCCAGGTAAAAGCCGACTTGACCGTGCTTTCTATCCAGACAGGTGGTGAGCTCCGGGATTAGACGGTGTGTCCATCCCCCGGATTGGTCACCATGCCATCTCGTCTGCCATTTCTCGACGAGTCTGCGCCTGCCATCCTTGCGGATGGCCTCCTTCGCCCGAGCGATTTCCTGCAGGTTGGTTAAGCAAGTGAGCTCCTTACGGAGCTGAAAGGTCTCTTTCCTTTCCTCCGCCAATAAGTCAATTGGCGGGACGCTCTCCAGGACCAGCACAGCACACGTCGACACAGTTCGGTATGCTGAGACAATTCTCATCACCACACCTCTCTGTGCCGAGAACAGCTTCTTCAGGATAGCATGGTTGTTAAGGGCACTTGTCCAGATCGGAGCTGCATAAAGCAGCTTCGAATGTTGGGCATGAGCATGAGCCGAGTCAGGGCGGCCCCACATTGTACTGGGTTACCGACATCATTCCGCTACTGAATCGACACCGGTTTTAGGTCTGCAATTCAGTACCGGGTTACCGACATCATTCCGCTACTGAATTGACACCGGTTTCATGTCTGCAATCCGGTACCGGATTGCCGACATCATTCCGCTACTGAAACAACACCGGTTTCATGTCTGCAATCCGGTACTGAGCACCCTACATAGGAACGACGTCGTTCCGGTTGTACAAACGATGTCGGTCCAGTGTCGGAATCCAGTATTGGAAAACCGACACTGGAACGATGTCGTTCCAATCGTCAGTGTCGGATAACCCTACTTGGGTATAATCCGAAAAATTAACCAACCAAATGCACAAATGTTGTCATTGCCTTGATAGAAAATTCACAAATATTTAACGTCTATTTAGTACCTGCATAACATAGTTAGCGCCAAAAGTTATCCTGATATTTGGTACTTCCATGCAGTTTGGCAAAATCCAGGTGAATATTTTGATCTGAAGATTGTTAGTAGATGATAAAACTTGAGATAGTTTTCTGTTTTGATGTATACAAGGTGCGTTCCAAAATAAACGAGACTGTTTCAAAATAGCTATTTATAGTGGCGCTATCTTCTGAAGGGAGTAGGAGTTGGAAAGGTACATCCTTCACTGACGTTCTGTCAAAATTTCATGACCAACGGACAATTAGAAGCCGAGTTATTGCTTTATAAGGGACAGTGTGTTTATAGCATCGGTAAAAATGAACTTCGGACAAAGAGCAAATATTAAGTTTTGTTTGAAACTTGGTAAAACTTTTACTGAAAGGTTTGAATTAATGAAACAAGTGTATGGTGAAAATTGTTTATTCTGTGCCAGAGTACATGAGTGGTTTAAACGATTCAAAGAAGGGCATGAAGACATCAAGGACGACGAACATCCCGGTCAGGAAAGTTTCGTGATTACACCAAGTAATATTGAAATTGTGCGTGAATTTATAAAAAATGAGCCAAAATATTCTTTGCGACACATGGCAATGGAATTAAACATGTCAAAAGATTCAGTTCATCGCATTTTGACCGAAAATTTGCCGTGTGAGGCCGCAATACCGTGAAAATGGCAGTTAGCGCCTTTTGCATGATAATGCTCCGGCCCATCGTTCAACGCTTATCACTGATTTTTTGACCAAAAATCACATTTCATCCGTCAACCACTCACCGTATTCGACTGATATGGCTCCCTGTGACTTCTACCTATTCGGAAAATTGCATTTGGCCATGAAAGGAAAACGTTTTGCGTCCGTAGAGGCCATCCAAAAGGCTTGTACCGACATCCTCTAGGACATTCCGGTTAATGACCTGAAACACTCTTTCGAAGAGCTTTTGGATCGCGCAAAACAGTGTATCGAGGCCGGAGGGGACTATTTTGAATAAATAAACTCGAATTTATCAGAACAAAGCTCCTGTCGTTTCTATTTTAGCTCAGTCTCGTTTATTTTGGAACGCACCTTGTATAGTCTTGTATGCAGGAAATACAGAAAAATCGCTGTTGACGGTAAAAATTTATTTTATATAGTTTTTTATTTTATGTATTCTTATATTACCAAAATATGCAAGTTAGATTAGTTTCAATATTATTTTAAGTTGATTCGATTTTATTTTTATTTTTAAAGGAATGAAAAGAATAAGAGTGGTCCATGATGTTGCTATTTAAATTCAGTGTGTATAGGTGTGTACGTTATCTATATCTTCTTTCCAATATGAGCCACATGGGAAACTACCTATATAGGATCCTTCACAATCCTTCGCAATCTTGCAGGGGTAAATGTGACACTAACCCTAAGAGGGACCTATAAAACTTTCTCCACAGAAACCGCTATGAGTTGCTGTACTTCTCTTGAGGAAATTTATGGTTTGCTGCAGCATTCTTCAAAATATTTTAGGCTGCTCAGTAATATACTATTTTAAGTAATAAAAATTCTTTCATTTGAGGCCATGGATCAACCACATCACATGACCAAATTCCTGTAAAAGTTCGTGTGAGATAACTTCTTTATTTTACAAAATGTCTTCCTGGAAATTTGGAAAATACAACAGAAAACGATAAAAAATGTCTTTCAACTTCGTTTGAGTGAAAATTTCGCAAAAAATTTTACAGTCGACTGTAAGCGTCGATAAGTTTTCGAATTTTTTTCAAAATTTTACCAAAAAGAAGTTAACAGACATGCTTTACTTACATTTTTTACGTTTCCCAAATTTTCCGAAAAATACTTTGTAAATTAAAAAAGTTATCTTACATGAACGAATAAATGTATAATTTAGTCTCGTGGTTCGCTTGATCCATGGCTTTGAAGAAAATTATTATCTTAAGGGATATTAAGGGAAATATAACGTATATGATCCAGCTCATAAACCTTTATGTTTTCCTATGCGTGCTCAAGTCTTAATACTTCCCTATTTGCATCGATAACTTAGCGAATTTTTATTATTTTTCAAATATGTGAAAACCATCAAAAAGGGCCACTTTTCAGCTTTCTATTTCACTATTTACATGTATCATTTTGATTTTTCTAACCGGAGATATCGCCGATTGAAAAAAATATTGCAGGTTTCGTAATGACCAATAAATGGCGGGAAAAAATGATAATATCCTATCATTTTTTTTTTCAATCGGCGATATCTCTGGTTAGAAAAATTAAAATGATACATATAAATAGTGAAATAGAAAGTTGAAAAGTGGCTCTTTTTGATGGTTTTCCCATATTTAAAAAATAATAAAAATTCTCGAAGTTATCAATGCTCAAATATAGCGAAAAACCGTGTTTTTCGCACATTTAGGTTAGGATTACTCGCAAACCTGACGAGATGGAGCAATTCTGAGCCCGGATTCGGTTTCTACGCCAAAAATTACTTCGGAAATGACTATCGTTATTTCTATAACAATCACAACCTCATATTTTGTAGACCTGTGTAAAAGTATTCTATATGCATAAGTTTTCAAATGATAAGGCCGCTTGATTTATGGAGTTAAAAAATCGAATTTCTGAGTTATTTTTTATGTTAGGTCGAAAATTGAGGAATATATCCAGTAACAGACTGTAAAATATCACGCGCCGTACAGGTAATATTTCTGTCCCGCAATCTTATTCCCGATTTTCTCAAAGCGCTATCTTAAAAGCGTTTATATACGATAGAGAAATTTTTAATGAACCGATTGAACTCTATCTGGGCCTATTTTTTAAGTAAATAATTTCTCTCGTAAAGTTGATTGTTTTTGGTAAAAAGTAGAAGTCAGCTTCTTTTTCTCCAACAATAGTTATATTTTTCAGTTGTAAATGTAAATGCTTCTATTAAATGACTTGTGCAATTTTTAATCCCCACTATTAATTTACATAAAAAGCAATTGAATAAAATTAAAGAACAATTGCTTTTCGCTATGTAGATAACAATTGCGGGTTCTAAAATGTTCATAGTGGAATAAACTTAGCAGCTAGAGAGGCATTATCAACACAGCTCCCATGTTTCTACTAAATTGAAATCTCAGTGATTTAGTTTATTGTGTCTGAGGAAAAAATTGCTAAAACTAATTTATTTTTCTGTCGCCTAATCCAGGCGTTTCCCTTATTACATTTCTATACGCGATTTTCAAGTATTCTATGCAGGAACTTGTGTAGGTTCCTAAACAGATTTTCAAAATTCTCGGTTCTTTTTTATCACTTTATTTGAAAAAGAAAAAAACGTGCGATAAAAGAAAAAGTGCACTATACGTCGAATTAAAACCTGAACTTTTTTAGATCTGAAGTTCAATCCCATCTACGTGGCTGGAATCTAATGTATATCTGGCATTATTTCTCAAGTTTATCTGCCTCAGAAATTGACTTCTACAGATCGGGCTCAAACTTGGGCAAAACGTAGTCACATTTGGTAGTACACCATAATGACAGTCGCAGCCCTATAAAACGTAGAGGGCAGTTCTATTAACGAAAAATAATTATAATCGAAACGAAAAGTTAGTCCAGAGGAGTTCCGCGAACACTCAGAGAAAAGTTTCTGATTCAAAAAAATTTCTTCGAATCAAACAAATTTGTGCATTGCTATAGGTCAAAGAAAAGTTTCTTTGATTTACAAAAATTTCTTGATTATTGTTTTTCATTGAATGAAAGAAATTATTTTTTATTCTAACAAAAATATTTTTCAGAAAGGAAGAAATGACGACCCCATAGACCTGAATTTTGTCATTTTCGGCACGTTTTACACGTGCGGAAAGTGGCGAATATCATGCATGTGTTATAAAAGTATATTCCGAAACTTTTTCCACCCGGTATTCGGAGGGTTAGTGAACAAATTATTTGTACTGAAAAAATATAAAATTCAATATATAAAATTTGTATCTGTTCCAATCCAAACATTTATTAGAATTAAACATAAAGGTTTTCATTACTTTTTAAATCCGAACCCGTATCACTCCCAACCCAGATTCCTGTCAACGTCCAAACAAAAGCACAATTAAAAATTTCAAGAATTCGAAACTAATCGAATCCTCAAGACACAAAAAACACAATCAAATTTTGACCAAAATCACCACTAGAAAAAAACCTTGAGAAAATAAACAAAAAAGGAGGAATGAAAAAAGAAGGCAACCTTCCAAAACCCGTTCCTTCTTTTTCTTTCTTTCGTCCTCTTTTGTTTTTATTACCCACCACCATTTACATAAATAAAATTTACACTATCGCCAACGTTTCGGTGCCTTCTTTTTTCTTTCCTCCTTTTTTGTATGTTTTCTTAAGTTTTTTTTCTAGTGGTGATTTCGGTCCAAATTTGGTTGTGTTTTTTGTGTTTTGAAGATTCGATAACATAGTTATTCAGTGCAATGTGTGAAAAAAACTGTATATTAATTGAGGATCAAGGATACAAGGTGTTTCAGAAAAGTTGCGTGAACCAGATAAATAATGAATAAATTTAGTTTAAAATACTTTTTTTTATTCAAGAAACTTATACTGTTTATTTCACTACATTCTTTACAACGGGAAAGAATAATTGTGGCGCAAGCAAAATACTATGAAGCATTTATCATCACTTTTGGGAATGCAATCTCACGTTATTAAATTACTTAAATTATTCAAAGTTATCAATTTATACTTATCAATCTCTGAATCTACGAAATAGATTCTATTTTGATACAAAACAAGCATTGAAAACTGAACTTAACATGAAGTTAGCTGCAGACTAGCGCGCGATAAATCGAATATCGATACTCTTTATATCGCTGAATATCGTTTAAGGATATATTGAAATTCATCGATTTTTATTTTGCAGATTAGATTTTTCAAGTCTCAAAATCGTTATCAAATTAATTTCTTATAAATATAAAAAAATTATCAGTCTCAATAAATTTTCATGATACCGATGCACACTGGTGGAATTCTCAAAAAAACCTGGCCAAAAGTCGATAAATGGCAATTTTTACATAATTTTATGTATTCAAGGGTTTTGGGGATCGCTGATAACGATTTTCACATAAAATAAAAAATATATAAAATGACGGATACAAAATGGCCGACATTTTAATCAAATATTTTGTTGATGTCAATAAAAAACAGTATATATGGATTTCCGGGGACGCTGATAACGAATTTATTATTAGATTTTGGAAATCCAAAATGAAAAATTCAAAATTGCCGACATTTGGATCAAATTTCGCGACATTTTTATGAAAACCTATCTGTATGGGCTTCAGGGGTCGCTTATTTCTACATAAATATTTGATGTTGAAAATTCAAAATAGCTGACAAGTAATTTTCAAGGGCATAAATCAATTTGGAAGTGGAATAAAAATTTCTGCTTAAATAACATTTATTTTCTCATAATTCACAATGTCTTAATAATATCTGCAGCGAGAATAACACTAGTTTCTAATATTTTTCAATATTAACGTGACTGTTTAACTTGTCTTAAATTTCAAATTCTCGTAGGTTTTATAACAATTAGTAAAACACATATTCCATTTATTTAGAGGAAAATATTAACTTTGCCGCTCAAAAGCCACTATATTAATTTCTGATACGTAAAGCCTGTTTGCCTCATTTGGAGACGATATTATATAATTTTAAAATATAATTCATTTTTATGATTCACTCTAACGTAAAGTCTTTCAGTGTGATCTTCACAGCAAAACTAGTCGAATTACGCTAGGAACTGTTGCCTTATCCACCATATTTTCCAGATTTGGCACCCTGCTATTTTATTTTGATTTTTTTATTACAAATTATACCTTTCGGATGGCTTCAAGAAGTTCGAATATTTTTGGATCAAATGCATCGAACGTATAATGTATAACAATTTAAATTATAGTTTGTTGCTACTACAGAGCACCATTTCACAAATGCGATCCAATATTTTTCAGTCAGATTTCGTCTCGTTCGTATTGAGTCATATTCAATAAAAAAATTTAAAAAGTTTAAAAATATTATCCTTTATTCTGCATTGTAAATTATTGGCCCTACCAATGCCAACGATCCAACTCGATATTATTGCGGAGCAAAATTTACGACTTGCCTCGGTGCGTCGCAAATACCAATCGTGTAAGATACACCGTAAAAAAGTAACTGATGCGTCTCTATCTGCTCAGAAATATGAATTCGATATTTTTACGACGTATAAAGAAAAAAGTCATCAAATCTTCTTTATTCGCACGTTGTAGTTCACGTTTTACGTCTAGTATTAACATTATAATAATAAAACTAGCATGCATTGATTTTGTCTTTTTAAAATGACAAAACTTTTACAATAGATTTTTTGCTCCTGAACATGAATCTGAACTCAACAGTGCCCATTGCGTCAAGCTCATAAAAATTTTAAGATCAAATCCTTTAAAATTGCGTTTATAGCTATTTTTAAAAAATCCATAAAGGATTGATTAATTTTTTTATGTTTTCAAATGACCAAAATTACAAATTTGAACGCATCTAAAGCGCGCGTTTCAGTCATCGCGCTTCGCGCTCCGAAATATGTGGATCTTGCGGTTTGCGCTCAGTGTTCTATGTCCTTTATATATAAATCACTAAATTTCTCTTTAACATTTATTTCATATTAGGCTTAGAGTTTTGCTTAAAATTGCTTAAAATTGATTTCATTTTTAATAATATTTTTCTTTAATAACCGAAAGATATAACTCATATGAAAAAATGTCCGAGACCAAAGTTGTAGACCTTTTTGAAATCAATAATTTTGTTTCTTAACATTTTTTTCATATCTCGTATATTTCGGTGGGAAAATTGAATTTATGATTTTCATAAAAACTTTTTTAATGAATAAATAAAAAGATATAACTCTTACGAAAAAATAATCGGAAGTTAATTTGTAGATATTTTTAAAACGAATAATTTTATTTCGTCACTTTTTTTTCTTATCCCGCATGGATTTGATGCAAAATGGAACTCTTCATTTTTGATCAAATTTTTTGCAATTGAAACTAAAACTACGTGTCCGATCAAAAAATAGTCTGGAGTAAATTTGTATTTTATATTTTCTTGATATGAACGATTTCTTGCCGCATTTTTTCTCGCATCTCGTATAGTTTTTTAGGAAACCAAAAGTTTCTATTGTTAATAACATTTTTCATTGATATACAAAAATTATAACTCCCATGAAAAAATGGTCACAAGGAAATTTGTAGATCTTTTTTAAATAAAGAATTTAGTTTCTCAACATTTTTGCCGAATCTCGTATATTTTGGAGGAAAAATAAATTTTTTTATTTTGTGACATTCTCTGAACATCATTGTCATTAAAAAATTGTTTCCAATTTCTCTTTATTTTAAAATTTTCCTTTCTCAAAAACTTTTTATATTTTTCAGCGTTCGTTAATCTCATGATTTGTATTTAAAAACCATATCTTTATCTAAATAATTTATTACTTCCTGTAAACAGTTAATTATTCTTTAAATTACTGAGTAACTTTATAAAAAATTAAAACATTGCTTGAATGTGTAACAGAGTAAATGATATTTCAGGTCTATTTTTTTATTTGAACTAATAATTCTAATTATACGTTTAATAATGATTTTTGGACATAGGAAATATTGTTCCAATTAAATAGTTAAGAATTAAAAATTACATAATTAAAAATGGATCAAGTTCCAAATATATTTATGTATAAAACTGTGAGATCTTAGTTAGTGATTAGTATTATGAAGAATTAACTTAATAAATTCATTTCAATATAATTCATTTTTACGAAACCCTAAAAAATTATTTTATAGAAGCTAAATTGTTTCAATTAACTCGACTATTTTCCTTTGTATATTTTTATATGTATAAATATTAAAATCTGATAGGGTAATCCAAATATCTGTAGTCTTAATTAATGAAAGTTATAGATGATTGTCTCAATTAAATTCAACATTTCAAGTTTCTAACATTGAAATTCCGAACATGCGTTGGAAAGCTACTGTCATTGTGTATCTTTTTCAGTATATGTAATTAATTTGAAGCGTAAACAACAATAATTTTTTTTCACTCAAATAGGTCGAACTTTGTGCTTGAAAAAGTGATTTTGCGGGGAGTTCTTCTTGACTACTGTAATATGAAGAAAACTGTTGCCGAAAGTCATCGTATTTTGGTGGAAGTTAATGGTGAACATGCTCTAGCTGAGCGAACGTGCCAAAAGTGGTTTGCACGATTTAAAAGTGGTGATTTTGGCTTGGAAGACGAAGAACGTCCTGGGCAGCCAAAAAAGTTTGAAAATGAAGAACTGGAAGCATTACTCGATGAAGATTGATGCCAAACACAAGAAGAGCTCGTAGAATCTTTGGGAGTCACTCAAGCAGCCATTTCAAAACGTTTAAAAGCAGCCTGATACATTCAAAGGCAAGGAAATTGGGTTCCACATGAACTCAAGCCGAGAGACGTTGAAAGGCGGTTTTGCATGTCCGAAATGCTGCTGGAACGCGACAAAAAGAAGTCATTTTTGCATCGGATTGTTACTGGTGATGAAAAATGGATACATTACGACAACCCCAAGCGCAAAAAATGATATGTGAAACCCGGCCGAACAGCCAAATCAACGGCAAAGCCGAATATCCATTGCGCGAAGGTAATGCTCTGCATTTGGTGGGATCAGAAGGGTGTGCTGTATTATGAGCTGCTGAAACCGGGTGAAACCATCAATGGAGAACGCCACCGAACACAATTAATCCGTTTAAAGAGAGCAATAGCCGAAAAACAACAGGAATATGCGACCAGGCACGAGGCAATAATTTTACATCATGACAACGCTCGGCCCCATGTTGCTATTCCGGTTAAGAACTATTTGGAAAACAGTGCATGGGAAGTTTTACCCCATCTGCCTTATAGCCCAGAACTTCCCCCTTCTGACTACCATTTGTTCCGGTCGATGCATACGCTCTCACTGGAATACGGTTCACATCAGAACAGTGTATCAAAAATTGCCTTGATTCATTCTTGGCCGCCAAGCCGGCACAGTTCTTTTGGGATGAAATCCACATATTTAATAGAAAAAATCCACTACGATACTAAAATTATAATTCCAAAATATTTACCACATTTCATAAAAGATGACTTTGAACTTGAAGGAGAAGTAATTAATATTTTTAAAGACGCTAAATATAATTCGTATTTATCTTCACACCCTTTGAATAATACAATGACAAATCTCAATACTACTTTCAATATAATAAGTATTTACAATTTTTGGATACAAGATTACCCTGAATATCAAAATGATAAAAAATCCAGAGCAATAGAATGGCTAAATCATATAGTTGGCTTATTTGATAAATATCTTCTATATCTTAAAAAATTATTCGAATTATTGATTCATGCAAAAAATGGACTTTGGCATCCCGAATGTTTCGATCCATCAGCATTCAATTGATATCAACAAAGTTCAAAACAAGATTTCATTAATTTTGAATTATCATAAATAATAAAATATTCAAAAATTCAATACCTTGTATATCAACACCAACTAATTCTAACATTAAGTACTCCAAACAAAGGAAGAAATGAATTTCAAATTTATAAAATTCATCCTTTACCGATAAACCACAACCTTCCTATCAACCCCAAATCAACCATATTTTTGAAAACCGAAATGCAATATGTAGGAATTTCTGATGAGAAGAAAAATTTCTTCATTTTAGATGATAATTACTTAAATTCATGCAGTAACATAAAAAAAAATCATTTGCAATAATATACCCACTCTTCTGAATATCAACAAAAATCCAATCTGCGAAACTTCGTTATTCATAGGTTCTCCTCCTAATCTTTGCAACTATATCATAAATTTCAATAATCATCCAATTTTAGTACCACTAAAATCTCACTATGCATGGCATTATTCGTCTTCTTCTCTACAACAGACAAAACTAGAATGTCCAGACGGAACTAAATATAATGATTAACCTCTTGGATAACGGAATATTTCAAGTCAATCGGGAATGTCAAATAAGCGACTCTTTACTCTTTAGCAAATCGAAAAAACTTAACAATTTTAGTATAAACATTATCACACCTCCATCCAAAATATCGCTAAAAACAATCGTACCATATTTAAATCAGATATCGATTGAAAATGCCTTAACTGTTACATTATCACTAACCATATTAATTATCACAATAATTGCAATAAAACTATATCAATATTATCTTATTATAAAAAATAGAAAACCTATAAAATACACACTTACATATAGACTCATTGAACGAAGAAACTACAGAAAATTTTTAAAAAAGCAGCAGTATACAAACTGTAATCTTTATACCCAATTCAAACAACCAACTAGAAGAATCGTAATTCATAATAATATTAAAATCCGCCGCAAGTAAAAACGTCATCAACTGGCAAAATCAAAACAAATAGAGAACGCTAATCGACAAGGCGATCAAAATTAAAAAATATTTAACATATCTAATAATTCACTAATTGATAAAAAAAAAAATAAGTATCACACAAATATATTGTCCAAAAGAAATGTAAAATACAATTTAACCCATTTATTACATTCATAATATCTAATCCTACCTGTCATAGCAGCCATATTTGTAACATCATCGCAGCAAACTCCGCCATTGCCGGTCCCAAGCCCGGATGAGAAAGGAGGAGGGGGCACACAGACAGCAATATGACACAACACATAACAGCGACACTGAACACAAAACGCCTAACAACCGAGAGAGCGTTTTGCGGGCGGGCAGGGTCACGCCGAGGTGTATGCATGAGTCCAAGCACGGAGCAGACGCGTCCTGCAGCCCACCAACGGTAGTAGCCACAAGGACTCTGCCAGAAGTAGGGCTGTCGCCGTCAGGATGGCCGCCAAGGGAGCCTCACAGACAGGCTTTTCCCTAGTGATGGGCCTTCCGGGCGCACGTGCCACGACGGTTGTTCTGCGACTTTCAAGCGCGTGAGGACGCGGTGTGGAGCGAAAGCATCGGGGGACCTTGAACAGGTCTCTTGATGCCGAATGAACGAGCACGGAGTGAATGCGGGGGGCCCCTTAATCGGGGTATCGCCCCAAATGCGTATGCGGCGATGACGCTGAACTTCCCGCGTGCGCTCTTGCGGTCACACCACAATCACATGCACGACACCGACACCCACACACACCAGAATGAATGGGATGCTGAGTGAATGGGGCTGCGGCCGGCGCCTGGTGGATATTCCCGATAGACTAGCCAAGGGAGGAGTAGTAGCCTCTCGACCAGGGTAGGACGCGATGTCAGTACCTCACCTCTGTGGAAGTAATATGGGTAAATGTAAGTCCCTCCGGTGCTCAGCCGCGAAGGGCAAAGATCTCGTGAAACCACATGTTAAATTGGGAAAACCGCTCACGTTTCTGCTGTCTGGAGCCAATTTCGGGGTTGAAATCATGGACGTCCGGGCGCAGGAACGAAGGATTACCTGGTCAGTATTTCCTTATATCCGACGCTGCGTAGGATAAATCGCACACCGTCTAGCCTGAAGTCCGGGTCAGGTGTCGGGGCGGACCCGGCACCGCTCGCTCGATAGGGGTGACGCTAAACCTTTTGCATCATTATGGCGCGGGCCTATCCCGTAACCTTTTTCTAGCCTCATTTAAATGTGCTGATAGGATCGACCATCCGATAAGCCGCTTCTCGGTTTCGGCGCACATAACTAGGGATCTATACAGGCGGGGATAGTAGCCCTACTGCGGTAGGGCTCCCATGATGGGCGAACCGTCTTAAGACACGACGGTATTAGATATGAATTCTAAAAAAAATGAAAGAGATAAGGAGGTGAAGGCGCTAGATGCGCACTCACACACTCCTCCAGGGGCTGAGGGATGGCAAGACGTCCTCCAGCTCCTGAAGGAGCAAAATGACAAAATGGAGAAACTAGCCAGGGCCCTCAGCGTTATCCAACAGGGTATGCTGAGGAATAACCCTGGCTTCGTTAAAGACTCGGTGAACGAGGCAACTGAGGTGTTGAGCGGTATGCTCAACACCCACAAGTGCCTCCTGGAGAGCGGGGTGAAAATCCAGAAGAAAATGGAATCTCACCCCGCTATGAGGAAACTGGGGATCTTTCAGAGACCACGTTCGGCGTCTCTGGGAGATGCCCCAAAAAATCAGGTGATGGGGCAAAAGAGATCTGCACCCTCCCCCTCTGGAAAAAACTCCTAAGAGGGGAAAGGGTGCCTCTTCGCCCTCTTATGCCCAGGTGGCCACGAGCCAGCCCCCAAATAAAGAAGGGGACTGGCATGTGGTCACAAAGAAGAGAAAAGAAAAGAAAAAGAAAAAAAAAGAAGAAAAAAAGGAGAAAAGGGCGGAGGACCCGGCGCAAAAAGCGCAGGGGGCCACCGCCACTCCTAAGTCGAAGCGCTCTACGCCCGCCAGGTCGGGCGACGCCATCAAGGTGTCGGCGAAGGACGGCCAGTCCTACGCCGACATCTTGAAGGAAATGAAGGCGAAGGTCGACCCCCGGAAGGCAGGACTTGAGGTCCTGTCTATCCGGAGGACCAGGAAGGAAGAAGTCCTTCTGGTCCTCAAAAAGGGGGGAGACGTTTCGGCCTTCCGAAAGGAGCTCGACCTGGCGGTCGGAGAAAGGGCGCAAATTTCAGCCCTGGTCTCGACGAGGTCCCTCGAAATTAGGGACCTCGACGAGACCGTTGAAAAAGAGGAGGTTGTGTCTGCCCTGTGCTTGGCACTGGGCAGACCGGCTTTTGAGGGGTCCTGCAGGCTCTTCACCCGCTTTGGTGGGGTGAAGACTGCAGTGATCCGCCTGGCTGAGGCAGACGCCGCGCGTCTGCTTCAGCTAGGTAAGCTGAGGATCGGGTGGGTCGCGTGCCGCATTCGCGGGCACGTGGAAGTCGCCCGCTGCTTCAGGTGCCTTGGGTACGGCCACGGGTCCCGGGGCTGCAGCAACCCCGACAGAAAAAACGTCTGTTGGAGATGTGGCGCCACGGGACACTTGGCCAGGAGTTGTAAGGCGCCACCAAGGTGCCTGACATGCATAGACAGGGGCGAAAAAGATGTCGCACATGTGTCAGGGAGCGGCTCCTGCCCGGTCTTCCGGGAAGAGCTTCGGAGGTTGAGAGGCAGGAATTGAAGTTCCTGCAGCTCAACCTCGGAAGGAGGGATGCCCAGGACCTCCTGATGCAGACTGCCAGGGAGAGGGGGCCGATGTGCTGCTCATTAGTGAGCAGTACAAGTGGTCCGAAAACTCTGCTTGGTATCAGGATGCATCAAGGAGGGCCGGCATTCTTGTTTGTAACCCTGATTTGGGCGTCGGAGACTTCCTGGAGACCGACGCGGGGTTCGTTTGGGTGGAGGTGGCGGGTGTGCGTGTGTACAGCTGCTACTTCTCCCCCGGCGATCCCTTCGATGTCTTTGAGACGCAGATCCTCCTCCTTGAGGAAAGCCTCAGTGAGGCCATCGGGCGATCCCTCATAGGGGGTGACTTCAACAGTAAATCGCCCGAGTGGTGTGAGGCCCGCCTAGATAGGAGGGGAATCTTGGTTGGCGAGATGGTCGCTAGGAACGACCTGATCGTCCTGAATCAGGGCGGGGATTTCACGTTCAGACGAGGAGCGGGAGGGTCAATAATTGACCTCACGGTCGCCGCACCTCGCCTCGCTTCAAGGATAAGCGACTGGTCGGTCCTCGAGGTAATAACCTTGAGTGACCACCGGTGCATCGAATTTAGCCTAGAACAAGGGTGCCAAGCGGTGGAAAAGGGTAGGGGCGGCGAAGGAAGGAGCCCCTCCTGGAACACGAGACGACTCAGCAGGGAAAGACTTCGCGAACACCTCGAAGAAACCAGGCTCATGGATGAGCTTGGTTGGGTCTGCCCTGCTGGGTCGTACGAAGCTGCTGTGCGCTCGGTGAGGCAGAAGGTGGTCGCGGCTTGTGACTACTCGATGCCTCGCCGTAAGCGCAGGGAAGCCAAGGGTTCGATGTACTGGTGGAACGACCAGTTAGCAGCCCTACGTCGAGAATGCCTCGCAGCGCGGCGAAAATTCACCCGTTCAAAGGGGGATGCTACGCTGCACGAGGCATGGAAAGGGGCAAAAACAGCTTTGAGGCGAGGCATAAAGAAAAGCCGACTTCAATGCTGGAAAGACTTGATCGGTGAGGTCGAGAAGGATCCATGGGGTCTCGCCTTCAAAATAGTCACCAAGAGATTGGTGACTAGAAGAAAAGACCCCGGGCCTGGATAATCCCGATCGAGTCAAGTACATTGTGCGAAGCTTGTTTCCACACGTGGAGCCGTTCCAAAGACAGGACCGAAGTTCCTGCGTGGTCCGGCGCGAAGAACTCTTCACTCTCGAAGAACTAAAGAGAGCGGGTGGAAGGCTTAAGGCAAATACAGCGCCGGGTATCGACGGGGTGCCGAACGAGATCCTCAAAGAGATGATCGGGGCATACCCGGAGATCCTCCTAGAAGCCTTTAACTCCTGTCTTCGGGATGGGAGGTTCTTCGCAGATTGGAAGAAGCAGAGGTTGGTCCTGCTGAGGAAGGGCAACAAACCTCTAGGGGTTGCCTCGTCGTATAGACCAATATGCTTATTGGATACGATGGGGAAGCTTCTGGAGGAGTTGATTCTACAACGGCTTCAGGCTCTCTTGGTCGGGGAGAACGAGCTCTCGGAAAGCCAGTTCGGATTCAGGAAAGGCAGATCCACTGTGGACGCCATCCAAGCTGTGGTTAACATCGCCACAAATGCAAGAAAAGGAACTGGTAAGCGTAAGGGATTCTGTGCGTTGATTAGCATTGACATACGCAATGCGTTCAATACCGCGAGATGGGACATCTGCATCGAGGCGATGATGCGGAAAAAGGTTCCAGACTACCTGTTGCGAATGATGGATGACTATCTGAGCGACAGGTGGGTGATATACGAGGGCGACAAATGGTCTCTCAAAGAAGAGATGACATGTGGCGCTCCTCAAGGGTCGCGGGTGGGTCCACTCGTTTGGAACATCATGTATGATGACTTCCTGCGCATGGACCTGCCTGCTGGAACGAGCATCGTCGGCTTCGCGGATGACGCACTTGTCGTGTGCGCCGCTGACGACGTCAGAATCCTAG
This sequence comes from Diplolepis rosae, assembly GCA_030998225.1. NCBI lineage: Eukaryota > Metazoa > Arthropoda > Insecta > Hymenoptera > Diplolepididae > Diplolepis > Diplolepis rosae. Next base: position 645,762 of record JAPYXD010000082.1, read on the forward strand.
AGCTGAGGATCAATGAAAGTCTGTGGCGAGCAAGGCGCTGGTTGGATGGCAGGGGTCTTAAAATGGCCCCTGAGAAAACCGAGGCTTTGCTCGTTACGGACAGGAGATCCTTCCAATACCCGAGGATCGTTCTCGGAGAGCATGAAGTCGAGTGGAAAACAAGCATTAAGTACCTGGGGGTGCAGCTGGATCGTAGGCTTAGCTTTGGCGAACATCTAAAGATCGCAGCTGCCAAAGCCATCCAATGTGGAGCGAATTTGGCCCGGCTTATGCCAAACATTGGTGGACCCAGGGAAGCGAAAAGAAGATTGGTGGCGAGCGTGGTCCATTCGAAGCTGCTTTACGCAGCTCCGGTCTGGGCCAATGCTTTGCAAAACCATGCTATCCAGAAGAAGCTGTTCTCGGCGCAGAGACTTGTCGCGCTGAGAATAGTTTCGGCATATAGAACTATCTCGACGAACGCTGTGCTGGTCCTGGCGAGCGTCCCGCCAATAGATTTATTGGCGGAGGAAAGGCAGGAAACCTTTAAGCTTCGCAAGGAGCTTACCTGCGCCGACCTGCAGGAAATCGCTCGCGCGAAGGAGGCCATCCGCAAGGATGGAAGGCGCAGACTCGTCGAGAAATGGCAGATGAGATGGCATGGTGAGCAGACAGGGAGATGGACCTACCGCCTGATCCCGGAGCTCGCCACCTGGCTGAACAGAAAGCACGGGGAAGTCGGCTTTTACTTGGCGCAAGCGCTCTCGGGCCATGGCTGTTTTAACGCGTACCTGAGGCGCTTTAAGAAGAGAGACGAGGAGACGTGTTGCTACTGCGAATCCCCGGTGGATAACGCAGAGCACGCACTCTTCGTCTGCGCAAAATGGGGTGTGGCTAGGGGGGTCCTCGGTCAGTCGGTGGGTTCCGAACTTACTCCTGACACGATAGTCCCCCTCATGCTCCAGTCTGAACGGTTCTGGACGCTCATCGAGTCATTCGTCACACTTGTGATGAAGACGAGAGAGCTTGATGGGCGTCGAGAGCGAAACAACGGGGAGGGCCAGTAGAAATCGCATCGGGGCCGGCACCCGCGGTCCTGCGTCTCGGGTAGACTTGGCTGTCCGCGTCGTTCGGGGAGGGAATCTGTTTGTTTCTCCCCTGGGTGGCGCGGCTAGTCGGTTATCCTAGTGGGCGTGTGGCCGCGGGTGGGAGTTCTGAGCGAACGGATGACGGAAGAGTCGTACGCGACTTTAATGGAACCAACCACCCGTGAAGTTTAAAGCCGAAAGGCGGTCCCGCGGGTGGTGTATTGGTTCGAGAGAGGGGGTTTTTTGGTTTTAACAGGTATGCCTAGACCCGTCCTAGGAGAGTCCTGTACAACGTCTATAAAAGATTTTGCCATTTTTCCTCCTCACCAAAAAAAAAAAAAAAAAAAAAAAAAAAAACATCATCGCAACAACAGTGCCCTCTACATCCTAAAAACTCTAATAACAAATAGAAACAGATAACACTACAATCGTCACTATAAACTACCAATAGGATACCTCAATGCTCGGAAACTTATGATGAAAGAATATTTTCTGAAATATGCCCACAAACTCAGCATTAAGAGAATATTTAAAAAAGAATTCTAATTTAATCAAAAAATCAACTTCTCATTTCATTATTCATTGCAAAATCCTTCATTTTTATTAAAGATAATAATATACTGAAAATTTATAAAATATTCAATACAATATTAAAATCTATAATTTTATCAATCGGAACGTTTTTCCCTTCAAATTTAAAGATCCTGCACCACAAAAAAAACATAAACTACATTCCCTACAACTAACGCAATTTACATGACATACGGTACGTATATTGCACACATGAACTGCACCTTTAGCTTTTGTAAATTTCAAAATGTCAGCCCTTACATCTATCATATTCCTATGTATCAAGAAATATACAAGATGATATACTTATGCAAACTCATAAAATAACAATAGTAAGAATAAAAAACACAATAACAGTTTTTGAAATAAATGTCTTTTAACTGATACTCAAAAGTTCTGAGCCAATAATATAACTTGTGTAACAATAGCGGAAATGAGAATATTATCAAGAACATAACCAATAGAAAAATTGCTTTTAAGAAATTAATCCGCTAGGCATGCTAAACAATAAATAAATCGATGAAATTGCAATCTTGAAAAAAAAATCTTCTTCACATTATAAAACACCAAATAAAAACCAACTTAATCCCAAATAGACTCTCGAAACTTGAAGCGTTTCAATTGGGCGGTTGAAGCCTGCATCTCTATATGTACATGTGATTGGTCAAAAAGAAAGGAAGAGCGTCAAAAAAAAAAATAGTTCCCATCCTCATTCAAATCGAGACATTTCATCAATTCATGAATTTAAATATCCTTGTAATAATATTCTTATAAAAAATTTTTGCAAAATATAATATAAATATACATAAAATATTAATCAAAGAATTCTAGAATTTTTAGCATTAAAGAAAAATTAAAAATAACCCTACAAATTTTCAACAACAGATAACCCTTTGAACTAACAGAAAAAAAAATTTCCTTTTTGCAAACAACAAATAAAAAAAAATTAATTAAGAAAATAATAAATAACATCGATCAAATCTATTTCAATAAATAGATACCAATTTAATATAAATCAAACTACCAAATCAAATTTACTAATACCTACAGTTCAAATTTCTTTTATTTAAAAAAAAAAAAAAAAAGTTAATGATCATTTCTTTTTTTTTTAGCATTAATCATTACATCAAAATAAGAATTTATAATTGAAATATTAGCATAGTAATTATTATCCATTCTTATTTAATATTTTCCTATATCTAAACAAAAATACTAATCTAAAATCCAAATTCAATATGCATAAAATAATTTAATTTAACACGAAGACAGTAGAGGATAACAGGTTCTTATTTTTCCCTTCTCACTCTCTCTTGGTTCTTCAGATATCCAGACTAAAATCCTGAAACATGAAAACATAATAAATATCCCATTCTAGGAAATTCATACTAATGAATGCAAACGTAAAATATTAAACCTACCTGGTGTATTACACCGGCAATGGACCTTCATTTAATCCCTTTAACAGTGAAAGGCTGGTCGATGGTTGTAAACGTCTTGCGGGCCTCTATAATCCTCAGACAGAACTGGGTCCTTTTCGCACCCAGTCCAGGGACAACTGAACATTATGAGCACCAGGATTCTCAAATTGTGGTTCCATAAAAAGTTGAGATAAAGAAGTAGTCCACTTTTCTAAGTCTGGACTAACCTGTAAAAATAAAAACAACATGAATATAAAAACGCAAACAACATGATAAAAACGTAATAAAAAAACTTTTTACTTTCAATTCTTCCTCTAATACTTGGTGTTGCTAATTCATATAAACTACAGGCTCGAAGGTACCTAAGCCCTTACGCACGAAGCGTGCCGCATCCCTGATTCGAAGTCGACAGTTCTTAGAACCCTCTGTAAACCATTTAAAGGGCATTAAAATTGGCTGTCCATTGTGGTATACATATACCGGCCAAATCACTCTCCTTCCCCTCCAATTAAATTGCTCTTGTTCTGGGCGAATCTGAAAACATTAAAGAGCAGCATACTTCAGCATAACATAAACAAGAAAACAACTCGCACAAGGAATAAAATTCTCCCAGTGAATTCTAGTCGATCAATTTTATCCCCAAATTTTCCATTTTCTAGTTAAATTATACGAGAAAAAAAAGAATTAGAATACACAATTATTTTTTACATAAAACATCTACAATTTTTGTCTCACACAAGTTCCTGATAAAACATATATTTTTTGTTTCCGAAATCTGACCGAAATAAAGTGACCAAGTAATGCACGAGTGTCATAATGAGAATGTGTTCTTTAAGGCCTATAGAGACTTAGGTAAATTGAATTTCTCGTTTCATGTAAACTCGAAAACAAATTTAGAGATTTCAAGAAAAAGTGTAATTCACATCATCTGTAAAATGAGTGAACTTGTACACATATTTATTTCTTGACTTTCAAGAATGAATCATTTTAATCCTAAATAAGTAGTCAGTTTGATCTTTTAAGGTTTACTATGCTTACCTTAACCAACATTCGGTTATCATCAAAAGCACAGAATTCTCCTGCAACGTAATAAGCACCGCGTGAGTGATGATCAGCGTATCCCGTTTCCACCGCCCGGTCCAGCTTACGTTTTTGCCCCTCAGGAAAATGTTTCCACCATAGCGGCAAGTAATAAAATCGCGAAAACAATTTTATTTCATATGTAGACCCACAGGGCTGAGCTTCCCACGGCGTAAGGCACCACATATTCCGAACTAACAGCTCTAAACGAATTCGCACCTCTTCACGATAAAAAAAATTCACGCCGGTATAAGTCAGCCAGAGCGCTATTTTCACCACGCTCAAATAAACACTCACTGGAACTGTTCCCACCAGTATTTACAGCTCCGTTACACTACGTATTTACATCCCACAATTGTTCATTAATAAATCCCAAAACCATGTCTACATCTACACTGCCAAAATCCTCGATTGCACTGTCAACAATCTCTATGTTCATCAATTCCTCGGGTAAAATTTCATCAACAATATTCACTTCTTCAAATACATTTTCGCGCGACTCATCTACATCTGTCAAAATCAAGTCTTCATAATCCATAAGTCTTGTCACTGCTGGAATTTCTTCTTCACCATGAAAAATTGCATTCAAACCTACAGCACTAACAATTTCTTTCCACACTTCAATAAAAGTAGAAATTTTTTATATTTTTTTTCTTTACAAAATCAAGAAACAAACACAAAAGCAAATATGTCAAACAACCAAAACTCCAATGAACTATCACTACAATCAGAAGACGCAATGACCTGAACACAGGAACGAACATTTTAAAACTAATCAAAGTTCCCTTCAAGAAAAACTCAAAAGGTATCATCCTAGCCTTAATCAAACACCTCCACCTATATAGTATCATATGCATCAAATGCATTTGAAAACTGGTTAATAAAAGAACAAATACCATTTTTCGGATAACGCTAGAAACAGTCATCAGACTTTCCTATTGCGCTATAAAGCCGTCCCAGGTCCCACAGTGTGTGGAATGAGAAAATTGGGGTTCAAAATGATTCAGAGCCTACAATTTTCGTACGATTTAACTTTTTTTCAAATTAAAGGTGATTAAATTTTAAAGAAGTCTGTCGAGGCCGATTTTGCAGAAAAGACGCGCTTATTTTTTTATTTAAGTTGCAAATTGCAAAAAAATCATAATTTTCCATATTTGTGCTACCTGCTCCATGATATTCGTCGATGTTACCTCAACAATGTATGAAATTGATATATTTAGAATCACAAAGCAAATTCCGATATTTTAGGTGAAGTTCGTGCAATCTGTTCAATTTTTAAAAAAAATTAATGGAAAAAATCTTTTTTTCTATATATTCGAGCCTGAAAGTTCTTTTCATCACGTTTTTTCCACGGAGTCGATTGGAATCAATTTTCTATTACAATCCATACCCGGAATATAATTTTTCATATTGTTATAAAAAAAATTTCATGAACAAATTCAATGAACAGGCGCCTCTGGATATATAAAATTCCTTTTTTTCTGCCTAATCATCAATTTCCTCTGCGAACATGATGCTTCAATTACTGGAAAGCACAATCAAGGATATTTACATTTGTTATTAACAATACTGATTAACAAATGTATTAAACGGTCACTCTTTGGTAAAAAAATTCATTTTTCTTCGTGAAATCGTCTATTATATACCAAAAATACAAGTATAATGAAAGAACTGATATTAAACAATATCTTCCATTGTTATGAACAATTCTAGTCAACAAATGCATCCAATAGCTGTTTTCAGATTGGTAAAATTCATTCTCCGCTCGGATAATCATTTGATCCTCAGAAATGAAACTCCAACGAAATATACTTGCATTGAACAACATTTTCTATTGATATTAACAATTCCGTTCAAATAATTCTCGAAATAGGTGATTTCGTATGGCAAAAATCTGATGGTGTAACATTAACACTCAACATTCATCTCCATCGCTATGAACGATTTATTCACACAAACTCATCAAGCATGTATTCTTTCAGAGGAAGAATTTGGTTATTCACCAGAGCTGTTTATTCCATTTCAATCATCTTCAATCAGCAAATCTTGAGCTTCCGCTTTCATAAGAAGAGTGAGATTCTCATGAAGAGTTCCTGAAATAGTTTATATAAGGATCGGTCGTGATCAATAACTTGTGACCCAAATCTTCATTGGTTGCCATCCGACTGATTTTACGGGTATTGAATTCCCTGATCCTCTTGAATAACTTATTATTTGCTTCTTGGGCCTCTTCCGTCAATTGACCGATAGGCAATGAGGAATTTTCAATTACCTTAGCCCCATGTATTAGGTCCTTGTGTACTGTCACAAGAATTTAAAACCATTCATATAAGCTAACGTAAAGTTTCGCAGTTTCCTCAGAATATTCTTCAAATTTGATAAAGTCTATTCTCTTTCCAGATGTCATAGCTTGTAGCATAATGCCAAATTTTTCGATCAATACTTTGTCAACCCCGATAATACTCGAAGTTAATTCAGGATCTTGGAAGAATCTTCGAGCAGTATTGCCATTATTGGATGTCCCACTCCCATGTTCTGGAACATCCACAATCAGGCCCACTTCCTCCCAAAATTCTTTTTGGATTCTCTTTTTTGCTTCGCTCATTTTTTGCTTCTGATCGGGTAACAGCACTGCCCATTTGCAGAAATCTGAACGATACGCAATGTGAAGGATGATGCACTCCATGAAGCGTATCCAAGCATGTAGGGTGGAGAGCCTGTAAGAGTAGTTTTTGATCTTCACAGGCAAGAGTTTCACTTCTTCTAATTTGTTCATCATAGAGGGCTTTACGCCGGATATAAAGGGTTTCCCAATAGGGGTGATATGATTTTGAATGTCCCTATCGGGCTCATTTGAACTGAAATTTTTGACGTCTGCTGTCAGTTGTCATCAATAAGGTTTGCCATTTAATCATGAGTAGTTTCACGCTTCTACAACGTTTGGAAATTGTCCAATTATTTTATCAAAATTCGAGAAGTTTTGTCGGTGTTCAAAGAGCATATCGTGCAAAATATGGTCGTCATTCTGCTCCATCCGCGCTCTCAATTCGTCGAATAATCGATAAGTTGGAGAGTGAATTTACTCTATTGGATACTAAGCCTAAAAATCGTATACGTACCGCACGTTCTACACAGAATATAGCCACCGTACAGGCCAGTATCGAGGAAAACCGTGAATTGTCCGTGCCACGCCGATCTCAGGAATTGGGCCTGTCCAGGATGACTACCTGGCGTATTTTGCGATTGGATCTTGGCCTGCATCCCTTTAAGATAATTCTGGCCCAAGAACTGAAGCCTAATGACCATCGTTTGCGTCGGGAGTTCGCAGATTGGGCTCTGGAATCAATTGAAAATGATCCCAATTTTCATCAAAAAATCATCTTTTCTGATGAGGCGCATTTTTGGCTCAAGTCTCGGGGGACATTTGGCCGATATATTGTTTAAATCATAAATGGCATAGAATATCCAATATAATAAAAAAGATTTCGATCAATTCCGAATGAATATTCAGTGTTTTTTTTCAATTTCAAAACATATCACCCTTATTGGGAAACCCTTTATAACACGATTGTGATGATGGAGTTTCAGTGAGCGCTTGGCAAACTTTTTCATCAACCATGGACATCATCATTTTATGCGTGACTTTGCAACGAGTCCGACTTTGTCCGAACTTAATTGTTGTAGGTCTGAGTTTTTTTATTTCTTCTTTAATCAGCTTTACCTCAGAGGTGGTAGTCTCCATCTTTTCCTTCACATAGCGGAATCGCATGATCCCACAAAGTCTGGATGACCCAGTACGTGGATTCTTCCAAATTATCAAACCTTTACCACTTTTCGAGTCGAACATCTCCAATGCTAGAGGAAACATCGAAAAAATCAAGTCGCTTGCATCTGACTTACTTGAATCGATGAAAGACTGATTGTATGGATTATGACTAGATGTCCCATCACATCCATACTTCGAAGTTAGAGTCATTGAAAAATTAGGTCCGCCAACTAAATTTAAAAGTATGATTCCAGGTATTTCCGTTAAGCGAGATACTGCATGATCCAGCAAGACTTGAGTGTTTATACTCACACTCTTTTCCGTTATAATGAAATCAGATTCTGGAGGGCAGCACCTTTTTTGGCATCTGATAGACTCCTGTAGTGTGGGTGAATGTCATCATTTTTAGCTTTCGCTTGGATGCGGATAATTTCATACTGGTATACACTTAATTTTGCGTCTTCAATCAGTATTAATGCCTCATCATCAGTGTAGCGTGTAATTCCTCCCATTTCTGAACCTGATAACTTGTCAGGTAATTCATTGTGTTCATCATTGTCTTGTTTCATGATGTCATTAGCAATTTTAGTTTTACCAGAAAATCGCAAAATATTCAGGAATGCACACTGTATTTCCGACTCAGAATAACATTCCTGAATTTAAAACGGTTTACGTCTTTTGCTTGATTTTGAGCTATTCTCGAAATCATCTGAAAGTCTCTTCCCGGGACCAACTCCAAAGAATCGTACAGAGAAATCTGAAAGTAGCCATTCCGCATTCCGGGCCCTGAATGTTGCATTATAGAAAGCATTTTTCCACTTTTGTTCAAATGTGGACATGAAATAAGTTAACGTGTCTTCGACTGTTTTTAGATATTCGTCTCCGATGCCATAATTGGTTTTGGTATGGCTTACGATTGCTCCTCTATTTTTAACACCGTTTTTGATCAGAAAATTACAAAGAACTTGCTTCGGAACTTTTAATTCATTCATGGTTAGAACAATGAATCTTATCGAAGATAAGGATATCGATAGCAACTTATGAAAGAACAACTTGAAACTTACAACTAATTGGACTCTATAATATGTATAACTTAAATGTGAAGAAGGATAATAGAATAAGACGACAGGAATAACACGGAAACAATTTATTCACGAATCTGCACCTTATGAGGAATAATCCTTACTTATTGGATTCGAAAATTGTGGAAAAAAAAATTGGGAAAACACAAGAATCAAATGGGTACGTGCCCAAACTTTTCACTGACCCTCTAAAGAAACGAGCGTATCAATTGTACGTTGAGTGACGAAAAACATGTGAGAACCGGAACAAGTGGAAAACGAAACAAATTAAATCAAACAACCCAAGCACATAGAACGAATATGAATAATTTTATCCAATTTTTGTGCTTACGGAAAATGCAAGTCTATCTATTTTGTGATGAACCTTCAGGGACAAAAAACACGTGAGAACCGAAACAACTGAAACTGCAACGATTGAAAAAAAAACGAAAAACGTCCATGCGAAACAATTGAATGAGTATACTCATTTCTCTCTGGTCCTGCGAGAAATGAAAGCGCATCAATTCGGAGTTTGACTATCGGTGACTAAAAACATCTGAGATCCGGAACCAATTGAAAAACGGCACAACTGAAAATTAAAACAACTGATAATCGAAACACTCAAGGGTAACCAAACTGTATCTGAAATGAACATTCGAGCGGAGAATGAATTTTTCTAATCTGGAAACAGTTATTGGATGCATTTGTTGACTAGAATGGTTAATAACAATGGAAGATATTGTTTAATGTCAGTCCTTTCACTATACTTCTATTTTTGGTATATAATAGACGATTTCACGAAGAATTATGAATTTTTTCTACCAAAGAGTGACCGTTTTATACATTTGTTTATCAGTATTGTTATTAACAAATGTAAATATCCTTGATTGTGTGCTTTCCAGTAATCGAAGCATCATGTTCGCGGAGGAAATTGATGTTCAGGTAGAACAAAAGGATTTTTATATATCCAGCGGCGCCTGTTCATTGAATTTGTTCATGAAATTTTTTTTGTAACAATATGAAAAATTATATTCCGGGTATGGATTGTAATAGAACATTGATTCCAATCGACTCCGTGGAAAAAATGTGATGAAAAGAACTTACAGGCTCGAATATATAGAAGAAAAGATTTTTTTCATTAATTTGTTTATAACAATTGAACAGATTGCAAGAACTTCACCTAAAATATCGGAATTTTCTCTGTGATTGTTAATCTATCAATTTCATACATTCTTGAGGTAATATCGACGAATATCATGGAGCAGGTAGCACAAATATGGAAAATTAGGATTTTTTTGCAATTTGCAACTTAAATAACAAAATAACCGCGTCTTTTCTGCAAAATCGGCCTCGAGAGACTTCTTCAAAATTCAATTAGCTTTAATTTAAAAAAGAAAATTAAATCGTGGGAAAATTGTAGGCTCTGAATGATTTGAAACATCAATTTTCTCATTCTACACACTGTGCGCGTCCTATATCCCTGCAGATCATATGTTTTCGCACCTTATGCATGCGCCCAGGCATCAGCTACAATGGCTATTTACTTTAGTCAAACTGCACTTAACACAATCCTCTATACATATCGAATGCACATCCTTTTATATACCTTCCTCAATTTAAAACAAAAAAAATTTTCATTTCAATAAATTTCATAGTTTTATTATATATATAAGAATAAAACAAAAGGTTATATGCATAATTGGAATCTTTTTTCTTCCTAGAACAGAAACGATTCCAATAGCAGAGCCAAAAAATAAATGAAGAAATAGGATCTCTCAACAGTCCTACATCGGAACATTCAGAAACTTACTAAATTGCAGCATTTGCATTCGCAACAAAAATTAACAATTAATGAATTGTATCATATGCTTAAAAAATTGTGAATGCAGGTGAAATTTAGTAAAGATTAAATAATCAATTAAATAAACTAAATTTTTATTTTATATACAAGGAATCACTTGCAAATAGCACAAATAGTGAAATAATGCTTACCTTGAATAAAAAAATAAAATCCATTCACTTTTAAAAAATAGAAATTGAACACTTGTATAAAAATTTAAATAAAAAGGGAATCATTTCAAACCTACGAAGTCACTTTTTTTATACAATAATGATCCTAACAAGTGAAAACCCTTTATCAGATTTTCCACAATATATTGATGATGTATACCCACAAGATTATCCTAGATCTTATCAAATCTTCTTAAACTGTTCATGTATTTCTTTATTGCCGGAAGGAAACAAAATATAAGTTCACAAAATTACAATCTTTAAAATTTGCGAAATATGCTATTTACAATTATATATCCCTTTTCGCTTTAATTACGAACTTAAAAATTATTGGTACTCAATAGTTCAAGATAAGATGAAACAATCATGTTTGGACGAGATAGCACAAAGCAGTTCGGGATCATTCGAGTTGCGATAGTTTACCACGCAGCGTTCAAGATAAGATAAAGCAATCGTACACGGACGAGTTAGGACAAAGCAACTCAGGACCATCGAAATGTATTACGAAATTACTTGAAATTTATCATCACGCTTACTCCAGTGTCCCATTCCGCACCGTTCTACCCTAAACCATTGATCAAAGATCAGAAAAAATTGACTGTATAAATAATTTGCATGACATCGCATTGTACAAAACAACAGTTTAAAAGATTATATTATGTTTTCAGATAAAAATAAGATAAGATAGCAATATGAAAATACAATGTATTGTGAATATTAGTAAAACGATGTCTGTTTCTCTCAATACTATCAAAACGACTTTTGAGTTGAAAATTATAAATACAACAGAGAACATGAGATCGCATTGTACAAAATATTATTTAAAATAAATATTATTTCAAGCAACTAATTAGTATCACATTTTGTTGTTCCGAATTATTTTACTACATTTTCTCATGGATTCATATAGTAAATTCTTGCTCAGATATCGCAACATGTGGCAATTCTCAGAATCAGATTTTCAATTGCAATGTGATAAATGTGACTAGCGACCTTGATAATACTGTCGCCATGCCGTTTAAGTAGAAAAAAGGAAGAAAGAAGTAGACGTTTTGAAATATGTTACATGATCAGAGTCACTCCGATGTAAGTTTTCAGTCAGAATGAATTCAGTTTCATTCTGAATAAATTCGAGGCTTATCGTAACAAGGTTGTTGATCCGAAGTTTCAATCCGCTTGAAAACCAAAGTTAATGACGAAAAGTTATCAAACTGAATTTATCCGAAGATAATCCGAACAAAGTTGTAGATCCGTGTTATCGGCTGACTTTGCATTGACTCAGATTTATTTCGATGATATTTATTGTTACGCGAAATCTGTCGGATACAGACTTCGCAATGAAAAGGATTCAGACATAGGGATTTTTCTATCCTAAACTTTCGCCAGGTACCAGGTCCAGAAGTATGAAACCGGAATTTTTTTGCAAAAGTTACACGTCTGTTGCATGAAAATGATCAAAAATATTTTACGACAATCTACGAAATGAATATAATCCACAACTTGTTAAAGACATAAAATTATATAAACAGTTTACCAGCAATTTAAAGAAAAGAGAGATACAGAGAAAATTCTTATTGGAATGTAGATCACACAACATACTTCCTAATCATATTTTAAATCAAACATACATAAATATCAGATTTTTTTTTCAAAACATGTCTGTGAAAGGATTGAGAACTCGACAACACTCTTTGGTAAAAAAATCTTAAATTTTGAAATTACAGACATCTCACATGAAATTAAACAAATCAGCAAGGATATCGTCCACTACAAAATGAAAATTATAGACCAAACTTCAAATTATTTTTACAACAATTTAAAAACAAAAAATCAAATCATAATTGGAAAGTATACAAACAAACTACACAACAATACAACAAATAAATTGGTAAATATAAAAATTGCTCAAATTCCAAAATTAGTTACAGACAAAAACAATTGGTTTATAAACATGTCAAATAAACAAATCCCTGACAACGTTGCAGACATTCTATGTCTCGGTGGTAAGTTTGCATTTAATTACAATAAAAAAACAATAACACAGGCATTATCTTAACAAATGCAGACAAAAGTAATAAAACCATTCTAATAAACTAAAATGATTACAATTCAAAAATTTACAATCTTCTCAATAATCCATCTACATACATTAAATTAAAAAAAGATCCAACTAATGAAATAAATAATACTTTAACTATAACTTTAAATGAACTTAAAGATAAAAATATTATTCATGAAAAACGTTACAAATTTCTTCATTGTAGCACCAATATTGCACCCAAATTCTATGGTTTACCTAAAATCCATAAAACAAACTGTCCATTAAGACCTATCACTTCATTTATTGGTTCACCATTATACAAGATATCAAAATTACTTTCTAAATCTATGCAAAAAACAGTTGGACATACAGAATATCATATTAAAGATAGTTTTGAATTCAAAAAGAAAATTTCTAATATGCATATACCAAATAACTTCACTATTATTTCACTTGATGCAGTCTCTATGTACACATACTTCTTGGAATCTTATTAGAAAATCATTTAAATTAAGATGGAATCAAATAAAAACCAATACTTTTCTCAAACAAACACATTTTGATAATATTTTACAATTTTGTTTAGAATCATCATACTGTACTTATAACAATGAATTTTATAAACAAATTTTTGGTTTGCCAATGGGATCACATTTATCAGCCACTGCTGCAAACGTTGTCATGGAAGAATTAGAAAAGAAAATTTAAAAAAAGTTACCTTACCATATCATTTTTTATTACAGATATGTAGATGACACTTTAATTTGTTTACCAGAAAACAAAGTGGAAGATATTTTATGTAGATTTAATTCCATAGATAAAAAACTAAAATTCACTTTAGAAAAATCTATAAACAATAGTATCAATTTCTTGGATATAAATATCCAGGTGATTGATAATGAAATTAAAACTAATTGGTACAAAAAACCAATTGGTCTGGTCGATATATCAATTTTTTCTCAAACCACTGTTTAACATACAAAATTGGCATAATTTACTCACTTACTGATAGAGCAATACTCTTATCAGATAAAGAATTTCATATAAATAATTTAGATTGTGTGCGATCTACATTACTAAAGAATGGCTATCCATTAGATCTTTTAAATGAAAAAATCTTTGAACGCTATAAAAAATCAATAACAAATTTAAATAAAACAAGTCAAGTATGTGAAATTTATAACATAGATTACAGAGAAAATAGAAAAGTCATAACCTTTCCATATATTCAAAATTTCCAGAAACAGCTATGCAGAATTTTCAAAAAAACTAAACTTCAAATTATCTTTACTATAGAAAATTCTTTCCAAACAAAATTGTTTGCTACACTTAAAGATAGAACCCAAAAGAAATTTAAATATAATGTTATTTGTGAAATTAATTGTATTCAGTGTAACAAAAAATATATTGGACAAACTTGCAGATTTCTACACAATAGATTACTTGAACATGCTAGATCAGTAAAAAATAAAGATGATAAAACTGCACTTGCAGAACATGCTACTTCATATAAACATTCTTTCGATTTCAAAAATACAAAAAGTTTAGATACAGAAAATATTTTTAAAAAACGATTAATTTTGGCAATGATTTATATGCAAAAAGAAAATTTTTCTGTTAATTACACTGAGAGAAATCGGCTTTGGTTCCTGTGCACATAGCACATAAATTTTTTGTACAGTAGTTGCCTTGACCAAAAAAGTTGAGAGAAGCTACTACTTTTATAGTTATCATGACAGTAATTTGGACTTTTTTGTGTATTCGGTTGTTGTGACCAAAGTTGATGATTAGAATGAGCTTTATACGTACCCCAACGGTTAGTACACGTACATTTTCTTTATGTGTACTGCCAAGCTCCTTTGGTTACTATAACCGCAGCGTTCGCTGTTGCGCTAGACTAATCAAGTATAACTTTCATTTTTTACAACGAGGTAAGCCTGTCGTGACAACTATTAAATCTTGTAATAGTCACACAATTCAACTTGCACTGCACTGGAGATGAGTAGTTACTTCCAAAAAGATATGCAGTCTAAGTTGAATCCTGCCAATTCTCGTTCTCGATTCCTGGACTATATTTCACCGTGCCAAGCATTATCAGGTAAATAATTCTATTATAAATATAGTTTGACAATTCTTTCTAAATGATAATCGATTTTGTTCGGGGACAATGCAATGCGTTCCAATTTTGCTGTCTCGTCGTATTTTGTCAAAACTATAGTCAGTCAAAAAAAGTTTATGGTGATGAAAAAAGTGACAATTTTTTTAACTTAATCGACGAAAGTTATCATAAATATGATTATACCGGATTATTTTTCTTAGATCTTTTCGGTGAAACTTTATTTTTTCTAATCAAATTGAATTTGTATTTTGATAACTAAGAGAACCATATCTATAACCTCAAAAATAATTTTGGCTGGGTATTTACTGTCCGTAGACTTAGTCATTTTAACTAAACTCTATGCGCGGCTTTACGATGGACTTTGGTTCCTATAACCGCAGCGCTATGGTATTTCAAGTACCAGAATCGTGGTCTCAGTAACGTTCCTTGCAGTTGAAGTAAACACTTTTCCAATGTATGACAGCCACTACCATGATTGTCATGAGAACTTTAACATTTTTGTAAAGACGATTTTAACAAAAAAACTTTGGTCAGTGAAACCTAAAATTTCTCTCTGTGTATGAAACAGATATTGAAAATCTTAGTGCCATTTATAATAATATAATAAAATCTATAAAATAACTTTTCTACTTTCTCTTTTTCTCTTCTGATCTTTTTAATTTTATATTTTCATAAATTTCAAAAATTACCATTGAATTTTACCAATACCTGACATATTACATATTAATTTTGTTATGGACACACCATAACATCAACAACGCTACTATAGCAAAATAAACATAAACGGATACATTTACTTCCGAAATTTCATAAAGGAAAATTATTATAAAAATGTAATAGTAACTCAGAAAAGAAGGAAACTGTTTGTAAGTAATTAATACTTTAAAAATTTCTTTTCATAACCTGCAAAAATTTTTATCTTATGTGTATTTATATCATAGGTGTCGTTTTCCATCAGTTTAACCTAAAAATGGAGACACCAGTTATCCAAAAAAATTTTAAATTCTAACGAACTCTCACAATAACTAACATGTTGTGATGATTATTTTAACTTTTTATAAGATAATTTTTACGTTTTTAATATTGAATTTTAAAATATATCTTTACATAAATCATTGAAAATTTCTCAACACATAAAACAACTTTGATGCAAGGAAGTAAAAATTTCAACAAAATTTTATCCATGGTATGTTTATTATTTTTTCTCTCTTTTCTTATTCTCTTAATTTTATCATAAAAAAATTTTTACTATATATATAATTATTTGTTAACTAAAATCTCTATTTTCTCAAGATTGATTTTGTATAAATTCATTTTGTATTTTCCTTTTATAGTCTTGATAAGGACCAAAAAATTGGTCGAAACGTTGTCGATAATACCACATTTGAGTAAATCGTCGAAAATTGCCTTATTTCGCTTTTCTTCGTAAATGACAACCGTCGGAGAGAAAACTAGAAAAACTTATAATTCTTTGTTTTCAAACACAAATCGGCGCGCGTCATGTGAATTGTGTATTCGCGAAGAATTTCCGGACTTATATCCAATGAGTCAACAATGCCTGATTTCTCAACACTGATATTACAAATATCTTTCCCGAAATCGTCTCTTATTTCCTGATTTTGAGGGTAATAGAATTCCTCAAGATTTGGAATAAGTTTTGTGCAATCATGCGGGGTCCAGGTGTCAAGATAAAGGATTCTATTATTACCTCCAGACTTACAGGATTATTAATGTCTATCATGGACATGAAAGAAGTGAAATGAAGATCTATACAGGATGCGTGTGTGCACATTTTGATTTCCCACTAGTTCAACCGCAGTCACCTCGATTACCTTTGGTTGATTGAATTTTAGAATAAACTATTCACTTCATAAATATCGATTTTGTGTTACAATCCTTTCAGTTAAAATATTTAAGCTTTTCTCTAGTTACAGAAAAATGAAAAGTTATATTTGGTCGAAAAATATCTTTGAAAAAAACCCATAATCAAAGATATTTCATTTCGATAGGTTTACAAGTAACCAATTATTTTCACTATAGCAACAGATAAGAGTTTTTAATAACACATTCTAGCTAGCTGAAGATATTTTTTCAAAAGTTATATTATATTACATAAAACTGTTTCAGGACATATTACTTTGTAAACTGTACATTAAGAAACTTAATTTTTATTAGACCAAATAGTAATGAAAGATTAAAACTTGCTATAATCTGTGATGGTAACAATAATATGGAATGTTCGTAGCGAATCTTTCACAATCAAACATCATCTGCTCTTGAGGTAGCGTTGGGACATTTGAAAATATTATTTTTCTAAATTTGAAAAAAATGTAAATAACTTTCAGTAGAGTTTTGAAATTTATCAGGTAAAGCCAAACAAGACAAAAATAATTATCCAAATGTCTTTCAATTCATAATAATTTTGGTTCGAATATCATGTATATGAATCATACGTAAATCATTTACGTACAATAATCATATATTTATATTGAGCTTCTGTTTTATATAATGTTAATATTCATTGATTTCTATTATCCTCACTCTTATTTCCCTTATTCTTACACTGTACAGTATTTTTTATGTTATTATTTATTTATTGATATAAAATCGATCATTGTATATGAATCCATTACGTAAATTCAATATCAACATTGTATAAAAAATCATATGCGAATCATTGGAATACTCTCCTTAAATCAGTATTATTTTGAAATCTTCGGATTTAGTTTGGAATAAATGTAATTTATTTAATAATGTGAGAAAAATGATGCTCAAGTTTCAGTAAATGTAAGAGTTTTATGTCTCATTTATTCATATTATTATTCACAACACATTTCATCCTTTTGTCAAATAAAGAAACTGAGTTGTTCAACTTGTCAAACATTGAAGTAGTATTTATTTCAACCCTACCAAAAAATACTGTGATTTAAATAAAAAGTGTTAAAATGCTTAAAAGAATATATCTTCAGCTGAATAAAGTGAAGTAATGCCAAACGAACTTTTTACGGATTAGTCTGTACCCTAAATTTGGTTTATAACAGCAATAAACTATTGATAAATGATTTTGCAGACTTTGTGCTTTGCGTTTTTTGATCAAATCATTATTTGTTAATATGTATATTTGACATATAGCTGTTCGCCTGTGAGACTTAATATTTTGCAAAGCCTGGGAAACACTTTATAACATTAGCTAATTTTCTGTTCAAAAGAAACGGCAGAAAACGGAAGTAATCAAAGGTTCATTTTAAATTTTTATCTTGGACTCAAAGTTTTAATTGAAAATTAATCAGAGTGGTATCTCTATTATAATGTCATTTTAAGCCATTTTGATTGATTAAAAAGATTAATAATGATAAATTAAAATGATAAAATAAAGTAAAAAAAAAAAAAACAAATTTAGTTTGTAGTTTTGGTGTTACCGGTATTGTAATTTAGACTGGAAAAGCCACTTATTTTCTTCTCTAAATAACAAAGAAATTTATTTAAAACATAAAAAGAATCTAAATTGAATCTGAAGTAAAAATAAGTATGTACAACTGAATAAAGGAAAGAAAAGCAATGGGTTGGGTATAGGATTGTTGCAAGGAGTGACAGCTCGAACAAAAGTGAAACTAGAACCTTGAATTCCAGGAAAAGCAGCGATTCAAAGATTATTGAGGGGGATGAAAATGGTTTTGAAATTGTCAGGAATGGTTCAGGTACCTACAGAGACGATTTCGGGAAAGATTATTATTGTTCTTCTTAATAATAATATTGTTGAATATTAATTCTGTTATGAAATAAATAAATCAACAGAGTTAAGAACCTTCAATATAAAAAAGTATTTATTGAAATAAAAAACAACAGAAAATGTAGCTAAGTTGTGAACCACAAGTTTTGTTCAAGAACTGCTGTAGTGCAAGAGTATAATAAGACTATTTCGGGACCTTATACTCTAAAAACAGACTATTGACTGTGAAACGATTCTTTTCACTATTAGAGTATTTCCTTTCGTCTGGAAATGATATCCTTTGTCGTACAAGGGGAACATATTTCAAGGCCGGGGTGAAAGAATCGGGCGAGCGCTCGAAACGCGTAAAAGTATTTCCCAAGTCGAGGGAGTGAGTATGAGTCAGATACACCGAACGTTTCTGATATTACCCGAGAATCGCTCCATGTGCTCGTTATGATTATTTGTCGGTAGCCGATATAGTAATATATTTTTTTACTTTTGAATATGGCGCCTTTCTAACTTACGATTTTTTCTAGCAGAGGGACTACCGAGCTTTTCCTCACAAATCGTAAAAGTTTCCACAGTTCAGTATATAATGAAGTTGCTACATTGTAATTGACAATATTGACATATCACTGCGATGCGTTTATGAATGTGTGCGTTGTGCAGTTAGGTTAAGTTGCGTTGAATTAGTATTTAAGCGTGCATTTGTATGCTTATTAATTATATTGATATGTATATACGTCTATGTGTATGTAAATATATAAATATGTTTATATATCTCTAACTATGTAGCTCACAAAATCTAATAAGAACTATGGTAAAATTTACGAATGACTGATTTTTTTATATCATGGAGGTGCAATTATTTCCTATTTTCCATAGATGTGACTTTACTATTGTCTTTTGTAAACTTAACATTCCTTTTTAGCAATTAATGAAACATTTATTGGGTTTATTTCAATATAATTCGTTCGATGTGTCGATTACGATTTTACTATTTCAAGTAATAAAAGTTGCTTTTGTTTTTAGGCATAAGTACAATTATATCACCATTTTCTCCAATATTATTAGTAACTCCATAGTTTAAGGGGCTATACCAGTGTGAGAGCTTAAAATTTAAGTGATTTTTGGGAATTTTTTTAAAGAAAACTATTAAACTAAATATTTCTGAAAATCAGCAATGTATTTAGCTATATTTGATGAATATTACATTTAATTTTTATTAAAAAATATTGAAAATTAAGCGAGTTATGCGCTGTCTTCGGAAACGCGAAAAAAGAAGTTCCCCCACTGCGGCCAGGATTCCGGTCGATTGAGTAACTGAAATAAAAAAAAAGGCATTAAACTAGAAGGTATTTTCTATACAGTGAACTAGGATTTTTGGAAAATTCCAAAATCGAACAAAATGGCGTCAATATGAAGAAAACAGTCTATTTTTTGATTAAAAAATGGTCGGTTTTTTATCTGCTAAAATTTCAATTTTCATCCGATTAAAAATATCCCAGTTCACTGTATGGCAAATATAGTCAAGAGTAGTCAGTTAAAATTTCAAGTCAATCGGATAATTAGTCTTCGAGTTAGAATGGCGATATCTTATGAGATCAATATTGTCGAACCATCATTGTTAATTCCGGGCTCATCTAGTGTAACCTACGTATAAATTTAAATTACAAACAAGGTTATAGATTAAAGAATGTTTCTATTAAATTCGGAAATTTATCCTAACCAATAATCGTCTAACGAAATATTGTATGCTGTACTTGAATCAAGTCATAAAGTGTAAGAGGATTTATTTTCCGTTGATAATAAAGAGCGTGCAATCATATAGAATCTTCACTTCTTCTCTCGTGCATGATCCCATAATTTAATAAAGAAAAATTATATTAGTAAAATTCCACCTTAGCTATAAGCTGAATAAAATAAAGTTTCAATATATATATATAGTGTAATATATAAAAGAATATATATAAAATATTTTATATTATAATATATATAGGAATATATATAAAAGAACCATGTTTTGAAATTGACAATTTTTGTTTCATATTTATTACATATTTATTGACAAAGACTTTTCAATATCCTTTCATTATTTAGTTTACGATAATGAAAGCATATAGAAAGGGAAAATAAATTATCAATGATATTATTTTGGAAGTTTAATATTCATACAATATAATTTTTGTTCATACAGTAAGGTTACAAAGTCAAAATTATTCTCTATAGCGATACAATAATAATTGATTTTTCAAAGAAATTTACAATTCTTAGAGAAACTAAAATTAAAGCAAATTATTGCTCTTAACATATAATAATTTCTCTATATAATAATAATCTATATATCTATATAATATTTTGTCTAATGTATTGTGAATTTGGAAGTTGTGTCGCGATGCCGCGGAATGTCGCTACCGTCGGTCATCGTGGGTTGTCAGTTTGCTTTGCTTATAGTTTCTCTATAAGAGGAAACCGTTTAAAATCTTTAATTGAGATTTGAAAGCGAAGTACAAGGTACAAGGTAAGTTTTATTTATTTAACTGGATAGGTAGTTCCTATCAAGAAATTTTTCTAAATTTCTGTCTCATTCTGCTTCAAAACAAAAGGCAGTCGATGCCATGCGATAACCTCAAATTGAATTATTTGTCAACTCTGCCGGCCAAAGGAGAATTATTATAAATATTTGCTTATTCTTATTTGTAAAATTCCTATTTTAATCCTCGTTCGATAAGACTCTGAAGTTTTATTCCTTTTCAAATTCCGAACTTGTAAATCATAATTCTTTTCAAATTTGTTACTAATTTAAAGTACATTTTAAACTTTGTATATTTAACTTTAAAGTCGAGCAAGTGAAACTATCAAATTTGAAAACTGATATCTCTATTGCTTTAATGAATTGTAATAAAAATAGAAAGACTAAATATGTGTAAAACTTGGAAACTTATTCACGAAAAAAAAATTTACAATTAGGAGAGGACTAAAAATGATTCTATTGAACACACTTTGAGTCTGACTCATAAAGTGCAATTTATATAAATATTTTACAAATATATTTTGTTGTAGGAAGAAAAATGTATTATCGCCGATACTATGATGTTAAGACACCATCCCTAAAACAGAATTTACAATTACTCTCCGAGTGTCTTGATCAATTACACCTTACATGTATATTAGATTTACAATAAATGTAATGGAAGTTTATTAACAAAACGCAATTCTATTTCACAATACATTTATATTAAAATTACAACACATATGTTGTAATGTACATTTTTTGGATGTTGTGAAATTACAATACATTTGCAGTAATTTTACAACACTGTACTTTAAAGGTACATTTTAATGTATTGTATACTGAGCAAAAATCCTGGGAATAGTGACGTGATATATGTAGTTGAAAATGTCCTTAACTACTTTTTGTGGTTGTATTCAAGCAATGGTTGACCCGTCAATGTAGGTACTAAAAGTGGTCGCCGTGAATAAGTAATATACACTGAGAGAAATACTATTAGTTGTGCTGACTACAAGGTCACAACTATATATTTTTAGTAAGCAGTACCAAAAATTTTGTAAATGCTACTATTTTTTTTTGTAAAATTGATCAAATTCATTTATTTTGAGGAATGTAAATATTTTATTTCCATATGCAATATTTCGTGTGTAAACATGACTTGCAATTCTTTGGTAATAGTAAACTTTAAGAAATAATTTTACAGACAAATTAGATTTCACCTGCTTATCAACTGTTTTGAATCGTTTCGAAATCGTTACATATATTGATTTCTTAAAATGTTGTTTTTGTTTTTCATCAAAATGAGAAGAATTAAATCATGGTAATTTTAAAGTATAATTTTAAACTGTTGTGCAGTTTTTGATGAAAAACCTCTCAACAATTATCATCCTTTGTTACATTTTGAAAAACAATAATTAAAAAAGTTTTTCTCCTAAACAATTCTAACCTAAGAAAGTTCCTTTCGACATTAACAAAAATAAAATAGATAGAATGGTAAATTTAACATTTTTTTCAATGTTGCAATTACTATTTTAATCATGTACAGATGAAAACAATTAATCAGTTTCTAATTAAGATATTGGAATAGTTTTTGATACAACTTTTCTCCCTTATGTCGAAAAAATATATATTTTTGTAATAACTACACTGGACAAATAGTAAAAGCAATTAACGCAATTAGTAAGTTTTACAAAAACATACTGGTAACATCTATTATAAGCTCGATACAATGTGGGAATGCGTGAAAATAGTCGCGGCTACAAAACGGATCGACTAATCGGATTTTGTAAGTTTTACTAAAAATTTTAATCATTGCTACTCAGTTAATATTGCTGTAAGAATTAAGGTGCTTAGATGATACAGAGTAAAAAACATACTTGTGACCCTTTTTTACAAAAAAAAATAGGTAACCACGACTAATACTTTCTCTCAGTTTAGTCAGTACTCAGTAGTACAGCGACTATGTAATGTTGTCACAGTCACTATTTGTAAGTGTCAACTATAAAGTTATGTGAAATCAAATTCCTAAAATCAAATGCATAAAATCACTACGTGGAACATTGTATTTTTCATAGCATCTCTTTTGAAAATCTGTTTGTCGGTATCTGTAGAGCGCACAGTGGGCCAGAATCCACAAAAGTCGATCATAAATCGAAGGTCTAGTTTAATCTTAACAAAACGGTTTCCTGAGAGGTTTTTCGGGTCGCTGATTACAAATCTCATGTTAAAATTTCCAAAAACAAAATGGCGGATCCAAAATGGGGGATGACTTTACGAAAAACTTCATCGATTTGCTTTAAAATTGAGATACAGCGGTTTTCTATGTCGCTGAACTTTGGAGGAGAGTGATCAAATTCAAGATGGTCCGACAGGAACTCTCTTACTATTATTTTTGAGCAGTTCCGCTTCTGAAGATGATCCGATGGCAACTGAAGATTCGCAGATTCGCAGGTACTTTTATACACTTAATTTTTGGTCGATACTGGCAGGGAACTTCTAGGTGCTCTGACTAGTCGGTTTTATTTTTTAGTCGATATTGGCTATGTTTGATTTGCCCTGCTAATATTCTTCTGATGTTGGCCTGACCTTGGCACGTGACTGAGCTGGCCTCTTTTCCTTTGGTTTGCCATTTTTTGTGTACTGACGAAAAAAGGGGAGACTTCGTTTTTCTTATTCTGGTTTCCCCGAAGTTCCTTCTTGAGATGATTCATTTCTTAATTTCTATCCTTTGCTGCGCCGGTCGATATTCTTGTGTACTTAGGACATTCCGATGAGGTTCCTTTTTTAACAGGTAGTTTAGGTTTTACGATGTTTTCTATTTATAAGTTCACTACTATCTCTCTTTCTATTACAATTTTATTTTCGTACATTCAATTTTCGTCTAATCAATACTTTTTAAAAGCTGTTGCTTATGCATGTTTTATGTTAAAATCATTTATTAGGTCAACATATTTTAATATTATGAATAAAAAAATAACGATGGTCACAGAACGTGACAATCATATGGGATTCAGTCTTATGAATTGAATAAATCTTTTGTATGGAGTGAAGTTCACTTCGAACTCAGAGTTTCACTCTGAGATATCAAAGAGTAATCAGAGAGGCTAAAATGACTGAGTTCTTGCTTTGCAATCAGTCATTTCTGACTCATAATCAATAAGTTAACTGAGGACTAATCACTTTTAACTGACTGAAAAGTAAGACGTCAGCAACTAATTGAAATTATTCTAAATTCTAACTGATTCAAATTCAGAGAGCTCAAACGATCATTCTCTTTCATCAAATTAGTTAGATTTTTATATATCTTACCTTAAACTAATCGCCAAAATTAGGAAAATTCGCCCTCCAAATATGGAAAATGGAAACAGACTATCTGAAAATTTTCAAGCTGAATTCGTGAAACTGACAGTTAGCGTTTAATTGCTTGCAATATCCGAAATGTCGATCTTGAGATTTGAATTCCCAGTACGAGAAACTGAACAGGTATTTTGACAGTGTAACAGAATGCAACATAGTGTGAACTCAATTTGACACAGCGGCGTAATCCATTCGTTGGCATACAAAGGCAAGATCGAAGTACGATGCCTCTGAGCTTCGATAGACGGTGCAGGTAATGGAACGGGAAACTTAGTTGAAGGATGGGTCTGTTGTCAACAGCACATCGGGCGAGACGGCAAAGTTACTCCGAGTATAGAGTCGTTACCACGTCATTCTGTCTATGTAGATAGATGGTAATTTTAGCAAACATACTGTTCCTTGCATTTTAGATTCCTTGGGAAATTACCATTTCGAAGTCTCTGCCCCAAAAGACCATAGAGCACTCCCTTTCCCGAGAATCCTATTTTCTTTCAAAGTAAAAGAGGGGCTCATAGTGCCCTTGACAAAGGCCTGCGAACGAAACCTTTACACACACATTTTCGTCGTGATGTCAATAAGAATTAATTGCTGAAATAGCTAATTAAGTCTCCACTTTTATTAAACGTGCGCTAGTTATATTGAGACAGCGCATATGATAAGTTTTTTCCAAATTTTTTCACTAAGGGGGCAAACGTGCAAAAATTGTTTGAACAATTAAACTGCTAATATCTGCAGTTAATTAAGAAAATAAAAATTATAAAAATATTCAACTGAAAACCTATCGTAATAAGCTCAAAAATGAAACAAACCCGAAATCGATTCGATTATTTAAACTAGAGATTATGAATTTTAAGTACAAGATAATTTAGCATTTTATCCAATTTGATCAAAAGATTAAATTAATATATCTCTCAAAAAATTTTTTTTTTTTGAAAATCCCGATACACTTGTGGATTAAATTAATAAAAAGACGCCACAAAAAAAATTAAGACTTTTAGAAATGTTAACAATTTTTTTTTACATCCGTACGATATATAAAAGAATTTCCCATATGTGAAAAATCACTTTCGAAATTTTCATCAAATCTTTACGTTTTAAGACCCCCTGAGTCAAAAAAATGGATTTTACGAAAATTTCTGTCTTTCGTTTGTCTGGCGCCTGTGGACACGATAACTTTCGACAAAATCATCGGACTTTAATCATGTAATTTATTTAAAAGCTACAGAACCCGAGTCGAAATATAGGTACTTTTTTGATACTTTCAAATTTTCTAACTCAGATAATTTACGAGGATATAATGAGGGTTTATTTCAATATAATCCAATTCCTATTTAAGTGCTCAAAATGTGCGGAAATTTCCATTTCTACACATTTTGAAGACTTTAAACGGACTTAATTGAATCCTTATTAGATTCTCGTAACTCCTTCATTCACTAATATACATATAATATAAAGGGTTTCCCAATAAGGGTGATATGTTTTGAAATTGAAAAAAAACACTGAATATTCATTCGGAATTGATCGAAATCTTTTTTATTATATTGGATATTCTATGCCATTTATGATTTAAACAATATATCGGCCAAATGTCCCCCGAGACTTGAGCCAAAAATGCGCCTCATCAGAAAAGATGATTTTTTGATGAAAATTGGGATGATTTTCAATTGATTCCAGAGCCCAATCCGCGAACTCCCGACGCAAACGATGGTCATTAGGCTTCAGTTCTTGGGCCAGAATCATCTTATAGGGATGCAGGCCAAGATCCAATCGCAAAATACGCCAGGTAGTCATCCTGGACAGGCCCAATTCCTGAGATCGGCGTGGCACGGACAATTCACGGTTTTCCTCGATACTGGCCTGTACGGCGGCTATATTCTGTGTAGAACGTGCGGTACGCATACGATTTTTAGGCTTAGTATCCAATAGAGTAAATTCACTCTCCAACTTATCGATTATTCGACGAATTGAGAGCGCGGATGGAGCAGAATGACGACCATATTTTGCACGATATGCTCTTTGAACACCGACAAAACTTCTCGAATTTTGATAAAATAATTGGACAATTTCCAAACGTTGTGGAAGCGTGAAACTACTCATGATTAAATGGCAAACCTTACTGATGACAACTGACAGCAGACGTCAAAAATTCCAGTTCAAATGAGCCCGATAGGGACATTCAAAATCATATCACCCCTATTGGGAAACCCTTTATATATATATATATATATATATATAATACATATAATAACATCAATCTACCTTCTTACTTATAACAAATGCAGAATATAATTATATTGCGATTTTATTGAACATAAGAAATTAATACTAGATTATAAATTTATAAGTTTATAATTCATTCGTTAAGTAAGAAGGTAGATTCATGTTACTTCTTTGCATACTTAATGGCGATTATTCATTAATAACATTTGAATTGCAATTTTTGCTATTTCAAAAAGTACGATTAATTATTTTTAATACTATAAATATTCTGATGATATTATAATGAAAATTAAATAATTTTTGCGAGGTAAGTTTTATTTAAAAAGCGCAGTACTTGATACGGTTCAAACATAAAGTATTTTAAACTCATTTTATAATAACCTCTCATATGATAACTAATATTAAAGTTGGATGGACAATTATTTAATATTTTTCAATATTTAATAGTACGATTGATATTCGCATATTTTTAAGAGCATATGTATCAAAGTAAAGCCGCAGCTTTCAATAATACGAAAAATATTTTAACAAAGATTAAATAACTTTTTTTGGTATCAGATATCTTATGGACTAAATTTTATGAAACATAGTTCTTAATACTGTCCAAACCTAAAATAAGTATTATAAAGATATCGAACAAATAAAGCAGTTTGACTGAGAACACCGAAATGTTTTTTTAATCTTAAAGTGGTGTTAAACAATTCTCCCAATTTAACCTTCTCGAATTCAGACACGTGTTCATTTCAAAGTGTTGCGAAATATCTTTATTAAGAATGTATGAAGCATTTGTTGATTTTTCACAGAAAATTAAAATCGGACTTAAAATATTAAAGAGACAAACCGAGAATTAAAAGCGGATTAAATAGAACATAAGAGAATCCAATGAGGATGTTAAGGACTAAGTAGATCTAAATGGGGATTCATTCAGCACTATGCTCTCTAAATCTGAATCAGTCGAATTTTCACTGATTGAATCAGTGATTTGCCTTTTCACTGATTCATCAGTGAAAAAATACTTTTCACTGTCAAATCAGTCCATTTTCACTGAAATAATCAATGAAATTTGACTGATTTACAATAACTTCTTTTTGTCTATTTGAATCAGCCAAATTTCACTGATAATCAGTAGATTTTGACTGATTAAAATTTAGAGAGTGGTGGATCAAAAATGTACTCATATTTCGACTCGGGAAATGTATATAGATAATCGAGCGCGAAGCGTGAGTGCCATGATGAGAATGTGTTCCTTAAAGCCGATAGAGCCTTAAGTAAATTGAATTTCCTTTTTCATTTGAAATCAGAAACAAATTTAGTAATTTTGAGATAATGTAATTCACATTTATAATATTATAAAATGGACTTGAGTTTCAGTATAATATTATCACAAATAATCTCGAATATATGCGAAGAATATAAGATCGGGTGCGAGTTCCAAACAGAACAGAGCGCACAGCATGAAGATTGAATATTTCGAAACGCGACGATCGAATTGCGCTCCCTATTCGCGTTCAAACTCGGAAGCGAAGCGTGCCATGAGAATGTCTCCGCGAAAAACAAGTATGAAGGGTCAAACAAATTTTACTACTCTCTAAATTTGAATCAGTCAAAATCTACTGATTATCAGTGAAATTTGACTGATTGAAATAGCTAAAAAGAGGTTACTGAAAATCAGTCAAATTTCACTGATTATTTCAGTGAGAATTGACTGATTAGACAGTGAAGAATATTTTTTTCACTGATGAATCAGTGAAAATTAACTGATTTAACAGTGAAAAATATTTTTTCACTGATGAATCAGTGATAAGGCAAATCACTGATTCAATCAGTGAAAATTTGACTGATTCAGATTTAGAGAGTAGAGATAATAAAAGTTTCAATCTGGCATAAAAAATAAATAAAATAAATATTAGAAATAGGTTACCCGTTTTGCGATGCAAATTTATTTCGATTCAAAAAATATTTTACGGAAAGTTAGGTTCCGATGACTCTTTCATTCTCCTAAAGTATCAAGCCACTTTTTTAGAGTTTAAAGTCATCCATGAGTCATACGATAGTGGAATTCAACTCAAGTGATATATAAATATAGACTGATTTTTGACTAGATGAATCGAATCAATGCTCGAGAGAAATTTTACTTCAAGAATTTTAGAGAACTTATATGAAAATACTTGTAAATTAAAAGAAATTGTAGTTACATCATCATTATCATTTTTAGGTATTATTTTCATGTAAAATTTAAATTTTTATCTCTTCATCGAGCGTCCACGTTTCAAAAACCCTAGAGTAGAGAGAAACGATTTTTTTTTACGTTAGTGTCTGTCTGTCGCCATTATTTTCTGTAACACAATATTTTTTAGAAAAATGACGATATTTTGGTGCACTTTAGTAAATTTCATCAAGATTCAAGAAGAAAGAACGAGTTCATTAAACTAGCTCGATCTGACAAAAAATCACAAAATAGACCATATTTTACATCTCTAAGAAGTATTTTCTTAATTTTCATGTCTGTAGACACAATTATGTACAAAGAAAATGTTTTGAGTGAATTTATACAAGTAAAAAGTTTAATCTACGTGGCTTTTCATATGACGCGTTGTTTTCAAATTAATTTTAAAAGTGCCATAAAAATGAAAAAATTCATTTTTTTCTAGTAAAATATATGCTTTCTGAAAAAATTTTAGTTGGAAAATTTGTTCTCTAGAAAATGTTCTACTAATTTGCACTGGAAAAACATAATTTTCATTTTATTTATGTTTTGATTATTGAAATGAAAGTGTCACGTCCTGCGATTATTATAAATTCAATTGATACACGGAGAAAAATGGATTATAAAATTTAATATCCATCAGGTCCAGTGATATCCAGTATGACTATATAGAATATAGAAAATATCGTAGGTTGTGTCACTTATAACCTGAATTTTATTTTTCATAATCTAAGTAGCTCTCCCATAGTTACTGGACCTGGATATTAAATTTAAAATCAATTTTTCTCCATGTGAATTTTGAGCTTGTGTGATGTGATTATTTAAATAATATTTTATGTAAGCCATAAGAAATATATGATGCAATTGTTTGAATAATATTAAACGAAGTTATGAATATAATATCGTAACGTATTGATTTAAACAAAATATGTATAAAAGAATGTTGATTATAAGTAAGGGAATCTTCTAACAGTTTAACGACTCTTCCAAGTAAAGCAGAGTTATTCAACAATATTTCGAGACCGAGTGGCGTACTTGAGGGTTGGGAAAATTTATTTTACCTGGTAAAGTGGCTTAGCTTAGTAGTGATTTGCATTTGAATCGTAATTTCAGAAAATCTATTTCAGTTTCTAATGAACGTTCATTATTAAAATTTCAGTAAGAGCAGCTGGTAACCATACAGTATAAGCTACTGAGTAGATACATCTTCGGGATTTTCGAGTCTACTTGGTAATTAGGACTCGCTGGGCTGGCCGTTAGACCACAGGTGCTTCGACTACTCTGTTTAATTGAAGTTACTTCCTTTTCGTAACTACCCAACTAGAATGTTTCCATATCAAACGAAACGTCAAAATCTTCCAACTCAATGCCAATCAACTACATATTTTTAATTCATAATTTTATAGTAAAAAGGAGGTATTAATTTAATTCATTCAAATATTAAATTCAAAAAGCCTAAAAGTTTTTTTGAAAGTCAGTCAAGTCACACCTTTAAGCCATTACCGTCTAAATTACTGCAAGGATTTCAACATAAACAGTACAAAAATTTTAATGTGGCGCCTTTCTGGATCTAACGGGATGAAATGGGGCCCTGAAGAGGCGGTCCTGCTAGCGCCCGATGAGAAATCAAACACCTAACCTGATGAAAGCCACAAAGTTATGCCCCTACTGTGGCCCCAATGTGGATCATATAGGGTCCCGTTAAATTTTGATGTGTATTATATTCTCCTTTCTTTAAACATATTTTTGGTAGAAATAAACAAAACGATCAGAATTGGACAATAGGTTGAAAAATATTTATTAAAAGATATGTACCATATATGTAGCTTATGTAAATGTACCTTTTGGATTTCACTGCATAAATAAGGAATGGTAACAATGTAACTGTGTTTTCGAACAAAGAACAAACTAGACTCTACAATAACATCAATGCGACTGATTTTAAAACTAACTATCTATACCATCTGATCAAATTTGACCCGGACTGGTTAACAACATTTTTATGTATTTTAATGTAAATCTTTATTATCGCCTACAAAATAGGCTCCGTTTGAGCCAATACAAGCATGCGAACGGTTAATCTAATTTTCCATACACTTCTTATAGGCCTCGGCCGGTATGGCCTTTAGTTCCTCCAGCGAATTTCTTTTTATGGCCTCAATCGACTCATGGCGCGTTCCCCGGAGCGAATATTTGAGTTTTAAAAACAGGAAAAAGTCACAGGGAGCAAAATCTGTCGAATACGGTGGCTGAGCAATGACTTTTGTTTCGTGTTTAGCCAAAAATTCAGTCACAATCAGGCTGGAATGTACAGTGCATTATCGTGGTTCAGGTTTTTCGGCACGAGTCCTGCGGTGACGCGCTTCATACCCAAAACATGAACCACAATGTGCTTGGTCGATCCATAAGAAATGTTAAGAGCCTCTGCTACAATTTTCTTTACTTTTTTGATGTTATCGTCGTTAACAGAAGTGGATGGACGACTCGCATGAGGCAAGTTTTCTACGACCTCACAACAGTGATCCCAGAACGTGGGAGCTGGCGGCCCCCACCATAGATGCCTCGAGCTCATTGTGTCTTCCTCATTCAACCAACTTATGGCAGTCGAGCGAGGAAAAAGCCATGAGCTGGTGGGGTCTATGGTAGGGGCTGCCAGCTCCCACGTTATAGGATCACTGCTCACGACCCTCACTGAATTCTTTATGCCACTCAAATACTTGCGTTCTCAATAGAGTAGACACAAAATTTCAAGCAAACTCGTTGTTCAATTTTTCCATAGTAAAAATCGCAAGACAAGCTTTTCGCGTTGTAAACCAATGGCTGCTAAAGACACACTAATGGACGTCTCCCGCTCAAACTTCACACGACTGTCAAAGAAGGTGTTACCAACTTAGAAAAAAACTTTTCACCGTTTCGGTTTACGTGCGCGGTTTAACTGGACCAGTCCATGTCAAATTTGATCAGATGGTAATCCTTATCGAGATCGCAAAATTAGCAGCAATACGCCCTGAAGTGACTAGCCTCACCGGGCCCTCATCGCAAATCTGTACCAAATTAGGCAATTTATGCACGGGAATTATTTATTGCATTTAGAGCTTTTCTAATGCAAAGGTTTAAACTGTTAAATTTTATATCATGAACTCAAATTACGGAGTTAAGGCTAAATTGAATTCAAATTGATAATTGGAGTCTCCCGAGATTGTTAATTACAGATGAAGATAAAAATTTAAAGAATTTTTAATGGTGGATAAAAATTGTGAAATCTAGCTCGATTTAAATGGAAGTTGGTATTTTTACAGTTAAATTGCATTCTGACTTACTTTGGTAGAAATTTACCCATTGATGATTTTGTCATGGAATTATTTTGCACTGTTAGAAATGTTCGCAAATTTACAAAAATTTTATGTTACAGAGGTAACGTAAAACTTGATGATATTTTTGAGTAAAGGTATCTTAGAATTGCGAAAAATGTACTGATTTCTCTAAAATTTTTCTTAATATTATGAAACTCAACTGAATTACTCAAAACGTAAAATTATTCCTGTTACAAGTTTCAGAATTTCCAGATACAAGTATCAAACTATTCAACAGTTTTTAAGTGAAAAGAAAGAAATTTCTAACAGCGTAGACATATTTTAAAATGTTTCGAGTGATTGCCTTTTACATCACGACTCTTGAACCAAACAACTAATAATCCGTTTCCATTTATTAGAAAATT
Source organism: Diplolepis rosae (assembly GCA_030998225.1). Lineage (NCBI taxonomy): Eukaryota > Metazoa > Arthropoda > Insecta > Hymenoptera > Diplolepididae > Diplolepis > Diplolepis rosae. The sequence goes on from JAPYXD010000082.1 coordinate 678,619, forward strand.
AGAGAAAATTAATCCTTTACAATATGTTTTCATTCGAACATACTTTTCACAGAAAAAAGCACGCTATTTACTAGCGTAGCATTATGTTTTCAAATGAGATTACGTTTTAAAACCACAAGTAATCTATTTTCGATAAAATTGGATGACTTTTATTAAATTACACAAGTAGCTTTAAATTCACTAAATTTCTTTTTCAGTTTAAGTGAAACAGGAAATTCAATATACTTAAGGCTCTATCGGCCTTAAGGAACACATTCTCATCATGACACTCGCGCTTCGGGCTCGATTTTCTGTATACATTTCAGTAACTTTTTAATAAATTACATAATTAAAATAATTTATTTTCTTCCAAATATCTAAAAAAGGAAAAACAATCGTACACTTTATTTAAGGAAACGATTTTGCAGAACAACGCTTATTTCGTATCTCACATATTTTGGTGAAAAAAATCGAATTTTTTCAATATTAAAAATCAAAACATGAAATATACATCCTGTCGAGAAATTTCTCAATAAGAATGGGTAGACCTCATTTAGGCAAATAATTTTTCATCTAAACGTTTGTTATGTATCTCATATATTTTGTCTAAAAAATGGAATTCTTGAATTTTATTCGTATTTTTTGGAATTGAAATAAAAAATATATGTTTTTTCATAAACTGCGTGACACAAAACTTGTAGATCTTTTTGAAACGAACAACTTTGTATTCTTACGTTTTTTTCATATTTCACATATTATTGTTACACGGAGAAAAATGGATATTGAAAAGTAGATATTCAAATAGGAGATATTCATCCATAATATTTAGATATTGACACGCAATAATAAAATTTTTTTTTTCATTATACAAGATTTTTTCGAGAAGTAACATTTGATATTCAGATTCAATAGTTTATATATTGAAGCATGAAGTGCGCGTGCATATATATAAAGGTCATGTGATCACTTTTTCGCTCTCATCGAAATCTAAGTGAATCTAAGATTGACATGTTTGCAGAGTTCCGGAAAGATAAATTTTGAAAGTTTATTAAAGTTTCGTTAAATTCTAATAAGTGTTTCTAATGGAATAAAAGTGATCGGGTCTTTAACGTGAGATGCAGTAAGTAAAACATATAAGTTATATATTTTCTCTATATGTGTTTTATAGCCGAGAATGAAATCTAACCTTAGTGTTAAGGTTAAGTTTCTAACAAGATTAAATTAATTTTAGACATGCCAAATAATGAAAATAAGAGCGATGTATAAATCTATACTATATACTTATGTACATAATAAAATATAATTTGACTTTTTTCTAAAAACTGAATATGTAGTTATTTTATAACCTTTAAAATGATTTTTTGAGTATCTTAGACATTGAGCTGTAACATCTACGAGTATAACTTACCTTTTCAGTATACCTGATATTGATGTTAAATATCTGAGATATTCAAATTTAGTACCTCAGACATTCAAGTTTACTAACGAGGATATTCAGAAGTTTAGTATCTTGAATATTCATTTTTAATATCTGAGATAATCAAGCTCAATATCTGAGTTACTGGTGGTTAATATCTTTTTTTCAATATCTGCAGGCATTGAAGTAGAATATCTAAATGTTTGTCACATAGTTGAATGCTACTGACATTGTGCCTCAATATCTAGATATTATGGGTCAATATCCATTTTTCACCGTGTAGAAAATTGAATTTTCGATTTTCAATATTCTTTTTTTTAAATTACAAAGAAAAATATGAATCTTATGAAAAAATGTTACAATTCAAATTTGTAGGTCTTTATGTAGAAAATAATATTGCATCATAAAGTTTTTTCGTATCTCGTATAATTTAACTGGAAAATAGAATTTTTATATTGACTTTTTTCAAGTTTTAATATGCTGTATCATTTCTAATTTTGATTAAATCAAAAAATGTTATCAGAATAATTTATAGAAATTTATGAGCACTATCAAAAACCAGTATTGAAATTTTGGATTTTTTCAAAAAGTTATTTTCAAAAACACAAAAGTAGTACTCAATCCCTCAATTTTGTTTGGACGTGGCTGGTTAACGAACTTGTCCTTACTTTTTCGGCTCCGATAAAGTGTGCCAAAGCTCAATTCAATCTGATAATTCTATCGAGAGTTATGCCGCACACGACCTACTACAGACAGACAGACACTTTCGTAAAAACCTTTTTTTCTGACTCAGGGGGTCTCAAAACGTAAAGATTTGATGAAAATTTCGAAAGCCATTTTTCACATAAAACCAATACCTTCTCATCCATGATGAGAATGTAAAAAACACTGGCCAACGGAAAAAAATTATTTTGACTGTTGTAGGATATACAACAACTTTTTAAGGGTAATTTGGGCATTCTGGATCTAAAAATGACCACCATTTTGTCCAATCAGCTCTTGTTTTTGTGATATTAGAAAAAACCGTTTTTTAAATATTTAGTACCATTTCGCCAATTTTAATTCGATTACGTTAAAATTTTAACACAATGAAAAAGATAGATAAAGCTCCAAATTTAGTATATTTGATCAGAATTGGACAAAAATTGTTTGTATAACAGCACTTTGAATTTTGATAATTGCCGAATTGCGGCGAAAAAATCGATTGTTGTTCGTTTAAAACATGATTTTCAAAGGAAACAACTTTATGAATGTGTATAATTTTAGGTTTTTTAGTTGAATTAGGACCCATAGCCACATTATGAATAATTTTAGATTGAAGTATTTGATTAAAAAAAAATTATACGAATTTGAATGTTCACATATCGAAAAAAACGTTGTTTTTTACAATTTTGCAAAAACAAGAGCTGAATAAAAAATCGATGGTCATTTTTGAACTCAGTGTGCCCAAATTACCCTAAAGAGGTTGTTCTTTACCCTGCAGCAAAATTACTGTTGACTAGTGTAATATAATATACTTCCAATTGTTGAAAACAGGTTTTTTAATTAATTTATAAGACAGCATATAGGTGTCATGGGTCGTTAAAAGTTTAAAATAGATTTTGCAGTCGAAGCTTTAGTTAGAATATGACCAGGTGAAGAAACTCATGAATTTTGTGTCTTTTTAAAATAGAGTTATTAAATCATCTGAACCGCAACGCTTTATCGACCTTACCACGGTAGATTACCGGGTTGAGAGCGTCAGAACATATTTTATCCGATGCAGTAGACCTATGGTGTACTTGAGAGCTTTGATCGATCGGCCTTGGGCACAAAGATGTCGACTTGATATACCCTGTTCTCCTTTATTAGAACAAGCCCCTCCCACTTCGTTTTTCCTTCTCGATTTTCATCCCAGACTGCCTGAAACGTCAGATAGTATTTTTCAATTCTGCTGCATACTTTAACGTTTACATCGCACATGCATAAAAAATATTACTCATTTTTTGAAAAAGCTACCTTTTACATATTTTTCCTGGGTTTATTCCAACAAGCACGATATGCTACATTTTGAACTCTAATGTAACATATGAGAAAAGTTTGGAAATATAATCCAGAGACCTCTATTTATGTCGGAAAAACACATGACCTAGTTCTACATATGAGCATAACTAACATTTTATGAAGATATTCAACCCCAAAAGCGTGGCTGATAAAGTAAGGTTTTCCTCCCATAGTTATTATCACCTCAAAGCTGTTCTTTCTCTTGATCCCTCTATCACGTGGTAGATATTCTAGACTTTAGATTCATCATTGCAAGATCGCAAGTACCCTCACAGTGCACGTATACTGCCAGAGTTTGTCAGAGGGTCTGAGATAAGCTCAACGATAAGGAACTTTCATCGCCATCACGAATATATATCCCAACTTACATGAACGGCAGCGCAATCAACGTCAACGAAGAGGATTTTTATCGCCAATTTCATCCCTTAACTTGTTTTGTAACCTACCAGTCTTACTCGCTCCGAGATTCAGACCAAATCTGCTGTGAAGGTTTTTTAGGGTGAAGAAGATGTATTTGACTCCAAATAGTTGATTCCCCTAACAATTCATTCTCCTTCTGCTCATTTATAATTTCGACGAAAAACTACTGAGCGTTGATCCAAGAGGCTCTTAATAAACAAAAGTTAATTATACTTCACAAAACTGAATGAATTTAGAAAAGATCCCAAAAAATTATGGATGAAAAAGATTTATAGAGTAAGAGGAGAGAAGAAGATCATTTCGGGAATCTCTAGTTTTGTTGAAATTGAATTTTAAAAGAACGTTGCAGAAGTAAAAAAGATCATTTTTTCGAATATTAATATTTGAAGTTGAAAAAAAATCAAATCACAAAAAATGGTTTTCCTCATAAGGCTGGAGACGGAATTTATATTCCAGAAAATTTAAATACATCTTTATACGATATTGGATTTTCTTGTGACATTTGACTCAAGCTTAGTTTGCCCTCTTAGTAATAAAAACTTTAATGATCTTAACTTCTAAAGATTCTAAATAGAGTTAAAAGTAATCTTGTTTATATTCATTATAATCTTAATATTTTCAAACTTTAATTGTTGCACATTTATTTTATTACAGAAAAACGCTAAAAAATGGCCAACAGAATGCATTCTGGATGGCAGAGAACGGCTTTTAAAAACCCAGGGCTCCTACAGAATCTAGAAAAGTCCTGTTAATAGGACCCTTTTTGATAAACTGTTCACTGCCAAAATGAATAAATAATTGCCAAATATAAGATATAAACTTTGAGGGAGTTACCTCACAGAATAAAAGATCTCTGGGAAAATTATTTAATTATGCTCTTAGAATGTGTAATACCATAATTGATGATACCGTTTTGAAGAGAAAAGATTATTGTTTTATCGAAAAAATGTTACCTTATTCAAAAACTTTATTTTATATAAAAAACATCAATATTGCAAAAATGATAAGATTTTCATAAATGAAAGTTTATTGTCTCGGGAAGATAATTCTTCAAAACTTGACTGTGCCTCATTTTTAAATATAGTTATATTAATGCCAAATAGTTTTATTTGTTCGAATTTTTCATTCAAAAGAAACTATTTTTTATGATCTAAGCCAAAAAAAATGAATCTTCAAGAATTGGACATGATCAAGTTGTGGAGTATCTTTTTCCTGTTAAAATAAGCTCTTATTTATTAAAATCCTATTATTTATATGAAAAATAATTTTTTCAGTAATAAACGTTTTTAAATAAATCATTTCTGAATATTAAAATTTTTTATGAAAGAATAATCTCGTCTTTTTCAAACAATTTTTACATTCTCATCATGGATGAGAAGGTATTGATTTTATGTGAAAAATGACTTTCGAAATTTTCATCAAATCTTTACGTTTTGAGACCCCCTGAGTCAGAAAAAACGGTTTTTACGAAAGTGTCTGTCTGTCTGTAGTAGGACGCGTGCGGCATAACTCTCGATAGAATTTTGTCTCACACAGTTTCTGATAAAACATATATTTTTCGTTTCAGTTCCAAAAAGTACGATTAAAATTCAAGAATTCCATTTTTTAGACAAAATATATGAGATACATAACAAACGTTTAGATGAAAAATTATTTGCCTAAATGAGGTCTACACATTCTTATTGAGAAATTTGTCGACAGGAAGTATATTTTATGTTTTGATTTTTAATATTGAAAAAATTCGATTTTTTTCACCAAAATATGTGAGATACGAAATAAGCGTTGTTCTGCAAAATGGTTTCCGTAAATAAAGTCTACGATTGTTTTTCCTTTTTGCGAGATTTGGAAGAAAATAAATTATTTTAATCATGTAATTTATTAAAAAGTTACTGAAATGTATACAGAAAATCGAGCGCGAAGCGCGAGTGTCATGATGAGAATGTGTTCCTTAAGGCCCATAGAGCCTTAAGTAAATTGAATTTCCTGTTTCACTTAAATTCAAAAAGAAATTCAGTGACTTTGAGAAAATGTGTAATGCACATCATCTGTAATAAATTGGTTTGAGCTTCAGTATCAAATTATAAGAAATAAACTTAAATGTATGAGAAGAGCACAAGACCGTGCGCGAAGCGCGAGGTCCAGAAAGAACGGAGCGCGAAGCGCGGCTATCAAATTGCGCGCCCTAGGCGCGCTTAAACTTGCGAGCTGCAAGCCAAGCGCGCGATGAGAACCCAAGTGCGAATTGCCGAAGGTGATAATACGGCACAATATTGGCCCAATCTCGGCAGCCAAGAGTCGGCCATTGTTATTGGGCCAGTGTCACTTTTACCACGGCAAACCATCCTGGAAGTGAGAAAATCAGAGTTCGGCACAGCATTGACCCGTTACTGTGCCGAAAACAAATGCTGGCGGACAGAGTTTGGCCCAGAATTGGCCGCAAAGTGCATACCGGAGTTATCATTCCAGCAACGGCACGATATTGGCAGCCGATCTTCGGCAAATTTTTTGCGATGCTGGGCCAGTGTTGGGCCGTATCTAATTTCGCACTTGGGAATGTGCCCGCGAAGCGGGCAGATTTTTTTCGTTAGGTATCTACCTGAACACTTATGTAGGGGGTTTCTTATAAAACATTTGACATCAAATGATGATTATACATTCAGACAATTGGTTTTTTCTCAAAAAATCTGTCTAGCCCCTTTTGGGAAGAAGATGAATATGTCTCGTGTTCTTCGCAAACATTCAAGTTTATCCCTCATAATTTAATAACATATGTCGAATTAAATTTAATAACATCCTAAATGTGAATTTTTATTTTCGCAAAATTACTTCGACTTTAAGGAATATATTCTCACTACCACATCGCGCTCTGAAGAAAACATTGTGAAGAATAAAATAAATTTTCGTTCTCTCAATAAATAATGTTAGAAAAGACAATTTTACTACAATTATTTTCAGGACTTTATCAACAACTCTTGTCATTTTCAATTAAACTTGAATTTTGCACTTTTAATATTAAACAAAAAATTGAATGAAACAAAAACTGCACCTTATTTTTCATCTTGTATATTTTAATTCATAAATGAAATTTTGTATTTCTAATAAAAAATTTTATAATTAAATAATATTCGATATTGTTGATGTTCTTAGTTGGCTTTAGGGTCCAGAAAAAATGTAACTCAAGGTTTCATGTTTTCAAACGTTTCGACTCAGATTGGAGTCCTCATCAGTGAGAATTTATTTCTATAAAAAATACAAAGGAAGAAACTTAAAAAATTTTTTCGTGTGACTGATGAACATTGTGGTAAGAAATGATATAAAAGAATTGCGAAAGGTACACTATAAAATTGGTCTAAATACCTAAATTTGCAGAAAAAATTGAAACTGTACAAACCAATAAACATTGTGGTAAAACAATATAGATGAATTATTCATATGACACTATAAAACTGATCTAAATAGCTAAAATTTGCAAAAAATAGTGAAAATTGTGCAAGAATAAATTTTTTCATTGAAATTACGCATCCCTTCAAAAGTATTAAGCTAATAAATTTCGTTACATGCACGCTGTACATACGCATGGAGTAGCAAATTTTATGCATAAGTTAGGAAAAAATAATTTCACTCCTCAATTTTTATTGTACATCGCATAGTGTGGCTGCAAGATAGTTTTTGAGTAGTAATGGTATTTCGTCTCTGTCTGGTCTGGTGACAGCGGGCGTCACCTGGCGTGGCGGGACAAGTACCAGCTGGTTTCTGTGAGGCTTGTGGGCCCGATCGTGTTTCTGTACCCAGAACACGTCTGACGAAGCCGCGTTGACGACCTGGTACGGACCCGTGCGCTTTGGTGCGAGGTCTTCGTTGTACCTCTCTGCTTTGGTAGAGAGCCGGTGATTCAAAGCATAGACCCAGTCCCCGATTTCAAAGGCTGGGGCTGCTGGGGCTCCAGTATATCGAAGTTGGTATTGCTTCTGGTTCTCTCTTTCCTCAAACGGCTCGTGAGCCACCTGAGGGACATTTGCGGGCCTCAGAGCCCATTCTCCTGGTCGAAGAATTTCACGCCCCATGAGTAGATGGGCAGGAGTGCATCCTGTAGCGGCGTTTCTTCTTCGGCGAAGTCCGAATAACAGTTCTGGCAGTTGCTCGTCCCATACTCGCTGGTTGCCTGCGGTCAGGCGCAACCGAAGGCCCTTCTTTATCTCTTGATTTCGCCGCTCCGTTGGGTTTGCGCGCGGGTGATACTCTGGGGTTGTCCAGAGTTCACACTCCCATTTTTGGCTGGCTTCCGCCCATGCGGTGCTCGTAAACTGCTTTCCGTTATCGCTCAGCAAGTAGTGCGGGTACCCAAAACGGCTAAACACCTCGTTCTCGAGAGTCCTGATGAGTGTGGGTGCGTGGGAGTTCCGCAGGGGAAACCATTCAACCCACCGAGTAAACATGTCCGTGAAGACGAGTATAAAACGATTTCCTTGCTTTGTCAGTGGGTATGGACCCATAAGGTCGACCGCCAGTATTTCCCAGGCCGTGCGTGCTGAGCGGGGTCGCTGTCCGTCGACAGTCCTTCCATGTAGGGGTTTTGTGCATATGCACAGGTGGCATCCAGCCACGTATCTTCTTATTTGACGGCTCATTCCAGGCCAGAAGAAGTGCTCCTGTATAGCACGGGTCGTCTCTTCGGCGCCAGGATGTCCGGCCAGCGGGACATCGTGGTAGTCGCAGATGACCCTTTGTCGGAGGGTTGTGGGGATGCGTAGTTGCCAATGTGTTCCCTCAGGGCTGCGTCGCCAGAATCCACACTGGTCGTGCATGTTGTTCTCAACGAATACTGGGCTGTTCTTGAGTTGGGGGCATCTCTCTCTTTGGAGGGACCATACGCTCTAGGTCTTGTTCTCCAGGTGAAAGCTCTTCGGGATTCGGCTGGCGGGAGAGTGAGTCGGGCAGCTCGTTGTCCTTTCCGGGGCAGTGCTCTATCGTGAAACTTAACTCGCTTAAAAAGATGTGCCAGCGATTTAGTTTCGCTCGTGAGTCCTTCATTTGGCGCAGCCACTTGAGGGTCTTGCTGTCGGTACGGAGGATGAATGGCCGATCCTCCAGGTACGGACGGTACTTCTTTATCGCCCAGATCACTGCCAGGCTTTCTTGCTCGTTACAGTGGTATCGAGCTTCAGTTGGAGAAAATTTAGCACTGGCGTAGGATATGATCCGTCGTTTTCCCTCGGGCGCGTTCTGCATGAGCACAGCCCCCATGCCAACTGCGCTGGCGTCCGTTTGGAGGATGAATGGAAGGTCTGGGTCCGGGCGACTCAGCTGATCCGAGTTTCGGAAGGCTTCTTTCAAGTTCTCAAAAGCACGGTTAATCTCTGTGGTCCATTTGAAGGTTACTTTTGGAGAGGCAAGAGTAGTCAGAGGTGCCGCGAGTTCTGAATATTTGGGAATGTACTCCATCAACCAGTTGCAGGTGCCGATAAATGACTGCAGCTATTTACGATTCTTAGGCGGCTCGGCGTTTAAGATAGCCTCCACATGTCGTGGTTGAGCGTGGTTTCCGTCAGCGGTAACCACGTGTCCAAGGAATTCCAGGTCTGTCCTTCCGAAGTGGCACTTTTGTGGAGAGCAGGTGAGTCCATAAGTGTGGAGTCGCTCCAGGATGAGCTACTGCCGACGTGGTGGCTCTTGGAATGGGTGTGGATTCGACACTTCAATGTCATGTTCCACAGCTAGAGTTTGACGGAGGCGCCCACCCTGGTGAAATACAGATGCATAGGTTTCCAGGGTTTTGTGAAGGCGCTCTTTAAACTCTAGGGGAATAGTAGGTGGTAAATCTACTTCTACCGGGCTCGCTGGAACTGAACGCGCGTCGGGTATGGATACCAGGTAGATGCGCCGCCGGTCACTTGCTCCGAGGTAGAGGCAATCGGTGCGATGTTCGTGATGGACGTCGTGCTGTTTGAGCCAGGTTTGTCCAAGTGTAAGGTCGGCGCGGAGGTCATCGCTGGCGTGGAAATACCCAGGGTATTCTTGGTCACCGATGCGAGGGCGGAGATATACTATTCCTCTGAGTGGCAGGGAGGTCCCTTGGCCGGCTAGGAGTTCGAATGGTGGTCCAGGTTTGATGTTCCACTTGAGAGATTAGCTGACCTGGCCGACTCTATCAGCGAATTGACAGAGTCCCGGCGTACTGTGGCAGCAATTACGCCGTTAACGTCCGAGCCGCTTATAGAGCAGTTTAAGCAGCTTTTCGTCATGATGCGCGAGGAGATCGCGAATCTCCGTAGATAAGTGTCCGAAATCTCGAATCGTGAGCCTCGCCCTCGAGGAAAATCAGATAGTCGCTCGCGATCGCGATCCCGTTCTCGCGGTCGGTATGCCGGCAAGGGAGTCTGCTGGTACCATGCGATATTTGTTCAACAGGCCACGAGGTGCACTCAGCCGTGTTCGTATAATACGGGAAACGCGGAGGGCAGTCGTTAATGGCGGCCGACGACAATCGCCCGACAGTTTCGCGCCGTATATTCATAATGGAACATAATTCGAAGTTGCGATTCTTGGTAGATACGGGTTCAGATTTGTGCGTGTTTCCCCGCGACCTTCTTCCTGGGTCACGCGAAAAATCGTGTTACGAACTCGTCGCGGCCAACAAAACCGCTATTGCTACCTACGGTACCGCGACGATGACTCTTAACCTCGGACTTCGTAGAGACTATACATGGAGATTTGTGGTCGCGGACGTTTCGAAGCCGATCATCGGTGTCGATTTCCTCGCATACTACAACTTGTTAGTAGATGTTAGGAATCGAGAACTTTGTGATTCAACTACTCGTCTAAGTGCCCGTGGATAAACAGTGACCGGCGAAACTTCTAGTATAAAAAGTGTCATGTGTCCTGACATTACTCGTCTAGACGGTGTTGCGACGGTGAAACATAAAACAGTGCACTTTATCAAAACGACTCCAGTTCTACCAGTAGCACACAGACCGCGCCGTCTAGCACCGGATAAGCAGCCGCAAGGAAAGAATTTGACGCAATGCTGAAGCTCGGGATAGCTAGGCCGTCGGAAAGTTCCTGGTCGTCGCCTCTACATATGGTACCAAAGAAGAATGATGAATGGAGGCCTTGTGGTGATTTTCGAGGTCTCAATGCGAGGACAGTACCTGACCGTTATCCTGTGCGACACATTCAGGATTTCGCACAGACGATTTCAGGTAAAACCATATTCTCGACAATCGACCTCGTCATGGCGTTTCATCAGATCCCGGTCGCCGATGAAGATATTTGCAAAACAGCCATCACGACACCCTTCGGAATGTTTGAGTTCCCATTTATGACATTTGGACTTCGCAACGCAGCTCAGACTTTTCAAAGATTTATCGATGAGGTACTACGTGGTCTGGATTTCTGCTACGCCTATATAGATGACATCTTGGTGGCATCATCATCTCTTGAGGAACATTTAAATCATCTGGAAATTCTCTTCACGCGTCTACAGGAATTACTGGCAATCTACGAGACAGTAAAGCACTTCCTTCACATGTTGGAAGCGAGGAATTTCACCATCTATACGGACCACAAACCTCTCATGTATGCATTTCAGAAAAATGACAAGCAGTTCACACCAAGGCAGTTCCGGTACCTCGACTTTATCGGTCAGTATTCTACAGATATTCGACATGTATCCGGCGAAGAAAATGTCGTGGCCGATGCACTCTCTTGTATAGAGGTAGTTGAACCAGCGCTGGATCTGGAAGCACTAGCAGCAGCACAGAAGAGCGTCAACCACATCGGAAGTGTATCGTACGCGATCAGGCAGACGTGTGCGTTTCGCGGATCGTTTTCAGGCTGGTTATTCGTGATTAAATCACTGGTAGGGGGGTACTGTGGCGTCTCTTGTCACGTACGCCACTACAAATTAATATATTGTTCCTTTGGGGAAATTTCGATTGTGTTACTTTAGATTTTATTTTATTTTACGACTGCTGACTTAGAAAATTTCAATTGTTACCGCTTTAGATTTTATTTTATTTTTACGGCTGCAAATCCTTCGAAAAATTTTAACTATTACTTCTTTAGACTGTATTCTCCTTTGTAACTTCTAATCCCTAGTTCGTGTCTTTCTTCATGATTCAAAAGTATTTTTCCATGTAACTTAAACTCTAATGACCTGCAGTTATACGAAATATTTTATAACCCAAGCTATAAGGCTAATTTCCTAAATCTAAAATTTATGGTTAGCTTTTCTCTGCTGAAATTATGTTCTCTTCGATACTGAGTTATTTCTTTTTGTAATATCTGTTTAGGTAATGTACTTTATTTCGTACTCGGGCTCTTAGAATTTATTAAGGTTTTTACTCCTACCCTTATTAGGGTTTTCACTTTGCTGACCGATGTGAGCCATCGAGGGTCTCGACCTGCCGTAAGTTCGTCAATTGTATAGAAATTTTAGTATTGTCTTTCTCTCTTTACAGTTCTTTATTGTGTACGGTAGGATCCTAAGCAAGGACTTGACAGCAGTCAGTTAGTCTTGATCTCTCGTCCTGGACATTTTCAGGTGCCTCTCCTATTTCCCCTGATGATCTGATTGAAGGTGATAACAATTCACCAGGAAGCCTAAGCGTCTGTCCGTAGAGCATCTCTGCTGAAGTTGCTTGAATGTCATCCTTCCACGCTGAGTGGATGCTGAGCATCACCGTTGGTAAAATCTCCGTCCACCGCGAGTGTCTGTGGTACTTAATGGCAGCTTTGAATTGACGATGAAATCTTTCTACCATGCCGTTGGCCGCTGGATGATAAGCTGTTGTCTTGAGGTGAGCTGTACCTGTTAGACGATTGAGATCTCTAAACAGGTGTGACTTGAATTGTTTTCCTTGGTCTGTAGTCATGCGCAGAGGTGTACCGTACCTGGCTATCCAATGGGTGTAAAAAGCTCTTGCAACGGTTGAAGCTTCTTGATTTTCCATCGGTACAGCTTCTGGCCATCGAGAGAATCGGTCGACGCAGGTCAGACAATATCTGCATCCCTCTGAACTGGGCAAGTGCACAATATCGAGATGTACGTGCTCGAATCGTTGCGAAGGAAGTTGGAACATCCCTGGTGCTGTAGTCACGTGTCGCGTAACCTTCATCTGCTGACACTCCACACAATTGCGGGACCATAGTCTGCAGTCCTTTTTGACTGACGGCCAAACATAACGTTGCGTTACCATTTTGACGGTTGCATTGCTGCCTGGATGAGAAGGCTTGTGAATGCTCTCGTAGATCCTTCGACGAAACTGCTCTGGAATGTACGGCCGGGCTGTTGATGTGGATACGTCGCAAACTAATGACACGTCAGCTTCTGGAATTCTAATTAACTTGAGTTGCAGCTTCGATTTACCTTTTTCCATAGCCTTCAGTTCGTTTTGAATTGATTGCATGCGTTCATCCAATCAATGCTATAATCTTCATAGCCGTGAACCTTCGTCTGGGTTAGGTGAGGCGTCTGACATAACGTTGTGGTGGCAAAGAATATTCTAACAAATGTGCCTACCCTGACAAGGTAAAGCTCCATTTGAGAGTCAACATAGTCTGTGGCTTTGCTGTTGCAGAGATATAGTGCGCCAACATGGTATCTGACCCTATTACTGTCGACGAGGTTCTTGAATGTTACCAAATCTCTGAGGTTGGTTACTTCTGGGCACAACCGCGATATACGATTCGCAATTAGCTTTTTAGCTCCCTCATAAGCAACTGCGAATCGATGGGTTCCGGCAGGGAAGGAGGCAAGACGTAGTTTCGCGTCGTCTGAGAATGTGATGGGGTATAGCGGCTCCCCTCGCCATGGCGGGACAGTCAATCTTAAACCGGGTACACCTGCGCGGTCGAGTATATAGATCGAACTGCACCAGTCGCCCATGAGGTGCATCAAAGACATTCGCACGTTGTCCTGTAGGTCCGCAAACTGTACATTTGCTACTTTTAATGCATAACCCACCATAGCCCCCTGCCCCGTGTGATGGTTCATCGACCACCAATTTGTTTTGGTGGCCGATATGCATAGGACCATGCTTTGCACGATGGCAGGGGACTGAAAAACTGAATTTCATAACGCATTTATCTCTTCACCTGAAGCTGTTATTGGCGTGGATACATGTTTCCAATCACCATCAGGCACTAAGTTATTGACGTTGTGACACAACAGGTCATCTCCGACCCCTCGGCTCCGCAAAATCTTAGTCTGGCAAATACCAGTTATTGCAGCTGCCAAATACTGCCGGGCTCGAAGTCCCCAAGATTCAAATGTTTGGGACGTAGCAACAAACGATAATATGGTTCGGTAAACCGCAGCGTGGTCATCTATATTTAGGACAGGGAGCTTAAGGTCCTCCGACACTCTGGCATCAATGCCAACAGACACACCAAGCTCGTAAGCTCCATTTATTGATGGGAGATTGATAGAGGCCAATGCCATAATTGCAAATGCTTTAAAGAATTTAAATCCTGAAGAATGAATGTAACATTGGGCGCCAATTGCTACGTTCTGTCCCCGTGCGGGGAGGTGTAGATTGTGGGTGGAGGGGATAATAAAATGTTAAAAGAAAACGAAACACAAAAACAAAGAACGGTGGCGGTGAAGACCAGAGCACCTCTCTCGACCGCCGGTCGGTTCAACAACGACGAGCGTCGTTTCACCGTAGCGTCGGAAGATTGAGGGCAATCAGGGACCACGAGCACGCTACCCGAAATAGAACATTATACATAAAAATAACGAATCGCATAAACAGGAAAAAAAATGACGGGTGAGGTCCACGGCACCTCTCTCGACCGTCGGCCGGTTCAACGATGGTGACCGTCGTTCCACCGTAGCGCCGGAACATCAAGGGGCAAGTGCGGACCGTGAACACGATACCCGAAATAAAACACTATATAGGGAAAAGCGAAGCACGAAAAAAAAACAGAAAAAAGACACGACACAGGATGAGAGAAAAAAAAAGGAAAACAAACACTTGTGGAATGGAACAAATCACTCACTTTAACTTTCTTGTTGGCCTTTAATTCAAAACCGTACACTACTCCGGTACTCGGACGTCGGCTTGTATTTAAAATTAGTTGCGGAGACGGTAATCGAAGGCAGCTTCGTTCTTCTTAATTTGCGGGGACGTGCAGTGACTAGAGACGGACGTCTACTAGTTTCAAGTGGCGGAGATCGACTGACTACTCTCCGCAAGAGAGTCTGCTTGGTCAGCAGCGCGTCCCTGCGCGCGCCACTGACGCTTGGAGAGAGGGTAGGACCGCGATAGAAGAACAACATTCCAGCCACTCGCGTGGGCCTGTAACGCCCGGGGTGCGAACACGCCGGGTGGTGGGAATGTCACATGCTCTCTCCTACCGTCTCTCTGTGTCTCGCGCGGCGCATGAATTTTAGCAAAATAAAATAAACTTCATTTTTTATAATAAAATTCCTGTGGTCACTTATATCCAGGGTAATATTTAAATGTTAAAAGATACCTGGACGCAGTGACAGATTATATGATGAAAGTAAAATAAATGTAACCCTACTTAATACAATCGCATAACTTAAAGTAAGGAAGTAATAATAAGACTAAAAAATAAAAGTAATGTTAAAAGGGGAAGAAAGGGATACAAATTTAACTTAAAATTAAATACAAAACCGTCCAAAGCAAAACCTCTCAATTATGCCATTCTCATAATTGATCCTTCCATTGACCACAATTATATTCTTGCTCTGGCACTAAATACTCACTTATAATTATCAATTAACATCAACTATTCTTAGTTAATTAAACATTATCAGATTAAAATATTATCGAATGAATATAAAAAATTATTGAATTAAAGCGTTATAAATACTAATTAATTACAACTATTTTACTATTATTAAACGGGTCCGACTCGGCTCGCTACTCGTATTTAATCCGAAATCATTAATTTGGGTTATAATTGTTAAAAAGCTGAAAATAAATGTAAAACGAGAGAAAAAGAAAATAATGGAAATAATAATCAAGGAAAGGGACGGGTGATAGTTACGTTGGTTGAAAAGAGAGGACAGTGGTCTAACGGTACTGAGTTTCTGGAAAGGAGACCCAGGTATTCAGACAAAGGCTGGGTGATTAGGTCTATGCAACGTTATACCGGGCTGGCTGCCAGATTTTGGGATAAGAAAATCCTGCTTTATGCGAAATACATATTTTTACTCTTATATCCAGACTTAATTCTTTTCTTAAAACCATTTTTTCACATTCACTTTTAATTCTTTATAGTCACTGTGAGCATCAATTAAAAAGAAACTAATAATAGGAGTACGTTTATCTAAATGAGTGTTTTTAATTCTTGAAATAATAAAAAATAAATTTCAAACTGTTAGAGATTTTGTTAGATAAAGTGATGTGAACTACTTAACTGTCAAAACTAGATTTATCTGCTCAAGTTTATATTTTGTAGAAAAGAAGACGCATACTTAAGCAAATTCGTTTGTTTACATTTGCGAAAGTCACTTATGTAGTAGAGTTTATATTTGAGAAAAACAAAGCAGAATTCTTTCCAAGAACGTGTTTCGTTCATTTCCTTTCCTCTCAATCTTAGTTGATATTTAATGACTATTAAAATTTTTATTAATGTTCTAGTTTATAAGAATTTTAAGAAATAAAAAATGTTTACATATCATTTCTATTCGTTAATATGGGGATAATATTGGATTTAAATAATTGTTAATAATCACAAATAACAATAAATATTTTTTTAAATTTAGAATAATTAGAAATAAAAATTACTAATGAATAGAATCAAAAATACATATAAGAGGGCTCCACTTAAGCGCCACCTTTGTGCATGGGCTATTCGGTCCTGCCTCAACGAAGGAGGCGAGCAACAAACTGGCCGAGACGCCTGATCGTCGATTAAAATTCAACTCAAATACGATTGAACATTTTTAATCGTATCTCGGGTACCCATAAATATTTTTCAAGTTTTTTTGGCTCCAATTAAAGATAAGATTCCAGACTTTATGTCATATAATTTTCAGATTTTGAAAAAAAATTTCCTAGGTCATGCAAAAAGTTGAAGTTGAGGTAGAGAATTTGAAAAAATCTTGAATTTTTTTTTTCACTTCTCACGTGCTGTATCATTTTCAGAAAGTCAAAAAAATATTTGTTGAGTATAACTAGACGTGGAATTTCAAAAGCTTTCCAACTGTATTTTTAAAAATGCCCTATCTCTTTTTTTCACCGAGATATCGTGGTTCAAAGTCAGCAGTGATTTTTAATAGCGATGACAAGCACCGTGCGCACAATTTCCGACGGTAGTGTATTTCTGTATTTTATTCATAGATAAAATTATTATGCCCCTATCGGAAAACCCTTTACATCAATAATATAATCCTGGAAAAAGTATAGAACTTTCCAAAAGTATTCAGTATATTGAGAAAACGGTTTTGCTTGACTAACCAAATTTTTTTTGCGGTAAAAAAATAATTTTGTTGTTATTTGTACAACAAAACTGTTTTGTTGATCCAGAAATTTTTTTTTGTTGGGTCTCTTTGTTAGTCTAACAAAACTTTTTTGTTGGACTAACAAAATCATTTTTTGGCTGAACAAAATTCGTTGGGTAGCCTGGCAAAATAGTCTTGTTGTCCTAACAAAATACTTTTGTTCTTTTGAAATAATATAATTTCGCAGCTTTGTTTCAAATTTCATTTGAATTCTAAGCACTTCATTTTCTAAAAGTTTTGCGAGGAAGGACCTACTGAGCATGAGAGCCTCAAATGCTTCTTTATCTCTACCTTGCTCTAAAAAGGAAAAAGTTAAGTCTTAATATATTTAACAATTTAATTTTAGACATATATAAAAAGTATTGGATCTGTAACTTAATTCATGTGGTTTTTTCTCAAAATTTGAACGTTTATTTAAGAAAAACATGTATAATAGTATTATTCAAAGTATTGCCGATCTGAAGCTATGACTTTTTCCCACCTTTTTGGCAATTTGTGGATTCAACCCCAAAAGAACTGCGCCGGCTTGGCGGCCAAGAATGAATCAAGCCAATTTTTGATACCCTGTTCTGATGTGATCCGTATTCCAGTGAGGGCGTTCTGCATCGACCAGACAAATGTTAGTCAGAAGGGGCAAGGTCTGGGCTATAAGGCGGGTGGGGTAAAACTTCCCATCCACTGTTTTTCAAAGATTCTGCGAGCTCTTCTTGTGTTTGGCAACAATCTGCATCGAGTAATGCTTCCAGTTCTTCATCTTCAAACTTTTTTGGCTGCCCAGGACGTTCTTCGTTTTCCAAGCCAAAATCACCACTTTCAAATCGTGCAAACCACTTTTGGCACGTACGCTCAGCTAGATCATGTTCACCATAAACTTCCAACAAAATACGATGACTTTAGCAGCAGTTTTCTTCATATTAAAGTAATGAAAAAGAACTCCCCGCAAAAACACTTTTTCAGGCACAAAGTTCGACATATTTGAGTAAAAAAAAAATATTGTTGTTTACGCTTCAAATGAATGACATATGTTATACTGAAAACATGCTTGATTAGCTCACCTTCTACTACATGAAGTGTGAACTCCCATCTAGGGGGACACATCGAAAGTAGTATTCCCATGGTTTGATTAAACCACCCAAGGTTTCAAGAAAAGTCCAAAGTGGTCGAATCCGCACTGGGAACTTCCTCTGAGTTTTTGACTTCAGACAAATCGTTTGACAGATGTCGAATCCCTTCATGGAGCTTCGCCTGGAGAACTTTTGATTAACCACTGATCCATAGAGGGAAGCCTGCCAAGTGCCGCGCGTTACTGCGACATTTTATTCAACTTAGGGAGGAAGGGCAAATAATCAGGGACGACAGGACTAGGTTGCTAAGTCACATATGGAACCTGGCCATCTTCTAGTGCCATGGACACTCGAGAATTTGCGTAGAGAGAATACCGAAGTGCGTCCAACATGCTGTGTGGAGCAGAGCCAGAGATTGTTGCGTATTTTGACCCGTATGTAGAGTCGAGAGTCGCGAATGCTCTTATGGGGACTCGACGTCTACCGGACTAGTTTTCACAGAAATTTTTGTTCGTAATCTCAGAGAGCACCGCACTAGCCTGCGTTTGCTGCCACTCACCGGGTCACCTGGGTCAAGCAGCTTTGCGCGTTATCTCACTGGATGGGCGTCCCACGTCCACCTATGTTTTGCGTTTTTTTTGCATTATTTATTATTGCTTCTTTTATTTTTATGCACGTAGGAAGTTTACTAATGGATAATGTTTGGCCATAATTTTTAAACATAAATAAATAAATAATCAGATACTATGGTTATTAATTTATAAACATAAACATAAGTCATTTAAGAATATAAATATAAATTTTTCAATTTTTAATGAACCCCAAGAATTATTAAAACATTATAAATATTGAGCCAAAATACCGATCCCAAGTATAAATAAACAATACGCAACCATCAAATCATTTTTCTACTCGTGTGTAGAATATGGGAGATCAATGAATGAACTTTGAGCGTTCTCGCGCGTCCAACCAATGGATACGCGCTTTTGGTCAGGGAGCGCGTGTGATTGGAGCCTTAGACACAGGCGACCAATCTGCGAGCGGCGACGCCATACATGGATCGTTGCCCATGCCGGGAGAGAAGCGTGCCTCGTCAACGCACGGTATGCCCTCTCTTTTCAACACGTACGAATTTTCCAACGCCTCCACCGGACGTTATATGCGACCTTTCGTGATGAAAAATACATCATCATGACCGTGAAAACGTTGGCTTCCTTTCGTTACCAATTTTCATGCTCGAAGCGGTCTGGAAAGGGGAGGAAACATCGATCACAAATCTATCGATCGATCACAAATAATTTATTGATTAGACCAGACTGGATCGCGTCGGTAATTGACGCGGGCGCATAATAATTAAGGTGGGAATTCCCCAAATAGAAGAAAAACCGAGGTGATGAGCCTGATTGCAGATCCTTGAGTGATAGTCCGATGACCGCACCTTCAAAAGGTAAGCACTTAACGCCGGAGGCTTCAGAAAATAGATCGAAGCACAGAAACACGTGATGTCTATTGTAGCATCACAGCACCTGAGTCTTCGAGAATTAGGTCGTCTGTGCACCCCAATCCACCCTACAGATAGGTACTTGCGGGCTTACGTTTCATTTAGTTTTGGGTTATTTTATTTTATTTACACTACTCGGGACATTTTGCGGACGATAAATTTATCTTCCTAAAATTATCAGATAGAACGGCAACAATTTAAGTTTCAATTTTTGTTGGGATATACAAAGTATTATTTTAAGAGCAGTAAGAGACATTAGAGAAGAAGAAATTATATCGTATGCGCCTTTTATTCCTTATTACTCACCTGTAGAAGCCGCATTAAGATTTTCAATAGAAGATGACGTGATAATAAGTGAATAAGTCCGTGACTTTGAAATGAAGAAAACTTTTTATAACATAAATTCCAATTTATGTTTCAACATAGTTCCCTTTTAAATGTATACATTTATTATAGCGGTACTCAAGCTTCTTTATGCCCTCTAAAAAGTAATTTTTATCAAACCCCTCAAAATACTCATTTCTCGCAGCAATCATCTCTTCATTCGATGAAAATCTTTTACCTGCAAGCCAAGTTTTCATGTTAGGAAACAAAAAATAATCGGAAGGAGCCAAATCTGGGGAATAAGGTGGATGAAGAAGTATTTCGTAGCGTAAATCAAATAATTTGGCCGTTGTAATGGCACTCGTGTGAGCTGGTGCATTGTCGTGGTGGGAAAGAATTCTTTTTTCGCCAAATGGGGCCGCTTTCCCTTCAGTATGGCATCAAATCGATCTAATAATTAGGCATAATAAGCTCCTGTAATAGTTTCTCCCTTCTGTAGTTAATTGGTTAATATTATACCATGTAAGTCCCAAAAAATTGCGGCCATGACCTTACCGGCTGATGGAACTGTCTTTGCTTTTTGCGGCGCAGATTCGCCAGGCCTAGTCGACATTTTAAACTGATTTTTTGTTTGTGGCGTATAGTAATGAATCCACGTTTCATCAACAGTTACATAACGTCGCAAAAATTCCTTTGAATTACGTTGAAACAAGCCGTCTTGTAATCGGCTGTGAGCAAACGCGGCACCCATCTTGTAGACAGCTTCCTCATGCCCAAACATTCATGTAAAATGTGCCATACGCATCTCACTGAAATGTTAACAGTCTCACTAATCTCACGCACTTTCAATCGACGATTGTTGAGTACTATTTTCAATGTGTTTGTATTCAGAGTTGTGAATATTTATAAGTACGGATATAAATAATGTATATGAATGTTTGTATATGATCATTAGAATATTATTATATTTTGTCTAAGGGAAAAGTATTGCAAATTGTTTTCAGGTTTGTTGTTTAGATTAATTTTTATTGTTTGAACAAGTTCACTTGGTTTGCGCTTTATTGTTTAATAGAGTCTGATCAAATTGGAGGTACTTTTTCCAATAGGGTTTTATTGACATGTCACGCGTGACTACTGTCAAACTAAATACACTATTTTATTCAGTTTTTATTGGCAAATGCAGTAAATGAGAGTTTTGCGGAAGACCCGGAAGAATCGATTCAGCGCCGATCTCAACAACTTGGCCTATCTTATGGCACTACCTGGGCGATTTTGGATGCCGGAAATTGAATCCCGTAATCTCCACGACATTTGGTCAGGAATGACCTTCACTTTTTTGAAAAATATTTTACCTGAGCAAATATCCTTTAAGGACAAATTTAATACACACCCGTCCTCAGGACGAGAATCAAACATCTTTGAACGAACTAAACTTTGAACGAACTAAACATTGAACAAACTAAACTTTGAACGAACATCTTTTGAACGCACTTGAAACCTCGAACGCAATCGAAACCTTGAACGCCTTCATCATCTCGGACGCAGCTCCTGCACTAACCGACGCGGTTCACCACCAGCCAAGCAGCCTCAGCAGTAGCCATCATCAGCCTCGGGAGTAGCCAAGCAGCCGCAGCCAAGCTACCTCAGCCGCAGCCATCGGCAGCTTCATCAGCAACCTCAGTAGCAGCCAAAGCTACTTCAGCAGTAGCCATCAACAGCCTCTCCACCAGACGACGCAGCTTCACCTCCAGCGGGGCCCTGGTTCCCTCCCAGCTCAGTTTTCGTTGATGCCCTTCGGGTCACATCACGGACTTCTGACGTGTGGGACCGAATCCACGGACCCGCAACTAAAACCGTTGAACGCATAAAGACCATTGAACGCATAAAGATCATTGAACGCAAGTTAAGATCGTTGAACGCAATTTAAGATCGTTTAACGCAATTTAAGATCATTGAACGCTATTTAAGATCATAGAACGCACTGAAATCGTCGAACGGGCCGTAACCCTTGAACATATCGACTACTTCGGTCACGGCAGGCCCCGGTTCTCTCCCAGCTCAGTTTCCGTCGATGCCCTCCGGGTCACTTCTCGGACTTCTGACGCATGGGACTGAATCCACGACAACGTCGGAACCGAGCTAGGTTCCTGTTGGAACAGGCTCGGCTGCGGATCCTCACCCCGCCGAACAGCGCAGTCAGCCGCCGGGGGACTCACCCACCGCCCCCACAACCTGTTGCCGGGGACGACACAACGCGGAGAACACCGCCGAGGGAGCTGCCAACGCCTTGCACCTACTCCCTTCTCGGCTCGACGCCAAAGGGAAGACATCCACTCCCGCCACCATCGAGTGAGTCTCCAAAGAAGCTGCTCAGGATCCGGAGGCGCATCCGGGCGAAGTTCTGCAGCGCACGGAAGACTCTCTTCCCTGTAGCCCCCGGATCTGACCGAGATGCGGTCTTGTCGCTCGGTCTGAAACTGCCCGGTGGCAGTCGGGCGCAGCTCACGAAACACCAGAACTCGTTGGCGCCGCCGGTACCGGACCAGGACTGCTACCACCAAACCCGCCAGTACATGGTAGCAAAGTTCTTCCGCGACTCCCGCACGTACTTCAAGGACCCACGTAGGAACTTAGACTGCCCAAATATACGTTTCTACTTGCAAGTCTAGGACAAATGGGCAGACGACACTAGAGGACAGCTATAACACCGGAGCCCGGGAGGCTCGGGTTCAATTCCCAGCGTCAGGGATCAACCCTTAACACATTGTTATTTTTAACGAAAGCTGTGTTTGCACTGTCCCTCAATTCGCGAACATAACCGTGAATGGTAGGAATTATAAATTTGGGGCATCATTTTATTTATATCCCCATCTCTCAATATATCCATATTTTTGTCCCCATCTCCATATACGGGGTGATCCGCCAATAGTCATAAAGTTTTGAATGTCAAATTCTTTGTTGAAAACCAAACAAGAAATTATACTGACAAAATGTTGTGCCAACAATAGTTTTCAAACTATTAAGCATTGCAATTGGCTAATAGAAACTCAGTATTACCGCGCGCCTTTAAGGGAGTTACTCAGGATGAAGAATTAACGAACAGAAAAATCTTAAACTTTGCAGAGCGTTAGAATATAATAAAAAAATTATCCGTACGAAATTTCAATGTCTGAGGTGGGTTTTTTTAGTGAGATATTCATATTTCTATTTTGCGCCTCTCTAGTTGATTCAACATGAGCTCTTATGAGAAATCGCGGAGTTTATCGTGTATTATCATTGATATCTTTTCAACTGACAAACAGATCATAACGGGATTTGAACAGTAGGAAGATAAGATGTTCAGGAATAGTTATCAACTTTAATAACATTCAAAGATGGGTTCTAAAAGTAATAACAAATACGATGAAGATTGAAAATTGCTGTGATTTTGGTCTTCGGATAGGTATGTGTCAACGTCGCATTCGTAAGTTATTTGCGCGAAATTTGAAATGTATGCGTTATATCTGTTCAGCAACTCGTACCAACTGGTGATTAAAATTTGTTATGATAATCATGTTTTTAATAAATGAAATATAACATATTAATTATTCGTATGATGAACAAACGAATTAAGTACGTACAACCAACTTTATTTACATACATATCATAAAACGTAGTACGTGAAATCTTTTTCAATGACATACTAAATTTGTCTTATTTTCACATTCTTGAATCGATATAACAATTTTCCAATACATATCTATTAACATCACAATCGTTCATTAATTATTATTTTGAATATTTGATACATATACAATAAATATATACCAACTAAACTAAAGTAAATTAGTATTTTGTTTTCAGATAATCACAGATTTTATTTTTAACCTTCCTATTATTTGTCACACGAATTTTCCCGTTTTTATCAGCACTAAACAAACGAGATAATCCATCAAAACCATGTTCTTTATATGCATCGATAACCATAGCTACCGTGATGTCAGAGGCAATCATTTTTGTCCTCATTTGAAGGGATGTGCAGCTTTTTAATTCATTGAATAATTTCATGTCTGAGAAACATTTCTTAGGTACTGATGTAACCATATGTGCAACTGTACACCCGTGCGCACACGAACAAACAAGATGCGACGTTGCCAGATCAAGTAATACTGTAGTCAACCTGCGTATTTAACCCTGTTTTGACTAGGCGGGTAGGTGAGTAACACCCTTAAGCTTACTATGCGAACTTTTTACCAAGATTCACTTTAGATCAGTAGAAAAATAGTTCTCAGCCAGATAAGAGACAAATTGAGCATACCGAACAAATAAGGTCCTCTCCGCTCGAAAACGGGTAGAAGTATTGTCCACTTTCCAAATCGAGGCGAAATTTTTTTCTTTCAAAAAAACGTAAACAAAAAATACTGTGATGCTCAGCTCAATAAAGCGCATCTTTTTTGTTATATTAATTTTCTTCCCTGATAATTTGTTTATTCACTGTAAAATAAACAATAGGTTTTTTCATACCTTCGAAAATCAATGCCGCTTGGAACTAAAATTGCTGAAACTCAACTAATATTGAACCGATTTTGTTGAAATTTGGTTTGTGAATTCCCATGTCTCTATACTCGGCACCGAAATCATAGAATTTTCGAAAAATATAATATTATAATTATTATTTATTAATTTATCAGCAGCGGTTTGAAATCAATAAATTTTTTTCGACATGCGAGGAAGTTTCTCCCTATTGAAGCTATGAAAATCTTCCAGTGGAGGAGTTGGTGAGGATCGTTTGAAAAAGTTTTTGGGAAAAAGTGATGTTGGTTGGAGCAATACTTGATGAGATAGAAACGTTTTACTGAGAGCGCGGACAAAGTCGCTCGCGCCCGAGTCGAACTATTGATTCTCTTTTGCTTCTCTCGATACTCTCTTGATTCTGCTTTGCTTCTCTTGATACTCTCTTGATTCTCTTTTGCTTCTCTTGATACTCTTTTGATTCTCTTTTGCTTCTCTTTATACTCTCTTGATTCTCTTTTGCTTCTCTTGATACTCTTTTGATTCTCTTTTGCTTCTCTTGATACTTCTCTTGATTTAATGAAAGTACATTTAAAGGACTACGGCGCAATTACCAAGGCGATTCAGTAGCGTTCGAATCGTCGGAGAGAGCTGACGGAGTCATAATGACTGGCCATCACAGTTCCCCGATGCGAATCCAATCGAAAATGTCTGGAGTGTTTCAAAGAGGAAGCTTGCGGGAAAACGTGTGTTCACCCTGGAACAGCTCTCGCAAAAAATCAGGAAGATATGGCAAGAATTACCAACGGACTACGCTGAAATATTAGTGGAAAGCATGCCGAAAAGGTGCCAGGCCATTCTGGACAACGATGGGGACTGGACTATCTATTAGATAGTAGCGCCGTAGTCCTTCGAGAGTACTTTTATTTTTAAAAAAACGTTTTAAAATCTCTAGTAGTTTTCGAAAAATCGAGGACTCGCTCTTGTTGAACCCTTTTCATTCTGGTACTTGAGGGTATGTGATGCGTAATGACGTCACAAATGACCAACCATTTTATATTATTTATATTCATCGGGTTGATTAGGACCAGGAATGTAAATATAATCATGAATTTGTAGGCAACAATGAGGAATCCATCAAAAAATCAATCTCCGGTACCATTTGGATTTTTATTTCGAAAAATAAAATCTTTCAAAATTAATGTTTTCAAAACAAAATTCGACATGTACCAGACATTGATACTTTGATACATTCCTCATTATTTTCCAAAAGTCTGGTACTATATTTTCGTTTCTATCTTAATCAACATGATCAATATAAATAATAATAAACCGTTGCTAATTCCTGACGTCATTAGGAATTATATACTTTTAAAAATGGAGAATCATAGAGGAGGTAAGGAGAATCTTCGTTGCTACTCTTTAAGATCCTCCAAAGTGCAAAAACGGAAATATCTGCAGGAGAAGAGCACCAACAGAGGATCAAAATTACATTGATTTAAGCAGCTAATACGCCTCTTTTGATTCGCCCAAGTCCTCGAAAATGGAGCATCTTAGAGAATCAATAGAGAATCAATAGTTCGACTCGGGCGCGCCCGTTGTTCTCGTGCCCGTATACAAAAAAATACATTTACTTTGCATGCAATTGAACGATGGTTTTTAAAAAATTTATTTTGAACATTTACAATTAAATTGTTTATAAGTTTCATCAGTTACAAAACCACTGACACTTATCTTTTTCAACTTAGAATCTTAGACATATTACACCTTCTGACATTGTGAAATTCAAAGAGCGTCGCAAATTATACAATATAATGTAAAATTATGTCTTTCATCCAAATTAATAGAAAATGACCGGATTAATGTATTCATAGAATTTTTTATTACGTGCTTCTACATTTTGTAATTACATCTTTTTTTATTCTATATTTGTATCTGTCGGAAATACATGCTCAGCGATGAGATAATTAATTTATTCCGAAAATTGCACTAGATGAGTTTTTGATATTATTCATTTTATAAAATCGTACTTAAATAATCTCTATAGTTTCATTTTATGTGTATTGTATACAGAAAATAGAAATTGCGAGTTCCATTGGTATAAGTGCAGCAAAAATCACTGATGTCAAGTCTTTGCTCCGTTATTTAAGTCCAGAAGGCAAACAATTTTATCACAAAATAATTAAAGATTCCTCTTTGAATTTGAATAAAACGAAACATCACTTTTTCCCAAAAACTTTTTCAAACGATCCTCACCAACTCGTCCGCTGGAAGTTTTTCCTAGCTTCAATAGGAAAAAACTTCCTCGTATGTCGAAAAAAAATTGATTGATTTCCAACCGCTGCTGATAAATTAATAAATAATAATATCATATTTGTCGAAAATTATATGATTTCGGTGCCGAGTACAGCGTCATGGGAATTCAGAAACCAAATTTTAACAAAATCGGTTGAATATTAGTTGAGTTTCAGCAAGTTTAGTTCCTAACGACATTGATTTTCGAAGGTATGAAAAAACCTATTGTTTATTTTACAGTGAATAAACGAATTATCAGGGAAGAAAATTAATATAACAAAAAAGATGCGCTTTATTGAGCTGAGCATCAATGTATTTTTTTTAACGTTTTTTTGAAAAAAAAAAATTTCGCCTCAATTTGGAAAGTGGACAATACTTCTACCCGTTTTCGAGCGGAGAGGCCCTTATTTGATCGGTGTGCTCAATTGTTAGCAAAGCAACATGAAGTTGAAAACCATATCACCGTCAATTGTTCATTTAGTTCCCCATGATATAAATATGAATCACAAAAATTGCTTTCTAAATAAAAATATATCAAGATATTATCAATAGTTAACTAGTAATTTCTCAGAAGAAGAAGAAACCTGATCAAATAAACCTTAATGATAAATTGGATTAAACATCAATAAATTTGAATCGAGAGTAAACACTGTAAATTCACACTTTATTCTAAAAGATTTTGTTAGGGATTTTTAAAATTCTTTCTAGTATTGAGGAATGTAATTCTAAGAGTATCGTTTTGTCCCAGAACTCATAATTTAGCCCAATAAAGATACAAATAGTTGTAAACTGTTTAATTTGGAAATTCTAATGATATTTCTTCCGGCTGAATCCTCGACAGGGTGTCAAAAAAATAGAAAAAAAGAAAAATTTTGTTTAAATTATCACAATTTAGTGTGTTCTTTGCAACAAATATAAAGGAAAAGTTAAAATTAAGAGAACTGAATTTTCCATGAGTTTGGATTTTTCATACATAGTAAAAAAATGATGCCTTTCGAGATTTAATTAGTGGTACTTACAATTAAAAATTTGTTTACTTTTGTGTTTCCAATTTCATGTTGGTTCGATGACAATTTGTCTCTTGTCTGGCTGAGAATACTTTTCTACTGATCTGAAGTGAATCTTGATAAGAAATTCGCGCAGGAAGCTTATGGCGCGCGGAAATAGTGAGTTTCTTTCGGCCAATGGCAATGCTTAATAGTTTGAAAACTATTGTTGGCGACACATTTTGTCAATATGATTTCTTGTTTGGTTTTTAACAAAGAATTCGACATTCAAAACTTTATGACTATTGGCGGATCTCCCTGTATGTCCCCTTATATGTCCCCTTATATGTCCCTATCACTACACAGGGTGAGGCACATAAAGTGTTACAGAGTGATAGCACTCAAACTATTGATAATATACAAAAATGTTCCAGAGAAAAGTTTCAGTATTCGAGAAGGTCGTCATACTGGACCATCCTATTTTTTTATCGGTGGAGGCGTTGAAGCTACTTCACGGTCAACACTACTTTTTTAAATGGAACCACGTATTTTTTTCGACAACATTATTACCGATTTTAAGACGGATTCAGCGACCTACAACACAATGTCATTCTAGTCACGCAAAGTATGCAAATAGTCGAAAAATCGAAACATATCGGACTAATCACTTTCAAAAGATCGACTAACCTTGGTTTGGGTCTACCTACAGAAGATGCTCGAAGTAATGACCCTCGACTTGTAAGCACTTGTTAATTCGCTACTAAAAAGACAGTCTAACTTCAGCCAACATTTGTGGTGTAATTTCGAATATGCTCGGCGTATTCTTTCTTTCATGTCGTCAGGCGTGGTAGGTGCTACCGCCATTACGTGTTCTTTGACAAAACCCCATAAAAATTAATCTGGTGATGTTAGATCTGGCGAACGAGGTGGTCAAGCTACAGGGCACGGATGTTGAAATTGTACAGTTCTCATCCATCGAGGATTCTCATTTGTCCAATAATGCATATTATGCCTATTCACATTTCCCGTACTATATAGTATTTGTCAAAGTCTAGCTGGTGTACATTTCTTATTAGGTTATATCATACAATTTTCTCTCTTTTATCCTCAAAATTATATTTCCGTTGCACGACAAAGGATTTTATTTCCAGACCAAAGGAAATACTTTGACAGTAAAAGCACAGCATTTGAAACGGCAATCCTTTAACTGTTAGAGTATTTTCCTCTCATGCCAATTCTAAACAGAAAATCCTCTAATAGTGAAAGGAACCCTCTGACATTCAACAGTCTGTTTTTAGAGTGCATGGCCCTTTGTCTATCTTCAAACCCATTTATTTCTCTATACTTATATGTGTCCTCATTTATGACATCATTTCTACATTTGTCCCCAATTGTATCCCTTACTTTATCTACATCCACGTACATGTTCATTTCTCTTTATATGCCCCCATCCATGTCCCATTTCGCTATTTTCATCCTCATTTAAGTCTTTTTTCCTATCTCTATTTGTGTAGAAGCAACAGGAAAGGCCTGGTGCTTTTGTAATTATATTACGTAATTATTGAACAATTTTATCTGTGAAAGAAGGAACGCTTCCACTCCGCTGGGTGTCAAGCCCAGGACCTTTCGATTGCCAATCGAATTCTCTATCATCTGAGCTAAGGAGGTCCCACAAAACTTTTCTCACAGAATCTATTTACGCCAATCTTGCCACGGATATATCATGAACTATATACAAATTTTTCTAAATCATTTCAGTCGATTATGTCGATAATCAGAAGAGTGTATCACTCACCATGATAACCGCAAATGGGTTATAGAGGGGAAATAGATTGACTTTGGTCAAAGTGTACTCTGGGTGTCTAAAAGGGTCTACCATGGTTTTGTCAGGGATCCCTCGAATCAAAAGTATGGGCGTCTAACAGGATCTAAACGGGTTAGAGCGGGGATATAGATTGACAAATTTGTTCAATTGTGTTCGGCGTGTCTAAAAGGGGTTAGCGTAACAATGTTTGGTTTTGTATAGAACCCTGTTTTGGACATACAGAACCCTTCTTAGGACCAGATACATCCCGCACTCCTGAATTCTGAAATGCCGAGGTAAAAGAGTCGATTGTTAGTTTGATCTAAAACATTAAAAAACGACGTTCAACAAACCATGTGCGTTTAATTCAACGCAAATGTATGAATTCGTGGTTATGGAATCAGAAGTCACTTAATAGTCATTTAAACGTACAAAAACACGCCACAATCTCAAAAAAAAAAAAAAAAAACACACAGCACAATATGTAATAGATTCTACACATATCTTCAATCGTTAACGATTTTTATAGAAATAAATTAATTACCTAGTAAATGGTTTCGAGGTATGCAACATTTCCTTCGCTGCCAGGGCCATTTTCCATTAATAGATCCATGACTTTCGGATCGCAAAGTTTTGGAATAGATTGAAAATTTAATTTGATTATGGGTGGTAAATCGTTCTTTGACAGTTCATGTTTATCTTTTGGAATAGTCGAAATAAAAAATTGAATATGTCCAGTTGGAGCAACGAAATTACCCAATAGCAATGTAATCGATGATTTCAAGAATTGCATTTTAAGTTCAGCTGCGATATGAAGTGTGTCCTAAGCACAGATAAAAGTAAGAAATTCAGAAGCATGGAGTTCAGGGATCGCAAAGATTTTACTATTCGTCTTGCTATTCTGATTCGAAGTACCCGGATTGTTTTTAATCTCCATGGCTTCGAGCAAAAGTAACTTTCATACCCTCTTTTTCGAGTTTGGCTACTGTAAAATCCCAACGATTAAGTTCCTGTTGGGCACTAAACTTACTATCAGTACCTAACAAACAAAGAAAAAAGCAAAGTGCATCTTCTTGCAGTAAATGTGCCATTACTGTGTATAACGAAGATTCAGTCGTACCGTTTTTGAAATGCTTTTCAATAAAATAAGCTGACGTAGACGGAAAAGAGAATGAAACTGGCATTCCGTTACTATTCAAAGGTAAAAAAAACCTACTATTTGATTGGAATTTGGATTACATTGTATTCTACCAGTTATACGGGTTGCGTCTTCACTTAGCCAAACCGTAAAAGGCAAGTTTCTAAGCTGTAAAAATTGCTTCAAATCTTGTGCACGACACGGACCTTCAAACAATTCCTTGAAATGTGAATGGATAGTACGAGCTACTGAACTTTTCGAGGGTATAAAGAAATTAGCAGAAAGAATTTCGTAAAATATAGATCCACCAACGATAAATAAATAGGTAAAAATAATTTTCAAGTTATCCAGATACCTATATCCTCCTTTCCCCTTGTATTCATTATCTTTTTCGGATTGCACTAACAATTGTAAAAATGTTGATTTTTATGTATTCAAGATTTTTTGTTGCAATGATGTATTATTATTTATCGGTACCTGATTAGATGTGTAAAAATATGCGCCTTAATGATTTTTATCACATTGTATTTTTTATCCAAAAAATTTTTCCTTATTTTTTTTATCCGAAAAATTTATCCTTATTTTTTTTGTCGTCAAAAATTTTGATTCTAAAATGATTAGATAATGGATGTGCATATAAAAGAAGATATTCCAGTAGATTTGACAATAATAATTTAATGAAATTTTGGAAATATTGTAATTTTAATGCAAGTGATTTAGAATGAAAATTTATCTTTTCATTTCAGAAATTTGTAAAATGATTTATCAAGTTCAGAAAATGGTATAGAATGGATTTGCAAAGAATAAAAAGATATTTAAGTTAGTTTTAAATTAATAATTGGAATAAATTTTGGAAATATTTAAATTTCAGTATTTACTTTCATTCACTCCGGAGTTGAACAGTTTTACGTATTCAGTGGAGTGTTCACTTGATACTTGAAGTGAAAGTTTCACTCTAAAAAATTATTAAAGTATTTTTAAGTTTTTTGAGAAGGCGTTTTCAATTGCAATGAATGAATAACCGTGGCATTCATGATTTACTATAAGGAAAGATATTACGTAAAAATCAGCCTGGGTCTAGCTTGATGTAATATCATGCATCCCTATAATTACCAAGCAGCCTGATATACGGTCGAATGAGGTAGGTACGTTGCCTGCAAGGGTTGGAGGCCGCTTACTTTATGTAAATTCCATGAAAGCGCTCTACCTTTCGTGCACCTAGCTTCCGCACTACTTGTCAAAAAGGAAACTTGGAAAAAGTGATTAAAAAAAAAAAACTTGCCAATTTAATTATTCTTTCTCCAACCATGCTGAGACAGGAATGCATGCAAAACTATATTACCGGAAAGCCGAATAAAGGCAGATCGTTTTGGAATTCCACTTCAATGACTGAGAAGCACGCAAGTTCTTCCAACGTTTGTCAGAGACCAAATTTAATCTCATCAAATGTGATTATTTAAAAATAAGATAGGTATAAAAGTTGTGAACATGGAAATATTATACCTGTAACTTAAGTGCTGTTATTTACACAAGGTATATAAAAAATCGTGTTGAATCAGCATCTTAGAAACAATAAATTTTCGGAAAAAATTACGGGTTTAAAGCCCTACTTTAAATCTGACCAAGCCTTAGTAGATTTTTTAAGTGAAAAGCCCCACTTTTTATTACCTATTGGAATTCTATGTCTATAAAAATAGAAAAAATTCAATGTTTTAATGTAGAGTTGTTTGTATTGATTGATGATACCACATACCGCTTATGATTTGCAATAGCAATCAACGGGTACATTCCAGACATCAACATAATAAAAAAAATTATTAATTTTGCTAACGTTTCGTCTCCTCTCCAGAAGCATCATCAGGGCATACATAAAATCAGCGAATATGCGTACATTACAAGTAGAATTCCAATGTAATGCAAGGTCAAACCATAACAGTCAAATTAATAAAATCTAAGGATAATTAGAATATTAAAATTTATTACAAAATACAAAAAACATTACATAAAATTTAAATAATTGTGAAATAACTATTTACCATAAAATTTAAACCGTCAAATTAAATTTGCGCTCAACAAATTTAGGCAAACGTAAATTCTTTTGAATTTAAATTTTCGGAAGAAAAGAGACATGATGTCTTGTCACTGGAAAATATTGATATGTACTGAAGAGACGTATCATGAAATGACCTCACAATACTACAAGTCCAATTGAACCTAATATCATTGAATATACTATGTACAAATTGGAATTAAATCAAAATTAAGAGACGAGAAACAAATTTGTGGACGTTAAACAAAATCTTCTATTAGATAGCTTATGATTTAATTAGGCCTACCCTTTTTTCCTTTTGCTTATGTATTGTAATATATTGCATTTCTCGTTGTATATTAGCTTGCAGACATTTTTACATAAAAACACTTTTGAAAAATGTAAAGAGTGAAGACATGGGATTTATGAAAGTGCGATATTATAAAGCAAACTATTATTCTTAGCAACGAACATATTTATCTTTCTCTTACGATAATCTCTGAAAGACCTCCAACGATTAGCAAATGGGTTTCGACTGAAATTTCGCTTTAGCTTTTATTAATTACATAAACTTTCACTCCACCTGAAGATATCTAAACTCCTAATCACAATAGCTATTACAAATGTTATCAAGTTCTACACGCTTCTTTTTATATATGTATATATAGAATGTATTATATTCGCAAGGAAGTGCGAAGTGGTTCTGAACACGCGTCGCGTGCACAAATCGAGTGTCTGATTTGAGATCATATTTTAAACTAAGTGACAAATAATGATATTTGGCATTTTTAGAGAAAAATGTTTCTCATCGAATTATAAAAATTACCTTTCTTTCACACTCGTAAATGATGTCTCATTTTACACGCCTGTAAAATGGACGCAAAGTGGGCTATTATAGATGAGTTATAAAAATTTAGACGTCGCGCATGCGCAAATTGGGGCGTATTTTTCTTTAGGGTTACAATTTCCGTGACGTTGAGGGCAACCATAATAGGCGAGCGGGACACCCCCAAAAAGACGTCTAAAAATAGCAGTATGTGAGCACGCAGTCATAATCGTTAAAACTACTTTTTCTTTATGTTTTTGAGGTCGCTAGATACGAATCTGAAATTGTTTTTTCGATAAAATAAGTGGAACATTGTAAAAAACGGCAATTTAGCGGAAAATTGAAAAAAAATGAGTTTTAGGTTTTTCAATGTCACTCTTGCTATATTTCAGATGATTATCAATATATGTTCATGAAATTTTTTCTGATTATTGTACAAATACAGAGCTAAATAACAAGCCTACTCCGATCATTCTGCGTCAATTATTACTCGTTCGGTGAATTTTCAAATGTGTATTACTACGAATTCCGAATTTTGTCATACAATCGCAAAAGTTGAGTGACGAAGTTTCGAATTTCCAATAACTAATTATTGAGTATTAATATATAATACATAAAGAAGTGTTTGGGAAAAGTTCAGCTCAAAATATCAAAAATATCTGCCCGCTTAGCGGGCACATTCTCATCGCGCGCAGCTCGCTTCGCTCGTAAGTTTGAGCACGCCTAGGGCGCGCGATTTGATCGTCGCGCTTTGCGCTTCGTTCTTTCTGGACCTCGCGCTCGGTCTTATGCTCTTCGCATACATTTACCAGGGGTGTTAGTTGAAGTTTGCCGGTTTTTTCAATAAAGAAAACACTTAATTCTGAAGGGAATCTCAAAAAATTTTTATTCAAGGTGTTGACTATTGGATTCTACACATTTGCCCAGCTTTCAGGCAAATCATGGATACCATTCCAAAAAAAATTTTTCTCTTTCAAGGCAAAACATTCAACGAGCCATTTTTCGACTTCTTCAAAATTGGCGAAGCGCTGCTCTGCGAGTGAGTATCCCATCGATGCGAAAAGGTGATAGTCGGACGGGGCGAGGTTTGGAGAGTACGGCGGGTGCGATAATATTTCCCAATTCAATGCTTTTAATGTGTTCTTCACCACTTTAGCGGTATGAGACGGTGCGTTATCATATTGTAGGATAACTTTGCCATGTCTTCGGGAACATTCCGGCCGTTTTTCGATCAACGCATGATTCAAATTGATAATTTGTTGTCGGTAGCGATCCGTATTCACCGTCTCACCAGGTTTTAATAACTCGAAGTACACCACACCACACTGGTCCGACCAAACACACAGCATTGTCTTACGGCCAAAGCGATTTGGCCTTGGAGTCGATGGGCCGACCTCACCAGGTGAAAGCCATGATTTTTTCCGCTTCGGGTTCTCGAAATAAATCCATTTTTCGTCCCCTGTGACAATTCGATGCAGAAAAAATTTCCTTTCGAACCGTTGAAGCAGCATTTCACAAATGGTTTTTCGATTTTCCATTTGTCTATCGTTCAGTTGGTGTGGTACCCATTTTCCATACTTTTGGATTTTTCCCATGGCTTTTAAACGTTGGCAAATTGCTCCTCGTCTTCCAACTTTTTCGCTGCACCAGGATGTTCATTGTGTGTTAAATCGAAATCTCCACTTTTAAATTGACGAAACCATGTCTCACATGTTCTAGTCACTGGAGTATGTTGACCATAAGTTTCTACCAGCAATAGATGAGCTTCAACTGCTTTTTTCTTTTGATGAAATAAGAAAAGCAACGAATGCCGCAAATGCGATTTACTTGGAATGAAACTCGACATATTCACTGAGGTAAACAACTATGATGCTATTATTTTGGCAGAATGTAATTGTGTATTTTTGAAGGTTATTGTTCATAGAAAAATATGACATAGATGCCAAATCATCGAAATGTATACATATCTCTAGCGACATCTATGAGTAAAACCGGCAAATTTCAAGTAACACCCCTGATAAGTTTATTTCTTATAATTTAATACTGAAGCTCAAACCAATTTTATAATATTAAAGATGATGTAAATTACTCATTTTCTCAAATTCACTAAATTTCTTTTTCAGATTAAGAGAAACAGGAAATGCAATTTACTTAAGGCTCTATCGGCCTTAAGGAACACATTCTCATCATGACACTCATGCTTCGCGCTCGATTTTCTATATACATTTCGGTAACTTTTTAATAAATTACATGATTAAAATAATTTATTTATTTTCTTCCAAATATCTCAAAAAGGAAAAACAATCGTAGACTTTGTTTAAGGGAACGATTTTGCAGAACAACGCTTATTTCGTATCTCACATACGTTGGTGGAAAAAATCGAATTTTTTTAATATTAAAAATCAAAACATATAATATACATCATGTCCCGAAATGTCCTAATGAGAATTGTTAGACCTCATTTAGGCGAATAATTTTTCATCTAAACGTTTTTTATAAACAAATTTTGTATTCTTACGTTTTTTTCGTATTTCACATATTATTGTTAAAAAATTGAATTTTGGATTTTCAATAGTTTTTTTCTAAATTAAAAAGAAAAATATGCATCTTAGGAAAAAATGTTACGATTCAAATTTGTAGGTCTTTATGTAGAAAATAATATTGTATCATAACGTTTTTTCATATGTCGTATAATTTAACTGGAAAATGGAATTTTTATATTGACTTTCTTCAAGTTTTAATATGCTGTAACATTTCTAATTTTGATTTAATCACAAAATGTTATAAGGATAATTTGTAGGTCTTTATTTATTTCATAATATTGTATCATAACGTTTTCTCGTATCTCGTATAATTTAACTGGAAAATGGAATTTTGATATTGACTTTTTTCGAATTTGAATATGCTGTAACATTTCTAATTTTGTTTTAATCAAAAAATGTTATAAGGATAATTTTTAGAGATTTATGAGCACTATCTAAAACCAGTATTGAAATTTTTGATTTTTTCAAAAAATTATTTTCAAAAGCACAAAAGTGGTGCTCAACCCCTCAATTTTGATTGGATGTGGCTGGTTAACGAACTTGATCTTACTTTTTCGGCTCCGATAAAGTTTACCAAAGCTCAATTCAATCTGATTATTCTATCGAGAGTTATGCCGCACACGACCTACTACAGACAGACAGACAGACAGACAGACACTTTCGTAAAAACCATTTTTTCTGTCTCAGGGGGTCTCAAAACGTAAATATTTGATGAAAATTTCGAAAGTCATTTTTCACATAAAACCAATACCTTCTCATCCATGATGAGAATGTAAAAAATAATTTGAGGTGCTGTAATGTTTGCAGTTGTAACAATACGTGTGCAAATCATCATGTTATATTAGATGTAAATGAATAAATGAATTTTTTGTAAAAATATTTCAATGGTTTTGATTTTGATTTAATATATCAAACCCGTATTTCCATCTCATTGATAGTTGCTGCCGCGCCGCACGATCGCTGCGCGCTCCGTGAATTCTGACGCGACACACGACTTTGAAATAGCACAGTCTTTTATCTTTTTGATATTTTGAGCTGAACTTTAGTCAACAACTTCTTTATGTATTATATTTCAATACTTAATAATTAGTTATTGGAAATTCGAAACTTCGTCACTCAACTTTTGCAATTGTATGACAAAATTCGGAATTCGTAGTAGTACACATTTGAAAATTCACCGAGCAAGTAATAATTGACGCTGAATGATCGGAGTAGGCTTTTTATTTAGTTCCTTAGTTGCACAATAATCAGAAAATGTTTCGTGAAGATATATTAATAATCATCTGAAATATAGCGAGAGTAACATTGAAAAACCTAAAACTCATTTTTTTTCAATTTTCCGCTAAATTTGCCGTTTCTTTCAATCTTCCACCCATTTTATCGAAGAAACAATTCCAGATTCGTATCTAGCGACCTCGAAAACATGACGAAAAAGTAGTTTTAGCGACTAGTACTTCCGTGGTTACTGGAAGGTCCATTTGGGAGTGAGTCCCGCTCGCCTATAACAGTCATGTGATCAAAATAATATTAAGATTGCAGAATATATCGATTGCTTTTTTGATTGCTATCCATCCATAACTATGTTCGGTCGTAACAGTTCCGTTGTTTCTCTGATGTCAAGAAAAAAGTAAAAACAAGCCTAAAAGAGGAAGCGATTCCCAATTGCCCTTGTTTGCAATTCGTTTTACAGGTATATAAAATTGGCCATTATTTACGAATGTAGAAGAAATAATCGTGTGCTATGCGAGAAGAAGAGCGATTTTGTTTCGTGCGAATTGATGTCCGATCGAAGTAGGGCAACAAACTTCACACTTAACACAATCGCTCTGTTTCTTTCCTTATGGCACAATATACTATTATATAATCAATTTCATCACAAAAAGCTTTCAGCGTTTCAAAATTTATGGGTGTTCCTCATGAGGACAAACTCGTTGAAAAGAGGTGGATTGAATAGCATTAAAATGTTTCAAAGCGATTGAAATCCGTTTTTGAATGTACCAATGAATCCCCTGCAATTCTTTGAAAGAGACTGAAATGCATTCGAAAGAATGCGATTGCTTCTTGCAAACACCTGAGTACTTCACTTTTAATAATAATGTTTATTTACAAGTTTTTGGTACACCGAAGGCTCACCAATTTCACCTCTATTCGCAGGCATTGTCATGGATGATTTGGAAAATGATTGCTTGTGAATTTTTAAAGATAAATGTAATGGCACTCCTTTATTTCATAATAGGCTTGTAGAAGACACTATACTGTGTGTACAAAATAAATTTATTAAATTGGTTCTCAGAATTTTTATCAGGTTTACAAATAAGTTTCCGACATTTTTTATAAAAAATTGGGCATTTATTGTTAATTTCAAAAAAAATTTCTGTGAAAAAAGGAAAGCTTCCACATCTGTCAATTTCAACCAAAACTTACTGGTGGCACCAACTTTCGTCAAACGGCGGAAACTTATTTGTACACCTGATAATTCACAAGACAAAAACTTGCAATTCACCTTTGAAGTGCAAAAGAATAGTCAAGTTAACTTTTGGATTTGTCATTGATTATAAAAGAGAATCAAATTATCACTAATTGGTTTCAAAAGCCTACCTCATCAAGAAGAACAATCAATTATTTTTGCAATCATCCAATTTGTCAGAAAAAAAATTGTTCGTAGCTTAGTTGACAGGGCGATATCTTTGTCTCACAAAACGTTTAATAATGCCAATTTGAAGAACGTTAAACAAATGTTACACCTAATAAAAATAATAAAGTTTCAATATATTTACCAGGTTACCTTAAATAAATTTTTGAGTCATTTCGTTATCTCAGTCCTAGCGGACCCGGATGAGAGACTCTTTCTCTGACTGTTCTATGATTGTTCTCTGACCTCGCATTATTATGGCTAAGAAAGGTAAAAAAAACATTCAAGTCTTTGCAATTATTATTCTCTGGTGAAATTTGCAATACAACGTGTAGGAATAAATACAATAATTTTATTTAATATACGAAATACAAGTCAGATTTGTGTGAATAAATTCATTTTTATATTTAAAGAATAAAATTTAAAACAATCTGAAAAAGTACAGGAAAACAGAAAAAACCTTCAAGAATACTCGACTGGTTGAAGCTTGCTAGCGCTCGTGCTCAAAGCCGTCCTCATGAACGCGCAACGTTGCGCGACAGTTTTTTTAACTCTGCTTCACGAGAACGTCGCAGCGCACAAGTTTCAGAGGCCCTGAGTTTGTTATTAAATAATTTATGAATAATAGTGACTTTTATTGTTTTTTAAGACTCGACGGCTCTACTGGAGTCAGCGAAATATATTGGTGAATGTTTCGAATCATTTCTTTGTGAATTGAGCGAGTAATCGCGAGTTATATTTTTAAAAAACATTGATTTTTGATCCACGCAAAAACGACGTCTTTTAATTTATATCTGGAAAAATATTATATAACGGCAAATATTAAGGCAGGGAGTGATGGCTCATCATCTTCTTCAAAAATTTTTAGAAAACTCCACCGTCTTAGATTTTTTAATTAATCTCTCATTATTTAACTACAGCTATTTGT
Source organism: Diplolepis rosae (assembly GCA_030998225.1). NCBI lineage: Eukaryota > Metazoa > Arthropoda > Insecta > Hymenoptera > Diplolepididae > Diplolepis > Diplolepis rosae. The sequence goes on from JAPYXD010000082.1 coordinate 718,516, forward strand.
TTATAAAACTTGCTTAATTGTTTAACATTTGTGATTAGCAATTAAAAAATCAGTGATTATTCAAGACATCTAAGATGGAAGAATTTTTTGAAAATGTTTAAAGAAGAAAATGAGCCATTATTCCTTAAAAACGAATCATTTTTAAAGAGTAAGCTTGGAAAAAACTGCATTAAATTTTAACCTGCAGTGATTCTTATTTGAAAAGACATTTTTCATATTTTAAAATTTTTTCCCGCTAAAGCGAACATTTTCTCAGACAGTACTCATTAAATAACAATAACCACATTTTTCAAAGTATTGATTAATTCAATTTTCCAAGGGCATCATCTTCTTTGGAAATGTAGTTTCATCAAGTTTAACATTTCATTATACTTTGAGTTTATTATAATTGCAAATGGGAGAATTTAATAAAAGAAAGATTCTGCAACAGATTGAAGAATTGAAAAATGTTAATTTGGTGATAAATTATATCTTTCGAAAGCTGAAGGTGAATATTGATGCTTCTAGCATAGAGGAAGAATTACTAACTACTCGAAAAGTTGCAATTTGTTTTCTTTAAAGCAAGCGAAATATAAAATTTAACGCTGAAAAGAGGATGAAATTCAGATTTAAACTGAAATAGGAAAACGAGATAAATTCTAGTATCAATGCTCCTAAATTGTACACCAAGATTCATACAAATCCTGTGAAAATGCATAGATGTTGGCCGCCATATTTGATCCGTCATTTTGAAGTCTTAATTTTTTATATCAGATTTGTAATCAGTGACCTTGAAAACCTATTTATACCAAGTTTGATGGATGTCTGGTAAAAGCTTGAATTTATACCGGTATTGTATGTCTCTGAGCCCACAATGCAAGAAGCGCGTGCGCGGCGAAGTGCTATTCATAAAATAAAAGAAGTGTTTGTTTATTCCATTAGTTAAGATTTATTCATGGAATACTTACAGAATATTTATCACGGTATGATGGTAGTTTTTCTTCAGGTACTTGCTGCAAAGACGATAGTTTATTCCCAAGAGCTCCTCTACTCAAAAATTTATTTCAGAAAATCGAATCTTTTTTTAAACGTATAGTTCTAAATAGAAAAGATCTTCGCGATAAGCCATCATCTTTGCAGCAAGTGCCTGAACAACATTATCATTGGACCGTCATAAATTTATAATTTTTCAAAAAAATAAATAATTTCAAAGTCATTCCACATACAAAGTACATGAGGGTGCCTGGGTACCCCTTTACACCAGTAAAGTTGCAAAAAAAATGTCAACCTCATCAACTTTCCTCAATATATTAACAAAATAAAAACTTGTAAGAATATAAATTATAATTTAAGTTACATAGCTCTCACGCCGAAAAAAATTCTTTGTACCCGTATACTATTTTGCCTAGTTATGACAGGCGCCAACTTTGCAATCCTAGTTGGAATGACAAAGTTCAAGTTTAGTAAGGAAAACAAAGAAAACAAGTTGATTTGACGGACAGATCCTTTCAGGCGCATGTATTAAACGTAACCAATAAACAACTTTACATTTATGACCTACTAGAGCAAAATTTATATTGATAAAAATGGATTTAAAAAAATTATTGACAAAAATAAATTTTTGTTTACACAGTGAAAAAGTAACAAATACAGAAGATATTATTTTTACAGCGGAGTTTTGTAATAACAGCACAGCAATATTAATTGAATTTAATTGTTAATAGAACTAGAATTCTTTATTTCTCTGTAACAAGGTTTATATTGGTTTGTTTAACTGTATGTATGTGATTCTCTTAAACAGGAATCCGTGTTATTTCAACTAGGTTAGACTTAACTATGGGTGATAGTTGACTCTCGGAAAAAAAAATTTTCGGTGCATAGAGTTTCAGATTTAAAACATTTGCCTGACATCAAATAATTGCTGTTAAAAGTCACGCACATAAGTGTTAACTTTTTCCAAGAACTAGCTTTACTATCAAAACTTTCGAATAATTTGTCCGATCATCGAAGAAGTCTTTTGGCGTAAATTACTTTTTGAACATCAGTCCAACCATACAATGTCGTAATTTCTTCGAAATTTGTCAACCACCGTTGAAAATTTTGAATGCCATCACCACTGAAACTCTCTATCGAATATTTTACGCCCTTGAACGATTGAGCAGGGTTTGATCTTGTCCTGGTGTCTTCGCTTCGTCTTCGATTGCCTTAGACATCGTGTCTATTTGTGCCCTGTCAATATTCGTTGAATCGTCGTGTTCCCCTACCAATGCACTCAGCTTTAGCAATCGGTAAAACAGACTGCGCACTTCTTGACGAGCACTCAGCTCAACAAAGCTTCTGAAGAAATCAGCACTCAGCTTCTTCGTTTTTATTATTAATAACTTGAACTTATCAGGTCACTGATCATTTCAGTGTCTTTGTCAGCTTTATGAAACACACGCCCGCGCCACGCTGTGTCTTTATGCGTCGAAATTCATAACTCGTGTTTATGATAATTCTATGATTCCGGACGAGCCTCCAAATGTAGGATGATAAAATGGTTGTTACTGAATAACAACACCGAGTACACTGAGATAATATTTAATGAGATAAAAAAACTGTTACAAAAGGTAAATTAAAGACACGCGATCACATTGATATTACTAACGCTAACTTTCCTCATTACATGAGGTATTAAAAGAGTCTGACCCAGGCGACTTTGAAACGTTGAAGGTTTTAGTTGATGAGGAGGTAAACGTTGGAGAGAAATGAGGCAACTTATCTTCAATTTTTTTTTCAATACAACTCCAAATTTTTATTTTTGTGTTTCTTAGTACAATAATATATTACGTGCCTGGGCGCACAATGAGGGTTATTGCGCGACGAGCGACAATGCTCGCAGGAGATCGAAGCCAAAGCGTAGGTGAGGCATAGTCGAGGTGTAGCCGATGCGTAGTCGAGACGTAGTTGAGGCAAAGCTGAGACGAATCCGAGGCGCGACAGTCCTGCGAGCATTGTCGCGAGTCTCGTAATTTCTTGAATTGTGTGCATTGGCACGTATTTTATTTTATGTGACTTCGGTGCGTATACGAGTTTTTATGCGTACACTCGAATCTAATCTAGTATTGTAGTTGTTTGCGGCGCTAGTCATTACACTTGATATTTCGCGACTAGTCCCGGCCATTTTGATTTTATCGATCTTGTGTAGTAGTAGCGTGTTGTAATAGAGAATGCGCAGTTCAAATGTACAAGGCTTTGTCAGTAGGGTGCTAACGCTGTACGAAGAAGAAGAGTAAGAAGAAGATTGTTCTCCGCTGTATGGCTATAGGCACATGCACAGTTCAATTTTTACATTTCATTCCTCTGCAGCGCAATACACAACATTGCGCTACTCTCAACTATAGCGAAAAAACGAGTTTGCGCGCCGGTGGCACATGAAATATATTGTAGAGTAACTATTCTCAATGGTTGGTTTTTGATTAGCCGTGCAGCTTTGTATTAATTGCGTATAACGGTAGGTTCCTCGATCGCCCTGAGGTACCTTTAGTTAATAACATCCAGTTATTTTATGAAATTTGAATAATGTTTTCAGAAGATGCATTTTTATTGTGGTACTCGAGGAAAAAAAAGTAAAATAATTACATATACCACTAGGGTGTTTGATATTGACGTGATATTTCTAAGAAGGTTCGCCAATGATATCAGACGGCTATCATTGTTGACAAGTTCCATTCTTCAAACCTCCGAATTTTTTGTAAAGGTGGAAAAGTGAATTTCGTATGTTGATTAAGGGCATGTGATACTTGAGAAAAGTAGCAAGTTCATGTAAACAATTTGGTACAGTTTCTACATGTTTGTGCCCAAAACACATAATATTTTGTTTATAAAATTTGGGAAATGGAAGAGAAGATAAAAACAGACGTAGATAGACTACTTTTAGTTTTGAAGGTGAAAAAAAATTTTCCAATATATTTTATTAAATTGAAGAAATTTTCTGTGAAAAAAGGAACGCTTCCACTCCGCTGGGTATCGAGCCCAGGTCCTTTCGATTGCTGGTCGAATGCTCTGTCATCTGAGCTACGGAGGTTCCACAACTTTTCTCACAGAATCTTGTTAACGCCAATTCGGCAACGGATGTACCGTGAACTATTTAATCAATTTTACCAATCATTTCAGTCGATTATGTCGATCATTAGAAGAGTGTATCACTCTACGTGATAACGGAACTCTACTATATCGACCTTATCAACCTATGATTTAGAATTAATTTTAACGTTATTCAAAACTAGATGGAATTTTTCAATATAAATTGAAGAAATTTTCTGTGAAAAAAGGAACGCTTCCACTCCGCTGGGTATCGAGCCCAGGTCCTTTCGATTGCTGGTCGAAAAAAAGTTGTGGAACCTCCGTAGCTCAGATGACATAGCATTTGACCAGCAATCGAAAGGACCTGGGCTCGATACCCAGCGGAGTGGAAGCGTTCCTTTTTTCACAGAAATATTTTTCAATTTATATTGAAAAATACCATCTAGTCTTGAATAACGTTACAATTAATTCTAAATCATAGGTTGATAAGGTCGATATAGTAGAGTTCCGTTATCACGTAGAGTGATACACTCTTCTAATGATCGACATAATCGACTGAAATGATTTGGAAAAATTAATTAAATATTTTATTAAATTTTGAAAATTGAAAGGGGAATTCTACCCGAGTTGGTCCGAAATATCAATGTTTTCAAATCGTTGTGAAAAAAAAACTTTTCAATATTTTCATTCGCAATTTTTTGTAAGTCATTCTGCAGGATATGTACAATGAAATTTTTTTTTACTTTTGAAAAAATCTTTAAAAATATATTTCTTTCGACGCCTTGAACTTGAGCCTGCCGAAAAAAGTTGCTCCCTTGCGGACACGATATCTTCCGTTCAAAGATTCTGAAACACGAATTTTAACCCATTTTATAGCAATTACACTTCCCGCTGTCGCCTGAACTAGGGAATGATAAAAATAAGAATTTTTTCAATTTTTTTTCCAATTTTAAAGAAATATGATGATTTTTTGCCCTGTTTTTGTTTGTATTTTGTATTATAAACAATATTTAAACAAATGCTGTAGGCATAATCATAGTTTCGGCAAAAATGATATATTTTCTAAGTAAGCTCAAAAAATTTGAAGTCAATTGGATCAATAGTTTTTGAGTTATCGTGTCCGCAGTTTCGAAAAAAATGGTTTCGAGAAAAACGGGTTTAAAGATTTACAATCATGGTACATACAAATGATATAACTTACAGTCAATCAGCGATTCCAGGACCATAAATTGCCCCCTCTTCTTTCTCATTCTCTTTATGGTCTACGTTACGAAGGGCATAGTACCGTACCAGTTGTAAATGAGGAACAATGCCAGTACTGACCAATAGTGGCGCGCCAACGTTAGGCGCGGTTTAGTACTGCTTCAGTATGGAGTTCAAGTGCTAGCTAGAAGCCGACCCAAAATTATTATATTATTTATATTGTAAAATTATTTTATACATAAAAATTTTTTGACATATAATTTCACAAGTATGTTAATTTAGTTGCAAAATGAAGTTTTTACAACGCTATAGCCTAAAATCGGTTTCTTGCATAGAGATGAATAATTGAAGTAATTTTACTCAACTTCCGATCAAATTTGGAACATGTGGACAAGTTAGCAGTTATTTAGTATCGCTGTAATTATTTGTGACATATTAAGTGTTCAAGAATAACTCAAAGTTGAGTAAAATTCAGGAGTGTAGGATGAAGTATGAAAGCATGCATTAAAGATTTCTAAAAACATATTATTACTCGTAGTATAATTATGAATAATCAATCTTTTATCCAATCATTAAATTAGTAGAGCTTTCCGTTTATTCTACTCTATGCTTCAATTGAGAATTGAGTAAACCGAGAATCGCAAGACTTGTTTCACCAGTTATATCTATTCACGCAGGAAAAAATCAAAATAATCAGCGCCTTGGCCACACATAAACATTTTTTAATTTCAAAAACCTGTTGAATTTTCAGCATACTGATGTTCCAAGTTATTATATTTAATAATCAAAATCAATTGAAAACATACAAAACACAATTACAGTTTATTTTAGTACACCCTAAATCCAAAATAGTGAATTACACTTATAAACTAGTGATTTTAAAAATTCATCGTACTGCAGTCGTGTTTGATTGCGTTTTGTCTGTTCGTCACGAAGCTTTCGTACATGCTCCGCAGTGTTAACCTCTATTTGTTTTGATTATTATCCACTGGTTTACATACATTATTTGAAAGTTTCACATAATCTATTTGTATAGATTCTGTAAGTTTCATAAATTCTTGATTCATAATTTTATCTTAATTTATTTGTAATTACTTCTTTCTTTTTCACTTATGTTTTTTAAATTAAAATGATTTCTTGAAAATTTAAGCAGAAAAAGTCTTGATAAGTGTATTACATAAAATTTGGAAAATCTACATAGGATTTAAATTTTACATAAATTTCTTAGGCACAATAATAATTTGGAATTCGCAATTGTAAACTCCATATTTTGAAAATATACAACACAGAAAATAAAAGAATCTTCTTTTAAATATTTTTCCGCAAGACGGGGAAAAAAGGAGCTTATATCAAGCTCGTAACGCCACCTAGATCGGTGAGCCTTAACTTTAACCCGAACGCGGGCTTGAATGTGACCCAAATTCCGCATTGAATGTAGCCACTCACACAGTTTGACGCGGTTTCAAACTAGAGTTCTTGATTAATCGATTCGAAAGTAAGAAACAAAATATTCCCTAGCAAACTGGCTGAACGGTAGCTTTACGCTGTAGCGTAACGCTATCGTAAAGCTATCGTAAAGCTATCGTAAAGTAGCATTATAACTCATGAATGAGGCAAAATAAACATTCAAAATGTTTTTATCCTTATTCTACGTTAAAAATAACGTTAACTGGTAATTGAAATATGCAATAATTTTATTTATTCACGCTAAAAATGAAAAAAACATAATACCTGTCATTGAAGGCAGTGCAGTGGTTCATCACTTTCCATGTCTTCACCGTTAGGATTGACTGTTTGGTAGAGTGAGATGTGAACCACTGCACTGCCTTCAATGACAGGTATTTTGTTTTTTTTTTAATTTTTAGCGTAAATAAATAAATTTATTGCATATTTCAATTACCAGTTAACGATATTTATAACGTAGAATAAGGATAAAATCATTTTGAATGTTTATTTTGTCTCATTCATGAGTTATAATGCTACTTTACGATAGCTCTACGGTAGCTTTACGATAGCTTTACGCTACAGCGTAAAGCTACCGTTCAGCCAGTTCGCTAGGGTTATTATCTCGGGATTCAAAAAATGGTTACATGCTGACCTAAAACATGTCATGATATTAGGTTAGTAACATTAACATTTTGCACGAATAGCCACCAACGGTAAAAGTCGGTCGTTATTTTAGCCCGAAAGCAGGTTTCATGGAAGCCCGATACTGTGTGGCCCATAAAAGAATACTTTTTACTTGGTAGTCAGCATTGAATAAGTGCAAATTTGCTAGGCAATCGCGCGGGCTTGATTCAAGCCCGCATTAGAGTGAAATTGAGTCCAAACGGGCTACTTTCAGGCCCGTCGTTTTCACTAACAACCATAATTATAATAATTTATCAATTATATTGACAAGGCGACAACACTAGGCGCAGACGGAGCATCCAGTACGCTGGGCAGGGCCAGAGCTCTTTGCTCTGAGAGTCTGAGTCTGGCACTCTTAATCCTAAAGGAGGCTCTAAGCAGTTTTGTTAAGGAATTTGTTTTCATTAAACGAAAGCTTGACAATCCCAGGCTGCGGTTGCATGCGAGTGGTTGAGAGTATTCTTCCGCATACCATAGGAGTAGAGCATAAGAGTTAGAATCATTGACTTTTATTTTAAATCAAGCCCTTTAACTCACCTCCGTCCTAAAGGGAGTCTAGTCGACAGTATATTCCAAGTATAGGTCTAGGTTCTCATCAGAACGATTATAGGACTACGCATGATAAATTTAGAAACTCATTTTAATCAATTTCCTATGCTCTAATGTAAGTCAAAAGAAAGATGTTATGTAAACTTTAGGTAGATTTGCAGGTTAAGGTAGATTTGTTGAAATAGGGCAATCCCTCTATTTTCCCACACCTTGTGTATATAATAAATATTCTGCAACAAAGATCGATAGTTTAAAATTAAATCTGGTATTAAATAACACAAAGTTTCTCATTTCTTCTCCCGTGGCAACTTTAAAAATATAATCAAGTAGCATGAGAGAAAAATAAAATAAGTTACATTGGCGCCCAACGAGGGGCCACGAGGAGTAGAAAAGAGAAATACGAACTAGGATAAAAAACAGAAGGAATGAAGTATTTGGACAAATTTTCGTCTCTAAATAAAGAAATAAAAGATAGGAAAAAGAAACAAAATCAGAAAGAAGGTCAGGAGAAGTGTTAGTTATACATATCAAAGATAACAGAATATAATCAGCACCTGCATAGGTCTGGAAAATGAGTCGTCAAGGGCTACGATCATCAAGGCCAAAGGACAATATTTCAAGGGATGATCTTGCAGAGGACAATGTAGAACAAAGTGAGCTCGACCAAACTATAGTGGAAGCTCTAGGAGCTCAGCAGACGAGAATAATGAAGAGGATGAATGCTGAGGAAGGAAGAAGAGAGGAGTGTAGAGAATCAGAGAGAGGTTTGAACATCGAATACTTACTTCCGAAGTTTCAAGGAGACACGAGTCCGATTCGCTACATGAATCAACTCAAGCAATATTGGGAAGCAGTAAAACCTAGAGACAACGACACACACTACCTGACAGAGCGGTCGCTATCTGGACCACCAAGACACCGATGGAAAATAATAAAAGATGAGGTCACTCCAAGCGTTCTTGAACAAATTCTCCTGTAGGTTTTGGAACGAGCAAGCTCAGCATGACCTGTGGAGGAAACTGAAGTTCGACGTTATCAAGAGGGAAATACGAGTTCTAGAACAGAATATGCAATTCGCTTATGTACGGAAGCAAAAGAACTACGTCCAGTAATGTCACCGAGTGAAATTATTCAGAAACTCGCTGGATACTTCAACGAAGAAATAAAATACGCAATCATCGGACATGGAATAACACACATGGATAGTCTCGTGGAACTTCTGGAAAACTTTGACAGGATCGACCCCAGCAACATCAACATGTAACGTCCTGCTTCCATTCTTTATTTTATATTTTAATTATTATTTTTATAACATTTTTAAACTACTTTATTTTATTTTATGCTTTTCTCGAACTTTCCAAACTATCGTAAATACCTTAAAATCTCAATATCTTTCTCAAATATTATATAGATTCAAAAACCTTTTAAGATGAATGTGCAGCTGCGTCAATATAAAGATTTGAATTTTGCGTGTATAAAGGCTGATCCTGTTAATCACGCAAAATTATTTTGAATAGTAATTTTATATTAAAAATTCCATTTTACGGCTAGAAATACAAATAAAATATGCATAATGTTACAAAGGTTTATGTATGGAAGAAAAATGCCAGTTTATAATTTATATAAAAATATATATTAAAAATATCGCACATTTCTGACTACGATTTTCAACCCTAAGGTTGAAAGTCGCTGTTTCAACCCGCTCCACAGTTACAGCCAATCAGATTCTCAAAAGAGTTGCTATGAAAAATAGTATACATTACTCGAAACAAAACACAGCGAAAGCATTTCGTGTGATTGCAGCCCTCGTTTCACTCGGGCAGAGCAAACTTCACACTCATGCAATCGCTCTATTTCGCCCCTTGTAATGTAATATACTATTATGTGACTTCGGTGCATATACGGGTTTTTATGGGTACACTTGAATCCAATCTGAAAAGGTCGAAATTTCCGTGATTATCGCCCATCTCACTTGACATTTCGCGAATACTTACGGCCATTTCGATATTATCGATCTTGTGCAGTAGCAGCGTATTGTAATAGACGCATGCAGAATTCAAATATACAAGGCTTTGTCAGTATGGTGCCAACGGTGTACGAAGGAGAAGAAGAATAAGTTCAATTTTCATGTGCTTCCGGCGCATAAACTCATTTTTATGCTACCGTTGCGAGTAGTGCAATGTTGTGTATTATGATACAGAGCAAAATAATGTAAAAATTAAACTGCGCATGCGCCTATTACGATACAGTGGAGCATAATCTTCTGCTTATTCGTCTTCTTCTTCCTGCAGCGTTGGCACCGTACTGACAAAGCCTTGTACATTTGAATTGCGCATGCGTCTATTATAATACGCTACTACTACACAAGAACGAGAAAATCAAAATTGCCGGAACTAGTCGCGAAATATCAAGTGCAATGGACGAGAATCATGATCAATACTAGATTAGATTCGAGTGTACGCATAAAAATTCGTATACGCACCGAATTCACATCAAATAGAATATGTGCCAATGCACACAATTCGGGTTATCACGAGCCTCGCTTAAAATGCTCGCAAGACTGATCACGCCTCGGCTTCGTTCTCCTGCGAGCATTGTCGCTCGTCGCGTAATAAGCCTCATTATGCGCCTAAGCACATCATATACTATGAGATGCAGGTCTTACCCGTGACCTGGCACTCTTATTTTTGGCCACCCAACGGATTTTATTTCGGCTCTTAGCGACCCGAAATAAAATGTTTTCTTTAATTTCTTCGTTGAGCGCCAGTCACTCCGGTTAGCGACAAAATTTATTCCAATAGTATTGAGACTCGAAACTAACAACACTAAAAACAAGGCAGGGTCAAAACAAGGTCACAACAGTTTGGCGGGTAATGAATAAACGAACCAGAATTTGATTAAAATATAATAGATTTGGCAGAACACTATTTTTTTTATTATTAAAGTGAGACTCGATATAAATTTAAAATTAAATGTGAGTAATAAATGCCAAGATATCTACATCAAGATTAGCAAACAAAATTATACAAATCTCGGAACTTTCCGAGCCACGCGACAATATGACGAATTCGACTTATTTTAGCGCGCGTCACCACCCGAGAGAGTTAGACTCGACTAATTTATTTTATATTTTTAATTTACTTTCCGACCTGAACATCAAATAATATCACCGGCACGGACGGAAGAGCACTCGCGGACAAGAGAGAAAAGAGAAGAGAGGCTAAGTGGCCGGTATTTGTAAAGTACGCCATATGGCGTCAGTATCAGTTCAATCGTCCATCATTTTCCGGACCACTTGCCTGAGAAATAAAGTTTATAAATAACGCTCACGCTACCTGTATAACGTCCTGGAGTTCCGGGTCGAAACGTAATATAAACTCGCCTTCCATCCCAGCGGCAAGAATTCCACAATAGTAATCTCGAGTCTAAAAGGAAGGATCACACCTGTTTCTTTGAGTCGCAGGACGAGAGTGACGATGGCCGACGCGACGCTGACAGAATTCCCGACCTGTCCCACGAATTACACGCGTGACCCAATCGCAGACCCGGAAACAGGTCACATGTCCAACATCCAATAGACGAAGAGGCGACTCGTGCCTAGTATAATAATTGCCCTCGGCAAATTACTTTCCTCAACACGCGGTTCTATTATTTAAGATGAACGGCGCGTGTAACACGATGACGCCATTATAATCAATGTTCATCTCCGTCAAACTTCACAAATTTAGTATCACCAATTGTCCAAGATACTAAATATCAAATGTGTCCCATATCAAGCCCCAGGGCCTATGCGCCCTAGGTTACATTTTCCGGGTCACGTGGTGGCCTCTGGTCGTCTGCTGTGTCGCTCTCGAACGATCGATGATGGTGATAATCGAAGCGTCGATCCATCGTGGCTCGAAACTCGATATGGCGGCCAGTGTTTATGTTGATTCGGTAGCCGGTAGTGTCTCGTCTCCAACGCTGCTGTCCTCCGGTGCTGTTATCTTCGTGTTGCTCATGAAACAGACAGGACAGGAAGCGTGAGTGCGTGTGGTGCGCGAAAGTGTGTTTCGAGTGCTCTCAGGTGACGACGAAGTGCGGGCTCTCGTCTCACGACTTTTTCCCCCAGGGACATAACCCCACCTGTCACCGGTGAGTTTTCTAAATTAAACATTTTCTATGTGACGGGTAAAATTTACCACGTCACAACTCCCCCCACCTTAACCGGGGACTACAGGTTTCGTGAGCTTCCCCTGGCAAGTTCAGAACAACATGGAGGACCCGAAAACCAAAAAAAACTAACCCCGGGGCGCACTTCGCCTCTCCGGTGAGCACTCGGAAGCAAAACAAAAGCAATAAGCTCCAAATAAAAATAAACATAAAGCACAAAACAAGCAAAAGAAAAATAATCAAAAGCATAGGTCAGGAGCCACACTGGTTCCGATCCCACCAAAATCATAGGCCTAAGAAATCAATAATAACACGTGCCAAAAATCATAATAAAAGGCAAAATCATAAAAGGCAAAAATCATGAAAGCAAAAATCATAACAAAACTGCATAAGCAAAATCATAATAAAATGCATGGGCAAAATCATAAGAAAAAGCAAAGCAGTTAGTCAATCGGGTATACTTTACCTAGATACCGGTGATTCTGCTCGGAAGATTTCTCTGGTTAGGGTCAACTTCCGGATCATCTCCCTTATTACTATATTTTCCAGTCTTAATAAATCCTAAACATAGACCCTTAAACTCTTATCACTATTCAAAACTCTGAGTTCCAATCCTAGCCCTAACCATTACTACTAGCCTAAGTAATCCAAAAATCCTTAAATAAGCCATAATTCTCCAAACCTTAGACTCCCTGAACTCCCTGAATCATGAAAGGGAAGTCACAATACCGGGCCCCCAAAAAAAACGACACTAAGTTCAAGTACACAAGTTTTATTATTAGCCACCCCCCTTTACCCATACCGGGTTTACAAACGGCTATACAGTGCAGAAAATGGGGGGGAATCTCCTTCTGCTCTACTCTTCGGCCTTTCGGCCTGTTAGGCCATGGCGCCAGCCTGCGTCATGGATGGCCTTTTGGTGGGCCCTTACGATCTCCGGGCGCCGGACGAGGTACTGTCCCAGGCTGGCCCTCCTTCGGCCCGCCAGGACCCCGTCGGACTCCCAGAGTTCCGAGCATGTGGGGCAAGTGGCCTTCGTCCTCCCCGGCTCGCCGCAACCAAAGCAGACTACCGCTTTCGGCTGGCGGCAATCCGGGGAACCTCGTTTATGGCCCCTGACCCCACATGCCCAGCATGCCTTGTAGGGCAACCGATAGTCGGGTCTCGGCTTAGGGGCCCTTCGGCGCAGCCATTCCTCCCGGCTCAGGTCTTTGGGGAGACTCCTCACCCAGCGGGCCTCATCCAACATCTGCCGGTCTGCTTTGGGGTCGGGGCCTCTGAGGGTTTCTTCTTCTTCCCTCTGGTGGGACTCTGCTCCCGCATTCCGCCGGGGCCACGGGTCAAACGGGCCCGGGACCTTCTCGGCCTGAAGTCCGACCATGGTGGGGCTCGGAAGCTGAAAGAAAAGGGGACAGGGAACCTACATTACTCATTTTGCTCCTGGACCTTCAAAATATCATTTCCCTGAGTATTCGCCTTCATTCCGATCCTCGCTGGCGACGTAAGGTTTCAAATGTCTAACGTGCTCCTTGCCTGCATACTTCCCTCTGGAGTCCACCAGGCGGAAAACTACCGGGGATAAACGTCGCACCACTTTATACGGTCCGGAGTATTTGTCCGACAACTTCGCCGCGATGTCCTTCTCCTTGTTTGACAATACCCGATCGCGTTTAAGGACCAAATTGCCGACCTTAAAATGCCTTTCACGTCGGTGCTTGTCATAGTACTTAGCCTGGGTCTCATAAGCGCGATCTAAATTCCTCGTGATCAAGTCTCGGAGATGGCTCAATCTTTTCATTCTTCCTAACCACTCCGAGGGTTCCGGGGCACCCCGCTGTTGCTTAATCTCTACTTCGTTACGCAACGAACGATATGGCAAAGGCTCCCTACCGAAATTTAAAAATGCTGGGGTAACTTTAAGGGACCCGTGAACCGCGGTATTGTATACGAACCGGAACTCGTGCAAGTGTAAGTCCCACTCCTTATGATCATCCCTGAGAAAGGCCACAATCATAGTTTTCAATACTCGATTGACCCTCTCAGTGGGATTTGCCTGGGCATGATACACCGGATTAGTGGTATGAACAATACCCAGGCCCTTGCACGTCTGCTCAATCAGGCGGTTAGAGAACTCGGTGCCATTGTCCGTATGGACAACTTCCGGGACACCCCAACGCGACACGACCAGGTCTTCAAACTGTCGTTTGATCGTGGGTCCGTTGGCAATCCTGATTGGCACCACTTCCACTCATTTAGTAAATAGGTCTTGGAAACCCAAGACGTATTTATGGCCAGTCTTGCTGCGTGGAAAAGGGCCCATCACGTCGCTCGCCACCACCGTCCAGGGTTGCTCGACAATGCGTTGCCCCATCAAGTCAGCCGGTCGGTCCTGTTCGACCTTGGACCTCTGGCAGGGGTCGCATTGTCTCACAAATTTCGCTACATCCGCGTAGATCCCTGGCCAGTAGTAGCGAAGCGACAGCCGATGGTAGGTCTTTTCGACCCCCAAATGGCCCGCTTGTGGCTTCGAGTGAGCCTCTTTTAAAACCGCTATCCTCTGCTCCTCGGGCACCACAAGCTTCCACTCGTCCAGGTCCAGGATGAGTGGATCGGACATCCCGTTTGGCCTGTGCCTGTAGAGCCTCTGGTCTTCCACCTTCCAATCTGGGAAGATCCAAGGCCTCTCCAGGACAGCTGCGACACGACGCTTGTACCAGGAGTCGCTTGTATCACAGGCGGATGAGATCGGTATCTCTTCATCCTCTGTGATCCTCGCCAGGGCATCTGGGACGTGATGGAGCGCTCCTTTGCGGTGAATAATCTCAAAGTCGTACTCGAGAAGCTCTAGGGACCACCTGGCTAGTCTCCCCGTAGGATTCCGCAAGTTGTGCAGCCATTTGAGGCTGCTATGGTCGGTTATAACCTTGAAGGAGAAGCCTTCAAGGTACTCCCGAAACTTGCGGATTCCCCACATGACAGCCAGGCACTCCCTTTCTGTTACCGAGTAATTTCTCTCGGCCGCTAACAGAGTACGACTCGCAAAGGAGATCACGCGCTCCTCCCCATCTTGCACCTGGGTCAAGACAACTCCTAGACCGGTGTTACTCGCGTCGGTCTGTAGGTGGAAAGGGTTCGCTACAATGTCTTTAAAACTTGGGAATGCTAAAATCGGCGCGCTCGTCAAGGCTCTTTTCAACGCGTCGAGCGCTTGCTGTTGCTCCTCGCCCCAATGCCACTTGACATTCGACCTAAATAACCGAGTCAACGGCTCGGCAACAACAGCAAATTCCGGAATAAATCGCCGGTACCACGAAGCTAAGCCTATAAAACGTCTTAACTGCTTAATATTCTTCGGGGCCGGGTAGGACAAAATCGGTTCCGTCTTCTCAGGGTTGACGCTTAAGCCCTCACGGTCCACGACGTAACCTAGATACTTTACCTCGGAACGACAAAACTCGCATTTTTCCGGGTTTACCGTCAAGTTGGCTTGCGTAATCTTCTCTAAAACGGCCTCAAGCCACTTCAAATGCTGCTCAAATGTCTCGGTAACGACAATAATGTCATCAAGATAGCAGAATGCGTGCGGTCTAAGTTCCGGGCCTATCACTCGGTCGATCAATCTTTGGAACGTGGCCGGCGCGTTCGAGAGTCCGAAGGGCATCCTCACAAACTGAAATAATCCCCTGCCCGGTACGGTGAACGCCGTATATTCCTGGCACGCTTCGTCGAGAGGGATTTGATTAAACGCTGAACTTAAATCTATTGTCGAAATGTATTTTGACGCTTTCAGCTGCTTAAGGATGTCCGACATGTACGGTATCGGATAGGCATCCTTCTTCGAAATCGCATTAAGTTTCCGGAAGTCTAGGCAAAGGCGATAGCCGCCATTTGCCTTCTTTGCCATGACGATCGGTGTTGACCACTCGCTAAAGGACTCTTTAATCACGCCTTCGGCCAACATCCGATCTACCTCTTTGTACATGGCCTCTTGGACCTTTGGAGACACTACTCGGTAACGTTGTTTAATGGGAGGGTGCCCCTGAACGTCAATGTGGTGCGATGCCAGATGAGTAGCCTTCAGTTGACCTTCGACCCTAGGCGGAATCTTCCTGTCTACTAATTCTTTTAAGCGCGCCTGCTCGTCATCTGACAAGTCCGCGATCGCACCGCAACCCTCCTCTTCAACCAACCACGTCTTTAAAGGGTTGTGTCTTCCGGATGCGTCAGGCATGAAGACTTTCTTCAACCTAGATCCGAAATACATATCGAATTCGGCCTGAGCATCCAACCCCAAGATCATCTCGGTATCGAGGTGCTCTGTAAATCTAACCTCACAAAGCCGAGTTACCTCTTCAATGGTCAGTGGTAGCTCGACTTTTCCCTCGATAACCTGCATAGATCCGTTAGCCACTATCATCATGGATCTATGCGACCTGTCCAGCTCTTTCCCGGTTTTATCCAAAATCTTGCGACCCACTTTACTTCTCACAAAAGTCCTAGTGGATCCCGGGTCGTACAAAGCATCTAGGGTGACCGATCCTACCTCCACGGCTAGATGTATTCTACCGCGAACCTCGTCGGTAGGGACGATGCCACTATTAAATTCAGTCTCCAGACCCTCACTCTGACGGACTTCAATCTCAACAAAATCTAATGAGTCCGAGTGAGGTGGCTCCCCCGCACTAACTTCATACCGGTTATTCGGAGTTGAAAAAGCCGCGTCTGGCCCAGTCTTCTCTACCAAGGTCTTAGGACTGGGAGGTCTTTCGGCATCGTCCGCTCTATGTACTTGAGCTTGGACAGTGATCTGGGTACGCTCTTTTTCTTCGAATTCTTTACCCTGTCTCCAAAGTTCCTTATTTTCATCGGTATTCGTGGGCTCCCCGCTATCGTCTTCAAAATCTATAGGCCTATGCGGGAGCTCACGAGGTTTTTCCCGATCTATACTTCCTAAATTTCCGAGATCCTCAATATTATCTTTGAAACCTATCTCATCGACGATCCGACCGCTAACTATCGAGTCGAACTCGTCGATGCCTGACATGTTCACGCCTCTAAATTCCGGCATGTCAATCGTGGCGAGAACTGTCGTAGTCGTCGTTACCGGGCCCGGGACTCTCGAAGCGCATCCGATACTAATCCTTATGTCCACATCGAATTTTTCTTCGGTCTCGGAAGGTTGAGAGGCAGTGCATACCGGTCTCACTGCTTCTTCTCCCCGTTTCCCGAGCACTTAGGGCAGTTTTTCGTGGTGTAGCCCTCCGTTTTGCATCGGTAGCATGCTAGCTTTCTCGGTAGGGGGCAGCCTGCTTGGTAATGGCCGGGCTTCTGACACCTAAAACAAATTACCTCTTTCTCTGTGCATAAGTCCTTAGAGGCTTTCTCAGCAGAGGTGCTCGAACTCTGATGACCTCCCCCCACCTTAAAATCTGACCCGGTGCCTCTTGGATTTTTAGGACTCCTCAATCCTCCTCTCGGCTTCGGTTTATCCCTAGGGAATCCCATAGGGTGGCCCTTGTTCCTAGAGTCGTGCCCATCCGTGCCTCCCTGACCCTTGGTATCCTGACTTCCGAGGTGTGATCCTCCCGAATTCCTCGGAGGTGTGGCTGTCTCGGAAATCGCCGAAGTCGAAGTTCGCTTGTGTGCAGCTGACGAGTTTTCCGACCGATATGCGAATTCGGGCAGGAAGGAGCTTTCGGGTGGTGGTGGAAGTCTATATTCCTTGATTGCTGCCCACGCCATTTCCCAGCTCCTACCTATTTGGGCCAATTCATTAAAGTCTCGGAACTCAAACTTCCGGATCTCCTTCTTAAACTCCGGTCTCAGTCCGCGATAAGCCCAATCCATTTGCTCATTTAACGGCACCCTAACCGTCAGCTTCGCGATTAATCCTCGTAAGTGGGTCAAATAATCGTCCATACTTTCTTTCGGACCCTGTGTACGGTTGAAAATTTGTTCGCGGACTCGTGCTTCGAAGTCGAAATTTCCAAACCTTCGCCTAAAAGCCACCTTAAATTCTGGCCAATTCCACCACTCATCACCGCTGATTCGGAACCACAAGAGAGCTACATCTTTTAATAGCAGTGGCAAGGCCCTCAGCAGGTCGTCATCACTTATTGGAGTGATACCTCGACATTCCTCCAGACGGGTTAAGAAGTCTTCGACGCTGGCTCCTGGTTTGCCGCTGAAAGAGATCTTCCAATTATATATAAATCGGCTGAGATCCTGTATGTCGCGCCGGGGCTCAAATCGAGAGCTGGTGAGCCCTAATCCGCGGTTTTCCGGGTAGCCACTCATATGTCCTCGTTCATGCAACCCGGTGTCTTCATGGAGCATGTCGTCGTTCCTTGGTCCTCCAGTAACCGGTAGTCGGCTACGCTGGCCCTGATCCTCGCGTGTTCTTTGCCCATGGTATCCATCCAAGTTTAGGGACCTAAAATCTGCCTCATACCGAGAAAAACGGTTCGGTCCCCCTTCCGAGTCATCCCCTACTCTGCTTGGCCCATGTGTAAGCTCGTCCGGTGCCCCAGTCTGGTTGATGGTCTCCAGGTTGGTATCCAAATTGAGGTGCAGATCCAATCGTCCGTCCCTAATAGGCCCACCCCGGTTACCGAATCCCTCCGATACGCGGTCCAATCGATCTGCGCTCGAGGAATCTAAGGTACTGTACTGGGCGGCTGGTGGCACTAGAGGGCTGAAATTCCTTTTTGCCGACGGCTTATCCGGTCCTCCTCGCACTGTATCCTGATAACTGGTTTCTCGGCGTTGCTCGGAAGATGGTACACCTCTAACGCTCGGTCGTACATCTTCTTCGGTTATCTCCACCGACGTTCGTGAGGGTCTCGTCGGCGGGAATATTGGATTCGGTAAATGGAGTGAATCACGCGGTCCGGTATATGTGATGTTTGCATATCCGTATGCTAATGCTAAGCCAGCTGGCATCGCGAGAGCAGATGGCGTTATTCTGGACGTAGTGACGCCATGAGCTAAATCCGAGACCGTCACGTACCCTTCTGCGCCTCTACTCATAGTACCCGCCATTGTCGTTATTGGGCAACTAGGTATGAACTCGCTGGCCGTGACTGTAACCGGAGCTGTAGCTGGTCCTGGGATTTCATCTAAAATGTTTTCCAGGTCATGTGCCGATAATCTTCTTATATCACCCAAGTCGACCGAATTATCCCGCGTCGCGTTCGACAAGTGTCCGAGAAACCTTCGCCCGAGAATCCTTTTATGCGGAACACGTAATTCCGAAGTCGCCTAATCTTCGACCGTCTATCTCCCGCATTGACCAGTTCGACCTCGTCTAGGGCCTCCCCTAATTCTTGTTCCGACATCTCTGACAGGTAGATCAAGACCTGCTCTGGCGTGGGACACGCGAGAATATCCACTATCAGGGACATGACGACTCCGTCGCAATCTTCCAAGACCCCAAAAAAAATCTCTCCTGCCGTTCCGAATATGCCTACTTACTAAAGTGGCGAGAAGCACGGCTGCGTTATAGCAGTAGCAAGTAAAATCTACAATAGCCCGGGAATAACCAAAAGCAATAAACGGTCGCCGCCAGCGATGCTCAGATAAAAAAAAATGGCGATAGCAATAGGGCGATATAAACACAATGGCCAAATTAGAAGTAAATCAAATAAATCAGCGACAAAAGTAAAAGGCAAATGCACACAATCAAATATAATCGGGTAAGGCCAATAGTATGTAAAGCACAGCAAAAAAAAAGGCAATAGCCTAGCAAAGCAATGCTAGCAAAGTATATACATATATTTATATATAAATATCAATACATTCGTAAAATATAAAACAATAAATGTAAATAATTTCAAATGTCTAATTACCAAAGAAATCCAGCGCACTTTAGGCAGCCAGTGATTTCTTTTAAATCAACCAGTAGAGTTTTCCGAAGATGCTAATTGAAACTACCGAGAAATCCTATTTTTCAATTATTCCCGAAAAATTCTAATATCAGCGAAAATCGCTTTATTTCCTATATTTCGGAAATCTCAGAAGTCTATAAGATCAATAACCGCGAATTTCACCTAAAAGCCCATTAAAATTCACGATTTAACACTTCGAGTTCCGAATTCCGTCCTTGGATAAGCTGATAATCGTGATATAACCTTCAAAATCCGTCTCTATTCCCGAGATAACAAATTCGAAATTTTTATCTTTCTAATCTTAAATTTCGTTTCCGAACAAACTAATAATCGCGGAATATCCTCTATAATCTGTCTTTGCAATCCCGATAAAGTCTATTCGGCCACTTTATCACGAACTCCAAAATGCTATTTCATTTACGAAATTGCATTGGATTCATTAAATTCTAATAAATTTACAAAATCCTAGTAAATTTATCTTATTAAGTTCATAAGAAATTCATTTAACACGATCGGAAAATTTTCTTATAAATTCCTTATGAATTCGAACTTCCAAAATGTCAAAATTTTTGATTCCGAATTAGTTATAACGAATTCAACATCAAAAATGCTCACTAAATTTCGAACTCTAAAAATCTAATTTCAAAACTTTCTCCCAACCAATATCTTCGACCAGAATAAGCGGAAAAATTTCAAATAAGCCTTAATTTTATTCCCGATTTTAAATCCGAAAAATCTCCCAGGCCGGTGGTGATAGTGGTCGTTGACTCTCGACCTTACTTCGCGACTTGGAAGTTTACTTCCAGAAGAGAAAAAAAATTTTATTTTTCTCTTGCTCAAAATTTCCAATAAAATTTTCAAATTTCTAATAAAATTTTCAAATTTTCTAATTTCCAATTTGACGTTTTCTATCCTTATTCTAATGTCACGTCCTGTGACCATTAACATTTATTTATTAATAATATCATAATTTTATTCGCAATAAAACATGCATAAACGATATGTTTTGGAAGGTATTAATGATACGAAATAAAATGTAGAGTACTATGATTGTAATAGGGAGAGAGAGATAGTAAGTTTATAAATAGACAACGGTTATGAATGAATCGTCGAAACCCTTACAAAGGTGTGAACGAGGGAACCCCATCGGAATGCGCTGAGTAAACAAGAATATCGACCGGGGGAGCAAGACAGGGAAATTAAAAGTCTAGTTGCTTTGAAAAGAAGAAACGTCGGGGAAACCAGTGGAGGAAAACTATTCGAATATATTCTTCCCCTTTTTCTTCTTCAATATGCGAAAAAGCCAAGCAGATCAGCCACGTGCGAAGGTCGAAGAAGGGTCAACCAGAGGTTGGTAAAAATATCAAGGGCAAACCAACTATCGATTGAAAAATGGCGACCAGGATCACAATCGACCGAAAATTGCCCATAAAAGTAAGTGCGAATCCGCAAAAGTTCAGTTGCCGTCGGGAAATCTTAAGCTTCGGAACTCACCCTTGAAAAGTCAGTCTTCTTCAGTTCTTCAGTTCAGTTCTTCAGTTGTCGTCGAGTTGCCGTCGGGAAATCTTAAGCTTCGGAACTCACGCTTGAAAAGTCAGTCTTCTTCAGTTCTTCAGTTCAGTTCTTCAGTTCAGTTCTTCAGATTTCGTCGAGTTCTTCTCCAGTTTTTCGTCAGTCGTCGTCGGTACCAGTTCTTCGTCAAGTTCCCATAAGTCTTCCTCGAGTTTTTATCAGACTTCAACAGTTTCTCATCGCGGAGTCGGTTTCCCCAAAAAAAGTCTTCGTCAACCATTCAAGTTCCTTCAAGGAGAATCTACAGTACTCTGGTAGATTTCTTCAACACATCGTCAGCATTTTCCTTCGGCGTATCAAGTGGTCCAGTTATTCACCTAAGGGAAATTATTACACACTCCCCAAGTTCGTGGAAATATCGGAGTATTCCAATTGTGACGTTGCAAGTTTTTATTTGGAATATCAGTGGTTCCAGGGTGGATTAAACTACAAGTAAGTCATTCAACATTTACCCCAGGAGGAATTTTTAGATATCTCTCTTTCTCTCTCTCTCTCTCGTGGTTTTATTGTAGAATCATAATAAAGGTTAATAATTGTAAATTCGTTGAATATTTATTTGTTGTTAGCTTTCCCTCACCCTGTTTCGGTTTAGAAATTCTTTGGATTTCTTCACCGATCAAAAACGAGGGGAATTAATTTAATAATAGTAAAAAGGTAAGTGACAGGACGTTACACTAATAGGAGGCAGGTTTTCTTTACTAATTCCAATTACTACCGCTGGTTAGGTCTAAGCAAGAGTTCGTGGTCTGCGGGTATCTGACAGGTTATCTAAATTCCAAAAAAAATTCCTGACGTCTTTAAGTCAGTGAATTTTACCCATAAGCGGTCAAATACTGCGCTTCCGAGTTCCAGCTACTCTCAAGTTTCATGTACCAGCTCAATTAACCTTGATGCCCCTATTCTCAAAATTCAAAAAAAAAGGAAGGAAATGTCAAATCATAGACCATGAATTCAAATATACATTAAAATTCAATATATAATATATTCAAAATCACAAGTGTCACTTAAAATCAAAAATTCCAAATATCGAGTGTTCTCTCTCTCTCTCTCTCTCTCTCGCGTGGGCTCTGTCTGTCTCGGAAACTTGAAAGAGAACCCTCAAATCTTTCAAATTTCTCAAAAGATATTTTCGAATTTTCAAAATTTTCTACTTAAGAAAATCTTGACTTCCAACAATTGCTTCAATTCGAAAAAAAAACTTTCCAAAATTTCCAAATTCCAACTCACAAAAAAAAATCTCAATCTTTTAAAATTACCATTTTTGAAATTTTAAGTTCGAATAGGTTCCCTTAATTTCGGAAATTTGAAAGAGAATCCTCAAATCTCTCAAATTGTCAAATTAATGTTTCCAACAATAAATCCTGTTATAACCTGAAATATAATTGCACATAAAAATATTTTAAATTCAACAATTTCAATCTGTAAGTATTTTCGAAATATCACAAAATTCCAATTTTCTTAAAAAAACTCGATTTAAAATTTTTAATTTTTATAAAAGTTCTAAATATTCCAATTAATATCACACTAAAAGAAATTAAACTTTACCAAAAAACTCGATTTAAATTAAATAAATTCAAATAAATTCAAATCAAAATCCACTTAAATTAAAAATTTTAAATCACTGACATTTTTAATCAAATTCTGGCCTGTTGTCCGGGCAAAATAACTCGTATCGATTATGCCCGGCCCCACGTTGGGCGCCAGTTGAGATGCAGGTCTTACCCGTGACCTGGCACTCTTATTTTTGGCCACCCAACGGATTTTATTTCGGCTCTTAGCGACCCGAAATAAAATATTTTCTTTAATTTCTTCGTTGAGCGCCAGTCATTCCGGTTAGCGAGAAAATTTATTCCAATAGTATTGAGACTCGGAACTAACAACACTAAAAACAAGGCAGGGTCAAAACAAGGTCACAACAGTTTGGCGGGTAATGAATAAACGAACCAGAATTTGATTAAAATATAATAGATTTGGCAGAACACTATTTTTTTTATTATTAAAGTGAGACTCGATATAAATTTAAAATTAAATGTGAGTAATAAATGCCAAGATATCTACATCAAGATTAGCAAACAAAATTATACAAATCTCGGAACTTTCCGAGCCACGCGACAATATGACGAATTCGACTTATTTTAGCGCGCGTCACCACCCGAGAGAGTTAGACTCGACTAATTTATTTTATATTTTTAATTTACTTTCCGACCTGAACATCAAATAATATCACCGGCACGGACGGAAGAGCACTCGCGGACAAGAGAGAAAAGAGAAGAGAGGCTAAGTGGCCGGTATTTGTAAAGTACGCCATATGGCGTCAGTATCAGTTCAATCGTCCGTCATTTTCCGGACCACTTGCCTGAGAAATAAAGTTTATAAATAACGCTCACGCTACCTGTATAACGTCCTGGAGTTCCGGGTCGAAACGTAATATAAACTTGCCTTCCATCCCAGCGGCAAGAATTCCACAATAGTAATCTCGAGTCTAAAAGGAAGGATCACACCTGTTTCTTTGAGTCGCAGGACGAGAGTGACGATGGCCGACGCGACGCTGACAGAATTCCCGACCTGCCCCACGAATTACACGCGTGACCCAATCGCAGACCCGGAAACAGGTCACATGTCCAACATCCAATAGACGAAGAGGCGACTCGTGCCTAGTATAATAATTGCCCTCGGCAAATTACTTTCCTCAACACGCGGTTCTATTATTTAAGATGAACGGCGCGTGTAACACGATGACGCCATTATAATCTATGTTCATCTCCGTCAAACTTCACAAATTTAGTATCACCAATTGTCCAAGATACTAAATATCAAATGTGTCCCATATCAAGCCCCAGGGCCTATGCGCCCTAGGGTACATTTTCTGGGTCATGTGGTGGCCTCTGGTCGTCTGCTGTGTCGCTCTCGAACGATCGATGATGGTGATAATCGAAGCGTCGATCCATCGTGGCTCGAAACTCGACATGGCGGCCAGTGTTTATGTTGATTCGGTAGCCGGTAGTGCCTCGTCTCCAACGCTGCTGTCCTCCGGTGCTGTTATCTTCGTGTTGCTCATGAAACAGACAGGACAGGAAGCGTGAGTGCGTGTGGTGCGCGAAAGTGTGTTTCGAGTGCTCTCAGGTGACGACGAAGTGCGGGCTCTCGTCTCACGACTTTTTCCCCCAGGGACATAACCCCACCTGTCACCGGTGAGTTTTCTAAATTAAACATTTTCTATGTGACGGGTAAAATTTACCACGTCACAACTATTAATAATATATTCAGGTTATTTTATATATGTATCTCAAATATGTTTACACATACTTAATTTAGAAATTCGTACGTTTATTCAAAAACTATTAAAGCGGCATTAGTGAGAGGACTAGGCAAAGCATTGCAAGGAGCCGGGGACCAAATAATTTCGTTCGTGGCTGATACCCTCGTGACATCGAAATCTGTACAACAAAATCTCGAGCATATGGAGGATCTTCTGATACGACTGGAATAGAATAATTGAACTCTTGACCTAAGCAAATCGAACTTCTTCAAGAAGGAGACGAGATTTCTAGGTTTTGTTCTAACAACAGAAGAAATGAAACCAAACCTGGAAAAAGTACAAGGGATCGCCGACTTTTCAACGCCAAAAAATTTCAAGCAACTGAGAGGCTTCCTAGGACTAGTACACTTCTACTCAAAATTTAGTAGCAAACATGCAGAAAAAATAGCACCTTTACTAAATTTGGTAAAAAAGGGAGTGCCATGGAAATGGGATGAGGATATGCAAGGTTGTTCCAACAGAGTTAAACAATTGTTAAGCAAAACTATAACTATACTTCCCGGATCCAAAGAAATCATACTATCTTGAAACAGACGCAAGCAATTATGCATTAGAGGCCATATTATACCAGAAAACTTATAAACAGGAAAAGGAAATAATCGCACTAGCCAGCAGAACCCTTAACGGTCCTGAATTATCATATTCTACCACCGAGAAGGAGACCCTCGCGATCGCGTGGGCATTACAAAAATTCAGGATGTACTCACAAGGAGCCCACATAATAAATCGAACTGATCATATGGCACTAGCGTTCCTAAGGATATGCAAATTCACAAATACACGTCTGAATCGCTGCATCCTAGCCATACAAGACGACGATATTACAATGGAACATTTTCCAGGTTTGATATGCTCTAATATAAATTAAAAATAAGATCTTATGTAAACCCTAGGTAGATTTGTTGAAATAGTTCAATCGCTCTATTTTCCCATATCTTGTGCATAAAATAAGTATCTTTACCAAAGATTTGTAAAGAAGGATTGCAAGTAAATCGATAGTTTAAAATTAAAACATGTATCAGATAACACGAAGTTTCTCATTTCTCTTCCCGTGGAAACTTTAAAAATATAATAAAGTAGCATAAGGGAAAAATTATAGTACCTTGAGCACCGAGGCGCATAATGAGGGTTATTACGCCACGAGCGACAATGCTGGCAGGAGATCGAAGCCGAGGCAAGATCAGCTCTGCGAGTATTTTAAGTGAGTCTCGTGATTACCTGAATTTTGTGCATTGGCGCATATACTATTTTATGTGACTTCGGCGCATTCACGAGTTTTTCTGCGTACACTCGACTCCAACTAGTATACGCAAAATCGTCCAATGGAATCTTCGGTAATAGAAAATTACACAATTGACACGAGACGCAGTCAATACATGAGTGGTTCGGAGAGAACGATTTGTAGGTTAGATTGTAATTATGGCCACCACCATTATATTGCATTTATTATTGTACAATGAATGTTACAAATAACGTCGATGAATTGAAAAATAATTTTGGATTTAAGTCGTTTAATTGGTATTATGCTCGCAGGTCTATATGTCGCAACCTGTCACCGTATTATAATAGACGCATGCGCAGTTCAATTTTAACATTATGCTCCGCTGTATCGTACTAGATGCGTGCGAAGTTCACTTTTACACTATGCTCCTTTGTATCGTAGTACACAACATTACGCTACTCTCAACTTTCGCATAAAAACGCGTAAATGCGCTGGAGTGACATAAAAACTTTGAACTTAAAAAAACACCAAGATTTCAATAACGGTTCGATTTTAATAAATTACCCTACTTAAGATTCTGCGGTAAAAAACGCTGTGAGAAAAAACATGAGGAACGACGTTAGAAAACATGTTTTCTAACGTGGCACGTAGGAACCGACATCACGCCGGAAATCGGGATAAGAAACCACGTAATTTCCTCCGTAGTTTCCTACTTCTTTCTCGATGTAGTTTTGCACGTACTCTCCTACATTATTTCCTACATTGTGTGCAAAACTTTGTTTTTACATTTATTAATCTAACACTTATGGAAAATAATATCTTCACAAAAAATCAATTTTTCAAAAACGGAACAATTATATTGAATGCACCTATTCAAAATTCTGATGAAAGAAACGACGTAAAAAGCTACATAAAAAAGACGTAGGAAACTAAATAAGAAACGACGTTAGAAGCGATGCAGACAGCTACGTAGGAACTGACGTTACATCGGAAATCGGGATAGAAAATTACGTGATTTCTAACGTAGTTTCCTACGAATTTTTCTTCATAGTTTTCTACGTACGAAATTTTCCTTTCTAATTTTTAGGACAGAGAAATCAGAAAGATAGATAGCATCTCCAGTTAGGAGAGAGATAACACCAGCCTATTACGATTATTGACATTGTCAATGAGAAATTGTGAAACATTGTCCAGCGCATTTGTTACGTTTTCCTTACATTTTATCAGCTGAATACACAAAATGTCAAGAGTGTGCTTTGCGGTTCTCGTATTGTACTTCGAAGGTGTACGGAGTTTCAATTTAATTTGACTCTTGTACTTATATTACGATTTCACTTTTAATTTATTGATACATTAGAGTCTTCCAATAAAATATATTAGAAATACAGAAAAATAAATTTCTTGCCCATTCTTCAAATAATCAGGAAGACCCACTGTCTCTATCATCTTAGTCATGTCAAGTCTTTCCTAAATAAAAGAAACTGGATGACGCACTTGTCGTGTGCGCCGCTGATGACGTCGGAATCCTGGAGCTGAGGATCAATGAAAGCCTGCGGCGGGCAAAGCGTTGGTTGGATAGAAGAGGCCTCAAAATGGCCCCTGAAAAGACCGAGGCTTTGCTCGTCACGGACAGGAGATCCTTTCAGTACCCGAGGATCGTTCTCGGAGAGCATGAGGTCGAGTGGAGAAGAAGTATAAAGTACCTGGGAGTGCAGTTGGATCGTAGGCTTAGCTTTGGCGAACACCTAAGGATCACAGCTGCCAAAGCCATCCAATGTGGAGCAAGCCTGGCTCGGCTCATGCCAAACATTGGTGGACCCAGGGAAGTAAAAAGGAGACTGGTGGCGAGCGTGGTGCACTCGAGGCTGCTTTATGCAGCTCCGGTCTGGGCCAAAGCCCTGCAAAACCATGCTATCCAGAGGAGGCTGTTCTCGGCGCAGAGACTTGTCGCGCTGAGAATAGTCTCAGCCTATAGAACCGTCTCGACGAGTGCTGTTCTGGTCCTGGCGAGCGTCCCGCCAATAGATTTATTGGCGGAGGAAAGGCAGGAGACCTTTCAGCTCCGCAAGGAGCTTACCTGTACCGATCCGCAGGAAATTGCTCGCGTGAAGGAGGCCATCCGCAAGGATGGAAGGCGCAAACTCGTCGAGAAATGGCAAATCTGAAGGCATGGCGAGCAGACCGGGAGATGGACCTACCGCCTGATCCCGGAGCTCGCCACCTGGCTAAAGAGAAAGCACGGAGAGGTCGGCTTTTATTTGGCGCAAGCGCTCTCAGGCCATGGCTGTTTTAACGCGTACCTGAGGCGCTTTCAGAAAAGAGACGAGGAGATGTGTTGTCACTGCGATTCTCCTGTGGATAATGCAGAGCACGCACTCTTCGTCTGCGCAAAGTGGGTCGCGGCAAGGTAGGCCCTCGGTCAGGCAGTGGGTGCTGAGCTGACTCCTGATAAGATGGTCCCTCTGATGCTCTAGTCTGAACGGCTTTGGACGCTCATCGAATCATTCGTCACACTTGTGATGAGGACGAGGGAGCTCGATGGGCGTCGGGAGATGAACAACGGGGAGGGCCAGTAGTCCTAGGAGAGTCCTGTGCAACGTCTATAAAAGATTTTGCCATTTTTCCTCCTCACCAAAAAAAAAAAAAAAAAAAAAAAAAAAAAATAAATAAATAAATAAAAGAAACTGGCCATCAAGCAACTTTCATTCTTTTTTTTTACTTAATCCTAGTTACTTTTTTCTATTTTGTCAAAGTTTGCGAGACCCACTTTTGACAAACTGAAACCTATAATATTATACTTGAAAATTTCCTTTCATCAAAATGAATCCAATTTGATTTATAAATGTAATGAACATTATAATATTAATTTCTCATCATGACAAAATGCAACATTCACTGATTAAAAAATTTAATTTTTTCAGTAACACCAAGATTGTCTACAATTTGTAGGTTTATTCGTTATCCTTCATATCACGTTACCGTAATTGGAACGAATCTTGTTTATTCTAATCCATAAAATTAAGCAAGATAAGGAATAACTTGCGCATTCATTTTCCATATTTACGATTGATTTAGTTTTCTTTAAACAAGGCTTTATTAAATTTGGTCTAGTTTGAAGGTAATCCTTGAACATATTGCTCGAGCAGCGTCCATCGAAAAAATAATTTTACCACTTTTACACTCATAATCAACTCATTAAATCACAATGAGTTTCTCATAAAAATAGATCAATAATTGAAACATAAAAATTTTACTAATTATATCGTTGCAAACAGGAAAAATTATATTTGATAAAAAAATTTCGATCGTACAGAAATTAACATTATGTATAAATTATAATATGTAATATAATATGTATAAGAAATTCTAATGTAAGAAACAACGTGGGAAATTACGTCGGAAACTATACAAGAGACGACGTTAGAAAACATAAAGTTAGGTTCGTAGGAACCGGCATGACGCCGGAAATCGGGATAGGAAACGACGTAATTTCCTCCCTAGTTTCCCACGCCTTTCTCGACGTAGTTTTCCACGTACTTTCCTATATTGTTTCCTACATTGTGTTCAAAACCTTTAATGTTATTACATATACAATTCAGGTTCATAAATATTATATTTATAAATGTAAAAAAGAGGTTTGGAAAACGATGTTAGGAAACTACGTAAGAAATTACGTCGTTTCCTATCCCAATTTTTAAGTTTGTTTTCTATGCAGTTTTCTACATGGTTTCTTACATTGTTTCTTATGTATTCTCTCACACAGTTTTGAATATAATTTTGTATGTCTCTTAAGTCAACAGATCAATAGGGAAAGGCTCATTTTTGCGGGAAAAATATTCTTCACAACTTGACCGTGTCCAATGTTAAAAAATAAATAATTTTGCGCTAAATATATGTATTTTTAAACATCTTTAATTTGAAGAAAAAATTATTTTTCCTCGAATACTGGCATTGAAGACTCAAGTTTAATAAATGCGATGCAGTCAAGTTGTTGGAAAATCTTCTTTTCAGGAGAACAAACTGTCCTTTATAAAAATCCAATATATTTTTTAAAAATTGATGTTTGATGAATTCATAAATAATGTTTTTCCTTCACTCTGATATATTCAATAATAATATAGTAAGTTTTTAAATAAATATTTAAATATTTTTTTCCTTAAACCATAAAAGCTGCAAAAAAGCTGTTTAAATTCATTTATGTAGGTGTAGATCTTAAATTTTTGAAGAATTTCACGTTAAATGCTACGAATCAGAATAAATCGTCTCGTTTATACGACTTTAACGAGCATGATTACCTTCTTATGTGTAAAATACAATAAAGCTATGTTTTGATATAATTAATATTAGTTTAAAATATTATCTTAACCTCCACTAATTGAAAATAGAACTTTCAGATAATTCGTCAGAAGCTAGCAAAAGATTTTGAATGTGTATTTATTTTTTTATGACATACCTGTAATGACTAGAAGTGGAAAGATTAAGGCAAGTGTGTGACGTTTCATGAATGGGGGAAATTTTTTTTCAAATAATGACAAACATTGTCAGTCCTAGAGGTAAAATGTAGCAATTTTAGCAAATATTGAGACTATTTTTGGTTTATATAACGACAGCCCGATTTCTTGAATCACACCTATATTTGTGATACAACTGAGAAAATGTATTTTGTCAACGTTGTAAACATGAAGATTCCTATAACTATCTTCATCTGTATTTCTATATCTTCAGCTGGGTCTACTGGTAAATATAAAGAATTAATATTTTATTTTAACATTTACACACATTTAAAACATTAAAATAATATTCTAATTAAAACAACGAAAAATCTGGTTCGGGCACTTTTGGCGATTTTTGTGTTGAACAATGTTTGCTAAAAGGTCAATTAAGGTACAGTAGTGTGCAAAAGTTTTGGGCCACATTATTCTTTCGAACTATTTCATAAAAGGCTAACTAGAAAAAATCTATTTATATACCACAAACCAAACATGCTATTTGTACTAAAGAATAAGGAAGGTAACCACTTTTGAAAAGAAGCGTTTATTGTTTCTATCGTTTATATTTTGTATTTACGTGTGCAAATGTATTGCGTCACTGTGTTTATATATTTCTGAGAACTTCGCCGGGTCTGCTACTTGGTTTGTTTAGATTCGTCTAGTGTTTCACGCTCGATTCAAGTCATTATTATAGGTCAAGATGCCGAGACATACGAATTATCAAATTCGAGAAGCCGCGAGAAGCCGTGATAAACCTTTCTGAACAAGGAAAGGCATCTCGCGCAATCGTTGCTTATTAAAATAGGTAAAAGTCCAGTGAATAGAATAATCGGAAAATTTACTATTACCAAGTGTCTATCGGATCTTTCGCGATCTTGTAGATCACGAAAAACGATTGTACGTGTTGATAAAATCATTGCACGCAAATCTACAAAGGATGTCAAGAAAACTGCATCTGAAATTTCTCAAGAACTCCGCGATGAAAACCTCGCCAATGTGATCAGGATCACAGTGTCACGTCCTCTGAATGGTGTAGGACTATTTGGACGTGTGGGTGTTAAAAAACCTTTGATCAGTAAGAAAAATCAGAAGGCCTGGTTGACATTTGCACAAAAGTACGAACACTGGACTCCGAAGCAGTGGAGTAAAGTACTTTTTTCTGACGAATCAAAATTTAATCTGTTTCGAAGTGACGGAGAAAAGTATGTTTAACGTCCAAAAAACACAAGATATGATTCTCGGTATCAAATTCCAACAGTTAAACATGAGGGTGGATTAGTTATGGTTTGGGGAGCTATGTCTTCGCGAGAAGTAGGCCCATTGCACGAGCTTAAAGGCATCATGGACGTATAATTTATCATATGGCTATTTCTCTTTTGCTCCAGAAAAACATTGATTACTAAATATTGACTGTTCCACCTTAATTATGTCGCTTTAGTTCAGCATTAGTATAATTTTTGAATGATTTTGAGAACTTTTATGCGAAAAACTTCTCGCTTTTCATACAAATCTAGCATCATCCAATACAGAAGAATTTGATATACTACTATCTATATGATATACTACTACTATGTTAATTTAATAAAAAATGCCGAAATATTAACAATGAAGTGATTCTTTACATTAAAACATTATGCAAGTTTATACAAATCGTGGTTAACATAGTTTTCTATGTCCGAAATTTACCTTCCTAATTTTTATAGCAGAGAAATCAGAAAGATAGATAGCATCTCCAGTTAGAAGAGAGATACCACCAGCCTATTACGATTATTGACAATTTCAATGAGAAATTGTGAAACATTATCTAGCGTACTTAATAAATTTTCCTTACATTTTATCAGCTGAATACACAAAATGTCAAGAGTTTGCTTTGCGATTTTCGTATTGTACTTCGAAGGTGAACCGAGTTTCAATCTAATTTCGTTCTTGTATTTATATTACCATTTCAATTTTAATTTATTGATACATTAGAGTCTTCCAATAGAATATATCAGAAATACAGAAAAATAATTTTTTGTCCATTCTTCAAATAATCAGAAAGACCCACTGTCTCTATCATCTTAGTCATGTCAAGTCTTTTCTAAATAAAAGAAACTGTTCATTAAACAACTTTCATTCTTTTTTTTACTCAATCCAAGTTACTTTTTTCTATTTTGTCAATTTTTGCGAGATCTACTTTTGCAAACTAAAGCCTATAATATCAAACTTGAAAATTTTCTTTCTTCAAAATAAATCCAATTTTGTTTATAAATTTAATAAACACTAGAATACAAATTTTTCATCATGGCAAAGTGCAACATTCACTGATTTAAAATACTTAATTTTTTCAGTAACACCAAGATGATCTATTATTTATAGGTTCATTTGTTTTCCTTCATATCTTTTTAACGTAATTGGAAAGAATCTCGTTCATCAGTATTAATTTATTCATATTCATAAAACCAAGCAACATAATTAAGAAGAAGCGTATTTTTTTTATATATTCACGATCGGTTTATTTCTCTTCGGACAAGCCCTTATTGAATTTGATTTCCTACGTCTTTCGTAACGTAGTTTTCCACGTACTTTCCTACATTGTGCGCAAAACCTCTTTTTTACTTTCATTAATCTAATATTCATGGAAAATAATTCTTGTTATTATTTGAAATTAAAGGATATAATATTGTTTTAAAATTATTTATTTGAAAACAAAGAACAGATTATTTTTATTAGTATTACATATACAATTCAGGTTCATAAATATTCGATGTATAAATGTAAAAAAGAGGTTTTGAAAACGACGTTATGAAACTACGTAAGAAATTACGTCGTTTCCTATCCCAATTTCCAATGTAGTTTCATACATAGTTTATTACGTTGTTTCTTATGTATTTTCCCACGTAGTTTTTAATATAATTTTGTATGTCAGTTATGGCACACCTGTAATGGCTAGAAGTGGAAAAATTAAGGCAAGTGTGTGACGTTTTATGAATGGGGGAAATTTTTTTCAATTAGTGACAAACATTGTCAGTCCTAGAGATAAAATGTCGCAAATTTAACAAATATTGGGAATATTTTTGGTCTATATAACGAAACCCCAGTTTCTTGAATCACACCTATATTTGTGATACAACTGAGAAAATGTATTTTGTCAACGTTGTAAACATGAAGATTCCTATAACTATCTTCATCTGTATTTCTATATCTTCAGCTGGGTCTACTGGTAAATATAAAGAATTAATATTTTATTTTAACATTTACACACATTTAAAACATTAAAATAATATTCTAATTAAAACAACGAAAAATCTGGTTCGGGCACTTTTGGCGATTTTTGTGTTGAACAATGTTTGCTAAAAGGTCAATTAAGGTACAGTAGTGTGCAAAAGTTTTGTGCCACATTATTCTTTCGAACTGTTTCATGAAAGGCTAACTTAAGAAAAATTCTTTTTTTTTGTATTGTATATTTGGTATAATTAGATGTTGTAAAATTTTAGGCCACATAATTATTTTGTATATTTGGTGTTACCGGTATTGTAATGTTGAACAATATTTAAGTGGCCTTTCTGGTTTTGTATAGATGTTTATTGATCAATCGTCGACGTTTCGAGCAAAGTTTTGGTTCTTAGCAAGACGTGAATAAATTTCTAATCATTACTTTCTCACATCAAACAAGCTCGAAAGCAGCAGATATTCGTTAAGTTTAAAAAACATAAAATTGCTTGACAGTTCAATTTGAGGTTATAATAAGGAAATTGGGACAAGCAAGTTTTTCGAGGAATAGTTCACATTTTCTAAATTATTATTTAATTATATTTAAATTGTACGTTATATTTATGGCTATAATAGTGTTACGTCACAACTGCGTAAATTCTTACTTTGATCGAAGGTTCCTCGTTTTAAGTTAGGATCAAGTGATCCTCACTTAGGGATGAGGATAAGTCAGTACAGTATGTCGATGTGTCCCCACTACTTCGCTTCGATTTCATACTGTCGCCTGTCGGTTATTGAGTTGAAATGGTTGAAATTGAGAATTGTGTTTCTCTCGACTTCGTGCAAAAGAGGCGCGAAACAGACGACAATTTCAAATTTGCGAAATGTATAGTTAAAGAAATAATACTTTTTTTTTCGATATTATTGAGAAAATCAGACTGAAATAAATATCTGAAAAATCCTGTAAAATTTTATAAGGATTTGAACACTTCAAAGAATAACTTGCATTAAAATTTGATGTTAATAAATATTTAAAATTTGAATAAATATATAAATTGTGAAGATTTTTAGTTTTTCAAATCAAATTAGAAATTAAAAAATTTGTATGATTACGGTAAATTTTCATACACTTGAAAAATTTCCAATTATAGAATTATATACAAAGTATTTTAAATTAAGAAGAGATAAACATGACATTCAAAACATTTTTTACACTTCTAAAATGTGACACATTCGATGATGATGTCAAGTATTTTATTGACCCTCAGTAATTAATATTAGAAATTTTTTTTAAAGCATGGGGTCAGAATTTTAGTTACTTGTTTTGTTTTGTTACTTGTTGCGCTTTTCGCATACATTTAAGTTTATTTCTTATAATTTAATACTGAAGCTCAAACCAATTTTATAATATTAAAAATGATGTAAATTACTCATTTTCTCAAATTCACTAAATTTCTTTTTGAGTTTAAGTGAAACAGGAAATTCAATTTACCTAAGGCTCTATCAGCCTTAAGGAACACATTCTCATCATGACGCTCGCGCTTCGCGCTCGATTTTCTGTATACATTTTAGTCACTTTTTAATAAATTACATGGTTAAAATAATTTATTTTCTTCCAAATCTCTCAAAAAGAAAAAAAATCGTAGACATTATTTAGGGAAACGATTTTGCAGAACAACGCTTATTTCGTATCTCGCATATGTTGGTGAAAAAAGTCGAATTTTTTTAATATTAAAAATCCAAACATAAAATATACATCCTGTCCCGAAATTTCTTTATCAGAATTTGTAGAACTCATTTAGGCAAACAATTTTCCATCTAAATGTTTTTTTTTGTATCTCACATATTTTGTCTAAAAAATGGAATTTTTTCATTTTTATCGTATTTTTTGGAATTGAAACGAAAAATATATGTTTTATCATAAACTGTGTGAGACAAAGTTTGTAGATCTTTTTAAAACGAACAACTTTGTATTTCTACGTTTTTTTCGTATTTCACATATTATTGTTAAAAAATTGAATTTTTGATTTTCAATAGTTTTTTTTTTTAATTAAAAAGAAAAATATGCATCTTATAAAAAAATGTTACAATTCAAATTTGTAGGTCTTTATTTATTTCATAATATTGTATCATAA
Source organism: Diplolepis rosae (assembly GCA_030998225.1). Classification (NCBI taxonomy): domain Eukaryota; kingdom Metazoa; phylum Arthropoda; class Insecta; order Hymenoptera; family Diplolepididae; genus Diplolepis; species Diplolepis rosae. Next base: position 754,410 of record JAPYXD010000082.1, read on the forward strand.
AGTTTTCTCGTATCTCGTATAATTTAACTGGAAAATGGAATTTTGATATTGACTTTTTTCGAATTTGAATACGCTGTAACATTTCTAATTTTGATTTACTCAAAAAATGTTAACAGGATAATTTGTAGAGATTTATGAGCACTATCAAAAACCAGTATTGAAATTTTTGATTTTTCCAAAAAGTTATTTTCAAAAACACAAAAGTAGTGCTCAATCCCTCAATTTTGATTGGATGTAGCTAGTTAACGAACTTGTCCTTACTTTTTCGGCTCCGATTAAGCGTGCTAAAGCTCAATTCAATCTGATAATTCTATCGAGAGTTATGCCGCACACGACCTACTACAGACAGACAGGCAGACAGACAGACATTTTCGTGAAAACCCTTTTTTCTGACTCAGGCGGTCTCAAAACGTAAAGATTTGATGAAAATTTCGAAAGTCATTTTTCACATAAAACCAATACCTTCTCAGCCATGATGAGAATGTAGAAAATTTCTTACCGTCAAAAGCTATGGTCAGCTGACCGGTAAAAGGTGTTGGGTCTGGAAATACGTATTTTTTCACGTGCAAAAAGGTTATTATAAATACGTAGTAAGGTCGTGCTTTTTCACGTTAAAAAGGATATCTTTTTGTACGTCCTTTTTGACGTGAAAGTGTACGTCCTTTCTGACGTATTTTTTTACGCTAATCATTTTATTTGTAATTCTTATTTTCTATGTATCAATTATAAAAACATTGTTAAAAGCGATAAACATGCCACGAAAAATTGCATGATACGCTTAATTTTTTACATTCTCATCATGGATGAGAAGGTATTGGTTTTATGTGAAAAATGACTTTCGAAATTTTCATCAAATCTTTACGTTTTGAGACCCCCTGAGTCAGAAAAAATGGTTTTTACGAAAGTGTCTGTCTGTCCGTCTGTCTGTCTGTAGTAGGTCGTGTGCGGCATAACTCTCGATAGAAATATTAGATTGAATTGAGCTTTGGTACACTTTATCGGAGCCGAAAAAGTAAGGACAAGTTCGTTAACCAGCCACATCCAATCAAAATTGAGGAATGGAGCACTACTTTTGTGTTTTTGAAAATAATTTTTTGAAAAAATCAAAAATTCCAATCCTGGTTTTTGATAGTGTTCATAAATCTCTAAAAATTATCCTAATAACATTTTTTGATTAAATCAAAATTAGAAATGTTACAGCATATTCAAATTCGAAAAAAGTCAATATAAAAATTCCATTTTCCAGTTAAATTATACGATACGAAAAAACGTTATGATACAATATTATTGAATACATAAAGACCTACAAATTTGAATTATAAAATTTTTTCATAAGATGCATATTTTTCTTTTTAATTAAAAAAAAAACTATTTGAAAATCCAAAATTCAATTTTTTAACAATAATATGTAAAATAAGAAAAAAACGTAAGAATACAAAGTTGTTAGTTTCAAAAAGATCTACAAGTTTTGTCTCACACAGTTTCTGATAAAACATATATTTTTCGTTTCAATTCCAAAAAATACGATAAAAATGAAAAAATTCCATTTTTTAGACAAAATATGTGAGATACAAAAAAAAACATTTAGATGGAAAATTGTTGTGTAAATGAGGTCTACACATTCTCATCAAGACATTTCGGGACAGGATGTATATTTTATGTTTTGATTTTTAATATTAAAAAAATTCGATTTTTGTCACCAAAATATGTGAGATACGAAATGAGCGTTGTACTGCAAAATCATTTCCTTAAATAAAGTCTACGATTGTTTTTCCTTTTTAAAAGATTTGGAAGAAAATAAATTTATCAATAATCATGTAATTTATTAAAAAGTTACAAAAATGCATACAGAAAATCGAGCGCGAAGCGCGAGTGTCATGATGAGAATGTATTCCTTAAGGCCGATAGAGACTTAAGTAAATTGAATTTCCTGTTTCACGTAATCTGAAAACGAAACTTAGTGAATTTGAGAAAATGACTAATTTACATCATCTTTAATATCATTAAGTTGGTTTGAGCTTCAGTATTAAATTATTAGAAATAAACTTAAACGTATGCGAAGAGCACAAGACCGAGCGCGAAGCGCGAGGTCCAGAAAGAACGGAGCGCGAAGCGCGACGATCGAATCGCGCCCCCTAGGAGCGCTCAAACTTGCGAGCGAAGCGAGCTGCGCGCAAAGCGCGCAACGAGAATGTGCCCGCGAAGCGGGCAGATTTTTTACACCCTTTTTGACGTGAAAAAGACGTATTCCTAGACTAACATTTTTTAACTTGTATCTAAATATTCACTAATTTGTATCTCTAATTTGAAAAAGATTAAAATTTACTGAAAAGTAACTAAATTTTCTCCGATTTATTTCATTTTTACAAAACTGTAATTGTAAAAAGCTTCAGTTGTCTGAAACATGAGATTTCTCCTGTTAAAATCCAATAAAGTGCTTCAGAAGCAACTTAAAAAGAAACTTGATAATTTTTGCAGGACAATTTTCATATATGAGTATAAATGTAAAGTTTGAATATCAATATTTATTGTCCATATGAATTGAACACAAATGAAAAGGGGGTGAGGGGTAATTATGTGCACATGAGGATTATTCAAATTTCAAATATATAATTTTATTGTGTTGATCGTTAAACAACATGATTGTAAGTCAATATGCATACAAATATGCTCATCCAATTTTTTTTCCTTGGTACTTATACACTGGAATTTCTTTGGTGTAAAATGAAATTGTACATTTTTACATTCACAATGCAGTATCTACAATATTTTCATTTTTAACAAAGAATTTCACAAATTTTAGAAGTAATAATTATCTAGGTTTTTTATAGGAAAATATTAATACTTTCCAAATAGAGTCTCATTAATTTCGAAAAAACGCAATAATAACTTTAATCACTCATCAGCATCTTCATTTCCATGAAAATGTAATCCCGACTTTCTTTTAACGCTTTTGCCAGCGTACATTATTTGTGAATTTTTGTTTCTCAAGTGTTTCTCCGTAATTATCATAGTTGCGGGTGATTCTTGCTTTGCTTGTAGTCCTGATTTGACCACACGATTCGATTGCGTTTGTGAGTTAATATATTGGTAATTGTGGAAAACGCTCTTTCTGCATCGGCAATTGAGTGAGGCAAAGTTCTTATTGTTGTCAAAAGACCCCTCAAATTTCTGTATTTCAAAGAGCCTTCAATGTCTTTTACGGGCCTGAGCGTTTTCCACATGCCATCAAAATCATGTGTTCCAAGAAAATGCAAAAGTTTCAAGTCCTCTGGTGAAGTGGACCATTTTTTCTGCAATTCCTCCTCGTTAAATTAATAAAACATTTTTAAAATTCGGCAGTCGGTTACTATCAAATAAGGCCTTCGGAGGACTGAAAACTTCTAATGTTCTCAAAAATTCATCATCTATGCACTTTATATTTCGCGACTAGTTCCGGCCATTTTGATATTCTCGATCTTGTGTAATAGTAGCGTATTTTAATAGAGCATGCGCAGTTCAAATTTACAAGGCTTTGTCAGTATGGTGCCAACGCTGTACAAAGAAGAATAAGAATAAGAAGAATATTACGCTCCGCTGTATGGTTATAGGCGCATGCGCAGTTCAATTTTTACATTACATTCCTCTGTAACGCTCGACAGACGTCATGAGCTACTAAAGCGCTTTTATGGATGATCAAATTCAATATATTCAATTGAGCTACATCAAGTTCTGACTTGAATGCGTTGAACAACTTTCTTGCGCAAGTATCAGGAGGATCTGATTCTATCAATTTCAGTAATTGTGTTTTTACGTTCAAAGTGTCCGGCTCAACATAGCGGCATAACGCAGTCATCCACTTCCGCCACGTGGCACTATCTGTCGTTTCGTCAATGTGAACGGCGAATTTCACATTTTGTAACTTCAGTTTTAAAGTTTCCGCAACCGCAGGTCCAAGGGTTTTTGCAATCATTGCCGACAATTTCGACTTGGACATTGTTGCTTTACGAAAAGCAGCAGGATCTCTATCTGCATAATCCTTGAAAAAGTTGAAAATATCTGCGGCCCCACGAAATGAAACATTTTTACTTGCAACCATTACCGTAAAACTATATTCTAAGGTTGCAACACGGTCATTTAATGGCTGTCTCGACGCATCAACTAAGTCATTATCAAGGTCGGATAATACGGCAATACACTTTTCTTAGCACATTTTTTCATGTCTTACTGTCTTACGGTGGCGATCCAAGTTAAAGACTCCTGAAGAGCACGTCATCTTCTCTCCGCAGGCTTTGCAGTAAAACGAATTGGGATAATTGGAAACCACTTGGACCCAATCACTGAAACGACTTAGATACTGTCACTCGAGAAGAAAAGTTTGTGGCTTGTTGACCCTTGCAAATTGAGCCCTTACTTCGGATGAAGTCGAAGGCTCATCTTCGTCGCGGCAATCATTTTCACACTGACAATAATAGAAAGTAGTGGTAACACAAAGCAATTACTTTCGAGAGGGTTGGAGATATTCAAAAGCAAAGGATTTATAACAAGAACAGATGGTTTACACCGAGAAAAATATTTGATTGAATGAATACAAATAATTTGTTTAAAAAGCTTTTTTTGATTCAGACAAAAGATTTATCTGAACGAAATAAAATTTGTTTGATTCAAACAAAGTATCTTTGAACCCAATAAATATTTTTTCAAATCAAATAAATTTTTCTTCGAAACAAAGAAATTAATGCATTGATATATGGTCAAAGATATAATTTGTTTGATTTAAGGAGGAAATTTATTTGATTTAAATAAACTTTTATTTGCTTCAAAAATACTTTGATTCAATCAAATCGCTTTTCTCAGTGTACAGGTGCCTGAACTTTTTTTCTAATGCTTTCTGATGACTGGCGGAACACAAATGTGCATGAACACATTGAAGGTTTATAGCAGCATATTCCTTATTCTCGCAGATGGAGCACTTTAACGTTAACGAATTTTCAGGGTTTTCGGTGATGCAAAATTTGACGTCTCCCAGCTCCAAACATTTGTCCAAAAATTGATATTTTGGTCCATCGCTTAAACTAGACTCCTTGCTTAACCCATTATTACCCAAGCGAAATCCAGGCTGGATAGCACCAAACTATTGGATCACTGTCGAAATGAAAAAAAAATTTACCCGTGTTTTTTACTTTTTGCGATTCCAATTTTTTATGCGAAATTATTTGAACAAATTAACAATAATTTTGCAATTTTAAAAAACTAATAATACCAATAGATTCTACGTGAAAAAACAAGTCGGAAACCTCTATACACATGTAACATGTTTCCTAAAAACAACCCTAAATGATCGGTTTTTAGACGATACAAATATATGAAAAAGTTATTCAAAAGATTTCAAATGTAATTTAGATAAATATATCTGAGGAATATCCCACTTTTGGTGCTGTATATCAGTTTATTCAGGAGTATCAAAATAACTTGTTGGAGAAGTAGCATTCTTTTGCAACGCACAATATTTTGTCCTCGGATAATTTCTATTCCCTGCACTACAACACTGTGTTATAATACCGAGGCGAAAAATTGCAGATTTGTCTGATATGATTGAAGCTGATGAGATCGATGATGATCAATATGTCGACATTGCATTCGTTTCAAATAAAGATGAAAGTTCAGATTCCGATAACGCAACAGAAAGTGATAAAGAAGAAGAAATTTTATCCCGTCTGCTTCCTATAGGATAGTATGAACAGATAAAAAGTTCTCATACTAGTACTCAGAAGTTATTGGAACCAAACCAGAAGTACGAGTGGCGTGAAAATGTCTCGAGTTATGATGATCTCCCAGATACCAACGCAGATACTTTTGATCCTTCATCTATTTTATAACTTTAATAAAAAATTCATTAGAATTCTCGGAAACAGAGGTCTGACTATGGTATTGGTCCAATAAACGGCTCTTGCAGCGTCCAATAATAAAAAATCTCATGCCAAGTGAAAAATTTGTCAGAAGAAAAAAGTACATAAGGTTTTATAAACTCGAAGACGAAGAAAAAAGATGACAGTCTGGAAAGTCAGACATTTATATGATTTGTTTCGCGAAAATTGCATGAGGTATGGTTTTTTTTACTTCTTCCTGGCAATTGATGAAGTTATGGTGAAATATTCTGGAAGATTCAGCATCAAACAATGCATATATATACAGGAAAATGTGGCACTGATGCACGTAATCCTTTATCTTATGTTGGTTTAGGATCGAGAGTCGTTGTTAAAATACTTCAGAATTTATTGGAAAAAAACTGAAAGAGAAAAACTCAAAAAGTATCATTTACTTTTGGTAATTTGTTTATCTCTCCAGATCTCATGATCCATTTGCAAAAAATTGGGCAGCAGCAACCAGTACAGTTAGAAAAAATCGCGTAAAAGCGAAAATTGATATGCCAAAAAAAGCAGCTAGAGGAACAACTATTTCACTTCACGATGAGAATTCAAAATTGAATTACATAACTGCAATGGACTCAAAACCAGTATCAGTACTTTCCACTGAATACGGAGATGAGCCGAAAGTTGAGATGGAAAGATGTCATGAAAAATCTGAACAGCCAATTTTCTTCCCTGAAGCATTTTCTAAGTACAACACGTACATGGACGGAGTCGATCTCCATGATCAACATTGCAATGCACGCATGCCGACAATTCGCAGTAAAAAGTGGACATGGACTTGTCTTCCCGAGACTCATTCAGGCTGCTTCATCCAACGCTGTTATTTATAACATGCTTCATCCAAATGAGAGAAAGGGTACAAAGGATATTGTAGAAGAGGTTTGTGTGTATTATATTGAGTAATTCGAAAATGCAGATTGACCTAAACGAAAAAACAGGTCTGCTAGTTCAGCTGATGTAGACGACGAACACAAGATAATTATTGATAAACGCCACAAATGTAAAGCAGAAAACTGCTCTGTATACACTGAAAGTTATTGTTCATTATGCAAAATCTCTCTCTGCAAAGAACACAGAAAAAATCATGCTTAAATATCTTGAGCAATCGGTTCAAATAAAATATTGCTTTCCAGATAAACCTGAGTGTTCTATTTTATGTGTCTCCGGCGCGTAAACTCGTTTTACGCTACAGTTCAGAGTAGCGTAATGTTGTGTATTACGGTACAGAGGAATGTAATGTAAACATTGAACTGCGCATGCGCCTATTACGATACAGCGGAGGGTAATCTTCTTCTTATTCTTCTTCTTCTTCGTAGAGGGTTGGCACCGTACTGACAAAGCCTTGTACATTTGAATCGCGCATTCGTCTATTACAATACGCTACTATACGCTATACCGTAAGAATCCGAGGAAACTGAACGCTATAGAAAAAGCCATGAGTGCGAGAGAGAACTTATAGGAATGGTGGAAGAGCGAGGGAGAAAGCCTGCCTGCTCCTCAAGTGCTTTCCAGTCCCCTTTCTGCCCCATCCTCCTATAGCCACACTGAGCTTGAAGGACAGGATTAAGACAAAAAAATCCCGATAAAAACTGCGAATGGGGGGTGATTCGAGAGGCCTCTGCGATCATTTTCGCGTTGCCCAGAAAATCACAGCTGATCCCCTGATCGAGAAAACCCAATTTTTCGTTATATGATGAAATAAATAAAGTAAAAATCAAATAACGCTTGAAAATACAATTGTTTCATTAATCCGGAGATTTATTCAATCTACAATCATATGATATTATATTTAAATTTGATTAAAATATAATTATAACTAAATGTGTCTTGATGAAAATTCAACAACAGCTTTTTGCAATCGCTCAATATATGATGAATCTTCAATCATATTCATTTTGTATTCATTCCAAAATTTCAGAAATTCTCGATGAATTGCTTCCCCTGCTTGTTCAGACATGATTCCCAGACCCAATCCGACAGAAATGTTAAGCACTGTTCAATATCATCAAAAATAACGTGAATTTTAAGGGTTTGTGAAACACCAGTATCCATATGCATTTTCTTTACGTTCTCGATAAGATCGGGGAGAATTTTCATATCCACATTATTCGTTCCAAAACAACTATTCCCGACAAGATTCATGGCCTTGAAAGCTGAAATAAATGGCACTAATCGCAACTGGCCGATGTCCTTGTAAATATCAACGTCATCCAATTTATCCGACTCTTGAAGAAGTTTCCGGCTTCTTTGGCCAGATCAATGCCTTTTCCCGACCAAATAGTGGAACCAAACCTTGCCAAAATACATAGTTGACATAGCCTTATAGTATATGCAGCTCCGGAATAATACACTTTTGATGTATGTAAACATCGTCATCATCATTTAACAGGGAAGATTGATCGTACTGTGGCATAGTTTTGCAGATTTTTTATCATTTTCTGAAAATTGGAAAAGTGGTCAGCAAATTAAAAATTTTAATCGAGAAAAGCAATTCCTTACCTAATACCCAAGAACTCCCATGGATAGATTTTTGAGGGCAATGCATGCCGGAAACTTCTTCAAGAGGTGGATAAATTGTACGACGTTGATATTTACAAGGACATCGGGCAGTTGCGATTAGTGCCATTTATTTCAGCTTTCAAGGCCATGAATCTTGTCGTGAACAGTTGTTTTGGAACGAATAATGTGGATATGAAAATTCTCCCCGATCTTATCGAGAACGTAAAGAAAATGCATATGGGTACTGGTGTTTCACAAACCCTTAAAATTCACGTTATTTTTGATTATATCGAACAGTGCTTAAAATTTCTGTCGGGCTTGAGTCTGGGAATCATGTCTGAACAAGCAGGGGAAGCAATTCATCGAGAATTTCTGAAACTTTGGCTACATTTACAAATTGGATTCGAATGTACGCATAAAAACTCGTATATGCACCGAAGTCACATAAAATAGAATATGTGCCAATCCACAACAATTCGGGTGATTAGGAAACTCACTTAAAATGCTCGCCATAATAAAAATATTTTCCTGTCAGTCTTGTTGTTTTTGAGAATTTATGAGGAATTTTTAAAGTTTGAGCTTAATTAAAAGCTAATTTTAAAAACTCTTTTCGAGATAGAGGCATGAGACGATTGTCGAGATCAAACGTATAATCAACAAGTTCTTTTTCATACGCATCTGTAAAAGTACACTCAAATTTTCTTAGATTCGAAGACATACTGACTTCCAATCCCTGTTTTATGTTATAAATCTTATCCTATAAAGTACTTCGAGGAACATTACATGCCTCCCAAATTTTTCTAACTGATGAGTTTTTCTCTAAAGCCAATTTTACAGTTCTTATCATACTCTCTTTCGTCAATTCCCCACGATTCGTAGATTTCTTTCTAAATTTAGGAATTCCTAAAACGAGCAAGTATAATTTTATTTGGAAAATTGATTTAAAATTAAAAGAAACCTTAATCAGAACCAATCTGATTTTTTTTTTGAGCTTTATGAATATTTGATAATAAAGATATAAAGATAATATGCGCTTGCACGTGCAAGCGAGTGTAAATCTGCACATGCGCAATATAACATATACCCCTCATCGAAGAGGCATGGAGGAACCCATCGTTAACTTTTGAGTTCCCAGAATTTCCCCTAACTTCAAACTCCGGAGTACAATACTTATCGGATTTGAACTGTACCTCTTTACCCTACTAAAATACCTATATAGGTTCCTGCATAGGATCCTATATAGGAACCTATGCCATTTCCTATAGGTTGCACCTACACTACCGTCGGAAATTGTGCGCACGGTGCTTGTCATCGCTATCAAAAATAACTGCTGACTTTGAACCACGATATCTCGGTGAAAAAAAGAGATAGAGCATTTTTAAACACACAGTTGTAAAGCTTATAAAATTCCACGTCTAGTGATGCTCAATAAAAATTCGAAAAATATTCATGGGTACCCGAGATACGATTAAAAATGTTCAATCGTATCTGAGTTGAATTTTAATCGACGATCACGGTTCTCGGCCGGTTTGTTGCTCGCCTTCTTCGTTGAGGCAGGACCGAATAGGCCACGCACAAAGGTGGCAGTTAAGTGGAGCTCTCTTATATGTTCTGAAAGAGTTCGAGATTGTCCTCAATTTATTTTTATTTATTTAAATAATATTTGTGGACCCCAAAGGTGTGGAAATAATTTATACGAAATATATTTGTATAACAATCAGTCTTTATTTATATTTTTTCGCCTGAACAAACTGTATCTGGCTGGTATGCAAAAAATTCAGTCGCGTATAGAGATTCTCGCAAAGTTATTACAGATAATCCGTCAGTCTTCGAGCCTCTATTAATTAAGTTATTTATAGAAAGCGCAAGTGGTACTAAAATAACAACCCTGTAGGTGGCGCTGTTGTTGAGAACCAATAACATGGAGTGAATACACTCTTTCTATCAGTGGTTGCTCGATGGCAAACACCTTTACGAAATCTGTAAGAAAAACGCGTGACAAATGATAATTCAAAAGAAATAGGTGGCGCTGTCGTCGCGAACAAATAATAGGAGTGAACACACTCTCTATCTATTGCGGATTGCTCGGTGGCAAATCCTTTTATAAAATATATAAGAAACGCGTAACAAATAATAATTCGAAAAAAATAGGTGGCGCTGTCGTCGCGAACCAATAATCGGAGTGAACGCACTCTCTATCTATCGTGGATTGCTCAGTGGCAAATCCTTTTATAAATCTATAACAAAACGCGTGACAAATAATAATTCAAAAAAAAAAAATAGTTGGCGCTGTCGTCGCGAACCAATAATAGGAGTGAACACACTCTCTATCTATCGTGGATTGCTCAGTGGCAAATCCTTTTATAAATCTATAACAAAACGCGTGACAAATAATAATTCAAAAGAAATAAGGTGGCGCTGTCGTCGCGAACCAATAATAGGAGTGAACACACTCTCTATCTTGTCCCACTCGACGGTCGGTAAAAACGTTCCGCACACTACGTGAGAACACCCCAAGTAGGGTTTGTTGAAGTTGAGCAGACGGCGCTGCTCTCGCTAAAAGGGGTAACCCCAAAAATCAATGTACCCGTAAATTTTAACAACTAAGTTCACTTGGCCGCCAAGACGGCGTGCGCAAGCGTTAAAAAGAGATGGTGATTGGCAGCCTGGGTGGCGTGCACCAATCAGAGACAACTTAAAGGTACTCGTCACGGCAGCCAGTCATAGGCGTACACCGTGGAAAGAGAGTGATCAAGATGGCAGCCTAGGCAGCGTACACCATAGTGGGAAGAGAGACAGCCTGGGCAGCGTACATCTCTCTTTTAGGATGGAGGAGAACCGTCTCTGCGCCTGGGCAGCGGACCAGAGAGCGGGTCGAGGCAAAAAGGTTTATCGTGGAGCCTGGATAGCGTACCCACAATCGACACTTATCTTCTGGAGCCTGGGTGGCGTACCCAGAAAATAAGTATAATTTAAATTGTGAAGTTGCACTAGAGCCTGGGCAGCGTACCTAGTGTTCTTTGATACCAAAAATATTTTACCAGATTGCTGCTCCTCGGTGACCCTTTGGTTGCTTCCAGAGGTGCTGCCTGGGACTTGCGTCCCTATTGGGGATCCTGAGATCCCGGCTGGAAATACTGCTGATGGTTACTCACGCTGGGTTATAGCCTCGCGGTTTCGAGTCTACAGCGGGCAGGCTCGCGCTGCGAGCCTAGCGGTGCCTGTTCGAGTCGCTGCCCCTGCAGACCTGCTACGCCGCGGAGCGCATGTAGCGCTGGCAACCTATATGCTGGTGCGGGTGGGTCGACGTGACCGTTTCAGTTCTTTGATTCAAGAAGGTGTTTCCTTTATTTCCTTTCCTTTCATTCTTAGTTGATATTTACAATGACTATTAAAATTTTTATTAATGTTCTAGTTTATAAGAATTTTATGAAATAAAAAGTGTTTACATATCATTGTTATATTCGTTAATATGGGGATAATATTGGATTTAAATCATTTTTAATAATCACAAATAACAATAAATATTTTTTAAAATTTAGAATAATTAGAAATAAAAATTACTAATGATTTTTTATTTATTATTTTATTTATTATTAAGTATAGTAGTGTATAGGTCCTTATGACTCACCCTACGAAGATTCCTATGACTCTCTCTACATGAATTCCTATAACTTTCCCCTTCATAAAATCCTATGTTCCCACCTACGAACACACCTACGTCCACACCTACGTCCAAACCTATGAACTGCACCTATATAAAAGTCTAGATTCAGACCTATGAACTGCACCTACATGAAATCCTACGTCCAGACCTATGAACTTTACCTAGATGAAGTTCTATGCTCGCCCCTACGAACTACACCTACGTAAAATCTTCCCTGGAAACAAAGATTTACTTAACTTCACTATGGTTAGATCCGATTTTGCATAAGTCTGTAAAATCACTACGCTTAGTACAAAGATTTATGAGTTCACGACGTAAAACGTAGTAATTTTTAACGACTGTGTAAAATCGAGCTACGCTTAACGCGCAGATTTTGCAATTTTTTTGCCTTCACTAAGCGTAGCGTGTTCATAGAATTGTGTAAAATTATATTAACCCACAGTAAACTTGAAAAAATGTTTTTAACACTATCCTGAAAAATAATTAAAATTCATGAACTTTTTACAGCTTAACACTCCAAATATGATAAAATACAATGATTATTATTGGTATGCATGCTCATTTTATAGATTATAAATACAGAAATAAGGAACCAAAGAAGCGTGGTAAAATTAAAATTTGAGCAGAATTTCAATTTGATTGAAGTCTTTTATATTTAAACCATTTACCAAGGTATGTACATGTATACAGACGAATCCATAAATTATATATTCTTTATAAACCGTCTTCTTATTATTTTAATATTGCTCTTTTCATATTGAATATAAGTTTATTATAATTGTACTATATAAAGAATCACATAAGTAGCAAAATCTAATTAGAAGATTACATATTTTTATCACACCGCTATAACAATACGGTTTTAACTAACAATAAGTCATAAAAAGAACGAATTTTAATAATATTTCAAATTCCAAAGGTACAAATAACTTTGACAATAATCTTAAGAATGGTTTAGAAAATCCAGAAAAATACACGGAGAAAATGTGTTCAGTAGAAGTTACAAAAAGTTTGGTGAAAACCGGATAGTTCGGATTTTTGGTAACTTTTATATTATTATAGAATTATTATTTATTTTTTTTTATTAATTATTTATTTTGTATGCAAAAATATTAAAAGTCACCAAAAAGCCTACTGATCCAAGTTTTCCCAACTTTTTATAACTTGTAATAAGCTTTCTCTGTGTCACAACCATATATATTAGAAAATTTGGAACAGAATTTAAGTATTCTTTTTTATAAAAATACTTGTTTAAACTTGAATTATCACCCCATTGAACAAGAGGACCTTAGAAAACCGCGTAACGTACATCGAGGAAGTCAAGTCTCGGAACGACTGGTTTCACCTGCAGAAAAAGAAGGTTTTATTTTACAAATATTTTCGGATGATTCGGAATATTTTAGTTAGTTTAGAGTAGGATACCCCGAAACGAAACTCGATTTTTATCCTTCCAAATCAATACAATTTATATCAAAATTTGACTTTTTTTCAAAATCTCTTGTTATATAGGATTGACGTTTTGCCTTAAATTTACAAGACTGTTAAAGGTCAAAAAATGACAAAATCGATTTTATGTTCGACCTTCGTATAAGTTTAGGAATGTTGTTAAACCAACCTTCTTCGTCTTTCTCACTTTTATTTTTATTCAGGTCGTTGATTTTGTATGTAAGTGTTCTCCTTACTTTTTTCGTTATTTTTTTAAGCTTTCGATTTCCTCGATAACCTTGTGATCGCAGTTTCTCTGAAAATATCTCTGAAATACAAAAATGTAACAATTCACATTTATCAAAAAAAAAAGATTTTACAAAAAAATGTTTTCAACTTCTTATGAAAATTTACCTTCTAAGGCTGTTAGTTATTTTTTTTTAAATTGTTTTCGGATCTGTCCTTCGTGCCGTGATTTTGCCTTCTTCAAATCCAGACACATATCTGCAAGCTCATCACCCCAAATTGCAATTGCAAGTTGGATTATAAACGGTCCATGCTCTTTGATAGCTTTGATTGATATCCAATCAGCAGTGTCTATGAACATGCAAGCACCTAAATACGTCTGTCAACATATAAGAAAACCCAAATTAACATATACTTTGCGTAAAAAGTCAAACTTCTTTCCTTTGATACACAATAGGCATACTATTTTCATTGTACAATATAAAGTCCGAGATTTTAGACTTGAAAATCATACAAATGACAAATTTCAAGCAAGAAACAATTTGTAGTCGACCGTCATTCAGTTCCATTTGTAGTTCGTTCATTTTAAATACTTTGTTAAAAATTTTCCATTGTAAATAAACATTTATATATTGGTAAATTTGGAAGATTCTTTCTTCTTTGCAAACAAATGAAAGTTAAAATTAAAAAATTTTTAAATACTTGCTCATTACGAGTATTATATCTTTGAAATTTCCGTCGATCTGCGCAAATGGGTCTTACCCTAATCAAAACTTCATCTCTGTCTAGATTATTTTTCTCAACAGGACGTTGTGCCTCTAAGGATTGCATTTCATGTTCTATGTTATCATACGTTTGACTGTTGAACTTAAGTGATTGTGTGGTTTCTTTGGTTACTGCCATCACAGTACCTATTATCATCAAAAAAAAGGTGAAGAGGTAAATTTTCTTCCATAATAGGTGAGAAATAAGTGACAATAGAAAACATTGAATAATGTAACTGAATTTGTTTTTTGGAATAAATTAATAATTCATTAGTTGCAATAATAGTATCTTGTGTTTATTTAAATTTTCCGTCATGAGGATCATTCCGATTTTTTAAATTCTTCGTATTCAAAAGTAGAAAGTAAAAGAAAATCTTCATACAGTACATGTTTCAAAGATGTAACTGCCGCAAGTAAACATAATTGAAAACAAATTTCATCTTTTCGTCTATATATATGATTTCTAGGAATTTGAAGATATTTAGAGAAACTTTAACAGATTTTAAAAGATTTCAGAAAATTTAAAGGATCCCAAAAACCTCTTCAAGTGATTTAAAGTGTTGATAAAAGATTTTACGAAATTTTAATGAATTTCATAGGAAAAGATATAACTTTTAAAGATTTCATAAAAAAGAATTCTAATTATTCAACTACAAAAGGAGAAAACGTGATTTTTCGAAACACGTGACGAAATCAATAATAGTTTCAGGAAGGTGAGTATGTGACGACCTGTGTTTCCTACGGTCAAGTCCGAATTTTCCTGTTCTCCATTTTCAGCAGCCACGTCATTCTCCTTGTCACTTTCGTCGGTCAAGTGCAGTGGGTCCCTGTCTGCCATCAACAGTTCGTTCTTCTTCTTCTGAAGAATGTCTTCCCTCAGTTTAGATTTTGCCAGATCCATCTTTGCTTTCTATATTTTGTGAAGAAATAGAACGATATATGTAAATATGTTTCGCATCGAAGGTTCAAAATAATAATCATTGACAAGTGAAATACAAAAAAGAAAAGTGAAAATTGAGTTTAGATTCAGAAACTTGTACCTTACCTTGACCTTAGCTTCGTAATTAGAAATGGAGACTTCTTCCTCTGATAATAGCGATTCAAGCACTTTCTGTGACGGTAGCTTCTTTGCATAGCCCGACAATGTCATTTTTTTCTCAAAACAATTTAACACTTGAATAAACTGTTACCATAGCAATACCCATGCATGTGCAGTGTAGTATCTCAAGATATTTCAAAAAGGACGATTAAGCTCGCAGTCATTTTTCATTTCAGATTTCGGCAATGTTTTGATTTCAAATATGGATCGCGCTTGTACTGAACTTTCGTGCATTCAATACGTAATTTGATAAAAGTAATCGAAATTGTCCATATCTTCTAAGTGCAAAACAAGTGAACGCATTTAAAGTGATAGAAAATGGTAAGTACATTCTTATATATATATATATATATATATATATATACAGGGTGTCTAAAAAGTCCCGGGACGGTTGGATATTTCCTCAGGTAAGATATTTTTCAAAAAAGTGAAAGTCATTCCTGAAGTAATTTTCAACGAGGAATTCAATTCCTAAGGCGATACCATAAGTCCTATACCGTTTTTCTATCTCCATACGAATATTACGAATCGAAACTAAATTTACGTATTACGAGTACATACTTATTATCTTTCGCTAAAAGATTATTATGGCGCAAGCTAAACTTTCGGAACGAGAGAGGGTACTGTATTAATCATCCGTGGTTGGGGAGATCGACTTCGATCTTATGATCAAGTTCGTTTGCTTTTTAATCGCACTTTTCGTAATGGAGAAGGGTTAAATCCTGTCTCAAAATCAACAATTGAAAGAACTGTAAGGCGCTTTATGAATCATGGATCTATCAAAGACCTTCAGAGAACTGGTCGGCCAAAATCTGCAGGATCTGAGGAGATGCAGATGGACATAGCCCAAGCATTTGTTGAAAACCCACACCTCAGTTTACGTCGAGCTAGTGATGAGCGTGACGTTCTTCCTGAGACAGTGCGAAATATTTTTAAAAACATTAATTTTCATCCTTACAAAGTTCATCTGGTACAAGAGCTCCATGAAGACGATCCTGATCGTCGGGCTGAATTTTGTGAAATTATGATGGACAGAATTGATAGAGATCCTCTTTTCTTGTACAATACAGTATTTTCAGATGAAGCTACTTTCACTTTAAAAGGTGAAGTTAACAGGCAAAATTGTAGATATTGGTCCGACACAAATCCTGATTGGATGTTGGAGAGTCACGCACAATATCCACAAAAGATTAATGTTTGGGTAGTATCTTGAATGATACATTGATAGGCCCTTTCTTCATCGATGGTAATATCAATGCCCGTGCATATAAAGAGCTTCTCAGAAACCAAATTGTACCAAGAATAAGGGAGATTACAGGCGATAATTTTCAAAATATTTGGTTCCAGCAGGACGGAGCAGCGGCTAATTACGGTAGAGAGGTTCGAGCATATTTGGATACTAAGTTCCCTCATAGGTGGATTGGAAGAAGGGGTGAAATTGAGTGGCCTGCTAGGTCTCCTGATCTGACGCCTCTCGACTATTTTCTTTGGGGTTATTTAAAGAGCAAAGTATACTTAACGCAACCCCAAAGCTTAGACGAATTGCAGAATCGGATTCTGCAAGAGGCTACTTTTATTGATAGGGAGATGATTCGTAATGCTGTAACTCATTTTTACAATCGCATAGCTTTTTGTCAAAAAGCTCAAGGTTTTCAGTTCGAACATCTTCACTGAAGCGTGAGAGACAAGGGGACTCACGCTAATCAAGCACCCCAAACGGAACAGAATTCACTATATCCACGTCGTTGTTCCTGGGTAATGCTAAACGTAAACGTAAACTGCTTGGAAAAAACCTTGAAAAAACCTTGGAGATCATCACCAAGTTCAATACAGAGCTCACTAATGAATTCCTCGTTGAAATTTACTTCAGGAATTACTCTGACCTCTTGGAAAACTTCGTTAATTTAAAATAACCTTTGACTGACCTGGAACGTTGCAATTTACCTATAACTTGGGTACGTACTTGAACGTAGTATTTTTCGCTCTATCGATTGCAGATGTAAAAAAGGGGGTTTCCATTTAAAAAAAACAAATTTGACCTTCAAAAAGTCATGAAGGTCAACTTCAAGGTCAAAATGAAGGTCACCATTGGATTATTCGTTGAAAAATACTTCAGGAATTGCACTAACCTCTTGGAAAACTTTGTTTATTTCAAATAACCTCTAATTGACCTTGAACGTTGCAATTGGCCGATGACGTGGTACGTATCTGAACGCAGAATTTTCCGCTCTATCGATTGCAGATGTAAAAAAAAGGGGTTTCCATTTTAAAAAACGAAGTAGACCTTGAAAAAGCCATGGAGGTCAACTTCAAGTTCAAAATGAAGGTCCCCATTGAATTCCTTGTTGAAATTTACTTCACTAATGACCTTCACTTTTTTCAAAAATATTTTACCTGAGAAAATATCCAACCGTCCCGGGACTTTTTAGACACCCTATATATATATATATATATATGTAGATAGTACATGTAGAATAATGTGGAGAAAATAGTTATCTTTTATAAAATTATCATACAGGTAATATATGCTAAAGTTCCATTTTTGATCTTTAATGTTATGCTCGTCACGCAATCACCCTCATTGTGTGCCTAGGCACATAATATACTATTCTTTGCAGTTGTAAATTAATTTAAATATTAAATTCATTTGCATTATTTGCGATATAAGAGTTTGAAATTGTCTACGAGGACACCTGTCGACAGTGTATCCTATTTGATATGCGACTGGCGATCCTCCGATAATGTAGGCAGTGACAAAAATTGCAAACTCAACTAATTAATTTTAAATGCATTATAACGGGTGACCTCCGCTGAAACGTCAAAAAAAAGATTAAACTTATCGAAGCGGACCCGAGGACTCGGGATTACCCTCGGCGTCACCGGCGTTACTTAGGCGGCTTCTAAAATGAGCGCCTGGCGTCTCCCGACGCCATATTTATAAATTGATGACCCTGAAAATAAAAACTCAGCATGCAAAAAGAAAAAGCGAAGCCAAGCAAGGGTTCCGGCTAGGGTGATTGTGGATTTGGGAGTTCGGATCAGGTGAAGGTTTTGAGGTTAAGGAAGGAATCCTAACCTAAGAATAGGAGCTCTTGTGCGAACAAAATAAATTAAGCAGCGTACAATTTAACAAGAGCTACAATTTATTTATTGATTGTCAAAGCCCTGGCTCGATATAAATACAAAAAAAAATTAGTTTGATGCCAGAATGGCGTACAGTGCCAAAAACAAGGGAAGAGCTCTGAGAGAGCCTGAGAGCCACGCGGTTTAAAGAAAATAAAAATTTATTATGGCCCGGAATAAAGTCTCAGTGACTTACCGATGATCTGGCCGCTATCTCGCGCCTTACTTCCTTCAAATCAAAATCTACGGTGGCGTCCATCGGAAATAAGAACTTTTGGCTCCTTGGAGGTTATTTCATGCTCGTGCGACAACGACAGAATAAAGCTGCGCGCCAAAGATGTCGCGCAGTTTTATTACATCAGCTGGAAAGGCTAGCGCACGCGCATGACGCTCAGGTTTGCGCGGGCGACTCGTCTTGTGAGGACGACGGCGCCAGGCAACCAATGAGCTGAAGCGTCTATCAGTCAGCTCGCTCCATTGGCTTAAAACGTAGAGGGATGCGTTTAAACTACGTAGAGTTTGTACTGCACAACACAGCAGTTACAAATAGACAAAGCTAATATACAATATATAATGTAATTTATAATTGTTCCAACTCGTCATGCCCTTTCTATATTAATTATAATAATAATGGTGCGACGGTGTTGGAAGCCATGGGCTGTAGCACGTGGTCGTTTCAGATGCCATGCCTGCTGGGTGATGCCCTCTGTGGCTTGCCTGTGAACCCCTCTGCGTGCGATGGTAACACAGCGATCTCCTTGGTGGCGCCTTTCAAGCTGGTGTTTTTAAATGAAACAAATGAAAAAAAGAAACGGCCAGAAAAACAATCAAAAATAAAAGAACTTTATGAGCAGCTCTCAGACTATCCCTGAGAATGTTGACTTTTAATTAAAAAAGGTGGCTTGGGCTCGATCCTGTCGTTGCCGGTCGAGGTAAAAAAAGGTCACGTAATCTACCACGTTACAACATTATACACGAATTGAATGATGAGATCAATATTGAGGCTTTTTTAAGGGTTGGAGAGATGGATGTAGACTCTATTTCTGATAGTGATGATAGCAAGCAAGAATATAACGATCAAGAAGGAGAATCCGACTATACACACTTCAAGAATTTGCACGAGTTTCTGCATAAAAAAGAAATTTCCAAAATTATAGATGTTCAAGTAAAAGTTACCGCGGCAGAATTGTCACTGATGCTTATCAAGTATGCATTGATATGTTCAATCAGTTTTTCTGCGGTTGTCAGCTTATTTTTACTTATAAATTCTATTTTTGCCAGACCCATTCTTCTACAGTCCAGATTTTTAATTGACAAACTGTTCAACCCTTCAAATTCTGTAACATTTCACGGTTTATGTACAGAATGTGGTTTCAGTTTAAGCACATTTGAACGATCTGATTCGAAAAAGCATTGTACATTATGCAATGTCGATATCAACGTTAAAAATCCTTTGTATAAAGACTTTTTTGTGACTATCGACCCATCATCTCAAATTTAAGATTTTTTAGAAGCGAATATTGATTATTATAACCACATAATGTATCACAGAGAAAGCGGAGATAGAATTCTTAGAGATATATATGACGGCAAACGGTATCGGCAATTCGTCAGAGGTTTAGATGGTGCGACAAGAAATAATTATATAACAGCTAAATTTAATGTGGATGGAGCTTCTTTATTTGAATGTTCTTCATATTCTATTTTGCCCATTTACCTTATGATTAATGAATTGCCGATTTCCATTCGTACAACTGAATTAATCGTTATTGGTTTATGGTTCGGCAAAAACAAGCCAAACATGAATGTGTTTCTGAAGCCTTTCGTTGACGACATTAACAAACTATCTGAAGAGGGAATTAAGTGTAATATAAACAATGAAGAACGTACGATTAAAGTTTTTTGTTTGGTCTGCTGCGTAGATTATGTAGCGCGAGCACCCATGCAGGGCCTTACACAATTTAATGGTCGTTACGGTGTAACTGGTGTCTGCATCCTGGAGAATGGGTTGAAAACGAAAAAAAACCTAATTCGGGGAGTCATAAATATCCTTTGTCGGATAAGAGTGTACCTAGACGCAATGAAAATGATTCTTTTTCGCATATGGAACAAGGCACCGAAAAAATTCCATGCGTCGGTTTCAGAATTCCGTCACAGTTAATAAATTTGAAGAAGTTTAATATCATCGAAGGCTTTGTCCCTGACTATATGCACATTATATCTGGTGTGGGTAAGCAATTTACCAATGTGTGGTTTAGTAGCAGCAAAGTATCAGCTAGTTTTGTTTCAAAACATCAAATTAATAAAATTAATAAGACCATGGGTTCTATCAAAGCTCGACATCAAATTAGTAGACTTACGTGTTCATTAAAAGACAAATAGTTTTGGAAGGCTCGTGAATGGGAAAACTGGGTTCTTTATTACAGTACAGTCATACTTAACTTTTGCGTCGATAAAAGATACGTATTACATTGGATTATGCTAGTTGAAGCTTTGCACATACTTTTGCAGTCGGAAATTTCTAGTACTAAACTTGATTAGTCTGATATTTTATTACATCAGTTTGTCACTGGAACAGAAAAGTTATATTCCAAAGTTGCAATGACATATAATGTGCACATCTTATTACACTTAGCAAGAAGCGTATTAAATTGGGGACCACTATTCGCACACTCAGCATTTGGATTCGAATCTGGTAATTGTGAATTACTTAAGGCCATTCATGCTGCAAAAGGCGTACATCATCAAGTTTGCCTTCATATAAATCTTCAGTATAGCTATAATATACTTAAAAAAGCGATTTTTCCACTTGCGTCGCCTGATGTTCAACAGTTTTGTATACTCAATCAGGTACGTCCATGATAAAACATACAATGAAATTGTTAGACTCACGTTATTTCGGGTCTTCATCAAACGTTAAAACAATGTGGATTAATAAGTTAAATATTTCACATCATGCACGCTCCTATAAAAAAATGGTCAAGGACGGTTGCTTGTATTTATCTAATGCGAAAGAGAATCAGCGCTCGGATAACTCGTATTCTATATTAGTTAATGGTTCTTACGTTAAAATCCTTGAATTTATTGTTGACAGGGAATCTAAAAAAGAATTTATTATATATCAAAAATTGCGAACACGACCCGCTTTTCAAGGTCGATGTAAAATGATTAAAAAAATAACATCGATAACAGGCCAGGAAACTGCCATACCAACTTGCAGCCTGAGTAAAGTATGTGTACATATGAATATACAAAGTCAGCAATACATATGCGCATTTCCAAAACTTTGTTCGTACTAGTGATGTTAGACGTCAAGTTTAAAACTTACAAATGTTGAAAAATTAAAGTCCCGATCCAACAGGGCCTATACTAGTCTTCATAATTAAATAATGTTCAAAATGATTTTTAAAATCGACAAGAAAAACAGCCACATTTTGATATATAAGAAAATTTAAAAGAGAATATAAATCTTCCCCTTATTTTTTTAAAGAAACGTAAATATGTATGTAATGTTGATTTAAAAAGTATTATTTGAAGAAGTCTTGTGTTTCTCTTTTCGCTTTAGATCAAAATTGTAACTTTGATTAAATCTTTATCATTGACAACTTATTTATTTTCTAAAATGATTCTCTACACATTTATTCCTGGAGCTTTTATTGCAAGATAGGTTTTCCGCAAGTCAAATTTCTCAAAAACAAAGTAATAATGAACCTTTCAAAAAAATTCTTCCTTTTAAAAAAATTACCACGAATGGAATTGTAGATAATCTGTCAAAATGAGTCATCAGTAATAAAGATTCTATAATATAAAATGATTCTAATATAAAATTCTATAATAATATAAAAGTTAGCAAAAATCCGAATTGTCCAGTTTTCACCAAACTTTTTGTAACTTCTACTGAACACATTTTCTCCGTGTATTTTTTTAGATTTTCTAAACCATTCTTAAAATTATTGTTATAGCTATTTGTACCTTTGGAACTTGAAATATCATTAAAATTTGTTCTTTTTATGACTTATTGTTAGTTAAAACTGCATTGTTATAGCGCTGTGATAAAAATATGTAATCTTCTGATTAGATTTTGCTACTTATGTGATTCTTTATATAGTACAATTATAATAAACTTATATTTAATATAATTCGCCTTGTGCGTGCTCGCCTTCGCCTCGAAATGTAAACATCGCACGAGATTTTAAATGATCTTACCACCGTGCTGTACACGGTACTTTATGCAACAAAAGCATGTTTTTCTGGCTTTTTGATGTGTGTTTTACGGGCGTAAAGTTTGTTATTTAAGTCCTGCGGGCGTAAATAGGGAGTGGGGGGTGCTTAAATGACTACTTTTAAGCACTCCATCCCTATTTACGCCCTAGGGCTTAAATGACAAACTTTATGCCCGCAAAACAAGCGTCAAAAAGCGAGAAAAACATGCTTGTGTTGTATAAAGAATATATAATTTAAGGATTCGTCTGCATACATGTACATACCTTGGTAAATAGTTTAAATATAAAAGACTTCAATCAAATCGAAAGTCTACTTAAATTTTGGTTTTACCACCCTTCTTTGGTTCCTTATTTCTGTATTTATATGTAATCTATAAAATGAGCATGCATACCAATAATAATCATTGTATTTTGTCATATTTAGAGCGTTAAGCTGAAAAAAGTTCATGAATTTCAATTATTTTTCAGGTTACTGTTAAAAACATTTTTTCAAGTTTACTGTGGATTAATATAATTTTACACAATTGTATGAACACGCTACGCTCAGGGAAGGCAAAATAATTGCAATATATCAACCCCAACTCCGATCCAGCTGACTCCAGAGACTTAGAGATTTATCCGGACTACCCTCGCAAGCACCTCGGCTTAACAGAACTGTACTTATAAAAGTCTATGACGCTGCTATTTCTTTCCGGCCAGCAACGCCCACTTCGGTACCGTATTTCTGAGATTCCCAAAAAAAACAAAATTATAATCTAAATCCAAAACAAAACCCTCAGGGCGCCAGACCTTTCTTGGGTCAATGTCACTCTCACGAAAGGGGGGGGGGGTCACTTGTTGCCGCAGGGCGCACCGCAAACAAGAGCACAACAAGTACCAACTTAAAATCCTATGTCCCGGGCACAACGCATCGCGAGACCATAAGCATCAACAAAATCTAACCTCAAAATAAATCAAAAACTCGGAAACACAGTATACCGGGCAATATCGGTCTAGCTCAGTTTCGAATTCTGGATAATGGTGGAGTGCGGGGTTCGTGCACGGTAGGGAAAGTAAAGGCTTCAATTCCAAACAAAATTAAATAAGTTGAAATAAGATGTAATAAAAATTCTATTTATTCACAAATAAATTCCTAAATTTCAATAATACCATAATACGCTATCTTAGTTCGAACGGCAATATAATCGTAGTAGCTCAGTGTCAAACCAGCTGCGCCATCTTGTTTCGCTAGCTCGCAAAAAAATCTGTCCTTGATACCAAGATACATCCGGTAGTTCGACTTCAAAGTTCGATAAAAACTCGATCCGCTACTTTGACTCTAGTAACTACACAATTTTTCTTAAATCTAACCTCATTTGCACCGTTAGAACCTACTTAATAAGAGTAACAAGAAAACTCTAAGTCAAACGCGCATACTCGACAACCTACTCTAAAGACGCCATTTTGTCTTGCCAGGTCACGTTACTTGAAAGAGGAAATTCGCGGTCGTACAAAAGGAACAGTAAAGGTTCGCCTGAACCTCAAAATATACGCAAAATAATGATCTCAATATACCGCAAAACAAACGCCATTAGTTCGCTAATTCGCCGCAAGGCGAGTTAGTTGGTTGAAATTGCTTTTAATTAATTTACTTTAAACATTCCAAGAAAACTACTCCTGTCAAAATCCAAGATGTCAATCTAACCTATAAATGGTTTCGATATTATTAACTAACCCGAATTCTAGGTTAGGACTTCTCCTCCTCTCATTCCACAGCCAAAACTTAATCTCAAACTATTACTACCATAAAAATAATAATGGTCAAGGTTCGATATGCATATATAAGAGAAAAATATTAAATCCTCACACGTGCATTATTCGTCAAAAATCTCGAAATTGCTCTACAATAATTACATAAACCCTAACTCTAAAATTCTGGAGCACGTATGAGAAATCTACTCACTCAAAATCGCAATTACTCCGCGAGATTTCTCACGTAGTCTCACCATTAATTAATTAATTAATATTACGCGACACTATTCTCAATCGATAAAGCACAAAAATTATCCTATCCCACAAAATACGCGACTTAACGAAATTTCCCACACTATTTTCTATTCACTCAATTTCACTTGGCGCCTGCACGTGGCGTCTAACCTCCAAAGAAATAACCTCTCGCCATATACAAAAGAGACCTACCTCACTATTACAATTTATTTCGGTGCCGAACGCCACTCCTCGCTAACGCCTCGCTCCAAAACCAGCTCGAAAATCGCCTCCTTTATCTTCATAATCCCACGGACACTTTTTCCTCTGGCCGACTCTCGACGTTGCTCTTTCGAAGTCCCACTAGAAGTGAAGTGTCTCGCCGCGTTCTTCCTTCCGCTTCGTCGTTTCAGCCCGCCAAAATTCTCTATAGGTGTCGCTCCAGTCGCCACTCTTGCTGTCTTCCGCCCGCTACCAGTGAAAAAGAGGGAGCCACCATGCAGATGCAGTAATTCATTTAAATACAGGAACGTATCTAGTCCTAGTTTACTTCATCCAATGATGACAGTGGTCTTATTGTTTATAATAATTAAATCTATTTATAATAATTAACTATTCATAGTGATCAATTATTCATAGTAATTACTTATTCATACTAATTAATTATTTTTAGTAATTAATTATTTTTACTAATTAATTATTTATACGGAAGATGTTAATTTGACGTCTTTCCTCTCCGTTAGCATCCACGAAGTCAGTTTCTGGCCTCCTATGCTCATCTGTACATGCTAGGAGTCTTGCAGGGAGCCAGCAGATGAAATGCGGTATGATACGGGCCTGAGCCTAGAGGTCCCACGCGATATACCGGGGATCGGCGCCAAAATCTTCTTTAAGGAAAATTATATTTTAAAGCCCACTTCATGTAAATAGGTTCATCTAGCATCCAGTAGTTAATTAATTCTCCTCTGATCCTGGTGATATTTTGCGAAAATATTCATGATGGAATACGACTGCGCAGTTTGTCGACTCTGTCGCGTTGGGCGGGATTATCTTCAAATTTGAAATGCGTCGTCGCGTCAGCCAGCTTTCTGAAGGAGTTGATTAAGGTCTTCTCGTGGTCGTCAGCGTCCCTCGGCGCCCCACGTTGTCAGCAGACGCCGAAATATACCTATAAAAGAAATAAGTAACAAAAAGTCGGATAAATATCTATAAAAAAATACGTTTCATCCCGCTCGGTATTGGCTGTGGAATGTTCTGCAGTCTCGGAGTCGGCCATAGGTTGAAGTGAATCTGACTTTTATTAAAGTTGTTAGAATGTCTGAATTTCTCAAAATAATTTGTGACGTGAAAACTGCAACGTCACAAGTCCAAAGTCGCAAAACTGAGACAAATCGGTCCTACCGATCCAGTGATCTAGTCCTGATGCCAAGGAATGGAAATCAATAAGAAAACTAACTGGAAAAATTCCAACAGCCTGCCATGGTGGGAGTAGAAATTATGTATCTAGTTCTCTTAAAATGGTGACTTCGAAATAAAACATCCAACAATATAAAAATCACATCATACAGTAATCTATGCAATATTTCTATACGTGCTCAGTTCCAGCTGACTCTGGAGACTTGGAGCTTTGTCCTGAGTACCTCGAGTACAAGAACCTCGACCTAACCAAACTTTAATTATAATAGTCCAAAGTCGCAAATCTGAGAAAAGTCGGTCGGTTCCTTCAAGCGATTATCCTGAATAATCTATGCTATATATCCACCCCAACTCCGATCCAACTGACTCTAGAGACTTAGAGCTTTATCCCGAGTACCCTCGCAAGAACCTGGGCTCAAACAAACTGTACTTATAATTGTCCAAAGTCACAAATCTAAGAAAAGTCGGTCGGTTCCTTCTAACGATTATCATGAATAATCTATGCTATATATCAACCCCAACTCCGATCCAGCTGACTCTAGAGACTTAGAGATTATTCCGAGTACCCTCGCAAGCACCTCGGCTCAACAGAACTGTACTTATAAAAGTCCAAATTCGCACAGTAAGCTTAAGGAAGATACTCACCTACCCGCCTATTCAAAACTGGGTTAAACACGCAGGTTGACTACAGTAGTACTTGATCTGTCAACATCGCATCTTGTTTGTTCATGTGTGCACAGGTGTACAGACGCACATATGGTCACGTCAGTACCTAAGAAATGTTTCTCAGACATTAAATTATACAATGAATTAAAAAGCTGCACATTCGTCCAAATGAGGAAAAAAATGATTGCCTCTGATATCATGGTAGCTATGGTTTTCGATGCATACAAAGAACATGGTTTTGATGGATTATCTCGTTTGTTTGCTGCTGATAAAACGGGAAAATTCGTGTGACAAATAATAGGAAGGCTAAAAATAAAATCTGTGATTATCTGAAAACAAAATACTAATTTACCTTAGTTTAGTTGGTATATATTTATTGTATATGTATCAAATATTCTAAATAATAATTAATGAACGATTGTAATGATAATAGATACGTATTGAAAAATTGTTATATCGATTCAAGACTGTGAAAATAAGACAAATTTAGTATATCATTGAGAAAGATTTTACGTACTACGTATTATGATATGTATGTAAATAAAGTTGTTTGTAAGGTAAAAGCACCAATAGCCGGACGGTACCCAATAGCCGGACAGAGCCATGAATTTTTCTCAAAATTAGAGATTTACGAATCACTTATCGCTATTTTGGTGTACCGTATACAAACCTCGAAACGTACACTTTAAAAAAGTGAAAAATTTGTTGAATTAGAAATTAAAACTTCGCCAAGAAAAAAAAATTTCCCTACTAAAGCACAAGGCTGGTCGAAATGTAGCGAAATCTGCTCTATAAACTAACTGACACGTTGTCTTTGTTAAGAAAATAACATTTACATTTACCCTCATTTTTCATTTTAATACATGTTACACTGAAGTCAAATGCTTTATCTACATCATAATATTTTTCAAAATTAAAAAAAATTGTACTTTAATTAAATATTCTAAATCCGTTTATTAGGTCAATGAATATTCGTTTTGCCTAATAAACGAACGCGTGTCCGGAGTTACATTGCACTTATTTTGTTTTCGCTCTAGTCACCGGACGAAAAGGTTATTACCAAAACGAATTTTAAAAAGTGCTGTTGATATTTTCGAGAAATGTGGCAAGTATTTGATTGTTTTCAATTCATAGAAGATATCTATCTGATAAAATATTAGGTAAATTACTTTAAACATATTTTAATTAGTCAAATATGAAATCCAACCTCAATTGACATTTGACGTTTATTTTCTTGTTGATTTTACATTAAGAACAATGAAAATATGGATTTCAGAGTGAAATTTCCCCACTTTTTGATCTTTTTGAATGATAATTTTCAATAATAATGATAAAGTATGATTAATAATGAATAATTTTTTAAAGAAATAATGTTTGAATTATGGATTTGCTGAAAATCTGATATTTTGAGAAAGTATTTTCATTTTAACATATGTATTTTCTGGGTTTTATGTATTTGGTGTCTTTATTATAGATCATGGAAAAAGTATCAGAAAAAAAGATTAAAAAGCTTTATACCAAAGCGGATATTATTAATGCGATTGAGGATATAAGGCAAAAACGATTGACAATTAGTGCTGCAAGCTCTAAATATAATATATTCTATTTGTAAAATCTTTTCAATACTTTTTTTTATAAGCGCAGACCTAAAAAATGTTTCCGTAAATAGTTCCTAGTGTTTATTATACTTAAAAAATATCAAATCCATATCAATCAAATTATAATATTCTCTTGTCCGAGTATTGGTGCAGCGCTGTCCGGCTATTGGATCAATTCACTTTATCCGCCCGGCAATTGGCTCCAGAGCATTATTTAATGAAAAGAATTATTAAAATGGATTATTCAGATTTAACGCAACTCTGGACTTTTTGTTATAGTAGGGAGGACACATACATCAAAATAATCGCGGCAATTCTTGATTCCGCATCAAATTTAGAACGATTAATACAAAAAATTGAATGACATTTCCTTAGACGTCCGGCTATTGGTGCTTTTACCTTATGTACTTAATTCGTTTATTCATCATACGAATAATTAATATGTTATATTTCATTTATTAAATACATGATTTTCATAACAAATTTTAATCACCAGTTGGTACGAGCTGCTGAATAGATATAACGCATACATTTCAAAGGGCATAGCCGGGTTTCCATGTGAAATCGGCCTTAAAATCAAATCAAATTTCGCATCAACCATATGGAAGGGGTTGGGCAAGAGATTATTTTGTCAAATTTTCAGATCATTATCTGCCATTTTAAATGAGTAATGGTGGATTTTACCATTTTCGTTTTTTCTTAGCTAAACTAATCATATGAAACTTTTGAAAAAAATCAGGGTTGTTTTCTTTAATAGAAGACACATTTGTAAATTTTTGCAGATTTTTTGATGCATAATTCGCGATGCAAAAAATTGTGAAAATTTTTGTACGCAATTTTGTTCGTGTTTGAATTGCGCGACCACTCTTTTGAATTATTCTATTCATTAGTTACCTATCGATGATTAAAACAGAATTTTTGCAGATTTCTGCAAGGTGTGGACGGGGGTAAAAAAAAAAACATGAAAATACGCATTCTTCCAACATCTTACTATCAAAGCACATTTTATAATAACAGTAGACAAATGAAAAATACAATTTTGTTTGGTAATCAATATCTAAAACGGTTTACTTCTGAAATTTTTGCAAAAATTTTGCAAAATATTTTGCGAATTTTTTTTGTTGCGAAAAATCGAAATTTTGTTCATGCATTGTGAAGAAATGGTTGATTGTCATTATTCGCAAGTTGAAAGAGTGTTGCGAAAATTTAGTCCGTTCAAAAAGTTTCCGTTTTATATATAAGTGGTATACAAAAAGTAAAATTGGTTTTCCTACAAACTTACAGTTTTAAACGAAGACAGCGATGATGACTTATTTATAATTGAAAAAAATGCTATGCTTGTCAAATGTTCAGTCATGTATGGAGTATGTGCTATGAAAGTACAATTAACCGTCTATATTTGTAAAAACTCGATGGTAGATAAATATATTTTTGTAGGAAAACCAATTTTACATTTTGTATACTACTTTTATTTAAAACGGACAGTTTTTGAAAGGACTAAATTTTTTAACGGGCAAAATTTTATAAATAAATGTAAGGAAAATGTAAGTATTGCAATGCGAAATAACTGCTAAAAATTATTTGTTATCCAGAAATCAAAGTTAATTATTTATTTAATTGACGAGCTTTTCTTATTATTTGTGCTCACTAAAATTTCAAAAAGTAAAGTATATGGAAGACGATTTGAGGGTATATTCGATGTCATGTATGGTATAATGAGTATATGTTATTTTTAACAAAGAGAAATTAATTTAACCTGTATATTCGAAAATTATTCAAGATTACAAAAAGATATTTTTAGCAGCATTATTTCGACTTGCGAATAACGACAGTCAGCCATTTGTTCACAATGCATGTGAAAATTTTGATTTTTCGCAACAAAAAAAATTCGCAAAGTATTTTGCAAAAGTTTTACAAAAATTTCAGCAGTAAATCGTGTTAGATATTGATTACCAAACAAAATTGTATTTTTCATTTGTCTACTGTTATTATAAAATGTGCTTTGATAATAAGATGTTGGAAGAATGCGTATTTTCATGTTTTTTTTTTACCCCCGTCCACACCTTGCAGAAATCTGCAAAAATTCTGTTTTAATCATCGATAGGTAACTAATGAATAGAATAATTCAAAAGAGTGGTCGCGCAATTCAAACACGAACAAAATTGCGTACAAAAATTTTCACAATTTTTTGCATCGCGAATTATGCATCAAAAAATCTGCAAAAATTTAAAAATCTGTCTTCTATTAGAAAAAACAACCCTGATTTTTTTCAAAAGTTTCCTATGATTAGTTTAGCTAAAAAAAGAAAAAAACGAAAATGGTAAAATCCGCCATTACTCATTTAAAATGGCAGATAATAATCTGAAAATTTGACAAAATAATCTCTTGCCCAACCCCTTCCATGTGGTTGATGCGAAATTTGATTTGGTTTTAAGGCCGATTTCACATGGAAACCCGGCTATGCCCTTTCGCCTACATAACCTACGAATGCGACGTTGCCACATACCTAACCAAAGACCAAAATCACAGCAATTTCCAATCTTCATCGTATTTTTTATTACTTTTAGAACCCACCTTTGAATGTTATTAAAGTTAATAACTATTCCTGAACATCTTATTTTTCTACTGTTCAAATCCCGTTATGATATGTTCGTCAGTTGAAAAGATATCAATGATAATGCACGATAATCTCCGCGATTTCTCATAAGAGCCCATGTTGAATCAACTAGAGAAGCGCAAAATAGAAATATGAATATCTCACTAAAAAACCCACCTCAGACCTTGAAATTTTTTACGGATAATTTTTTAATTATATTCTAACGCTCTGCAAAGTTTGAGATTTTTCTGTCCGTTAATTCTTCATCCTGAGTAACTCCCTTGATATAATTTTACACAATTGTATGAACACGCTACGCTTAGTGAAGGCAAAAAAATTGCAAAATCTGCGCGTTAAGCGTAGCGATTTTACACAGTCGTTAAAAATAATAACGTTTTACGAAGTGAAGTCATAAATCTTTGTAGTAAGCGTAGCGATTTTACAGACTTATGCAAGATCGGATTGAACCATAGTGAAGTTAAGTAAATCTTTGTTTCCAGGGAAGATTTTACGTAGCTGTAGTTCGTAGACGCGAGCGTAGGACTTCATCTAGGTAAAGTTCATAGGTCTGGACGTATAGGATTTTATGTAGGTGCAGTTAACAGGTCGAGACATAGGATTTTACGTAGGTGCAGTTCATAGGTCTGAATCTAGGTTTTTATATAGGTGCAGTTCATAGGTTTGGACGTAGGTGTGGACGTAGGTGTGTTCGTAGATGGGAACACAGGATTTTATGAAGGGGAAAGTTATACGAATTCATGTAGAGAGAGTCATAGAAATCTTCGTAGAGGCAGTCATAGGAATCCACGTAGGGACAGTCATATGGACCTATATAGGATCCTACATAGGTTCCTATATAGGAACCTATATTTTTCACCTATAGGTACCACCTATAGGAAATGGCAAACATGATTTCAACTCCTGAACGCAGCAAAGTGACAGTGGTGGGAGAGAAGGCGAGTAAGCTCACTGAGTCACTTTGCTGCGTTCAGGCGTTTGGAAACATGTTTGGGACTTTTTTAAATAAACTTTACAACATTTTAGCGAATAACCAAGATTGAGGTTCTGCTGTGCCTGATTACTATTTTTAAAAGCCGTTTTCAAAATAAAAATCGGACCACCTTTGCGGCAAGCAGACATTTTACAATTAACGCATTAACTAAGTTAAAGTGTCAATAGCGCGGAAACTTATTATCTTAAAGTGTCCGTTTTTATACATTTAAAGAGCATAAAGTCTGCTACTTTTCCATAAATCCTCAACCAAAAAAGTTAAAAATTAACTGAGATATTAATTTCTTTCACAAAAGCTAAATTTCCCGGTTTTTCCAAATTTTCTCCGCTTCTAATTATCCAATCAGATCAAGCGACGGATTATTTTGTTTACAATTCAATTGTCTGAAACTTTTCAATTGATGTTATTGAGATTGGATAATTACCTTTAATGTTATAAACAAAAAACTAAAAAAAGTGCGATTTTTTGGTCTTAAATGTTGATAAAAAATTTATAAATCATATTTCGTTGTCCAAAATATGACACAATTACTCCAAGACCAACCTTCCTTCTGATGGCGCAGTCCGTTTCCTGAAGTAAATAATGTCCTAACAAATTCCCTGTTGCTTGGACTAAGGTATTTTTAGTAGGGTAGAACTCTGCCGTGCCCTACTGCGTCCACAAATAGATCTCTAAACTTGTAATTTTAAAATTGACGCCCTAGTGTACTTTTGGTGTTGGTTAAGCAACATAAAACTTTTTACGTACCCTATGAATTTCATCATGCTGTAACTTCTTTATATTTTTACAGGATCCAGTTCATCACTATTTGAAAGTAAAAAGGTGAAGACTTTCAAAAATTGTGGAACTTTGGGTGCACAATTCATAGGTCATATAGTATCAGGAGAAAAAAAGGAAAGACGCGAGGGCACGGTAACTTTTATTAATGATTGTAATTGTTTAACCTCAAGGGAGTGGGCTATGCAAATAGATAAAAAAAAAGGACATTATCGCGTAGAGAGTCCAGTGCTTTATGGACAAGTAGTAAGTCATATTGAGAGCGTGTTATATAAAGACGTAGACGATGATGTAGCTGCGTATTGGGGAGTTCTAAGAGTAAGTTATAAAATTTAAATTGACCATATGACTCTACATAAGGTTGTTCATAATAGAAACATATACTTAAAATACCATTTCTGCTGTTGTGATTCGAAAGAATGCCGTTAACTGCAAAACAGTTGATAGAATAAAATTATTACAAGATATCATTCAGTTATGAAATTACAAATATTATAAAATGTTATATATTATATTATTATGATGAATATCAATAATCGTTTTGTCTTTTTCATGCTTGTTTTTACATGAGCCAAATAGATATCAATGTTATCAATTTAAATAAATTGGAAGTCGACATTTTTTCAAACCATAGATATAAATATATATAAAAAATTTCATAAATTTCATTAAATTTCATGAATAATGAATAATACAAAATTCTAGTGGGAATAATTCACGAATATTTATTAAATAATGAACATGAATTACAAAGGCCGTAGCAGGATAAGCATGGTCTGGGTGCCCCCGCTCGGATTTGATCCATATTGCGAGGTAAGTTCTCGAAAACGGTTTAACCGATCTTGATGACTAAAATATATGTTATATAGGGTACTAAAGAGGTTCTAATGGAAATTCAAGACCCCATTCCGTTCATAAAAAGGAGGTAAACATTTTTTTTTTAATTTTTGAATAATTTTTTTAATGTGAATTACTTCTCGAACACCCACCATTTTTTCTATATCATGCTCAAATTCAAAGTGACAATATATGTTTTTTCAAAATTTTTGGAGGCGTACTTCATAGTTAAAAAAAATAAAAACTTTTTTGGCCCCTACAAAGTATGGAACAATTGATACTGTATGACTCATTGAAGCAATTGTTTCCATACTCATGAAAGTTTTACGTTGATCACGTACAATATTTCATTTATTTTTACGTATTTGCTGCATAGTGGACGACATAATACACTTTATGTGAATGCGAGGGTGTATCAACAATTATCCGCACCCTGTCTGTGGAATTGATCTTTATCAATTTTGAAGAAAAAAACACATCTCTACATGATCGCCTTGTTTTCAATACACTTTATCCACCTGTTAACAAGCTTTTTTTTCAGTCACAAAATTCAGTTTATATATTTCCCCCATATATCTCCTTCTCGAAGCTTGTGCCCATGACCTACGTTTTGCCCTTCCTGAGAGTACTACTGCACAGGCTTCGAAAGCCGCACGAGTTCCTTGGCAAAAAGCACCTAATTTTCCAATTTTTTATTCATGCTCAATACATGTACTTATCTCAGGTTCGCGTTTTTATTTCATTCTCAGTTGTAATCGTTTCCTGATAAGTTGTAGGATGCTGTTATATCGCGTTTGAACTACAGGAAGGTACACCTATTGGAAACAAATGATACTTTTCCCAAACTGTCGAAAGACTGTAAGTGTTCTACAACTGAAAATGAAATAAAAACGCGAACCTGAGATAAGTGCATCTATTGAGCATGAATCAAAACAATTGAAAATCAGGTGCTTTTTGCGAACGAACTCGTGCGGCATTCGCAGCCTGCGCATAGTACTCTCAGGAAGAGCAAAACGTAGGTCATGGGCACAAGCTTCGAGAAGGAGATATATGGGGAAATACATAAACTGAATTTTGTGACTGAAAGAAAAAGCTTGTTGACAGGTGGATAAAGTGTATTGAAAACAAGGCGATCATGTGGAGAAGTGTTTCTTTTTTTTTAAATTGATGACAATCAATGTCACAGACAAGGTGCGGATGATTGTTGATACACCCTAGCATTCATATAAAGTGTACTATGTCGTCCACTATGCAGCAAATACGTCAAAACAAATGAGATATTGCACGTGATCAACGTAAAACTTTCATGAGTATAGAAACAATTGCTTCAATGAGTCACAGGGTATCAATTGTTCCATACAATGCAAGGGCCAAAGAAGTTTTTATTTTTTTTAACTATGAAGTAGCTCTCTGAAATTTTTCGAAAAAATATATATTGTCACTGAATTTTCTGAAAAAGTCCAAATTTCAAAACTTTTCTCAAATTATAAATAATTCCAAAATAATTAATGTTTTTAGATGTTTTCGACCCATCTTAAAGGTAAATTCAAGTATAATTTCAAAAGCGTACCAAAAAGTTAGACTAATTTTGCCTTAGATTTTTAGAAAAGTCTCAACTTACAAGGATAGAAATTTGATGGTTGAAAATAGGGGAGAAGCGGCGAAATTGGCGCGTCGTCTAAATTGGCGCACCCTATTTTTTAGAAAATGATAACATAACAAAAAATAAAAATAGTTCTATCGTGTGCATTCTTGTATGATATGTATTTGATAGAAAACATTATAAAAATCTAATTGCTTAATACAGTTTTATTGCGATTAATCGTTTTTTGGCATAATGGTTATGTTCGAAGCCATTGAGTTAAATCGTTAAATAATAGTAATTCAAGGTGAATTAGATTAATGCAACGATTTTATAATCTTTGATATTTAATCTTACGATTAGGATAGAATATTTGTATGAAAAAATAAGCATTTTACGTAAAAAGTATTTAATTAATGAACGATACACTTGCGGCAAAATTGGCGCATACGAGATTCAAATCAGAGGCGAAGTTGGCACACGTGTTGTGTTTCTAGAAACCGGTGACTGAAGTCAAGTGCTCGGATGTTTATGATTGAAAATATAAAGAAGATAGTAAGAACACAATTATTAATATATAGATATATACATTTGAATGTTGCTGGACTTTTCTGCTAATCTTTTTCTTAAGATTTTTTGTGACATGGGAGGTAATGTGGTTCGCAAAACTGATGTAACGACTTTGTAAGGTTATATTCATTTGAAAAATCAGTGGTTAAATTTTTTTTTTAAGTTTGAGGTATTAAGGCATTTTAAAAGCGATTTTTAATAATTAATTTGCAGTCTGACAGTGTTTTGAAAGTTTTCTCGATTTTAAGACGTGAAAGCAATGTAAGTAAAAAATTTGTATTTTTGATTGATTGTTTCTATTATTTATAAGTCTTCTAAAGTTAATAATTGTATATACTTCTGATTAAAAGTTCAAATAATTATCTATAAAAATGATTTCAATTTGAATATTCACTTAAATATCTACAATTGCCAGTATTTTATTGTACAAATATAAAATATATTTTAACTTTGGCTGGTATATGTGAATAAAGGTATAAAAAACTTCACATATCTTGATATACTATCTCAAATTTAGTTTCAAATTATAACTACCTCTTTTCATCAACCTTTGCTACTGAAATGTAATTCTAAATTTATGAAAATATAACTAATACGTGGCAAGAGAAGATTATAATATTAGTGCGTCAATTTACCCGACATGGCGGATAAATTGACGCAGGTGCAGTCCTTCGGAAATCTGAATAAAAACCTGCTTTAATAATTTTCAATGCAATCTTTATCCATTGGAAAGTATAGAAAAGATATCCAGCTATTAAATAAATATTTTTTCATAATTTTTAGTTATATACTTTCTTTTTAAACTCGCACTTTCTATTAGGTGCGCCAATTTCGCCGCTTCTCCCCTATCACTTTTGACGGAAAAAGAAGGTGCGTTAAAAGCCATAGGTCGTAGCTTCAGTTCCCCCTCGGTCGGACCCAATTAGGTAGGTTTTATTCGGCTAAAATGTTTGCCATTTGACAAAGAAATGAAGGGAATCGACAAGGGGCAATAAAGATGAACAGTGACACTACGAAATGATGCAATAAAATAAATTGTTTTTCTTCAATTTGGAATTATTGCTATCGGAGTTGGTAAAATCCACTGGTATTGATTCGACTTTCTAAGTCCTACTGTAGACGAAATATGAGAATGCTCGAAAGTAAAACGTACATATGATAGATAGTAAAAATTTGTCTCAATGGTTCCATTTTCGAACACGCGCTGATTCTAAAACTCTGCTCTATACGATGACGTATATTTACATCAGAAGATTCGGTAAAATCATATGAATGCTGCTATTATGTGTCATTATCACACTCGAATTTCGACAAACAGGGAGTGATGATTGACATAATAAACCTTACCAGTATGATGGGACTTTTTCACAACTTTTTCCAATAGTTATGGTTTACTCACTAAAATGATGCATCTTCTTACAAAACGTAATTCATTCAACCATTAAATTTCTTTCCGTGTAGAACAAAAAAGGCGTATGAAT
The DNA here is from genome assembly GCA_030998225.1 of Diplolepis rosae. NCBI lineage: Eukaryota > Metazoa > Arthropoda > Insecta > Hymenoptera > Diplolepididae > Diplolepis > Diplolepis rosae. The sequence continues at coordinate 791,868 of JAPYXD010000082.1, forward strand.
TCAAACTTTCGAAATTATATATTAAAAAAACGAAAAATAGCTAAATTCCATTTTTCATTGAAATTCAATAAATGTCTGTGGGTTATCACTTTTATGTATTTTTAAAATTCCTTTATTTGAGTATTAGGATTTTTTGTTTATAATTTTTCTGGTATGTTGTTTACATGCTACATGAATTTACCTTTAAAATAAGTCGAAAACCATCTAAAAACATCAATTATTTCGGGAATTATTTATAATTTAAGAAAAGTTTCGAAATCTGGACTTTTTCCGCAATATCTTTCTCAAAAATGGACAAAAGCACTACATCCTGAGGTCGTTTCACACATAATTTGGACGTCTTCCATTTTATTTTGAGGAGAGCAGTTTTATATATATATATATGTTTTGTCAATATTAAGAGAGTTGATGCGACTAACAAAAATAAAGTGTGTATAATAATTTGTCCACACACTGTAATTGTAATAATGTAAATGAAAAACGTTAGGAAAGACGAATTTTTATTAATGTTTTTTTGAAAATTTCTGATTCAATTTTTGCGCTTTAAATAATTAAAACGATTTAAGAACATTGTATTTCACGCATTAAATTCTTGACAATATGACTTCTTGTTGCCTCGATACCGTTATTAATCCTAACGAATACATACTTTGGATAATTATTTTGCACTTTGCAACTTATAATATTTGCGGTTACGGCATTTCTCGAATTATAGTACAAACCTTTTTTCTAGGGTTTGGACACTTCATGAGAATGCCGTTAAGTACATACAGTCTTCTCTGAAATCTCAAAGGCTGGAAATCGCCATCTGATAATTTAGTAGAGACCGTAACTAGCAGTTAACGGTGTTTCCCTAAAATTGAGTAATAATTATTTTCAAAGTTATTAACATTTAAAAAAAAATTATCTGAATATTCTGGTGTATCTTTTTTCACGATTCCAACGATATAAAAACTCATTTTTCAACTTTTTGTACTTAACGGTGTTCTTGCAAATCACGGAAGATTTTTTAAAAATTTTATTCATCACATTTTACCGTCTAGGATTTATAATATTTAAATAAAAAAATTAACGGTTCTATCAGACAAATAATTGAGGAACGAGAAAAAATCTACCTCGACCCGGATTCGAACCAGGGTCCCTACATTTACATGAGTGGTCACTAACCGAATACGGAACAATCGTTAATTTCTCTATTTAATGCTTGACATACACTTTATCATATGATAGAATTAATATTCCTCACTCTGTGTAACGTAACGTGCACCCGGGTGGCACTCTGAAATGAAAATGACATGCGAGTTGACGCTCGCCGAGGGCGGCGCTGGCAGTACTTTGGACCGACGAGAGCTACAAATGCATGGGAGATTATACAAAATTACAATAAAAATTTTCAAAAATGTTATTAAATTGATTTATTTTTGTCATTTCATAAACTTTAAGTAAGTCTTTCATTAAAGGAACATAAAACACTTGAAAAGGTGGAATAATTAAGTCAGAATAAATATAATAAAATAATTTGGACTGAGGAAATTTCTTCAAAGATTCAGACGTTATTTTTTCTAAAAGTGTAATATGATTACAAAAAGAAATTTGATTTTTTCTATAATTCACTCAATTATTAGTTATAATTATTAATTATTTTAAATTAAATAGAATAAGTTATTAATTATATTATTATGTATTTTATGTTTCTACTTTCAGTAAATTTTTTTAAATATGTATATTATTTTCGAATAGTTTTTTTGTTTTAAATATTTTAAAAAGAATATCAAGGAGCCTGGAATGAAAATAATTCTACATTCTAAATTCACATTTTGTGAAACGGCGTAAATTTTTGCAAATTTGACCTGCAACGAAATTAATGAGTTTCGAGAAAGATTCGCAGCTTCCACATGCGAACATAGGGCTTTTTAATTTTTTTAAATCAAAAGAAACCTCTTCTACGAAGTTCTTCAAACGAAGCGATGTTTTTTATTCAATCTTAAACGAAATAAGCCAGCCTGAGTTTCCATTTACGTACAAAAAACATGCTGCAGATGTTTTGGCACATGTTGTCGATTTTTCTTGCAATAACTACTACGTCAGTTTGAAAAAACTACAATGGCAGATCTTAAGAAAAAAAATCAGGAGAAGAAGAAAATGGCAAAGCTGGTTGCCACATAAGGTTTGCAATAATATAGACATGTATTTATCTCTTGTTGCATAAATTAATTATTTCTATAATATTGAAATCCAATTTTTATGAAACATTGGCAAATATTTATTTAATTTAATAATGTATATGTGATAATCGCGATATATGTAATATTCTTGTGATAAAGAAAACATCAATAATTGTTAAAAACAATTAATTTTTAACGTCCGAGATAGGTTATCAAATAACAGATGACACATAAAGTCAGTGTATGAATCCATCGGACAATGTTTATTATAATTTAAATCGACGTTTCGCCATCTCTCTGCTAGCATCATGAGGATTAAAATCTAAATATAATACAAAACTTTGACTTATAAAAATTGAATCATTTAGAAGAAATTCGATTTGTTAAATAAAACCCGCGAAAAAAAAAGTTGATCTTGTTAGATCTGGTCAGATCAAATTCCCAGATCTAACGAGCTCTGACCAGATCTGATCAGATCTAAAGTTTATCTGATCAGATCTAAAGTTTATCCGATCAGATCTAAAGTAGATCTGGTCAGATCTCGACAAAATCAAGATGTGGTTACATCTGGGAATTTGATCTGACCAGGTCTAAGAAGAACAACTTTTTTTTTCGCGGGAAGATAGGATATAAAATTGTTACCTTATGCGAATAAAATAATGAACATAATTTTTTAGTACGATTGTTGTCAGAACTGATAATATTCCAACTTTTAAATTAGTCACATTTTAAAAAAACAATATTTTTCACCGTTAAGTATAAAAATTTAATTGTTAAAATATTCTCAAATTAAAGTCAATTTTAATAGTATATGAGAGCAAGAGCACACACTCCGCTCTCAAGTTAAATCAAAACTGTGTGAATAACATTGTTAAATTATCTAACCATTAGTTTCAGAGAAGTAGAACTGTTGTTAGTTTACTGCAGTTGATGGAGAACTAATCAAAGAGGAATCTAAAAGCGAACATTTGACTTGAAAAATTAATTAAAATATCAAACTTACAAATAATCAAATATAATATTGTACGCTCTATTTAAATTTTCTGAATCAGTAATTTTGTTCAAGCTATTGCTACCTTCTTTTGTATAAAGACCATCTCAGCAAATGTTTTTTCATAAAAACTACTTTCTTGATGAAGTATTTTAACTCTTTCCCATTGAATAAAGTGCTCCGCATAGTGACCAGCATTATCTTTTAGGTGTTTACTAATTACATTATGATATTTTTCATAAAGTTTAAAATTGTCAATATGTTCCCTTCTTCTAATTCCTAATGGACGTTTCGTTTGACCTACATAACACTTGCCACAAGTGCAATAAAACCGATTTATGACATTCTTCTTGTTAAGACATTTAAGAGGATCTTCACCTGTCTTAATAAATGTATTTAGATTTGATTCACTGCGAAAAACTGTAAATATAAAATATATAATAATATAATTAATTATTTATTTTATTCCATTTATAATAATTAATAATTATAACTAATAATTGAGTAAATAATACAAAAAATAAAATTTCTTTTTATAATGATATTACACTTTTTGAAACAATAACGTTTGAATCTTTGAAGAAATGTCCTCAGTCCAAATTATTTTATTATATTTATTCTGGCTTGACTATTCCACTTTTTCAAGTGTTTTATTTTTCTTTAATAAGAAAGTTATTTATAGTTTATGAAATGACAAAAATGAATGAATTTAATAACATTTTTGCAAATTTTTATCGCAATTTTATATAATTTCCCATGTAAATACTTGTACTTGTATCTCTCGTCGGCCTAAAGTACTATCAGCGCTGCCCTCTCCGACGGTCAACTCTCATGTTACTTTATTTCTTCAGGCTGGAATAGGAGTACCACCCATGTGGTAAAGTGTTGCAGACTCTGAAATTTTAAATATGATTTTAGTTAAGCAAACGATGTGAAAGAAAAGAGCCATTCTTTACTTTCATTAATTCGCGTTCACCTGAATTTCAAATGAAGCTTATATACAATGTGGGAGGATGGACATTCTTTAGCAATCGTATTCCCAAACCACGTTACGTCGAATTGAATTTATTAAGATTCATCAAATGCAGCAGGGTATTTGGGGGTGCTTATGGTAGAACTAAACATAATCTTGCATGCGCTACTACCAAAAATGGATTTTTTACTAAGGTTGTTATGTCTACGATCATTCATTTTTCCATATTTGACATTGATAGGGTATGTTAAAACAAAAAAGCTATTCTATTTTAGATTGATCTAGGCGCTGGTGTGTTTTTGAATGATAACCAATTGTTGGGAATCGCTGTTTACCTCACTTCATCACGTTGGAAACATACTATTTGTGCACTCCTTTACAACGATAGAAATATTATCATGGACTTTGTAAATAATGGAACGGACGCTAGTAAGTAAAAATTTCAATTTACAATAAGCTTTGCACTTCTTGATCGCTTAATATTCTTTCAATAGTGGGGCTACAGTTGTCGAAATAAGCTAATGTTGGTAATCTAGAAATGTGTTAATTTGATATTTAACAGTTAATGACAGACTAAATTTATTTTGTGATATTATGAAAAGTAAATTACGCTGGGACATATTGTTAACGGCTTGTGATACTTAAGAAAAGTAGTAAGATCACGTGAAAAACTCAATTCGGTATCTAAATGTTTACGTTCGAATTGTGGGTTTGCATTTTAAAAAAAGTACACTTTTTGAAATTTTAACATAAAGTTTCCGTTGTAAATAATATAATTGAAATCACTGTTATGTAAATATGGACGAATTCACTCCGTAGTAATTCTTCGAAATTAATCTACATTTAAAATCTTCTTTCTTCGCGGTCAAGCGAGTCTTATTGGTCGTTGAGGCTGTGACGTCACCGATAGGTAAAGTAACGTGTGCTAAGTGTTTACGCTCATGTGACAGACCGTGTTCATTGAAATAATGAATATTTAAGCGAAAAATAGGTTCAGATCTTCGAAAGAAAATTATGGTGACGCAGTTATTGGTTATGTTTGTTCACTGAGAAAAAAGAATATTCGAATCAAAGAATATTTCTTTGATTCAAATAAATGGTTGAGCTGGATGGTGACGAATAAATATTTTTTTAGATCAAAGAAATATTTTTATTGTCTTTAAAAAATGAATAATTAAAGCAAAAAAATGTTTTTCTAGTACTATTAAATATTCATTAGATTGAATAAATATGTTATTAACATTGTGTAGCAATTATTTGATAAGAGAAGTAAATTCTTTGATGTAAAATAATGTGATGCATCTTCAAAGAAACAATACATTAATACAAAAAAATTTGCATTGGTTCAAGTAAATTTGTTTTCCATTCCAATACCTGATTCCTTGTTTGTAATGAGCGAATTGTAAATTGAGAGAAATATTTCTTTGAAATGAGGAGATAATTTTTGGTAGGATTAAATAATTATTTGCTCCGAAGATGTGATTTACTGTTTAAAATGGTCAAGTAGTAAAGTGTATTGAGTAATAATGGATGCAAAGAACGATAATGTTGCCTATGATAAGTTAGAGATTTGTGTCAAAAAGATGTTACTGATATGAATAAACGTGTTTTGAAATTTAAGAAATATTTCTTAAATCCAAAGTAATATAAACTTCATGAATTGTTAGGAGTCAAGTATAAACGTTGTCATGGTTCTCTTAAATAACAAAAGAATTCTTACCTCGAACCTGCCATTTGTCATCCGATACATACATATATAAACATCATACAATTTCTTTCACACCATTCAGTCGCAGCCAATCATATTTTCTATCACAAATACACTTAAATATACAACTTCGCAAATATAAACCTAATAACTAAAATTTATATATAGGACGATACGCTTTCGTCGAATCACGCACACGCTCGCTTACAATCCTGAGACAAAAAATTTTGAACTTTCTTATATAGTGACTGCAAGAGTTATTCAGAGCTTGTGAGAGAAATGTGTTGTGACTAGAGGTTTTGAGCCTCACTCAAGTAAAATAAATCAACTATTTTTACAAATTATTCATAAAATATTTTTTTAAATTATTATGATTATTGATAAATATATAATATAATTATTAATTAATATTTAGTATACATTTTGATTATAACTATACGTATAAAGTTTAATGAAACTAAATTTTAAAATATATATATTCAAAAATTACATTAATATAAAAAAGAATCTTGTGTAAAAACATTTAAATAGAAATTCTTTTATTTTCTGTGTTGTATAGTTTCAAAATATAAATTATACAATTGTGAATTCCAAATTATTATTGTTCCTAAGAAATTTATGTAAAATCTAAATCTTGTGTAGATTTTTGAGATTTTATGTTATAAATTTATCAAGACTTTTGCTGTTTGAATTTTTGTAAAATCAATTGAATTTAAAAAACCTAAGTGAAAAATAAAAAAGTAATTATAATTTAATTAAGTTTTAAATGATATATTTGATATTGTTAATCAAAACGAATATTTCCTTTGAAGAGACTGATAAATCTTCAACCCTATGAAATATATTTCACATTTAAAAGTATGTATATGTATGTTTATATCAACTATGCCAAACAGTTGAATAGAAAAAAATGGATACTACGGTGGGACGAATATTTGTTTGGAATGATACATTTCAAGTTGATAATGAGAGCGAATGTTTCTTAGAACGGGAATGATAAATTTTCAATTCTATAGAAAATATGTTTCAAGTTTAAAAAAAATTTAATCATAACAACTACGCCAAACGTTTAAATGGAATAAACAAATTTTGTAAACGAAAAATACCACAGTTTTTCCGAAAAAATACTTCTTCCTTTTAAAAAAATGGTTTGTTTGGTCTAAATTATTCCATATTCATAATGCAAGCGAATATTTTCGAGGAGGAATCCAATAAACATTTAATTATATGAAATATGTTTCAAGTTTAAAAATATGTTATCATAACAAATATGGCAAACCTTTAAATTAAATAAACAAATTTTTTAAACGAAAAATATCTACAGTTTTTTTCAAAAAAATATTTCTTTCTTTTAAAAAATTGGTTTTTTTGGTTTAAATTATTTTATGTTGATAATGCAGGCGGATATTTCCTAGGAGTAATCTAATAAAGATTTAATTCTATAAAATATGTTGAAAGTTCAAAAAGATTGACAATTGTAACAATGATGCCAAACATTTATATAAAAGAAATTATTTATTTTAACTGAAAGTACTTGCAGTCATTTCAACAAAATATTGTTTTCTTTGAAATAAATGTTCTTTTTTTAATGAATTCTTCCATTCTACTGTTCACAAAAAACATTTATTTCAACTAAAGAAATATATATTTATGTAAACATAATATTTTATTCATAGAAAAAAACGTTACATTGATATACATTTATCAACTCTTTGAATCGAATAAATATCTTCCTAAATTAATTAATGAATGCCTCAATTAAATAAATATTTCCTTGATTCAAGAAAACCTAAAGCTTGATTCATCCATGGATAAATTATTTGGTTCAAATAGGTCTTGTTGAATTCAAAAAATAGGACTTATTGAATCAAATAAATATTTCTTTGAGTGCGTAAACAAGATTCAAATAAACTAGGTACTTAGTTTCAAAGAAATGAATTGGTTGAGTTAATTCGCTCACATTCACAAGCAAAGAAATATTTCTTTGTATTGAAGAAATGCCTATCAAATAAATTATTTCTTTGAATCAAAGCACGCGTTTCATGCTTCTAAAAAATATTTAATTGAATTGGGTAACGAATTGTTTGATACAAAGAAATGGAATCAATTAAATACATTTCTTTGGATCTAAGAATCTTTTTTCTCAGTGTTTGAAACGCGAGAATGCAAAGTGTACAATTCAAGTAAGAATTTGACCAGAACATCGTGTAAAACGAAAAGATTACACCTTTATAATCAAAATCGACGAGAAAAACTATAAAATTAGTAGCCTTGAATGCCTAGATTGTGTATAAGAATTTTGACATTTATTAGAGGAGACTACATTTTTTAGTTCAATAATATTATGTTCAAATAATTAACGTATTCTTAACAAGAGATATTAATTATTAAATAAATTTAATAGACGTGTGCATTCTGTCATGTCGAATGTTGCAAATTCGATTCGATTTTCCTTATTTGTTGGATCGGATTTTTTCGATTCAATCAGCCACCCGTCAAATGTTAAATAATCGACATCCGAAAAGCGTTCGATCGAATGTCGGATTTTCAAGATTCGACCGGCGCAGGATGTAGCTTGCAAGTTTTAATCACTTATTACACAATATACATACATTTAATAATTGTATTTTAATTTTATGTCATCATATTTGAGAAATAAAAAAATATGAATTAAATAAATTCTTTCGTTTAGACACTTTAATATTATATAATTTGAACCAATTTTCTGAAATTGTATATGTATTAATTTTATTAAATTTAAAATAAATGGTAAATAAATTTTTCGAATTATTATTATTAGTTTATCATACCGGAATCGTGAGTCGAAAGAATTTGTTTTTGTCTTATGCGATTTATGCATATAACTTTAAAAAATGTGTATTAGAATTGTTTGAAGAATCAGGCAACGTAATTTGTCTTTAATGAAATAACTAAAAAATTGAATTCTTTACGCCTGCAAACTTGAGACAAATAATTATACGCACAGGGACTATACACAGTTATATATTTTCAACAATTTTAATATTTTCAACTAACTCACTATACGGAAAATTCCATATTGCTATTGTGGCAATATTAGAGAGGTCGCAAGGTTATGTTGTCGTTGTCAACATGATGCGAAGAGTATCGTGGTCGGAAGTATACACGTAGCGCTTTAACAGCGCTTTACTTAATATAAAACGCTGTGTCGCTGTCAGAGCGACATACTCACGGTGTGCCCACTCCCATAGGCCAAGTGGCGAAAGAAAAATAGTGATTGCTACGTCCCCTAGTCGCCGCTAGTGTGTCATCGAAATGAACGCCGTGCGCGGTAGACATGTTGTCACTTGTCTGCATGTTGTAACTGATTAAAATTGATTGCGATTTCAAGTGATTTTAATGAACTTCGATCTTTAAAGTGCTAATACCTGGACTAATGTGCCAACAATCAGCAGTACTTTATTGTTTTCCCTCCAAATGAAAATAATTGTAATTGGTAAGTCACCAATAAATTTTGTTTTGAATCTAAAATAAAACTCATAAAGGCTTGGTTTCTCGTTTTGTTCATAAAAATTAATTACGTATTATATTGCAAAACGCGGTAAGAAAGTTTGCATTAAAAAGTATTTTCGTTCTTCAATTTTAAATCCGGATTCAAGTGTCGATAAAGATAAAACTCCAGTCCCATTCAAAGCTGATTTAAGCCATGTAAAATAACCTCAAATATAATAAAATCCTAATTTTTCCTTTTTCGCATGGGAAGGCGAAAATTTCGCGCCCTTCATTTCTGTATCTGAAGTGGAGGGGGGAGGGGTAGTTTTCGTGAAAATTAGTTCCTGCTACGTCCCCTAGATGTTGCTGATATAAATTCACTTGCCCCGCCACCATCTGTAAGTACCCCTTTGTAATACATGGGAGTGGGCACACCGTGGACATACTTCGCTACGATCGCGATACTCTGCATACGGATCTCAGCTATATAAGAATTAAAAAGTTATGACAACGATATATGCATTCACGTGTCGCGAATTATTATGTTTTTAGAAAACAGTATTGGCATAATGAGGCGAGATTTGAGGTTACACGAAAATTTACCTGCGCAGATAAACCTTACGTATCGACGCTGCAAAGCCACCGTGACGCTTTCGCAGCTCTACCGTATGGCTGTCTGAGCGATACAGTTTTTGTGGCTGCCGTAGAGATACGTATACTGCTACTAGAGCGGAACTGTATTGATACGATGGCTATTTTGAGAGTTTCGCTGTATTAGCTTTCTGATATCATTCTAATAGCGTTACATATACCTCACGTAGGATTTTGAAAAATTGATAAGTCTGTAGCGCTGTTACAGCAATATGGAGTTTTTCGTGTAAAGTTAGTGCTACACCATAAAACTTTACAACTGATTTAAGACATAAAAATTTAAATTTTGGAAATTTAAATAAACTTTACACAATAAAACTCTGTACATTCTAAGAGAAAACCCTACGGAACATAATTTAATCAATAATTTCTTAAGCACAATGAAATTGTTCACCTAACAATTGTACATTGAATTATGGAAATTATTTTTTGTACATTTAAATGAACTCTATTAAGATGTACGAGGAAACATTCTACACCCGATTAAATACTTTTTTATTACTTCAATTTCAAGGTCATGACAGACTTACCCGTTTCCTACCTTACTTTTTTAAACCAACTTTTGGCCACACAAAATAAGATATCAATTATGACCAGCATACAAATTTCAAACTAAGTTGCACACAATTTCTCAAATAATCAGTATTAGAAAACGTAGAGTTTGAAAAAGTATTATTAAAGAAAAATTCGAATTTAGCTGAAAGAAAAAATTCTAAATTATGACTTGTAAGTCAACCTGAAGTTTCAGGCAATCCATTATATCTGCCTTAAGAATACAAAATAAAGACTTAAGAGCTCATGTCAGATGTAAAATCTTGTACACTCGAGATTCCCTTATACGAGCGCTTCATGGTTCCCTACAACGAGCAGCTCATTAAGCCCTCTTCCCCCATTACTATGTGGTAAAGCACTTTCGAATTTAAAGCAGTAACGCGCATAACAATAAGTAGGGTATGGAGGGGTTTCTTCTCGCGCTCGTTGGACAGAACACTTTGATGCCCAAGCTTCTTGTTGGAGGGATTCTCGAGTGTATTTGAAAGTCCTACCATTTACTTTGCTGAATAGGGCGAAGAAGGCATCCGAAAAAGAATAAAACCAAAATTTGAAGTCAGTTAATATCTTTCATTTATTTTCTTCATTCGAAAATTCTACATTATTATCTTATTCCTTCAGAAAACCTTAAAATTCACCATTTTGGAACAATTCAAACACCACGAAAATATTTCCTCGCTTTTCTGGAATATGCATTTACAAATTTTTTAATGCAAATTTTCGAACAATTCTAAATTTAGCAAAACTTTTTTAATTCATAATTCTCTATTATTCTTCACTATCAAAAACTATAAATACAACAAATTTGGTAACATTTTTTAACCAATAGGAATTTTTCTAATAAAAAATGTGAACAGAAGATATTAACTGATTTAAAAAATTTTTATTCTTACCTTTTTCGTATGCCAAACCCAGAATCTGTTGACCCTTAGCTCAAACGATTCAATTAATAATGGTCAACTTCCATACCTGTGTATCATTAGAATACAACCCCTTTAAAAATCTTGAGTTGAACAACATTTGTCTAAATGAGCTTTTTAATTGTTATTACTAGTTATTATATATATTCTTATAAACAAATATTAAAAATTTGTTAAATTTTGATTAACAAATCCAACTGACTAACTCAGGCTCTGAATGAGTCACATAAGACTGGAAAAAAAATTCTTTCGACTATGACGATATAAAATTAAAATACAATTATAAAATGTATGTATATTATGTAGTGTCTGATCTTAAAAATGTAAGTACGTCTAACCATCAACTCATTCGCTGATACTTGTTTTTGATTCGAATGATCTAAAATTAATAATTTCTAGGTTAGAGTACGTATATATATGTGTTTGCATCACTGTGACGTCACGCGAACTTTGGGATATACTCAGCTGTTTCCGGAATGACTTCGGTTTATTCAAAAAATATATATATTTCAACCATTAATTTCTAATTTCCGGGACATCGAAAAATTATTTAAAAATATATTAACCAATATATATTATTTATAAATCATAAATATCATTTTAAAATCATTTTTTATATTGCCAGTCCAGATATTCGTATGCTTCTAAAAATCCATTCGTGTTACACTAAATCTAATTGTTCATAGCAATGTCATTTAAAACCGAGGTTAACTGTGTACCAAAAAGGAAAAAAAGCATTAATTTTCAGAACTTATTTTACAAGGAAACTGATGAGTAAAAAGTTTTTTCAAATAGAACGTTCCTGATGTTTTAAAAACAAATCATTGCATAAAGATAATAATGTAATATAACTATTTGACCCATATCGTTTTGAGTGAATTTTTAATTTGGCATAATCTGTGTGTATTTTTTATTCCTAATCGCACAAATACTATAAGGTCTATTTAACAAATAAACTTGCCTGATTCAAGTAAAATTAAATTTATTTAAGTAGTTCCTCTTAGGACCTAGTAAATAAAACTTTGATCAAATCAACTTCTTTGTTGGATAATATGCTTAAGTGGCAGTTCTTCCTTCTTTTTCATTTTGGAAAAAGTCTCGAAATTTTATATTCGAAATTTATATTAAAAGTGTTTGCCTATTTTATAACGATCTAAGTGCTTCTGTAATGGTGTTGAAATTTCAATTTTGATTAATTACAGCTTGTAGCAGAGATGAAGGTATAGATAAAGGTAAAGATAAAGGTGAAGATGAAGGTAAAGATAAAGGTAAAGGTAAAGCTCCTGCAGAGTCAAGCTATGTATATTCACCACCTGCAGGTAGAAGGGGTATTCCATACCTACCTGATACAAATCCTGAAAACCCAGGTTATTTGGATGCTTATGTCCAAGAGCAAATGGATAAAAAGTGCCTAGACCTAAACCTACAGTCTATCGGTACTTATCACAAAGACCATACGACTACTTATGATCCAAGCCTTATGGCTGCTTGGGATCAAGAGCAAATTGATGCTATGTACTCAAACCCTATGGGTACTTATCACCACGGCCAAATTGATTATCATCACCAGAGCGAAACCGATCTTCAGCAGCGAAGTTATATGGATCCTCCAGACGCAACCAATATAGATGATTTAACGGATATTGTCCAATTTTCTAAACCGATTAGGACCAGGGCAAACCAATCGCCTCGTACTGACCTATTCCACGATGGATCCCATACAGCACGTCCAGATTGCTCAGTGTATCAAAGTCCTGATGTCCAGGAGCAAACGTCTTTTCTCGATACATCCAAACTTAACACGAAGAAGCTTTCTAGAAATCCGCGTAGACGAAGAGAACATCGGGACAAATGATCCTAAATAGGTCAATAACATACCGGGCGGATTCAAGAAAATGAATACTTCATCCCACGTTTATTTGAACTCTGAATCCAACTTAGTTTACACTTGAATAAATTGAAATTAATATGCTACTTTCCATATTCAATTAGTCATTTTCAACCAAAAATCAGCAAAAAATAATTGTTATTGCGTCAACAAAACTAGTTCACTGATTTCAGTTGATCTAAATTTTGACAGATTCATATTTAGAGAAACATAATTATATTTTATTTGCTTGATCTGAATAAATATATCATTTATTTGAATGTTGCATTTATTATTTAATAATTTAACGATATTAATGTGAACAGAGAAATATGGCTTCCAGAAAATGTTGCTTTCATAGGCATTTGGAAATAAAGTAGTATTTTATAATTCTTTTTTTGGAAATAAATAGTATTGTTACGTCACAACTACGTAAATACCTACTTTGATCTAAGGTTTCTCGTTTTAAGTTAGGATCAAGTTATCTTCGCTTAGGGATGAGGATAAGTCAGTAAAGAACACAATGATTAGTAAAGTAAGACAAATTGAATTTATTTGAATAATAAGGTTAATCAGTATTATAAAATTATGAAGTTGATTACAATAATCTAAATATCAAATCAATGCATATAAATATGGCACAGGCAATTGGTAAAAATATCAAATGAGAGAGAAAGAACGGGAGAGAGAGATTTTGTACCTTATGAGTTCTTTGAGTTTCCTTAAGTAATCCTCACAGGTGTGACTGCGATGGAGTTAATATCCCACATCTGTGACAAGGACACAACAACTATTCTTCTTGACACTGACTAAAATCCTTTCAAGTATACACTGGAAAAAAAAACGCCAGGTTATACGGAAAATCCCGCTGCATTGACGGGAAGGAGCAACGGTGCGTTTACAACGTTAGGTTAACGTGCTACCAGCGCCAATGTAACGTTGGAAACTCACGTTAATCCAGCTACGTCAGCTCCGTCAATTCACCGAGAATGTTAACACTAAAACGCCATGTGATTTGAAAAAATTACATAATGACGCAATTTCATATACATAATGAAATTGGCTCTCTTTAGTAGCTTCCCTAAATTTTTCCTCAGACCTAGCCTGTGCCTATGCTACTTTCAAATACGTCGCGGGTCGTGACGGCTCCTCCCATAGTTCGAGTGCGGGGGTGAAGCATGCGCGATCGAATCTTCGGAAGAAGAGTACATTGCTTTTAATTTGCAGGATTTGAAATTTAGTTACAAAAACTTTCATGTTAACAGTTTTTTATATAACTGGCATATATTTTTTGTTGACATAATTTGAGTTTGACGTAGGTTACATTTGTTTGATGCAAAACTTTCATTGTATTTTTAGTTAATAATTCATGTTTGAATATATGAAGAATAAAGGAATTCTTTTCCTTAATAACTTATGTATAGTTGTAGAACAAAAACAATAGAGTAAGGTACTTCATCTAATATCTTCATTTGTATTTCCTATTTCTTAACGGGTTTCGGCAGTTCGCAGCTAAATGACCGCGTTCGAAACACTTTTCGCATGCATTTCTCCACTTTTTCAGGATTGTTTTATCATTATTATCGATGATTTAAAATATTTTTGTATTTTCCATTGAGGAAGACTATGATAATTCGTCTGAAAAAGTATACTGCTTAGGAAGCATTTCCAACATTTCAGTTGCTGCATTTTACTTTGCAGACTTTTCTCGTTTAAAAATTATACAGCAGTACCTTTCAATAGGTCTCCCCTATTGAAAATTCTGATGTAAGAAACGTCGTAGGAAACTTCGTAAGAAAGGTCATAGGAAACTATGTGAGAAAATGCGTCAGAAACAATGTATGAAACCGCGTAAGAAACATCGTGAGAAACATCGACAGAAACTACACAGGAAACTACGTCGGAAATTGGGATAGTAAACTATGTAATTTCTTATGTAGTTTCCGACGTCGGATCCTGCGTCTTTTCTTACGCAGTTTCTCACGCCGTTTCCTACGTCCATTAAAATGTTTTATTTATTATATATGCCTAATATTTATGAGAAATAGTTCTTGCTATTCATTTTAAATGAAAGACTTATATATTTTTTTGAACATTTATTTGACACTTTCCAGAGAGATAATGAAATATACAGAATTAATGTAACTGCTGCTAATCAAACAATTTAATAAGCTTTCTTAATCAAACATGAGAATATCTATGGAACGATATAATTTTAGTCGAAGAAATAAATTATCTGACCTAAGGCGCAACAAACACATGTGCTTTGACGCTAGGAAGCCTCTTTCGAAATCGATCTGTTCATTACAGTTTTGAAGATAACATAGTTGACGTTATTTATTCGTAATAATGGTAATGAGAAATCGTCGTTCAAAGTTGAAGTATCAGAATATGGAAGGCGAAAATTGGTTTTAACGATTACAGATACCTATTAGTTTGGCCCATAATTTAAAAAAAAAAAAAGTTTTCTGGAGTAAATATTGAACTTAAAAAAATTTTAATTAACAATTCACAATTCATAATTTTCATTTTCTGTCTTAATAATGGTTTAAGTTAGGAACAGCACAGACATATTCAATGTCGTTAAACGTCATATGCATGCACATTTTCAGAATATCATTCGTTAAAACGGATGATTGTTCCTCGGATATTTCAATTATTCTTTGTAGCATGTCGCATACATTGGTGTAAGCCTTTGTTGTACGTAGTTTTTGAATAATTGTATATTCTGTCTGAGTTCCCGAGTGTACTATAAAATTATGGATTTTTACATACAATCCGTTATTGTAATTGGGCATAAGAGTTATCAGAACGTTTATTACTTTTTGTTGATGACGTTTATAAGCAGCCGTTTTTTACAATTTTTTCAAACAAGAAACTTTGTTCAGGGAGGTGCAATTTTTGTCACCATGATGCATTGACAACAATTGGCATTGGCAACAAACTCGTGTAATTGTTTATCAGCACGATCTAATTCTTGAATGCTAAGTTTATCTTTGTTTAATATGTAAAACGCCTCTACAAACAACATCCAAAGCATCAGAAGGTGATTTGGCAATATATTTTGAAGAATTATAATGCTATAAAATATTGTCCAGTTTTTCCACTCACGAGCTTTCCAAAATTCTTTTTCCGAAAGCGATCAAATTAATATCACAATTTGATGAAGTGCATTAATATTAGCCATATGTGTGTCAATTTGTGAAACAATATATTTAGGTAACAATCCAGCTTAATTTTTATTGCCAAACAACGTTGTAGCAAATTGTTATCTTTGCCAAACCACAGAACAGCTAGAATCAATTCTTTACTTCTTACATGATATTCTACCTCATTCAGCATCAAAAAGATAGGCAAAATAGAGTAAGCTGAACTTTTAAATAAAGGTGCTCCATTGGTATTGAACACTGTTGAAGCGTAGCTGTGTCTGTCAGACTCATTCAAACTATTTACGAATTCTCTATACCTTTTACCATCATAAATATCCGAAATGGAGTCTTTTTCATGAACTCTTCGATTCACAACATAATTATAATTTTTGCTGTTCGTTTCAATTAATTTAGATATTGGAGACGCAACGTCCACCATGACAAAAAAATCCTTGTAAGAGTAATCTTTAAAATCAATTTTCACCTTGCATATTTTACATTTCAAAAAGGTGGCCTTCCGTTCAAATCTGTGTAAGTATGTGCCGCACTTTGGACATCCCAAGGCAAAGTATCGCTTTTAAAATCTAAGCGATCGCTTGTTTTTTAAGCGATATCCCTTTTTTTCGAAGCAACAACTCTTATCTATAGCCTCGTCGCTTTTTACTTCAAGCGATTTCGCTTAGTCTCAAGCGTTCATCGCTTTTTACCTCAAGCGATTTCGCTTAGCCACAAGCGCCATCGCTTTTTACCTCAAACCATGTCGCTTCAGGCACAAGCCTCGTCGCTTTTCACCCTAAGCGATATCTTATTAGCGAGAGACATCGCTTTTAAAGCGATATTCCTAGTCATAAAAGCGCAGTCGCGTATCCCAAAGAAAAATATCGCTTTTAAAATGTAAGCGATCAATTGTTTTTCAAGCGTCATCCCTTTTTTTCAAAGCGACAACTCTTATCTATAGCGTCGTCGCTTTCTACTTCAAGCGATTTCGCTTAGTCACAAGCATCATCGCTTTTTAACCAAACCGATGTCGCTTAGTCACAAGCGCCATCGCTTAATTTGAGATGAAAATTTCTAAAGATCAAAAAGTGTTCGAAGGATTTATAGTTTCGACGAAGACAATTGCGCTCTAGCTGCGAGTGACCTCACACTTGAATGTTAAGGGCAAGCTCAAGAGGCTTGCAGCTAATCACCTGCAAGCTAATCTTCTTCACACGAGATTGTGCTTTTATGACTAGGAATATTGCTTTAAAAGCGATGTCGCATGCTAATAAGATATCTCTTAGGGTGAAAAGCGAGGAGGCCTGTGCCTGAAGCGACATGGTTTGGGGTAAAAAGCGATGGGTCTTGTTGTCGCTTTGAAAAAAAGGGATATCGCTTGAAAAACAAGCGATCGCTTACATTTTAAAAGCGATATTTTTCTTTGAGATACGCGACTTCGCTTTTATGACTAGGAATATCGCTTTAAAAGCGATGTCGCTCGCTAATAAGATATCACTTTGGGTGAAAAGCGACGAGGCTTGTGCCTGAAGCGACATGGTTTGGGGTAAAAAGCGATGGGTCTTGTTGTCGCTTTGAAAAAAAGGGATATCGCTTGAAAAACAAGCGATCGCTTACATTTTAAAAGCGATACTTTGCCTTGGGTATATACGTAAATGTTTATATCATTTACATTGCCCGTTTTTTTAACACAATAGGGCTGAAGTTTCGGACGTATATTCTAACGAAATTTTTTTTTTTCTTTATCGACTTATAATGTCTGAACTTTAAGAACAATAGGTGTAAAATCCGTCCTACGTTTTTAAATGTAGTATCTTTTTCAAAAACACAAAAACTGACCCGAAATTAATTGATTTTGAGTTAGACGGTAAATTATCGACCAACACTAAAAACTTCTGAAATTTTTCACATGCCCCACCCGAATGGTGATAACAAAAGCTTCTCAAAAAGATTTAAAAAAAAAATTCACTTGTCGGAAGACATAATCGCTTTTAAAATGTAAGCGATCGCTTGTTATTCAAGCGTTATCCCTATTTTTCAAAGCGACAACTCTTATATATAGAATCGTCGCTTTTTAATTCAAGAGATTTCGCTTAGTCACAAGCGTCATCGATTTTTACCTCAAACCATGTCGCTTCAGGCACAAGCCTCGTCGCTTTTCACACAAACTGATATCTTATTAGCGAGCGACATCGCTTTTAAAGCGATATTCTTAGTCATAAAAGCGCAGTCGCGTATCCCAAACAAAAATATCGCTTTTAAAATGTAAGCGATCGCTTGTTTTTCAAGCGTTATCCCTATTTTTCAAAGCGACAACTCTTATATATAGAATCGTCGCTTTTTAATTCAAGAGATTTCGCTTAGTCACAAGCGTCATCGATTTTTACCTCAAACCATGTCGCTTCAGGCACAAGCCTCGTCGCTTTTCACACAAACTGATATCTTATTAGCGAGCGACATCGCTTTTAAAGCGATATTCTTAGTCATAAAAGCGCAGTCGCGTATCCCAAACAAAAATATCGCTTTTAAAATGTAAGCGATCGCTTGTTTTTCAAGCGTTATCCCTATTTTTCAAAGCGACAACTCTTATATATAGAATCGTCGCTTTTTACTTCAAGAGATTTCGCTTAGTCACAAGCGTCATCGATTTTTACCTCAAACCATGTCGTTTCAGGCACAAGCCTCGTCGCTTTTCATCCAAAGAGATATCTTATTAGCGAGCGACATCGCTTTTAATGCAATATTCCTAGTCATAAAAGCGCAGTCGCGTATGAGGAAGATTAGCTTGCAGGTGATTAGCTGCAAGCCTCTTGAGCTTGCCCTTAACATTCATGTGTGAGGTCACTGGCAGCTAGAGGGCAATTGTCTGCATCAACACTATAAATTCTTCAAACACTTTTTAATCTTTAGAAATTTGCATCTAGAATTAAAATTGCTCTAAAAAATGAATCGGACATCGTTACTGAATGATTTATACACTTAATTCGATACTGATAGCAATGTTTTGTTTATTATACATAACAATGTGGATTTACACTTAATTTCTTTCATAAACATCGCTTTTCGAGAGATCTTATACTCAAGCAATCGCTTCAGCTAGATCTTTAACATAGCAATCGCAATGTAAGTGATTTTTTTTTTTTTTTGCTTTTACAATTAAGCGATCGCTTGGGTAATAGATCTCTTAAAAGGAGCGAATTCGTCCACAGGCGATCGCTTTTCACGAGATCTCTTACCCAAGCGATCGCCTGACTAAGGGATTTACAAAGCGATCGCTTGTGAACGAAGTCGCTCCTTTTAAGAGATCTCTTGTCCAGAGATGCTTTGCCATGGGTCAATCAAGAGTTGTGTAAACCGTGAATCGCAAGATTCATTCCACCAGCTATATCTATTCACACAGGAACGAATGAAAGTAATCTACGCCTTGGGCACACATAAAATATTTTTAATTTAAAAAACCTGTTGAATTTTCAGCATATTGATGTTCCAAGTTATTATATTTAATAATCAAAATCAATTAAAAACATACAAAACACAATTACAGTTTATTTTAGTACTCTAAATCCAAAATAGTGGATTCCACTTATAAACTAGTGATTTTCAATATTCATCGTACAGCATTCGTGTTTGATCGTGTTTTGTCGGTTCGTCACGAAGCTTTCGTACATGCTCCGCAGCCCAAGGCAAAGTATCGCTTTTGAAATGTAAGCGATCGCTTGTTTTTCAAGCGATATCCCTTTTTTTCGAAGCGACAACTCTTATCTATAGCGTCGTCGCTTTTTACTTCAAGCGATTTCGCTTGGTCGCAAGCGTCATCGCTTTTTACCTCAAGCGATGTCGCTCAGCCACAAGCTCCATTGCTTTTTACCTCAAACCGTGTCGCTTCAGGCACAATCCTCGTCGCGTTTCATCCTAAGCGATATCTTATTAGCGAGCGACATCGCTTTTAAAGCGATATTCCTAGTCATATAAGCGTAGTCGCGTATGAGGAAGATTAGCTTGCAGGTAAGTGAATGCGTGTTTAGTGAGCAGTGAGATTAAACACGTCAAGTATTAAAACGAATAATAAATGGCATCGTTGATTGCCGAAAATTTAATGGGATTCAAACTAGAGTTCTTGATTAATCGATTCGAAAGTAAGAAAGAAAATATTATTATCTCGGGAATCGAAAAATGGTTACATGTTGACCAACAGCATGTCATGATTTTAGGGTAATAACATTGAAATTTTGCACGAGCAGCCAGCCACAGTAAAAATCGGTTGTTATTTTAGGCCAAAAGCAGGCTACATGGAAGCCCGATACTGCGCCCATAAAAATATACATTTTACTCGGTAGGCAGCATTGAATAAAGGCGAATTTGCTAGGCAATCGCGCGGGCTTGATTCAAGTCCGCATCGGAGTCAAATTGAGCCGAAACGGGTTACGTGCAGACCCGTCGTTTTTCCAGTGAAGATACTTTTTGATAATATTGCAATTTTTAAAAGTATTTATGAATGTATATACATTTCAAACTTTATTTTCATTGAACTTCATACATAGTTATAATAAAAATGTATTCTAAATATCAATTAGTAATTATATTATATATACAAACATCCAAAAATCATAATAATTAATCAATTATAATGATTATAAAAAATATTTTATGAATAATTTATTTATTTTTAATTGACGGAAGAGCCAAGTGGCCTGCATACAGGCGACAACACTAGGCGCAGGGGGAACATCTAGTACGCTTGAGAATCTCAGGCTGCGGTTACATACGAGGGGTTGAGAACATTCCTCTGCATACCATAGGAGTAGAGCATAAGAGTTAGAATCACCGAATTTTATTTTAAAGCAAGCCCTTTAACTCACCTCCCTCCCAAAGCGAGTCTTTCAAGTATAGGTCTAGGTTCTCATTAGGACGATTATAGGACTACGCGTGATAAATTTAGATACTCATTTTAATCAATTTGCTATGCTCTAATGTAAGTCAAAATTAAGATCTTATGTAAACTTTAGGTAGATTTGTAGGTTAAGGTAGATTTGTTGAAATAGGGCAATCCCTCTATTTTCCCGTATCTTGTGTATAAAATAAATAATCTGCAACAAATATTTGTAAAAAGGGATTGCGAGTAAATCGATAGTTTAAAATTGAATCTTGTATCAGATAACACGAAGTTTCTCATTACTCCTCCCGTGGCAACTTTAAGAATAGAATAATGTAGCATAAGAGAAAAATAAAATAAGTTACATTGGCGCCCAACGTGGGGCCATGATGAGTAGAAAAGAGAAATACGAAATAGGATACAAAAGGAAAAGGAATGAAGGATTTGGACATATTTTTGTCTCTTAATAAAGAAATAAAAGGTAGGAAGAAAACAGAAAGAAGGAAGGAGAAGTTTTAGTTATACAGATTAAAGACAACAGGATATAATTAGCACCTGCATAGGCCTGAAAAAATGAGTCGTCGAAGGCTACGATCATTAAAGCCAGAGGACAATATTTTAAGAAATGATCTCGCAGAGGACAATATACAAGAATATAAGCTGGACCAAACTATAGTGGAAGCTCTGGAATCTCTGCAGAGGAGGATAATGGAGAGGATGAATGCTGAGGAAAGGAGAAGAGAGGAGTGTAGAGAATCAGAAAAAGATTTGAACATCAAATATACAGGGTGAGGCACATAAAGTGTTACAGAGCGACCTACAACACAAGATCATTCTAGTCACACAAAGTATGAAAATAGTCGAAAAATCACTTTCATGTCTCTTTATTTCTTACGGTACCCATGACAATACACATCGATAGGGTATTGTTGACATCGGCAGAAAGTAAGCGATTAGCTTAGTAGCGATTAGCTGACCGCTTCTGTCGCTTGAATATAGTGTAACAAACATGAGTCAAACGTCGACCAATTGTCAATGAAAAGAATCTTTCATCGACACAAGTTCCATCCGTGTCGTCTATCATTACATCAGGATTTGTACGGCAATGATTTCCTAAAACGCGTCAATTTCTATAATTGGATTCGTAGAAAAATGCGCGCAGGTGTTTCATTTCTGAGTCACGTGCTTTTTTCTGATGAAGCCAACTTCGCAAATACGGGAAATGTGAATATGCTTCATATGGATTATTGGGCAAATGAGAATCCTCGATGGATGAAAACTATACATTTTAAACTTCCGTGGTCCGTTAATTGTTGATGCGGCATTGTCGGCGATCACGTCATTGGTCCATATTTTTTTTAAGGTCACTTGACTGGGCAAGTTTACGCAAACTTTCTGCAAAACGTACTGCATCAATTAATGGAAAACGTGCCCTTGCACGTTTGCATGAATATGTGGATGCAACACGACTTTTTATGGGGTTAGACGGTCTTTCCATCAGCTAATTAACAAGTGTTTACAAGTCGAGGGTCATCACTACGAGCATCTTCTATAGGTAGACCCAAACCAAGGTTAGTGGATCCTTTGTAAGTGATTATTGTGATATGTTTCGATTTTTCGACTAGTTTTATACTTTGCGTGACAAGAATGACCTTGCTTACATGCGCAAGAAAAAGAACTACGTCCAGTAATGTTACCGAGTAAAAGTATTCAGAAAATAGCTAGACACTTCGAAGAAATAAAATACGCAATCATCGGACATGGAATCACACACATGGGCAGTCTCGTGGAACTGCTGAAAAACTTTGACAGGATCGGCCTCAGTAACGCAGACAAAGGAGAAACGAGAGATGGAAGAATGCGAGAGGAAATTTACTACAATCAACAAATAAATCGATCTCAAGAGCAGCAATCTTGGAGGTCACAACAGCAGATGAGCCCGCGAGAAAACTACCTAGATCGAATGTAAAGAAATCAAGGGCAAGGTCCGAGCGGGAACCAAGGAACCAACAAGAGACAGATAGGCGTGGCAGAAGAAATCATAATACAAAACAACATGCTGCAACAGCCCAGGAAAGAACTCCTGGAAGAATCTGGGGAAACAGGAATGAGAAAGCGCACCAACTGTTACATGGCAAACATCTTAATAGGAGGAATCCTCACAACAGCGCTGATAGATACAGGAGCCGAAGTCACGTGCCTATTGGAAGAGTACGACACTACCGATTAATGAAATAACCCTAGTGGGACCCATGGGAGGAAAAGCAATTCGATTAAGGAGGCAAAACTATCCAGACCATGCATAATAGGAGTTGACATACTAGACGGATTTAGAAGTCAAATGGACCTGGCCAGTAAAACTATATCATTCCGACTCCTTGTGGGAAGACCATCCATCAGGATCATGAACGAGGAAATCATTAAACCACCTGAAAACAAGACACACGCAATAAATTCCATCAGAAACTTGGGAAAGGATGCAGTAGTGAGCAAAGAGGAAATACAAATGAAAATAGAAGAAACAAATCTGATTAACTCTAACGAAAAGAAGCAGCTCGAAGACCTCCTCTAGAAGCATAAATCTGTATTCAGGAAGACACCTGGCAGACTTACAACATATCAACACAGACTGCAGGTGGAAGAAAATCAAACCTTCATCGGGCGGAGTTACCCAGTGCCCATGGTCTACCGCGATAAAGTGGAAGAAGAAATAAAGAGAATTTTGTAGATGGGAATAGTCCAGCGATTATGCAGTTCAAATATCAAATCAATAGTACCTGCAGTTAAAAATGATATCACAGTAAGATTATGTCTAGATGCCAGAAAATTAAACGAAATCCTTCTAGAAGATTGGAAATGTCCAGAACCTGCAGAGATCCTATTTCAAAAGTGTAAAGGAATTAAGGTTATGTCAAGTCTCGATATGACCAGCAGTTTCTGGCAAGTGCCACTCGAAGAAAACTTAAAGCAATATATAGCATTCCAACATCGAGGAAAAAGTTATGAATTCAACATTGTACTATTCGGCCTGAAAGCTAGCACTGCAGCATTAGTGAGAGGACTACGCAAAGCATTGCAAAGAGCCGGTGAACCACATAATTTCGTTCGTGGATGATACCCTCGTGACATCGGAATCTTTACAACAACATCTTGAGCATATGGAGGATCTTCTGATACTATTGGAATAGAATAATTTAACTTTTGACCTAATCAAATCAAACTTCTTCAAGAAAGAGATGAAATTTCTAGGTTTTATTCTAACAACAGAAGAAATCAAACCAGACCCAGACAAAGTACAAGGGATCACCAACTGTCCAACGCGAGAAAATGTCAAGCAACTGAGATGCTTCCTAGGACTAGTACACTTCTACTCAAAATTTAGTAACAAACATGCCGAAGAAACAGTACCTTTACTAAATTTGATAAAAAAGGGAGTGCCATGGAAATGGGATGAAGATATGCAAGGTTTTTTCAACATAGTTTAAGAGCTGTTTAACAATACTATAACTCTATACTTCCCGGATCCAAAGAAATCATACCAGTTTGAAACAGACGCAAGCAATTATGCATTAGACGCGATTTTATAGGCAAAAAAATGATATACAGGAAAAGAAAATAATTACACTATCCAGCAGAACCCTCAACGGTCCTGAATTAACAAATTCCACCACCGCGAAGGAGCTCCTCGCGATCGTGTTTAAAATTAAATCTTGTATCAGATAACACGACGTTTCTGATTTCTCCTCCCGTGGTAACTTTAAGAATATAATAAAGTAGCATAAGAGAAAAATAATAGTATGTTATGCGCTGAGGCACATAATGAGAGTTATTACGCAACGAGCGAAAATGCTGGCAGGAGATTGAAGCCCAGGCGAGATCAGTCCTGCGCGCATTTTAAGCGAATCTCGTGATTATCTGAATTTTGTACATTGGCGCATATACTATTTTATGTGACTTCGGCGCATTTACGAGTTTTTCTGCGCTCACTCGAATCCAACTAGTATTCGAAAAATCTTCCAATCAAATCTTCGGTAATAGAAAATTACACATTTTGACACGAGATGCAATCAATACATGAGTGGTTCGGAGAGAACGATATGTAGGTTAGATTGTAATAAGGTCCAACATCATTGTATTGCATTTATTATTGTACAATAAATGTTACAAATGACGTCGATGTATTGGCAATCGTTTCGGATTTGAGTCGTTAAATTGGTATAACATTCGCAGTTCTATATGTCGCAACCAGTCACCGTATTGTAATAGACGCATGCGCAGTTCAATATTAACATTATGCTTGGCTGTATCGTAGTAGGTGCATGCGCAGTTCAATTTTTACATTATTCTCCTCTGCATCGTAATATACAACAATACACTACTCTCAACAGTCGCATAAAATCGCGTAAATGCGCCGGAGTCACATAAAAACGTTTGACTTAAAAACACAGCAAGTTTTCAATAACGATTCGATTTAAATAAGTGATCCTATTTAAAATTCTGTCGTAAGAAACGACGTGGGAAACTACATCAGAAACGAAGTCAGAAACCATGTATAGTAGTCAGGTACGTAGGAACCGACGTGACGCCGGAAATCAGGATAGGAAACGACGTAATTTCCTCCGTAGTTTCCTACTTCTTTTTCTACGTAGTTTTTTACGTACTTTCCTACATTGTTTGCAAAACCTTTTTCTTACATTTGTTAATCTAATATTTATGGAAAATATTATCTTATCAAAACATCAATTTTTCAAAAACGATGCGATTTTATTGAATGACGCTATTCGAAATTTCGACATGAGAAACGACGTAAAAAGTTACATAAAAAAGACGTAGGAAACTACATAGGAAACCACGTTAAAAACGATGCAGTTAGCTACTTTTAAAAAGGACGAAGGAAACTACATATGAAACGAAGTTAGAAACGAAGTAGTTAGCTACTACGTAAGAACCGACGTTACATCGATCATTGACATTTTTTCAATAACAAATTTTGAAACATTGTCTAACGTATTTGTTGCATTTTCCTAACATTTTATTAGCTGTATACACCAAAAGTCAAGAGTTTGCTGTGCGGTTTTCGTATTGTACTTCGTAGGTGAACCGAGCTTCAATTTAATTTTACTCTTGTACTTATATTACGATTTCACTTTTTACTTATTTATACATTAGAGTCTTCCAATAAAATATATCACAAATACAGAAAAATAAATTTTTTGCCCATTCTTCAAATAATAAGGAAGACCCCCTGTCTCTATCAACTTAGTCATGTCAAGTCTTCCCTAAATAAAAAAAACTTTGGTCATCAAGCAACTTTCATTCTTTTTTTAATTGAATCCAAGTTACTTTTTCCTATTTTGTCAAATTTTGTGAGACCTACTTTTGACAAACTAAGGCCTATGATATCAAACTTGAAAATTTCCTTTTAACAAAATAAATACAATTTTTTTTATGAATGTAATGAACACTAGAATATAAATTTTTCATCATGGCAAAGTGCAACTTTCACTGATTTAAAAAACTTAATTATTTTAGTAACACCAAGATCGTCTACAATTTAGAGGTTCATTTGTTTTACTTCATATCACGTTAACGTAATTGGAACGCATCTCGTTCATCAGAGTTAATTTATTCATATACATAAAATTAAGCAAGATAATTACGAACAAGCGTATTACTTTTTTATATTCACGATCAGTTTATTTCTCTTTGGACAAGGCCTTATTGAATTTGGTTTCCCACGTCTTTCTCTACGTAGTTTTTCACGTATTTTTCTACATTGTGTGCAAAACCTCTTTTTTACATTTATTAATCTAATATTCATGGAAAATAATTCTTATTATTTGAAATGGAAGGATATTATATTGTTTAAAAATTATTCATATGAAAACAAAGAACAGATTATTATTATTATCATTACATATACAATTCAGGTTTATAAGTATTAAATTTATAAATGCAAAAAAGAAGCTTTGAAACGATCCGATAAAACTACATTAGAAAATCCGTCGTTTCCTATCCCAATTTCCAAGATAGTTTTCTATATAGTTTCCTACATGGTTTCTTACGTTGTTTCTTATGTATTCTTCGACGTAGTTTTCAATATAATTTTGTATGTCTCTTCTTAGGCTAACATTTCAATAGGGGAAGGCTTATTTTCACGAAAAAAATATTCTTCACAACTTGACCGTGCCCAATGTTCAAAAATAAATAATTTAACGCTAAATATAGATATTTTAAAACATTTTTATTTTGAAGAAAAAATTATTTTTTTTTAATACCGGCATTGAAGAATCAATTTTAATATATGCGTTGCAGTTGTAAAGAATGTGAAGAAAGTCGACACACTTTCTAGACTTTGTTGCCCTGTTCTACTCTCCCCCCTACTCTCTAGTTAGAAAGCGATGTATGTTGCTTAGGGCGTAAGGCCCTTTTCGTCAGTCTTTTTCCTACCATTGACCACGATATTACAGAAATAAAGAAGTCTTGGATCAAGTTCAGGCATAAACATTAATCATGGTGTTTATTTCATTCGTACCCTGTTACAAATTGTCGATCCTGCCAGGATTGCGGTAAACGATTTGGAGGAGGATTCTCCATGATTGCAGTTAAGGATATCTTCAGAATCCACGGATACTACTTCTTTAACTTTGGAAAAGACTCCGAAGGAACTTCTACGGATTTTCTCGTAAAATCAAGCCGTTCAAGTAAACGACAAGGCTATCACAGGACGCATCAGCAGTGTGACGTGAGCGACCACACCCACTTAGAACGTCAGCACCACTGAATTCAAGCGGGAATAAAAGTAAGCATTTTATAAATTGAGTGACAAAATATATATAAATAAATTTTGAAAATTATTGTAAAGTATTCTTGGATAAAGAATATTGATAGGCTTGCGTCCGTGAGTACGATGTGGTGCTCCACGCCCTATGCTTCCTCTAATAAAAATAAAAAAACCTAACTCTATCCTTTATAGAAAGCTTGTAGCAGCTTGCATAAAGTGAAGAGTTTTAATACAAATCACAAGAATTCCAACGGGAAACGCGGTACCATTATACCCGAGACATTCGACAAATTTAAGCTGGCTTTTAACGCGTATAGGGAAAACTTATCTACAAAATACGACACACAATCGGAAAGTGACAGTTCGAGGCACGGAATCCACAATTGGTACAGAACTACAAATATGAGTGAAAACTTAGTTTAAAACATGGTCATCGTATCGAGGATATTGTGCAACTAGGGAACAGAATAGACATTTCAGCAAAAGTAGAAACCGACGTTGGGGAGAACGCCATAACTTCTGATAGTGAAGACGTCGACGGAATAGAATCGGAAAATCGTGGGATCATACTAAACATAGGAGGAAATGCACAAAACAGAACAAATATTGCGGACGAATCACAAGACACTGCGAAACAGCGAACTCAACTCACAGTGTCCAGGAACATCACTTTTGGTACCATCCCCATCATGGAAATAATTAGGACAAAACGAACTCTAACCGGACATGACGATATTGGTGTAGAGGATTTTATGCGCTCAGTAGAAAAAGCCGAAGAAAAATGTTTTCAGCCTGCCTTACTTCTAGACTTTATTCTAGGGGAAAAGATTACGCAAAATGCAGAAAGAGCATCAGGTACCTAGAAATAAAGCGTTTCTCCAAACTTTTCGATGCTTTGAGAAAAAATTTAAACCTCACTGGATCAGTGTGGCCCTTAGATCCAAACTAGAAAGCTGTAGACAATGACACACAGAAACAGTGCAAAATTTTAATGGACGTTTTAGACAAGCCGTAAACGAATTAAAATACGCAGTACAATCAGAACACTTTAATGGTCCACGTCCCTTAACACAAAAACCTATGAGAATGCACCCTCGTGTGTTGACTCGTAGTGGTATAACCTAAACAAAATCTTTCCATGCTCCATTAGCTTCTGGTAACAGACCATTTCAACCAGTAATACCTAATTCGAACATGCCTCTCCGAGAGAGAACTCAGATGGCGTGTCACAAATGTGGCAAACTAGGAGACATCGTGACACAGTGCTATGCTAAAGCACAAAATTTTCGATTATGACAGTTCCAAAATCGACCACCACAAAATCCAGCGAGAAACATTCAGGAAATCGAAGACCAAGGGAACGACAGGAGTTATTTAGAATTACAAGAAATAAGCTACGAAGAAATAGACGAACAATTAAACTACGAGGAAACTGCAGTATTTCAAACATTTGCGGAAGATTATTATCAATCAGAGGTAAACACTCAAACGGAGTAACGTATAGTTTGCTGGTCGATTCTGGAGCAACAATCAACATCATCAAAAGGAATGACGTACCAAAGGAAGTCAGAGCATTTACTATAATAAAATATTTTGTTATGGCAAAAGACAAAAATTAATCCTATGACGCCACTTATATTGACTACTTTGGCAAGAAACATCTCTTTCACATAGTAGACAACAATCTAGCAAAATTAGATGCGGTCAAAAATTTGAAGCAACCCAGAAACGTAACGTTAACTCAATCATTCTTAGGATTAGCTGGTTATTACAGGAAATTTATACGCAATTTTTCCAGTATAGCCAAACCTCTGACTGAATTAACAAAAACGTTACAGCTTTTAAATGGAATCCTCATTGCGAAGAAAGTTTCATACTTTAAAAACAAAAACTTTGTGAAGTCCCAGTTTTGAGATACCCCGATTACTCAGAGGAGTTTTTATTAACAAACGATGCGAGCAATAAGGTTTTAGGAGAAATGCTGTCCCAGGAAGGCCACCCGTGCTGTTATATTTCAAGAATTTTAAATGAAGCGGAACAAAATTATAGCACATCTGAAAAGGAACTTTTAGCCATCGTTTGGAAAAAAAATTCAAAATTCAAACCGATCACCAAGGATTAACATGGTTAAACAATGTCAAAGATCTCTCATCCAGATTACTAAGATGGAGATTGCGACTCGAAGAATATGAATATGAAGTCCAGTATGTTTAATTCTCGCCAGGGAGGAAGAATAACTGCAGACGATCTCATATCCGACGAGGAAGACTTACCAGATGATCAAGAAAGGCTCCAGCGAGACTATCTTGAATGGCAAAAAGATAAAACATTCACCAGGGAAGTCAAAAAACCAAATGCTTATGGGAAACTCTGGAAAATAATCACAAAATCTGAACTTGGAGAGTAACATGAAGGATCATGGTTAAAATTACTCAGCCTCTAATTGCGAAGTTTCCTGTATAAAAAAATAATAATAGTAAGACTTCAATTTCCTGATCCAATGACCACACCCTCAGAACAACTCAAAATACAAGAGATAATAGGGTTCCTATGTCACCAGTACCCAGCATTGAATTTTCACATTTGCTGTACGGCCAGGAGAGAATTAACAAACGACGAAAAAATAACAATATTAACTGAAGATTTGGGTAAAAGAAAGATCTTTGCATGTTTTGTTCCACATCAGTTAAATGCACCACCTCAGAAGACCAAAAAAGTCAACGAATTTTTGATGAAAAACAGATTTGTGTCATGGACTACCCTCCGTATTCGCTTGATCTATCACCGTGTGACTATTTTCTGTTCCCAAAACTAAAAACTGCAATGAAAGGAGCTTTTTACGATGACGTCCCAACCATTCAATCTGCTGTGACACAGGTGCTAAGAGAACATCCCAAAAACCGAGTTTAAAAAGTCTGTGGATAAATTGGTTGATCGTTCCAAACGTTGTATTGAGTCTAATGGAACCTATTTTAAATAAATAATAACTTTTAAAGATAATATAATGCATGGGAGTGAAACCCGCTATGGAAGGGGAGAAACACGTCCATGCAAATGTGGGGGAATTACGCAGCCAATTAAAAATCACCCAGAAAACCATGAGAGTGAAGCCCGCTTTGGGAGGGGAGAAACACGTCCATGTAAATGTGGGGGAATCACGCAGTCAATTAAAAATCCCCCAGAAAACAGTTGATCTCGCGGTTCAGAAGAGTCATAGCAGCTTGTGAAATGACATTTAGTCTAAAGCCAAGGAAATTAATGCTAAATACTCCAATGAGGCACCAGAGGCGATCAAGTTATGAAATTACAAGATCAAATTTACTGCTTAATACATAGTAATACAAAGTTTTGCAATTTCAGCACCTAATCGCTTCAGATGTATAAAAATTTCATTTTAGAATGTATTCTGGCAAAGGGGTCAGGAGGGCAGCGGGAGCACTGAAAGGCTCCATACAAAAGTGGGGGATCGCATGCATTTACCGCCATGTTTGTTTCCAGTAATTTACCATTGGGTTTCACCCCCATGATATAATGTGTATCTTATTCTATATCCAAAAAATTCGGTTATTTTTGGGACACACTGTGTAATTACCCACGTAATTCCTAGTTCACAAAGAATTCAAAATACTCACATGTCCCTGATACCTAAACACGAGTATTTTTTCACGAGTAAAACTGCATATGTACCAACCGATCGAGAAACACTGAACAAATGCCAATCTTCAGCGGAATATAAAATTTGCAACCGGAATCAACCTAACTACAAGCTAGCAGACACGAACAACTGCGACGCTAGCATAATAAAAAGACATCGAGACTCTGCGACTTGTAATTTTTCACCCATTAGACTAAATAGCAAAAGTTACATACCAACTAAGAATGGTTACATATTGTTACTGAATAACAAGAGAGGGGGAGGGTCTTCTTCCTAGAAATTCCTTCTGGGGTGATGATTAAACCACTTACTCGTTGCTCATGTATTACAAATAGAAGAACGGGGGCTGTTAAAATCCAATCTGGAACCACTGATATTCCAAAATCCTCATTGATAATCCAAAATATTGAGAGCTCACGACTGGTACACCCCGGTACTCTGACGAACTTGGGGTGTGTTATAAAATTTGTCTCGACTGAACAATTGGAGGTGAAGACAAATACTGAGAACGGGTTGATGAATACTGACTGACGAACGAAGGTTTGAAGAAAACTGAGTGCAATTTTCGAATAAGCAACTAGTTTTATAGACCTTCATCTGGGCCGAAATCCCCTCAATTAATCGATATTATTAGTGATGAAGAACCCTTTGACTCATTTTCCTAAACATTTTTAGTTAACGCTGGCCTATTGTTTGGCGCGTGGCTGATTTCATCCCTTCCTGTGGTCAGATTCTCCATGTTCCTGGTTTCTCACTCCTCTTTTTCCCTTTTACAACATGTTTACGTTTACACATCTAGTGCTTCCGCATATTGCACAATTATGGATTCATTCATTGACGTAAAAAATTATTACCATTATTAACATAGTAGAGATGGTCACAGGACGTGACAAATTTTATTTACAAATCAGAATAAATCGTCTCCTTTTTACGATTCTAACGAGGATGATTACTTTTTTATGTATAAACTACAATTAGTCTATGTCTCCACCGCACTACCCACAAGCTCATGCTTTCTTCCTCTATCAATGGGGTCGTGACTGTTGATAGGGGAAAAAACCCAGAAGGAAGAAAGAGAATCGGTTCTCCGATTCTGGGGGTAAAGAATCGATTCTCAAGAAAATCAAACAGTTACTATCTCTATTGATATAGTGTTGTCAAATCTCCTCTAAATAAAAAGAACTTTGGTCACTACGCAACTTTTTTTGTATTTAATCCAAGTTAATTTTTTTGCAGGTAATCTCCGAACATATTGCTCGAGCATCGTCCATGGAAATAATAATTTTACCATTTTTACAATCATAATCTACTCATTAAATCACAATGTGTTTCTCATGAAATATATCAATAACTGAAACATAAACATTTTACTAATTATATCGTTAAAAACAGGAAAAATTATATTTCATAAAAAACTTCGAACGTACAAAAATTACTAATGGGTAAAAAACTACTAACTTAAGAGAAAACCAAGTTTTCAATAACGGTGCTATTTTAATAAATGACCCCATATAAAATTCTGACGTAAGAAACGACGTTAGAAATCATGTAGTCAGATACGTAGGAACCGACGTGACGCCGGAAATCGGGATAGGAAACGACATAATTTCCTCCATAGTTTCCTACGGTTTTTCGACGTAGTTTCCCACGTACTTTCCTACATTATTTCCCACATTGTTTGCAAAACTTTTCCTTCACATTTATTAATCTAATATTTACGGAAAATAATATTTTAACAAAACATCAATTTTTAAAAAGCGGTGCGATTTTATTAAATGACCCTATTCAAAATTCTGACATAAGAAACGACGTAAAAAATTAAAAAGTCAAAAGTTAAAGTGCTATGTCTTTCTGTCACGTATTTTACTATTTCTTGGCTGGATAAAAAGAGGCAAATTCTGTTGTTGGAGACTCTAGATGCGAATCTAATGACGATTTGTCGATAATTTCACCGATAGCTGCAACATATTCTTTTGGTTCGAAGCCGTCGGCTGCTTCAATTAGAATTCCTAGATCTTTTCTTGGGAAAATATTGGATGTAGCTGAAGAGTAAGATTTCTTGGGATTTCACTGTCACTTCCCCCGAACTGATATGTTTTCTGCTGATTATTATTATTACTTACGACATGCACGAGACGATTGACACTTCACGTTAGACACAACCTTACGCGTTAGCTGTCGAACCAGTTAAGAATGAAACACATCATGCAAATGACTGTCACGGCTGGCCTTGCAGTACCCTATTCGAAAAACCCAATTTTTCAGTACATTTTCGATTGTTCGGACAAAAGGTCAATAAGTTCAATAAGCAAAATTATCGCATTTTGGGTTCAGAAAATGCAAACGTCATCATTGAGAAGCCGATGCACCCACAACGAGTGACTGTTTGGTGCGAATTTTGGCACGGTGGCATTATTGGGCCATTTTCTTTGAGAATAAGAAGGAGCCGCCATTACGGTCAATGGCGAGCGTCACCGTGCCATGCTCAACGAATTTTTGATTCCAGAAATTGAAGAAGATGACATGGACGACATTTGGTTATGGATAAGTGTTACACTATCCATTCAGAGACGATTGAGGCCTTGAAAAACGAAATCAAAGTTGCCATTCATGGGATTGAAGACGAAGCAATCGAAAATGTAACGAAACATTGGGTTGATCGAATGGGGTACTTAATTAGTTATTAAAATGAAGTAGTCTGGTTTAGTTAAATTAACACACTTGCTTTCTACTTGTTATAAAAACTCGATTTTGACACTGATAACATTATATATATAGCAGTCATTTTTGTGGAATTGCGTATTCAAAATCTTTAATCAATATATTCCAAAGTCTAATGGATTGATTAAATTGAGATTTAGCTCGAGGAATGTAGATATGACCATCCAGTTTCCTTGTAAAATTTTTCTTTTCCATCTGGCAGATTTTTATGCATTAAAAGATAACGATTTATGAGTTGAATATAATCAACTTTTCTGAAAACAGAATAAATAATTAAATATCATCTCTATTAAATATTTATATAGACAAAAAAAATCAATTATTTGGAAATAATGTCAGTATACAGGGGCTCGAATTTTCAACCTTTTACCTCGCACGCTGATACTCAATTAACCATAACTTCTACAAAAGTTATCCAAATTAATTTTTTATGGAGGTCTTAGAAATTTTTTTTCATCAGATTTACGCTGAAAGCAATGGTTTTAGATAAAAAACATTAATTTTCTTTCCAAAATTATGTTTAAAAAAAGCTTGACTTTTTCCCTTTAAAATGAGCCATGGTCGGAAGTGAAACAAAAAAAAATTAGTGGAGATATATAACACTTCTTGCGCGCGGGTTCTGCGTCGCAGTGCAGCTAGGCACCACGATCACGACGTACCGTCCATTGGGAACTTATTTAATTGTAATTTGTATAATTTGTTCGTAAAACTGTTATTTTTGTCTGGTATGAAATTAAAAATAAAAATTAATTTGTAATTCGGGGTGATTTTTTAGTGTGAGTCCCGTCGCTCTCACATCGAAAATTGAGTCAAATAATTTGGTTATTACAGTGTATGTGCACTTCTCTTTCTTCTTTGCCTCACAGTTTTTTTCGGGAAAACATCACATTCTAATGATGACGAATATTTTCTCAACATGAGAGTTAATTCAGCAGAGGGAATGAAAGAGTGATATTTTTGTGTACCAGGCACTGTGTTTGCTGATGCAAATCTACTCTCAAGTTATTGAGCTGTGATAGCGTGATTTTCTTTGGGACTAAAGAATACTAAAGTTTCAACTAAAGTTTTCTTTGCCCATTGGTACAATGCATCAGCAGTCAAAATCGGATCTTTAGATGACGCTTGTAGGCTAGCACGCGCTGCGAGTCTTTTTAAATTTCCCCCAATACCATCACAAGGGCCTTTTCCGTGCGCCGTTGCATGGAAATGCCACTCGGCTGGAATACCAAAATCCATTTCATGGTGGAGTAAATTGATGAAGATATTATTATCGGTGAAATAATTTATAACGATTATAATTATTTGGTTAAAAAATGCAGTTTTTAGTCGATTATTTGTAGTCGACTAGAAACCGTACATTCTGAATTTGAAGCATGGGCGCTTGCGAGGCAGAAGCCACGTGCAAGGAGTGTTATATATTTCCACCAATTTCTTTCGCCCCACTTTCGACCATGGCTCATTTTAAAGGGAAGAAATGAAACTTTTTTTTAAACATAATTTTGGGAATAAAATTAACGGCCGCACTTGCAGAAAAACTCAAAAATATGTTTAAAATTAAAAAATGAAGTTTAAATAATTCTTTTTATCTAGAACCATTGCTTTTGGCGTAAAGCTGATGGAAAAACGTTTCCAAGACCTCCATAAAAAATTAATTTGGATAACTTTTGTAGAAATTATGGTTAATTGAGTATCAGTATGCGCGGTAAAAGGTTGAAAATTCGAGCCCCTGTATACTGACAACCCGTCGTACTAGAGACGTTCTCTTAGGGGAATTAAAAGAGGCTTACTAGGACAATAATTTCGCGGACTTTCAAGGAAATCGGAGACAAAAAGTTTTTAGGCGGGTACACTTGATGAATTTTGCCTCATATTGTAATAGTACATTATTTACCTAAGCAGTTAAGTTGACCTTTTCGAAGATGCAGAATTTTTTAATTAAAACGAGAAATTTGCATATTATTAAAAAATTTGTGGATGAAAATTGGTAGAACTCATTTAAGTAAGGAATATCTCGCATATTTAAGATAAAAAGTGTTTTTTTGAATCCAAACGAAAAATATACATTTTATTAAAAAAAGTTTCGATGGAAAGTATACTTTATTCAAGCAAACAATGCTGCATTATAATTTTTTTCCATATGTCGCATATTCACAAACAGAGTATGAGCGTACAGAAATTACTAATAAGTATAAAAACCTTTATCTTAAGGGGGTCTCCTCATCAGTGGCTCATAAAAAAGGTGGTTTTTTAGGATTTTTTCAAATGATCTTTTGCGTATCTTTGAACATATATTTATTCGACAATAAAAAGTTTATTCAATGTCAAAATAAATAAAAATGGCGGATTTATAAACAATCTCGCGCAGCAGCTCGCCGCGGACAACTCAAACTCCGTGAAAAATTCAGCCCGTAATTTTTACCTGAAACAAAAAATTAAAAGACTTCCTTATTCGGAAGGCTTTTTTGCACAGTATAGTCTATTATGGTGATTGAATGTTGAAATTTGAATATTTTAGTCATTTTTTATAAAGTACTCGATTTTTCGGCCTTTTTTAGCAGTAAGTGCGTTAATAACATTGTAAAAAGAGATTTTTTAATACATTTTTTAACTCTGTCTGTGCACAATTAAGTTATCTAAAAAACAGTGTTTTACTTGTATACATAGCTTTCATAGTTTTTTTGTAATCGTGCACGGAATTTCAAAAAACACCAGTGTTGCCAGATGTCTGAGTCGCTTTCCCCCTAGATTAGTTCCTATTTTCCAATTAAAAAAAAAAAAATTCCACTAGATCCTGAAATTTTTTTTTTAATAGTAATATTCTTATATGTACATGATAAATTTTTCTTTTTTCAACATTTAAACGCTCTGTATATATTGTTTTTCAAGAAAAAAAAAGAATTTCAAAGGGATTTTTGAAGAAATTCGAGAACGCTCGCTTTTGGTAGCTGTGCCGACCTGACGTTTAATGACGCGCGTTTTTAAAATTAGGAATTTATTTCGAAACAGTAAATAATGAGAAATTATATTGATTAATATTTAATCGCTGCTAATATCTTTAAAAGTGTTGATATAATCAAAGAATATTATAAATATGGTTCTTTTTTCAAGAAATTTTATTGACTATTTAAAGGAAAGAACAGTTATAATTTACTTGTGCTTTGGTCATTTTTGTAACATGTGTTTGCATGTGTACATAAAAAAAAAACCACTAAATTTTCTCACTAAAGAATTTCTCCCCCTAAATTTCCCACTGAGGCACCAAAAATCCCCTAAATCTAGTGGAAAACCCCCTAATCTGGCAACACTGAAAAACATGGTTTTCATAAAATGGGCTTTAATGTTTTTCGAAGGAAAAAAATCAAATCAAAAGAAACTTACAGACATGAGATGTTAATCAGCTATACCCG
This sequence comes from Diplolepis rosae, assembly GCA_030998225.1. NCBI lineage: Eukaryota > Metazoa > Arthropoda > Insecta > Hymenoptera > Diplolepididae > Diplolepis > Diplolepis rosae. The sequence goes on from JAPYXD010000082.1 coordinate 829,752, forward strand.
GTCAGTACAAGAATATTTTCAGATAATAATTCTAACGATTGAAGCAACAGAAAAAAAATCGATTTTTTGAAGCTGACTGATGAGGAGACCCCTTTAACAAAACACCACTTTTTCAAAAACGGTGCGATTTTAATAAATGACCCTATTTAAAATTTTGACCTAAGACAAGACGTAGAAGGCTACATAATTTGAATTAATTTTTTCTTGGCGTAACTATAATGATTAGAAGTGGAAAGATTAAAGCAAATGTATAACTTTTTATGAATAAAAAGAAAAAAAATTTTAATACTGACAAACATGTTCAGTCGTAGAAATAAAATGACGGAATTCTAGCAAATGTTGGAACTATTTTTGGTTTATATAACGACAACGCAGTTTCCTGAATCACATCTTTTATATTTGTGGTAGAACTGAGAGAATGTATTTCGTCAACGTTGCAAACATAAAAATTTATATACGGAAAAAATAAGTACTTGGAAATTTACTTGACGTTCCTCAACTTTTGTACATAGAAAATTTTTCCGAAGATCCTATGTACTTTTTATGAAGAAGCTTAGATCAAATCAAATTATCAAAAGAGTTGCTATGAAAAATAATATGCATTACTCGAAACAGAACGCAACGAATTGAACGAGTGTGAAGTTTTGCTGTCCTGGTTATAGCGACTACGTTATTCTAGCCATGGAAATTTAGCGTTTCAAGTTCTGATAGCGAGGTTTAAGAGTTGAGGACAATTTCAACGACATTAACTAGTCTCCACAACCAGGTATTCAAAATATGGCTACCATGGTTACAAATCATGTTTCTGTAACCATGGGCCAATTAGCAATAACAAGTCTTCCTCGTTTCAGCCACTATTTTTTTCCAACTAGATTTTCCCTAGTCACTATGACCAGGTACTGTTTTTCTCTGTGTATTATTGAAAATTCAAACTGGATTTCTTCACATTAATATGTGACATACAAAAAAAACGTCAAGATAGAAAACTATTTGCCTAAATGAGGTCAATAAATTCTCAGTAGAACATTTAAAGTCTTATATACATTTGAACATATAGACATAAACATATAGACATTTAAAGACATATAAAGTTTATGCTTTGATTTTTAAATATTGAAAATTAAAAATTCCATTTTTTAACCAAAATATCTGAGATACAAATTAAGCGTTAAAATTGAAAGTTGGTTTGCTTCACCCTTAACGGGCAGACGTCTGTGATCGATCATAAGAGACACACGGGGTGTTCTCCACCCCAGGCTCTTTGAATGTTGATTACAATTAGATTATTTCACTAATTGAATTGAAAAAAAACATGAAATATACTTTGAACCTCCAAAAATAAGATGCAAATTGTCCAATTAAAAAATTTTGATTCTGAAGTGTCAAAAAAAATTCTTGAAAAAAAGAATTTTGAACAAAAAAATGAGATCAAAATTTGGCTGAAGTGTCTACCACCCCAGGTGTCGGTTAAGGGTTAAAAACAGTCCACGATTCTTTTTCCTTTTTTAGATACTTGTAATAAAATAGATTTTTTTTAGTCATGTAAATTACTAGAAAGTTACAGAAATGTATACAGAAAATAGAGCGCGAAGCGCGAGTGTCATGATGAGAATGTGTTCCTTAAGGCTGATAGAGCCTTAAGTAAATTGAATTTCCTTTTTCATTTAAAATTAATGAAAAATTTAATACTTTTGGAAAAACGCAATTCACATCTACAATATTAAAAAAATTGACTTGAGCTTCAGCACAAATTACAAGAAATAAACTTATCTGTATGCGAAGAATATAAGATCGAGCGCGGAGCGCGAGATCCAAACAGAACGGAGTGCAACGATCGAATCGTGCGCTTAACCCAGGTGCGAATTGACCGTCGGCCCACGGTCGGGCCAATTGGTAGACCGTCAGGTCGAACTTTGTTTGCTACTGGTCGGGCCAACCAGCTAAATGATAACGGTCAACCGTCTTTAGTTTCTCAACGTCGGCCCGACATTTGGTCCCATAGATGGGCCATCTATTAAGATGATGCCAGCCCAACCTTGGGCAAAAATGTAAGGCCGACTTTGATTTTGAAAGGTTGGTACTACATTGGCAAGAAACGTCCGATCAAGCTTGTAACCAATAGTAGGGCCACTCTTGGGAACCAATGGTCGAGCCAACCAGAAAAATAATAATAAACTGACCTTAAGGTAGTTATCACCTACGAAAATTAGACCTCAGGCAAAAAGAGATAATTTTGCTATTTTGGAAGAGAAAAGATTATTTTCTATGAAAAAAATTGGAAATACAGAAAAACAATTTTATTAATCAATTTTATTTTTTACCCAATTTTTTTTCTTATCGCTTTTCGCCAAATTTTAAAAAATTATGCGATTTTAATAAATTACAAATCACTTTTTCGAGAAAAAGATTCCCTACAGCTTAACCATTTCCAATTTTCGAAAATGAATAAATTATTATCAAATTCAGCAATTTCTTTATAAAAATTTCGTTTTGGAAAATGTTTTTTTAAGAGTTTCAGCCATTACAGAATTTATTTTTGAAAATCAGAAACGGTGAAATCTTTTCTCTGAAAAAATAGCAAAATTATCTCTTTTTGCCTGAGGTCTAATTTTCGTGGGTGATAACTGCCTTAACTGCTAACCGTTGGCTTGGCAATACTGCCTTGCAAATGAAAAATACGTATTCAGGCAAACTAATATTTATTCATAGAATTTATTACATAATTCTAATATCAATATAATTTATTACATAATTTATTACATAATTTATTACATAATTTTATTATCAACATACTAATTACATTCGATTTTTTCGACCACCTTCACGGTCGCGAGCTCGTGCCAGCCAAGTGCTCAGTTGTGACAAAATATCACTCTCCGAAGAGTTATGAAAATAACCCAACAGCACAACTGCAAAGTGTTAAGAAAAAGGTAAGTGTCATTGTTGTAAATGTCCTATCTTGAAGAATTTTATTTCATGTAACCCAAGTGAGTACTTTTGTAGACAAAAAAACTATTATCAAAAATAGGGTGGGCCGAGAATATCAAATTTTGTCTAATGAAATCCCGATCATTTTTTTAAGTAATGAAACATTAATTTGTCACCAAAATATATCGTAAACAAAGATATTTCAATTTTCTCAACCAAATAAGAGCAAATTTGAACACTAAAACAAAATATTTGGAAGTGAAATTAAATTAAATATGTTAGCTATCAATTACAATGTCCTGCATAGATTTCGGCACATGACTAATGAAAATAGATTTTGATAGGTTTTTTCACGGACTATATAAAGCAGTATATATAAATTTTTTAATCCGACTTTTATATTTGATATTTTATTTATTTATCTAGAAGGTTTAGGTCTATAAAACGACTGCCTTTTCCGACAGTAAAAAGATCGAAACTTTTTTACAATTGTTTGTTATCTATAACTTCAATAACAGGGCTGAACGTTTTTCGTAAGATGCTTTTTTAGACTTTGCGACATTCTTCATTGGATATCTTTCAATAATTTGTAAAGAAAACAGTTTTTAAATTTTTATCTAAATATATTTTAAATTTAGAGGATTAAAGGATTGAAAATTATTGCCTTCACAGACAGTTTTGCATTTCATTTTTGCATTTGGTTAAAATTTCGTTTGCAATTGTTTTTTATCAAGCCCCTCAATATTCAGGCTCCTCATTTTTCGTAAGAAGCTTAGTTTGAGTTTTGGATTTAATTTTTCCATTTTGTGTTATTTTCAAGTTCAAATTTGGGGAACTTTCATTCAGAATAGAATGTTAACCAAATATTCCCAAATTCGGGATAGGTTTAGAAGTTTTTAGAAAAGTTTATAATTAATAAATTCTAAGATAAATAAAAATGAATCTGAATCTCACCTCGCATTGTCTTGTAAGTCAATGTGTTTTTGAACGGTAAATTGTTCTTTCCTTTTCCGCTTGCGCTGAAACCTTCTTGTATTTCTTTGCCAATCAATGTTTTTAAGATGTTAGGGATGGCTTCCTTGATGTTGGACGATCGGCGTGTGGCAACCGTCATTAATGTTTTCTGAAACAGAACATAAACTACTTTAGTGACATAAATTCTTATTTTTTGAATGAGAAATATGGCCTGCTGAGAGTTAAGAAATAGTGAATCAACGTTTAAAAATGAGAAAAAATGAGTTAATAATTCTGATTTAATAAGTCATATACTTGCCAGTGCTTCTATTTGCTCCGGATTCTTTGACGCGATGTTATCGAAAGATATGAATTCCTGAATGTCTTTTATTGGTAATTCTATTTGAAGAGTTTCCATATGCTTGGTTGTATCAATCAGTAGAGGCGCGTTTGTATTTTGTTCTATTGCACCTTCTAGAAGACCAATCCTTTTTTTCACCTTTCTGATTATTCTTCGTTTAAAAGAATGAGCATTTTGGATCAAGGCTGCTTGTATGGTTTTAATCATTGTCACGATATCCATGCTGTTGTCTAAGTTTCTCCTTTTATTCCGTGAACTATGAATACGCTCCTCTGCAGCTGGCTGTTCTACAACATGTATCTCCTCTTCGATCACATTATTCTCGACTAATATAAGTTCAACTTCTATTTCATTTTCAGGATTAGATTCTTCGAAAAAGTTATTTTCGCCATTTTCTTGTATTTCGTCCTCATCTGTTTTTTGTTCTTCTGAATTCTTGTCCTCGTCAGTCTCCTTTTCAGAGAGCGTTTCGACATCGATCACTGTAATTTAATAGGTTTATTAATTGTACGTTAAAATTATAAATTGATGCATAAACAGTCATTAAAGATCATTAGTTTAAAATCAATAATTCAATTTCCAATTATTACTTTGCGATTTTTGAACTACTTCAATTTATATCACTACAAAGTTCCAATATATAATCAAAATAATGTTCTATAGCTTATACAAATATTTGAATTTTTCAAATCCATGGCTGCATTAAATAGCATTTATATTTAAGATATTTTCCCATGGAATTTGTCAAAAATATAAACATATGAAAATTTGGAAAATAAAGTTTTTGGAAGATTCCTGAGAGCGTGCGTAACGATGACCATATCTATTGTATCTAATCGTATTAATTGTAATTTTTAAGTGTTTCAATGTGCTACTTTTGCAAATTGTATTAAGGTTGAACTGGACCGAAAAAACAGACTTTGTAAACAAATTTTTTTTGCCAATTTGTAGTTTACCCAGGTGTTTTAAGACATTTTTTACAAAGTCTAATTTTTCAGTCCAGTTAAACCTTAATTTTGTTATTCTTATTTATTATATTGTAATTTTCAACTCACTCTCATAAGCAATTATAACATACCTGAGGTCAGATCAGAAGTTGAATCAACTTTTTGGCGCTTTGAATGCGTTCTGTTTTCTTCGGACATTTTTAGGACTGAGAAAATCTGAAATCAAGTGTTAGTTTCAGTGCAAGAAAATAAGCAAACTAAACTTAGTATTTTTCCACAACCTAATGCGAAAGGCAAATAAAGTTATCATTCATAAAACTGATAAAATACTGCACAAAATATAATACAGATAGGCACTTTTGCAAAAATCGTTTATCCTGACTCAGGGGGTCTCAAAAGCAACCCAATAAAAAAATGTCAAAAAATACCAGACATGTGAAAAGCCCTTGTGAATGGCAACTTATCAATGCAACTTTAAAACTTACGTTAACTATATAAATGAACCGCGTAAACTTCCCAAATCTCACGAAGAAACTGTAGCTGCAATGGAACTAATCAAGACTAAATAAAAATAACAATATACAGTGCAATATAGAAATCAAATCTATTCATATATTATGATATTGAATTACTTACTTACATTAATCTTTCTAGAAAAAAATAAAAGAAATCCGCATTCACAGCAGTCGAGAGTTTAATTCAGAACAAAGATTTCACATTTCAGGGGAGAAGATATTGCTGATCATTTACTGGCTGCCAGCGAAGTACACCATTACGGTTTTCAAAAAGTTTAGCTTAATCCCAAGATAAAAACAATCCTGCTTTGTAAGTATAGACACATTTTCACATAAAGAAAATTAAGTCAGTGTTTTGATCACCTAAAAATTATCATATGTTATTAACCTAAATTTAAGGAAGCATTGTTTCTTTCTTTTGTTTCGATATACACAGTTTTGTTTGAATCAAAGAATTTGGTTTTACAATATAATGTATCGAAATGAAAGAGGGTCGAGTTCCACGAGTTTGGTGTTTAAATACTAATTGGCTGTAAAAATACCATTTGGTATGAAGAACTGCCCTTGCAATTCTGATTTTTTTTTATGAAATAAAATAAAAGCCGCTATTTAAAAAAAAAATATTTTTATACAATATAAAAATTGTAACTTTTTCTGAACGACGCATTTCATTACGTTCGGGAGCTAACAATACAATATACTATCTTTGTTTAGGTATATGAACAAATATATTCATTTAGAAATATAAAGAAGGTTAAAGAATTATCGCTTCGAAAAGTAGCAGCTAGTTTTAGCTTTATGACATTTTTGCACACAATTTAAAATCATTTTGTTTAGTATTTGTATTGATAAAAGTTATGATAGATTTCAATTTAGTGGAACTGATTACTTCAGAAATGTGGTTAATGAAATATTTCAGAATATGGAACATCCGCAGCAGGATCGACGAGAACAGACGCATGCTGTTGTGCAATTCGTTCAAGAAAAACAGAGTGGAAAAAATATCGTTGACCTGATTCCCTTAAATTGGCTAAACGAGAATGGAAACTCTTGTTCCTACCCGAAGACAAAGCAATATAAACATCTTGAGAAGTGGGTTCGCCAATGCAAAAATCCGGAAGCCTCTTGGCTTCAGGAGCAACAAATATTTATAATCAAAAAGTGTGGTAGATATTCAGGCTGACTGATAATCAACGAACTGTCTTAAAAATAATGTAAGCATATTATCCAAATCACGTTATTGAACACAATTCCCTTTATTTTATATCATCTTATGAAAAAGGATTAAAACGCCTAGAGCGATATTTGAGGACTCTAGATCCTGGCAGCACAACTGCAACAGAAGGATTGTCTAACGAGGATGCTCTAACAAAGCAATACGTGTCCAATATTCTCCGACGAAAAACAACTGCAGATGCAAGTCAAAGTGGTAAATTTAATAAGGATATAGCAAACACTTTTTGAATAAATAGAAGTTTTCGGATGCTAGCTTCTGACATTGAAGTAATCTAAGGTCTGCGCCCTACCACACGGTCAACTTGTGCAGAGAGTACACTTATAATAATGATTTTTTATAAAGAAATTAATTGATTCTATTTTTTATTGAGTAGATAGGTGATATATTTTTTAAAACTGAGAATTTAGCTTTTTAATAAAATTAAAATAAAAAACAGTAATATTAGGCTTTGAGCAAAAACTTATTTTACTAAATATTCAGAAATAATTAATTATCATATTCGAATGAAAATCTTTAATTATTTAAGAAGTTCATTACCATAAAATTCCCGGTGGTAAATTATTCTATGAATGCAATATTTTTTAGTACAACAGGAAAAGTGTAATAATAAAAGAAGAAAGGAGAGCAATAACAAACAAGGTACTGTTATTGGTAGCATTGGAGTTTACACTATTCTTTAAATTACAAATTACAAAATACTTATACTTAATTAAAAATAATCCAATAGTTTGAAGCATTGATGATAATTTTTATTGCAGAATCTGCTGAAATTAAGGCAGCCTTAATGCAGTACTATGAGACTACAATGGTGGAAATAGAAAAGGTACAAGAAAGCATTGAGTATGACTTAGAGCTGATACTACAAGAGACTGAAACTAAACTCCTTTTGAACTTGGGTCGCCCACTAGGAAAAGGGCTGAGCGAAGACCTGCGGAAATTGAAAATCACTTTTCCCATAGTAGATCACACCATTTTTGAAATTTTTGATAGTGCTTTGGCGACAAATTCTGTTAAAACGATGGCTTTGCTAAGCTGAAAACGTGTTATACGAGATAATCAAAAAACAGTATAAACTTTGTCTGGTTATATAACATGCTTAACCTAATGCTCATTTTTTATGTGGTGTTAAAAATTAAAAATGTATTTAGTTCATATTTTTCAACTACTTGAGAACTCGCTATCGCAAAGAATTTTCCGTCATTCACTTTAGAATTTATTTTTTGCAGAAGAACGCAATGCGATCATATGGAAGGACAAAAGATAAGGTTGTGGAAGTTGTGCGAGCAATTTTACCAAAAATTATTGGCCAACAAGTTCAACTTCTTTACTCTGGGGAGGGGAAAAGAAACAGTAGCCTACCAGCTAAAAGAAATTTTAGCGCAACCAACACATTTGCATGTATGAGTGGTAAGATAATTTCCAACTATAATATACGATCATGCCTAAATTGCAACCGTTCTATACTCCGAATTTGCTATGTGCATGTCAGGTACCATAATAGGTCCCAGTTTTAATAACCTTCTAAAAATTCTTAAGCACCTACAGAATCTTCTATGATCTTCCAGGATCTTCCAAAATCTACAAAAGACTATCAAAATTTTCAAAAATTTCTGTACAATCTTCAAACCTCAATGAGTTAATTGAGAGTCTCTTTTGGATTCTTTATTAATCTTTTGCAATCTTTTGAATTCACTCATAATCTTCTTTTAAGAGAATCTTCCAAAATTCTTGAATATTTATCCCAGACCAGGCTGTTTCCGTATATTCTAGAATAATCAGTAATTCTCTGAACTCTTCCAATATCTTTCAAAATCTTTTGTACTCTCTGAGAACTGTTTAGACACCTTTCGAAATTTTATTAAATACTTAGAATCTTTAAAAGACATCTAAAATAATGTATAGAAAAGAACTAGGTAGTAGCAGTTTATGATAGAAAAAAAATCTGGAAGATTCTCAAAGGTGTTGAAAAAATTTATACGATTAAACAAGTATAAGAAGAATATAGAAAGTTCAAATTTTCTAACAGATTGTCAAAAAGTTTAGATGATTGAATGAATAATGTTATGAAATTATCCTGAAAACTTATTTGACAATTTGATAATCATATAACCAGATATCTAAAATTTTATCATTATTTTTTGCTTAATTGTGATCATCAAAAAAGTAAGTCACATATTTTCGCCCACTTATTTTTTCAAACGCGGTAATGAAGTTTTAATATGACCTAGTTTCAAATTGAATTTTGATTAATCAATGAATTTAAAGTATCCTCATAGAAATGTTGTACTTTTTATCATTTATCGGCTTCCCATTATTTGCATTATAGTAATTTAGAAATCGTACAACAGTTCGATTCACGCAGGAAAAAATCAAAATAATCAGCGCCTTGGCCACACATAAACATTTTTTAATTTCAAAATCCTGTTGAATTTTCAGCATACTGATCTTCTAAGTTATTATATTTAATAATAAAAATCAATTGAAAACATACAAAACACGATTACAGTTTATTTTAGTACTCTCCAAATCCAAAATAAAGGATTCCACTTATAAACTAGTGATTTTAAAATTTCAGCGTACTGCAGTCGTGTTTGATCGTGATTTGTCTGTTCGCCACGAAGCTTTCGTACATGCTCCGCAGCGTTAACCACTATTTGTTTGAATGATTTCATCCACTAGTTTATATATAATAAATATATAATTAAATATATAAGTTTTTTTTCATTCATTCCTAATTAATTCTTTCTTTTTCACTTAAGTTACAGTGTTTTGTTGGTGATAAGCTCTCACGTTTTGACTTTTTATCCCGCAATGTTTATCCGTCACATGTGCTATTTTTAAATTTTAAAAAATTTTTTTTCTCCCCTTAGTAATTTTACAGAATTAAATTTTTGTGTACTTTATATTTTCATGCAAATCGAATTTTTTAGACCATTTTCATAGTTTCACTTATACAATTTATTTACATCGGTTTTACCAAAAATTGTTATCTGTTACACGTGCTACTTTTAAGTCTCTCTTGTTAGTAATTTTTTCAAATTAAGGTTCACAGTTTTACTTTTTAGCTAATTTAGTTATTTATACCAATTTTATAATTTCAAACTTGCAATTCTTCTACATCATTTTAACAGAATGCTCATCGGTCACACGTTCAAAATTGTTTCAAGTTCTTCTTTTGTACCTTTATAGAAACAATTGTTCCGTACAGTTCATTTACATTTAGTTTAGACCCATTTTATAGTTCACATGTATAATTCATTTATATCATTGTATTACAATGTCTCTTTAAAGTTCTTTTTAGCAATTTTACGGAAAAAAAATTTTTTGTACAGTTTTGTTACAGTTTTATTGTATTGCAAATTTAGTTACTTAGTCCAATTTTATTTTCACACCTGCGATTCTTATATCACTTTTTTACTACAATTTTTATCCGTCACACGGTCAATTCTTAAGATTCCTCCTTTGTATTTTTTATAGAAATAAATTCTCACTGATGAGGACTCCAACCTGAGTCGAAACGTTTGAAAGAATGTAAGAACTGAGTTTTCATCATTTCTGGACCCTAAAGCCAATTTACACATATATCGAATATTCATCAAAGGGTCGATACAAGTCCTATCTATAATTAATTTTTTAAATTAAATTGATTTCTTGAAAATTTAAACAACAAAAGTCTTGATGAGTGTATTACATAAAATTTGAAAATCTACGCAGGATTAACATTTTACATAAATTTCTTAGGCTCAATAATAATTTGGAATTCGCAATTGTAAACTCCATATTTTGAAAATATACAACAAAGAAAATAAAAGGATCTTCTTTTAAATGTTTTTCCAGAACACGGGGGAAGAAAGGCACTTATATCAAGCTCGTAATGCCGCCTAGATCGGTGAGCCTTAACTTTAACCTGAACGCAGGCTTGAATGTGGCCCAAATTCCGCATTGAATGTAGCCACTCACACAGTTTGACGCGGTGCCGTGTGACAGGGAATGCGTGTTTAGTAAGGAGTAAGATTAAACACGTCGAGTATTAAAATGAATAATACATGGCATCGTTTATTGCCTAAAAATTAACGCAATCCAAACTAGAGTTCTTGATTAATCGATTCGAAAGTAAGAAACAAAACATTATTATCTCGGGATTCGAAAAATGGTTACGTATTGACCTAAAACATGTCATGATTTTAGGTTAATAACATTAAAATTTTGTACAAACAGCCAGCAACGGTAGGAATCGGTCGTTATTTTAGCCCGAAAGCAGGCAACAACAAAAGCACAATCAAAAACTTCAAGGACTCGGAACTAATCGAATCCTCAGAACACAAAAAACACAACCAAATTTGGACTAAAATCACCACACCTCAATAAAACCATTAAAAAATAAACCATGAGAAAAACATTTACCAAAATCACAACACCTCAATAAAACTATTAAAAAACAAAGCACGAGAAAAAACATTAAATCACCACACCTCAATAAAATTAGTTTAGAATCCTCGAAGTTTTTAATTCAAACTTTATTTTCATTAAATTTCATACATAGTTATAATAAAAATTTATAAACTCCGCCATTGCCGGTCCCAAGCTCGGATGAGAAAGGAGGAGGGGATACACAGACAGCAACATGACACTACATACTTACAGCGACACTGAAGGCAACACACCCAACACCCGAGAGGGCGTTTCGCGGGGGGGGGGGGCAGCGTCTCGCCCAGAGGAATGCGTGAGGTCACGCACGGAGCAGACGCGTCCTGCAGCCCACCAACGGTAGTAGCCGAAAGGACTCTGCCAGCAGCTGGGCTGTCGCCGTCAGGATGGCCGTCAAGGGAGCCCTATAGACAGGCTTTCCCTAGCGGTGGGCCTGCCGGGCGCACGCGTTGGAATGGTTTCTCCGCAACCTTCAAGCGCGTGAGGACCCGGTGTAGAGCAAAAGCATCAGGGGACCTTGAACAGGTTCCTTGATGCCGTATGAGTGAAAACAGTGTGAACGTGGGGGGCCCCTTAATAGGGGTATCACTCCAAATGCGCATGCGGCAGTAATGCTAAACTCCCCCGCGCCTTCTCGTGGTCACATCACAACTAGATGCACGATACCGACACCCACACATACAAGAACGAATGCACTGCTGAGTGAATGGGCTGCGGCCGGCGCCTGGTGGATATTCCCGATAGACTAGCCAAGGGAGGAGTAGTAGCCTCCCGACCAGGGTAGGGCGCGATATCAGTACCTTACCTCTGTGGAAGTAATATGGGTAAATGTATATCCCTCCGGTGTTCGGCCGCGAAGGGCAAAGACCCCGTAAAACCACATCTTAAATTGGGAAAACCGCTCACGTTTCTATCGTCTGGAGCCAATTTCGGGGTTGAAATCATGGAAGTTCGGGCGCAAGAATAAAGGATTACCTGGTCAGTATTTGCTTATATCCGACGCTGCGTAGGATAAATCGCACACCGTGTAGTCTGAAGTCCACGTCAGTTGTCGGGGTGGACCCGGCACCGCTCGGTCGATAGGGGTGACGTTAAACCTTTAGCATCATTATGGCGCGGGCCTATCCCGTAACGTTCTTACTAGCTTCATTTAATGTGCCGACAGGATCGACCATCCGATAAGACGCTTCTCGGTTTCGGCGCACATAATTAGAGACATATACAGGCAGGGATAGTAGCCCTACCGCGGTAGGGCTCCCATGATGGGCGGACCGTCTTAAGAAACGACGGTAATTAATATGAATCCTATTACAAATAAAAGAGATGAAAAGGTGAGGGCACCGGACACGCCCTAACACACTCCTCCGGGGGCTGAGGAATGGAAGGACGTCCTTCAGGTCCTGAAGGAGCAAAATGGAAAAATGGAAAGGCTAACCAGGGCCCTCAGCGTTATCCAACAGGGTATGCTGAGGAATAACCCTGGCTTTGTAAAAGACTCGGTGAATGAGGCAACTGAGGTGTTGAGCGATATGGTCAACACCCATAAATGCCTCCTAGAAAGCGGGGTGGAAATCCAGAAGAAGCTGGAATCCCACCCCACCTCAAAAAAGATAGGTATCTTCCAGAGACTACGTTCTGCGTCTCTGGGAGATACCCCCAAAAAGCTGACAAAGGGGGAGAAGAGGGTTGATCCTTCCTCTCGGCATGGGTGCATCTCTTTTTCTCCGCGTTCGATCGATCTATCACTTGACGGTATCGGTGCGCTTGAACGCAATTAAATAAATTCTCATCCTGACCACAGTTTTGAATTAAAAAATCTCAAAATATATTGAAAAACTGCCTTAAAGCATGCTGAACAACTTTTACGCTGAAAGTTCTCTCATTTCTAAACTTCCTCGCATACTTTTTTTCTTTAAAGATGAAAAATGAGAATTTTGCCAGCCACAACTGTTATAATAAAAATTATTAACAAATTGAGAATTTTGTTATGTTGAACATAACTAACTGAAGCTCTAGGGTTTTTTGAGACTGTTGATAAAATTTCAGACTATTCCAGACAAATTTTTACGAAAAACAGCGAGTTGATTGTAAAAAATCGATTGATTTCGTACATTCAAAAAATACGGTTTTCTTCGATTATAAAAAAACTAGAGTTCTGACACAAAAATTTATGGGAGAAAAAATATGCGGAATGACATTTAACATGTACCGACACGATTTTTTGATCATTTTTCCGACTTTTTTATTTAAATGGAAAAAAAAGTTCGCGCATTGCGGTATCCCCTCTTTTGCCTACTAGGCCACGCGCTCCGTCGGTTATGGAATCCGAAGCCTCAATTCGGGAAATTACGAGACTCGCGACAATGCTTGCAGGACTGATCGCGCCTCAGCTACGTCTCGACTACGCATCGGCTATACCTCGACTACGCCTTGGCTTCGATCTCCTGCGAGCGTTGTCGCTCGTCACGCAATAACCCTCATTGTGCATCTAGGCACGTAATATACTATTGCATTGATTTAATTGTAGACAAAAACTGGAATCAGAAAATTTGTAGAAAATATTTTAGGAAAATGAGCCCCAATTTATTAAAATATAATTTTTTTCAAAAATATGTGGTCTTTTTATGAATAAAGCTCAGTTGAGAATAAAAGTTTTCTAATAAATAATTTCGATTCGCTCAAATTTTTTGAATAAATAATCATATTTCCTCTTTCAAATGATATAAATAGTCACATTTTAATTTATAAATGTATAATTGAACACTTTTCCCCTGAGACATTTTTATCGCGAATCAACTAACTTACGTAATGACTTTTTAGAATGTATGTATATGGAAAATGCGTGTACCAATCATAGGTTATAGTTGCATTCGTCGAACCATTTTTTTAAATCAAAAAAATAATTTTTCAATTATGTGTTTACAGATATATCTTCGGAATGAAACTGTTTTTCTAGTGAAATAAAGAATTTTCTGAAATGAGAATAAATTTTAATATAATGACATAACATCGCAATTTATAATTTAGAATACGTTGCACGTTGTAAAATTATTTATATTCTGTAAAATCACAATCGAATTGTAGTTCTGTTGCCTGAATCTTCGACGTAATTACAATAGGAAATAAAATTACAACTTAATACGTTGGAAATAAATCGCTTTATGATATACGTAGTAATTCTACATTCTATTCTAACTTTGCGATGAGTGCCTGACAAGCCGCTGGCTTGAGGCTGACCCTATTTCTTCTTCTTCTTTTTGTTTGTGGCTTCCTGCTGGAACTAGCGAATATCCATATCAACACACATTAATAACTTGTAGTATAAGTAATTCTCCTTCCAATAGCAAAACACGAGAGAAGCGAAAGGCAGTCTTTAAGCATCTTCGGCAGCACAAGTTCCATGCCAGCAGGTGAAAGCAACCAAACATTGTCTTAGGAAAGGGTAGATACTGTGGATAGTCCAAGGTTCATGCAACAAGGGCTGGTCAGCTTAGATCAGATAAGATAATTATATCGGCTCAGCACAGGAATCTTCCCAGCTCTCCCACAGCCTCAGGATCCGGTGGAAAGATGAGATCACCCAAATCGACCTGCTCAGGGGGTCTGCCCGGAAAGCACTCCGACAAAAACCTAAAGAATCTCGGTCTTCGTTCAGAAAAAATCAGGCATTCCCGAATCAGAGCCTGATCGTACAAAAACTTTACAGTTGTATTTCCCCCTTTGTGGTGTGAGAGTGGGGGAGAGAGGTATGCCTCACCCCCCTCTTACTACTACTTAGGTAGGGAAGCCAAAAAATCTATCAGTCGTTAGTCGCGAGAGGAAGAGAGAAAGAGGGGGAGGGGAACAGTGAATGATGAGAAAGATGTTCCGCTTCATGATATGGCTATTTGCAGTAGTGCAAGCCAGTGTCTCCAGAACGTGGGATTTTTCGGCCCCCACCACGTTCCCATCTGGGAGAAACACATGCAAACGTGGCGTGTCAGTGTGTCGGCTCTGCTACACGCTGCGGTCACCAGCTTCGTGTAAAGCCGAAGGTGCACGAAGACGGACTTCGTTACAATGCTTGAGTTTTCAAGTTATTTTTAGATTTCACGCTTTCGTTTATCGAGTCGAAATTAAGAATTGTATTTTTCTCGAGTACGTGCAAAAGAGGCGCGAAGCAGACGACGAATTTGAATTTACGAAGTATATAGTTCAAGAAATAACACTTTCCTTCAATTTCTTGAAGAAAGTCTGCATGAAATAAACATCAGGATGATCTTGGAAAATTTCATGAGGATTTCAACACTTCAAAAATGAACTTTCAGTGACATTTAGTGACAATAAATGTATAAAATTTGAATCAATATATAATTTTCCATTCAAATTTATATACTTCCTACTAATTTTGTACATTTAACAACTTTTCAATTAGAACAATATTTTCTATCAAGATAAAATGAACATAAAATTCAAGTTCATAATTTATATTTTCAGTTATATGTTAGAAATATTTTCATCTCACATTTTTGTAGCCTAAGCACAAACTTTTCATTCCAAAACTTAAAATCTCTACGGAAATGGAAAATTGTCTAATAGCAGTAGATAAATTAAAAAGCTAAAATATGTGTTTATTGGTATTTCCATATTAACATATAAATATCAATCAACTTTAAATTTTACATAAAAATGTTCGTTCGAAGTGTTCAAATCTTGTTACAATTTGACAAGATTTTATGGAGGAGTGCAATCTTTTGGATGAAATATTTTGTAGTTCTTAATTTGTCTGTCCGTCTGAAATCGTAGTAAAATTTGAACAGTAAACAACAAATTTTCCAATAGAATTCAGGATCAATAATAATTGATTCAGGAAATACTTCAACTCTGTAGAGCATTTTTGTATTTCGAATTCAAAATGTGTGCTTAAGCTACAAAAAAGTAAGCTGAAAATGTAGATATAAAACTAATAATGTCATGTTTATGTCTTCTTAATGAAAAATACTTTGCATATAATTCTCTAATTCGATATTTTTTTAATGTATGGACATTCAAGAAATTGATAAATATTCCATCTTTTTATAGGAACTAAAAATTTCCGGATAATGCTTTGATTGAGAAAGCTAAAAATTTGTCAAATATTGATATAAATTGCAATTTTACAATTGCATTATTTTTCAAATATTTTAACATCTCTTCAATCTTGATAATTCTTACAGAAGTTTATTTCATGTGAGTGACTTTTTCTTTTTCTAATGAAAGATTTCGTAATTCTAAATTCGGCCCAATTCGTAACATTGTAAAAAGATTTTAAAACTTCATAAAAATTTTTTTTCTGTTTTATTCAAAGTCAATAAATATTCAATGTTTGGAATCGAAATATTAAGTAAATGATTTTTAATTTCTGGGAATAAACTGCTTTAATAAGACAATCTTTCTTCTTTGTGAGAAATCTCAATTTTAAAATTAAAATTCTACGCATAGGATACAAAAACATAATATGAAACACAGACTTTTAATCAGATAAATGAAATGCTTTATAGAAAGTCAAAATTTTCTTATTACTGCACTTAATCAAATTTAAAAAGTAAAAATATTTATTAATTGATGCTTTCACTCAATTCTTTAAACATTCATTAATTGAAAATTGTACTCAAAATTTAATCTTGCAGCGTTCCAATATTCCCACAATGTTACAAAATCTTATTAATCATTATTTTAGTCGAATTATTTTCAAAATATTTAAAAAATAAATGTAAATATTTTGATTAAATACTCTGTCAAATTTTGCATTTGACTGATCTTGCAAAATTGTTGAAAGTTTTGAATACCGATAGAAGAAACTTTAAATGAAATTTTATGTCCATAAATGCTTAAAGTTCTATATAGAAATATCAACTACAACATTCTCAAATTTTATAAATAAACTACTAAATTCAAAAAGTTTCGGATTTTTTTAAAAACAGTACAAATTTCAAATATGAATCAGTCAAAATCTACTGATTATCAGTGAAATTTGACTGATTTAAATAAATAAAAACAGGTTACTGTGAATCAGTCAAATTTCACTGATTACTTCAGTGAAAAGTAACTGATTTAACAGTGAAAAATATTGTTTCCACTGATGATTCAGTGAAAAGGCAAATCACTGATTCAATCAGTGAAAATTTGTCTGATTCAGATTTAGAGTGTATACAAATTTCAAATATAAAGTGTACTCTGTACATTAATCAAACAAATTTAGAAGATGAATATTTTAATAAATATTCCTCAATATTATTGGAATATGATACATATCGATTTAGAAAAACTTCTTCAAAGTACTCAGACATTTTTCTTATTTTACGACATTTTTGCACCATGTTTGACCTTTGGGTAGGATTCAAGAAAACAATTGTAGACATACTTTCATTACTTAGTAAAATACTATGAAGACTTGCTTTTTAAATTAAAGCGAAAACTTTTAAAACCTTTAACAATCGGTTGCATAGATTCTGCTCTAATCTTGGACGCAATTAGAGAAATAGGTTTTTTTGCTTTTTTTAGATCTAGTTTTTGCCTTAAATATAAAAGAAAGAAAACACATTTGAAATATTAAAATAAAAAAGCTGGTTCATTCTTAGAGAATCCAAAATATTCTGAAATAAAACTCCTTTCCACACCACCACGGAGGTAGAGTTTAAGGCTCGTTTTTTTTACGTGGTATCCCCTGTAGGCCTAGTCCACGTCCTACGAAACGAAAAGGGTTTTTGCTTTCAAGCAAAAAGAAAAAAGGAAAAAAATGAAGCAAAGTGGTAAAAAACGCTACAAATGTAGCCCGTACTTCAGGCTTGCCTCTATCAAATGCCAGTATACGTCGAACAAAAATGTTTTGTTTTAAATCAAACAATGAAGAAGTTTGATTAATTCGGGATGATTTGGGGTGCTTGATTAATGTGAGTCCCCTTGCCTCTCACTTATGCCCAAAGCGTGATATTACTCAATTTCAGTATGTTTTCTTACTCACAAAATAATAATTAAAACTAAACAATTTCCATACCCGAGGCACGCGAAGAAAGGAATAAAGAACGTATCTCTGATATAAGAAATAAAATGTCATTATTTTGTGTGTAAGAAAGGGGTTTGAAATTGATTAACGCCATGCCTTGGCCATTAGAATTAATCCTCTCCTTCGTGAGCGAAAAGCGACAAACCACTTTCCCTATCACTTTCTGCCATCTCATATAGATTTTCGGTCATTAATTGCAAATGCTTCGAAGTGATGCTCGTTGTTCTGGCTGTTTCAGCTCTCGCCTTTAGGGCTGATCGAGTAACACAAATTGAGTTGACCGTCCTGTTTCCTAAGCGATTTCTTTTGGGAGTTTTCGCGTCCGTGAGCATGGAGAAACCTCGCTCCGCCTCAGCATTTGAATGAGGAAGACTCCGAACATGATTCAATACTGAGGTCAAATTTGTCAAAAGATAAATTCGACCACTTTTCTTTGAGTTCCTGTTTGATTTTAAGTAAAGAATCCCACTCTTTTTGTACACCTATTCTATCAAACGACCCTAAATCTTGACAAACTTTCCAGACCCTAGGAAAAGTTTCGCTTCGATCAGCATAGAAAGCTACTTGAGGCCGGAAAACAGCAACGCAAGACAAAAAAATGTCATCAAAAGGAAGTCGATTGCGAATTTCTTCGCTTGCTGTGACATAAAATTTCAAGCAATTACGAAGAAATAGATCAACTTCTACTATTTGCAATTTCTTGTTTGTAAGTTGCTGCTGGAAATATTCTCGCATTTCCTTACCAACGTCAATGTCTTGAAGCGGCTTTTGATTACTAGGATCTGCAAAGTTAACATTTCTAAAGATTTGAAAGAATAAATTCGGTTGAAGAAGACCCTCTTTCAAATAACTGCTAAGAATCCATACGAAGAATTTAGCCGAGTTTGGCTGGAGTTCCTGAACCATTGTTTCGCGACTTTGAAATTTCGCATTGTATACGTTGAACCTATTCAAAGTAAATGTCAAGAATAGGAAATATGCGAGTGTCAAAGGATTCTGCATTTTTCCTAACAAGTCTTTGGCCTTCTCTACCTTCTCAGATACGAGGACCATAAGATACTGAAGAATAACTTCCCAATTCTTTATTATAATATCTATGCATCGATAACGGACAAGCCAGCGAGTTTCAAAATGACTAGGAATTTTTTGATAGTCATTTCCTAATTCCAAAACAGTCGATCGAAAAATAGCCGTTCGCTTGGAGCTAGCATTAAGAAAAGCTGGCAAATCTTTGATTAAATCCTCTACATCTGGGATTGTGGCACAAGCATATTTTGCTACAATTGCTGACGAATGCGAGACACACGGTAAAACAATTCAACGGGTACTTTTTTCCTTTAATTTTGTTTTAAATGAGGACCTATTGCCGACCATCGCCTGTGCATTATCACAAGCTAAAGCACAGATATTAGATAAAGGGATTTTCTGCCCGGACAATGCTTTTTCGAACGCATCAAAAATTTTAGAGGCAGAACAATCCGAAGCATTTACATTAATAAGCTGGAGTAATTCCACCCTGACAGAAAATGTCGTTGGCTCCACATATCGAACCATTAATGACAGCCACTTTTATAGAGTCCTCTCGGTCTTTTCGTCTTCGTACACTGAAAATGATTGGTTACGCAAAATATTTGCCATGCGATCAGTTTCAGCAGCACATACGACGTTATTTACAACTAGGACCATTCTAGTGTGGCTCAATCTAACGTCTTTTAAAACCGAAGGTTCCATATCTTGGAAAAGTCCTATCAATTCTGATGAAATCGCGAATGGTAAATTATGCTCTACGAAAAATGTACTAATCCTAATCTCTGCTTCTTGTACTTTCTGTTTGAAAGTAACACTTTCCGGAATCGTGGAATTTGTGAATTCTGAAGCAGAAGAACTAGCTACACAAGGTTCAACACTGTAAGAATTGGCAGTTACATTAGAAGAATTTTCACTTACTACTCCATAACATTCTAATTTATTTGAAAACTCTTGCTTCTTTCTGTGTGATAAAGATGCTTCATGCTTTTCAATTTCCGATTTGCCACATAGCAAAGTTTTATTGCAAATTTTGCAATGAAATCTTGTTTCATCTGCTAATGTAACCACCCACTCTCTCCACGACGGAAATTCCTCAAACCATCCCAACTGAAAGTTTTTTGCATTTTTCATGACTTTTCTAGCGGGTTGACATTCGTTTGAACCAGAGTTCAAACGGTGGTCAACCTCCGTTTGAACCTGGCTGTCCTTCAAAACACTCGAATTTGGGTCAACCGGATTACTCATTGTGAACAATAAATTATACGACGAAGGAAAACAGAATTATTTGAAAAGAATTAATAAGATGAAAAGTCGATAAAATTGAACGAATGTGAATAATTTGTAATCTGCACACAAATTAAGTTTCACAAAATAAACTTACCCACAAGCATCAAACAATAACGTACGTAAGAGCACTCACGTATCACCAAATAATAATATAATATTCTTACTTTTGCCGTTTTCAATAAGGAATTACGATAAAAATATGAAGAATCCACACTCTTGCCTTCTCAAATAACGCATAAAGCGAGAATCAAGTATATCTTAGAAGAAAACAAAAGAAGGTTGCTATTATTATTTGTTTTCGTCTCCAATTTGACCTCTATACCGTTCGTTTGCGATTTAAAACATTGGTAACTTTTTGGCTATTAATCTGATTGAGCTACAACTTTTCAGAAAACTTTCTTTACTATAGTATTAAAATTTTTTTTTCAAATGTACTTCTCCCAATTACTTGAAAAATTAGAAGTTTTAAAAATTTTTGCAAAAGGAAAAACGATGTGCCTTGAAAGTGTGTACAAGTCCTTGAAATTCAAATTCGAACGATTTTTATAATTAATTATCCTGTACATTTAAAGATACAATTTTTGTATTTGGAATAAGTTTTCTGCAATTACGAAAAAATTTATTTAGAGTACATAAAATTTATTGAACTATTACTAGTAAACTCTACCTCCGTGGTGGTGTGGAAAGGAGTTTTATTTCAGAATATTTGGGATTCTCTAAGAATGAACCAGCTTTTTTATTTTAATATTTCAAATGTGTTTTCTTTCTTTTATGTTTAAGGCAAAAACTAGATCTAAAAAAAGCAAAAAAACCTATTTCTCTAATTGCGTCCAAGATTAGAGCAGAATCTATGCAACCGATTGTTAAAGGTTTTAAAAGTTTTCGCTTTAATTTAAAAAGCAAGTCTTCATAGTATTTTACTAAGTAATGAAAGTATGTCTACAATTGTTTTCTTGTATCCTACCCAAAGGTCAAACATGGTGCAAAAATGTCGTAAAATAAGAAAAATGTCTGAGTACTTTGAAGAAGTTTTTCTAAATCGATATGTATCATATTCCAATAATATTGAGGAATATTTATTAAAATATTCATCTTCTAAATTTGTTTGATTAATGTACAGAGTACACTTTATATTTGAAATTTGTATACACTCTAAATCTGAATCAGACAAATTTTCACTGATTGAATCAGTGATTTGCCTTTTCACTGAATCATCAGTGGAAACAATATTTTTCACTGTTAAATCAGTTACTTTTCACTGAAGTAATCAGTGAAATTTGACTGATTCACAGTAACCTGTTTTTATTTATTTAAATCAGTCAAATTTCACTGATAATCAGTAGATTTTGACTGATTCATATTTGAAATTTGTACTGTTTTTAAAAAAATCCGAAACTTTTTGAATTTAGTAGTTTATTTATAAAATTTGAGAATGTTGTAGTTGATATTTCTATATAGAACTTTAAGCATTTATGGACATAAAATTTCATTTAAAGTTTCTTCTATCGGTATTCAAAACTTTCAACAATTTTGCAAGATCAGTCAAATGCAAAATTTTACAGAGTATTTAATCAAAATATTTACATTTATTTTTTAAATATTTTGAAAATAATTCGACTAAAATAATGATTAATAAGATTTTGTAACATTGTGGGAATATTGGAACGCTGCAAGATTAAATTTTGAGTACAATTTTCAATTAATGAATGTTTAAAGAATTGAGTGAAAGCATCAATTAATAAATATTTTTACTTTATAAATTTGATTAAGTGCAGTAATAAGAAAATTTTGACTTTCTATGAAGCATTTCATTTATCTGATTAAAAGTCTGTGCAGACGTCACTAAAACGTAAGATTAAAAAACTTTAAACTGCTTTTACCATCAATCTATGAATGTGGATTTTAAACCGTAATTTAATGTGTCTTATTTTTTTTTTGATAAAATATTTTTAACATAATTTTTTGCTTAAAGTAGCCGATTTACTCGATTAAAAATTGGTCAACTTGTATATTTCAAAATTCTGTAATAAAAGTATTTTCATATTATGTTTTTGTATCCTATGCGTAGAATTTTAATTTTAAAATTGAGATTTCTCACAAAGAAGAAAGATTGTCTTATTAAAGCAGTTTGAATAAAACAAAAAAAAAATTTTTTATGAAGTTTTAAAATCTTTTTACAATGTTACGAATTGGGCCGAATTTAGAATTACGAAATCTTTCATTAGAAAAAGAAAAAGTCACTCACATGAAATAAACTTCTGTAAGAATTATCAACATTGAAGAGATGTTAAAATATTTGAAAAATAATGCAATTGTAAAATTTCAATTTATATCAATATTTGACAAATTTTTAGCTTTCTCAATCAAAGCATTATCCGGAAATTTTTAGTTCCTATAAAAAGATGGAATATTTATCAATTTCTTGAATGTTCATACATTAAAAAAATATCGAATTAGAGAATTATATGCAAAGTATTTTTCATTAAGAAGACATAAACATGACATTATTAGTTTTATATCTACATTTTCAGCTTACTTTTTTGTAGCTTAAGCACACATTTTGAATTCGAAATACAAAAATGCTCTACAGAGTTGAAGTATTTCCTGAATCAATTATTATTGATCCTGAATTCTATTGGGAAATTTGTTGTTTACTGTTCAAATCTTACTACGATTTCAGACGGACAGACAAATTAAGAACTACAAAATATTTCATCCAAAAGATTGCACTCCTCCATAAAATCTTGTCAAATTGTAACAAGATTTGAACACTTCGAACGAACATTTTTATGTAAAATTTAAAGTTGATTGATATTTATATGTTAATATGGAAATACCAATAAACACATATTTTAGCTTTTTAATTTATCTACTGCTATTAGACAATTTTCCATTTCCGTAGAGATTTTAAGTTTTGGAATGAAAAGTTTGTGCTTAGGCTACAAAAATGTGAGATGAAAATATTTCTAACATATAACTGAAAATATAAATTATGAACTTGAATTTTATGTTCATTTTATCTTGATAGAAAATATTGTTCTAATTGAAAAATTGTTAAATGTACAAAATTAGTAAGAAGTATATAAATTGGAATGGAAAATTATATATTGATTCAAATTTTATACATTTATCGTCACTAAATTTCACTGAAAGTTTATTTTTGAAGTGTTGAAATCCTCATGAAATTTTCCAAGATCATACTGATGTTTATTTCATGCAGACTTTCTTCAAGAAATTGAAGAAAAGTGTTATTTCTTGAACTATATACTTCGTAAATTCAAATTCGTCGTCTGCTTCGCGCCTCTTTTGCACGTACTCGAGAAAAATACAATTCTTAATTTCGACTCGATAAACGAAAGCGTGAAATCTAAAAATAACTTGAAAACTCAAGCATTGTAACGAAGTCCGTCTTCGTGCACCTTCGGCTTTACACGAAGCTGGTGACCGCAGCGTGTAGCAGAGCCGACACACTGACACGCCACGTTTGCATGTGTTTCTCCCAGATGGGAACGTGGTGGGGGCCGAAAAATCCCACGTTCTGGAGACACTGGTGCAAGCTGCCACAAACAAGAAGAAGATGTTCCGCTTCTTTCACGTAGAAGGGGTGAGAGAGAAAACGACGAAAGGGGTGCCTCACCCAGGTCAGAGAAAGAGAGAGGGAGAACAATTAAGTATTCGTTACTTTATTTGTATTTAGTCTCGATCTGGCTCGTGGTGGGTGGAGCGTTAGATCTGGTTTTCCAGGCGAAGGGACCCCCTTTTATATCCGAAGGGCTCGAAGGGAAACTGCGTGGGGGTGGACGCCAGTGTGGGGGTGTTCGAGATGAGTGGGCATGATGCGTTTGGCGGCGTCACCATCCTACACGCCAATCGAGGAATTCCCGCGCTTTGCGCGATCGTACTTCCCGATGGACTGAGTCCACATGTTCAATGGGCCCTTTCCCGAAAATGCTATATTTACATACAATACTTAAATTGACTTAATCAACATTATTAATATATTTCAATATATTAAAAAATACTAAAAATGATTTAAAAATTAATGTCTACTTATAAAAACTAAACTAATCCTTGAAACTATTTTTCTACGATTTTGATGTCGTATAGGCGCTAAAATATTGAAAAGCTTTAAATAACCAAAATTATTAATGAAACTTATTCTGAAATATACGGAAAAATATATTGACTCAATTTATTTTGAAAGTCTCGACCATTTATTCTTCTTTTTCTTCTTGCTTGAGGCTTCTTGCTGGATCTAGCAAATAGCCATATCAACACACATTAATTACTCGTAATATAAGTACATCTCTTTCATATACCCAAGTAGGGTTATCCGACAATGACGATCGGAACGACATCGTTCCAATGTCGGTTTTCCAGTACTGGATTCCGACACTGGACCGACATCGTTTATATAACCGGAACGACATCGTTCCTATACAGGGTCCTCAGTACCGGATTGCAGACATGAAACCGGTGTCAATTCAGTAACGGAATGATGTCGGCAATCCGGTACTGAATTGCAGACCTGAAGCCAGTGTCGATTCAGTATCAGAACGATGTCGGCAATCTAGTACTGGATTATAGACTTAAAACCATTGTTGAATCTCCACTATATTCCAATTTTTATTGAATATGTATAAATAAAGATGAGCAAAACCCAAATTTCTTAAGTATCAATGGATTTCTTATAATCACTGTTGCAAATTTTATTTTGTAAAATTCATCATAATTATTTTCAATCGAAAATAATGATTTTAATTTTGCAATTTTATTGCATAATTATATACCCTCAATTAATTAAAATGACTAATTAATTAATATTAATTGATTGAAATCAATTTTTAGTTAATTTCACTCGATTTTAATTTCCTTAAATTTGCATTTTTATGTCAATAAATATAAATTTTAATGAATTTTGTAATTTTTTAGAAAATAGTAAATATTTGTACTTTAAACTTGGAACCTGATAGTTCCAGAGTAAATCATAATTTATTAGTCTTTTAATATTTATTTTATAAACTCCGCCATTGCCGGTCCCAAGCCCGGATGAGAAAGGAGGAGGGGGCACACAGACAGCAATATGACACAACACATTACAGCGACACTGAACACAACACGCCTAACAACCGAGAGAGCGTTTTGCGGGCGGGCAGGGTCACGCCGAGGTGTATGCATGAGTCCAAGCACGGAGCAGACGCGTCCTGCAGCCCACCAACGGTAGTAGCCACAAGGACTCTGCCAGCAGTAGGGCTGTCGCCGTCAGGATGGCCGCCAAGGGAGCCTCATAGACAGGCTTTTCCTTAGTGATGGGCCTGCCGGGCGCACGTGCCACGACGGTTGTTCTGCGACTTTCAAGCGCGTGAGGACGCGGTGTGGAGCGAAAGCATCGGGGGACCTTGAACAGGTCTCTTGATGCCGAATGAACGAGCACGGAGTGAATGCGGGGGGCCCCTTAATCGGGGTATCGCCACAAATGCGTATGCGGCGATGACGCTGAACTTCCCGCGTGCGCTCTTGCGGTCACACCACAATCACATGCACGACACCGACACCCACACACACCAGAATGAATGGGATGCTGAGTGAATGGGGCTGCGGCCGGCGCCTGGTGGATATTCCCGATAGACTAGCCAAGGGAGGAGTAGTAGCCTCTCGACCAGGGTAGGACGCGATGTCAGTACCTCACCTCTGTGGAATTAATATGGGTAAATATAAGTCCCTCCGGTGCTCAACCGCGAAGGGCAAAGATCTCGTGAAACCACATGTTAAATTGGGAAAACCGCTCACGTTTCTGCTGTCTGGAGCCAATTTCGGGGTTGAAATCATGGACGTCCGGGCGCAGGAATGAAGGATTACCTGGTCAATATTTCCTTATATCCGACGCTGCGTAGGATAAATCGCACACCGTCTAGCCTGAAGTCCGGGTCAGGTGTCGGTGGGGACCCGGCACCGCTCGCTCGATAGGGGTGACGTTAAACCTTTTGCATCATTATGGCGCGGGCCTATCCCGTAACCTTTATCTAGCCTCATTTAAATGTGCTGATAGGATCGACCATCCGATAAGCCGCTTCTCGGTTTCGGCGCACATAACTAGGGAACTATACAGGCGGGGATAGTAGGCCTACTGCGGTAGGGCTCCCATGATGGGCGAACCGTCTTAAGACACGACGGTATTAGATATGAATTCTAAAAAAATTGAAAGAGATAAAGAGGTGAAGGCGCTAGATGCGCACTCACACACTCCTCCAGGGGCTGAGGGATGGCAAGACGTCCTTCAGCTCCTGAAGGAGCAAAATGACAAAATGGAGAAACTAGCCAGGGCCCTCAGCGTTATCCAACAGGTTATGCTGAGGAATAACCCTGGCTTCGTTAAAGACTCGGTGAACGAGGCAACTGAGGTGTTGAGCGGTATGCTCAACACCCACAAGTGCCTCCTGGAGAGCGGGGTGAAATAAAGAAGGGGACTGGCATGTGGTCACAAAGAAGAGAAAAGAAAAGAAAAAGAAAAAAAAAGAAGAAAAAAAGGAGAAAAGGGCAGAGGACCCGGCGCAAAAATCGCAGGGGGCCACCGCCACTCCTAAGTCGAAGCGCTCTACGCCCGCCAGGTCGGGCGACGCCATCAGGGTGTCGGCGAAGGACGGCCAGTCCTACGCCGACATCTTGAAGGAAATGAAGGCAAAGGTCGACCCCCGGAAGGCAGGACTTGAGTTCCTGTCTATCCGGAGGACCAGGAAGGAAGAAGTCCTTCTGGTCCTCAAAAAGGGGGAGACGTTTCGGCCTTCCGAATAGAGCTCGACCTGGCGGTCGGGGAAAGGGCGCAAATTTCAGCCCTGGTCTCGACGAGGTCCCTCGAAATTAGGGACCTCGACGAGATCGTTGAAAAAGAGGAGGTTGTGTCTGCCCTGTGCCAAGCACAGGGCAGACCGGCTTTTGAGGCGTCCTGCAGGCTCTTCACCCGCTTTGGTGGGGTGAAGACTGCAGTGATCCGCCTGGCTGAGGCAGACGCCGCGCGTCTGCTTCAGCTAGGTAAGCTGAGGATCGGGTGGATAGCGTGCCGCATTTGCGCGCACGTGGAAGTCGCCCGCTGCTTCAGGTGCCTTGGGTACGGCCACGGGTCCCGGGGCTGCAGCAACCCCGACAGAAAAAACGTCTGTTGGAGATGCGGCGCCACGGGACACTTGGCCAGGAGTTGTAAGGTGCCACCAAGGTGCCTGGTCGGGGACTTCCTGGAAACCGACGCGGGGTTCGTTTGGGTGGAGGTGGCGGGTGTGCGTGTGTACAGCTGCTACTTCTCCCCCGGCGATTCCTTCGATGTCTTTGAGACCCAGATCCTCCTCCTTGAGGAAAGCCTCAGTGAGGCCATCGGGCGATCCCTCATAGGGGGTGACTTCAACAGTAAGTCGCCCGAGTGGGATGAGGCCCGCCTAGATAGGAGGGGAATCTTGGTTGGCGAGTTGGTCGCTAGGAACGACCTGATCGTCCTGAATCAGGGCGTGGATTTCACGTTCAGACGAGGAGCGGGAGGGTCAATAATTGACCTCACGATCGCCACACCTCGCCGTAAGCGCAGGCAATCCAAGGGTTCGATGTACTGGTGGAACGACCAGTTAGCAGCCCTACGTCGAGAATGCTTTGCAGCGCGGCGAAAATTCACCCGTTCAAAGGGGGATGCTACGCTGCACGAGGCATGGAAAGGGGCAAAAACAGCTTTGAGGCGAGGCATAAAGAAAAGCCGACTTCAATGCTGGAAAGACTTGATCGGTGAGGTCGAGAAGGATCCATGGGGTCTCGCTTTCAAAATAGTCACCAAGAGATTGGTGACTAGAAGAAAGACCCCGGGCCTGGATAATCCCGATCGAGTCAAGTACATTGTGCGAAGCTTGTTTCCACACGTGGAGCCGTTCCAAAGACAGGACCGAAGTTCCTGCGTGGTCCGGCGCGAAGAACTCTTCACTCTCGAAGAACTAAAGAGAGCGGGTGGAAGGCTTAAGGCAAATACAGCGCCGGGTATCGACGGGGTGCCGAACGAGATCGAGTTCTTCGCAGATTGGAAGAAGCAGAGGTTGGTCCTGCTGAGGAAGGGTAACAAACCCCTAGGGGTTGCCTCATCATATAGACCAATATGCTTATTGGATACGATGGGGAAGCTTCTGGAGGAGTTGATTCTACAACGGCTTCAGGCTCTCTTGGTCGGGGAGAACGGGCTCTCGGAAAGCCAGTTCGGATTCAGGAAAGGCAGATCCACTGTGGACGCCATCCAAGCTGTGGTTAACATCGCCACAAATGCAAGAAAAGGAACTGGTAAGCGTAAGGGATTCTGTGCGTTGATTAGCATTGACATACGCAATGCGTTCAATACCGCGAGATGGGACATCTGCATCGAGGCGATGATGCGGAAAAAGGTTCCAGACTACCTGTTGCGAATGATGGATGACTATCTGAGCGACAGGTGGGTGATATACGAGGGCGACAAATGGTCTCTCAAAGAAGAGATGACATGTGGCGCTCCTCAAGGGTCGTGGGTGGGTCCACTCGTTTAGAACATCATGTATGATGAATTCCTGCGCATGGACCTGCCTGCTGGAACGAGCATCGTCGGCTTCGCGGATGACGCACTTGTCGTGTGCGCCGCTGACGACGTCAGAATCCTAGAGCTGAGGATCAATGAAAGTCTGTGGCGAGCAAAGCGCTGGTTGGACGGCAGAGGTCTTAAAATGGCCCCTGAGAAAACCGAGGCTTTGCTCGTTACGGACAGGAGATCCTTTCAATATCCGAGGATCGTTCTCGGAGAGTATGAAGTCAAGTGGAAAACAAGCATTAAGTACCTGGGGGTGCAGCTGGATCGTAGGCTTAGCTTTGGCGAACACCTAAAGATCGCAGCTGCCAAAGCCATCCAATGTGGAGCGATCTTGACCCGGCTTATGCCAAACATTGGTGGACCCAGGGAAGCGAAAAGAAGATTGGTGGCCAGCGTGGTCCATTCGAAGCTGCTTTATGCAGCTCCGGTCTGGGCCAATGCATTGCAAAACCATGCTATCCAGAAGAAGCTGTTCTCGGCGCAGAGACTTGTCGCGCTGAGAATAGTTTCGGCATATAGAACTATCTCGACGATCACTGTGCTGGTCCTGGCGAGCGTCCCGCCAATAAATTTATTGGCGGAGGAAAGGCAGGAAACCTTTCAGCTTCGCAAGGAGCTTACCTGCGCCAACCTGCAGGAAATCGCTCGCGCGAAGGAGGCCATCCGCAAGGATGGAAGGCGCAGACTTGTCGAGAAATGGCAGATGAGATGGCATGGTGAGCAGACAGGGAGATGGACCTACCGCCTGATCCCGGAGCTCGCCACCTGGCTGAACAGAACCAAAAAAAAAAAAAAAAAAAAAAAAAAAAATATTTATTTTATAATTTTTATATAGTTTATATATATTAGTTTTTATATTTATTAGCATTGATTATAAGCTTTGAAATTCGATTTACATAAATATTATGAAAACTAAAATATTGTTTATATTTATTGTATTTAAAATTCCGATACCAAATAAGTGTTGTCCTTTGATAATGGAATGATATTGGAATCCAGTATCGGAACGATAGTGAAATCCAGTATCAGAACGATGTTGGAATCCAGTATCGGAACGAGGTTGGGATCATATGTCGGAACCTTGTTGGAATCCAGTACCGAATCGGTCTTACATTTTGACATTCATCCGACACCGATCCAGTTTCGGAAACCGATATCGTTCTGCCACTGGAATGTCGGCTGCCGACATTGGAACGGCATTGTTCCAATACTGGAACCCCACTTGGGTAACAAAATACAAGCGAAGTGGTAAGCAGTTAGCGTTGAAAATCTTTCCAAGCATCTTCAGCAGCGAAAGATCCATGACAGCAGGTGTAAACGGCTAAGATTGTCTTAGGAAGGAGTAGGCACAGTAAATTATTTCATTTATTTATATAGTAGATGTATATATATAAGTCGATCAAGGTGTGGGTTAAAAAAATAATTGAAACACTCAAACGTAATTTGTCATGAGCGACGTTTCGTTGGCTTGGTTCGCCAACCTCATCAGGCTTAAAGGCTTGTTCTGGAATATGGCAAGGCTCATTCACAAAACAGATTGGCCAGCTTGTGATGGGGACGTTCGCGTTACCAGGGTGCGTTCCATATCCACTTTTTAATTGGTTAAAAATGCTTTATACGTTAGTGCGTGCATCACAGTTCTGGCCAGCACCAAACGAGGCCTTATAGTCAGCGCCAGAACTGGAACCAGACAGTCTGGTATGGCGCTATTCAGCGCCATGAAATTTCTCCACACAGGGTATTTTAAACAATGTGTTAAGTAGTATAATTACTATTCAAGTGCAATTTTACAGAATATACATAATTTTACAACATAAACGTAAGAATAGGATATCTTGGTATCCTCGCCTTTAATTCTGCAATTTTTCTATAAATATTTGCTATGACTATGTGAAAACTTATCATGATTTACTTCATAACTCAAAATTTCTATAATCTATAGGAGTTCCTCCAAAAAAATTTATCAGTGTACATTTTACCAAATTTGAATTTTAAATTGAAAAAATGTTCCTGTTTCTAGACATTTGGCAAAACAAACTATTGAAAAATGAGGTACGGGATGTTTAAAAAACATTACGAGAGAGCTTAATGGAGAGACTACGCCTTAATGCAGTACACTTTATCATGGTTTATGCAACGCGTTAATGGAACCGCGGATTAAGAGGTCTATAAATTCACTCTCACCCGGACTGCTTAACTTGATAGTGCCTCAGGGCAATTGCTCAAGAGCAAAGAATTGTTTGATTAAGGAGATTCCACAGATTCAAAGCAGATTCTGTTATCTCCCAAATGGAATGCCTGATGGGAAGCTATTTCACAAGCAGCTCATTTGTTATGGACATTTTTTGTAAATACAAATCTTCCTCAATGTGGGTATTAATTA
Source organism: Diplolepis rosae (assembly GCA_030998225.1). Classification (NCBI taxonomy): domain Eukaryota; kingdom Metazoa; phylum Arthropoda; class Insecta; order Hymenoptera; family Diplolepididae; genus Diplolepis; species Diplolepis rosae. The sequence continues at coordinate 861,426 of JAPYXD010000082.1, forward strand.
TACGATGGTTAATGATTGAATTGACGACTCACAGGACACAATAGACATGAACGTCAGTCACAAACTGGCAGACAGGCGCGATTATGGTCGAATATGCCACCATAGGTGCACTACATGTCGATTGACCTATTGTATTAACCCTGTGCCGACTGGCTGAATTACTATGCTGTTTGATCCGTGATGTATTGTCAGATCCCATAATGCTCGACCGAGAATCATGGCAGCAATAGATTAGATTTATACACGCGTGTCGGTTCAGACATTGTTGCAATATGTATTTTGCACCTTTTGCATTAATAATCCACGCCCTGCCTTTATTTACACCTCAGATGTGATACATACATAGTATCCAATCCAGAACAGCCCAGATTATCATATCATGATTACAGATAGGACCTGATAATTAATTAGCACAATGTCTGCATAATATATAAGGTGAATTGTTGATTCTACATGCGACTTTGTCTGGCTATAGAAATCTAATACTATGATACGAGATCCTAAAAACTGAAGTATTTGCAACAAGTATTTAGATGGTAGTTCGTATCTTTTTAATACTGAATTTTATTTTATTTAAACGTCACTGTGAAAATTATGCACAAATAAGGAAGATTTAATGACTTCACAAAAAATTTTCCTTACAAACTAGAGGGGTTCCTTTCTTTTACATTATACATTTGACGTATGTTTGTAAGATTTATATAGTAACTGTGAAAGTAAATAAGTACAAATCAATGACTTCATCGCCAAAAAAAGGTAACTGATTTTATAATATTTATTGATTTCTTGTTGTTTTGGCATAGTGTCAGTTTTTTCTTATTTTCTTCATTTAAAAATTATCAATGATAATGGTTAATATTTCTGTAAAGCTTTGCTTGTAAATTTAACATAAAATTCACTGTCCGGAAAGTTAACGTTAAAAATTTATCCTTCAAAAATACACGCTTTTCTCTATAGGTAAGAATCACCAAAAGCGTCTCAAATTTCTTAACTAGGTATAGGACAATAGTCTTCTTCAAAGAAGAAAAGAACCTCTCAGGATGGCATTAAAAAAAAAGAAATGGTCAGTCAGCAAAGCAACATGTCTCAGGTAGGTTTTTAAACATTTTTTATCTAGATGAGGACCTAACGGACTCGACCGGTGAGAGACAACGGCAATGCAGTCCTTTAAAAAAATTTTCAAAATTAAAATTTGTTTGGGCGCCATATTTTCTATTATTATTTATTATTTGGACATGTTTGTTAAAAAAATTTTGCTTCCGGTTCATTTACAAGTTACTAAGTTTTGTTTGTTTTATCCTGTTATTTTTATACAGTGAATTCTACATCTTTATTTAACACGTGATGTGCATACTAGACTGCTTCAACCTGATTTGCAAGCTATGAGATACATTTTTTGAGTTTCATGATTTCCTATATTTTAATCATTTAGAGAAATTTTGAAATAATGTTTTCATTTATGGCACTGAAGAGGGCCCCCATATGTGGCACGGATAGGAATTTGATGGTTGAAAATACCATTTTTTATGGTAAACCGGAACCATTAGTAATTTTTGTCAGTTAGTCCCAAAAATATGCTACTTAATATAACACATTTCGGGAAATATTATCAAGAATGATGGTAAAAATTGAAAATTCATATGCCAACTTTTTTTTGGACAAAATATATCTTTAAAGATGTGTATCCTTATCTTTCGCGTTTACATTATAAGACATTCCATAGATTGAAATATTACTTTCACGCATTTACGGAATATTATAATCGTAAATAAAAATCAACAGTGACAGTACAATATGATGCAATAAGAAAAAAAAATTTCTTCAATTTGGGATTATCAACATCCGAGATGGTAAAATTCACTTTTATTGATTTTACTTTCTAAGCCCTACTGTAGTCGAAATATGAGAATGCTCGAAAGTGAAACGTACCCACCATAGATGATAAAAATTTGCCTCAATGTTTCCATTTTCAAACACGCGCTGATTCCAATACTCTATTCTACACATTGACGTATATTTATATTAGAAGTTTCGGTAAAATAATAAGAATGCTGCTAATATGTCTCATTATTAGACTCAAATTTCAGACAGACAGCGAGTAATGATTGACATAATAATAACCTGGAATTTCTCTCTGTGTAGGTTGAAAATAGGTACGGAATTCATGTATTATGTATCCGATTCATGTATTGAACGATTGATGTCTCGAATTATCAATTACGATACTAACTTCGGGTTAGCAAGATATGAAATCCAAGAGATAAAAAACGACACGTTTAAAGTTTACTGAACTGTGATGCAGTTTATAACATTTAGTACCACACAAATTATCACAATATTATTCAATAATTTCAAAATAAATTATGTGAGTTTGAAATTTTTGTCACTGCCTACATTATCGGAGGTTCACTAGTCGCGTATCAGATAGGATACAATGTTGACAGGTGTCCTCGTAGACAATTTCAAACTCTTATATCGCAAATAATGCAATGAATTCAAATATTTAAAGAATTTGAAAGTCCTTCTGTGGAAAAAAAGACGCTTTCGATTGCGTCTTTTTTTCCACAGAAGGATTTTCAAATTCTTTAAATATTATTAAATAATTATAAATAACTGGCTTATATCGACCCTCAATAATATTAATAGATAGATGATTTTTTACTTTGGCTTTAGGGTCCAGAAATAATGTAAACTCAGGGTTTCATTTTTTCCTCAAACGTTTCGACTCAGATTGGAGTCCTCATCAGTGAGATTTATTTCTATAAAAATACAAAGGAAGAAAAGAATAAAAAATTGCACGTGTGACGGATAAACATTGTGTTGACAAACGATATAAATGAATTGCATTTGTAAAACTATAGAATAGGTCTAACTAAATTTACGAATAAAAAATTGAAAATTGTACAAAATTTGTTATAAAAATACATAGGGAAGGGACATAAAAAATTTACACGTGTGACGGATAACATTATGATAAAATTGCACATGTAAACCATATAATTGGTCCATACTAACTAAATTCGAACAAAAATAAATAAAAAGTGTGCAGAATTTTTCTATAAAAATGCAAAGGAAGAACCTTAAAAATTACACATGTGACGGATAGACATTATGGTAAAAAATGATATGAAAGAATTGCACGTTTGAAACTATAAAATTGGTCTGAATAACTGAGTTTGCGAAAGAAACTATACAAAAGGTTTTTTTATGTGAAATTACATCCTGTGCAAAATTTTCCCCTATAAAAATGCAAAGGAAGAACCTTAAAATTGCTCTTGTGACGAAAAACTTTGTGGTAAAACTGATATAAAAGAGTTGCATATATGACACTATCAAATTGGTCTAAATATATAAGAATACATAATGAAGAAACTTAAAGAATTGAAGTGTGATGGATAAACATTGCAGTAACACGGGACGGAAAACCATTGTGGTAAAAAAAAAATTTTTTCTTAGCGCCTCATTTGAAAATCCGATTTTCGGTACCTGTAGAGCGGGTTGAAACTACGATTTTCGACCCTAAGGTTGAAAGTCGCTGTTTCAACCCGCTCCACAGTTACAGCCAATCAGATTCTCAAAAGAGTTGCTATGAAAAATAGTATACATTATTCGAAACAAAACACAGCAAAAGCATTTCGTGTGATTGCAGCCCTCGTTTCACTCGGGCAGAGCAAACTTCACACTCATGCAATCGCTCTGTTTCGCCCCTTGTAATGTAATATACTACACTGAGACTTTTATCTGTAAAATTTAATATTACTTTACTAATAATTCCAAAAGAATATAGTAATCTGGGATATGGATTCTTAGTATTTAAAATTACTATTTTATATATTAAATTGCAAAGTTCCAAACTTTATTGGAGTAAATTATTAAATTTTAGTATATTAACCTAAAAAAGGTATTGATATTTATTGCCTAATATAGTAAAATGACGATCACCTCGTCCAAAGTTTTCTTGTAATAAAGCCTAACATATTTGGACTATTTTCGAGAGAAACAAATATATATTTCAAGACAGAATGGGAAATTTTTACAAGTGAGGATAGGAAAAAATATCCATGTAGATGGAAATAAAAAACACGTGGTCACGTAACTTTAGTCATCCAGTTAGTTAACCTTACTTCCTTTCACAAATTTCGACGGGGAACTTATATAGAAGATACATACATACATATTAAAACACATCCTACCTAAATACTATGAACTTAACCTAAAAGTAAAACGCACGCAGTCGTAAACGCATCGCAATAACATATCGATGTCATGGCTAAAGAATGCTTATATACTAACGATCAAAATGTATCACCACTTATGAGAAGAGGACAGGGCCGCCATGAGTTGTGGATATTATATAAAGCATCGCACTACCGGAATGTAGACCCATTGGAATTCCAAACTCAGGATTTTCAACGCAATACTGAAAAAAATGAAAATGGAACAAAATATTAAATAAATTAACAATTATCATAATTTTGTAAATCTTTCTTTTATGACCAGGTAATGACACACCCAGGAAAAATTAATTATGTCGATACTGAACTCCGCTAAATAATGTGTCAAGCAAGCCCGCCAAATTCAAATATATAAAAGAAATGGCTCGCGAATTCTCCTTTGATATAAGTCAGCTGATTACTAATTTTTATAAAAGTGTTTAATAAATATGATTCAAATAGATTACCGCTTAATGAAAAGCTTGTACACGCAAGAAATAAAATAGAAAATTTTTAAATGCAGATGATAAGTTAAATTTAAAACTCTGAGGCTGCGACAAAGAGTTAAATTAACGGGGTGGTAGCGATTCTGCAGAAATAAACTCTGCACAACTAATTCTACACACCAAGACCCTACACAATTGCACTTAATAAATTAAATATTCGAAAAATTAAACCCAACACGGTTGAGATTTACACCGCTAAACTCTGCACAAAATAATCATTTTAATTTTAATGAATTAAACTGAATTTTCTTAATCTTTACACAATTCAATTCTAAACATTAGAAATATTTGATCATTTGCAAAATTCATTTTTTACTCTGCACCATTAAATCCTAAAACGCAAAACTCTATGCAAAATGAAGAGTGTTTTTATTTTGCCGTGAAAAATCTTTTTTTAAGAACGTATTAAATAAAATTGTACGATATAGATTTTTAAAAGAAAAGGAAGAATTCGAAGAAGTGAAATTCATCCAGAAATCTTGTACAGAACAAAAAATGGGAGGTAATAATTTTTCAATTTAATGGAAATAAAATGAATATTATAGAACTTGAAAACAAAATTTATTCAAAATTTTACTTATAATACTAATAAAATTAAGTTACTATTATTAAATCAATTTACAGATTTCCACTTGCTTTTAAGGTATAATCCCACCTTCTTTTATGTATGGAATGAAGTACGTTTCAGACTTTTCACCTGGGAAAATTACTGAGATAGCTCTTACAATTTCGAGGAGAACATTTGTGGGAATTCTGTAATAGGTATCAATCTTAAGATCAAAATTTTTAGACACAAGTAAATCATACATTTCTTAAAAGCAATGAACTGTTTCTTACGTGAATCTTGAAAGCATTTCTCCAACAGATAATTTTCTGATTGCATTTTCAGAAAACTTTTTTATGATTGTCCTGCTTAAAAGACATCTGGTATCCTTATTTAAACACCCATGGATCATGTAAAGTGCCAGAACTGCTTTTTCGTTTGCCTCCTTTTGTAGAAACTTCAACAATCCCTGAAACAGTCGTCAAGAAAAATTCGAACTTCAACATTATATTAAAAATAGTACACCAAATGCAAACAATATTTCGTAAAAATAAAAGCAAGATAATTCAAAAGTGTAACTTTCAATTTCAGCACGTTTGTAATAAGTGTTAGTTCAGAGCCTCTTTTTTAAAAAAATATAAATTTATAATTAAAATCTCACCTCGTGACAAGGATTCAATTTTCTTTTCTTTGTCGCTTGAAAAATGTCATAATCGTTCTCGTTTTCTTTATTAACCTCACAATCCTATAATTCGAGAGAGAACTCCTCAGTTGCAAGTTTCGCTAGTTCCTGAAATGTAAATCATATTTTGTTAGAAGCAAGACACAATTTTTGGGCTAATAGCACAATCTATTTGAAACAAAAATAAAATAAAATTTGTATATTATTCAGAAGCACGCTTTGATCAATTGTGGCCATGTATTTCAAAAGGGTGTTGTATAAAAGAAGATATTTACCGATTCTGTTAAAATGTGTGCTAAAATAATTGCCATTGGTTCTTTGATATTTAATTTGTCCACAACAGATTCACTTGGGTTTAAATTCTGTAAAGAGAAAATTTTCATAGAACATGAATTTGCGATTGATTATGATGAAGTAATCACGTATTTGTTACTTCTCGACTTCCTGAATACAACTATACAATTCTTTCCTTTCAATTGCTACTCTCGAACTAAAATTTCTTTAATCAAGACGCTTACCTCGCCGATATTTTCGTAAATAGAATCGGAGGGATCGGGGGCATCCAAGGAATGTACTTCTCTGTCAAAATTGCTAAATATTAAAAAATTTATATGTTTAGTAACGAAAAAATTAATATTTACATTTTTTAAAGTATAAACTGCGGGAGAAACGTATTTATATTAATATAATATTTTCATATAATGAACGCTAACATTTATTCAGATTTCTAACCTCAACATTTGCAATTACAAAAAAAAAGTAATCGAAGAAATTGCATTTATTAGTTTATACTTACTTCTTCAGACTTTGATCCATTTTTTTAGTAGCTAACATTTATCACACCATAATAAAAAGTTTTCTTTTATTATTTTTACACGCCGAAGGCACCAAAAAATCCCTAATAATAATACACAATAATGGCCGGCATTACCAGACACATTGCAACACGCATTTTGTTCGGCTATCATCGGAGGTGGTCGACAAAGTTGAAGTTCACTCTACTATGATTTTACCATTCTGATTAGTAATTTCTACAGTCTTGCTCGAAATATATACTCTCTTTTCTTAAAATAAATTCCAGTTATCTCCAGCTATTATGTCTTCCTATTGAAGATGGTAATTACTTATGGTTATTCATTAATTTATGCTAGGAGCAATACTAAATATTGTATTTAATGTTTGTAATATTCACAACATTCGTTATGATATTTCCCTAGTCTTAACTTTTCTATATAAAACAGTAATTATTTTAACTGAGTACATTTAAATTTTCTTTCTCACACTGAGAGACTTTTCGTTAGAATAAATCGTAAAAGTGAATCATATTTTAGTATAATATCGTTTCAAAGTGAGGCAAACGGGGTTTACGTATCAGAAATTAATATAGTGGTTTTCAAGCGGCGAAATTAATATTTTCGTTTGAATAAATGGAATATATGTTTTACTAACTGCTATAAAACCTAAGAGAATTTGAAATTTACTATATCAAAGTTTCGAAGCGAAACAAAGAATATGTGAATCTGAAAACCACTATATGAAAAATCACTCACTCCACCAAAAAGTTTGACCTTCAGAAGGGACGTCTCCGGGTTATGGATTGTGGTGTCTTTTTCTAACGCGTGCGAAGCAAGAGGAAGATAGAGGGGAGAGCTTTGGGCACTCAGAAGAGGGGAGGTTTCAGTGGAAACACATACACAAATATTATTATCATACCTTAGTTATGTTCATATATTTATATTCGCATACGCTTGAAATTAAATTTTAGAATCGCCTTTGGGTTCGAACCCCCTAAAACTGTACCTATATCGACGTAACTAAACGCATTCCTAACGCCTAAAGCCTCTCGGCTATTCTCGCTTGCCATATTCCGAAATAAATGTCGCTTATAAGCCACTACTGAGTTGGGGGTTGGGCAGACTTGGATTCGAGTCTACGAAGCTATTCGGATAACGTCGGAAGTACTCGGACGACATTCTGAAACAAATTATATGAAAAACCGAGAATGAATGTTTTGATTTTTGCTGCGCATCGTGAGGTTTCTGGCAAGTTCATATTCATAATATGAATTTCTCAAACATGCTTTCCAAAATGTGATATTCATTATTTATCTTACTCAAATTATTTTTAGACAACTTAGTAACCATAATATCATTTTCTCGTACTTTCAATTTCTCTAATAGAGATTCATAATATTTAGTATATAAAATACTACTTTATCTTCTTCATATATTAAAGACCGTTATGACTATATCAAACTTCGATGTCATAATATGAATAAGTATAATAAAGCCTCGGCTTGCCCCATTTTGAAACGATATTATACTAAATTTTGATTCATCTTTATCATTTACTCTAACGAAAAGTCTCTCAGTGCAAGAATCAGAATATTGAAAATTCATACCGAAAATATTATAAAGTTCTATTACTTTTAAACAAATTAACAGTATTGCAGCCGTATCCCACATTACCATTTTTTTATGTAACTATCAGTATAGTAATATTAAAGTTTACAGACGAAAGTCTTTCAGTGTATTCTTGATTTCCTAGCCGAAAGTACGATCTTCCTGGCCGCATTTCACTCCAGAAAGAACGACTTTTGTGGCTCAGTAGTGCCGCTAAATTCATCATATAATTCGTTTGTTTAATTTGTTTAATTCATCTGTATGTAACTTCAAATTATTAATAAATAGTACGCTAATCTTTCAAGTTAATTTTAACGTTTAACAATTGCGTATCTAATGTAACTTCGTGCAATTGCACAAAAGACTAACTATTAAAAAGAAAAACAAAAAATTTATGTACACAGTTTATTTTATATTAATAATGATATTCATAAAAGTAATAATAATTATTATAAGAAGATTAGTATTACTGGATGTGTGATTTTAAAGTTACTGTTGATCAATATTAATATTGTTATCGAAGAATAAATTTTCTCTGGTATTTGTTAATTTTTAAAAAAAATTTGATTTTCAATTTTTTGTTGCAGTTATTGTTTTGGGCGTACTTTCGGCTGATGGAGATCAAGAAAAATAGTTTACAACCCACGGCCAGAATGTTTGATGCCCTGGCGTATGTGATGTAAATGCCTCGGCATTGATATCACATACGCCAGGAAATCAAACTTTCTGACCTAGGGTCGTAATATACTATTTATAAAGAATTGCACGTGTGAACTGTAAAATTGGTCTGAATAACTAAATCTACAAAAATATAAACCGTACATAATTTGTTCTGTTTGTACAATTTTCAATTTTTTATTCCTAAATTTAGTTAGACCTATTCTATAGTTTCAAAAGTGCAATTCATTTATATCGTTTGTCAACACAATGTCTATCCGTCACATGTGTAATTTTTAAGGTTCTTCCTTTGCATTTTTTATAGAAAAATTCTGCACACTTTTTATTTATTTTTGTTCGAATTTAGTTAGTATGGACCAATTATATGGTTTACATGTGCAATTTTATCATAATGTTATCCGTCACACATGTTAAAATTTTTTAAGTCCCTTCCCTATGTATTTTTATAGCAAATTTTGTACAATTTTCAATTTTTTATTCGTAAATTTAGTTAGACCTATTCTATAGTTTCACAAATGCAATTCATTTATAACGTTTGTCAACACGATGTTTATCCGTCACACGTGCAATTTTTTATTCTTTTCTTCCTTTGTATTTTTATAGAAATAAATCTCACTGATGAGGACTCCAATCTGAGTCGAAACGTTTGAGGAAAAAATGAAACCCCGAGTTTACATTATTTCTGGACCCTAAAGCCAAAGTAAAAAATCATCTATCTATTATTAAATAATCTCAAACTTCCTATAGGTTCTAATTTTGTTAAAAATGGAGTAGTTTCTCGAACTATTTTTCTTCGTGCACTTTTGCATTGGATTCAAACGAAAAATAAAACTAATAGTTCCTCATATTAGATGAAAATGTAATAAGATCTCTTTCCGCACATTTTCAGTAGAAGCAATGCCACTAGTGTTCCATAAAATTTGCATATCATTTGCACATACAGCACATGAAATTCGGTATCCGCAATTATGAATATAAATGTGCTTCAAATAAAACAGTGTAGTAGTAGTAGTAGAAAAGCCAGGACAGAAAGGGCAGAATAGGGGGGGGGGGGGTCCAAATATCCTGAACCTCGAATCGCAAGAAGCCTCTAGGTATTCTATTGAGAACTGTTGTGGCCATCATCATCAGCGTTCGATGGTTAGTCAGTCAGTCAATTATCCTTGAGTACTCAGTCACGGTGGTCACGGTTGGATCAGCATAATCTTGTGACATTTTTCAATTGGGAAATCTTCTTCGGTACTTACCCCGAGGAACTCTTCAGTGTTCGCTAACAAGATTAGTGCAGTCAGTGATATAAATTTATGTCGCGATTTTTGTTAGATTGTGGATTAATTAGAGGCCTTATTCTCTTTTTGTGCGCTTCAGTGGCCTGAATTGTTTGCAAAATTTAGGTCCAACTCGACAGCTGCATCAAAGGTTTGTGTTGATATTTTCAATTTTTAAAATCTAAACATTTTTTTCATACTTTGCGTATTTTTAAAGATATTTTGATGATGTCTCAAGATTAAAAATTCACCCTGTATAATAAAAATGTTTATAAAAGAATGGTTAATCTACAGTGAAACTAAAGAAAATAAGATCAACTTTAAAAATAGAGATTTCAATGCATTGCAGATCGATGGTCCAGAGCGAATTTGATTTAACTCGCAAACAAGTGAACAAACTGTCTTAACTGAAAATCTCCGTTCCATTTTGACTCAACTGAGAATGTCAGTTCTATTTTGACTTAACTAAAATCGATTGTGATAATTTGTTTTAACTCTTATTTGACAGTTTTAGAGAACAAGCTGTATCAAGTTTGCGAGTCATTGTAAAAATATTACTTTCATAAATTTTCCTTATTTTAATATAATTATAAAAAAGCGATACATCACGGATTGTGAAAAACAAAAATGACTTTAGTACACAGAAGTGAAGAGTTAAAAATCAAGTATTGAAAATCGATTGCCAATCCGTCATTTACATTTAAAACAAAAATCGAAATTTGCTTTTTTACACTCTCGTGTAGGATAGATCATTGCCTCATTATCATTTTTATCACAAATTTCAAGTTGAGTCAAAATGGAACAGAGATTTTCAGTTAGGACAGTTTGTTCCCTTGTTTGCGAGATGGTTATTCTATTTATTTTTCTCAATTTTAATGAAATTAGATAGTTGAATTTGAAATCTGTCACTGTCTACCTTGTCCGGCAATCGAAAGACCCGGGCTCGAATCCTGGCACAGTCGAAGGGGCATGTATTTTTCTAAAGAAAGATTGCAAATTTCATATTTTATACTGATTCGATGTTTATGTGGGCCTGACTAGACTTTCTAATAAGTGTTTAATGAGGTCAGCTCTTATACTCCCTGCCTACAAAAAGTCATTGCTGTATTCAGCAAAAACATAAAAGTTTCTAGGTATCGATGACTTACATTTTTTCAACATTTAAAAAAAATTACAGGGTGTTTAAAATGATCTGAAGTAAGAAATTATAACACTGAAGAAAAGTTTTTTTTCATAATTTTGACATTCTAGTTTGGGCCATATCTGATGCTGGTTAGCCCTATATGACAAAAATGTCCAAATATCTATTACTTAAATTTTTCCACCACTTTCAAATAATTGACAGGGTATCTGAAATGATCTCAAATAAGAAATTATAACTACTAAAAAAAGTATATTCTTTGTGATCGTCTTGACAGGCTGGTCTGGCCCTGATCTGTCACTAGTTAGCCCAGAATAAGACATAAAAATTTTCTAAATATCTATCACCAAATGTTTGTTCACTATTTGAGAAAGATGCTAGGATGCCTAAAATGGTACAAAAAACAAATTATATCATTTATTTAAAAAGAGTTTTCTCAGTTACTATCTTATGTTTTACAAATGCGACCCCCCTCCCCCACCTTCTCCGCTTTACAGCCATTTTGATTATAAAAATTATTTTATTCAACTTGCCTAATTAGCTGCTAAAATCAAATCTGAGTCTAGATGGTCTAGTATGGATCCAGACCAGCGCCAGGGTATTTACCAATTTACACACTTCGTCAAAAATTATTGAAGTATAAAATTTAACAATCTAGGATACATTTTTTCGCATCAATAACTGCAGTTTCTAAAACTTTTTTGAGAATTCGATTTGCAGTAATTGTAGAGCAGATTGAAACTGCGATTTTCAACCCTAGTTTTAAAGTTTTAACTGTAGGGTTGAAAATCACAGTTTCATCCTGCTCTACAGATACCAAAAATCGAATTTTCAGAAGACTATTATGAATAGTGCCAACACCATATTCACATAGTTGTGTGTGACCGAGAAACCCTGCCCTCAAAACTTGAAATTTTTAAAATCCTTTGTCCTGAACAGCAACTTGAATTATTCTTAGAGGTATTTGGGGCTAAAAGTCGAGCAGGTAAATCAAGTAGCGTACCTGCTGACCTTAATCTCATTATCAGCATCAACCTCTTGTGGTTCTTCTATTGGTACCGTTCTTAAGTACCATTATTCTGTATCTCATTTCCACAGAAGTTGTTACAAAAATTAATCTTTAAAACTTCTTGGGAAGTTTACCTTCTTCTTCCATTGTTTTTTAATATAGCCGGCAGACACTTTTATAATTTGTGAAAAGGTTTGTAAACTTAATTGCCTAATTCAGAAAATTAAATTTGACCAACTTATCTAGTAATCTACTCCTCGAATTCAAATAAATGTAATATTAATGACACAAGTTAAGGAAGTATAGATAAATCTTATCAATTCATTCTGCGTTGATTTTTGTGGAAGCAATGAATTTTTGAAAGTAGTGGTATATATATGTATCGCCAGGCACGAAAGGATAAAAAAAATTATTTTCAGTATGAAAAGTTCCAAAGCGAAAGAAATCATTTCCCATTAGAACCGCGATAAAATAGAACCTCCAATTTTTCTGGGTGCAGACAATGTATCTTGAATGTAGGATACATCCCGCCTGGAAAACTTCCCAACTTAGCCCAGTTTTTAGTTGGGCGCCACGTTAGAACCAACTAGCATTTCCATTTTAAAAACAATTTCAAAATTGCTGGAAAATCATACAATTATTATTAAGTTGAACGTTATGCGACGCGAAAGTTTTAATGTTGCTTACTGTTTCAACTTTTTAATCATTGAATCTTGAGTAAAAAAGAGCAACACAATCTTAACACGTTTAGCGATACTTACACTTAACGTCTCCATAGTGACGCAGTAAATTGGGCTTTACCTTCGAAATCCTTTCATTTACCACTGTAAACCATTCTGACTCGAGTGATGGTGGTAAGGTACGCACATTTTTATTATATTTATTGCACAATATAATTTTTAGAAATAATTTGTACTTCATTTCAGAACCTGTAGAGCAAAATTCAGAAGAACAGAATATTGTGGTAGATAATTTAGACTATTTGTTAAATTTTTAAACAGGTACATATATGTCATACATTTCACATATATAAAATCATTCATTCAGTACTAATAAACATGTCATTCATAACAACTATATAAATGTGCAAAGATACATTTGTATCAATGTTTTACTCGTGAGTCTTTACTTAATTTGTGTTACAAATATTTTGAGTCACGAAAAATATGAGTACTCGTATGTTAATTTTATACATGGTAAGTTTCTGTGCTTGAAAATTTCAAAATTTAAAAGAAGTATAGTTATCAAAAAAAATAGAAAGGAATCGCTTGGAAATTTGTATGGACCATTCAATAATAAAGTTTAAATGCACTGCGAGAAATCCTATTAGTTGTGCTGACTAAAAGGTCACAACTATATGAAGCATTTAGGAATGTTTAATCTGTTTTATTGATATAGTTGTTATTTAACATCGTTTTACATAAAAACAAATTATTAAAAAGTACATTCAGGTACAGGTTTATTCTTCAAAGTCAGACTCTTCGTCAGACATATTATTAGATTCAAGAGTTTGTTCTCCCACCATTGTAACAGTTGATAACCATTCTTGATTTTCTGGTTGTAAAAATTATAAAAAGAATTTGAGATATATAACGTACGAAAGAATTTAAGAATTTTGTATGTTCTCTAACATTACATATTTTTGAACAGAAAAATTGTCTTTTTTTGGTTTTGTTTTGTTTTTGATATCAACGTGCAAATTTAACCACAGTCAGATTTTTGTTCTGCCCTCCTGCTGAGTCAGAGAAAAGAACTATCTTCTTGAAGTTTGAGTTTTCAGATAAATTTTTTTGTATAAAATCTTCTAAAAAGCTACACACAGAATTGAAGTATTTTCTCCCACAATTCTCTAGAAAGCAAAACATTTTACTGTCTTTATCGTTGAAACAATGAATATTGAAGACGTATAAATTAAAAATCCTTTTATAATAATGCAACTTGATATGCAGCCTTGGAAGTGTCAAGTTTTGCGCATAATCAAATTCTAGAATGAGAGTTTCTTCATAAATCTTTTTTTGTTCATCTGTATTATCCGCGCTTTGCTCAAACACATACTTTTGTTTCAACTCTTTTTATTCCTTCACTTTTTTCAAATGAGCTTCATAATCAGCTATGCAATTATCATCTAGATCAGCTGAGAGTTTCACTGAACATTTAGTACAAAAATCACATACATCAGTTTTTGGGGATCTGAAGGAATATTCACTCTTCTTACGTGTTGTATTTCATCGACAGATCCGTTCCAGTTTTTTGCTTATAATATTCTTCAAAAAAAGAATAAAGTATTTTAACTTTCCAATCTGGATTGTCAAAAAATTTCCTTTCACTTTTTTTACGACCGTAATGAGATTGTTTGTGAGGGAAAGAAGCCCAATAATTTTTAGCCATCTTCCAAGTCTTGTCAGAGATTTTGCGAGTTCGATTCAAATGTTTGCCACGATTTTCAACTGCACTTAAAACTCCTAAAAATCATATTCGCCATGAAATTTTTGCAATCATCGAATGAAAATTTGAAAAGAAATAATATTAAAAACTACTCAAATAGCAATTATTTGAAGAAAAAAAAAGATAATCATTTTGACTAACCGTGTTTACAGAATCGTAAAACGGTTTTGTTTTTGGTGCTTGACAAGCTTCTTTGATATTGAATCTTTCTGTGTGATTCATTAAAAACGTATCTTGATCTTGTTTATGCAATTTATAAAATGGCTTGAACTGAGTCTTTTGATCTACTACATTCATAGCTTTATGACACTCTTTCTTACAACAATTTGTAACAGAAACAAACTTTCTTGCTGGAACGTCACTTTTACTCTTTTTCGTAACATAACCTTGCCCATGATCGCGCTTTCTTTTTCGTCGAATTTGCTCCCATTTGTCACTTCTTACACGTTTTTTCAGTCCTTTAGGTAAACTTGTGTTTGAACTCGACGTTTCTGTCGTTGATTCGTCCATTTTTAGTAACTTTTAATGAATCAATAGACAGTAACAATCAAAACAATAACACGCCGATTCGCCGGCCGGCAACTGTATACTCTGCACGTCTGCAGTCTGCTCGAGAGCGGGCAGTCTGGCCGCGCGCGGTGTTTTATTTTCATGCATCCTACTTCATTATCATGTGATTTACGAAGACAATAACAATATTTTAATTATTTTCAAGTTTTATCCTAACTAATTAGGGTTTGCTTATGCCGAAAAAGCAATTTACAGAAAAACAACCTAACCCGGGTTAGGTTGTTTTTTTACCCAACGCTTCATATATTTTTAGTAAGCAGTGAAAAAAATTTTGTAAAACTTACCAATGCTCAAAAGGCCATGGGACTAAGTATGCTATTAATTTTTTTTTCTTGTAAAATTGATCAAATTGATTTAGTTTGAGAAATGTAAATATTTTATTTCCATATGCAATATTTCGTGTTATTATAAATCTTTGGTAACAGTAAACTTCAAACAATAATTGTACAGACGAATTATATTTCACCTGCTTATAAACTGTTTTGAATCGTTTTGAAATCGTTACATACATTGATTTCTTAAAATTTTGCTTTTCTTTTTCACACTGAGAGAAAGTATTAGTCGTGGTTACCTATTTTTTTTGTAAAAAAGGGTCACAAGTATGTTTTTTATTCTGTATCATCTAAGCACCTTAGTTCTTATAGCAATATTAACTGAGTAGCAATGATTAAAATTTTTAGTAAAACTTACAAAATCCGATTAGTCGGTCCGTTTTGTAGCCGCGACTATTTTGATGCATTCCCACATTGTATCGAGCTTATAATAGATGTTACCAATACGTTTTTGTAAAACTTACTAATTGCGTTAATTGCTTTTACTATTTGTCTAGTGTAGTTATTACAAAAATATATAATTTTTCGTCATAACGGAGAAAAGTTGTATCAAAGACTATTCCAATATCTTAATTAGAAACTGATTCATTTTTTTCATCCATACATGATTAAAATAGTAATTGCAACATTGAAAAAAATGATAAATTTACCATTCTATCTATTTTATTTTTGTTAATGTCGATGGGAACTCTCTTAGGTTAGAATTGATTAGGAGAAAAACTTTTTTAATTAGTATTTTTCAAAATGTAACAAAGGATGATAATTGTTGAGAGGTTTTTCATCAAAAACTGCACAACAGTTTACAATTATACTTTAAAATTACCATGATTTAATTCTTCTCATTTTGATGTAGAACAAAAACAAAATTTTAAGAAATCAATATACAAGGTGCGTTCCAAAATAAACGAGACTTTTTCAAACTAGCTATTTATAGTGGCGCTATCTTCTGATGGGAGTAGGAGTTGGAAAGGTAC
Source organism: Diplolepis rosae (assembly GCA_030998225.1). Lineage (NCBI taxonomy): Eukaryota > Metazoa > Arthropoda > Insecta > Hymenoptera > Diplolepididae > Diplolepis > Diplolepis rosae. Next base: position 878,191 of record JAPYXD010000082.1, read on the forward strand.
ATCCTTCACTGACGTTATGTCAAAATTTCATGACCAACGGACAATTAGAAGCCGAGTTATTGCTTTATAAGGGACAGTGTGTTTATAGCATCGGTCGAAAAATGAACTTCGGACAAAGAGCGAATATTAAGTTTTGTTTGAAACTTGGTAAAACTTTTACTGAAAGGTTTGAATTAATGAAACAAGTGTATGGTGACAATTTTTTATTCCGTGCCAGAGTCCATGAGTGGTTTAAACGATTCAAAGAAGGTCGTGAAGACATCAAGGACGACGAACATCCCGGTCAGGAAAGTTTCGTGATTACACTAAGTAATATTGAAATTGTGCGTGAATTTATAAAAAATGAGCCAAAATCTTCTTTGCGACACATGGCAATGGAATTAAACATGTCAAAAGATTCAATTCATCCCATTCTGACCGAAAATTCGCCGTGTGAGGCCGCAATACCGTGAAAATGGCAGTTGGCGCCTTTTGGACGATAATGCGCCGGTCCATCGTTCAACGCTTATCACTGATTTTTTTACCAAAAATCACATTTTATCCGTCAACCACTCACCGTATTCGCCTTATATGGCTCCCTGTGACTTCTACCTATTCGGAAAATTGCATTTGGCCATGAAAGGAAAACGTTTTGCGTCCGTAGAGGCCATCCAAAAGGCTTGTGCCGACATCCTGAAGGACATTCCGGTTAATCACCTGAAACACTCTTTCGAAACGCTTTTGGATGGCGCAAAACAGTGTATCGAGGCCGGAGGGGACTATTTTGAATAAATAAACTCGAATTTATCAGAACAAAGCCCCTGTCGTTTTTATTTTAGCTCAGTCTCGTTTATTTTGGAACGCTCCTTGTATGTAACGATTTCAAAACGATTGAAAACAGTTGATAAGCAGGTGAAATATAATTCGTCTGTACAATTATTTCTTGAAGTTTACTATTACCAAAGAATTGCAAGTCATGTATACACACGAAATATTGCATATGGAAATAAAATATTTACATTCCTCAAAATAAATGAATTTCATCAATTTTACAAAAAAAATTATAGCATTTACAAAATTTTTGGTACTGCTTACTAAAAATATATAGTTGTGACCTTTTAGTCAGCACAACTAATAGGATTTCTCTCAGTGCATCAAAATGAGAAGAATTAAATTATGGCGATTTTAAAGTATAATTTCAAACTGTTGTGCAGTTTTTTATTAAAAATATGGCAACAATTATCATCCTTTGTTACATTTTGAAAAATAATAATTAAAAAATTTTTTCTCCTAAAAAATTCTGACCTAAGAAAGTTTATATCGACTTTAACCGAAATAAAATAGATTAAATGATAAATTTAACATTTTTTTCAAAGCTGGAATCACTATTTTATTCATGTACGGATGAAAAAATTCATCAGTTTCTAATCAAGATATTAGAATATTTTTTAATACAACGATTCTCTGAGCATATTCAAGCCTTCAAGATGTTTGATTTATAGAATTTCTCTTGACATGTACTACCTACAGAAGATATTACTGAATCTACGCTTACAATGGCTTGCAAATTGCGTGCTGGATACTACTGCGTATAAAAAAATTGGTTGTAAAATAGAATTAATAAAAGAAATAAGCATTATTTTTACTATAAATATACTTTGTCCATTCGTTTCCTACAACTTACTCTGAGAAATTTTTTTTGTTGAAACTCCTATAGATTATAGAAATATTGAATTATCAAGCAAATCGTGATAAGTTTTCATATAGCCATAGGAAAGATTTATAGAACAATTGCAGAATTGAAAGAAGATATCCTGTCCTCACATTTAATTCTGCAATTGTTCTATAAATCTTTCCTACGGCTATGTAAAACCTTATCACGATTTGCTTGATAACCCAAAATTTCTATAATCTATAGCAGTTTCTCCAAAAAGATTTCTCAGTGTAACATCCTAATAATATGAGATATTGACTTGTGATCCTCCAATAATGTAGACAGTGGGAAAAATTTCAAACTCAACCATCTAATTTGAAATTTTAATTTATTTTTAAAATAATCTATTTTATTTTTATTTAGAAGAAATTATATCGCAAACGTTAATTTTGATGAATTTCCTTGGGGCCCTTAAAATTTTTGATCGTATACAAACGGTGATATTATTATATGTGTTAGTGTTAGGTTTATGCAAATTAACATAATTCATTTTACTCAACTTATATCCCCGTTTTTCTTAACACAGTCGAGTAAAGTATCTCAAAATAATTTTTTTCGTGTACGATTAAGGTTTGTTGTCAACTATATCAATTACTTCAAAGTGGCAAATTATGTAAAACGGTTCTTTCAACGTCGTTTCTTTTCCATAAAAATGCATGGAACGTTCAAGGAAGGTATTATGCTATGGGGGAGGAGACGCACAATGCACCGATGACGCAACCGACGCAACATCTTTCGTTAATTATTCCGCGAGATATTGAAAATAATAATGATATTAATGAATTTGACAATATTTAAAAGAGACTAGAAACATATTTAAAAAATCAAAAATGAACATAAAGAAAAGAACACTAGTAGTTGATATAAAAATTTTGAATTTTTACATTCCAAATGTTAGTTTGTGCATCAATTCGAATTTTTATCAAACACCTTGTGATTTTACTAGTATCGGTAAACTTACCACATTCAACGTGGGCTCGATTTTTATCTACTTCAAAATTAGAGATATTCACTATGTTGAGCGTTGTAATTTCACAAGCTCGTGTAAAATCCCTCCCTTCAAAGTGGGAAAGTTACTGCATTGACCAAATAGCAAATTTCTTACCCTTTCCTACGGAAATTTACACACGCTCTGTAAAAAAACTGTTTTTTTTTCAGTGCAGGACAATATTTAACTCCAAATTTCAGTTGCTACTACTTATCGAGATGGATTTTTCGACAGTACCACTCCTTGCTTTATCAAACGAAACTAAATGGCTGATGTCAATATTGCTGAATCCACCAAAAGTTCTCACTTTAGATAATGGATTGCCAAGGTACTTTTTTTATTTATAAACAGTTTCTTCTTTCTTAGAAGATGTTGCTTTTTATTTGTAATTTTTTTTTACAAATTCTACAACATACTAGTGAATCTTTCTGTAATGTACTTGAAAATTATAGAGTATAAAAATAAGTTTACAAGGAAATATATATAATATTTATAAAATTCTTATTCCAGAGATTGGAGAGGTTTAGCACATGTAATGGGAATTTCAGGCGAAAAAATACCACTACTTGAATTTCAGAAAAATCCTTTAGAGCATATTTTAGAATTAATACAAGAAAAAAACTCTACAAAAATTACTTTGAAAGATCTCCAGGAAGCTTTGAAAAGCATTGAGAGATGGGATGTGATTGATGACACGGAAAGCCTTTTCGGTTCGTATTAATGAATAAGAAGTATTTCATATAATATTAGTGTATATCCTGAAGCGAAGTTTTTTTCTTGATTTTTGAATATTTTGGAATTTACAGAAAAGGATGCACAGAAGTATCTAGAAAGAATACAAATATCTGAATTATGTGCAGAAGCAGTAGATAATAATTATGCACAAATACTCACTTTGGGTAAGTTATATTTTTTCGATCTTTATATCGAATTATTATCTTTTATAAAAGGTTTCACCATTAATATAATATAACAAATACCTAAAATAAATTTAATTATTAATTCGTTAAATTATTTGCAGATGATCTCAACCGATACAGAGCAGGTTTAGAAAAACAATTCTACGACGCTCTTATTTTGTATGCTGATGAGGATTTTGAATTTGCCAAGGAAATGCTGGAGAAACTAGAACAACAAAATTTGAGGGTAAAATTTTAGAAAATATCCCTTATGGTTTTGTGTCAAAAATCACAATTTCTATTGTGCTGGAAATATTTGTTTTAAAATACTTTTTACATTTCAGCTCTGCACAAAGGATAGGGATCTCATTTCTGTTTCCAATGAAGCTATTATGCAACTAATCTCTGATCGATGCAATCGACTGATTTTGATAATTTCCCCAAGTTTTCTCAAGAGTCCAGCGAACAAATTCTTCTTAGAGTACGCCCAGGCAGTTGGAATAGGTACTATATTTAATCCATTAAATTTAATAAGCAATGTATAAATTATATGATAAAAGCATAGTTTAGTGTATTTCATTTTAAAAATGTTATTTTAGTTAAGCAACAGAGAAAGTTAATACCATGTATCTATGAAGATTGTGCACTTCCACCGCAATTAAGGTACACTAACAAGATTAACTACAATCGTCGAGGATATTATGATTTCTGGGGAAGACTAGGTGATTCTGTACGAACTTCAACCCCCTTAAAATCTAAAACAGATAGGTAAGCAGAAAATTGCAATGCATTTTGGGAATTTTATTAATTTACAAAAATATTGGATAGCGTGTTTATTATTCTTCAGTCTAATATTAATTACATGGAATAGCTTTCAGAGTGTAACAAAGGCAACTATCAAAGTCACTTCAGAAAGCTGTGATGAAAAAAACGAAGAAGTCAGTGGAACTATACCTAGCTTGCCTTCCTTACGTTCATTGGACGACGTAGACATATCAGCGTCGTATTCAGGCTCCAGAAAAAGAAATAAATCAAAAATCTCAAAAATCTTCAAGAACATTAAGTTATCTTTAAAATCTTAATACTAAATCAAATTAGAATGATACTTTTTCTCAATGTATAATAACATACTTATATTGAAAGGATAATAATTGTTATAAGATATTATACCAAACAATTGTCGTTCGCTACTAGTAAAGAGAATTGTGGCATGGAAATTCAAAACATGATAACAACCATTTTTGAAATCTGTATTCTCGTGCAGATACGTGAGGATTTTTCCAGATTTTTTATCGCGTTTGAAACCTTTGAAAAAAAATTGCAAAAACGCCGTTTTGTAAACTCCAGGGGAAATGGAAATTCAAAACATGACAAGTCTTTCAACTGTCAAATGGGATTTCAGTTTTTTGTGGCATTTCAATCAAGTTTTGAGGAACGTTATTACCTTTGAGTGATATTGATTATCATAAATATTAAGTGCGGGACTTGTTGTACCCTCCTACGGTATATCAACTTTATCGATCGCTAAAATCGTCCAAGATATGTATTTGTTGAAAAGGTTTCTGTGTCGCCTGACATTTTGTTAATAAACAATCGAGTTTTAGAGTGCAAAATCAGCAAATTTGCATTGTAAGTATTGAAACATTTACAAATTTTTCCAAATCATTTCAGTCGATTATGTCGATAATTAGAAGTTTTTAGAAGAATTTTCAATATATATTTGGAATCTTTTTCTGTGAAGAAAGGACGCTTCCACTCCGCTGGGTATCGAGCCCCGAATTGTGGAACCTCCGTAGCTCAGATGATAGAACATTCGACCGGCAATTGAAAGGTCCTGGGTTCGATACACAGCGGAGTGGAAGCGTTCCTTTTTTCACAGAAAATTTTTTCAAATATTGAAACATGCTCGATACCCTACAATTTGATCTAATAAGATTCTCGATTACTCGTCTAACAGTGGAGCAAATCGAAAAGAATATGTTTTGTAGAGAATGCGCGCAGCCGCAAGTGGCGCTTGTCATGTTTTGAACTTCGCTTACCCCTGGAGTTGTCATGGTCCAATTTTCAATCGCGCATAACTTCTAAACGGCAATTGATAAAGTATTGCAACTTTGATACATCGCGTGAATGATTATAAAATATTTACTTCTTGCTTGTTTTAAATATACTGTGCTTCAGATAGAAATACAAACGTTTTTCTGCCCTACTGTAAAATTTTTGAAATGACGCTTGTCATCTTTTGAATTTTCATGCTACAATTGTATTATCGGTAAAGAGAAGATATTTTAATTATCTCGAAAGAGTCGGTAAATAAGATGAAAGGTTAATACTTTGATCAAATCATTATTTAATAATAATTGTGAAAATAACTTTAGGTCATGGACCAACCGGACCTCGTGACTTACAAACTGCATCTGAATAAAATGTATATATAGTCTATAAAATATTGTCCTGACACTTCATTTCAAATTGTAAATAAATGTTGAGTAATATTTGTCTTTTATATTATAAGAATGTTATGTATCTGCTTAAAATTTGTGTGAAGTTTTTTAACAAAATGTATTTTCTAATATAATAAAAGCTTTTATACCTATTTTAAGAAGGCAAAGCATTATTCATCATATTTTTTACAACTCAATTTTAAAAGTTATAACTGAAGGATAAAGTTTAAATAATTTTTAGCGGATGTACTTCGACTGTCTGAAAAAATCTAGTCTCTCTACCAACAAACTATAATGCACAGTATTTTCCTAGAAAAATAGTGACATAATATGTTTGGCGTAACATTACATTGGGTTCTATTGCAGTAAGTCATAATTTCAACAAGTTCCACCACTATTTTGCATTTACAAGGAATAGTCACTCAGTATTTTAAATGTTCCATTATTTGATTTATCTAACATTTTTTTAAAGTTAATTATTCGGAAATCGTTAATTTTCTTGTCTATTTAAAAGATTGATGTAAAATATTCCAATTAAAAACAGTTTTTTTTGTTATTCTGGTAATAATGAAGATGAACTTATGGACAAAATAAATAAGAATTCAACTTGTTCTTTATTCATGAATATTTAATCGGATTTAATTAATTTGACTTAAAAAAAAAAATAATAAATAATTTGTATCCAGAAAATTATCTTAATTTAAAAGAGGGTGAACTTTTTAAAATCAAACGTGTAGAACTATTACGTTAAATCATTATGTGTCTGAAAGATTAAGAAAATCTTCAAATAAATAATATATGCTCACAGCCTAACGTTTTGAATCGACTATTTTCAAGATCCAAGTTCCCTACGATCATTTTAACCTTATACTGGAAAATTAAATATGTAATCAATATGATTCCTATACAGTTACTTGATCATTTCTGCTTTTTCCCGGGTGTGAATTTTGGTCGGCTGCCAGACTTGGACCATCGGGCCACGGTTTACCCTACTCTGGCGACCAAGGTTTGGTGACCATAGTTGGGCCAACTGTGGCAGTTTCGGTTTTACCAACTTTGGCAACCAAAGATGTGCCCGACCGTCGGCTCAACTATGGCCCAGACTCGAAACGACTGTCGGGTCAACCTTGGCGAATTCCTTTAGATGACCGTGACTGTTCAGTCGGCCCACCTCTGGGCCATGGTTGAGCCAATCGTCGTCATATTATTAACTGGAGTTCGTTGCCATTACACGACAAACTGTTGGCCCAGACTCGAAACGACTGTCGGGTCAACCTTGGCGAATTCCTTTAGATGACCGTGACTGTTCAGTCGGCCCACCTCTGGGCCATGGTTGAGCCAATCGTCGTCATATTATTAACTAGAGTCTGTTGGCATTGCACGACCAACCGTCGGCTCAACTATGGCTCAAATATGGATCACTAATATTACAAAGCATCTTCCACATTCGATTATTTATTGATGAACTCTTAAAATTACTATGATCAGAAGGTCATTACGAAATCCCCAAGACTACAGAAACTTTGCTCAAGATACAGAAAACAAATGTTATAATTACGAAATTAATGTCATAAAAGGGTAAATTTGAAGAGTACGTTTACATGGGAATAAAGTCCGGATTGAAGGCACGGATAATTAATTCTGATTTCAGCGAGAATACAATTAAAGTGATTGTCAATATAGACTCATTTCCTGTCTTCAATAAGTCGGACATTGAAATGACTACAATTTTAATGAAAATCATTCACGAAGATTATCATTGTAACCCTTTCGTTGTTGGACTCTATAGCGGTAATTCCAAAACTGAAAGTCCGAACGAATTCTTGAATGATTTCGTGAAAGAAAGTTCACATTTGATCAAGAATGGAGTTGAAATCGAAAATAAAAAATTTAATTTTGTCCTCAAAGCCTTGGTTTGTGATACACCGGCGCGTGCTTATATTAAGTGCACTAAAGGACATACTGGTTTCGACGCTTGTAAAAGATGCGTGATAAAAAGAGAATCAGTGAGAATAACAAAAAATAATCCAAGAAGTAATGTGAGGGTTTATCCAGATATCAACTTCCGCCTTCGCACAAAAAAAAATCTTTCAAAAAGCAGCTTGACCCGGAACATCATCATGCGGACAAAACAACAATATTAATATTAATATTAACAATATTGTTCAATTGAGCAATGGAACATTTTTTAACAAGTTACTAGGATAACTTCTCATACCGAGGAATTGGACTTACACAATCTTTTTACGGAAGGCCTCTTTATTTCTAGAATTAAAACATTTATATAACACATTTATATAAACAAAAGTAGCATCTATTTATTTTACCAGAGCCATCGATTTTTCTATGTCCACAGCAACAGAACTATCAAATTCTTCGAAAAAATCTATTTTTGCCATAGGCAAAATTTGATTTAATTTTTGTTGACTCTCGCTCAGTCCTTATTTATTTCCACGTCGTACTCAATACTGTTGAATTTTTTTTCCATTTCTTTTATGATAGTTTTATGGAGTTGCACTAGGGCTTTCTTATTATTATCAACTTCTGCAAAGAAATATATTAAAACGTTTATTTCACTGTAAGACAAATTTCATTATAAAAAATATGAGAAGAATATTTTTATTTACATTGGAATGGAAATAAAGACATTGTATTGAAAGTCAATGAGATTTATAATAAGTCGAGAGTTTTTAAATGTTGAAATGCTTATTTAGCACTGAACAAGTATTGAATTTACTTTATTTGATTCTTCTACAACATTGTAAGAAGTACCTATTCAGAATATAGGTAACATCTGAGTAATTTCTTTTCCGTTTCCTAATTGAAAAAGTACTGTGTAAGCATCAACAGCCACAATAACTATACCTTGTTTGTAAAGAGTAGATTTCTTTCTTTTCTGCTTATTTGACTTCTCATTTGGACCTAAAAATTCATAATAATTAAAATGTTTTGGTTTCAAGATAATAATTATGATTGTAGCTAGTATACAAAAATTTCCGTATTATCGTCTACAATTGTTTATCTTATAGGTACTGTGATAGATATTATTATAGTAAAATGAATATTATCTATTTTTCAGCATCTATTAAAAACGTTATTATTAGAGTATCCATTCAATTTATTTGCTCCCAAAAAAAGGCATAAGCTATTATTAAATTTACCCATGAAATTTTCCTCATTTCTTGCTTTGGATGCAAGAACGTTTGAAACACATTGTACGTTTGTGCCAGCATCGTCGACGGATAAGTCCTCAGTGGCTGATGTACTTCCAGCATCCAAAGAATCCAAGTATTTTTGAAGACGTTCTAATCCTTTCTCATAAGAAGCTATGGAACAAGAACAATGGTACGCGAAATGACATTGATGTCTTCATAATTTCAAAAATAAGATTCAATAATTATTTAACAGTGTGTCTTACCTACCGCATTCTTTTGTAAGAGTAACTTCTTGTAATTGCAACCATGAAGGTTCCGGATCTTTGCAATCAATAACCCACTTTTCTAAATCCTTATAATGTGTAACGACAGTCTCACTAACGAGGGGAGACGCCAGCGAAAGTGTCGCACAAATACCCAACGTGATCTTATTTGCAGGGCGCCAGGTACTGATCTGTAGTACCGAATGAAATTAATTTTCCAACTCTAAATTTATTTCCAACAGTTCCGATCTCTAATCAATTCTTAATAAATCATAATTGCTTAATAATATTCTCGTATTCCCGGTTAAGTCGGTAGAGGGGAACGTGGGAACGAACACTTGGATAGGTCGAACACAAACAATAGAAATTTTGAAATGAGTAATACACTTATAGAATTGATATTAATAAAATAACATAAACCTAATTTATTAATAAAATATTCATCAGAATAACATAAGTTGCTTCTTTACAGCAATTACGCATCACAATATCCATACTTACTTAAATAGGAAAAATTTAGTAACTACTATTCTAACCAAACCTAACCTTAATTTACATAATGACGTTATGAGAATAATATGTGACGGAAGTTGACAAACTCGACTTCTCTTTATCACACGGCAAGATCTTTGATGGCTTAAAACTAATTTTCTCTAATTTTATATTTACTCAAATTTTATATTCATTCAAATTTTCCAAAATATTACTTAAAGATATGGCATTAACAATTAAGAACTTCTATTTATTTACTGAAACTTATTTCTAACCTTGTATTTACTTTCAGCTGAAGGCATAAGGTCAACAGAACATCAACAACATCTACATTCAAACTTAAATCTCCAGTATCTACTCTAAACTACCTTTACTCTATAATTTTAATGTACTGAATTTCAAATTTACACTCCTAATCTCTACTCCAACTCAAATCTCAATTATTTACATAAATCTAACTTTACTTTATATTCCAAGATTATGATTTACTGGCTAGCATTCCCTAACGCTAACCTATAACATGGCCACCCTTAGCGTGCTTTCCTGTGTGTCGAGAGAGAGAGGACGTGATCGGGCGCCTACCTGGGTTCCAGACAACTCCGCTGAGGGTTCGTTTGATCACTCTGCCTTGGCTATTTTTCCCAGCTAACGGTACTGCGGCACCAACTCCTCTCCTTCCTCCTGAAACCAGCTGTCATCGAGTGAATTCTCGTTGTCACCTGGAGCCAGAGCAAACGCCGAATCGCCGTCCTCAACCCTTTTCATGCTGTGCACATCTCGTAACTACTTCAAGGTATGTACATTTCAGTTCTAATCTTTGTCTAACAAATTCTATTAATGTCATCTAATTCGTAACCTAACTAAGATAGCAATACTTATATTGTATATTTAATAATTAGTGAGTCCCTTCCGGCCAGCATGCTGTTCACTTTATTTCATTAATCTTTGTTTCTTTTCAGGATCAGGAGGGAGCAGGGATCACGGCGTGATCGTCACGTCACAAATGCTTTTTGTGTGGATAGCAGGACGATTTTCCATTATCATTCAACCACTTAATTGGCATAAGATCCACAACACATTTGCCTCCTCATAATTTTCCATATTCTGTAGTATTTTATTGATAAATAATTTTCTCCATGATATTAATAGATCCCTAGTGGAAAAAAAATTCTTTTTTTCAACAAAAACCTAGTGTTCATTTAAAAACCATAAATCAACTTTTTTATTAAAGAAATTAATATTATTTTTTAGAATAAATTCTGTTAGAAATATTTTTTTTTAAAATGAACTTCATAAAAAGGATCGAAGCTCACCAAAAATTCCTGATCATTTCCCGCTTGTTTTTTTGTTGTCAACAAATATTTTTTTACTAACCAAATTAATACACAAGATTATCTCGTTACTTTGATTGTTTTATTGACAATTTTCAAAATAAGAATAATTTTTTTTTTTTTATTACTTCCAAGTTTTTCCCTAGCCTAGGGGGAAATGCGTGAAATCTCAGAAATTTCAGTATCTGTGAAAGCAATTTTGATCTACGCAAAATTAAATAAAACGATAATGTTTTCACGTATTTCGAGTCGCTTAGTTTGAATATCACTGTAGAATTTCCCTAGAGTACCTAGGGATTCCACTAGCCTAGGGGAAAAAGTGTTAAGCTGAGCAAAACTCGATTCCTGGAAGGTTCTATTTTTGCGCAAGAAAGCTTATATATATTTTCGTATTTTGAGTTCCTGAATTCATATCTGACGTGAAAAATGTTCCACAGTAATTGAGAATTTCCCTAGCCTAGGGAAAATGTGCCAAGATAAGGGAAGCTTACAATTTCACGTAGCCTTCTTTATACGGGGGAGCTTATGTCTTCTCGTCTTTCGAGTAGCTGAATTCATATCTGATATCAGACTTTTTCTATAGGACCTAGAAATTTTCCGAGTCTAAGGTAAAAAGTGTAGTACGTGGGTTTTACGGTGACTTTATTTTTAAATGGAAAAGCTGACTAGCATATAACATGTGTTTAATCATTGTGAGGGACAGAACTATAATTTGTCCTCGTTTTTTCTGTATTGTATCCCATATGCAACCCCATTTCAACGGGCAACCACGATTGTTGTTAACAAACTGCAAAATCCTGCTGCCTTGGCAGATACTGGGACGATGACAACTGCCCCGAAAGGGGATGTGTAGAATGATTCGTACTCAGGTTTGTCAAGGTAACGAAGTCAGCGAAGGCGCGCTGCCCTGCAGGTGGGCGTTAAGGAGTGAGGATGATGCCGTAGTGTGTCCGACGATGAGTTGACATGGTCCACGTCAAAGTCGGAAAGCCCTCATACTTAGGCCCAGGGAGGTATGAGGGTTATCACTCCTAGGACGACGGACTCACCTGCGTCGGAAGTTTTGACGAGAAAAGAACAAGGAAAAGACGAACAAACAAATATCATGCAATTTTCGTAGGCTAGGGTAATTGTTAGGAGCTGGATAAAAATTCTGATGACAGAAATGAACACGGAAACTCAGAAGACGGAAAGATATCAGCTTTACCGTACGAAAAAGGCCTGCATGAAACTTCGATTTTTGCACAATTTTCTACGTTTTTCCCTAGACTAAGGAAATTCTGAAGTACTGTGGAACATTTTTCACGTCAGATATGAATTCCGGAACTTAAAATACGAAAACATATATAACCTTTCTTGCGCAGCTTAACACTTTTTCCCCTAGGCTCGTGGAATTCCTAGGTACTCTAGGGAAATTCTACAGTGAGATTCAAACTAAGCGACTCGAGATACGTGAAAACATTATCGTTTTATTTAATATTGCGTAGATCAAAATTGCTTTCACAGATATTGAAATTTCTAAGATTTCACTAGGGGAAAACTGGGGGGACCAGGGGAAATTCTGAGACCGGATTCAGATTCAGCGGCTCAAAATCCATAGGTGTAATATACTCACATGTAAAGTTCATTCCACTTTTTTTTGTGGGCCGTTGTTATGCATTGTCTCAATGAAAAGATTTGATGAAACTTTATTATATTCGTAATTTGAAAATATTTAAATTGTCAAATCACTGTCACAATAAGAAAATGAGCTATTATTTTGTTTGGTAAAGAAATGAGCCTGTTAGTAAGCGGCTTTACTTTTTTATTTACTTTGCATTAATAAAATGAGCCATCATTCATTAAAAAGTATATCTTTTTAAATTAGGGAAAGAAGTGATTTGAAAAAAAATGTTCGTCAATGAATGACAATAGGTAAATGGAAAATTTTCGACTGGTAACAATTTTTTCAAATTAAAAAGCAATATTAAGTAGTTTTAGCAAAACAATATACCATTAATAATATAATCTTTCGATTGTGATCGGTTCTTTTGTTTATCACAGTACTTTAAGTGTATTGAATTTTCAAATATATTCATTAGAATTGTTTTTTTTTCAAACTGAAAAAAATGAAAAATAATATGAACTTGGAAAATCTGCAGGCAACTCGAAAATTTCCTATCATCTCTTCATTTTTCACGTTAACATAAATTCGGTGTTATATTCTGGTTTTCCCAGTCACGTATCTAATAGCTTGATAAAAAAATTATAGAACAAAAGGTATTATAGAATAAAAAAAATTAGAAATTGTGCATTAGAAAATGGTAGAACCCGCAGAAAGAGGTTACGTCACAATACTGCACGAACGATCAAAGAACTGTTTCGTTCATCTTTCTTCTACTGCAAATATACCATACATATATTCACAAACCTAATTTTTCCTATTCTTCGAATGAGATAAAGGATATAAACTTGAAAAATTTACCTGAAATATGTACTTGTATAAGTAGAAGCAATTTTTGAACGTCGTTTGTCGCGTGCTTACGAACGGCCAGTAAACGATCCTACAAAGGTAGGGTTACAAATCACAGTTTCAACCCTAGGGTTGGAACTCACAGTGTTAACCCGCTTCGAAGGTACAGAAAATCGAATTTTCAACAGAGGCGCTGTGAAAATAAAATTAAAAATCCTCAGATGAGACAGGATATTGACACCATGGTGAACACCATACAAGAAACCTCAGTCCAATTTATACACTCTTTCAAACGCAGGATAACGAGATAAATAAAAAGAAGAATTAACGATTTTGAGGGAGCTATTGAAGAGTATATTCAAAAACTTCTGTTGACGGACATGTCGAAGCAACTGGAAACTCTCCAAATTCACTTGCCCATAGAAGGATAAGAAAGTTTCATTGATTTTGACTTAGCAGTTTCCCAACATCAGGAAAAAATAGAAGCACTGGCAAGTGTTCTTTTTCGGTATTTTAATTCCTCAATAGAAAACTATCAAATTACGCAATGTTTCTTGAGCATATAAAGAAATTTATAAAATTGTCGTCAACTACAATGCAGCTTTTTTTGATTTCAGAAAATGATAATGACTGTTCCAATACGCCGGTCAGGTAACTATAAAAAATCCATCACAAATTTTTTAAGTTATCTCATAAGCAAATCTATGCAAAAATGTTACAGCGCAGGCGGGGAAGGAAAAAATAACCTATCTTTCAGAGCCACATTGACATACCAGTCGATGTGACGTATAATCAATTTTTACTTTTATTTCCTCGATGTAATGTCATCGATAGAATTATAGAACATTTCCTGGAACATCGCTTCAATTAGCTTATTTCTTATCGTTTATTAAAAGTATTTTTCAATATAAGAATAATGTCTGTAGGAAAAATAGTCCTGGGATTTCTATTAACGTAAACAAAAATACTTTTCAAACTTATACTCAGGGCTGACACTCTGTCACTTGATTCACTTTTTTTTTCTTTGGTGAGGAGGAAAGATAACGAAATCTTTTATAGACGTTGTACAGGACTCTTCTAGGACGGGTCTGGGCATACCTGTTAAAACCAGGAACTCCCTCTCTCGAACCAAACACCGCCCACGGAACCACCTTTCGGCTTTAACTTCGCGAGCGGTTGGTTCCAGCTTAAAGTCACGTACAACTCTTCCGTCATCCGTTCGCCTGGGACTCCCGTCCACGGCCATACGCTCGTTAGGCAAACCAAATAGCCGCGCCAACCAGGGGAGGAATAAAAAGATTCCTCCCCTGAACGACGCGGACAGCCAAGTCCGCCTCGAGACGCAGGACCGCGGGTGCAGGCCCCAATGCGATTTCTACTGGCCCTCGTTATCGCCACGCTCTGCACGCGAATAGAGCTCCCTCGTCTTAATTACCAGGGTGACGAATGACACGATTAGCATTAATTTTTGTACAGACTGGAGCATGAGCGAGAATATCGTGTCAGGAGTGAGTTGTGCGCCCACTGCTCGACCGGCAGCCTCCCTTTCCGCGCCCCAACTGGCACAGACAAAGAGTGTGTGCTCTGCATTTTCCACAAGGGATCCGCAGTAGCGACACGACTCATTTTCTATATACTTGAAACGCTTAAGGTACAAATTAGAGCAACCATGGCCTGAAAGCGCTTGGGCCAGGTAGAAGACAACTCGGACGTGCTTTCTATCCAGCCAGGTGGCGAGCTCCGGGATTAGACGGTGTGTCCATCTCCTGGATTGGTCAACATGCCATCTCGTCTGCCATTTCTCGACGAGTCTGCGACTTCAATCCTTACGGATGCCCTCCTTAGAGCGAGCGATATTCTGCAAGTTGGTTAAGCAGGTGAGCTACTTATGGAGCTGAAAGGTCTCCTTCCTTTCCTCCGCCAATAAGTCTACTGGCGGGACACTCGCTAAGACCAGTACAGCACTTGTTGAAACAGTTTGGAATGCTGAGACAATTCTCATCACCCCGCGTCGGTCTCCAGAAAATCCCCGATGCTCAAATCAGGGCTACAAACAAGGATCCCAGCCCTCCGTGATGCATCATGATACCAACCAGAGTTTTTTGACCATTTGTGTTACTCACTAATGAGCAACACATCGGCCCTCCTCTCCCCGGCAGACTGCATCAGTTGTTCCTCGGCTACATTCCCTCTTCCGAGGTTGAGCTGTAGAAATTTCACTTTCCACTCTCAACCTCCGGAGCTCCGCCCTAAATACTGGGCAAGAACCACTCCCCGAAGCATGGGCGACATCTTTTTCGCGCCTATCAGCACAAGTCAGGCACCTAGGAGGAGCCTTGTACTCCTTGGCCACGTGCGACGCACTCCTGCTCCTCCAGCAAACATCCTTACTACCTGAAAGCGCGCAACCGCGCGACACATGGCCATATCCCTGTCAATTGAAGCACCGGGCTACCTCGACATGCTCGCGAATGCGGCAGTTCACCTGCAACACCCTCAGCTTACCGAGAGAGTGGTGGAAAATTGGGTCCAATGATTCGACCGCTGTAAACGGGCTCGTGGTGGTCATATGACCGATATCGAATTTCATTCATAAAATGTAACACCCACTATAAATTTGAACTCAATATCTCAAATATTTCTGTGTTTTATTCATGGATAAAATTGTTATGTCTCTATTGGAAAACCCTTTATATTCCGGGCGTTTTCCGGCAATTGCTCTCTTTAAACGGATTAATAATACACCACACTCCCTTCTGATCCCACCAAATACAGAGCATTACCTTCGCGCCATGGATATTCGGCTTTGCCGTTGATTTGGCTGGTTGGCCGGGTATCACATATGATTTTTTGCGCTGGGGGTTGACGTAATGGATCCATTTATCATCACCAGTAACAATCTGTTGCAAAAATGACTTCTTTTTGTGACGTTCCAGCAGCATTTCGGACATGCAAAACCGCCTTTCAACGTCCCTCGGCTTGAGTTCATGTGGAACACAATTTCGTTGCTTTTTAATGTATCCGGCTGCTTTTAAACGTTTTGAAATGGCTGCTTAAGTGACTCCCAAAGATTCTGCGAGCTCATCTTGTGTTTGGCAACAATCTTCATCGAGTAATGCTTACAGTTCTTCATCTTAAAACTTTTTTGGCTGCCCAGGACGTTCTTCGTCTTCCAAGCCAAAAGCACCACTTTTAAATCGTCCAAACCACTTTTGGCAAGTTCGCTCAGCTACAGCACGTTCACCATAAACTTCCACCAAAATACGCTGACTTTCGACAGCAGTTTTCTTCATATTAAAGTAATAAAGAAGAACTCCCCGCAAAAACACTTTTTCAGGCAGAATGTTCGACATATTTGAGTGAAAAAAAATTATTGTAGTTTACGCTTCAAATGAATAACATATACTGAAAAAAATGCACAATTACAGTAGCTTTCCAATGCATGTTCGGAATATTGGAACGATGGAATAATAATCAAGTTACGCCATCTCTTAGCAAACCGCACGAATTAAGTTATAGATGCAACATTTTTCCAAATTATACTTTATACCAAAGAAATTTTAATTTACAATTTTGATACACGCCGCTGGCTTGTACCAAATAACTTTAAATCTAATTCAGAGAATGGAATCAAAGTTTGTTCTTTCATGTACATCTGCTATTACTTACTTTTACATGGGATCCGTATGGAAGAGGAAACAAGCAATAAAAGATAATAAAACTTGGATCCCCATCCCCTCTTAAGGCGACCTTTTCTTGCTTTCAATTGCCCAGCCATTAGAAAATCCTGGAAGTTCCAAAATAGGCAATTAAAGCTGAAAATATTCTTTTATTAACAATGAAAGCGTCTGTTGACCAGGCTCGATAACGACCCTTCCAAGCATAGGCCAACATATCTAATTTAGAAATTTTATAAAACTTAATTTTCCAAGTTTTCCCAAAATCTGGCAGCCAGCCCGGCATAACACTACATAGACCTAATTGCCTGGCCTTTTGTCTAAATACATCGGTCTCGCTTCCAGAATCTCGGTAACGTTAGGCCGCTGCCCTCTCTTTTCAACCAACGCAACTATCACCCGTCCTTTGTGTCCCTACAGGTGAATTGGCTGTTTCTGTTCTTCATCTTTCCTTGTTTGATATTTTTCTTTTCTCTCTCGTTTTGTATTTATTTCGCACTTTTAACAATTATAACCCAAATTAATAATTTCAAATTAAAGACGAGTAGCGAGCTGAGTTGGACCCGTTTAATAATAATTAAATAATTTATAATTAATTAATATTCCTAATATTTCAATTCGATCATTTTTTCTCATTAGATAATATTTAATTAATTAGTAACAGTTGATATAAATTGTTAATTTTAGTAGTTTAGTAGTTTTTTCGACATTCGATCAGCCGTTCGTCGAATATTCGACATCCGAAGCGCCTCAATTCGGATATTGAACATTCGATGAGCGCAGGATGTAGTTTGCAACTTTTAACCAGACATCAGACAGTATACATACATTGTATAATTGTATTTTAATTTTATATCACCATGGTCCAAAGAATTTATTATTTTTAGTCTCATGCACAATTTAGATTGTTTTCATTTAAATGTACAAAATTTAATTTCTATAATTTAGTGTACAATTTCATTGTGCTTAAAAAATTATTAATAAAATTATGTTCAGCAGGGTTTTCTCTTTTATCGTACTGAGTTTTATTGTGTAAAGTTTATTCAAATTTGCAAAATTAAAATTATTATGTCTCGTTTCAGTTGTAGAGTTTTATGGTATAGGATAAATTTTAGTGAGTTGATTAAAAATATTAAAATTGTTAAATATATATAACTGTGTACAGTCCCTGCGCGTATAATTATTTGTCTCCAGTTTTTAGGCGTATAGAATTTGATTTTGTAGTTATTTTATTAGATACAAATCAGTGATCCCAGAACGTGGGAGCTGGCGGCCCCCACCATAGATGCTCGAGCTCATTGTGTCTTCCTCATACAACAAACCTATGGCAGTCGAGCGAGTAAGAAGCCATGAACTGGTGGGGTCTATGGTGGGGGCCGCCAGCTCCCACGTTCTGGGATCACTGATACAAATCACGTCGCCTGATTCTTCAAACAATTTTAATACACATTCCTTTAAATGATATGAATAATTATATATTTTTATAAAATTATTTGAAATTATGTAACATTAATCTGTCAAATTGATATAATGAATATTTTTTTAATCTTTAAATATGACGATATAAAATCAAAATACAACTATTCAATGTATATTGTGTAATATTAAACGATATGTATATATGTTGTTACCAGTAAATTTTATAAGTACAAGAGAAGGTGGCCTTTCTGGTATTTTGTATTGTAGGATGTGTAGTAGGAAAATATAAATTCATTTCAAATTCCTTTGAAATAAAAATTTATTGATTTCCATTTAAGTCAACGTTTCGACCGATGCCTCGGTCCTTTTCAAGACTAAAAAATAATTACATGGATTATATATACATTTGAAAAGAAACGATATAAACAGTCCAAAGGTTATGGTATTTTTATTTCAAAGAAATTTGAAATGAATTTATATTTTCCTACTACACATCCTACAATACAAAATAACAGAAAGGCCACCTTCTCTTATACTTATATATTGTGTAATGTCTGATTAAAAATTGCAAACTAGCTACTGCGCCGGTCGAATGTTTGAAATCCTTCATTCGATCGGACGTGCTTTGAATGTCGATTATTCGACATTCGATGGACCGCCGATCAAATGTCGTCGAAAATTCGACATCCGAAGAAGGGTGCCTTGGAAGTCGAATATTCGACATTCGACGGATGGCTAATATCGGATCGAAAATCGAATAGAACCTTTTTGCACACCTCTATTCTGTGTCAGAGCAAAAATATTATTATTCAAATGAGCATTATACTTACAAAATCCATGCTGCGTATTTAAAAAACTATACAAATTTTCCGCGAAACTTGAAAAATTCGTCTGCTTTTTTAAAGAATTTTTTACCGTACAATAAGTTTGTATTGTCTTTCCAAAGATTATAACTCTGTCGACTTTTATCGGCAGCCATAATCGAAGAAGACAGGAGTGAGCACGTGGCAACGTGGCAACGTCGCAACGCATGCTCGAGCCTACACGTATACGTAGTCAGTAAAGTAGGTTAGATTTCTATACATGTGCACTTAAACATGGCGGACTAGAGGAGTGGAGAGAGTGCGACGTTGCCACATTGCTGCTTTCGAAAGTCATATCATCGTGAATACGCAAACCATTAAGAGATATGTTTTTATTAATTTATTTATTATTCTCATTTACATCGCGGAACGGTCACAAATGCCAATCTTAATTAATTTTAGGATTTTACAACACAAAAGATTCGATGTAGATCAAGAATATTTTTTACGCTCTTATATGACTCATTGAGTCGCGATATAATCACCTTAAAGAAGATGCCTTGAAAATTGAATGCGGAGTTGATGGAACATGTTCTGATACCTTTTTCAAATTGGTACTAGGGCATTTTTACATGTTGAATTTGGGACCACCTGTCCTTGATACCTTTCATAGCAAGTTCAATTTGAATGTTGGTGAAGAGTGAAACTACATCTAACGAAATGATTTTGTAAACAGGTGGAATTCTGGCATTCTTGACTTTTTCAATGAAGACAAAGCTATGTTTAACTCGTGAAATAGGGGAGTTATATTCTTTGAAATTACGTTATTCTAAAAGGATGCTAGATTATAGTTAAGGCTGCCACAGAAAGAAACGATGAGTCTGAGTGGGTTGTCAGGCTTGCGAATTTTTAGTGAGCCATAAAATCTAGCTGGTAGGGGGTTAATTTACTTCAGTGAATTGGACATGCTTTTATGGATATAATTTTAATTTTGCCAGAGTTTTAAAAGATCGCTAACTTTTTTGTGGGTTGTGTTCGTTGGGTCTCTTTTAGGGTTTCGTAGGTATTTTTATCTGACAACATGATCTGGACGTCATTAATAAATTTGTTTTTATCTATAGATACGGTTGTATTACTTTTATCTACTTTAGTGATCAATATGTTTGGATTACTTTTTAAGAAAGTTTTCGTTAATTTTGAATTTTGAATAATTTGCTTTTGGCAATTATTTATAGGGTTTCTTTTTTTATATAAAAAGGTGCTGATGCAGTTAACAAATTTCAGTCTTGCTTCATTTTTGTCTCCCTCATTAATTTTATGGATATTGGATTCAAAATCGGCGATTATGTGTTTTCGGGGAATTGTTTTATGGGGAAAGGGGACACAAAAATGTTTACCCAGGCTAAGAGTTTTTGCTTACTTCAGGCGGAAACCGTATATCAGTCAAATTAGTGAACCAGGATTCAACGAGATCGTAGCAAAAGACGTCACTTGGCAAAAAATAGTTTTTTCATAGCGCCTCCTTTGAAAATCCGATTTTCGGTACCTGTAGAGCGGGTTGAAACTACGATTTTCAACCCTAGGGTTGAAAGTCGCTGTTTTAACCCGCTCCACAATTACAGCCAATCAGATTCTCAAAAGAGTTGCTATGAAAAATAGTATACATTACTCGAAACAAAACACAGCGAAAGCATTTCGTGTGATTGCAGCCCTCGTTTCACTCGGGCACACGCAGAAAAAAGAAAGGCAAAATTTACTAACCAGGAACAGTAAATGATTTTAAGTAAATGTAACAGTAAAAACTGTTAACATAGCTGAAAAGAAATGTCGGAATTACTGAATGTTTCGTAAATCTCATAGTAACGAAAACATAACCTTCATGTGTAAATCACGTGTGCCGGCAACGCTGGGTGTAAACAAAGGAATTTCCAACTGCAGTGAGAAAAACGGATCATAAAACCTGGATGTTAAAAGTAGGGATAGTATTCAGTAAAATCAAAACATTCGTTCTCGGTTTTTCATATAATTCGTTTCAGAATGTCGTCCGAGTGCTTCCGACGTTATCCGAATAGCTTCGTAGACTCGAATCCAAGTCTGGCCAACTTAGTACTGGCTTATAAGCGACATTTATTTCGGAATATGGCAAGCGAGAATAGCCGAGAGGCTTTAGGCGTTAGGAATGCGTTTAGTTAATGTAGATATAGGTAGAGTTAGAGGGTTCGAACCCAAAAGCGATTCTGAAATTTAATTTCAAGCGTATGCGATTTTAAATAGTGTAGCATTGTGTACTTAAATATGTGAACATAAATGAGGTATGATAATAATATTTGTATATGTGTTCCCACTGAAACCTCCCCTCTTCTGAGTGCCAAAGCTCTCCCCTCTATCTTTCTTTTGTTTTGCACGCGTTAAATCTGGTATATTTCAGTTTATAATCCAAGATATTATCCGATACTCTCTTTTTTTTTAACATCTACAGATTATGGTTTTAATAATCTAGATCGCTGTCCCATAGTTAATAGTCCATGATTATACCCGGTAATATATTTTTCATTACCGTTTACAATCCATTTTTCTCAGTGTGCAAAGAAAGTAGCCAAAACAAAAAAACCGTGTTATCCGAAACGAATATGCTACTTTCACTAAGAAAAATCGGTAAAGCTACTGTCTTATAAGTAATTCTGACATTCGACAAACGTAAAGAGCACTAACATTTTGGTAAACTATACCGTTACAGTAAGTTACATTCTCTTACACGCTATGGAAATGTAACAGAATAATAAGCATTTGTAGCATTTAGAAACAGTGTAGGATAGCAATTGGCTCGGTGAAATTTACTGACCCGCAAGTCAGTACCACTTATGTATTCGTATTTGTAACTACCAAATCTGATTACAGTTACTTGTTCAGCCTAGTAACATTCAGTTAACTGGCCAGTTGTCCATATAAGTACTTGGAAATTAAGTAAAATTTACCGGATTTTCAGTATATTATACGGAACTTTTTTCTGCCTGCAGAGCAAACTTCACACTCATGCAATCGCTCTGTTTCACCCCTTGTAATTTAATATACTATTTTCTTTGATAAGATTTTCAAATTTGGACTTACAAATGTTTTTCAGTGGCAAAAAAATGTTTTGTGCTTTATTGGACTCGTATAAAAAGAACTGTTTGTAAATATGTGTTGGTAACATTTGTTTAATTTTTTGTTGAGTGAATTGAAAATATTTTTCTAATCTGTGAATTGTAATACAAATATCTCTAATCTCTAAATTATGTACGGTGAATTTGAATTTATTTATCGCAGATGTATGAATACGTGTGACATTATTGTTGTCGAATGAGACCAAGTTGCGAGCGTGAGGTTGAAGGTGTTTAGGAAGAATTTTTTCTCTTCTACATCGAAGTAAGAGAATACTTTGGTTGTATTTAACTCTTAGTTGCACATTGATGTGTAAAAATTTCCTTAAAAAATAAAGGATGTGATAACCGTAGTTGGTTTTGATCCTTGCATGTAAAAACGAAATGATAATTACTCAAAAATTTTTTATAAAAGAAATCCTATGTCAGCAATCCCATTTTTTCTGTATTTTTTAAATTCAAATTAAATCAATGATGAGGGCTCCGATCAGAGCCGAAACGTCTGATTATTTAAAACTCTGAGTTTTTATTAACCTTGGACCCTAAAGCTATCTATCAACATCAACACATATCTTCAATTATTAATTAAGGGTCAATGCAAGTTCAGAATATGAATACACACATACACACATGCACATATATATATTGTGACGTCTAAGGTCGTATAAGTTTTAAATTGTTAGAAGAACAATTTAAAAAGATATGATTTCTGTCTGGAACTCACGTTCCAATAACTCGGGAATTTCATATATGAATTCAACAGTTAAAGTATTTAAGAATTTCTTTCTAAACCTAGGGGAGTTTTATAATAATTGGATAAAGGGAAGTGAGTTTCAAGTAAAACTGCACATCGTATTAATGAGCACACCGATTTACTTGAATACTCTGTGATAGGTAAGGAAGGAGAAATATGAATATCGATACCAAATTGGTTACTGGTCACCCAGATATTCATATGGAGGAAATGGTGGTCGACAAGCGAACTAATCAATATGGCTACCGTTGGGCTTCGCGCAGCATTGTGTATACTATACTAAAGCCAGATGCTCACAGTGTAACGCAGTAATTAATCAATTGTTTGACAAATAAATATATAGTTAACATAAAAAATAAGTGACAAGTGCATAAATAAATATAAGCGTGAAAATGGAATTCTCACCGAAGCACAGGAAAGGAAAGGACTTTTCTCGTAAAGGCAGTGCTTGTACGTACTCGCGTAACGTATTTAATGACAACAAAAGCATTTTTATCACTTACAGATAAACGTGATTTGAAAAGTACTACTTACTTTTATTTTTCTTCTCTATAATCCTTGTTAAATTCTGAGAAATCAATCGGTCCTAGGAAAGTTTGGATTTGAAACACCCTTTTTTTCTACTTTTCCTAAATTTCGAAATTTAACTTAGTAAATTTTTTTGGAATAAAACATTATAAACTTTGAAATGAAAAAAAAACTTGCACCTCGCGTATATTGATCAAACTTGTGAAAATTTTAAACCGGATAGTGTATGTTAAAACTAAAGAAGTATTAAAAGAATTTGATAAGTGTCTAAGGGCCGGTTTCACCAAGTTCGTTCAAATTATAATCCGCGGTTAGATCGGTCATTCTAAATTCTGATTGGTTAATCCGAGAGTTTAACCGCCTACTAAGAGTTAACCAAAGTTGGTGAAACTGGCACTAAGACCTTTAAATTTGAAAGAAATGGTAATGTTTCGGAAAAAGGTAGTAACTAACTGAAATTAGCTATGAGTCAGCTTTTATGTGTTCTTTCTTTTTTCCTTTCCTCTTGAAAATCTTTTAGGGGAGTTGAGATTACTAGTTTTAGTTTTTTGATTGGTTGAATATCTATAGCGACTGGCTACGCCCCCGCAATAGTAGGAGAAAATTCTAAGGGCTGACCCATTGGGTTGGGCCTTGTAGGAGTTGCCAAACTTCTCCAGGTTCAGCGATTTCCCAAGAGATGGAGCTAAGTGTACATTCTTAAATAAAATACGTTATAAATAAGTGAATTATTATTAATTATAATTAAATTAATATTTTACGGTAGTCTAAGTAAATTTTCGGTATTCGTATTGATGCAGCTGCGTTTTGAATTTATCTTAACAGGCTTCTTAGTTTTAGGTGTTTATGGTACCAAAGATTGAGTAATTCGTTTAAAGATATAAAATATTTTATGGATGCAAAACAGCATTTAATAGCCAGAAAATAGTGAAATAAAATAAAATTTGATGATAATAATATACGTTGCAAATAGAAACATCGTGGCAATAATGAAAACATTTTTCATATCCATACATTTTTCATATAATAATATGTGCATATTGAAATATATTATATCGTGTGTCTATAAATTTACTATGGTACAGTATGTCACACGTTATACTGCATAACATAATTTTTTTAAGATTTTGATATTTTAAGATATTCTCCCAATAAATACTTTTAGATCCATGAACCGACCCCTTAACCTGCCTATGCTGATCGTGCAAAGGCAATCAGATTACGAGAACCGTGAATAAACTGTCTGTCATATACTTCAGTTTTGAGTAAAATATTCAAATAAAACATTTCACTTGCTCAATGATGGAATATTTTCATTTAAATATGTTATTTACGGTTTACTTATAACACCTCTCCTCAAAAGCACAAAATGACAAGGTTAGTTCTGTAAAAACAATGTATATTTGCAATGTCTGAAATTCTTCTGTGGTGACGAAGTTTGAAACGGTATTAGGAATTTCAGTAAAGATGTTGTAAAACCTTGCTTTTATCGAAGCATAGGATTTATAGAGTTTGTCTTGTGACAACGTATTCCCATACGAAATCGTTTTGAACAGTGCACATGGAAGCAAAAGGGGAAAATTGATGCCGGGCTTCCGACAACGGTGCCGTATATCAGGAACTAGCCTGGAAAAGGTATTTCCCTATCCGGGATTGGTCCCTGGACAAATGGGGGTTGCCGTCTTATCGAGACCTTACATGTCAGCGACGTACCGTTAGCTATCCGCAACCTGACCTAGCTTCCCTCTTCGTTTACACCCCAACTTACAACCCCTATATCTACTTACCCTTTCAAACTTATTTTCACTGTCGATGTCGTACTAACCACTGCAGCGACGCGTCACCCCTCGAGCTTTAGTCCTGTTTTATGTAAACACTCATCAAACGACCTATGAATTAAATTCGGTCGAGGGTTTGGCTTCAGATCAAACATTTAGCTAAGACATGACTTTTTCTCATCATTTCTTGTCGACCCTTAATATTTTCTGTTATTCTTTTTTTCATTCAAAAAGTGTAATATTCTCAAACCTGCAATTTGATACAAGTAGCGAATTTCCAGTCTTTGTATTTAATAACACAAAATAAATTATAACGAAGTTAAAAATTATAGAATCCATAAATTTTAATTAAAATTCATTGATTTATTGTCATGAGGGTCCTATTATGTTTCTTACCTTCTCGTGACGCTTCTTTTCTTTCCCTTCTGATATTCCAGAATGTCCAATCTGCAGATGTCTAATGCAAATGTACATATACATTCCGTCAAAAAAGTACCAGGAATATATAATTTAAAAAGCCCGCTTAAAGAGATTGTCAAAAACCTTTTTGACGCTAAGGAAGGCTTACAGTCAATCAACTATATCAAAAACACGGGCACATGAGTGGTACAGTGCATTCAAAAGCGATCGAGATATGATGGAAGATTTGCCTCGCTCTGGTCGGCCATCAACGTCTTCAACTGAAGGTAACATCGCTACAGTGGTGGAAATGGTGACGGAAAATTGTCATTTGAGTTTAAGAGAGATAGTTGCTAACTTTCTGTGTCACGAATCAATTCGTACCATTTTGAACACTTTTTTTTGGGCATGAAACGCGTACGGCTTCACTAGTTCCGAAAGACCTGAATTTTCTTCAAAAACTGAATCACGTAAAGGTGCTGAAGACATGTTAGAACGAGTCAATTCCGACCCTACATTCATAAAACTCATTGTAACTGGTGACGAGACATGGTTTTACGAGTTTGACATGCAAACCAGTCAACGAGCTTCGGAATGGCGTCTTCCAACTGAGCCTAAACCGAAAAAACCACGTCAAAGTCGATCAAAAATCAAGGTAATTTTGACTGTTTTCTTCCATTATCGCGGTTCCATTATTCCATTATTCATTATTATTTGAGCGTTATGAAGCGTTCAAGAGAGCAAATTCGTCAAAACAGGGCAGATTTGTGAGAAGAAAATTCGTAGATTTTGCACTACAATAACGCACTATCTCACAAGGCTATCATTGTGAATAAATTTCTGACCAAAAACTCAACGAATATCATAGAACAACCACCGTATTCACCCGGTATGGCTCTGGACGACTTTTTTCCCTTTCCAAAACTCAAATTACCACTTCGAGGCACCCGTTTTCAGTCGATAGAAGACATAAAAGAGAATTCGCGGCGAGAACTGAAGTCGATTCCGGAAAATGCATTTAAAAAATGTTTTGATGATGGAATTATTCGTTGGCATAAGTATATTATTTCGAGAGGGGCCTACTTTGAAGACAATAAAATAAATTTGGATGAATAATGAATAGTTTGTGTTTTATTGATAAATTCCCGGTACTTTTT
Source organism: Diplolepis rosae (assembly GCA_030998225.1). NCBI lineage: Eukaryota > Metazoa > Arthropoda > Insecta > Hymenoptera > Diplolepididae > Diplolepis > Diplolepis rosae. Next base: position 905,560 of record JAPYXD010000082.1, read on the forward strand.
TGACAGAATGTATTATCTAATTCTACTAAAATTTTTATCGAAATTAATTATGCAGGTTGACCTTCAGAATAAATTGTTTTGCTGTGTAAAAAATAGAACGACAGAATAGTACACCACTCGAAATTACTTTTCAGCTTTTCATCGTGAAAATCCTCTCTCAACGAGGATGACTGGGATTCTTTTCCGCTGCGAAAAGCACGAGATACGCCAGCCAAGAAAACATGTTCCACTTAGTTCGGTACCTCCATGAAACAATTAAAGTAGCTTAGAGTGGGACCCGGGGCGCTTTACCTAATGAAAAAGCGGCTCATTCGAGACACATCTTCGCTGTTGTCGTCTTCCCTCGATGTGTTGAGCGAACTGATTCCGCGCGAATTGTTCCGTCTCTTGCCACTCGTTATTCTTCTGAAAACCTTCTCCACCATACTTTTGTCACTTGAGTGTGGTGCACGTAATTACAGAAGCTGGGAAATAGATAGTCGAGAAGGGGGTTAAAATTTGGAGAGAAAAATTACTCCTCGACTGAAGCTTCATGAAAATTTTAAGTCAGGCAGCGGAGTCTCTTAAAGTTCTTTTTGCTCGCAAATAGTAAGTTCTGAAGCCCTGAAAATTGCTTCAACATTTTCTTTCTGGTCTTATTTTTGTACAAAGTAATAATTTACAAGAAAATTGAAGTATCTTTCTGCTTTATAACTCCATAAATAAAATTGTTGAAAAAACTGAAATTTTATTCCCGCAGTTTTGACATAAAAGTGTAAACCAAATCATCGTTGTTACATTGAGAAAAATTAATTAATAATACAACAATGTTATTGTTATTACCTAAAGTCCATATAGGTCACGACTGCAATTAATACCTGGTTTGACTAGAAGTAAGTAAAGTCAGTGAAACGAAGAATATAATTTTAATGACTTCATAAGTTAATTCTACTTTTTGCGTAGAAATTTCCTTTATTTATAGAAAAAGATGTTGAACTTCAAGAACGGGGAAAAAAATTTGGTTTTCAAAATTCAGTATCTCTTTGGTGTTAAAATTGGCGATTTATGTTCGTGTTTGTAATTGAATCGAAAAACTCCTTTACGTGTATTGTGATTACACTAAAATTCTCAAATTAATCTTCTTATATAAAAGAAAATGGAAATATTTTGCTGATTGAGTTGACCGAATAATTAACAAGTATAACACAAACGTTCTTTGCTCAGTGAACACTGAAATACATTCTTTGATCTCTTGCTCACTTTTTCTAACATAACTTTTAATATATCATTACCAATAGTAAAACAACTTAATTTAGGTTCATTAAAAATAAAACGAAATTTTTAACGAGATAAATGACATTCGAATGCTTTTTTGTGAAACACTTATTTTAATAAGCAATCTTGAAAGTTTAATGAAAGAAGAAAAATTCGTTCAAGGATCCCGTTAAAAAGATTTCCCATCTTGGTTAGAGGATAACTTTCGAAAACGGGCAGTTTGCGGATCGTAGAATCTTAAATAATAGTACTTAGGAAAGTTTCCTGGACAAAATTGTCGATAGCCGAAAAACTCGAGGGCGAAAATCCCTATCTAGCTATCTCCAACTCGAAGGAATACAACTCGCATTGAAATTGAAGGAAGTAGTCGGTGAAAAAACAATCGTTTTTGCCAAGCTCTTCCAACAACAATATAACATTTCAAAGTTAGAAACTTAGACTTCCCGCGTTCCAAGTTTTGCTCCAAAACGATTTTGCAGCCGCTTTGCGCCACGAACTTTTCGTGTATCTCGAGAGAGTGAAGCTGCATAGTAAAAAGAAACTCACTGAATCGTCTTGTCTAGTTTTGAGATGTAGGGCATTTCTGCCGTGCTCAACAGTTTCATTCTTGTGAAAGAACTCGATTTTATACTAGACAACTTTTCAGAAAGATCCATCAAGAAATATATATCAATTTGTGTAGAACCATTTCTGCTTCAAGAATTTGATGTTAGAAAGAATCATTTTCTCATAAAAATATAGGAAGTTTTTCATTTTTTAAGTGTATCAAATTTTAATCTTGAACGCTTGACTTCGATAAACGTTTTTTCACAAAACAACTTCTCATACCTGCTTTCGAAAAATAACCTCGTTACGAAGTACATAAAAATTGTAAATTATGAAATATGCTCCAGATTCTTACGATATCCCTCCCACTAAAAGCAATTTATTTTCTTTATTCGCGTACACCAAAGAGGACATCTTTACTGATTACTGTCGTTCTTAACGAAAACATAAGCCGCCTCGAACTTATGCCATTATAACTTTGCAAAATGAACCCAAGGGTTATTTGAAAGCTTCTTCCAAATCCACGACGTTCTAAGCTGATTAATTCTTTCTCGAATCCACTGCCAAATCGGTATAGGAGAAGAATAACAAGTTCAAACAAAGTTTTCCGTTTATTTTTGCGCCCTATTATACAATTGCAAATTCTGGATCACCTTATACTCTGAATAAACAATTATTATGAATCTCTGTAAGCATAATGCAAACTTATACGTAAACATGTAAATAAAATTTTGAAGAATTTGGATAGTGTTCAACAATACATAATAATATTTACTGAAAACTTTAACACTCGAGCAATAGTTTTTATATTTTTCTTCTGAATCTTAACTTAAGACTGCAAACAATTATTGGCTGAAGTTATAATCATTTTGTGTGAAAATACTTATTGATTTTTAATTTATAAAATTTTATTTTCGTTTGGTTTAGAACATGAAAGAATTGTTGGCAGTCGATAACACAACTTTTAACCCTTACTCTAGTTACTCCTTCGAGTGATATGTACAAGTAGGAATATTTATTTACAAAGCTTACCATTTCCATACAAATTTGTTTGATGAAAAAAATACAATTCAGTAATAATAAATAACATATTTTCTTAATCATACTGTGCAACATACAAAATTTTCCAACTTAAAAATGAAGAATTATCTTATTTCTTTACAGAAGCGGAAGTTATCAATTTTCAGCGCAAGCTGAAGCATAAAAGGATAAATCCGCTCAATAAGTACACGCAGAAAAAAATTAGCGAGGTTCACAGACTTTTCGGTACTTATTTTTACAACATGAATTTTTAGTAGATTCACAAGATGTTTAGTTGAATTCATGGATTATCTGTACGTTTCGCCCATCTCACAGTAAAATCTACTAAATCCTTGGCGGGGATTTTCCATTGCGCCGATCGGGTCTCGCCGGGGCATTTCCTAGTTCGAAATCAAAACGTCAACACGATCTGAGGAACGGATTTTCACAACACCCTCTTTCGGATTTTTAACCTTCAATCCGGTGCGGCGTTTTTTTACAAATCAGGGCCAAATCTGCCAATATTTTCATGGGACTAGGAACTTTTCGTATTTTCTATATTTTACTCGAGGCTAAGTTTAACGTACTCCCTAAATCTGAATCAGTAAAATTCACTAAATAACCGTGCATATACACAGATTACCAGTGTAAATGCTTTCACTGAAGTCTCTGTAGAAGCATCAACACTAGCAATCAGTATATATGCACTGTTTTCCGGTGAATTTTACTGATTCAGATTTAGGCGAGTACAGAAAGTCTGTTGAGTGAACTGAAATTTTTTTGAAATGTACTGAAAAATCATGTTGTTTGAATAAATGACAAATCTTCTATAAATTTAACGTATATTTTTTCTGACTGTAAGCGATCAATATAACAATATAGTTCTAATCTTAGATCCACACTAGAGCTGTGGAAAAAGATTCGATTCGATTTTTGATCCGATATTGGCCTCAATCGAATGTCGAATATTCGACATCCGAAGCGCCCTTCTTCGGATGTCGGATTTTCGGCATTCGAACGGCCGTCCGTCGAATGTCGAATAATCGACATCCGAAGCACGTCCGATCGAATGACGGATTTTTAACATTCGACCGGCGCAGTAGCTAGTTTGCAATTTTTAATCAGACATTACACAATATACATTGAATAGTTGTATTTTCATTTTATATCGTCATATTTAAAGAATAAAAAAATATTAATTATTTCAATTTGAAACATATCACATAATTTTAACTAATTTTTTAAAAATATATAATTATTCATATAGTTAAATGTAAATATAATATTAAATTTAAAATAATTTGTAAATAAATTTTTGAAGTTATTATTAATAGTTTATCATATCGGAATCGTAAGTCGAAAGAATTTGTTTTTTTCATATGCGATTTATTCATATCATTTAAAGGAATGTGTATTAAAATTCTTTGAAGAATCAGGCAACGTGATTTGTATTTAATAAAATAACTACAAAATCAAATTCTATACGCCTGAAAACTCGAGACAAATAATTATACGCACAGGGACTGTACACAGTTATATATATTTAACAATTTTAATATTTTTAACCAACTCATCAAAATTTATCCTATACCATAAATCTCTACAACTGAAACAAGACATAATAATTTTAATTTTGGAAATTTGAATAAACTTTACACAATAAAACTCTGTACGATAAAAGAGAAAACCCTGCTGAACATAATTTTATTAATAATTTTTAAGCACAATGAAATTGTACACTAAATTATAGAAATTAAATTTTGTACATTTAAATGAAAACAATCTAAATTGCGCATAATACTAAAAATAATAAATTTTTCGACTATGGCGATATAAAATTAAAATACAATTATACAATGTATGTATATTGCCTGATGTCTGGTTAAAAGTTACAAACTACATCCTGCGCTCATCGAATGTTCAATATCCGAATTGAGGCGCTTCGGATGTCGAATATTCGACATTCGACTATGCGGCCGTTCGAATCGAAAGAATCCGATCCAACAAATAAGGCGAATCGAATAGAATTTGCGACATTCGATCCGACAGAATGCACACGTCTAATCCACACCTTAAAGTGGAAGTCTCCTAACCTGGATCTGAAAAATCGATTTTTTACAAATTCCATAATCGTGTCACTTGGAGCATGTAAAATATCGAACAATTATTTAAAATGACTATAAGAATGTTGTAGAGCCATGAAAGTCCAACATAGTGAGCCGTCGACCGGCATGCTAAAAATGACATCGCCAAGGCCGAATACAGCACCTCATCAACTACTAGAGAGGCACGAATCGCACTGAGGAATGTAAGGATGAAGAGAAATGCTCAATATGAAGAAGGTGAAGGTATTTTGTATCAAGCTGGCATCGGCGATTACACTCAAGTGCACTTATTCGATAAAGAAAACGCTGGTAAACACTTTAAACGCGTTTTTCTTGAAATTATATTTTTTTTTTGCTAGCAAGATCGATGAAATAAAACGTTTGACCAATTGGGCTGTAATTCTGGGAAACTATTCTAGAAATATGGCTATCGTCCCTTCCAACGTTAATTGTTGCCATTATCTTATCGTGTAGCGATTTCAAAAAATCGAATTTTTTTTCGTGCATATTTTTTCTCTAAATGATGTTTGAAATACGCTGCAGAAACGTTTTAGCTAAATACATCCTCGTTTAGGAGTGAGAGAACGTCCAATAAGGCCGCTTTTTAACAACATTTTATTACGTTGTAAATTTTTGATGCGTTTTCCAAAAAGCCGAGTTTTTCAACTAGCCGAGCGCTCGAAATCGCGGAAAACTATTGTCCGCGCACGAAAATCGTGACAAACAATTTTTTTCGGTCATTCACAAAAACAAAAATACCGTTTTGTAGAATTTGTCATGGCGCATTTCTTATCTCAATACAATTTTTATGTAACCTTAATAGTTTTTTAGATAAAAATTGAATATAAATTGTTCCGCTAAAGTATTCCACGTCTAATGATGAAGAAAACAAACGATTTCGTCAAAATTTGACCGAGGAATAGCAATTTATGTTTTGAAATTTCGAGCGCGCGGTGAGATATTGCTGGTGGCCCTTCAAATAATAGTTTTGCAGTTTTTTGTTTCAGTTTATCTGAAAGGTTACAATCGTTCACCCCGTATGCTCTGGACTTTATTGACAAGGGCGTGATCAAAGATATATGAAAGTCATGTAAGTGATTTTTATAAACAAAAAAAAGTGTCAAAAGTTTAAGAATAAACAAAAACATTCATAAAAACTGCATCCAAAAATCATTTATGGTTTTCTCATAATATGTAGTCAATTCTTAAAAATAGGACTCGAAAATAAGGTGTTACACGATAAGACACCCTTAACAATTTTTCACTTTTTAAAACATTAACATTGTAAATTTTTTATTAATTAATTTTTATAAGGACGATAGCTACTGTCATAAATTAACGTAATTTCTTTGGTTGTTCGTTACGGACATCTCTAACAACGATTTATGGATCTCCTTAGCTGCATTCCAACATTTTTTTGCAATTATATTTAGTTGCATTTTCAATAAATATATTAATGTTAAAAAATTATGAAAAAGTATATTTCTGCTCTCTAAATTTATTATGATAATAATTGAAAAGATTTGCTTGGTTATCTTTATTAACTTCTAGATTTTAAATCTCAAAAATCATTTGTTTCTTGAGCCAGATTAAGAGACAACGCTCTTAAGGGCATGTGATACTTAGACAATTCGAAAATTTTATTAAATTAGAGTTTCTACATGTTCATGTACAAAATACATAGAACTTTGGTTTCGAAATTCGAGAAATGCTAGAGAAGATAAAAACATACATAGATAGCCGACTTTTGATTTAAAAATAGAAAAAGGGTAAATTTCAGCAAAATCTATGGGAACGATTTTTTATTGTCCAAAGCAAAAGCCGTCTATCTACGTTCGTTTCTATTTTCTCTACGATTTTCCAAATTTTAAAAACAAGATGTAATGTATTTTAGACACGAATATGTTGAAACTGGACCGAATTGTTCAATTGATCTTGTTATTTTTCTTAAGTTTCACGTTGCGTTAAGGCCATGGACTAACCTGGGCCCGTGACTTTACCGGCATTTCATAACCACATTTTTAAAACAAACATTCTGCCCGCTTGGCAGGCACATTCTCATCGCGCGCTTAGCGCTCGGTCTTATGCTCTTCACATACATTTAAGTTTATTTCTTATAATTTGATACTGAAGCTCAAATCAATTTTATAATATTACAGATGATGTGAATTACACATTTTTTCAAAGTCACAATAGTCTTTATTATAATCAAAACATAGAATATACATTCTGTCGAGAACTGTCTTGACGAGAATTTATAGACCTCATTTAGGCAAATAACTTTCCACCAAAACGTTTTTCTTGTATATCACATATTTTGTCTAAAAAATGAAATTTTAGAATTTTAATCGTATTTTTGGAATTGAAACGAAAAATATATGTTTAATCAGAAACTGTGTGAGACAAAAATTGTAGATCTTTTTAAAAGGAACAACTTTGCATTCTTACGTTTTTTCGTATTTCACATATTATTGTTAAAGAAAATTGAATTTTGGATCTTGAATAGTATTTTTTTAAATTAAAAAGAAAAATATACCATACATCTTATGAAAAAATGTTGCGATTCAAATTTGTACATCTCAATGTAGATAATAATTTTGTATTATGACTTTTTTTCATATCTCGTATAATTTAACTGGAAAATGGAATTTTGATATTGACTTTTTTCAAGTTTTAACATGCTGTAACATTTCTAATTTTGGTTTAATCAAAGAATGTTATGGAGATAATTGGTAGAGATTTATGAGCACTATCAAAAAAGAGTATTAGAATTTTTGGTTTTTTCAAAAACACAAAATATGGTCTAGTTTCCTCATTTTTGGTTGGATATGGCTGGTTAACGAACTTGTTCCTACTTTTTCGGACTCTGATAATGTGTCCCTAAGCTCATTTCAATCTAATGATTCTCCCGAGAGTTATCAAGTATGCGAGCTACTACAGACAGACAGACACTTTTGTGAAAACCACTTTTCCTGACTCAGGGGGTCTCAAAACGTAAAGATTTGATGAAAATTTCGAAAGTCTTCTTTCACATAAAACTAATACCTTCTCATCCATGATGAGAATGTGAAAAGATAGGTAACTGAATGTCTGTAGAAATAAATAAAATGCACTAACACAGGTCTGTCTGTTCATAAATAATTATAAATATGAGAAAAACTTTCTTTGAAAAAAAGCAATTTTATAATTATAAACATTTATTAGCAGGAAGGCCTGTCTTCGTGTATTCTATTTACTCTCACAAATTTCCAACTTGCTATCTAATTTTTCACAGAAATGATGTTACACAAACTCGAAATGCTGGTAATGTAGGAATTCAGTTCTGTGATCCGGTTTATCCATGGCCTTAAGAATCGACAAAAAATTAATATTTGGTTGAGTCGAGCGTTTATGGATCTTTGAACTATTTGAAAATAGTCATCCTTCAATAGTAAATACACTATTTATTGGGCAGAATTTATATGAGTTTATTTTTTATGTTACGTGCATTCGAAATATAATCGAGAATTATGATTAAAAGATTTTGAAATATTCTATTTCTCTTTCCAACTGAAAATCGGGACAACATATCGTTGTGAATTTTTAATGTAAGCATCAGGTTCCTTGAAAGTTCATAAGATCCGCATTCTCGTAATAAAATATTATCAATTCATACAAATCGACCAATTCGATTTTGGTTTTTCGGGTTCTCGAATGTATATAAAAAACTGTTCTGTGAACCTACTTGAGAGGCTACAGTAGCGCTCACATAAAAGAACATGGATAGTATTCATCAATGGACAGGTACATCAAGCAATTTTTTTAAATTGCTCCTTTTCAAAAATGTTAATGGTCAGTTTGACATTCGGCTTTAGAGTAAGCCGATACTGTTTACCGTTCTTCTTTTGGATGTACTTAAAACATCCATTCCCTTGGATCAGACTGTATCAGCTACTGGAATATTATCCTGAGAAGTAAGACGACAGGAAGTAACGTCGAAGCCATTCTGTCACCACTTCCGTGATGCATGGCTGCTGGGTGTTCTTCTGAAACAAATTCCAGGGCTAAAGTACTGTTTCGTATACGGAAAGACATGTTTTTACGGAATCTAATAAAATTGAAACAACATCTCAATATAGTTCTATTCTAGAATACGGACATCTATAGCATCTTCTATAAATTAATACAGTGACTATTTTGCGTAGAAAAAGTTGCAGTCTCGATTCTCACTGCTCGCACTTCTTTTTTTGCTTTTTATGCATTAAAATATTGATTTATTTAATTTCTTCAAATTTTTTCTCAATTTTGTTGAGATTATACAGTATAAATCATTTCTCTTCTTCTTTTTCAAGAAAAACTCCTTTTTCAAATGCTATTATTTTCTTCTAAGCTAATCTTTTATTCTTATTTTTAAATTATCAATTTCTCATTTATATGTTTTAATAATAGTAAGGGTGTATTTTCAAGTGCTTAAGAACTCCAAATTGGAATAAAACACTAGAAAATTGATGCAATGTTCTTTTTAAATATTTTTTTGTGTTAATAAATGCAATTTTTCAAATATTCCTGGCCTTATTTCATTAATTGCTCGGTTAATATTAACCTTCAATGTATCCAAAGTTATTAGTTGTCAGCATAAACCATGGATTAAACGTACTCTAGAAGAAAATAATCTAGAGGCGTGAAATCACACCATTTTAGAGAACAATTGGCAGGACCATCTCTGGACGTAACGTTGTCATCAAATTGTCCTTGCAATAAATTGATTTTAACGGTGGCTGTGTGGTTCGTAGCACCATCCTGTTGGAACCACGAAAAGTCATTGTGTAACTACAATACTGCATTTTTGAAAATAAAAATGTATTGAGCATGTGTCGGTATCGCGCACCATTCACTGTAACGTCAGCTCCTTTCTCATTTTGGAACAAATATGGGCCGATGATGCCGTTGGCATGTACTCCACATTAAACAGTCAATTTCAATAGATGCAATGGGGTCTCAAGATATTGTTTTGGATTGGCCTCACTTCATAGACAAAGAGCTCTATAAGTTTCGCGAACGGAACTTCGATTTCGGAAATAAATTCCTACAATTTGGAAGCGTTGTTCAAGTGTTGAACGATTTGTGATTAAAGAGCAAACCTTGCTAGGGTTTATCATCCCTCATTGTCTTAATGCTGTTCATGGCAATCTATGATTAATACATCCCCCGTATATAGTTCTGCAGAACTTCATAAGAATCGACATAGGTATTTCAATTTTCTCTTCTATCAGTACCTTGATCAGATCATGTAGTTGACTGTTTCCTTTCACCTAACCTGCTAGTTCTATCAACTTCTATATTGTTGTTATTGTACCGCTCACTTTCATGACTTGTAATGGTGCTCGTTTTGCCCTTAGCCTTGTTTGGAAACCACAGTATGGAGTATAACTTTCTCTACATGTGGATATATGACCACCTTTATTGTGTGGTACACATCGTATTCATTGACCCATACATCAACCCCTGTTTGCTGTATAGAACGAGAGTTAGAAAGCTTCTCAATCCACTTTTCTTGAAGTCCTAGATTGGATGATGCGTATAAATTGTTAGTTAGCTTCAGATTGCAAGGTACTGTGCTTTTGAGATCTCTAATTAGCATCTCTTGCGCTCTTTTAGTATCCATGTTGAACAGTGGCTTTATGTCTCTATTGATTATTATGTCGCATAACCCATTCTTTATAACATCTCTGATGTAGTTTTCGGGCTGCCTTGGTATTTGCAGGGGTAGGCTTTGAGGGTCTTTAATCAGAGACAAGAAATCAGGATTTTTCACACCCTGAATGCATACAACCCTGCTTATGGGTCCTCTATATTCATTTTGTTCTAGTGCTGTTCTTATAAGATGGATGTTGGCAGTTAACATATCTTGAACAGATCTACTACAGAATTGCGGGTATATAAATATAAGATATCCACCTAGTATTCTATATGTTAACATCAGAGATACAAGATAGTGTACAGACTCCTTTTTAAAGTGGCTCTGTTGAGACAACAACAGATGTGTTCCTTGCATAACTTATATTCGTTTTAATGTACAGCTCACTTGAGCACCTTCAAAGTAATATTTTCTAGAATATTCAAACAGATCTTTAGATACCCAGCATTCCTCCTTTTTCATTACTATACCCATCAGACTACATTGGTGTTCAAGTACGGATAAGAACCTCTCTATATATTTTTCTCTTGTAAGCTTCTGACATTGCAAGTAATATTTTCCTGGTATTCTTAAAAAGGTAACTTGATTGTCTTCTTGTCCTAAGAACGATGCAGAGGTATTGCATAACCAAGGAAATATTAATATGACTATGATTGTTGCAATTGTCCATCCCTTCCATCGCATACCATCAAGCCACGATTCCGATGATACATGACATCTAGGACTCTCTTCTGGGAGACCATTGCTGTCTAAAATTGCCATGACTCTATTTCAAAAAAAAAAGTTTGAAAAATCCTAATCTAAAATGTTGAAATTTTAGGTGGTAGCAAGGGGGTTTATATAGTGGATTTTATTGCCCTGTACGGGACAAACAATTACATTTTCTGAACCCATAGTTGACAAAAATTCGTGTGCGACACGGGAAAAACATTAATTTTACTCATATGGTTGTAAAGCCTCGCTTTGTTCGGGCATCAAACTTTACACTCGCAAAATAAAATTTTATTCCTCTAGTTGCACAATATACTATCCGCACACCTTTCAGTGTGCCATAATGCTCCACTTGTTTATAGTGTCGTAAAGCGAGATTAATCCAAGACAATATCTTGATACCCCTTTGCATATATTAAAATTGATTGTTTGGTGTGGAGTACATGCCAACAACATCATCGGTTCATATTTGTTCCAAAATGAGAAAGAAGGTGCCGTTACGGTGAATGGTGTGCGATACCGACACATGATCAATACATTTTTATTTCCAAAAATGCAGTAACACATCACTCAATAAGTTTCCGGTCTGACACATAGATGACACCAATGTTGCCAAACCCATATGATTTCTGGATAATACCAGTCATCAAACGTTGAAATTTCATGACAATCTGACGTTTAGTTCAGAAGTTACAGAGGTTTTGGTGAAGCAACTTTTGACATTTTCAAAACAATGGATAAAAACGAGTTTAGAGTGTTAATCAAACATTGATTTTTAATGGGAAAAAATATTGTTAAAGAAAAGCAGTGACTTGATAAAGGTTATGGGGACTCTGCACCAGGAAAATCAACAATCATCGACTGACATGACGAATTTAAACGCCGTCGTACAAACACCGATGACGCCGAACGCTCTGGTTGCCCAAAATCAGCAGTTGCTCCGGAAAACATAACAAAAGTCCACAAAATAGTGTTGGGAAATCGTGAATCAAAGTTACCTGAAATAGCTGACACCTTAAAGAGATCAGAAGGTATTGTGTTTACAATTTTGTACAAATCATTGGGGATGCGTAAATTGTTTTCGAAGTGGGTGCCGCGTTTGCTCACACCCGACGAAAAAACACAACGCATTGAGGATTCAGAGCGCTGTTTGGAACTGTTCAAGCGAGGTAAAAAGGATTTTCTGCGTCGGTATGTGACAATGGATGGAACATGGATCCACCACTACAAATTTGAAAATTGCAAAGATCGTGAGCTGAGTGGAAAGCAGTTGGTGAAAGCCGTCTAAAGCGTTCAAAAATTCAACAGTGAACTGGCAAGGTTATGGCATCCGTATTTTGGGACGTGCATGGTATTTTGTTCATCGATTATCTTGAGAAAGATAAAACCATTAACAGCGATTATTACATAGCATTACTAGATCGATCGAGCGCAGAAATCAAGAAAAAGCAGCCTCACATGCAAACTAAAAAAGTACTGTTCCACCAAGGCAATGCACAGTGCCACATGTCCATGAAAACGATGGTTAAAATGAATTTTTAAGCTTCGAATTGCTTTCTCACCCACCATATTTTTCAGATCTGGCCCCCAGCGACTACTGGCTCTTTGCTGACCTGTAAAAAATGCTCCAGGGAAAGATATTTGGCTCCAATGAAGAAGTGATTGCCGAAATTGAGGCCTATTTTGAGAGCAAAGACGAATCATTCTACAGAAAAGGCATCGAAAAGATAAAAAAGCGTTCGAATAAATGTATTACGCTTGAAGGAAACTATGTTGATGAATAAAGTCGAATTTGTTGAAGAAACTGTGTCTTTCTTAGTTAGACTGGAAACTTATTGAGTGATATGTTAGTTACACATTGACCGTTCATGGTTGCAACAGGATGGTTCTACAAACTGTACAGTCACCGAAACCATCAATTGTCAAGAAATGGTTCTGTCAATTGTTTTCCAAAATCGTGTGATTTGACGCATCCAGATTATTTTCTTTGGGGGTATGTTAGATCCACGGTTTATGCTGACAACCAACAACTTCAGAAGCATTGGAGGTTAATATTAACCGAGCCATTAATGGAATAAGGTCTGTAATATTGAAAAAAGTGGTCAAGAATTAGAAAAATCGAATGCGCTCCATAAGTTGACATCGTTTTTGACACCGCTGTTGATGTCGATTTTGGTGTCACTCTCGACGTGATTTTTCCAAAAAAGTAAGGTATAGTTTTACTCATTACATAGAATTATTTATAAATCAATCAATAATAATTTTGATATTTTCTACAGCAAAGCCTCTTTTTTAAAATAATCCAATGCATGAAAGTTGATACTTCACTACAAAACTAGAGTAAACTACACTCCTGCAAAGTAAGGTAGTTAATCACTATAGTCCAAGGAGTAGTTAAATTACTCGTTCCACTTGAATTTCGCTTAAATCGAGTGACACTTCCCACTTTAAGCATCAGAATGATACGCTTCACTGCAAGTTGCAGTGGTGTGCGTTACTCTATTGAAGTTTCATTTTAGTTTTATAGGGAGAAGAATCACTCTAAATAAAGCAATTAATAAAACATAATAATAATAACATAGCATAAAATGTTAAAAATTCACGATGTAAATAGCTTGAACTTTCATAAAGTCTGGACTTTAGAGTTTAAATAAGATAATTTAGAGTCACATATAATCAGGAAATATTTGATTGAATTAAAGAAATGTTTAGAATATTGTAGAATTTTCACCCTCCATGATGTGTATTTAGTAGATGTATATATATAATTCGATCAAGTTGAGGGTTTGGAAAAAATAATTGAAACACTCATCCATAATTTGTCATGAGCGACGTTTCGCTGGCTTGGTTCGCCAACCTCATCAGGCTTAAAACTGAAGTCTTTACATTTATAACATTTAGTCAAATATTAAAATCTAATTTAATAAGTCACATGTTACGTCCCGAAGTTAGTTAGTTTAATATTTAGTTTTAGTTAGTTTTAGTTCTTTTTAGTTAGTTTAATATTTCACTTCGGGACGTAACATGTGACTAATTAAATTAGATTTTAATATTTGACTAAGTGTTATAAATGTAAAGACTTCAATTTTAAGCCTGATGAGGTTGGCGAACCAAGCCAACGAAACGTCGCTCATGACAAATTATGGATGAGTGTTTCAATTATTTTTTCCAAACCCACAACTTGATCGAATTATATATATACATCTACTAAATAAAAAAATGTTCATTTCAACAAAATTATTCCATTGACTCAACAAAATTTTGTTGATCCAGCTAAATATTTTAATTTCTTTTAATAAATTTCAACGATTCATTAGGTTAAACTAAAAAACATATTCGTTCAAATCTATTAAATACTTCGTGAATTTAACAAAAAAGAACAAATTTTTTTTTTAATGTAACTAACTGCACGGAACAAGACCAAATTCTTTAATATACGACAAGAGTGATGAGAAAATAATGAATTAGAAGAGGAAAGTCGTAGACAATCACAAACGAGCTTATTTACCATTGAGAATGTAGACTCGTACGCTATTGGGATGTGCGTTGCTTGGTGTACAGGTGTAGAGGCCGGAATCCTTCTGTATGGCTTTTTGAATCAGTAAACGACTAGAAGTCACGGGTCCCTTTTCAGTAACTAAGCTAATGCCTCCTCTAGGGGAATCGAAGTTAATCGCCTGCGAATAAAGAGAATACGTAGGGATACGTTGAGATACATTTTCCTTTATGGTATAGAAGGTTCGTGTTAAAGTAGGGGCTGTAAGTGTTATGAGAGCTTTCTGGAGTCGACTTAACATTCTAGACAACCTTACTGATTACCTACCGTGGCTAATTTCAAAGAGAATATTGGCAGAATTAACCTACAAGTATGTTACCGTTAAATACAATAACACCTTTCTTGGAATTTCATTTGCTAAAATAGCTTTCGAAAATTTCTTATTTTTCGGAATATTATCAATTCTTAACATACATGGAATTCCAGATATGATTTAGTTAGTGTGTCTTGCTAGGATAGTCCAAAAGAAGCTTTTTCATGATAGAGGATTTTTTTTTTCTTGAAATTAGCCAGTGCTCCTGGGCCTTTAGAATGAATATGGGATTCTTTTTTGGCACCAAGTAAAACGAAATCACTTTTTATATGGTCTAAACTGTAAATTGTACATCAGATGCGATTCATTATTGTTTAAAGTGAGATTCAGCTAGCTTCGCTGCACGAAATAAGTGCCATGAAATCGTTTTAATTCACTTAAATAGATTCTTATTACAGTACATTTCAGCCGTTTAATGAAAATTCAAATAGGTTTTCTAATTATATTATACTTTAGTAGCAACAAAACTTCTCTTTTAAAATGTTCTCAGCCAATTCGTGAAATATGTAGAAGGTAAGCTCTTGTGTAATTACGAGTATAGTTTGTATTATGAAGGAAATCGCGGCCTTCCTCGAGCGTTTTTTTTTCATATTTTATTTTACTTTCACAGTTAGAAATATTTTTTAAAATCCTAATGCACACTTAATCAAAGCTTTAACCACTTCTTTATCCAAAAATTCTTTTTTTTTAAATGAGATTATTCTAAAAACTCCTCATCTAATCTTCCGCTATATCATTTGTTAAATTTATAAACTGATATTATCCACGTCAAAAGTGATTTTTATCAAGTTTCTGACAGGTAGCTTGGTAAATTCAATTTTTCTTACTACCCTAGTCGAAAGTACGTGGTTTCGGCACCAATTTCACGGCAGAAAGTCTAACTTTCATGCATTGGTCAAGCTATATGCGCGCCCTCTATAATAGCGGGAGTAAAAACGTAAATAACCTCAAGCGTCAAAATTTGTCCGCTCTCTGCTAATGTTTATTAGTGGCAATGAGTGAATATTATTTAGAATGTAATAGTAGTGACAGAAGTGTAACAAAAATAAAAATAAAAAAATGAATGACATATCATCTGATGAATCGACAGATGAAGAAGACATTAATAAAAACTTTAAAACTGAAGCTCAATTAATAGTAGAAACTGACACCTTACCCAAAAAGTCCGTTGACAGATACATGCTAGTCTATGATAATTACCAAAGATGGAAACAAGGAAGTAGAAATCTAAACCTTAATTCATAGATGTATTTGATGCCTGCCCCCTCGACCAGCAGCACTCGCTCCGCTCGTGCCGCAAATGTCGGGGCAGACATCAATATATTCCAATGGACACATGCAATTGTTTTCGTACTTTCGACTGGGTAGCAAGAAAAATAGTATACACTACATGGGCAGAAATTTGAGAGCCCTGAACTGCCTCGGGCATTATGGCGCGCAGTGCAGGAATCTCAACTTTCTGCCCTTGTTATGTAATATACTATTACAATACTGTAAAATTTCAAAAGTTTAGGGCCTTTGTTCTGGCTTCGAGGTTGCGGAAAAATATGAGTTTTTATGCATACACTCGAATCTAATCTAGTATTGTAGTTGTTTACGGCGCTAGTCATTACACTTGATATTTCGCGACTAGTCCCGATCATTTTGATTTTATCGATCTTGTGTAGTAGTAGCGTGTTGCAATAGAGCATGCGCAGTTCAAATGTACAAGGCGTTGTCAGTAGGATGCCAACGCTGTACGAAGAAGAAGAATAATAAGAATAAGGTTGTGCTCCGCTGTATGGCTATAGGTACATGCGCAGTTCAATTTTTACATTTCATTCCTCTGTAGCGCAATACAAAACATTGCGGTACTCTTAACTGTAGCAAAAAAACAAGTTTACGCGCCGGAGGCACATAAATGGATATTCAACTGTGTGATAAGCATCTTATACAGGGTGGGTCATCTAACATTTGAAATTTGAATCGGCTATAAAAAGAAACTTATGGATATTTTTCAAAGGTATGTTTTATTAGAAAGATTGAATCTTTTTATTTGAGAATGAAACACATCATTCAAATAACTGCCACGACTGGCCTTACAGTATCCCATTTGATCAACCCAAATTTTCAGTACGTTTTCGATTGTATGGGCTTCAATCCCATGAATGGCAACTTTGATTTCGTGTTTCAAGGCCTTAATCGTCTCTGGATGGTTAGTGTAACACTTATCCTTAACGGCTTCCCACAAAAAATAGTCCAACGGGGTCAAATCACAGCTCCGAGGCGGCCAATTGACACCAGAATTTGGAATGATTATTCGATTATCGAAAAAGTGCGCAAAAGATCGATTGTTACGCTGGCTGTGTGGCAAGTGGCCCTGTCCTATTGAAATTAAATATCGTCCATGTCATCCTCTTCAATTTTTGGAAAAAAAAAATCGTTGAGCATGGCACGGTAACGCTCGACATTGACCGCAACGGTGGCTCCTTGCTCATTTTCGAAGATAAATGGCCCAATGTTGCTAGCGTACCAAGATCTGCACCAAACAGTCACTCGTTGTGGATGCATCCGCTTCTCAATGATGACATTTGGATTTTCAGAGTTCCAAATGCGACAATTTTTCTTATTGACCTTATTGACCTTTTTCCCAAACAATCAAAAATGTACTGAAAAATTGGGTTGATCGAATGGTGTACTGTAAGGCCAGCGGTGGCAGTCATTTGAATGATGTTGTGTTTCATTCTTAAATAGAAAGGTTCAATCTTTCTAATAAAACCATACTTTTGATAAAAAATATCCATACATTTTTTTATAGCCGATTCTAATTCCAGATTTTAGATGGCCCACCCTGTATATTCAGTTCTAATATCTAGATATTGAATTATAATATCTGAAAATCCTGAATATCCCCTTTCTCCGTGATATAATATATTATTGTAAATAATGATGTTCCCCACAAGTGGTAAAAATAGCCATTTTCCCGCCTCAAAACAGGTGGTGAAAGTACAATTGCCACTAGACATGTTCGGAAAACATAACCATGGAACTCATTTTTACATTTTTTTCGAATTTCATTAAACTTTTCAATTTGTACAGAAAAATGTCACGGGGAGCATTGTCATCACACGGAGAAAATTTTATACTAAATATTACAATGCTCGCACCATAACAGTCGAACACACAGAAATTATCAGAAAAATTAAATTGGACATGTGTAAAATCACTATGTACGATGTCTGCTTTTGTAACGTTTCATTGTAATTTTTCCTTTCGTGTCACTCATATTTTATTATCTACCATGTTTGCTACCAAGTATGCTATAGAACGCAGTAAAGTGTCGAGTTTTTCGATAGAAATCACAGTAAAATTTATAAGTCACTTTCAAAATGAAATATTTGATAGTAAAGAATATTATATATTGAAAGACTCCATAGTAAATTTAAGAATGTACGCGTCATACGTAACCACTACACAAAATGAACATTGTAGTACACTGAGAAAAATATATTTTGGTTTCTTCTTTTATTTAGGCGGAATTCTCCTATAATTTATGGCAATTTAACCCCAGAAAATCCTTACAGAACATTTTCCTATTTCTTATCGGACTTTACTTACCATTGGAAATTCTGCTATAAAATAGGGGGCTTCTTCCGAAAAAACATCATACAATTTCCTACTCGAATGTCTAATTAAGACTTTCTCAAAACAGTATAATATCACTGTTCTGATTCCGGAATTTTTACCGTTTTTTATCGGACTTTTTCGACGCAAAAACAAGCAAAAATTTATTCTCCCTATTATCGAATCCTTTTCTCCTTCTTCCCTCTTTTCTCTTTACAACGTTTCTACCTTCATTTTTCTACTTATCATTGACAACGTGTGTGAAAGGAGAAATTATTCAGACTTTTATTATCATGCACAATTTTGAATAATGTTAGTAATTATATTAAGCAATTTGAACGTTTATGTAGTAAAGTCGAATAAATTTGAAAATAATTCTGCTCCAAGCTGGGTTCGAACCCGCGCACTCGTGGTCCGTAGGTTAGAACGTACGCCGCTGACCTGTGAAATCATTGCAACGGCACTTTGATTATTCGTTACATGACCCACAGCCTGAGATGCCCCATTTTCTTACGAGTTTTATTTTGAAAACCCCTGCTCTTGTTGGTGAAATCGTTTCCCAACCGTAAAAAAACAAATTTATTTTTCTAAATGCAGATTCTACATAGCGAAACCATCGGTTTTGCCAAATGACTTTATTTAATAACTAAATGAAAAGACCAATTAGCAAAATCGTATTTTCAAATTGGAAAACCGGAAAAAAACAGAATACGTTTCAAAACGTTTTTAAGTGTTTTCTCTTGGAAAACTCGAAAATCAAGCTTAAAATCAATGACGATCGTAACCGATGCGCTTCTTGGATAATAATGTGGAGCGCGTCGTTCAATTTTCATGATGTTTCATTAATAAAAATAAAAATCATTGAGAAACATCAACTAACACGTGAATCAATAAGTTCCGGGACTGACACATAGCTGGCGTTGCCAACAAAAGTTCTGTATGATTTTTTATGAGTACCAACCTTCAAAAGATACCTGTCAAAATTTCATGACATTCTGATGTTTGGTCCACGAGTTACAGTGATTTAAGTGACGCTAGTCTTGATATTCTCAAAACAATGGATTCGAAACAATTTCGTGTGTTGATTTACCATTGCTTTTTGATGAAAAAAAACACAGTGCAATCTCAGCAATGGCTTAAAAGTGCTACGGGGACTCTGCTCCATCAAAAACAACCATTTGTCGGTGGTATGCTGAGTTTAAACGTGGTCGTACAGACACTGAAGATGCTGAACGCTCCGGCCGGCCAAATGAGGTAGTTACACCGGAAACCATCAAAAAAGTCCACCAAATCGTTTTCGAAAACCGTAAATTAAAATTGCGTGAGATAGCTGACACCTTAAAGATATCATACGGCAGTGTGTACGCTATTTTGCATGAAAATTTGTCTATGAGGAAGCTGTTGTCAAAGTGGGTGCCGCGTTTGCTCACGGTGTATCAAAAACGACAACGTGTCGTTGATTCCGAGCGCTGTTTGGAGTTGTTTCGCCGAAATAAACCGAATTTTTTGCGATGGTATGTGACAATAGACGAAACCTGGATCCATCTCTACACTCTGGAGTCGAAGCGGTCGTCAGCCAAGTGGACTGCAGTCGGTGAGAAGCGTCCAAAGCGGCCAAAAACCGGTAAGGTTATGGCCTCAGTATTTTGGGATACTCATGGAGTTTTGTTCATCGACTACCTTGAAAAAGGTAAGACGATCAATAGCGAACGTTACATTGGCCAATTGATGCGTTTGAAGAACGAAATCGGTGAGAAAAGGCTCCAAATGAAGAAGAAAAAAGTGCTCTTTCACCAAGACAATGCGCCGTGTCACAAATTGCTCGCTACCATGGCGAAATAAAATGAATTGAGCTTCGAATTGCTGCCGCACCCACCATATTCACCGGATCTGGCCCCCAGCGATTACTACCTGTTTGCAGACCTCAAAAAAATGCTCCAAGGAAAGAGATTCTACTCCAACGAGGAAGTCATCACCGAAACGAAACCTTATTTCGAGGCCAAAGATAAATCGTTCTACAAGAAAGGTATTGAAATGTTAGAGAAGCGCTGGACTGATTGTGTTGCTTTTGAGGGAGACTATGTTGATGAATAAAGTCGAGTTTTGCCAAAAAAATGTGTTTTTCCTAGTTAGTCCCGGGATTTATTGATCCACGTGTTATGCCGTAAATATGCAGATGGTCCTTAGTAATTAAAAACTTTATGATGTAATTTTTTCAAAATTAAAATTTTGTAAAATTAGTGATTTTTTAGGAAGTCAACTTTAGAAAATTTTTATAAACATTGTCTTTATAAAATGCGTTTTTTTTATAAAAACACGAAACTTTATAAAATTACTGACTTTCATGAAGTTATGTCTTTTTATAAAGGTATGATTCTTTATAAAAACTCTTATCATTCTAAAATTTTTATATACTCGTATTGTAGTTGACTTTATTAAAAATTGGTATTTTCATAAATTTTTTATAAAATGACTCTATATGAACTGTTGAGAATATTTTTAATGATTGTATTCAGTATTTTGTAAGATTAATTTAATGAAAGCAGGTATTTTTTATAAAGTCAACATTATAAAAAAAATAATACATTATGAGTATTAATAATGTAACCCTTATGAAAATTTTATAAAGTTTTCTGTTCTTATAAAGAACTTTTTTTTGTTAAAAGACCAAACTTTATAAAATTTTTGTATAGTTGACTTTATGAAAAGTCAGTATTTTTATAAGGATTCGTTTTTATAATATTTAATATTATAATATTTATGAAGTGCATTTTATAAAATAGGCATAATTATTAAGTTCACTTTGTAAAATACATTAATATTATTAAGTTCATACAATTCGTAGACTTTATAAAGTTTATTTTATAAGATAGGCAAATACATAAATAAATAGCCAAGAATACACTACTCCATTCGAGCATGACGCAAGTCTGTATACACACGCACACAAGTACACTCTTCACGCGAGCACGCCGAGCACTAATGCACGGAGTCGTGTATAGTTGATGTCATCAGTCCGAGAAAAAACAGTAAAATCTGCCTTCAACTTGAGGCTTTTATTCTGATAATTTATCGGAAAGCTGACGGACCATAGAAAGTTCCATAATTTATCGGAATTTTTTGGAATCAGTTACTGTACATATTTTCTTTAAGTAACGTATTATTTCCGTCAAAATTTGAATAGCAACTTTTCTATAAAAAAAAAGTAAATACTTTCATTTTTTATTCTCTTATTTCACTTTCGTAATAGTATATACTTCATTTCAACTAGCAAATTTTCTTATTTTCTACCCCCTGAGGTAGAATTACTATGAAAAACAGGAAAAATTCAGATATATTTTTCTCAGTGTATATACAAAATACTCTTCACTAAACTGAATTTTAGAGTGCAACCATAGTATAATTTAAAATGCGCGCGGCGTCATCGCGCATGCTCGACGCTTTGCATGCATTTATCTCGTGCCTCTTGCTCCAATTGTGTTGAATTTTGAGATGTAGCAGCAAGTCACGAGGTCACTCAATATTGAGGTTAGAAAATTTTTCCATCAAATCATCAATATCTTACCTGTTTTAAAAAGTATGATTCTACTAATTTGATAGATTTTTCGATTATTTTCTAAAAAATTGCAATTTTATCTATCATTTTTTGAGATATTTGTAGAATTATTGTGATAGATTCATTAGTTAATCGTAACAGTGTTTTAATCAATACATTTATTAAAATTTTTATTGTATATTTGATATTAAATATTTGATTATTAAATTTCAAATTTGATCTACCAAGTAGAAAATTAATTTTCTATTTGGGATATTCTTTGATGTGCTGAAAGAAATTTATTATAACAAAACCGCCTCTTTTGTATTAAAACTGTTTATAATGAAATACCGAGTATTCAGAGTAAAATTTGATTAGGTGTATAGTGGAGTCAGCAAAGTCTGATTTGAAAATTTACAATGGACCATAGTAAAATATGACAATAAAAGAACGTTGAATTTCATTATAAACCGTAGAGACTTTTTGTAGGGACAAGGCTATATTTTACTATGTTTTATAGCATTTATTTTAACGTTTCATATCATTCCCATCATCCCGTAAATTACTATGTATCCTAATGAAAATTAGACCTCAGGCAAAAATAGATAATTTTGCTTTCAAGAATAGCAATATTATTATTGAAGGGCTAATTTGGAAGAGATAAAATAATTTCCATAAAAAAAATTTGAAATACAGAAAAATAATTTTATTAATAAATTTTATTTTTGCCCAAACTTATTTTCTTATCGCTTCTTACCAAATTTTAAAAAATTATTTCATTTTAATAAATCACAAATCACTTTTTCAAGGAAAAGATTCCCTACGACTTAAGCTTTTTCAATTTTCGAAAATGAATAAATTATCATTAAATTCAGCAATTTGTTTATAAAAATTTCGTTTTAAGAAAATTTTATTTTAATAGTTTCATCCATTAAAGAATTTATTCTTAAAAATCAGAAACGGTGAAGTTGTGGAAAATCTTTTCTCTGAAAAAATGATTCATGATTTATTAGAATCGCATAATTTTTTAAAACTTGGTAAGAAGCGATAAGAAAAAAAGTTGGGGCAAAAATAAAATTTATTAATAAAATTATTTTTCTATGTTTCAAATTTTTTTCATGTAAAATAATCTTTTCTCTTTCAAAATAGCTCTTCAATAATAATATTGCTATTTTTGAAAGCAAAATTATCTATTTTTGCCTGATGTTTGATTTTTGTGGATGAAAATTACCTCAACTAAAATATGTAATAGTATATTATGTGCCTAGGCGCATAATGAGGGTTATTACGCGACAAGCGACAATGCTCGCAGGAGATTGAAGCCAAGGCGCGATCAGTCCTGCGAGCATTTTAAGCGAATCTCGTAATTACCCGAATTGTGTGCATTGGCACATATTCTATTTTATGTGACTTTGGCGCATATACGAGTGTTTATGCGTACACTCGAATCCAATCTGAAAAGGTCGATAAAAAATACGAGAATAATAAATGTTTATAATTTCATATGTTTAAAAAAATGGTTAAAAAAAACAAAAATACTTTATTGAAGAAAAAATTATTAAAAACTTGAAAAAGATGAAAAAAATGTTGAAATCGAATAAATGGGAACATTTACTCATAAATAACTAAATATAATAAAAAAAAATCTGCCCGCTTCTCGGGCACATTCTCATCGCGCGCTTGGCGCGCAGCTCGCTTCGCCCGCAAGTTTGAGCGCGCCTAGGGCGCGCGATTTGATCGTCGCGCTACGCGCTCCGTTCTTTCTGTATATATTTCAGTAACTTTTTAATAAATTACATGGTTAAAATAATTTATTTTCTACCTAATCTCTCCAAAACAAAAAACAATCGTAGACTTTATTTAAGGGAACGATTTTGCAGAACAACGCTTATTTTGTATCTCACATACTTTGGTGAAAATAATCGAATTTTTTTAATATTAAAAATCAAAACATATAATAAACACCCTGTCCCGAAATGTCTTAATGAGAATTTTTAGACCTCATTTAGGCAAATAATTTTTCATCTAAACGTTTTTTATGAACAACTTTGTATTCTTACGTTTTTTTCGTGTTTCACATATTATTGTTAAAAAATTGAATTTTGGATTTTCAATAGTTTTTTTAAAATTAAAAAGAAAAATATACATCTTATAAAAAAATGTTGCAATTCAAATTTGTACATCTTAATGTAGAAAATAATTTTGTATTATGATTTTTTTTCATATCTCGTATAATTTAACTGAAAAATGGAATTTTGATATTGACTTTTTTCGAATTTGAATATGCTGTAATATTTCTAATTTTGATTTAATCAAAAAATGTTATCAGGATAATTTGTAGAGATTTATGAGCACTATCTAAAACCAGTATTGAAATTTTTGATTTTTTCAAAAAATTATTTTCAAAAACACAAAAGTGGTGCTCAACCCCTCAATTTTGATTGGATGTGGCTGGTTAACGAACTTGTCCTTACTTTTTCGGCTCCGATAAAGTGTACCAAAGCTCAATTCAATCTGATAATTCTATCGAGAGTTATGCCGCACACGACCTACAGACAGACAGACACTTTCGTAAAAACCATTTTTTCTGACTCAGGGGGTCTCAAAACGTAAAGATTTGATGAAATTTTCGAAAGTCATTTTTCACATAAAACCAATACCTTCTCATCCATGATGAGAATGTAATAAATCTACGAATTAAAGGAATCAATTAGAAAATGCGTCAGTATATTGGTGGTTCAAGAATATCATAAAGCACATGAAGTCTAATATAAATACTAACTAAATGTAGAAAAATTTATTGAAAATTTACTCTTTTCACCAATAACTTTTGTGACAATAGTCTTTGTTTGTGAATAAATATTGAAACCGATATTTTCTTGCTCATTATCTTAAAAAATTTATCTTTCAGGAATGCACGTATTATTATACACCAAAATGATCTGAAAATTTTTGTAGCTAGTTGTTTCTTAAATATATTTCAACGATATGTATAAGATTAACAATAAATGTATTTTTAATTTTGAAAAATGAGTTCGAAAAAAAGTGACGAAAGTTCCCCACTCTTCTCTACCATCTGTATTCTGTCATAATAAAAAGAGAGGAAATTAAGCATGAATGATTTTAGTATACTATAGAAAGAATGTAGTAATATGTTAAATGATGATATGATGAACTTGGAAAATGGTTCTAGGAAATCAAGTAATTTGTCACTGCGACTCGAAAATGGGGTTTTTAATACATTTAACTTGTTATTATTTTCTATCGAGCAATTTGGTTTTTTTGATCAGATTCTATTAAAAGACGGAAGTTTGATTACTTTCCTTTCGAAAAAAACAGTATTGAACTAGGGTAAATGTACCAGTCGTTGCACATGTCCCAGTTCTTGCACGGTAGATCACATTTTTAGAAAAATTAAAAATATTGCAAGATATTTTTGTGTGAATGGTATAGGAATCGTCGAACACAAGTATATTATTTATTACTTACTGGAAATTATTGATGTAAATGTTCATTGCAATATTAAAAAAAAAAATTTTACTTTTGTAAAAACCCTTTTTTCTGACTCAGGGGGTCTCAAAACGTAAAGATTTGATGAAAATTTCGAAACTCATTTTTCACATAAAACCAATACCTTCTCATCCATGATGAGAATGTAAAAAAAGTATTTTGTCATGTCCGAATCATGGTTCACAAAATGGTTGTGCTTATTTTTCATGCGGTGGAACTGTTCTTAGAGTTGAGTTAAAATATTAATTTCAAAAAAATTCTAAAAGTTTTAAATGTACAAGGTCTATCGCAAAATTCCCAGATAAGCTAGAAAAAAAAACTAACAATACGGGAAATGGCTGATAGCTAAATGCCATTTTTGGTAAAAAGATCCGTTATTAGTATTGATCGATGAGCTGGTGCATTATCGTGCAATAAGCGCCAACTTCCTTTTTCACGATATTTCAGACATACATGACATAGACGCTTTATAACACCAAGATAGAACACAGAATTGACCGTTTGGCCATTTGGGATGAAGATTTCGACACTTTTTTTTTATGAATTCACGCACAATTCCAACGTTTTTCCCGTTCACAGCTGATCTTGGCCGATCCAAACGTTCGTCGTCATTTGAGTCTTCCCGACCTTCTTTGATTCGATCAGTCGTTTAAACTACTTGTAGATAGTGGGATGGGATAAACGCTCATCACCATAAACTTTTTGCATCATTTAATGCATCTCGCAGCTGTTTTACCGAGTTTAAAGATATTGGCTTTTTGTTTAAAATTCATATTTCGAAATTTGTTGTGAAATTGTAATTCGAAAATCAAAGTCTTATTTAGAGTGTGATTCAATCTATTTGACCTATAATATTTTTTTTTTCTAATTAAATTCAATAATTCGAACAGCATTTTCTTAACCGTGCAGCGACTGGTACATTTACGTTCTTAGTTGTTATTATTTTTAAGAGTTGAAATGATGATGGTGAGGTTGATAATTCTTTGGAAATTACTTCTTATATCCTATAAGATGAAAAGTTATGAAACATAATTATCTAAAATTGACCTGGAAATTGTACCTCTTGATTGTGGCTCCAAATCATGGCAGAAGGGGGTTCCGGGGCGTACTTGACGAGGCACGTGAGGTTGATCGTGCTGCCCTTGTTGATAAAAAGGGCTGGCCCTCCTACGACATCAGTGATTGGCTCTATAAACAAGTAAAAAAGAGTACAAGCTCGTTAGAAGAATTTATCTCAAGTTTCGGCGTCAGAGGTAGTATGGAACTTAAAAAAGGAGTCTTTTTAGATCAGAAAATGAACCCTTGACGACATTCAAGAGGGGGTCACCTTTGATGTGTCTTTTACCCCATCCGCTGAGCATATATCGCGTTAAGGGAATCCTAGACGGGTCGTCTCGTCTTACTCCTTTTTCAAGAAAAATACTTTGAGGTCCTTCTAAACTTGCTATCTACTCCTATTTCTGGCTTGGACGGATACTTCCAGGACTAACTCAATCATGTATCCGAATAGAGTGTAAGATTATCTTGTTCTAGGTATTTCAAAATCTTTTAAATCCTAGTCGAATAAAATGAATTTGATAAATACTTAATTCACCCAACGTGAATAATAATGAGCGTTACATAGGGGATAGTGACTGCCAAAAATTATTCAGAGGTTGTGAAAGTACTAGTGTCGTGACTAGAGTTTTTGGACTCCACTCAAATAAAAATAAATTAACTTCTTTTTATAAATTATAATTTATAAAAATAAGTTTTATAGATAATTATCTATAAAATATTTTTAAAATTCAATATATCAGGTGTACAAATAAGTTTCCGCCGTTTTTTTTTTTTATAAGAAATTGGGAATTTGTTGTGAAAAAACGGAACCTTATGTTTTATTCGAAGTATTGTCCATCCTATTGTTCTTCTTGCGTTTGACACGAATCTTGATCCAATAATGCTTCCAATTCCACGTCTTCGTACACTTTCGGCCAAATTTCAAATTCACCGTTCTTAAACTTTTAAAACCACTTACGGCAACTTATCTAAATTAAGGACGCCTCACCATATCTTTCTACAAGCAATCGATGCACCTCAGCTGCAGATTTCTTCAAATTGAAGAAGTAAATCAAAAGTTCCCGCAAATGACGCTTATTCGGCTCAAAACTCGACATTTTCGCACACAAAAGAATATATTATACTGATAAAAATTCACTAATATTTTAAGTTTATGTTGTTGATAGATGTCCAACCTTACGACAGTGATGTTTTACACCCCTTGATTTCAACCAAAACTTACTGGTTACGCCAACTTTTGTCAAACGGCGGAAACTTATTTGTACACCTGATAATTTATTAATTATTATAATTAATAATATATATAAAATATTATAATGTAATTATTAATTAATATTTAAGATACATTTTTATTATAGCTACTTATGAAATTGAATAAAACCAAATTTTAAAATGTATATTCAAAAATTGCATTATTATCAAAAAGTATCTTGTGCGAAAACATTTATAAAAATATTCTTTTATTTTCTGTGTTGTATTGGGTACTTGAATTAATATTTTGGGATTTCTAAGAGATGGCGCAACATGTATGTTTTGACGTCGGAACAAATTGCAATCAACTTCACATCAAAGCATCATCCTTGAGTTTGTTTTGACAGTATTTTTCATGCCGTTTAAGTGTGAACAACATAATATTTTTGAGCTTCGATTATGCCGAAATTCGAGCCGACAAAGCGTAATTGGCGAGAGACTCTTGAAAATTGGTTTTGATCATTCAAAAGTTGAGATTTCGAGCTCGAGGACAAAGAGTGCCCTGGGCAGCCAAAAAAATTTGAGGATACAGAACTAGAGGCTTTTCTCGACCAAGACCTGTGTGTGACACTTGAAATGATGGCCGTTGAACTCAATGTTGATGTCTCAATCGTTTCCAAGCATTTAAAGGCGATGCGTGTTATCCAAAGATAAGGACATTGGGTGCGGTACCAGCTGAAATCGAGAGACATTGCAAGGCGCCTTTTGATGTGGTGAAAACGTATCTTGAAAGGCTTGATTGGGAAATGTTACCCCACCTGCCATACTCTCGCGACATCGTGCCATCCTACTACTATTTGTTTTGGTTGATGTCTTATGCCCTGGCCGAGAAGCGTTTCCAGTCTTTTGAGGACATCAAAAAATGGGTCTATTCGTGGATAGCCTCAAAATATAAAGAGTTTTTCGGCAACGTTATCCGTAAATTATCAGAAAAGTGGCGAAATCCAAGTACCCGACATATTTTCAAAAGATGTATTTTACAATTCCGAAGACAATTATTTACAAAAAGAGTAAATATAAGCATTACAGTCAAAATGTCAAAATTCGATGGACATACTTTCAAGGCCTATAATTTGATTCACATTAAACGAAATGCAGATTTTTATGGATAAATATGATTATCTATCTATCTATCTATAATTTGATTATCTTGCAAAACACACTTTGTTTTTTTTACTTCATAACTTACTTTCTTTACGAGAACCTTCATAGTCTTGGATTTTGAATAGTAGGGGATTACTCTCGGTTCAGTAACGATTATAATACCAAATTATAATCTGCGCGTTCGTGCAGATGCAGTACAGTTTAGTTCAAATAACGGATAATTTTACGTTGTTTCATTTACAATTGGAATCTTAGTATCAATAAGTTTACATAAATAGATTAGAATTCGATTAATTGATTTCAAAAGCTTGTTTAGATGCTATATAAATTCATATTATATTTTTTGATACTTTAGTCAATCTCAAATTAAAAATTTTCCATTTTTTATTTTTTTTGAAAAACTTTTGTCCTCCAAACTCTACACTCATAATAAACTTTTCATGCAACATAACTTGTATTTTAAGTGGAAAATTCCTCGTAAAAGCCCAGGGACATAAAAATGACACTTTACTTGGAAACGACTATATAAGGACCATTCGAATCTTCACTCACAGCGTCGATCGTACGATTAGAGCAATATATTGTTACATATGTTAGTGATAGTATTACAGTCTGTTCAACAAGAACGAGTTCTCGATTTTTCGAAAACTATTAAAGATTTTTGAACTTTTTTTTTTTAATGAAAGTACATTCAAAGGACTTCACCGAGAACTTGAATGCTCAGAAAATGCTCCAAATATATGAACGTGTTCTTCTAAGGTCTGCTACAAAGATTTTTGGAGCCGATATGGCCGATTGGATCTTACAAGAAGATAACGACCCAAAACATCGAAGCCGTCTCTGCACCGCCTGGAAAACAGAAAATGGCATCACAACTTTGGACAGGCCATCACAGTTCCCCGATGCGAATCCAATCGAAAATGTCTTGAGTGTTTAAAAGAGGAAGCTTGCGGGAAAACGTGTGTTCACCCTAAAACAGCTCTCGCATAAAATCAGGAAGATATGGCAAGAATTACCAACGGGCAACGCTGAAAAATTAGTGGAAAGCATGCCGAAAAGGTGTCAGGCCATTCTGGACAACGATGGGAACTGGACTATATATTAGGTGGTAGCGCCGTAGTCCTTTGAGAGTACTTTCATTTTAAAAAAAAACGTTTTAAAATCTGTAATAGTTTCCGAAAAATCGAGGATGGGAATTTCTTTAACTTCGTTCAAGCGCACTGATACCTCCAAGAGATAAATCGACCGAACGCGGAGAAAAAGAAATGCAACTATGCCGAAAGCACGCGATTCGACAGAGTTGCAACATCATTTTTGCCAATTCGTTTTCTTTATTTATATCTATTCTGTAAATTTATTTAGAAACACTCTAGACGAATGGGAAGAAATTATATATATATGGGTTATTCCATATCAGATTTACAATAAAAATTTTGATTAACCTGAAAATTTTATTCCTCGTTCTAGAGAGGAAAAAAAATGACACGTGTTTTTTTTTCAATATGATATGTAAATTTTTCAAGTTATTGATTTTTTTATTTTCAAAATGCAGAAAATGTTTTTTTCAATACTGCTTCTAATATTCAACGAAGAGTATAAAATACATAAATAAAATATGCCATGGGATCTACTATTAAGTCCATGCTTTGATCAAAACTCAGAAACGGTATTTAGTACTTTCTATGCAACAATTAAGTAAACAAATGAAATTATCTCAAAAGGGACATGTTTGAATTGAATCATTTTCTGTGTAATTTGTTCGTTAAGTACTCAGAACTTTGTGTCAAAATTTGGTAGTGGACCGTTTGATACTTCTCGAGAAAAAATTTTTTTTGTGTGACCGTGCACTTGGAGCGCGCAACATTATTTATTTCAGAAAACAGACTGCGTTATCAGAAGAATTTCAAGAATTCAGACATGTCCCTTTTGAGATAATTCCATTTGTTTACTTAATTGTTGCATAAAAAGTACTAAATACCGTTTCTGAGTTTTCATCAAAGCATGGACTTAATAGTAGATCCCATGGCATATTTCATTTATGTATTCTATACTCTTCGTTGAATATTAGAAGCAGTATTGAAAAAAACATTTATAGCACTTTGAAAATAAAAAAATCAATAACTTGAAAAATTTACATATCATATTGAAAGAAAAACACGTGTCATTTTTTTTCCTCTCTAGAACGAGGAATACAATTTTCAGGTTAATCAAAATTTTTATTGTAAAGCTGATATGGAATAACCCATATACACTTTATATTGGCAATAATATAACAAAGTGTGATCATTTATCGTTAAACATACGTCAAAATAATCGTTATTACAGGTTTGGTAGTTACCTATTGAACATTAGCTCAAAATTTGTCGACTTTTTAGGACTAATACATTTTGTAAGATAAATACCCGAAATTTTCGTGAAAATGGAAGGGGAGCACCTTATTATTAAAAACATTTTCACGACCACAGTTATTCATACAGCTTTATCGACAAAAAGAGAATATCCATTTTGTGAGTCCAGAAACGGAAAAAAACTGTGCAAATTCTGAGAGTGTATCTGGAAATGTCACTGATATTGAGTGTGGAAAACAAAAAGATGAAGAATCAAGTTCAACTGAAAATGATGCTGATTTTGAGTGCAAGAGAGTGGATGAACAGCACAAGAGATGCAAATTACTTGAGCCTTTGAAGGAAATGATTCTAAACCCATTAACGTCAGATTTAAATCTGTCAAATGAAGATCAATCGATCCTGATAGAAACAATAAAAAAAACGACAGGTTTTTCGATTTCTTCCGACGAAAATGAGATGACCGAATGGGTCGACGATTTGAAAATAGCGTTGTCAAAAGCGACTAATCGCAGAGAAAACATTTTCCTCCCCACCACTTTTCCGTTAAAGTGGGGTATACAAAAAATCTGAAACGGTAATTAAACTTTTTCGCAAATTTATATTTATGTTTTTTGCAGAGTCAAATCATAAGCAGAAAACATTTTTTTTGTATAGAAGCGTTTGCTTTTTGGAAACATCCGAGATATTTACCAAGATTTTTTGGCCAGAAACAAAAACACAAAAATCTCCTTATCAACATTCCAAGCCCTGCGACCACCCCAGAGCATTTCGGCTGGTCCCAAAGGCACACACAATGTTTGCGTGTGCAAAATTTATGAAAATCTCCGACTATAATGAATGTCGTTTGGGAGAATGCACGGAATGTCCAGATATAAATATGGTTTTGAGTGATTTGAAATCAGAATTAAGAAGCAACAAAGTAGACAAAGTGACCTTCAATCAGTGGCTTACAACAGATAGGTGCGTGGATTATTTTTAATGCAATTATTTTTGTAAGTAGGCAAAACATGGTGCAAGGTGTATTTAATTTATCGCAGGTGCCAACTCTTGGAGCAAAGTGAAAATATTGACGTTTTCATTAATCAACTGTCCAAAGAATTACCAATCATTTTAATTACGATTTTCTTGCTAAATCTCAAGCTACTTATCTTGAGGAGCTGAAGGATACAATCGATGAGGAGGAATTCATAGTGACGCTGGATTTCTCAGAAAATTATTCTTTTCATATTCAAGATGCAATTCAATCACAGCATTGGTCGAAAGATCAATCGACCCTACACGTTTATGTCGTTTATTTTAAAGAAAATGGTGT
The DNA here is from genome assembly GCA_030998225.1 of Diplolepis rosae. Taxonomy (NCBI): domain Eukaryota; kingdom Metazoa; phylum Arthropoda; class Insecta; order Hymenoptera; family Diplolepididae; genus Diplolepis; species Diplolepis rosae. The sequence continues at coordinate 938,464 of JAPYXD010000082.1, forward strand.
CCAGAAACATTTGAATTTTGTTGTTTTTTCTGAGTAAGTGAATCACGATTCAACAGGGGTTCACCTTTACAACAGCAAAATGATTTCTTTCTTGAAAAATAAATTTGAATAAAACAATATTAAAAATTTTTACTATTTTTCTGAAGGAGCAGGCTCTCAATACAAAAATAGATTCAATTTTGTGAATTTGTTAAATCATAAAAAATATTTTGGTATAGAAGCCGAATGGCATTTCTTTGCAACATCACATGGAAAAGGGGCGTGTGATGGAATTGGAGGGTGCGTCAAAAGAAATGCTTACTGTGCTAGTTTACAAAACAGAAATTCGAAAAAAATAACAAATACTACAGAATTGTACAAGTGGGCAACTGAATTTTTCAATAAAATTTATTTTGGTTTCCGCACAGTTGAAGAATTCGAAAATCACAAAAAAAAATTGGAATCACGATTTGCAACAGCAAAAACCGTAAAAAATACAAGGGCCTATCATTGTTATAAACCAATTAATAATAAAAAAATTAAATGCAAAGTATTTTCTGCAGCTAACAGCGACGATGTACAACAAATACTTAAATAAATACGGAAGGGTCTTTTTATGATGCGTCATTTCTTACTATTTGATTGACATAAAACCTTAACAAAAAATTTGTTCAATTCTTCTTGACGCACTTAACAACGACATTGTGAGCATTATATTGTATAATCATGCAAATGAACGAAAGAAAATACTGATAGTTAATAGCCAACGAAAAACGGTTATAGCTGGTGCCGACGAGATGACTCGGTAGCACCCGAGCGCGTGCAGGCTTGCATAAAAAAATTGACGACTCTATTGTTTGTGAATTGTACTGAAATGTTTTTTTTTTTAAATTAAAGCTGAATGTTTGCCGCATCCAAGGTATTTTGATTTTTTCCCTACCTATATGAGAAGTTCAAAAAATTTGCATTTGTTTATAAAAATTTGAATTTTTTATAAACAAAAAAAAATATGAATATAAATTCACTCGTCAATAGTTTTTCAAACATTTTTATATGTTTGTTTTATATTTCACTCCAATCGCATTGCTAGTAAACTGAAATATACCCGTTTTACGAAAACTTAGCCTAAAATTTGTTTATAAACAACTAATACTATAAAAAAGCGAATTTCATCAAAACATTTTGTGGTAGCTCTTATAATGTTTCAAGCTATTGGAAAAAGCGAAAAAGATCTTCAAAATCGATCGGTCTGTTTTTGGTGGCCCACTTGAGAAAATTTGACTCATATGTCAAAATCGACCAGTACTTACTGCTGAAGCCATCTATTGACAAACAGCGGGAACCTAGTTGCGAACCTAATATATTATATAGATTATATTGTATTATTATATTATATAATAAAGGATTTTATATATAGTCTATAGTTATGGACATAATATAAATTTATGTATAACATTAATTTAAGATTTTTAGTATTCAATGTATCAAATTCAAAATGAACCTAACGCCAAATTCCAACAGTATATAATTCTAATACATTAACAATAAAACTATTCTTAAGTTCTTCTTTATTTATAAATATATTTATATAAGTGAACGCCTCTTATATTTAACTATAAACGTCTTATATTTAACTATAAATATTGATAAATAATTATTTAAACCATAAATTTTTTAAATTCCCTTTATATTCTCTTATATTCTTTAAATTTTGTAATATTCTCGGTTATATAACTTAAACTTAAATTCTCGAGAATTTAAGAATTCTGTGTAACTCACAGTATGGAGGAAAACCCAGGTTTGTCCATTCCATGCCGTTCTTTGAAATGAGGCATTTCGCAAACGACTCTACACCGGATTTTATGGCCAGAATTGGAAGATATGGATTTAGATGATGTTTATTTCCAACAAGACTGGGCTACGTGCCACACAAGTGGCGAAATCATCGGTCTTTTACGTGAAAAGTTTCCAAGCCGAGTAATTTCTCGAAACGGCTATTACAATTGGCCGCCGAGATCATGCGATTTAACACCTCTAGACTTTTTTCATTGGTCACGTGAAAGATAAGGTTTATGCTGATGCTCCTCAGTCAATTCAAAAACTCAAAGAGAAGATTCGTGCCGTTATCGACGAAATAGAGCTCCAAATGTGCGAAAATGTAATGGAAAATTTCATCATATGAATGACATTGTTTTTCATTATTAATGGAAAACCTTTCGCTATTGAATGAAATAAAAATCAAATGGGTTTTCACAAAAAACACGCGTTTTTCCTATAAATCAAAATGAAACCTCTAATTGGAAAACCCTTTACATTAAAAATGTATTTGCCTGAAACTATGTATATGTGAGGAGCGTGTTTGATAAAAATATACACTGAGAAAAAATGCTATTGAATCAAAAGCATGTATACTATTAATTCATGAAAATATACTACAAGAACCAACAAATATGTTACTAATTCTATAGCATATTGATTTGAATCCATGATATACATGCTTTTGAAAAGAAATGCTTTTGATTCAATAGCATTTTTTTCTCAGTGTACGACTTATATCCACTAGAATAGTTCGAGTGTTTGTTATAGCATCAAATTCGACCTTGAAATAATGTTAGGAGCAGTGCGCACCAAGCTGGTAGAACGGAGCAGCAAGCACGGTGCAGCCTCTAAAGCACAAAGAAGGGTCGATCTGCACGAAAAATGCAGAAACTTCAAAAGTAGCAGTACTTTGGGGAGTCTCAAGGCCTGCTTTATGCTCTAGGAATGGCAGATTAACTTTAAACAGCCTTAAGTATTGAAAAACTCATGTTTTTTACAAGCAAAAACTTTAAACGCGTTTTTCTCAAAACCACGTTTTCAAGTTGGCTGGAATCGCAGTTCATTGAATTTTCATCCGATTCACTTCATTTAAAGTTTAAATTAGAGAAAATGGAATTTATATGCGGATGAACCTCGACTAATGAAACATTATTATTGTAAGACAAAGTTATTGCAAAATGGAGGCCGATTTTTTGCATTAATTGTCATTTTATTTCCGCCATTTTTTCAATCAACATTTTTTTTTGCAAACTGTTGTTCATGCGCATTCTTCATTCGTACTATAACGAAATTATTTGAATTTCGTGTTTCATATAATTTCCAAGGACTCCAGGATTTTAGCTGATTTGGTCGGACCTTCCGCTTGCGGCTACTATACCTATATATATATATATTAAATTAAGATTTTCAAAAGTGTTTTTTCATGTTAAAATGTACTTTTATATGTAACAAAAGTTTCATGAACAAAATTAATTTTATCTTTAAAGAAACTCCTCGGCTGGACCAGACCCCTTCCTTAAAGCAGAAGTATTGCTTGCAACGTTTCCAGAATATACTCCTATCGTTTCTCGCAACTTAATTTTCGGCTCAGTAGTTTCTCATATAATTTCTTTTACATTGCTGGATGTCAAAATTTGTCAAAATACTCCTTTCTCCTACTTTTACAGAATTTTATTATAATGGTTACCTTATAACCAAATCTCTCCGTGTAACCATATAAATTATACAATCGATATTTCCCTTAACATAGTTATTATTAAATTTATAACGTGAACATTAAACAAAATTATCACCAGGGACCAAGTTTTAACTCAATATTTGTTACAAGTTGTAAAGCGTATTTGAACAGAGAAAAAAGCATTTCTGGCAACTAGTTACGGTAAGCTTAATTCAATATACAATAATAAAAAAATTATGTACTTTGCTAACATATTATTCATTAATGATCTCATTTTTTGATAATACTTTCATCATTGTTATTTCTAATAATTGTTTAAATATTTTTCAATGATTTTTATTGTGTAACTTTAGTCATCTAGAATCAGTATAAAAATGATACGGTTTAGAATATCACAATTACCCCCCTTGTTTATGTATTTATAGCAATAAAATCTTACTGAAGAGGGCTCCAATCGGAGTTGAAACGTCTGAGAATGTTAACTCACTCTTAAATCATTTCTGGACCCTAAACCCAATTGGTCAACACCAAAAACTACCGAAAATTATTACTAAGGGTCGATACAAGTCCTAATTATTATTTTTCATTCATAAATAAATTCTCAACAATCAAAAATTAATTGAACAGTTAACAAAGAATGGGAAAAAATTGGCAGATATTTCATATTGATTGATATGATCTTATAATTTATCTATAAAGAAGCACAAATTATAATATTTTGTGAAAAATAAATTATTTAAAGAGTTTACTTGAAAAATACATATTATGATTTATTTATCCAGGAAGATTCATAATGAAAAAACAAATTTTTAAAGTTGCTACTTTGGGTCAATATTCTACAGAGAAGTCAGTATTTTTAATACAGTAGTCATTGGGGCACTGTAGAGGGATTCAAGAGGGATAAAATCATAAATTTAAGACAGCCTCTTTTTTCGAAGATTTTTGAAAGGATGATATAAACACTGTCTTGTATTATTCAGTTTGATCGATTCTTGAACCCAATTGAAGTTGTTTGATTCGCACGTGAAATTCTAAGGAGTATAGGATCTACTTCTACTTTTCAAAGGTACCCTGTTGTGCAAATCATACGATATTGTTGATAAAAATTATGATAATTTCGGTTTGCAAAATATTTTATCTAGTGAACCCAAATACGTTATTCTGACGAAATCAGTAAGATACAAGCTTGGTATTATAAGCGACTTCAGCATGCCGGAAATGTATTACAACAATGTGAAACGAACTGGAAAAAGTGGTGCTCCGTCTTGAAAATGGATATTGAAAAATGGAAAGGATTTCAATTTAGCAAGAAAAAAATAGAATAGACGAAAATAAACTAACTGGAATTATTAAGTTGACTCGCAGTTTAACCAAATATAGTTATATTCTCCTTGTTAATTTATATGTGTAAAAATGGTTATGTCATGATTTCGATTTTTTCCATCACGTTATCTAAGTAATATATTGTGCAACTAGGGAGAAAAAAATTCATTTTTTGAGTGTAAAGTTTGATGCCCGAGCAAAGCGATAGCAATAGTCACATGAGTAAAATAAATGCTTTTCCCGTATTGCATACGACTTTTTCCACGCGATGGTCAAAAAATGGAATTTTTTACCCCGCAGAGAGCAAAAAAATGCACTGTTTGACCCGCTAGTAAAAAATTACAGTTTTATAATAAACTCAAATTTCTAGTAAAATTGTACACTTTGTCTTCAATCTTGGCTAGAAACAAATGAATAAATTAAAGGAATATTTTACAAGATACATATTCACTAGTTGTCAATTGGATATTATTCTCTAATAAAATAAAGATTATTTTAGATAGGTAAATAGTTCTCCTAATCATAAAATAGTTTGTAGTAAAATATTCAAGAAGAAGCTAATCAATAAAATTGCATACTATATATATTCGATTTTATATAATTTTGTAGATTTCATCTTTGAATTACGAGTTTTAGATCTGAAAAACCAATTCTTGTGCTTTTCCTTCTTTCATACTTGTCTGCATCATTTGTTCTCTTGGCAAGGAAACCAATTCAAATCGAGACAATACGTTACAAGTACTAGAGGAAGAAAGATCGTTTGGGACGAGGATGTTCGACGACGGGTAACACACGACCTGTCGTTTCAGAGCTCTGAATTAGGACGGCCGAATCACTAGCGGAGTTTGATAAAAAAAAAAGTCTTTTTGTTTGCTTTGCTATCGGATAACGGTTACCAAAGTTGACTGTAAGGTGCTGCGAATCGTGTCGAGAATAACGAGTCACACCACACAAACGCCTTGTGAACACACATTGCATACTTATGTCATATTTCTTGCCACTCACTCATTCGTCAGATCCGCGTTAGGAACTCAAAAAAAGCTATTGTCCACTTAGCAAAATCAAAACGTAAAGTCAATAACGCTAAAAATATTACATTCATTTTGTAAAAGGAAACACGTTTGTCAGTCATTAGCATCACAGTGACTCATTTTCTCAAAAAATTCACTTAAACCATTTTTTTGCAGATCATTTCAACCTAGAAATCTGAAACTGTCGATTGAGAGTGAATGACTGGAATAATATTAGATCATTTGATGTAGGTTGGAACTATATTGAACGATCGATAGATGATTAGTTCGGGGGAGGAATCTGTTTGTTTCTCCCCCAGGTGGCGTGACTAGTCGGTTACCCTAGTGGGCGTGTGGCCGCGGATGGAAGTTCTGAGCGAACGGATGACGGAAGAGTCGTACGCGACTTTAATGGAACCAACCACCCGTGAAGTTTAAAGCCGAAAGGCGGTTCCGCGGGTGGTGTATTGGTTCGAGAGAGGGGGTTTTTTGGTTTTAACAGGTATCCCTAGACCCGTCCTAGGAGAGTCTTGTACAACGTCTATAAAAGATTTTGCCATTTTTCCTCCTCACCAAAAAAAAAAAAAAAAAAAAAAAAAAAAGTACATGGTACTTTTCAGCTATATTGCTTACTTACACAGCTCTCTTATATCTATCAAGTTTATGGCATGATGTATTCTTTCTGATCTTCCAAGTACCGATGAATTGAGTGAATTGAGAACAAGTCCAACAACTTTCTTGGCTCCTGCAGAATCGAGAGCACTTGACTGCGAGTAGATTCCGGAGATAAATGGTTTGCTAGTCGACGAGGGTTCATTGAAAGTATACCAGGCACTTAATCCTCTGCAAGCGTTTCAACTTTTGATTAAAGTATATGAAAATATTAAATTCAAAGAGACTTGTAAGTATGCTCAATAACTTAATAGTATATTGTGTAACCAGGGAAAAAAGTTTATTTTTCTACTTAGGGGCTCTAAAAATGAATTTATTTGTCCTGCAGGGGGCAATAAAATGCATCTTATGACCGGCTAGCAGAAAAAACATATTTTATAACAGTTAAACGCTGTTTCAATACAAGATTGAGAGAAAGGTGATTGCGATGTGAAGAGTTTTGAATACCATTAATTATTATATTGTCGCGTCCCGCGACGTACTCAAAGGTACCTATTTAATACGCACAGGCTAGGTTTAGTGAAAATCTATAAGAAAATCAATAAAGGGGAAACAGGAGTAGGGAGAAGTAGGAAGAAATAAAGGGGCCCTTCTCTTCTAGGAAGATATGACTACGTCACGTAAAACGCTGACTGTCAATTTGTAAAGAAAAATATAAAAGAGGCACACAACAAGAGCGAGCAGTTAATTCCCGTCTAGTTTGTCAGTTGAATTTTCCTTTGAAATTATCACTGGTGTTGCGAAAATAGTACAGTGCGGTTTCTTCAATCTCAGTTCCAAGAATCTCCTAGTTTGAGATCGTAAAATTCGACCGGGGCAATTTAAAATCCAAGTTCGGGAGTCGTAAAAGTCATCGTGGACTCGTTATAGATCTTTGTAAAGATCTTTGGACTGTGTAATAAATAAGGATCGTCGTCTTTACGAAATATACCTGCGCGGACTATATCTCCGTCTCTTTCTCATACCTTGTAGGAGCAATTATTTCATGGCAGTTGCACCTGTGGGGATCCTTGGTACTACGCACTCCAGCTTGAGAAATTATAAAGGTACCGAACTTCTCTCTCTCTCTTCCTCTGTCTTTTTTCTTTTTCATGTACCACTAGCCTGTGCCCTCATTCGTCAATTTATTGTATTAACGATTTAATCAATTCAATTTTTACAATCAAGTTTAAATATTAAAATAAATTCAATTTGTATTATTTTGATAATCATCGTGTCTTTCATTGACTTATGCTCATCCCTAAACGAGGATCATTCGATCCTAACTTAAAACGAGGAACCTTAAATTAAAGTAAGTATTTACGTAATTATGACGTGAAAATATGTAGAAGCTATAGAATTGTAAAATAAAAATTTAATACATAAATAATTTTAAAGTTTAGTACTTCACAACTCGAAAAACACTCGAGTTGTTTTGGCTTAATGAACAAATTATTCTCAAAATGAATTACGAGTTCGTACACGCGTTTCGTTATTAATGTCTCGGTTGTCGAAGATTCACGTTAATTTGCAGACCATTTCGAACTACCAGTGCTTAAAGTTATACACGGATCTCCAATTCGAAGTACAGATGTGTTCGTGGATAATGGGAAAAGATTAAAGCTCAGGATTCAGGTTGAAATAAAGTTTCGTTAGCTTGATATAGCGACGAATGGTTTTCAATCCTGGCATGGTGCCAGACACTTTTCGGATGGTTAAACCGAAATAAAGGACCCACTATTGAGAATTTGCCGAAAGCAAATGCTCGGCCACGATATACCAATCCCGCTTTAAGCACAGGAATTCCACGAGCGAACGGACACGCTTTCAGGTTTATGGAGAACGATAAAACAGACGGTTCCGGTTTTGGTTATCACGCTTGCGTTGACGTTCATTATCTGATTTTCACGTCTTGACTCTATTCAATCTCCCTCAAAATTGCTCGCATTCCAACTCTATTTACGCATTTTAGTGGAAAAAGTATGTTATGACAAATCTTAGTCCCTTGTACTTTAAAAGTTTCAAAATATTCCCCCAATTAATATGAAATAATCATTTCCAAACAATCTTTTAAACATTCGGCCAATTTAATGTAAAATCTCGTTCCTTTTCGCATTTAAGTGAAAGAACACGGCCCGTAGAGAAATTTTAGTGTAGCGTCCTTCTTGCCCTAATAGGGTGAAATGAGATGAGAAATGAAACGCCTAACCTGATGATAGCCACAAATTTATGCTCCTACTATGGCCCTTACGTGGACCATATAAGGCCCCGTTTCATCTCCATGTGTATTATATTCTTATTTCTTTGGATATATTTTTGTCTTAAATACACAATACATTTAGAGATGGACAATTGGTTGAAAAATATTTATTGAAAGATAAGTAGTATATATGTAGTCTATGTAAATGTAACTTTTGGACTTCATTGCATAAATAAGGAATGCTAACAATGCAACTGTGTTTTCGAACACGTAAAGTACTCTAAACTTTTGGTATTTGTTAATAAATATGTTTCACTTCTATTGTACTTCACTTCAATTCACCAAACCCCTAAATTGAAATTACACGTCACAATAACCTTGAATCGACTAATTTTAAAACTATCCCTCTCTGGTCCATATCGGGACCACGAAATTTATCTCACCTTTGAGACATAATAAGTCTGAAGACTTAAAGTTATTTCTGAAAAGGCCTTTCGTGCAACATCTGAAAGTCGCCTAACTTGGACGAAACGTCTTGCATTGAAATTGATAACGGGTGCTTTTTAACTGCTCTTGTTGGGTAGTTACCTAAGTTCACTGAGAGAGGCTATCTATTTCATAAAGCAAGGAGGCAGATGTCGGGCGGCTTGTGTGGGAGGCACACTTGGGTCTCGTTACGTTAAGTTGGTCGGTGCTAAACGTCAGAGCAATATTGATCCTCTTGCGGGAATATACCACCTGAGTGATGCTGAATGTGATATGTCACAAATAATTATCTGGATGAGGCAAGATGTAATTAGATACTAGTCTCTTGAGTCATCTTACATCAAGATCTAGAACTTGAAATGTCACGTTAGTAACAGAGCAAGAGGATTCCACACAAGAGCCGAAATGGGATGATGAATTACTAGTAAAAGGTTCTAGGATGCATAAGATTGTAGAAAACTTTTCGTTGTAGGAATGATGGTTTGAAAAAAATTAAATAGTAAAATTGCAAATTCATTGGGAAAAAAATGTATATATATACAACAGGAAATGTAGGACACCTGCAAATCCTTTTCAATCAGAGCGATGCAAGAGCGAAACATTCTCGCCATAGCGACACGTGCAGTCGATGATTTATTAAGCGTCCCGGAACCGAAAAGTAATCGCTACTTTCCCATTGGATGAACAGTAATCGTATATCGTATCGTAAAGATTTATCGCGTAAGCTGAAAAACACACGTGTATGATTTGCTATAAATGCCATTTATGTGGCAAGTTCAATAAAATGATATATATGCGTGAAATTTTATACTGTTAGCATGAAATTCTAATACAGTACAGGAGAGATCCCAACAGTACTTAAGTACAATCAATTCCTATAATAATAGTAGCACTAAATGAGGATAATAATCGTGAGATGAATATTGGCTTTGTTATAAAGACAAACGCTAGGAATTGAAATCTGTTTAGCACTCGTGACGATATGGCCCATAACACATTGGTTGTAATAGTTTGCATTACTCTTGCTCCTCTGGCGTGACCCTTCTGACCCTAATATTTGCAGCGGGTGCACATTTCACTGGCCGTTAAGTTGCACGATTCTGTACAGTCAACGCAGGCAACAATATATTTTATATCTTCAAATAATAAATATTACTTGCTTTTCACTACTTATTTTGGTGTTTCAAGTGCTTCTGAGTAAATGTTTACGTCTAATTCCCAAATCTGGATGAATAAAAAAGTGAATAAGACTTTTGATCAATAGTCTGAGCCATTTAAGGGATAACACTACTCTAGAATTTGTTGAAAAGTCATTTTTTTATAATTTAGTAAGAACAAAAAGAGTTTTTTAATTTGGAAGTATAACCGTACGTAACAGGAATCGAAGATTGAAGGTACAACAAAATTATACTTCTTCTCATACAGAAACTTTAAACGCGTTTTTTCGAGAGGGGTCTACTTTGAAGGCGATAAAATAAATTTGGATGAGTAATAAATAGTTTGCGTTTTATTGACCAATTCCCCGTACTTTTTTGACAGAATGTATACTTCTTAATCGTTTCTCTATCAAAATACGCAGGATTTTTTGATATTTTTAAAATTCACTAAGGATGGAGATACGAGTTCGCCTGCAAAATACTTTTTCAGAAAAGTCGTGCACAAATGACAAATGTTCCGTAATTATGCATGATTTTTAAGCCCCTAGAGTGGTGTTACCTCTTAAAGTATCATAGACTATACAGGGTGAGTTTTTTATCTTAAGACATCAAAATACCTCAAGAAATACGCATCATACGAAAAAGTTTCTGTAAGCGTAGGCTGTGTGCCAGCAACGTACAGTGGGAAAATGTATCCCATATTGTCACGCAGTGGTCCCAGAATGCGTAAGATTTTTGCTCCCACCATGCATCCCACCAGCTCATTGCGTCTTCCTCATTCAACCAACTTCGTGCAGTAGAGCGAGGAAGAAACCATGAGCTGGTGGGATCCATGGTGGGAGAAAAAATCTTACGCATTCTGGGATCACTGTTGTCACGCCTGTTCAGTGAACGTAAGGAACAAAAGTAGGACCTATGAAATGAAAACAGATACAATATAAAAACGCTGATCGTAAATGGACCTACTTACTACCGCTCTAGAGGGACTCAAAGTACATCTTTAGTGCGTGTTTTTCAAAAAAATGTTTTTATTTTCGAGGGGGGAAAGGACTACACAAAAATTTACCGCACAAATAACATAAAAATAACAAAAGTATAAAAAAACTTAAAACTTCATTTAAAAGCAGGAAAATGACCAACCTCGGACAATCAGATGTTTAATATTCTTTAATTACGTTTCAATGAACCATATGTCATCCTCTTCAGATTTTACAGATAAGTTAAATTAATTTTTACGCTTTGACCCAAGAAAACAGCGTTCTTTTCGTTTATAATTTTTACATTTTACAATTTTAATTCTTAATTTCAACGTTTATTTCAAAAAATGTTTTTAAATTCCATTGGTAACAGGTATTTAGATTTACTTTTATACTTATTCTTATAATTTTCCTTTTTTAAAAATATTATAGAATTCTACAACAAAAATATTATCTGTAAAATCTGAAGAGGATGACATATGGTTCATCGAAACGTAATTAAAGAAATTTAAACATCTGATTGTCCGAGGTTGGTCATTTTCCTGCTTTTAAATGAAGAAAATTAGTCGGACGTAAAGTATCATATAAGTTAAATTAAATAAAACTATAATGAAACACATGCTACATATTCAGGTAACCGTAAATCACATTTGCGTAGATTATCGCTACTGGTTTCATTCTAGCCCAAAAATGGTAGTCATGAAAATGATCGCATACAAAATTTTTTGAAGACTAGGGAAAAGTACCTTTTATCTTCCATAGACACCAAGTTAAGGCCCTTTAAAGTTACCCGTTTCCTTTGCAAAAAACACTACTCTTTTTGTTCCTCGGTAGCTTAAACCCTGTTTATTTTACAGAAAAAGTTTTTCAGGTAAGATAAAGTACACGTAATTTACGGTTACCTGAATGCAGAACATGTGTTTATATTTTTTATTGCAGATTCGGATTCATTATTATAAAATAACTAAGTTTTAATTTTCCTGCCGTTTTATTTGAAACTTTGAAACGTTTCACGAGATTTCCAAAATCTCATGAAATTTTGCAACTCTACTTGCCACTCTATTTCATTTTGACACCATCCTGAAGTTTATATCACACTTTATGGCGTCAAACTATAGTATTGATCTATTCTCAACACCATGTTCGTGTAACGTTTTAATAATCCATCTAATTTAATGAACACAATTTCCTGTATTGCAGTGTAAAAAAAGTAGAATATACAATATATCCTATCTGTATCTCAAAATTAGGTTAAAACTAATCAAATGTCTTACAAGTGACTTTTTCTATTTAAATATAATATAATATTGGGTTGGCAACAAAGTAATTTCCTTTTTTTATGATTTTCAAAGCAAGTTTATTAATACAAATAACAAATATTAATCAATTATGTATTGACCATTTTGTTCAATGACCTTTTGTCATCTTTCAGTCAGCTTCATAATTCCGCATTTTTAGAAAGTTTGGTTCTTATTGTTAGAGGCAAAAAACTGAATCAACTTATTTTGTAGTTTTGGTGTTACCAGTATTATAATTAAGAGAAGAAAATAGATGGCCTTTCCGGTCTTGTACAGTTGTTTATTATAGCGTCAATGTTTCGACCAAAGTTTTGGTCCTTATCAAGACTATAAAGGAAATATACAACATGAGTATAAAAATGAAATTACAAATATCAGTATAAATAATATTTTAATAATACAGATATTAGATGATAAATTTAAAAAATAAGAAAAGAGAGAAAGACATACCGTGGATAAATTTCCAAGATAATTTCCTTACATCAGACAAATTTGACAAGTTGATGTAGTCATAATTTTGTAGTTTATTAAATTTATTTTTAAAAATCCATGTAATAATATAAAGTTTTTATGGAAAACCAATAAAAATGTTTATAATATAAAAGTTCTTCGATGTGAAAAATTCGTTAAAATTAAAAAATTTCGGATTCCTTGTTTGTTCATTTTGAGGTTAGAATGAAAACAAAGAAACCTATAATATAAATGCACATAAAAAGGAATGTATTGAAAAAAAAAAATTTTATATAGTGAATTATTCAAAAATATTGATTACTTACAAGCAATTCCTTTTTGAATAAGTTTTTACATTTTTTTGGTTAATTTATATTAAAAATCGGAAAGAAATTTTTTCCAAGATGTTTTGGCTATAGTAGCGTTGTTACTTTAAAGGTGCATTTATAGCACTTCTGATGTGTAATATATGAAACAGTGGTAAAATTGAAAGGTATTTTATGAAACTTATGAAAGTATACCACTGTTTTATATATTACACATCAGAAGTGCTATGAATTTTGACATTTGAATTTGAATCGAATGTTTTTCAATTCAAATGGTTTTGAAGTGAACGGAATAAATGATAATCAGATGGTGCAAGGCCAGAAATATACGGTGGATGAGACATCACTTCTCAGCCTAACTCGAATATTTTTTTGCGAGTGACGAAAGATGTATGTGGTGTGGCGTTATCTTGATGAAAGGTGACGCCTTTACGAATTGTCAGTTCCGGTAGCTTTTCCTTGATTTCTTTGTCCAATTCCATTAGCTGGCGACAGTAGACATTCGAATTGACAGTTTGGTTCCTTTGGAGCAGCTCAAAACAAACAATACCTTTGAAATCCCACCAAACACTCAGCATAACCTTCTTTTGATGAATATCGGCTTTTGATGTCGATTGCGCAGGCTCATTTCGCTTGCTCCGTGATCTTTTTTCTCACGACGTTATCCTAAGCAACCCTTTTTCATCGCCCGTTATGATTCGCTTTGAAAATGGATCGGTTTCGTTACGTTTCAGCAGTGAATCGCAAGTGAAAATTCGTTTGGTGAGTTGAATTTCGTTCAATTTGTGAGGAACCCCAATATCGAGCTTATTAACGTAACCAGGTTATTTCAAATGTCGTTCAACGCATGTGTGTGATATGTCAAGCTTCTCTGCGATCTCTCGTGTAGTGCTACGCCGGTTATTCGCTATCATTGCTTTTATTTTGTCGTCGTCAATTTCAGTTGGGCGTCCAGAGCGTGGTGCATCTTTAAGGTCAAAATCTCCGGAACGAAAACAAGCAAACCAATTCTAGCACTAGCGTTCTGTTAATAATTTTTCACCATAAACATCATACAACTTTTTCCGAGCTTACACTGCGCTTTTACCTTTTCGGAAGTAATAAAGTGAAATGTGACGAAAATGACTGCCTAGAATCTTCATTTCAAATCAATGCAAAACAATAAATGAACAACAAAACTTGAAACTTTTTTTTACTGAATAATCTATAAAACATCAGATGTCAAATACCATATACGGTCTGAAGTTTGGAACGGAGAAGAACGACTTAGAACGACTAAAATTATCTAGTGGAAAAAAGCAAAGTGACTTTGTTGCCAACTCAATATAATTTTAAATCTAGAACAAATAACCAATACGTAGCGAGAGTAGATTGTAATATTTCCGCGCCAAGTTAGACGTCATGTCGGGTTAATTGGCGCATCTCCCGTCCTTCTGAAAACTCGATAAATACCTGCTTTCCCTATTTTTCATAAAAGATTTATCATAATTAATTAATCATAATTTTTCATAATTTTTAATCTTATACTTTTATTTTATTTCAAACCTTTACTTTCTGTTAAGTGCGCCAATTTAGCCGCTTCTCCCCTAAAAATCTTTTTCTCACGAAAGTAAAGCATCTTTTGCATGAAAATAGAATTTCGAGCTTTGTAAATTATCCAGTGTGTAGCTCGAGGTTTGGCTTTATTAGTCTATGCAAGGCTAGAATGTTGTTTCCGGAAGCTGAAACTCTGTTCAAAGAAAAGGTTGGAGGTGTACAAGATTGCTTTTCCGGTCGACAATAGCGTCAAAGAACTCCCGTGCCGCAAGCCTTTTATCCAGGTTGTTGTGTATGCTCACTTAACAAGATTTTTTTCGTAGAAACTAGTTAACCGATGACATAAATATTAATGGCTAACGTTGACTCCTCAAATTCATCAACCCATAAGCTCATTTAATTAATTAATATTTTTTATTGATATTCTAGATCGAGTAGGCTTATGGATTTTTGTCTCGTTTCTGAAATAAAAATCATTTTAGGAATGAAAAAACCAGCAACACATCTGTCTTTCCAAGAGAAAAGTATTGATGTTTTACACATGAAATTTCTACCCATTGACAGGAAATTACGATCAGCGCACGAACTAAATATCTAAAAACTAAATAAAATAAAAGATAAAATTGAAAATATCGAAAAAAGCAAGGAATTAGGTGGCCTCGAAAGAAGAAAATGATACAAAGGAAGCAAATTCCACTTGGCGGAACTTCATTAATTTTGCGCTAAAATTGGTATACTTAGCGACCACACTTGTGTAAACAGTCTCATTTTATGAACCATTTTTCATTATATATCTGCATCTATCTTTTGTTACAATAGAAAATTATCTTTAGCAATCCTCCCAAGAAATTCATGTCTAACGAAAATTCCGTATACATATTCAGCAAAGAATCATGATCTAAAGTTTTCATTTTTCATTCCACTATAGTTTCTGCCTATCTTGAGGTATCTACTTTCATGATTTCTTACGTTTCTATGCAAGTCAATTAATAAGTCTTTTACCACCAAAGTGAGAATGTCCCGTGTAGAAAAATCTCCTCGTGCTGGTCTGGATCCAGAGTAGACGTTATAGCTAGCGGCTACTCAGAACTGTTATACTTTTGTAAAGTTTTTGGCAGGACAGTCTAAAAAAACGCAAGCTGGTGCCTATTCAAATGCCAGTTAGACTCTAAACTACATCTTGTCAGCAGCTATAAATCAGCCAAGGTGAATAAACTAATTTTTATAATCAAAATGGGTGTAGAGTAGGAGAAGGAGCGGCAGGGGGGGGGGGGGCAGTGAATTTGTCAAACACGAGATGATAATTGAGAAAAAACAAAAAAACTTTTGATAGCAATGATTAATTTCTTTTTTGGATCATTTTAGACACCTTAGCATTTTTTCCAAATTGTAAAGAAAAGTTTAGGTAATAGAGATTCGGGAATATTTTTATATAGGGCTAATCAGCATCAGATCTGGCCCTAACTAAACTGTCGAAATGATAAGAAAAAAAACCTTTTTCAAGTAATGATGATTTCTTATTATGGATTATTTTAAACACCCTGCCAATTTTTTTTAAGTAAAAAAAATTTAAGTCATTGATACTTAGGAATGTTTATATTATAGAAGGCTAGGACGCACTAGATCTGGGACCGACTGGACTGCTAGACTAGACGGTTTAGAAATACCCAGATCAGGGCCAGATTTGACATTAGAGTGATCATGAAATTTATCCACACGGGGATTGCATTATTATCCTTAGTCGAAATTTATCCTGTACAGAGTTCTCTGAAAATTCGAGATAAACAAGAGAACGGATAATTTTACATTTGCGAACTAGTTTCAAGGTTACTGCATTATTTATAAAGGAACAATTGAAATTCTTGTAGCCTTGCTGTTACGTGTCACTAAGACCGCTCCTTTTAGATGCTTTTTATTCGTTCCCACAAATGAATTTGGCGAAATAGACGAAATTTCACGAATGTAATCAATGCTGCAGTCTTGAGGGAAATTTCGTAGTCATTTGATATCTTGGAACTATCTGAAAAAAAGTGTGAATTGCTTCTTTCATCACGAAACAATTTTAATCCACTAATATATCTTCATAATTGCATGCTATTTAATTGTTGCATATTAGATTGAGTATTTGTAGATCTTAAAGATGCGTGCTCGGCGGGGGTGAATAAAATAGTATCGGGTGTACAAATAAGTTTCCGCCGTTTGACAAAAGTTGGCGTCACCAGTAAGTTTTGGTTGAAATTGACATATGTAAAACGTGAATTTTTATCAGTATAATATTAGGTGCGCAACCAAGTTCCCGCTGTTTTTTGATGAAAATGCAACTTTATTGTGAAAAAATGGTTACAAATGATTCATTCAAAGTATTGACCATCGTTAGCTACAACTTTTGTCCATCTTTCTGGTAGAGCTTGGATACCGTTACGGTAAAAGTTTTCATCTTTAGAGGCTATCCATGAATCAAGCCATTTTTCGATGTCTTCATATGAGCGGAACTGCTAATCAGCCAGACCATGTGCCATCGACCGGAACAAGTAATAATCGGACGGCGCAATATCCATGGAATACGTCGGGTGGCGTAGGACTTCCCATTTCAGCGTTTCCAGGTAGGTTTTAACGGGTTTGGCAATGTGAGGCCGAGCGTTGTCATGCTGTAGAATCACTTTTTGTGCCTCTGATCGTATTGTGACCGTTTTTCGGGCAGTGCTCGGTTCAAACGCATCAATTGCGTTCGATACTGTTCCCCAGTGATGGTTTCGTTCGGTTTCAACAGCTTGGCGGGTAACTACTAGTGCTAAGGCAAGCTCTTTTTGCGTTTGGCACGGATCCTCATGGAGCAATGCCTCCAGTCCAGCGTCTTCGATGGTTTTTGCCTTCCTTCACGCGGACGGTCGTCAACATCGAAATCACCGTCTTTGAAGCAACGGAACCAATCACGGCACATTATTTTACTCAGAGCAGCATTTCCGTAAACTTCTTGGAGATATCGATGCGCTTTAGCTGACGTTTTCTTCTAATGAAAGAAGAAAATCAACACTTCCCGCAAATAACAATTATTTGGCACAAAATCAGACATTTTGACACAACCAAAAGTATATGACGCCAAAACAAAATCACTAATGTGTCAAAACGGTTTGTTTACCATATGTCTAAGCTTGGTTGCTAACTTAGTTGTGCACCGGATATATTCTTTTGTGTGCGAAAATGTCGAGTTTTAAGCCAAATAAGCGTCATTTGCTGGAACTTTTGATTTACTTCTTCAATTTGAAGAAATCTGCAGCTGAGGCGCATTGATTGCTTGTAGAAACATATGGTAAGGCTGCCTTAAGTGAGAGAAATTGTCGTGAGTGGTTTCAAAAGTTTAAGAACGGTGAATTTGATATCGAAGGCAAAGAACGCAGCGGAAGGCCGAAAGTGTACGAAGACGCGGTATTGGAAGCATTATTGGATCAAGGATTCGTGCCAAACGCAAGAAGAACAATACGATGGACAATGCTTCAAATAAAACATAAGGTTCCGTTCTTTCACAATAAATACCCAATTTTTAATATAAAAAAAAGGCGGAAACTTATTTGTACACCTGATACTATTGAATTTTTGTAAATTTTATTCATGATTATATCAGGCCGTTCCTTCCTAAAGGTTCTCCAATGACCAAAAGATGAACCCGAGTGCCTGGACGTCGATCGTCCCTGGATACGAGGGACCGTTCACTTGAACAATCCATGATTTTCCATACTTATGATCGTTTCAGAATCAGTGTCTCGACGAAAGATTTTCCAGAATAATATGGGGAATCAGCTTGATTCAGTGAAATCTTAGAGATTGATTCTGAAAGTATGAAAGCCGCGTTCATCAGTAAGATTCAGAAGAATCACCGAGAATCATTCAGCATCACCAAGATTGTCTAATGCGCAGTCTTGTGCGCAGGCTACACATACGTGGAACTGTGAAGCTGCATTGGTTCTCAGCTGACATCGCCGGTGTAGGCTGTAATATTTTTGTTTGGTCGAGAATTAAGGGAATCAATTAAGGATCAACAAAAATGAATCAGCTGGACTCAGGCGGAATCAACAGGAATCAATCGTAATGATGCAGCACAATGCGCGCAACTGTGGGAATGATCCCTGTGCTTCTTCTGAGGTTGGATTCGATTTTTTTCTTTTCTAATTGTCAGAATCAAACTGGATAATGCTTCAAGTGTGGAATTACATGAATCGTGAACTAGTTGACGGAATAATTATGCTCACGTAGAATTGATTTTGAGTGAACGGTCACTCGCCTGGATACGTATGAAAAACGCGGGAGAGATAGTGAGAAGTCAGGTCGTCGAGTCGTCGAGGGGAAGGAAGACAGGTGGTAACGCAATAAGGAGGCATTAAATGGCATTGAGATGTCAAAATCTGGAAAGAAACAGAATTGGAAATGAAACTTTTGAATGTCTTTTAATGCCTAGGAATTAAAATGCATTTAAAAGTTTTATTCTCGATTACGTTTCTTTACAGATCTTGATATTTCAATGCCATTCAATGACCACCTTCTTACCCGGGGACCAAACTGCGAGATGTGACTCCAAACTAGATATGGGCGATTCTAAATCAAATCTCAAAAGAAGGATTCTACTAGCCGATTTTTTCAAAGATCGATTCTTTACTCTAAAAATTAAGGAAGCGATTCTTTATAATACATACATGGAAAATATGCAGCCCTATTGCTTTTTATAGGCAGCCTTAAGTGGTCATATCACATGAATCTATTGATAATAACTCAAAATGCAATTTATTGAGAACGGCGTCAAGATGATATGCCAACTGATTTACTGCATTTTTTAAATCAAACTGGAAAAACTAAATGAGAAACTAAATGAAAATCCAATGTACTATTGGTCTAACTATTGTGAAGAAATTTACCCGATTATGTTTTATGAAAAATGTAATAAACATTGATTAATTGACGGCCTTTAACACTTTTATTCGAACTTAAATGGATTTAATTATTCAGAGATGAATATAAATAATTTAAATAATTTCTACATCGATCCTTAAGAACCAATTCTTTTGGCTTGATCGTTTTACTAAATCGACTCTTACACTGGGAGAAGACCATAGTAACCATTCCAATCTTTTGTGGGGTTTTATACAAGAAAACGTTGCATCGAGGTTTTGGCAACGCGAGTATCCCATTTTTAAGCGTATTGAATGGGAATAGTCCGTACGTAAACTTTGGAATCAATGCAATGTTAAATATAACCAAATTTGCTATTTATGATGTTTCAAAAGCTAATTATTTTAGCTTTCACTGTCATGTTTCATGAATAATCTATTCCAATTGCACGATCCTTTTAGTTATTTTTATTCTAATTTTTTTCTGATCAAATTTCCAGTTAGGTTAACTAAAATAGATTTTTGATTTCAAACAGACATCAAAGAAAGTGCCAAAAAGATCTGCCTGGTACCAAAAATCTATTTTAGTTATTATTGTTCGGATAAACTTACATACTGTAATTGCTCTTACCAGCGTCACGTGGTCTGGCTGAACAGCGCTTATTCCAATGTTTACCGACATCGTTACTATTTTATACATGAACGATTGTCTGAGTTTCAAGGCTGTAACCTACGTACTATGTTCGATCGAAATGATTACTATGTTCTTCTCTCCATGTATGACTTCGAGTTAGAATTTGAGAATCGATCTTTTTAAGAGAATCGAGATCCCTACTCTGAATTGAATGTACTAGAAACGGAAGAGCAAAGATAATTTACCTTGAGAGGTGTAAAAGGGGTTGAGAGGGTGTCAAGCAAGCGGATTTCTCTGTCATGGTTCGGAATTGCGTCGATGGGCGTTATCTCTCCGAACCTGGCGAAGGTAGGAAGCGCAAATTCTAACAATCTAGGCTCGGTAGGTTTGTTTACTCGTGGAAAATACGGGTGACAGGCTGAGTTACAATAGATCGAACCTAAATGGCCCCGACGAGAAATGGAACTAAGAGTCCGTACATCTTCTTGGTGATAGGTGAAATTAAGGGGTTGCACCACTCCTGAGGCCCGAAAACGATATCTAACTTAGACATCATTTTTTAAGTAGGAAAATAATTATTTCGTAAATCTCACTACAAGCATTTATTACACAAGTCTTAAAGTATATAAAAGTATTTTTTACATAATTTAAAAAAAAACAAAATAGCGATGTTTTTTCCCGATTACGTCAGTGCCTTTTTTTAAAGTCGAAAATGATGTAGACGGTTATGACTGCACCATTATACCTGAAACAGAAATTAAAACTTTTTCGCAAACTACAGGCTGGGCCATCTGTTACCGAGTCTTTTTAACTATGAATAAATGACGCATCATGTCTGTGTCATGTCATTCTTTCTGCATACGTGGAACGTCAAAACTATGCCATTAGCTAATATGGATTCGATCATGGCGTAACAAAGCATTTTGGTAGTGTAAACTTATTACGATCAGGGTAAACCAAGTTTGTGTGATCGCATAATTTCGAGAAATTCTGATGCGATTTGACCCTTTGAAATTATTTCCTTTGGAGTTTTTTGAGAATTAAACTGTATGCCAATGCCCCACAAACAATTGAAGGCCTTAAGACTAACATTCGGGCTGAAATTCAGACCGTTGACCCCGTTTAATTCGAGTGGTCGAAAATCTAGACATTCGGATGCAGGCCTGTGAAGAGACCCGAGGTGCGCACATGGGTGGTATCATTTTTTATTTATAAATGACATAGAACCACCTTCCATTTTTAATAAACTACGAGTTGTGTTCATAAAATAACGGGAATTTTCTAATTTCGCGGGTTTGGAGCTACTCTACTATTTGTACTGGGATGGGACTTACATTCAACCTTAAAGGAAATGGGAAAATGTTGAGTTTCCAAATAATTGAAGAAATAGGTTTTGAAAGGCAGAGACAGAGAACGCAGGAATCAAATTAATTCATCACAAAATTCAACCAAATTCCTTGAGTACGATCAAAAGTAATTTGTTTCATTTAACATGTAGTTGGCAGCAAAGCAGTGTGGGAAATTTGATTCCAATTTTTTTAGAAAAATGGTACAATATGCAAATCCAGATGATCCTTCCAACGAAGTCTCAAGAATATATAAAATAAAAAATGAATACAAAAGGGCATTAGTTCTTAATTTAAAGTTATAAATTATGAATGTATAATCTCGGAATACTGTGTAACCTTCGAGGTAATTTACAAGATAAAAAAATGAAAAATTAATTTAAATTACTTATATTTTTGTGAGTTGTAAAATGATATAAATTTTACAACTCACAATATAGAAAATCGTCTGGAATAAAAAATACAATACGCTGGTATAGTAATTTTAATTTCATGTTATGCACTCCTATTTCCAATATATATATGTATACCAAATTTATTACATACTTATTTCTCTAACAGTGCAGAAAAACTAGAGTCACGCTGATGTTTTTTACAAAAATGAAAAAACACTGTAAAAAATTTCTGTTGTAATTTCACAATACTGTGATAAAAGTTTATTACCAAAACGTAATGTAATTTAACAACACATGACAAGTGATGGTTGCGTCTTTTCACAGAAATTCACAACATATGTATTGTAAATTCGAAAAATGACTTCCCAAGTACTGTAATTTTACTTTAAAATACTTTAAATGTAGTTTTACATTACACTCAGGAAAAGGATTTCATTGAATCAAAGAAAATTATTGGTTTGGAAGATTTTCTTTGAATAAAAAAAAATGATTTATTTGAATGAAACAAAATTTGTTTGATTCAAACAAAGTATCTTTGAAAAAAATAAAAATGTGTTCCAATCAAATAAATTTCTGCCTCAAATCAAACAAATTATATATTCAACCATATATCAATGCATTAATTTCTTTGTTTTGAAGAAAAATTTATTTGATTAAAGCAAATATTTATTTGTCCCAAACATATTTTGTTTGAATCAAAGACATGTTATTAAATTCAGATAAATCTTTTGTTTGAATAAAAAAAGCCTTTCAAACAAATTATTTACTTTTATTTAATCAAATCTTTTTTCTCAATGTACTTTTTCGTAATAAAAGCCCTCTAAAGTATTGTAAAATCACAAAATTTTTCAACAGTTTGGTTTATTTATTTTAATGCTCTTATAGATATTTGTTTAAAATTTTCAATATATGATAAGTGAAAGAAGAAAATTGTTAAAAGACAAATATTGAATAAGTTAAAATCGAGGATTTTATACTCACCAACAATGTTAAGGTAGACCGGATGACCTATCGGAGGGGTCGTGGAAATTTGACATTCATAGATTCCGGAATCCTTGCGCTGTGGATATCGTATCCTGAGAGTCCACTCTTCAGTGTGCGGAGCGTGTAAAGCTTCAAAACGTTGATCGCTGGTGTAAGTGTAACGTCCAACTGTCAACAAGTGGATGTCACGATGCCTGACCCATGATACCTACAGGGAAAAAGAAAACCTTGAGAAGCGGAACACTTGCCTCTGTTGCTTCACAAGTTATATTATCGATTTCTAGCCTCTGTTTATCCTTCAGATCGCAATCTGTCTTGATACTAGAAATTCATATTTCTGACCGATTCGAAAACTTTTATAGACAAAATTTGAGTGCAAGGGTATAGCACTTTAAGGAATTATGCATTTAATGTTTTGACCTCTAAAAATGAACGTGCATCAATCAATTACAGATGATTTCAAATTAGCATTCATCATACAGAAGGGAAGAATGATTTTTTTATAGATATTCCAAACTTGTTTAGCGGTAGTGAAAAAAGTTATAGTATACACTGAGAAAAAAATGCTATTGAATATATATCATTTCTGCCAAAAGCATGTATATTATTGATTTAAAAAAATATTCTATAAGAAATGATACATATGCTACCAATTTTATATCATTTTGATTAAAATCAATGATAAACATGCTTTTGGCAGAAATGCTATAGATTAAATAGCATTTTTTTCTGACTGTACCTCCTAGATCGGAATCAGTAAAATTTACTGGAAAACAGTGCATATACAACGATTACCAGTGTATACGCACTGTTTTATAGTGAATTTCACTGATTTAGGATTGGGGAGTAGCATAACAAAAAATATTATGAGAAAAGTAAGCTTTCAATCACGTATGGAAAGGTTTCTAGTTACAAATGTCAATTTTAAATTTTAAATCAAACATAAAATTTATTCGTGTTGGTATGTTTTGAGGACATCCACAAAAAGGCATTTCCTGAGAATCTCACTTACTAAACTGAATAGGCTTACGAATTTAATAGTATATTGTGCAATTAGGGAAAAAAAATTCATTTTCCGAGTGCGAAGTTTGATGCCTGAGTAAAGTGAGGGCAACAATCATAGAAGTAAAATAAATGTTTTCCAGCGTTGCACACGATTTTTTTTACTGGGGGGTCAAATAATTGATTCGTCGCACCTTAGGGGGCAATCAAATGCACTTTATGACCCGCTAGTAGAAAATAGTATATTGTGCAACTAGGAAAAAAAATTATTCTGCGAGTGTGAAGTTTGATGCCCAATCTAAGTGGAGGCAACAATCACAGAAGTAAAATAAATATTTTTCCTGCGTTGCACACGATTTTTTTCTACGAAGGGGTCAAAAAATGGATTTGTTTGCACCGCAGGATGCAATAAAATGCACTTTATCACCCGCTAGTAGAAAATAGTATATTGTGCAATTAGGGAAAAATAATTCATTTTCCGAGTGCGAAGTTTGATGCCCGAGTAAAGTGAGGGCAACAATCATAGAAGTAAAATAAATGTTTTTCCAGCGTTGCACACGATTTTTTTTTACTGAGGGGTCAAATAATTGATTCGTCGCACCTTAGGGGGCAATCAAATGCACTTTATGACCCGCTAGTAGAAAATAGTATATTGTGCAATTAGGAAAACAAATTATACTGCGAGTGTGAAGTTTGATGCCCGATCAAAGTGAGGGCAACAATCACAGAAGTAAAATAAATATTTTTCCTGCGTTGCACACGATTTTTTTCTACGAAGGGGTCAAAAAATGGATTTGTTTGCACCGCAGGATGCAATAAAATGCACTTTATCACCCGCTAGTAGAAAATAGTATATTGTGCAATTAGGGAAAAATAATTCATTTTCCGAGTGCGAAGTTTGATGCCCGAGTAAAGTGAGGGCAACAATCATAGAAGTAAAATAAATGTTTTTCCAGCGTTGCACACGATTTTTTTTTACTGAGGGGTCAAATAATTGATTCGTCGCACCTTAGGGGGCAATCAAATGCACTTTATGACCCGCTAGTAGAAAATAGTATATTGTGCAATTAGGAAAACAAATTATACTGCGAGTGTGAAGTTTGATGCCCGATCAAAGTGAGGGCAACAATCACAGAAGTAAAATAAGTGTTTTTCCCGCGTTGCACACGATTTTGCAGGGGGCAAAAAATGCACTTTATGACTCGCTAGTAGAGAAAAAAAAATTTCTTCACTATTAATTATTTCTAAAACTTTTAGTATATTTTTAATTCAACTATTAAAGAACTATTTGAAAAATATTTAAGACGTTAAAATAAATCAGTTAAAAAGAATTAAATTATTACACCCATTTATCGTGTATTATTGTATCGAGGTCAATGTTGAATAATAAATTTCATCTATTAAAAGAATCATATAATAGCCACTTTTATTCCAGGATATCTGCCAAACTCCAGTGCGGCAACCCAATTAAAATGGCGTAAATCGCTGCTCACGTCCTGTTATTTATATGTACCAACGATAAAAGTTTATGTCTCTTGCTCTAACTATGAAGTTTACGGTCATAATACATTTACGTTACTCCAACACTGTATGATTTTCTTTACTGTAAATCGAAGCACTTCATAAGCTATGCATAATTTATGTATAAATATATCGTTATAATTGAAAGGGAAACTCTTAATTGAGAAAATGCGAAATCGTTTATCGAATGCTTTTGTAAGCATTTATACCAATAAGTAGTCCTTTTCTATTATCCCAGATTAAACTTTATATTATTCAAATTAGTACTAGTTTAATTTTTTCTAATTCACCTGGTAACCAAAAGTAACCAAACAATTCAGAATAAATTGACCTGGTACTGAAGAAAGGTTTTTTCACATTCTGTTTATGAATGAGAAGGTATTAGTTTTCGTTAACTAGCCCTATACGATCCAAATTGTGAAGATGGGTGCAATTTTTGTATTTTGAGATTCTTTCCTTTGAAAATGTCAAAAATTGCAATAATGGTTTCTGATAATGCTCACAAATCTCTACCAATTATACTCATAATATTTTTCAATTGAACCAAAATTAGAAAGTTGCAGTAAGTTAAAAAATAAATTAGTTGAGTTTGAAATTTTTGTCACTGCCTACATTATCGGAGGATCACTAGTCGCGTATCAGATAGGATACGTTGTCGACAGGTGTCCTCGTGAGCAGTCGACCGGCAATCGAAAGACCTGGGCTCGAATCCCAGCGCAGCCGAAAGCGTCATTTTTTCCACAGAAAGATTTTCAAATTCTTTAAATATTAAAAAATAAAAAAAGTCAAAATCAAAGTTCCATTTTTCAGTTAAACTATACACGCAGAAAAAAGTTCCGTATAATATACTGAAAATCCGGTAAATTTTACTTAATTTCCAAATACTTATATGGACAACTGGCCAGTTAACTGAATGTTACTAGGCTGAACAAGTAACTGTAATCAGATTTGGTAGTTACAAATACGAATACATAAGTGGTACTGACTTGCGGATCAGTAAATTTCACCGAGCCAATTGCTATCCTACACTGTTTCTAAATGCTACAAATGCTTATTATTCTGTTACATTTCCATAGCGTGTGTAAGAGAATGTAACTTACTGTAACGGTATACTTTACCAAAATGTTAGTGCTCTTTACGTTTGTCAAATGTCAGAATTACTTATAAGACAGTAGCTTTCCCGATTTTTCTTAGTGAAAGTAGCATATTCGTTTCGCATAATACAGTTCTTTTGTTTTGGCTACTTTCTTTGCACACTGAGAAAAATGGATTGTAAACGGTAATGAAAAATATGTTACCGGGTATAATCTTGGACTATTAACTATGGGACAGCGATCTAGATTATTAAAACCATAATCTGTAGATGTTAAAAAAAAGATAGTATCGGATAATATCTTGGATTATAAACTGAAACATACCAGATTTAACGCGTTCAAAACAAAAGAAAGATAGAGGGGAGAGCTTTGGCACTCAGAAGAGGGGAGGTTTCAGTGGGAACACGCATACACAAATATTATTATCATACCTCATTTATGTTCACATATTTAAGTACACAATGCTACACTATTTATAATCGCATAACTGCTTGAATTTAAATTTCAGAATCGCTTTTGGGTTCGAACCCTCTAACTCTACCTATATCTACATTAACTAAACGCATTCCTAACGCCTAAAGCCTCTCGGCTATTCTCGCTTGCCATATTCCGAAATAAATGTCGCTTATAAGCCACTACTGAGTTGGCCAGACTTGGATTCGAGTCTACGAAGCTATTCGGATAACGTCGGAAGCACTCGGACGACATTCTGAAACGAATTATAAGAAAAACCGAGAATGAATGTTTTGATTTTACCGAATACTATCCCTACTTTTAACATCCAGGTTTTATGATCCGTTTTTCTCACTACAGTTGAAAATTCCTTTGTTTACACCCAGCGTTGCCGGCACACGTGATTTACATATGAAGGTTATGTTTTCGTTACATGTGCGCGAGTTAAGCGAAACATCCAGATCGGTAAAATCTACTGATCTTTCGTTAATGTGTACTATACTAGTATTGTTATTCAGTTCCAGTGAATGGTACTTATCATCCTGTATTTAATACATATGATAAAGGTATTTTTAACTCACAAGTGACAGAGTTAGATTTACTTTGATTTTACTATGAGATTTACGAAACGCTCAGTAATTCCGACATTTCTTTTCGGCTATGTTAACAGTTTTTACTGTTACATTTACTTAAAATCATTTACTGTTCCTGGTTAGTAAATTTTGCCTTTTTATTTCTACGTGTAGGAGATATGGAAGAAAAGTCATAATATAAAATTGTTTATTGCAAAAAGATCTGCAAATTTAAATCGCAAATTTTTTTTATAAAATGTATATTTCCCTTTTTAATTAAAAAAATTACTATTGAAAATTTCACTTTTTAACCAGTATATGTGAAATAGGAAAAAAACGTAAGAATGCAAAATTTTTTGCTCCAATAAGATCTACAAATTTTGTCTGGTGGAGTTTCTGATAAAATGTATATTTTACATTTCAATTTTATAAATTATCATAAAAATTCAAGAATTCCATTTTTTTACCAAAATATATGAGATTCGATAAAAACGTTCAGATGCAAAATTATTTACCTGAATAAAGTCTATGAATTCTAATTAGATCATTTTTTTACGAGATGGATATATGTTATGAAACAAAATTGTTCATTTTTAAAATATCTACAACTTTGGTCTCAAACATTTTTTCATAGAAGTTATATCTTTTATTTATTAATGAAAAATATTATTGAGTATAAAAGAAATTTATTTCTAAGCAAAACTTTAAACGGAATACAAAAAAAAATGCCGGAGACAAATTTATCAATCTGCACGTGAAGGACATAGAACGTCAAGCGCAAGTTAAATCCTTATGGCCGGTAGAAGAATATAAGGCCGAGCGCAAAGCGCAACGATCGAATCGCGCGCATTTAATTCTTTTTTTATTTCCTACTGATTCAAATTAAAAGAATACTTGATCCTTGAATTAATTAAATTAAATTTCTTGAAACACTATTGAAATTGTCTTGTTCACTACTTATAATTGTTAAAAAATGGAATACTCTATTGACTTTATAAAACTTGAAGACAAATCTTCATAAGAATCACATGCATCATGAATTTTCAACCAATTAGACGACAATTCTATCCGACAATATTGACTAACGAGGAAAGTTTAAAAGAGAGGGAGAACTTACAGAAGTCCTGTATTTGAAGGCTATCAACTCAAAGAAGATGCTTTGCTGCTCAAAAAACGCAGGGAATCGTAAAAAATGAAAAAAATCTTGTAGGACGAGTGTATTTTCAAAGTCTCTTGAATTTTCTAGAGTCTAGCTTAAGGACGTTCTCTTGAAAATCACTTTTCTTTAGATTTCTTTCAAACTTCGTAAATAAGTACTTTTTACCATGATCTACAAAGCGGTAAAAAGATTATCATCAAGACCGGTACTTAAAATCGAGAAATTAAGCTCTAAAGTTGAATCTCTTAACACGTGTTAGATAGGCGTAGTTCAGTTTCGCGATACCTTCCTTTACATTAAAAGCACAATTTTCATTAGATTTTTTTGGAAAACTAGTATGTTATACTAGAGATTATAAGGAATCGTATGCCATCATAAAAAATACGTGTACCGGCACTACTTTTAAAGATATACGTTGTTGAAACTCGCAGTTGCACAAATTCTTAGCTGGCTTGCTGAAGCAAATATGGTGACTTGGCAACACCACATCAACAGCGAGCGCGTACGCTTACATTTGACATTGCTTCCAGGGCTTTGTTTTTACGAGCAGCTGATTTTTGTGAAATAAAAAATGCATTTTTGTTGAGAAATTTATTAGACATCTTATTAGTATTTACAAACTGTCTCTAAACTCATAATATAATCTCTCTCACACCATATGCTTTCGACTCGATATGAGAAAGACAGGAAAGCGGTGTTGCCAAATCGCACAAATCGACGCAGAAGACACATTTTGTTACTTTTGCGCATAAACGGTGCTCAACTCATTCGGTTAGAAAGCTTAACAGTAATCCCACTACCTATGATAGAGTAGGATGAGCACATCTACGGGCAAGAGAACGTCCTTAATATAGTCGTTACAGTTACAAAGTAGCCACAAACACGATAGTAATTTCATTTGACTTGGCTACTGTAACTCAATACATTACGTTCTGGGTAACTATACACGAGAGCGAGTGACGCTGTTGCAACTGGCATTTGACCCTTTGAGACTAACAGTACAATCCTATTACACTTGGACTAATCCTTTTGTAGAAAATAAAATTTTAATAAAAATTCGTCTGCGAAGGGAATTACTAATTTTTCTGGGATTTTTCTTTCTCAGGTACTTCTGTGTAATGTCTCGTTTTCTATATGAATGGAACGTTATTACCCTTTATGTATTATGTATGTTGAGACTAACCGGAAGAATTCACATGAATCGTGCAATTTCGAGAGGTCTTTGATATGAAAATGTGGGTTTATATATTTTGTTGTATACAACTAATTTTGAATTTTATTCCTGTTGATCGTATTTCTCTTGCTTCGTATATTAGCCTTTGAAAAATTCTTGTAATGAAATAAATCAAATTCTAAAGAATGTAATGCTTGTAGAATGAGGCTTTATTAAGATATCTTATCAGTAAACATTATTTGTTTTATTAATGCTTTATATTTTATGGAGCATTTCATATGTTTTATTCATCCATTATTCAAATTTAAATTGAACGCATACTCACCATTTGATTTGAACTGAAAGGAAAGTAATTTAAAATTTAGTGAAATTAATGCAAAAATACAGGTGAACTGACTGAACTATTTTTAGTTAGTAGCAGGATTTCCATTTTCATTTTAATTGTTAATTTTTCGTGAATGAGGATTTTGACACATTACGTCATGCAAATTAACTTGCATAATTTCCCATAATGGTGCAAAGCTTGTAAAATGACGTCGTTTGATAGAGAAAGTATACCCTCTTTGTGTCTATTTTATAATGTGCTGATCAACGGAAATTTCACAAAGTTAGGTCAAAATTAAACTTTTGTAAAGGGATTATGTGCTGATCTTCAGTTTCTTCAATTTTTATATTCTTATCACATTTGACAATTAAATTTTATCACAAATCTTCTTTATAATTCTCATATCCTTTTAACTACATTACTTTTCACTTAGCTCATCTTCACTTTTTTAAATTTAAAGTTTAATTTCAATTAATTTATTATTAAATTTATTTTTTTTTATTTATTTATTGAAGTTTAATTTTTAATACTAAAATTGTACGCTTATTCTTTCTTTTTCCAAAAAGTGGATTGAAATTCGGATTCCCATTTGGAGTGGCGCTAATTAATCAGATGACATAAAGTGACTTGAAAAACTTCTTTTAAAGGGGGAACACCACTGTAGAAATCTAAAATAAAGCGTTTTTTTGCGATTTGGTTTGGATAAAAGGAAAAGTAAGAGGCTAATAATATTTAAGAACGTTATTAACCATGTCCTCAATCGATCAAAAAAAAATTATTCATAAATAGTACAAAATGGCGACGCTGGAGACATTCTCAGGAGGCACGTTAAATTTGAGGTGCTTCGCGGCACGCAGTGTAACTGGTGCAAATTTGGATCTGGAAGAAAACAAAAAATTTCCTCTCAATCTACATGAGTTTAGCTGGAGAAATAAGCAGGAGATATTGAAAACCTAAATTTTTATGTTATTGGCAAGCATTTGAAGTAAAAATTTCAATTTTTGACAAAAATAAGGGGCAATAATTTGTCAATAAATAATGTTAAAATCAAATTATCGGAAATCCCTTAGGTACTCCTCTTCGGAATGTTATTTTAAGATATGGTTACGAATAATTTTATTTATTTTTTTAACAATTAAAGACATGGTTAATAACATCCTTGAATATTATTATCCTCTTGCTTTTCCTTCTATCAAAAAAAAAAAAAAACAAATTCCCAAGAAAACGTTTTATTTTAGATTTTTACAGTAGTGTTGCCCCTTAAGGATGGGGGGGGGGAGGTTAATTCGGTGAAAAAAGGCATGTTATTAAGATTTTTTTTTGGTGATACAGATAATGTTAGTTCATTTAGTCTATTTTCATATAATAATGCAACATTTGAAACAAAAAAATCAAAGCGCATTTGTTAAAGGAGATTTTTCTCGTGGTAATCCTGGGAGGATTTTTTTTTTCGATTTTTCAATTTTTCGTAGCACTTGAAAGCCAAAAAACTGGTTTTCGCTAAAAAAAAATCGGCTAATTTGTTATTGTTAAATTAATAATTATTAAAATAAACAAAAAAGCTCCCAGGGATAGCTGATGAATTGAGGAGTTATATTCAATAAGGCGAAAGGCGTTCGAAAACCTGTAAAAGTATTGTCCGCCTCGTGATGTCAAAGTCAAAAATTGAAAATCGAAATTCGAAAAAACAAAAAACATGATTTTATAGCTCGCGAAAAATGAATGTTAGTTACCCCTTACAGTTTTTTTATAACGTTGCAAATTTTCGAGTAAATTAATAAAAAGTGTGTTGGTTTTAAAGCATAGGAACCATGTTTTATTTCAATCCACTCGCCTCGAAAAATTCATTAATTAACGGATTGCGAAATTTTTTTTCGCGTTCTACTCGTGAATCTCTGGCGGAGGCGACAGTGCTTGCAAAACATTTTTTTGTTCATTTTTGAATGGATTTTTTTTAATAAGAAGAAAAAACTATGTTTTTCGAGCTTCGAACCGAAAAAGTGATCGAGGAAGTTTGAGCTACAGTAAACTTCCCGCGAACAAGTTGATCATTAGTATATGGAGCAACTTTTTGGAAAATATCAACTCAATTGAACAATTACTTTCGAAAATACAACGAGTTGAACGCAAATGCGAATTAGGTTTTGACGCTCATTTCCATCGCATGCCACTCCTACTCTCTTTCTCTATCTTCCTTCGCTTCTACTCATCGGCGCGCCTGCATTGCTCGTAACAAAACCGGTAAAATCGCGACAAAACCTAATTCGCATTTGCGTTCAACTCGTTGTATTTTCGAAAGTAATTGTTCAATTGAGTTGATATTTTCCAAAAAGTTGCTCCATATACTAATGATCAACTTGTTCGCGGGAAGTTTACTGTAGCTCAAACTTCCGTCGATCACTTTTTCGGTCCGAAGCTCGAAAAACATAATTTTTTCTTCTTATTAAAAAAAACCATTTAACAATGAACAAAAAAATGTTTTG
Source organism: Diplolepis rosae (assembly GCA_030998225.1). Lineage (NCBI taxonomy): Eukaryota > Metazoa > Arthropoda > Insecta > Hymenoptera > Diplolepididae > Diplolepis > Diplolepis rosae. Next base: position 971,375 of record JAPYXD010000082.1, read on the forward strand.
CAAGCACTGTCGCCTCCGCCAGAGATTCATTAGTAGAACGCAAAAAAAATTTCGCAATCCGTTAATTAATGAATTTTTCGAGGCGAGTGGATTGAAATAAAACATGGTTTCTATGCTTTAAAATCAACACACTTTTGATTAATTTAGTCGAAAATTTGCAAGGTTATAAAAAAACTGTAAGGGGAAACTAACATTCATTTTTCACGAGCTATAAAACCATGTTTTAGGTTTTTTAGAATTTCAATTTTCAATTTTTGACGATGACATCACGAGGCGGACAATACTTTTACAGGTTTTCGAGATTTTTCAAAACGATTGGCACAGTAGATTTTGAGTTATGATGTACACGGACTTCAAAAATAACAAGTTTCAGAAAAACGCTTTAAAGTTTTGCTCTACTAATTCGAAACTCGTAAACTTGTATAGAAACCCGGCCTCGAGCAACGGACGCTCAAATATTCATAACTTCGTCAATTTTGCTCCGATCGACATGAAATTTTGGCACAATATTCTTGAGATATTACGCAATCACTTGAAAATTATTTTAAAAAACGCAACAATGAAAGTTTAAATACTTTAACCCCCCCCCCCCCCCCCAAATATTTATCAGATGAATTTGGAAAGCCTTCTAAAATAAATAGGACAAAACTTGCTTGTATTTAACTCTGAATTGTGGATGCAAAATCAATTAAACGATTCGGCTTCGGTGATTATAATCGTGGAAGCATGGTTATTATTTTAGTACCACTATACTTCGAGGAGATTATATCGAAAAATAAAGTACGATACAAAACTCAGATAGTTGGCTCTCACATCTAACCATGTTACTTATCGAAACACCCTCGTAGCTATTTCAAAATCAAAGAGCAGAAATACGAATTACTCAGACGACAGACGTCACCCTATTTTGTGCAGCAGATGTACCAGCTTAGCCTTCTGTTATTTCCAAAATACGCATCTGTGCTAGAAAGAAGTTTCACATATAAGCAAAAAATCAATTGCTATTATCACATGCTACGCTGTTACTACTTTTAGAAGCAACTATACACGGTGATAAATGGATATTGACCCATAATATCTAGATATTGAGGCACAATGTCTGTAACATCCAGTCATGTGACAAACATCTAGATATTCTACTTTAATAATTGCAGATATTGATAAACAGATATTAACCCCTTCACTGTGCAGACCGAAAATCGCAAAGTGGGCCCAAAATGTGCGGGACGTTCTACTGGATCGATTTAATTGAAAATTGGTACTAAGGGTTTATTGTGGTCGCCGAATACGAATTCAGGGTCAAAATTTTAAATGTCTGATCCAATATGGTGACAAAACATTTTGAAAAATCCAATGAGTTGGCGGATTTGGATGAAAATTGGTACCAGGGTGTTATTTGGGTCGCCGAATACGAATTCGAGGTCAAAATTCGAAATTTAGAAATGGCTGATCCCTTAGTACCAATTTTCAATGAAACCCGTCAATACATCAGGAACTTTCCTTCATGACGTGTATCCTCGTCAGCAAACTTGAATGTCTAAAATACTAAAGTTGAATATTCCAAGTATTTACCTTCAATAGCAGGGATACTCGAAAGGTGAGTTGTGGGTAATTTCAAAGGTTATAGAATAAAAAATATTTTGTTTTTATAGGAAAAAGTCAAATTGTATTTTACGATGCACATAAGTATTTTGTAGATTTATACAATACATCGCTTTCCGTTATTATGTATGTTTTACTATTATGGTGTTTATACATCAGTACTAGACGGTAATTGAATAACACTCAGGTTAGATTTCATTTACGGCTATAAACGAAATTTAGTAGAAATATATAACTTATATGTTTTACTCACTGATGCGTCTCAAGTTAAAGGCCAGATCACGTTTATCGCATATATATAAGATCTTGTTCAAATTTAAGGAAACTTCAAACAAAATTTTTAAAAGGATCTTTCTGGCGTGTTGCGAGCATGTAAATCTTAGACTTGGACAGATTTCGATCAACGCGAAAAAGTGACCATATGACTTTTATAGCACATCACTGAATAAGTTTGCAGTCTGCCATATAGATGGCACCACTGTTGTCAATCCATATAAATTCTGGATAGTACCAGCCTTCAAATGTTAAGTGTCAAAATTTTATGACAATCTGACGTTTATTTCAGAAGCTACAGAGGTTTTAGTGAAGCAACTTAGGTCACTTTTAAAACAATGGATAAAAAAGTGTTTCAAGTGTTAATCAAACATTACTTTTTAATGGGAAAAAATACTGTTGAAATAAAGCAGTGGTTCGACAAGCGTTATGGGGACTCTGCACCAGGAAAATCAACACTCGCCGACTGGTATGCCCAATTTAAACGCGTTCTTACAAACACCGATGACGCTGAACGCTCTGGTCACCCAAATTCAGCGATCGTAAATCAAAGTTGCGTGAGATATCTGACACCTTAAAGATATCAGAAGGTAGTGTGTTTACAATTTTGCACTAATCTTTGGGGATGCGTAAATTGTTTTCGAAGTGGGTGCCGCATTTGATCACACCCTATCAAAAACAACAACGAGTCGAGGATTCAGAACGCTGTTTGGAGCTGTTCAAGCGAGGTAAAAAGGATGTTTTGCGTCGGTATGGGACAATGGATAAAACATGGATCCACCACTACACACCTGAAACAAAAAGATCGTGAGTGAACAGCAGCTGGTGAAAGCCATCCTAAGCTACCAAAAACTCGACAGTGGACTGGCAAGGTTATGGCATCCATATTTTGGGACGTGCATGGTATTTTGTTTATTGACTATTTTGAGAAAGGTGAAACCATTAACAGCGACTATTACATGGCATAACTGAATCGATTGAGTGCAGAAATCAAGAAAAAGGAGCCTTACATGAAAAGAAAAAAGTGCTGTTCCACCAAGACAATGCACCGTGCCACATGTCCATGAAAGCGATGGTCAAATTGAATGAATTAAGCTGCAAATTGCTTCCTCATCCACCATATTTTCCAGATCTGGCCCCCAGCGACTACTGGCTCTTTGCTGACCTGAAAAAAATTCTCCAGGGAAAGATATTTGGCTCCAATGAAGGAATGATTGCCGAAACTGAAGCCTATTTTGAGAGCAAAGACGAATCATTCTACAAAAAAGGCATCGATAAGATAGAAAAGTGTTGGAATAAATGTATTTTTTTTTTTTGTGAGGAGGAAAAATGGCGAAATCTTTTAAAGACGTTGTACAGGACTCTCCTAGGACGGGTCTAGGCATACCTGTTAAAACCAAAAATCCCCTTTCTTGAACCAATACACCGCCCGTGGAACCACCTTTCGGCTTTAAACTTCGCGGGAGGTTGGTTCCAGCTTAAAGTCGCGTACGACTCTTCCGTCATCCGTATTGACTGATGTGCTATATATGTGCGCGCATTTCATGCTTCAATATCTAAAATATTGAATTTGATTATCAAATGTTATTTCTCGGCAAAATCTTATATATTAAAAAAGTTTTTTTAAATACTGCGTCTCGATATCTAGATATTATGGATGGATATCTTTCATTTGAATATATATTTACTAATATCCATTTTTCTCCGTGTATGATGAAATAAAGGCATAAGAAGCGAGTCATTGTTGTATGAAATAAGGCAGTTTTAACGTAACATTCTTCAGTGCAAGGGAAAAAAGACACAATTTCATAGTTACCCAGGCGGGCTCGATTTATTAAACGGTCAGCGAATACACTGACCATTCACTGACCTTGCAATATTATGAATAAGAATGGTGAAAAAAGCATTTAAGTCATTGCAATTATGATTCTGCGATCAAATTCGAAGGTATAGGAATAAATACATGCTATTTTCTCATCAACTTCTTGTGATTTAAACGCTAGACCTAAGCAATGAGCCTTGTCTATTGGCTAATTTGGCAACAAGCGCATGTGCGTTAACCTTTACTGTACACATCTGAAAATTACATGGGGCACACGGCAGACAGCCAGTAATGATTGATATAATAAACTTTACGATTATAATGGGACTCTTCATAACTCTCTAAAAAGGTACTTTTTCCCACGAAACGTAATACATTTAGCCATCAAATTTCTTTCCTTGTAACGCAGTGGAAGAAATCATCAGGAAAAAAATTGGAAAAAGTGAACTTTTTCGGGAAAGTTGTATCTAAATGAATTTTAGATATTTCTAAGTTATTCTTGCGCGGTTTCACATTAATATGAAAGTATTTTGAGAAAAATTAGTCTAGAAACGTGTGTTGAAAAAAAAAGTATTTAATTGAAGATGTGCATATGAGTTATTTAAGAAAAATTCGATACATCGATTGACAAAGAAGAAAACCTTTTGCATCATCCTATAAAAGGTATATCAAATTACAGATATTTGTCGCAATAAGTTCGAGTTAGAATGATTGACATTGAGAAAAATGAAGCCAAACTATTTTGGAGGTTCTTTGGATCCACGGTGTGCAGTAAAGATTAAATAGATTTACATTACAATACTTTATAAATTATTTAAATTTTCTTTAACGTAAAAATACCTATGTGAAGCAAAAAAAAATTTTCCATTTTGATATTTTAAGAGTGCTATTGTATAAGATTAAAAAACCTTGAATTTTTTATTAATCACTTTAAATCTTCCCTACATGTATGTTTAACTTACATGCGCTTGTCGACAAGTTACCCGGTTGCCGAGGCTCAGGCCTACCATTCTTAAGGAAATCCACCTGTGTAAAGACTGTATTTCGAGTGATTTAAAAAAAAAAAATCTGCCCGCTTTGCGGGCACATTCTCATCGCGCGCTTCGCGCGCAGCTCGCAAGTTTGAGCGCGCCTAGGGCGCGCGATTCGATCGTTTATTTCTTATATTTTGATACTGAAGCTCAAACCAATTTTATAATAATATTACAGATGATGTGAATTACACATTTTCTCAAAGTCACTCAATTTCTTTTTGAATTTAAGTGAAACAGGAAATTCAATTTACTTAACAACAACGCTTATTTCGTATCTCACATATTTTGGTGAAAAAAATCGAATTTTTTCAATATTAAAAATCAAAAAATTAAAATATACATCCTGTCGAGAAATTTCTTGATAAGAATGTGTAGACCTCATTTAGGCAAACAATTTTCCATCCAAATGTTTTTTTTGCATCTCACATATTTTGTCTAAAAAATGGAATTTTTGAATTTTAATCGTATTTTTTGGAATTGAAACGAAAAATATATCTTTTATCAGAAACTGTGTCAGACAAAATTTGTAGATCTTTTTGACACGAACAACTTTATATTCTTACGTTTTTTTGGTATTTCCAATATTATTGTTAAAAAATTAAATTTTGGATTTTCAATAGTTTTTTTTAATTAAAAAGAAAAATATGCATCTTATGAAAAAATGTTATAATTCAAATTTGTAGGTCTTTATGTATTCAATAATATTGTATCATAACGTTTTTTCGTATCGTATAATTTAACTGGAAAATGGAATTTTGATATTGACTTTTTTCGAATTTGAATATGCTGTAACATTTCTAATTTTGATTTAATCAAAAAATGTTATTAGGATAATTTTTAGAGATTTATGAGCACTATCAAAAACCAGGATTGGAATTTTTGATTTTTTCAAAAAATTATTTTCAAAAACACAAAAGTAGTGCTCCATCCCTCAATTTTGATTGGATGTGGCTGGTTAACGAACTTGTCCTTACTTTTTCGGCTCCGATAAAGTGTACCAAAGCTCAATTCAATCTGATAATTCTATCGAGAGTTATGCCGCACACGACCTACAGACAGACAGACACTTTCGTAAAAACCATTTTTTCTGACTCAGGGGGTCTCAAAACGTAAAGATTTGATGAAAATTTCGAAAGTCATTTTTCACATAAAACCAATACCTTCTCATCCATGATGAGAATGTAAAAATTTCTTGGAGAGTTACGAAAGATTTTTCAATAAATTGAAATTTTTTGTGAACAATATTCAGACATAATTTGACCTCGGAAACTCGACCATGAATAACGCAAGATTCTGCATTTTCGTTTCAGACAACCGATGCGGGCTAAATAGTATTAGGTGCGCAACTAAGTTCCCGCCGTTTGTCAATAGATAGTTCCAGCAGCAAGTGCTGGTCGGTTTTGACATATCCAAAACGTCATTAACCAAGCTTAGACATATGGTAAAGAAACCGCTTTGACACATTAGTGATTTTGTTATGGCGTCATATACTTTTGGTTGTGTGATAATGTCTGATTTTGTGTAAAATAATCATCATTTGCGGAAAGTGTTGATTTTCTTCTTTCATTCGAAGAAAATGGCGGCTGAAGTGCATCAAGAGCTCCAAAGTGTTTACGGAGATGCTGCTCTAAGTGAAACAATGTGCCGCGATTGGTTCCGTTGCTTCAAAGACGGTGAATTCAATGTTGACGACCGTCCGCGTGAAGGAAGGCCAAAAACCTTTGAAGACGCTGATGTTATTTATTATGAGCTGTTGAAACCGAACGAAACCATCACTGAGGAACGGCATCGAACGCAATTGATGCGTTTGAGTCGAGGACTGCGCGCAAAACGGCCATAATACGAGCAGAGGCACGAAAAAGTGATTCTACAGATTCTACCTACCCGGAAACGCTCAAATGGGAAATCCTACCCCACCCGCCGTATTCCGATCATATGAAGACATCGAAAAATGGCTTGATTCGTGGATAGCCTCAAAAGATGAACACTTTTATCGTAACGGTATTCGAGCTCTACCAGAAAGATGGGCAAAAGTTGTGGCTAATGATGGGCAATACTTTGAATGATTCATTTGTAACCATTTTTTCAAAATAAAGTTGCATTTTCATAAAAAAAAGAGCGGGAACTTAGTTGAGCACCTAATAGTAACCCCTTGGCACTATTATTTTGAGGGGTTCCCATTCAAACGTTCAAGATACCCACAATGAATTACAATCCTAAAATAATTACTGTCTAGTAAGAAATAAAAAACGAACAAAATCGTGTAAAATTTTCTGAAAAATATCCATCCTTCACAAAATATTTCCGAAAAATGGCTCGAAATTAGGCTATCACATAGGGAGTCCCCCTTAACATACTCGAATTGAAAAAACTATGTTATAATAGCATCATAATTTTTTCTGTAATAGATATATTAATTTTTACAATTTATTAAAATATAACTTTAAATGTTTTGGAAGGTATAAGTGGCCTTTCCAGCGGCATTCCTGTCGTAGATAGTTGTAGAATCCATTTTGTATATTCTGCATATTTTCATATTGTAATAGGTTTTAGGCCCGATAATTATATTAAAAATTTGGTGTTACCGGTATTTCTATTTTGGAAGGTATGAGTGGCCTTTCCGGTGAAATATACTTATACCTTCCAAAATAAAAAGACTGGTAACACCAAATTTTTAATATAACTTTAAATGTATCCCTTTATTTCAAATCGTAGTACAATTTTTGATCAATTTTAATAAATTTTAAACATTGCAATTAATTGTTAGAAAGAAACCGCATAGCCTACTAAATTCATGATGATACCGTACAAGGCACAAATTCCGCATAATTTTATCTGTTTTTAATGTGCATAATTTAACTGGAAGGAAGATCTTCTGTTTTCATCACTACATTTGATATTAATATTTCTGAAAACATAGGCTGGAAACATATCGAATCAATTTCTAATATACTTCTTAGTTATCGCTTTGAAAATTATCGTTGGATAACATTTTTGAAAATTTTTCCTATTCAATTTTACACTTTGAAGAGAAAATTAATTACCTATTATAAGCTTGTCAAAAATATTATTTGAGAATATTAAGGTAATTTTCTCTACGTTCTTTCGTTATTGAGCATAGATTTTGAGGATGTGAAACCTTTTTTCGAAGGCAAACTACATTTGGTCATGCTATGGCACTTACAGTTCGATTGCCTAGGTTCTTGACTCTGCAGATTAGGTGTACTGTTTTTCCTACGAGGCCTGTTACGTTCGATGCAACGGCCGTGTCGAAATGAGGTCCTGTTTCAGGAGTCGGCCATTCTTGAAGAAAGTCTGTCCTAAAAAGCCGAGAACCTCGCACTGATGGACCTGCACAAAAAATATTTATATTAGGTACTTAAGCATTTCTTGAAATCTAATTTATTATTTCAACAAATTATATTAAGGAAAGAGGTCCACTTTTTCCTGGCTAATGCTAATAAAAGGGCAGTTTCGCGTATGGTTGGGTACCATTTTCTCAAAACCTATAAGAACCAACACTATGAAATTTTTACTAGGTATTTCTTATAGCATAACGAATATAATACATTAGAATTATCCTTATGAGATAATATTTAGGAAAAATTTGTCTATTTGAAATATTTACATTTTTTTCTTTGAGATCGGACACATTTTTATTTTTTATATAGGTAAATAAGACTCGATCTATAATACCCTAGTGTATTGTGTAATTGTGTAAAAAAATAAAAACAGAGAAATTCAAGTCCCCAGCTCTATCCATTCCTGGAATAATTGTACCTAACCATTTACGAAACTACCATTCAATTAGTTATAATTATAATTATAGTATAATAAAGTTCATAGAACTGTTCAAGAGTTAGGAATACAGGCATTCACAAAACAGAGTTCTGGAAAATTTAAAAAACTTTTCAGAATAAAATTCAAAACTTTCAATAATTTTTCTTGAATGTTCCGCATTTTATTCTGAAAAGTTCTGTACTTGGCAAAGACAGTTTTTATTTTTTTTTAATATGACTAATGATCGATCATACTAATGACTTTCGAAGCGTATGTATCAAGAAGTAACTAAGTTAGTGTTTTTCTTTCAGAAAGTGAAGTTAGCAGGTGCAACAGTGCCAGCATGCCGCTTAGCACAGGGGCGACTAAGAAGCAAAAAGAGCAGCCTCTTCCGATAAAAGCTCTACAGGATGATCAGGACTTGTAGGAGGGATTCTTGGTAGTCTTACCCAAAAAAAACAAAAAGAGCAAATATTCTGCTGACGCGTATTCTAGGGAATCTTCAAGGGTGAGTGATATGACAATATATCACCCCTTCAAAATTTTACATAGCATTCTCAAAAATTAGTCTTCACAATAAAATCAATTCCTAGAAGGCGCACCCACGACATTAAGAAAGCCATTCTCATGGTATTTATAACAACCAAGAGGTTGTATATGACGGTCAATTGTTGATTTTGGTATTTTTACCATTTCTTTAATCTCTCGCACAGTTAAATGACAATCCGATTCGATTATGGCTTTGATTTGGTCATCATCAGCTTCATTTGGCCGACCTGAACGTTGCTCATCTTTGAGTGAAAAATCCCCAGAACGGAATTTATCAAACCAATTTCGACACTGTCTGTCTTTTACCATACACATCACATAACTTTTTTGCAGCCTGTGCTGCGTTCTTTCCTTTACAGAAATAAAAAAGCAAAATATTACATTGACAGAAGTAATTCAAAATGATGATCAAAAACATCTATATGTGAAATCGGCAATTACTTCTAGGACAACCCAATATTTAATATGAAAATAGCAGTAGACGTACCAGTGCTGAAAATAGGACTTGAAAAAAGGTCTGTGACATTAAAAAATAACGACTTTTTCCATGCTGGTTCATTTATCCATAAAATGACAGTTGGCGATTTGCGAATATGAATTGTACCTTCACACTTCTCATGGGATGACACCTTTACGAAGCGTAAAGGTGCAATTCGTATTGGCAAATCGCCAATTGTTATTTTCTGGATGAGTATACACTATTCAGTATTCTTGAATGTCACAGACCCCTAAAACACTTGAAACTCCTTTAAGCCCTGATATTCTATAGATTTTATTACAATGCGGAACCAACTCCCACCAAAGTATAATACTACATGTATCTATCCTCTCTCTTAGAAAAAAATGATCTCCCATATACTCTAAATGACAGCGAAAAAGCTAACCTACTTGAAAGAAATAAGAAAGACCAACCTCAAGAAATTGTCTAAATGTATTAAGACAATCAAAAGCAAAAAAGCCCCATTGCTAGACTCTATTTTGAACTCAATCTTGGAAAAATTACGACAACCATGCCTAATAGTACTAGCCATCATTTTTAATAACTGCATTAAACATAATTACTTTCATAAATTCTGGTAAGCAGCAAATATCCTAGTAATTCAAAAAAGTGAAAAGACCCTTTCCATCCAAATATCTATAGACCGATTAGTTTATTGAACAAAATGAGTGGAATCTTTGAAAAAATCATACTCATTTATATCAACAATTGCATAGAGGAAGACAGTATCCTGAGGTTTGAACAATACGGTTTAAGGAAAAACATTGCACTCTGCACACGATTGTTAAGCTCACTGAAGATACAACAAATAATTTTAACCGGGAAAGAAGAACAGGAGCTGTCTTTCTCGATGTTAGAAAAGCCTTTGACATCACCTGGCATGTAGGGCTGCTTAAAAAAATTGATTAAAAAAATAACCCCCCAAGTAAACTAATACATCTCCTGCAATCGTATCTCTCAAATAGAAAATTATATACAAAATAAATGACATCCTCTCGAGTACATATTAAATAAGAGCAGGCGTCACCCAGAGTAACATCATGAGCACATTTCTTTACATTCTCTATATGAATAACTCCCCAACAATCCCGAGGATTCCCCTAGGAATCTATGCAGATGATACAGTTTTTTACGCAACCTCTTGGAGGGACTGTTACGTCCAGCGTGTATTAGATATAGTTCAACAATTAACTTAACTTTTAATAGTAACAAAATTAATCAGGTATAAGCCACAGAAATTTTACCACGCGGTAGAAAGACGGAAATCCTTTTTGAATTCGAAATACTAAAACATTCATCTCATAAAAACTGTATAGTTGAGATGAAGCGCTGCGGGCACTTAAGTTAAAAAAATTAAAATTTTCAATTATAAAATAAGTACAAACATGTAAACATATTATATAAATGTATATGAACATGTATATCAATATATATGTGCGTTTACATACATAGATCGAGATTGAATAATTACGGTAAGGAATAAATTGACGAATAAGTCACTTACGTTACAATAAGAATAGCATACTTAGGTTAGAAAATAAGGACAAATAGCAAATTGTATTTTTCTTTCTCTTCTATACATGAATTAATGTAATTAGTATTAGTAAATCACGCACAGGAAAAAGCAATTTATTAAAAAACTGTAAAATACTAAGAAAATAACAGGACACCCGATACAAGTATCGCCTATTCGTTTGCTCTTTTTGTCTTACTCACGGCCCTTATAGGGACTAAAGCCTATATATACTGAGATTTATTGTCTTTTGTTACTTTTTCCAAATTTTCAGGAATATATTTTGTCAATTGAAGAAGTTATCTTACATGAACGAATAAATGTATAATTTAATCACTTGGTCCGATTGATACATGGCCTTACGTATGTTTAGAATTGGTGGTTTTTCCCGCCTGCGGGTTTATCCTCCCACTCACCTAACCTCATTTTTGTTCTAGTCGCCATGTACCTCCTATATAATTGTGAAAAAATGCGTGCAAGGGTAAAGTATAAAACTCCTCCATTCTGATCCTCCCCTTTTCGTTTCCAGCGGAGACTAATTTTTTACGCCGTAGCGCCGCACTGCATGTGAATGGGTGATAGCAGAACTCCCCTCCCCCCATTATTTTTCTTTCTGGGTACCCCAAAGTACAAGTGATCTAATTGCGCTAGAGATCACTCAGCAAAAGACGAGACTTGTCCAATCTACATCAAACGACTCGGAAATTTCCAATCCAGAACAAGGAAACGAATCGGATCATTGAAAAAATAAGACTCACAATCAAGACACAGTTGGAATTCTTATCGCTGAAACCTCTCAACAGGATCGTATCTATACACGTTAATACTTAACAAGTGCAACATACTGTATCAAACACATCACTCAATAAGTTTCCGGTCTAACTAAGAAAAACACAGTTTTTTCGAGGAATTCGACTTTATTTATCAATATCGTTTCCTTTAAGGGAGTTACTCAGGATGAAGAATTAACGAACAGAAAATTCTTAAACTTTGCAGAGCGTTAGAATATAATTAAAAAATTATCCATACGAAATTTCAAGGTCTGGGGTGGGTTTTTCAGTGAGATATTCATATTTCTATTTTGCGCCTCTCTAGTTGATTCAACATGGGCTCTTATGAGAAATCGCGGCGGTTATCGTTTATTATCATTGATATCTTTTCAACTGACGAACAGATCATAACGGGATTTGAACAGTAGAAAAATAAGATTTTCAGGAATAGTTATTAACTTTAATAAAATTCGAAGGTGGGTTCTAAAAGCAATAACAAACACGATGAAGATTGGAAATTGCTGTGATCTTGGTCTTTGGTTAGGTATGTGGCAACGTCGCATTCGTAGGTTATGTGCGCGAAATTTGAAATGTATGCGTTATATCTATTCAGCAGCTCGTACCAACTGGTGATTAAAATTTGTTGTGAAAATCATGTTTTTAATAAATGAAATATAACATATTAATTATTCGTATGATAAATAAACGAATTAAGTACATACAAACAACTTTATTTACATACATATCATAATACGTAGTACGTAAAATCTTTCTCAATGACATACTAAATTTGTCTTATTTTCACAGTCTTAAATCGATATAACAATTTTTCAATACATATCTATTATCATCACAATCGTTCATTAATTATTATTTAGAATATTTTATACATATTGTTACTTTATTTTCTTCTTACCATTTGGTTAATTGAAGAAAATGCGAGATTGATCAGACAATTTAAGTAAAATATAATAAATTGTGGTTTCGGCTACGTGAGAAGAAGTAAAGACCCAATCTGTCTATAAAACTTTTATTTTTACTGTGAGACTTATCTTCTTAAAAATAATCAGCTCGGATTAACTATTAATCTTTGGACAATTCTCACTCATGAAGATAAATCTCCAATATCAGTCTCGAAGATTATTAGGCTAAACATTATTTGCTTCTATACACTAACTTCTGATAGTTTAAAATTATTAATACAATTTTATATTACTTTCTAAAATATGCTACACTTTGCACGGTTATTAACTATGACGTTCATCTAATCTAAGGCTCTATATAAAATATCTCTGCAATGTGCAATTAATTGATCAAAAGGAACTCGTAAAGTTATTTCTAATGGACCTATGCTATTCCTGTTCTAATTATCGAAAAGACAATATACCATAAGCTTCGCGTAATTCATCTAGTACTGCGCTTAATAATTCAAATGTGCCCGCCACGATTCTATCTCCTATCTCTTTCTAATGAGAAATTCTAACGGTAACCCTACGAGTATCGTCAGAACGCGCGGCGTGCCATAAGCGTAAGGTTGTGTGCACCGAACTCAGATAAGGCGTAAAACCCCTTATCCTGCCCAGTATTCCACAATTACAGAAACGAATCCAAACTCAAACGAGACGTGAAACCCCTCGTTCTGCCTGGAAAGCGTTTCAAGAGCCGAATCGAGACTCGGACTAAGACGTAAAACCTCTTAGCCTGCCTCGAGAGCAACTCTAGATGGCTTGTGGCTCGCTTGCGAGCCACCGACTCCCCATTTCGGAGTCGGCATCCCCTTTTTATACCATCTCGCTCATCTCCCACTCTGGTCCATTCATCTCGGGAGGGGATGCTGAGCTTGCGCGTTAAGATTCAGCCGGATGCTGAGCTTCCCTACTTCTTGCCTGTAGAGCGATGCGCACAGTTGCCATTCTACAGGGGCTAGTCTAATCTCTTATATTTATAGGGCTTATGACGTCCGCTTACAATATATAATAAATATATACCAACTAAACTAAAGTAAATTAGTATTTTGTTTTCGGAGAATCACTGATTTTATTTTTAACCTTCCTATTATTTGTCACACGAATTTTCCCGTCTTTATCAGCACTAAACAAACGAGATAATCCATCAAAACCATACTCTTTGCGTGCATCGATAACCATAGCTACCGTGATGTCAGAGGCAATCATTTTTTTCCTCATTTGGACGGATGTGCAGCTTTCAAATTCATGGACATGTGGCAAGGTGCATTGTCTTGGTGGAACAGCACTTTTTTCTTTTGCATATGAGGCTGTTTGTTAAAGTCGCCGTCACATTCAACAAGGAAAAAACCTCCTTCTCCAATGGGCGTTGAAGACAGCAGCCTAGGGCTGCTTCACACATTTGCACTCAAGTTGCTTGCTCGCTTTGCACAAATAAGGCGGGAACGTGGAAATGTTTAATATAATATATAAGGCTCATTCGATATTAGATTGACAGTCGATGTCGCAGATTTGAACGAGATAATTTTTTTTCGGTTCTTTATAAACAATAAATAGACACGTATTTTTTTGTTTGGCTAAACAAATTTTTTTTACAAGTATACGATTTTTCGAATTTTCTAAGAAATGATATTTTCGACATAGCAAGCGCACTTTCAAGCCTGTTTATCTTGAAAACAATTGTTCGCACGAAAATTTTTCCAAATTACGAAAATTAGGGTTTTGACTCATCTTTACAAGGATTGTTGCGAATAAATTGTTTAAATATTTTTTAACATACTAAAGTAAAGAAATAAATACAAAATCGGTTTTTTCCAAATTTGGCCCGTTTCGAAATTTTTTTTTTCGTGGATTTAAATTCTTTGAAGTCTGTTATAAAATATGACGATTGAATCAAAATGGCTGTATCATTGATTCGGAAGTTACGGAATTTTGAAGAGCCTCGCGCGGCCTCGCGCGCAATCTTGGCGCTTCCACACGAGGCGAGCGTTCTACCGGGCGTAAGTTATTAGCGATAAAAGTAAAGGTAAACGCTCGCCGCGTGTGGAAGCGCCCAGTTTGCGCGCGAGGCTCTTCAAAATTCCATAACTTCCGAATCAATGATCCAGCCATTTTGATTCAATTGTCATATTTTTTAACAGGCTTCAAAGAATCTAAATCCACGAAAAAAAAAAAATGTCGAAAGGGGCAAAATTTTGAAAAAAACGTATTTGCAATTATTTGTTTACTTTTGTATGTTAAAAACTATTTAAACAATTTTTTCGCAACAATCTCTGTAAAGAAGAGTCAAAACCCTAATTTTCGTAATTTGGAAAAATTTTCGTGCGAACAATTGTTTTCATGATTATCAGCGATAAAAACTAGGAATACATCATGTACCTGTCATTGAAGGCAGTGCAGTTGTTCACCATTTGCGGAACGTCTCCACCAATATTAAACCTTCACAGTGGAGACGTTTCGCCAATTGTGAACCACTGCACTGCCTTCAATCACAGGTATACGATGTTTTTCTAGTTTTTATCTCTGAATAAAAAAATTATTGTATTTTTTCCTACAGCTGATAATACAAATTTGATCGCAGAATCATAATTGCAATGTTTTAGCTTGTCGCTACTTCTCTTGTTTCACTAAAATCTACGCTAGCACGCTTAGGGGTCTCTCTTCGGAACGCGTCACATTTCATAATGTTAATTTATTATAATATTTCAGAGTTCTTGCTACAGGCTGTGCCATCTGAATCGGGTCAATGGAATGATTGAATAACTTTGACATTTTTCAACTAATTAGCTTCATCCACACGGTTTAGTAAACTTTGATCCAGTACAATCAAGTACAATTTCAACCATGTATCGACATATACCGGAAGAACAGGCCAAACTTTGCTCGCTTTACATTGAAATTCCCGGGATGTGTTGTGTCCAAAAACGGTGATATTGACTGGCCGCCAAGATCTCCAGATTTGACTCCACCGGACTTCTTTTTGTGGGGATTTTTGAAGAGCAAAGTTTATGCTAACAAGCCGAAGACCATAGAAGAGCTGAAAAACAACACTCGAGCCTAAACGGCAGCTTTATCGCCCGAGATGTTGGTAAATGTAATGGAAAACGCCAAAAAAAGAGCTCGCTATTGTATTATCAATAAAGGAGGCCACATGGTCGATATTGTTTTTGGAAACTAGCCGAAATAAATTGTAAAAAGGTAATCTTAATATTAAAAAATAAATTTTTGAAATCTATTGAGAATTGTCAAAGCTATTCAGTCTTTCCATTGACCCGATTCAGATGGCGCACCCTGTAGGAACAGGAACCGGCTAATTATCAATAAATGTGAAGTTTTATTCCCTTTTAAAAATTCTGAGGTAAAAGAACGTACGAAGGAAACTGCGTAGGAAACGATGGAAGCAAAGAGGTTCGGTTATGAGAATCCGATTCTGGTTATGGCAACTAAACCTTTTTTTCCGTGTATCCTTTTTTCCATCGTGTTTAGAAAAAAAACCGTCTACTGTTAATAGGGGATAGACCCAAAACACTGCACAGTGGGAGAAAATGATATATTTTTGGACAAAATTTCACCAACATGTCAAATGTTGACCAATTCCAATGAAATTATAAAAATTAAACTCAGGAGGTGTGCAGTAATACAATCCAGAGCTATTAATTGTAAAAAGGTTGTAAATGTTATTTTATAAAAAATTTTTTTGAATAATGTGTGTTTATTGTCAAAACATAACAACATTCGACTCTATGAGAAAAATATACACCGGAAACATACAATACATGTAAGGTAAATGTCAGTAATCGTCAGTGTACTAGTAATTGTCATTTTACACTTGAAATTTGACAAAGTACTGAAAAACAATTTCAACTCAAGTATTTGATAGCAATTGATAGTACGACTTAGTAACGTGGATTACAAAAAATTGTCAAAATCAATGATAATCCAATAAAATTTAACATTATTTGTGTACTGATTACTAGAACTAAGATACCGATTACTAGCTAATTTACCTTATATCAATCAATCTTTCTTAATAATAAAATAATTCATTTGTGTTCCAATATATGATTCTTCAGTTTTCTTTGCGTGTGGTCGAATGGTACCTATCTGAACCCTAAATGATTTATTTTTTAATTAAGAAAAAAATTGCTTCTACACATGATTTAATTGTTAATTTTGGTGACAGTTTATTCAATGTTTTTTCAAATTTGGCAGACTCCCAAAATGTCTAAAAATTCCATTACATTATTTTCGCCACAGCTTGATAACAAATTTTCATACAATTTCAAAAACAATTAATCGAAATTATGAGTGCTTTTAGTTTATTTGAATTAAAGTGCTTGGTTTCTAAAAATTATTTCGTAAAATTGATTTTAGTTCAAGGTTTAGTTTTAGTTTAAGTTGAGTACTAAAAAATAGTTATTTTTGGAATGTGAAAGAAAGTTGTATTTAATTGATTACCTCGAAAACTAAAAGAAACAACTAATTTTTTTATAGAACTTAAAATGGACGAGTTAAAATTTGCTATTTGGACATATAATTAAAATTATTAAAATTTGAGTTCAATTGCAAAGCCGTCTTTAAATTCCTTCAGAGTTCATACGTCTATTGTACCTTATGTCTTTCACCGTTTGACTTTGGCTTCAATTTTCTCGTGAACTATCACTTGTGATAACTAATCTAACCCTTATTGTATCCAAATTTGTTACGACTTCTCAAATTTATCATGGTTTTTTTTAAAGCTATCACCTACATGACAAAAAAGGGTGGAACATGGAATGTGTATCTTAATGAGACTTACAAAATTTTTATCTGGAGGATATCACAAAAGTTTGAATTTTTTATGTGTTTTTCATGGTTTTTAGCATAAAAATCAGATTTGCGTCAACTTTCACTATTATATTTATAGTCAGCTTGTCAAAATACGTAAACATATGTAGTTTAAGAAAATTAAAAAACAGTTGTTTTTGTAAGTTTACTTCCATATTCAAAGCAGATTTACTTGAAAAGCATGAATAAATAATTTATTATTAAATATCATTATTATCAATTAAAAGTATAGATTAATACTCAAATGTAGTTTCCTTCATAAAATAAATAATAAATCATCTCCGATCTGTATGATTCTAAAATATTTCGCAGGTATTTGCAGACATTTCTTAAAGCTATTTTTAAGCTAGAAGTATAATATTACATATTTCACTCAGACTGATAATGGTGTAATCTAATTTCACACGATAGGACTTGTCTAAGGTATTAGGATAAAGATTTTGACCAAGTATTACAAGAATGCATTTAAGGGGGTAGCTTCTAAAAAAAGTCTTTTTAATCTATTTGTATAAAGTTACAATTTTTTTTTAATTACACATTTTTTTTAAGGTGGAAAATTACGTAATTTTTCGCCTTTTTTGATGTTTCTTGGTTCACATAGAATAAAAATTCATAAAAATTGAAAATCTTTTCTGGCTTTTGATTTCAGACAAAAATTACGAGCTGTATCTTTTCCCGCAAACCAGAGTTTGCAGTTGGCAAGGCGCTTCAGGAATAAGCGGATAAATCCGCCATATTTAATAATTTTACGCAAATAATTTTTTTTTTAAACTTTAAATATATGTTAAATTATACCTAAACGTTTTCGAAGCTCAGTTTTTGCTTCCGCTTTAAAAAAAGTCTCCGAAAAAAGCCTTTTTGGACCTCATAAAGCAGGTAAACCCTTAGTTGTTTTGATAATTCAACTCATAGATACCAAAGTGGCTTCTTAGTGGAGAATTACCCATACATGCCAATTTATTACCTATCAATTACTCCAACTTTGAAGTGCTAGAAATGCTGGTTGTGTTAAAGGTCCTAATGTTAAAGGAGATGATGTATACTAAACGGAATTTGGTATGTAAATTATCCATAAGAGAGGAGAACAATTGTATATCATCTTGAATTGAGATTCGCTTGGGTAAATGGCTAATGTAGAGCGGTGATTACGACGTCGATAACGCAAGAACGCACGGATAACGAAATATTGGTCTCGTGAGGGATTCAAAAGTACATTGGTGCTGCTAGTACTAGCTCGTACATCTCTGACTTGTGACTCTGCACTGCGGCAAACACATACCTCGCTCATCTGTTATTCCAACTTGCATTTTAAAATTTACATATATTCCTATGTGAAAAGATTTCTTGAAAATGGCCAGCTCGTTTCAACGTTAGCGTTTTTCTGATGGGCTAACCTGAGACTATTCAGAGGTGAAACGTATATCGTGACCAAACGCTAGACAGGCGACGTAGAATGGTTTAAAACAGACACGCTTGAAAATATGATAAGAAACTATTTGAGAAAAACTCTAGAAATTATTATATATTATATTTTTAGATGAATTTCCTAATTGCTTTCGTAAGATACACTGACTGATACACCTGCCTTTACTCTTTAAGGCTTTCAAATTTCATCACCATAATAAATCGTACTGGTCATGATTCATTACGAGCAAAACATATTACACTCAATTATTTACACTCATTATTTTTACTATAACGCATGCAAATAATGGTAGTTTATACGTTATTCACTGGTGCTCACTTAATTGGTTAAGCGTTTTGTTTTAATGAAAATTTCTGTTCAGATCATTAAATTACGAGATAATGACGTAGTGTTAATAAGTTGAAGAAAAAAAATTAGTTTCATTTTGAATTATAATGTTTTGTAATTTATATTAATGCAAAATCACACTTTGTTGAATAGAATTTTTAACAAATTTTGATGATTTTTCTAATGAATAATCGCCTAATTTTAAATATATATGTTTGATATTTTATTTATTTTCTCCAATGATAATATTAGTCATGTATAATATATCTCTTTACGAATTTAGCAGATAAGACATATATAGCTACTCGTACTATGCAAATGTTTGCTCGAAAGATGCAAGTACCCACTATACCGACATTTGGCTCAAATTCAAATTCGAAGCTGCATGAACTGTTACTGCTTTTATGATCCCTGTCTTTGTAGTTATCTTCATACATACTATATATATTATATAAATTTATGTATGTATGTATACCTATGTATATATATATATATACATTTGAAACTAATAGGATAGTAATCTTGGAAATATGTATTCGAAAGGTTCTATAGTCTTTACTGTATTTTAAGAAAACATTTTGAACAATTCTGGATAGAAAATGATTTTTGTTAGGTATTGGTTTGTCATAGAAGTAATTACCGATTTCACATATAAAGGGTGGGCCATCTAACATTTGGAATTTGAATTGACTATTAAAAAAACATATGGATATTTTTTTTTAAAGTATGATTTTATTAGAAAGATTGAACCTTTCCATTTAAGAATGAAACACAACATCATTTAAATGACTGCTACGGCTGGTCTTACAGTACCCCATTCGATCAACTCAATTTTTCAGTACATCTTCGATTCTTTGGGCTTCAATCCCATGAATAGCAACTTCGATTTCGTTTTTCAAGGTCTCAATCGTCTCTGGATGGTTAGCGTAACACTTATCCTCAATGGCTCTCCACAAAAAATAGTCCAAGGGGGTCAAATCACAGCTCCGAGGCGGCCAATTGACACCAGAATTTCGGATGATTATTCGATTATCGAAAAAGTGCGCAAAAGATCGATTGTCACGTTGACTCTGTGGCAAGTGGCCCCGTCCTGTTGAAACCAAATGTCGTCCATGTCATCCTCTTCAATTTTTGGAAAAAAAAAAATTCGTTGAGCATGGCACGGTAACGCTTGCCATTGACCGTAACGGGGGCTCCTTGCTCACTTTCGAAGAAAAATTGCCCAATTATGTCACCGTACCAAAATCCGCAACAAACAGTCACTCGTTATGGGTGCGTTGGCTTCTCAATGATGAAGTTTTAATTTTCTGAGCCTCATATGGGATAATTTTGCTTATTGACCTTTTGCCCAAACAATCAAAAACCCTGTAGATGTCTTTGACCATCTTTTCGAATGGCTTCTTTTAATGTCATGATTCTTCCTTCTGGCATTTCTTAGTCACTCTTAGCTTGCGTTACAAACAAATTGCACGTAATTTCATTTACAGATGTTAGTTTGGCATCAACTTTAAGATGGAGTGTAAAAACGAGCATTTTCGTCATAATTTGTTTTTTTATTTCTGTAAAGGAAAGAACGCAGGGCGGGCTGCTAAAAAGTTACGTGATGTGTATGGTGAGGAGGCCGTAAAAGACAGGCATTGTCAAAATTGGTTTGATAAATTCCGTTCTGGTGATATTTCTCTCAAAGATGTGCAACGTTCAGGTCGGCCAAATGAAGTTGATGATGAACAAATCAAAGCCATAAGCGAATCAAATCGCCATCTAACTGTGCGAAAGATTAAAGAAATGTTAAAAATACCAATATCAACAATCGGCCTCTATATACAACATCTTGGAATCGTTAAAAAACTTGATATTTGGATTCTACATGAATTAAAAGAAGTTCGTTTAAGAAAACGCATCAACGATTGTGATTTGCATCTTAAAAGCAGCGAATTCGATCCTTTTTTGAAACGAATTATCACTGGTCATGAAAAATTGACTGTTTACAATACCGTCGTTCGAAAACGATCATGGTCCAAGCTTGATGAACCACGACAAACAACATCAAAAGCGGAATTGCATCGAAAGAAGATTATGATGTCTGTTTTGTGAGATTGGAAAGATGTGGTATTTTTTAGCTGCTTCCAAGGAACCAAACGATTAATTCAGATATCTGCTGTCGTCAGCTGAACAAATTGAACGCAGTGGTGAAAGAAAAATGGCAAGAATTGGTCAATCGTAAAGGTGTAATTTTTCACGACGACAACGCTACACCACACACATCTTTAGCCACTCGCCAAAAATTATTAAGGCTTGGTTGAGAAGTGATGTTACATCCACCATATAGCCCTGATCCTTGCACCATTAGATTACTATTTATTTCGATCTTTGCAGAACTCCTTGAATGGTAAAACTTGTAATGATGATGAAGCTATGGAATCGCACTTGGTTCAGTTTTTTGCCGATAAAGACCAGAAGTTCTATGAGCGTGGAATCATGAAGTTACTAGAAAGATGGCAAAAGCTCATTGACGAATATGGAAAATATATCATTGATTAAAGTTCATTCCTTAAACTTAAAAAAATGTGTTTAATTTGTAGGAAAATTCTTTTTCAAGATGTAATAAATTAAGACTTTCTTTTTACTGTATAGTCAGTAACGAGGCAGTGTTACTCAACGACTGTCACACAAGAAAAACAATGTGTTATTTTTACCCTAGTTCTGGTGTTGAATTACCCTGCAACAAATTCTATCCCAGGAGTGTTATATTATAATAGAATTGGTATGGTAACACCTAAGCAACATATAAAAATTTCAATAACCTTAATTTCAAAAACACTTTTAGAAAACTACACGCAACATATATTACACTTTGTTTTTTCTGTGCAGAGCTGTTTTCGGATTGCGCTATTCATGAATTTGAAATCGATAAAGTCATTGCAGCTAAATTTGAGAAACTCTTCAATATTCATTGAGAAATGGATAGTACCTCTGATATTTTGGAAGTATAACTGTAGAATGTCGATCTAAAATATGTAGATACAATATCCAAATTGGGAACTGACATCGATATGTATAGACAACCAATATGGCGTCGATAAACCTACGCTTTACACGGGCAGTATACGGCAAGCTCATTATTTTTTTAAATATGTAAATTTCTATAGAAAATATATACGACTGGGCAGAAACAAATCCTGCTCAAAGAAAATTTTTTCAAGGAGAATGTGTTCTGAACGCAGGCTATATAATAAAGTGTGGAAAAAATCCTACTTCAGAAATCGACGTTTGGTGTGTCATATCGCATACATTCAAGTTTAATTCTTGTGATTTGATAATGAAACTCAGGTCAATTTTATAATATCTCAAAGTTACTAAATTTGTTTTTGATTTCAAATGAAATATGAAATTCGATTTACTTAAGGTTCTATTTTGCTTAGATAAAGTTTACGATATTAAATTAAAAATTATTTTAAATTAATTAGTCGAGTTTGAAATTTTTGCTACTGCCTATATTATCGGAGAATCACTAGTCGCGTATCAGATAGGATACGTTGCCAACAGGTGTCCTCGTAGACAATTTCAAACTCTTATATCGCAAATAAATGCAAATTAAATTCAAATTTAAAGAATTTGAAATATTTCTGTGGAAAAAAAGATTTCAAATTCTTTAAATAAATTATTTTAATCATTTAAATTATTAGAAGGATACAGAAATGTATACAGAAAATTGAGCGAGAAGCACAAGTGTCATGACGAGAACATGTTCCTTAAGGCCGATAGATGCATAAGTAAGTTGAATTTCCTCTTTTATTTGAAATAAAAAAAATCTGCCCGCTTCGCGGGCACATTCTCATCATGCGCAGCTCGCTTCGCTCGCAAGTCTGAGCGCGCCTAGGGCACGCGATTTGATCGTCGCGCTTCGCGCTCCGTTCTTCCTGGCCCTCGCGCTTCGCGCTCGGTCTTGTGCTCTTCGCATACATTTAAGTTTATTTCCTATAATTTAATACTGAAACTCAAACCAATTTAATGATATTGAAGATGATGTAAATTAGTCATTTTCTCAAATTCACTAAGTTTCTTTTTCAGTTTAAGTGAAACGGGAAATTTAATTTACTTAAGGCTCTATCGGCGTTAAGGAACACATTCTCATCATGACACTCGCGCTTCGCGCTCGATTTTCTGTATGCATTTTAGTAACTTTTAAATAAATTACATGATTAAAATAATTTATTTGCCTCCAAATATCTAAAAAAGGAAAAACAATCGTAGACTTTATTTAAGGAAACGATTTTGCAGAACAACGCTTATTTCGTATCTCACATATTTTGGTGAAAAAAATCGAATTTTTTCAATATTAAAAATCAAAACATAAAATATACATCCGGTCCCGAAATGTCTTAATGAGAATTTGTAAACCTCATTTAGGCAAACAATTTTCCATATAAACGTTTTTTTTGTATCTCACATATTTTGTCTAAAAAATGGAATTTTTGAATTTTAAACGTATTTTTTGGAATTAAAACGAAAAATATATGTTTTATCAGAAACTGTGTCAGACAAAATTTGTAGATCTTTTTGAAACGAACAACTTTGTTTTCTTACGTTTATTTTTCGTATTTTACATATTATTGTTCAAAAATTGAATTTTGGATTTTCAATAGTTTTTTTTTTTTAATTAAAAAGAAAAATATGCATCTTATGAAAAAATGTTATAATTCAAATTTGTAGGTCTTTATGTATTCAATAATATTGTATCATAACGTTTTTTCGTATCTCGTATAATTAAACTGGAAAATGGAATTTTGATATTGACTTTTTTCGAATTTGAATATGCTGTAACATTTCTAATTTTGATTTAATCAAAAAATGTTATCAGGATAATTTTTAGCGATTTATGAGCACTATCTAAAACCTGTATTGAAATTTTTGATTTTTTCAAAAAGTTATTTTCAAAAACACAAAAGTAGTGCTCAATCCCTCAATTTTGATTGGATGTGGCTGGTTAACGAACTCGTCCTTACTTTTTCGGCTCCGATGAAATGTGCCAAAGCTCAATTCAACCTGATAATTCTATCGAGAGTTATGCCGCACACGACCTACTACAGACAGACAGACAGACAGACAAACACTTTCATAAAAACCGTTTTTTCTAACTCAGGGGGTCTCAAAACGTAAAGATTTGATGAAAATTTTGAGTCATTTTTCACATAAAACCAATACCTTCTCATCCATGATGAGAATGTAAAAAATTTAGTAATTTTTAGAAAAATGTAATTTACACTTACAATATTATAAAATTGACTTGAGCTTCAGTATCCAATTACAAGAAATAAATTTGAATGTATGCAAAGAATATAAGACCGAACGCGAAGCTGAAAGATCTAATAATTGCACGCTCTAGGCGCACTTAAATTTACGAGCGAAACGCGCGATGAGAATGTGCTCCGCGAAGCGAGAAGATTTTTTATAAATCAAAATATAACGTACTGCGTATTAAATTTATCAACAGTTTACAAATAATACGATTGAATATATAATTTTCTATGAATTTTTGTTGTTTTTTTAGCAGAAATAGTTTCATCTTAGTGTATCGTTTCAGAACAAAAGTCACAGATGTTCGGTCCTTTCTTAAAATGCATCTCTATTCTTTGTCTGTGGGACTTACAATTAGAGAGTTTGATCAAAATCTAGCAAGGAATTCCCGAAAAAACGGGACGAAAACAAGAAAATATCAAAAGAGAAATACTGGGACAGCAGGTATGTCTCATTCTCGTCTCGTTTTTTGGTATTTATCGCTCGGCGGCATCGCACTACTTGAGAACTTCAAATTGAAAAAAAAGCACTGAAAAATTGATGGAGTGTATTTTAAAATAATTTTCGTGAATTAAATTCAATTTCATTTATGTTTTAACAATGATTTCCGGGTTGTGATCATCACGACCAATTGATACGAAGCGCATCCGATCAGTCCAATTTTTGACCACTTTTCCCAATGTTTCTGGACTTATTTTATTAATGGCCCGGTTAATATTGACTTTTAATGCTTCTAAAATTGTTAGTTTGGCAGCATAAACCATAGATTTTATATAGCCCCAAAGAAAATAATCTGGAGGCGTCAAATCACACTATTTTGGAGAACAATTAGCAGGACCATTTCTTGACATAACGTTGTCACCAAATTGTCCTTTCAATAAATTGATGTTTCCAGTGGCTGCGTGTTACGTAGCACCATCCTGTTGGAATCATGAGAATTCGATGTTTAACTTCTGAATCTTTGCTAAGAAAAATGTATTGTACTCTACACCAAACAGTCAATTTTAATGGATGCAATAGGGTCTCAAGATATTATCTTGGATTGGTCTCACTCACACAAATGTTAAAGAAAGGAATATAATAATTATAATATAAAATATAGATTTGTGTGAATTACGAGTCTTTAATTTTTACTTCCTTGAAAATCTATTTCTCTAATGTTAAATTATAAAACTTATTGAAAAAGAGTTTTTTTTGTAATAAATCTTGCTTTGGGGGCTAACTTTGTGTTATCAGGTTGACAGGTCTTCCTGAGTGTCTTTTCTCTGATTTCACAAATTATGAACTCGATATCTCACTTTGCATATACATAGTGTGTCCCAAAAATAACCGAACTTTTTGGATATAGAATAAGATATACATTATATTATCTTTAAAAGTTATTATTTATTCAAAATAGGTTCCATTAGACTCAATACAACGTTTGGAACGATTAACCAATTGAAGGTCTCCGTGCAATAACCATTTAGGCGCGCGAGACATCTTCCGTTTCTCTGTTCGCGAAGCAAAGTGCCGGAAAAGTATTGTCCGAGAGAAAATATCGGAAAATGAAGGAAAAAAAATATGAGCCTATAGAATATAAAAAAAAAACACGAATTATCTTTAAGCAATTTTTCGATCTGACTTGTCATTTCCGAAATAAAAAATACAATGTGCTTTACAAATTCGATCGAAATCAATACTTTGTTTGTGCTTAACTCGTCAAAACTTTGTTTTTTATCGACGAAATGAGCTTAAATTTGACACACTAGCGTGAATTACGTTAGCGATGCTCACAAGATTTGATTTGGGACAAAAAAAGTAATTTGTTAATTAATATTTCAATGTTTATCAAAGCGCGTGGAGCACCGTGTTTTTCGAGCTTCCCCAAGAAAAAGTATCGAGGAAATTTTCGAGTTCGAAAAACTTCCAGCGAGAAAGTTTTTCATTAGAGTTCAAAGGAGTTATCTAGAAAATTTAACAACTCTAGAACAAAAACTTTGAAGGAAACAATTGAAAATGCTTTGCGCCGGATCGTTGTAGACTGTCCAGTTCGAGCTCTCGCTTGTTTCGAGTATAGATAGTCTCCGCGTTGAGAGAGAATGGTCGGTCAACGTGTGAGAGTGACAAAGGAAACGCGAAAACGATCGTCTTTTGACTTTGACGAAATAATTCAGTCTTTTGTTGACATCTAGGGAAGTCAGACACATTATCTATCACGCAACAAAATATCAAATCATAGTACACGTATCTTCCAGAGCTTCGTAATCACAAGTTTCTTTATTTGATGGCCCAATAATTCCCAAAGAAAGCCATTTGAAAATGTCGAATTCAGACAACAAAAACATAGGGAGCAAAAGGATTCGCCGAAAGTTGCAAAATTATTTAAGTCATCACCAGGTTTTTTCAACAATTAATGAATGAATTAATGAAAAAATTTTCGACATTTATATCGCATTTTAGATAAAAGGATTAGAAAATTTTCAGAATTTTGAAAAATTTGAAGTACTTTACATAATTTGATCGACTCATGCAAATTTCGAAAATCCACACCAATCTACGTCAATTTTGCGAATTTCGGTAAAACGGCAAAGGAAAAATTTTCTCAGAATAATTTAATCAATAAAAACATTACTATCGTACCTCTTGTCTTGCTTTTTTATTCACATTTTTTCGCCAACTATCTTCGTTACGAATCCTTTTTCTCCCTATATACGTATACTATGATTTGATATTTTGTTGCGTGATAGATAATGCGTCTGACTTCCCTAAATGTCAACAAAAGATTGAATTATTTCGTCAAAGTCAAAAGACGGTCGTTTTCGCGTTTCGTTTGTCGCTCTCACACGTTGACCGATCATTCTCTCTCAACGCGGAGTCTATCTATACTCGAAACAAGCGAGAGATCGAACTGGGCAGTCTACAACGTTCCGGCGCAAAGCATTTTCAATTGTTTCGTCCGAAGTTTTTGTTCTAGAGTTGTGAAATTTTCTAGATAACTTCTTTGAACTCTAATGAAAAACTTTCTCGCTGGAAGTTTTTCAAACTCGAAAATTTCCTCGATACTTTTTTTTGGGGAAGCTCGAAAAACACGGTGCTCCACGCGCTTTGATAAACATTGAAATATTAATTAACAAATTACTTTTTTTGTCCCAAATCAAGTCTTGTGAGCATCGCTAACGTATTTCACGCTAGTGTGTCAAATTTAAGGTCATTTCGTCGATAAAAAACAAAGTTTTGACGAATTAAGCACAAAAAAAGTATTGATTTCGATCGAAGATGTTGCGCGCGCCTAAACGGTTATTGCACGGAGACCCTCAATTTATCCATAGACTTTTTAAACTCGGTTTTTGGGATGTTCTTTAGCATCTGTGTCACAGCTGATTGAATGGTTAGAAGGTCATCGTAAAAAGCTCCTTTCATTGCAGTTTTTAGTTTTGGGAACAGAAAATAGTCACACCGTGATAGATCAGGCGAATACGGAGGGTAGTCCATGACACAAATAAACGATTATTTCATGTACTTTTTCCACTAACTCAGCACGATTTGATGCTTCTGGTCGTCCAGGTCTTGGATCATCATTTAAGTCGTCACGGCCATTTTTAAATCGTATAAACTTGAGTACGACTCATACAATCATCACCATAAACTTTTTTCATCAATTCGTATGTCTCAGCGAATTTTTTTTCAAGTTTAACACAAAATTTTATATTTGCTCTTTGTTCCATTTTTGTTTTGTAACATTAGCACACTTTTTCTTCTATTGGAATAGCTGTAACTTTTACATCTGTAATCTGATTTACATGAATTTAGGTACGTTTGAAAGAGGATGAATGTATCTTTTTAATGCTGCAAGTTTTCAATAGATGGCGCTGCATGTTGTATGATTTAAATATAAAGTTCGGTTATTTTTGGGACACACTGTGTACATGACTTTATAGCTAAAAAATACCAATAAAGTATAGGAATCCGATCATATCGACCGGGTGATTAACGGCCTTATCAAATATTGGTGGACATTCCGAAGGTATAATTGATCAATACAATTCTACTGACTTAACTATATAAAAATACACAGGCACAGCACACGCGCTCTCCAATGCTATGAGCAGAATTCTCTGGTCTATTCCAGGTGATTCCAGGCTCTCCAAGATTGCTGGAATCTGCGACTTGTTTTCTAGCTTTGTACTGTCTGGCCGAAATCATACTACTACTACTGCTGCTCAGAATTTCGCATATTTCCTATAAAATTATTCATAGATATCCTTATGTTGCAGTTCCTACTTAGATAAATAACTTTCAGACACTTTTAGCATTTATTTTTCGACTCATATTGCACCCAAAAAAGTTTTTTTAGTTTCGCAGAGCCACAAGGATCGTCGGTATAAGGGCGGATGTCCAATCATCTCCACTTCGAGAAGCAAAACGGCGGGCATGATAACTCGACAAAGTGGTCTGAAATAAAATAAACCGGAATGATTTACAAATATTATACTCGTAGTTACTAGGCAAATCATGAAAAATTCGAAAAAAGGTAGATGTTTTCTAAAAATAGCAGACAAAACGTGGAGAATGTCACTTTTGCTCCTAAAATTTGCTCTTCTTTGTTTAAACAAAATGATTTGAAAAATTTTATTTCTAGTTTACAGTGTTTGATGAGGAATGGCACATAAAACCTGGTTTGATACGCAAGAACAAGTCGAATCGTTCGATAGTTTTTGAGTTATCGTGTTTGCCAATTTGAAAAATGCAGTTTTGAGAAAAACGCGTTAGGTAATTAAATTACGCATAATACAAAGAGCTTCACTTGCTTCCTTCTTCGTCTGTATTTTTTCAACGACTTCCAACATTGGAAAATCCGTCCATAAACATAGTCTGGAGATGTTATAGAAGCAATCTAAACAAAAAATTTTTTTTCGATTCTTTCAACCTATCATACCAAACAACCCCTTTAAGGTAGTCGTCGTGCCAAAAATCAGGTCTCTGAAAAAAAAAATTTTCTATGATTTTATGACTTAAAGTGACTTCATTTTCAGTCATGTTTTATGAAGGAAAGAACATTATTTTTTCTACTAACGGGTCAAATAAATCTATTTTCTGACCCCCCATTTGAAAAAAATCGTATTCAACTCGTGTGATTCTTTGCTCGGGCGTCAAACATCACACTCGCAAAATAATATTCTTTCTGCCTAGTTGCATAATATACTTATTTATGAAAAAAATCTAAAATTTACAGAAAATAATACTTTTAATAGATTTTTTTGAAATAGAAATTTTTCTTTACTATCGCTTCTTACCAACCTTTCAAAAATGCTTGAATTTTGATAAATCACGGCTGACTTTTTCGAGGAAAATATTCTCTAAAATTCTACTATTTCCAATTTCAAAAGTAAATTGCCAATGTCTAATAAGAAACGTACAACAAACACAATTCCGTGCCCGTAATGAAAGTTCTGGTGCGGTACTGGTAGCTCGTAAAAACCAGTTCTGAACCAGTGGTCTGCTATTGGCATAGAATTGTTCGGGCCATTGCAGTACGCATTAATTGTCGGAAATTTCTGGTTGGGTTGTTCTAAGCGCATGATAATAGCACGTTGGTACCGGTCAATACTGGTGCAGTATTACACTAGTGCATTTCTTATTCTGTATCAATGAGTCGAATCTTTCATTTTGATCCGTTCGTTTGCATTTTCTCACAGAGATCAAATTGTTTCTAATGTTTGGATCGCATCTTCGCCTTTTTTAAGAGAGACGAGAGAATTCGGTTATATACATAGCAAGATCAGGGAGCTGTGCAATAATATTCACCTCGTTGTTCAAACAGAAGGTAGGGGATGGAGAAAAGTTAGAGAAAGCGGATGTTGGATGAAGTAGGAAGACAGAGTTAGCGGAAGACATGAAAATATGAGATTCAAGGGAACTAAAGCTGCTGAGTCCCTATATGAAGACGTGAACCAAGTGCAAGCTTCGACTTTCGTTCGAGTGAGAATTCCACTGCTCGACTTCCCAAGCCTCATAAAAATATTTTATATATGTTTTTTAAAAAAAGTTGACCCCATTCACATAACTTTGTGCCGGATAACAGCGAACTACCGGCACAATATGTTTCATTTCAATCGCAAACTCCATTTACATATGAGTTTTTCCTACTTTTTTAGAGTATATGAGTACTTGAAGAAAAAAGTATGTTTTCATTTATAACGAATACAGTGATACAGTAAATTCCGTATATTTTTATATATGTACTTGTAATTCTAATGAAAAACTGAATCAATAATTCCATTAGCAAAAATCATTTGGATATACAATTAAAAAGTTTTTTTACAGTAAAGACAATAAGGCACGTCTGTTACCTTCTTTTAAGTGAGAAAAAAATTAGAAGACTTATCTGCAATTAGAGTTAACTGTAAGAATTTCTACAAAATTTGCACTCAAACGAAGTTGACAGACATTCTTTATCATTTTCTGTTGTATTTTCCAAATTTTCAAAAAAATATTTTGTAAAATAAAAAGTTATCTGACATGAATTTTTTTAGGAATGTGGTTACGTGGTTTTTTGATCTATAAAAATAAAAATTAGAAAAGTTTCAATTTAAAAGAATCAACTTGATTAAGATTAAACAAAAATACTGCCGTCTACTGCGCTTTCAGTAACTGAATTGAAATAATGTTCATCTCGACGAAAAATTCACAACGGACAAGCTTAATCCCATGCAGTACTTATATTTTATACCAGTACTGAATACTGACTAACAAGGAATGTTTTTCAGGTGTCCGGCTCCGATTTTTTTCGTTTTTACATTCTCATCATGGATGAGAAGGTATTGGTTTTATGTGAAAAATGACTTTCGAAATTTTCATCAAATCTTTACGTTTTGAGACCCCCAGAGTCAGAAAAAATGGTTTTTACGAAAGTGTCTGTCTGTCTGTCTGTCTGTCTGTCTGTAGGTCGTGTGCGGCATAACTCTCGATAGAATTATCAGATTGAATTGAGCTTTGGTACACTTTATCGGAGCCGAAAAAGTAAGGACAAGTTCGTTAACCAGCCACATCAAATCAAAATTGAGGGATGGAGCACTACTTTTGTGTTTTTGAGAATAATTTTTTGAAAAAATCAAAAATTCCAATCCTGGTTTTTGATAGTGCTCATAAATCGCTAAAAATTATCCTGATAACATTTTTTGATTAGATCAAAATTAGAAATGTTACAGCATATTCAAATTCGAAAAAAGTCAATATCAAAATTCAATTTTCCAGTTAAATTATACGAGATACGAAAAAACGTTATGATACAATATTATTGAATACATAGAGACCTACAAATTTGAATTATAACATTTTTTCATAAGATGCATATTTTTCTTTTTAATTAAAAAAAAAAAACTATTGAAAATCCAAAATTCAATTTTTGAACAATAATATTGGAAATACCAAAAAAACGTAAGAATACAAAGTTGTTCGTTTCAAAAAGATCTACAATGCTGGAATGACTTGAACGGTGAGGTCGAGGAGGACCTATGGGGTCTCGCCTTCAAAATAGTCACCAAGAGATTGGTGGCTAGAAGAAAGACCCCGGGCCTGGATAATCCCGGTCGAGTCAAGTACATCGTGCAAAGCTTGTTTCCGCATGTAGAGCCGTTCCAAAGACAGGACCAAAGTTCCTGCGTGGTCCGGCGCGAAGATATCTTCACTCTTGAGGAACTAAAGGGAGCGGGTGGAAGGCTCAAGGCAAACACAGCGCCGGGGATTGAAGGGGTGCGAAACGAGATCCTCAAAGAGGTGATCGGGGCATACCCGGTGATCCTCTTAACAGCCTTCAACTCCTGTCTTCGGGAGGTGAGGTTCTTCGCAGACTGGAAAAAGCAGAGGTTGGTCCTGCTGAGGAAGGGCAACAATTCTCTGGGGGATGACTCATCGTATAGACCAGTATGTCTATTGGATACGACGGGGAAGCTTCTAGAGAAATTGATTCTACAACGGCTTCAGACTCTCTTGGTCGGGGAGAACGGTCTCTCGGAAAACCAGTTCGGATTCAGAAAAGGCAGGTCCACTGTGAACGCTATCTAAGCTGTGGTTAACATCGCCACAAATGCAAGAAAAGGAACTGGTAATTGTAAGAGATTCTGCGCGATGGTGCAGAAGAAGGTTCCAGACTACCTGCTGTGGATGATATATGACTATCTGAGCGACAGGGGGGTGGTATATGAGGGCGACAAATGGTCTCTCACAGAAGAGATGACATGTGACGCTCCTCAGGGGTCTCTCTGATGCTCCCGTATGAACAAATCCGGACGCTTATCGAGTCATTCGTCACCCTGGTGATGAAGACGAGAGAGCTCGATGGGCGTCGGGAGCGAAACAATGGGGAGGGCCAGTAGAAATCGCATTGGGGCCTGCACCCGCGGTCCTGCGTCCCGGGCGGACTTGGCTAGTTGGTTTTCCCAACGGGAATATGGCCGCGGATGGGAGTCCCGGGCGAATGGATGACGGAAGAGTCGTACGTGACCTTATATTGGTTCGAGAGAGGGGGTTTTTAGTTTCAACAGGCATGCCCAGACCCATCCTAGCAGAGTTTTGTACAACGTCTTTAAAAGATTTCGCCATTTTTCCTACTCATTAAAACAAAAATATTTTTAAAAAAGCTATCCTTAGTGAAAAAATACCAGAATAATGCCAGAAAAGTGGCTAAACAACTTATCACCACTACCAAGGGTGAACTACCCCTAATTAACCAGTTACATATTTCTTCCAACAAAAAATTCAAAAGACGCGTAATGCTTGAATAAAAGCAATATTAATTATTTCAAAAATTGCCATTTATCTACAACAGGTTCAAATAGTTTTCTAGAATTAGGTATATTTTGGAAACGATCAATACGGATAAATATTTTTTTATATATATTTGTATATATACGTATTGTTGGGCACATTTTGAGGTGCATATTGATCAGAAAAATGGTAGTCATGAAAAAAGTGTTTTAAGCACAATGCTTTACCACGCCACGAGCATCTATATATATATAATTTTGTATCTGCATAGTCGCTTTCGTACCACGCGTAATGAAACATATTTTTATACTTCGAAGAAGACAATAGGTTATGTATAAGGGATTGCAATTTAATAACATTATTTCGTAGATGAAGATTTACGTCGCAATTGTGAAACAGTGCGTCATAAGAAAAACGTCTAATATAATTTTTCCATATCCTGAATCCATACACATTTAAAGTTTGAATTCGTTCAGTGGATCCGTTCAGTATAATTTTTAATGTGATATATTTACCCAGTGGCTTTGCATCCTGCACATCTTTTTTACAATGTCCGCTCCACGAATTTAATAAAAGCACACTTTCTTTATTAATTTTCGGAAAAAGGCCTAAAAAGCCCTAAAGGATATATTTTTCCTAAAACAATTATAAATCGAGAAATGTAGACATATACAATACAAGGCGTGAGTTTTCCAGATTTTGATGGTGTCACATGAACATTTATCGGCATAAATAATGCTTTTTCTACTATTGGTTCAAATTTTCCATTTGTTTTTTGTAACACTGTAAAGAGAGCTGATAACAATTCCCCATCAGCAGTTATAGTGAGCTATATTGTGTTACTATGTGTAGTTGATGGTACTGACTGTATAACACATTCTACTTTTTCTGTACGTTCGCTTGCCAAAATACGTCCAGAGTGGATTTCCAACTGAAATTCACTCTGATCGGAAATGTACAGATTTTCTGATCCATACCTCGCAACCAAGTGGTTTATATCATTAAGGAATTCTGTAGCTTTTATTTTTAAAACTTCATTATCTTCTATAGTCTGACCCGTAATAAACTTGGTTACTTTTCTTAAAACAATATGATGAGCTTTTTTAAAATTATATATCTACTTTTGAGACGCTTTAAATACCATGCTATTATCACCCAGCTCTTTATATGCTTTTAAAGCCCATTGCCGGAGGTATCTATCATGCAAAATATATCCAGCCTCAATGGCACTCCTCAATTTTTGTATTACATACTCGGAAATTTCTAACAACTTTTCTTTTTTATTTCCCGTTTTTATTACAAATTTCCACCGCTCTTCTTTTATATTCCAGATCAACGTCTTTGTCACGTTAAAAAATTCCGAAATATGATTCTACAGACAAGTCCAGATTTTTATCATCCTCATCAACTGCTGCTATTTCACAGTCCTTAAACGGCTCCGAAAAATCCAAAGACACTTCTTCCCATACTTCTATTTCAGAGAACTGAAATATACTATTTTGTAGCATTTTTTGAATTGATTCTTTTAATTGAATTTACTCCCTAGTTACGGGAGTTTCCATCAAGTACATCATTTAAAATATTGACAGCAACATATTTATCACATTCATAGGATTAAATATCATCTTTGATGGCGAAATTCCAAAAATTCTTAACAAATAAAAAATTCAGCGGACACGTTTAATTATTACTACTGTGCCACTATAAAGGAGCGACTGAAAAACTGGTGAATAAATATCAGAAAAACAAAGTATTTTATCACAGTCAAGTCAATTGATGTATATGCTATTGTCGGACATAGTAAACAATGTTATAAAACTCGTAGCGCGTGAATTCTGACACTGATTGTAAAAAAAAGAAGACACCTCGGGCATAATATGTAATAATTTCTTAAGCATTGAATCATTTTTATTCTCACAATCAATAAATGTTTTCTTTCTACGCCTTTGTCTAAGCAAAATTGCAAATAATCGATTAGAGTTTTAATTCAATTAGGCTTTAACTATCAATTAGCTTATAATCGTTAATTAAACAAATTTTCATTGAGAATTTAAATTTAATTTTTAATTAAATTTTATTTAATTGACAATTAAAATTTAATTTTTAACTTAAATTTTATTCAATTGACGATTAAAATTTAATTTTTAATTAAATTACATTGTATGGAATTCTTTGAACGTAAAGTGTAGAAATCAAAATTAAGTTATAGACAGGAATGAATATTGCTTGTAACAGAAAAAATTCTTAACACCTCTGATATACAACTGTATCATGCCAGGAATGCAGACTTTAAAATTACAGAACATCGGCAGAATTCTAAGCGTTTGTTTCGAGAAAAATGGATCCACAATCAGACCTTTTTTGCATTTTCCGACTGAGTTTTACTGTATTTACTTACTTACTGATAAGAAACCCTATGAATAACAACATTTACCAATAACGTAGTCGTGAATATTAAACTATTATTTGAATAAGAGAAAATATTCCCATCTCATATGTTTTTTCATAGAGGACCTTATTTTTCCAACTCAGCTTTATGCATGAGTTTTGTAATTTTGCAACTCAGAAAGTTATGTAAATTTATCAGAAGCTTGCATAATGATAATGAGTGGAACTTAACTTTATCGCAGTCTGACCCACATCATCGTAGGCGACTTTAAAAGGAATTATGCGAGACAATGTAGCGAGGGTGTGGATGCACAAAATGAAATTATTTCGTTACCACCGAGACTCGACTTCGGCTAGGCCATTCCCAAGTGACTTCGTCACCGACATGCTGGCACTCTCGTTGACGGAACTGGGCTAAATTCAGGCAAGTACAGCGTGTTTTTGCTTGAAAGAAAGAAAATTGTCTCAACTTGTTGACGGGGTCTATGACTTTTAAAACAGTTCACGTAAATGACATTCTTTTGACTTCAAATTTTTATTATGAAGAAAATTTCTTAGCTTTTTGTCCAATTTGGTACT
Source organism: Diplolepis rosae (assembly GCA_030998225.1). Taxonomy (NCBI): domain Eukaryota; kingdom Metazoa; phylum Arthropoda; class Insecta; order Hymenoptera; family Diplolepididae; genus Diplolepis; species Diplolepis rosae. Next base: position 1,007,775 of record JAPYXD010000082.1, read on the forward strand.
AGTATGAAAACGCAATTCCATTTCGAGGCATTGTGTTAGAATATGTCAAATCTCTGTAACTTTAAATTTCAATTTTACGCCTGCTGTATTTATTGAAAAATTAATAATAATAATTAATTATGATTGGTAATACTATATATATAACACTATATGTTATACCTATATTTTACTTTATTCACTTCATAAAGTAGGGTTATTAGGAAACTTTAATAAAGTTTGCGAAACTCTATTTTAAAATTGAAAGCTCATGATCACAGCCATTTACTATTTTCTTTAGGAAAACATGTTGAAGTTTTTGTATTGTTACCTGAAAAAGATTCCAGTTTCTTAATCGACTATAGTAAACTGGAAAAACCACGTACGATCAGAATTCCTATAGTCCTTCGCAAAAAGTCCTATAGTCGAAGTAAGGAAGAAAAAACGAAATTAATGAATTGTTATAATTTTACTCAACTCTGTCGATTAAACTTGGGACATAAGGACATTTGAACATCTATTAAATCCTAGTCGGGTAAAATCAATTTGATATATACCTAATTCACCCAAAGTGAATAACAATAAGCGTTACATAGGGAATAGTAAGGAGTTGAGTAAAACGTTATTGACGACAGGGCACCAACATGCGTCAGTGGGTTAACATGAAATGTATAAGTATATCACCGACGCTTGAGGTGCTTCAAACCGTAGTTGGGTAAAATGAGCATCGGGCGTATTATTTCAACTGGCAATGGTATGGTTCTCTTAAATAAAAAAAATTCTTACCTCGAGCCTACCAATAGTCATCCGGTATATACATAAACAACATACAAATACATTCACACCATCCAGACGTAGCCAATCACATTTCAAATCACAAATACACTTAAACATATAACCTTACATATATAAACCTAACAACTACACACTTATATATAGTACGATACGCTTTCGTCGAATCACGCACACGCTCGCTTGCAATGCTGAGATATAAAATTTGGAACTTTCTTATATAGTGACTGCCTGAGTAATTCAGATCTTGTGAGAGTAAGTGTAGATTAAAAAATTGCATTATTATTAAGAAGTATCTTGTATAAAAACATTTAAAAGAAGGTTCTTTTATTTTCTGTGTTTTATATTCTCAAAATATGGATTTTACATTTGCGAATACTAAATTATTATTCTGCCTGAGTAATTTATGTGATATTTCATATTTTATGTAATACACTTATCGACTTTTTTTTGTTTAAATTTTCATAATATCAATTTAATTTTAAGAATTTAAGTTTTTGAAATTAAAAATTTTTTATGTGTACCCAAGGCGCAGATTACTTTCATTCGTTCCTGCGTGAATAGATGTAGCTGTTGGAATAAATTTTGCGATTCACGGTTTACTCAACTCTCGATTGAAGCGTAGAGTAGAATGAACGGAAAGCTCTACTATTTTTGTGATTTAATAAAAGATTGGTCTTTTATAGTTATACTAGGAGTAATAATATATATATTTAAAAATTTTTAATGCACGCTTTCATACTTCACCCTACACTTCTGAATTTTACTCAACTTTTATTCATTTTTGAACATTTAATATATCACAAATAAATACAATGATACTAAATAACTTCTAACTTGTCCTTATGTCCCAAATTTGATCGGAAGTTGAGTAAAATTACTTCAACTATTTTTCTCCGTGCACTTTTACACTTATACTAGTATAATAATTTATATATTACACAACTCACAAACGTTATTTACACTCACAACTTAAATAAATATTAATTCGCTCGCTTTATTTCCTTAAAATTCTAAACGATGCCAAATTCGAACCCTAACTATTTACCTAATGTATCTAGAACTACTCTGACCTAACCACTCGGCTAACCCGACGCTTCGGATTTCATATCAAAACGATGGATACGTTCTATAATCGCCAGGGTCGAGTTAAGGTTGAATGCAAGTCCCATCCCTGTACAAATAGTAGAGACGCATAGGGCGCCGTCGAGCTATGTTGTTTTAAAAAAATTTCATGGGTCCGCATGGTGAAAATTTTAGTACACGACTGTCTTAGAATTCGTAGTATGCGTGTATACGTATAGTCATCGATACTATACCAGCGGCAGACTCGTAGATCGTGCAACGTTGCAAATTAAACCTAACCATCACTGAGCAACTGTGATATGCATTTGAATAGCTTGATATCAACGATTATTGTTAGAAGTTAAAAAATAAACATTCATCCTTTGACATCTAGTGGTGATGGAATAAGAAATTAAGATGTGACAAAAAATAATTTAGAAACTTTTAGGTAATTTACCATCTAAGATTGTCGATTCACGAAAGTATTTGCAATGAAACCTAATAGATGTCACCTTAAGTCCTAATTTCATTTAATTAATACAACGGCTAAACTAAAGTGAAATATACCGAAAATTGTTTGAAAATGCTGTAAGCGGTGTTGGCTTGGTGTGTTTATCACAGTAAGTTCCCGGAAAGGCATGTATATTCGGAGGTTCAATTCCTCCTGGCACATGCAAAATGCACGCTTTCAAATTTTTTTCGGCCTATACATATTACCATCTAAATATTAGCCATTTTACATATTTCACGAATTTAAATTTTTCGATTTGATAACATTTCTAATAAATAACATTCATGGTTTTGTACAGCCGACTTGATTTCGCGTACGGTTCCAAGCTGGTTATGTGTATGCATCTGTGTGTCGAGTACCTACAGTAGCGAGCTGGAAAAAGGAAACAGTGTTGCCGGATCGCAATACTGTTACGTTTATCCGTTTGTAAGTGACTGAAATATCAATGATTTTTATTAGATTATCTATAAAACTACACAGTGGAGAGTTTTGATGTTTTTTCCAAAATTTGTATTTTCAAGCAGCACAAATACCAAACTTTTTCAAATTTCTCTACCAGAGCGTTTAATTACTACAAATTATAATGTGGAGAGTTACTTGTTAAAGTAGTCGACTATGACATTAATTATCTCAGCATCGGTCCGGTTAAAAATTTTGTAATTAATTTAGCCGTATTCAGCATATAAATAATCATTCTATTTAAATATAAGCTCCTTTTTAAAGATATTCTACCAGAGATCGATTTTTTTACATACAGCCATAAAATATATGTGCCCCATTTCACCACTAATTTTTTGTTTAAGAAAACTTTACAGACAATTGATATAACTTTTAATTGTACCTATGAAATACTTAAGATTTTACGGTTTTTAAATCCCGACTTTACAATGAAGTTTCACAATTTTACTTTTACCATGATAACAATTATAAAAAGAAATATGTGACGTGGAATGAGGAAAGGGACCTATAGTTCGAAACGAGAATCTTGGGGAAAACGAGATCGAAGGTTTTGCTCGTTCGAGCGAGTGGAGAAGGATCATTGCTAACGCTTTCTCTCTCTCCACTCTCCTCTTCAGTCATACTTCTCCTGGGTAGTCGGTCCTTCCAGCGACTCCCCTTGGAAGGGTTTAAGGGAAATCACGTACAGGCAAGGATTTTGTTGTATTTTATAAAAAACCTGCATATCTCGGCTATTATTGATTGTGGCGACTCGTGACGTAGCTCATTCGATAGGGTATTTTCATGACAATTTTTTTCATGTGAAGAAATTAAATTTGATTTTTTGAACCATAGGTCCCTTTTCTCATTCTAACTGACATACTACTGCAGGGAAAAACTAAGGTGAATTTTGTTATAAAGTGAAGAATCTTTATTTAGTTATCCAAATCAATTTCATCCCCTTCAAAGTAATCCCCTCCCGGTATAATGCACTTATGCCAACGTTTTTTCCAATCGTCTAAACACTTGTTAAATTCGATTTCCAGAATTGCATTCAAAGCCTTCTTCGATTCGGCTTGTATCTCTTCAATCGTGTCAAAACGGTGTCCTTGGAGTGGTCTTTTGAGTTTGGGGAATGGCCAGAAGTCACACGGAGCCAAATCAGGCGAATATGGTGGTTGTGGAACGATATGCGATGAGTTTTTGGCGAAATGGTCACGAAGAACGAGTGCAGTGTGAGACGGCGCATTATCGTGATGCAAAAACCACGAGTTGTCTGGCTAAAATATCTTTTGAAACGGTGTTGAGTGATCCTTTTGAAATGCCAATAGTGTCAGCAAGGTCTGTCATTGTCAATCGACGATTTTTGTGCACTAATTCTTTGGTTTGATTGACGTGTTGCTCGTCAGTTGATGTTGATGGTCGTCCGGGGCGTTCTAAGTCATCAACACGTTCTTTGCCTTCTTTGAAGTCTTTGTACCACTTATAAACATTTTTTTGCTACATTCTGAACGTTTCCGAAACTGAAATTTCATCCCGCAAACAAAATTTAATGGCACTTCTTTGCTCAACAAATTCAGACATTGTATAAATCGAAAAAATCACTTTTAGTCGTTTAGAAAACACAAGCGTAACTATGTAACAAATGATAACATTGACATGAAATTTGGCACAGATGTCAGTAACAGTAGGTCCAACATAAAAATAAAAGTGTTTGCCCTAATCGGTCAGCCCGCGACGTTTAAATTAAGAATTCACCGTAGTTTTTGCCCACAGCAGTATAAGGAAATACCGAAAAACAATGAAAATAAATCTCTCGATGAGCGTTGGCCACCCAACTTCAGGCATCTCCGATTTTCGTCGACTATATTGCTAGAATAAATTACTATAGTCATGACGATTTGAAAATTAATGAAGCCGTAGGATTCACTATAAAACATCGAACTTGTAATATCGAAAAGTCAAACTCAAACCTTTTCATGATAAAACCAGAACCTTAAAACAATTTCCGCGTGACTTTTGATAAGGAAATATCTGAATAACAAAAAACAAAAATACTCTTATCTCTGGCTTGCGTCTGTCCTTATTCACACAGAGAAAAATGGAGTGTCAAACTTTGAGTGTCAAAATTTAGGTATGTCAGTTTTATATTGCAGATAGTACCACGCACTATCTATCATTTTATCTTAATAGTCAGGGGGACCATAATTTTATAGTCTGTTTGAATATCGACAGAATGTCAGGTTTACATTCTGAAATAGTTAACCTGTCAACACTTACACTCCGAGATAATCGAGCTAACGCTCCTCAGATACTCAGGTTTACATTCCAGGATTTTCGTACACTCTGGGAAAGTCAAGCTGAACATCTAGTTTTTACACTTCACAGATAGTACTTTACACCATGTAGAATGTTATCCTATAGTTAAAACTCCAATATAATCAGTTTGACACTCCAGATGTTGAAGTTGACAGTTCATTTTTTTCCGTGCACTGAGACAGCTAAAAGCGGACGCTAACTCAGAAAATGCTGTAACGTTTTCAATTGCTGCTTGCATAACCGATATGATGTATCAGTTATTATTACGTCTTAGGCACAGTACCGTTTAAGGGTGCTGATCACTCTGTCTTTACAGAAAAATATTGTACATAAAATTCAGCTGAGCTGCGACCCCAAAGTAAAAATCATGTAAAACTTACGCTTACTAGTAAATTTAATGTGTAGGAAGCGTTAGAGGGTGGGAGTGTTACATCCGGCATCTATTAGATATAGTTTAACAATTGAAGAGGTGAATGTCGATAGGGGCTTCAGGTATGGAAAATGAGTTCTTAATATTAAACTCCTTTAAAGATATGGGCCTTCAAGTAAAGGGGAGGGGCTTTATCCAGCGGGCACTGACGGTCTATATTAGGGGCTATATCCAGATTTTCATGAAATTGAACAATTCAGTCAAGATTTTTATAATTTGTCGATTGTTTGTGAATAGAGTATGATTATTAATAAATTTATGTTCGGTTTTTAGTTATTTTTTATTTTCGAATGAATTAATTTTATTGCTAAATACCAAAACATAAACCGAAAAACTCAGTTAAAAAGCAAACAGATGCGGATAAAATAAGACGCTTTTTTTCTCCCTTCACGGCGTCATTGATAACTTCTGCAATATAATGGATATGAATATAATAAATACGTCTTTACAATCTTAGAGGTTCGGACTTTATGACCCACGTTGCATTTTATTTTTAAAACACCAAAATTGTTTATAATATTAATATTTTACTCACTGTGAAGTATTCTATTTGATACTTCAAAACACACAATTTGCCACAATTACATAAATTTCGACATATTGCGCCATTGTAAGATTTGGTCACGTCCTAATTATTATAGAAATCAGACAGGTGGCGCTAGTGTCAACGCGCTTTGGAAAAACCCGAGCGATGTTCGAAAAAGTAAGGTTTATCAATGCCAGGTATAAGCCACGGAAATTTCACCATCCGGTAGAAACAAGGAAAGCCTATTTGTAATTCAGAATACTAAAAACTTTCTCCTCATAAAAACTGCATAGTTGAGATAAAGCGCTACGAGCACTGTAAAGTGCAGCTTCCTAAACATTCTTTTTCGATGACTCAAGAGTGATTTCAAATATTACTCTTCATTCATTTACTTCTAAATAAAGGAGGAATTTTAAAAACTAAAATATCACATTTTCAACCAATCAACTTCTAACCATCGTTAAATCTCTGTGGCTTATACCCAGTTCATTCTTTTACTATTAAAAGTTTAATCAATTGTTAAACTATGTCTAATACATGCAGAATGTAAAAATATATATGAATTGTGGAATTTTACTCTCATAAGTGATTTATAATGTTAACTCATGTACATAAAAATGAAATCTTTTATTTTTTGCGTTCATAAATAGATATAGCTAAATATGTTTTAAAAAAATAGATATAGAAAATAGATATAGCTAAATATATTTGAGTACCAGGAGTAGACTGATTGAATCCGTGGAACGAATCTCGCAATAACAAATCCCGCTTACTACTGTGAACACATTCACTTTTGCAAAAAGCGAATTCACTATCGTGGATGTGCAATCTTATTTATCTTATTTATCTTATTTACACTGAAAGAAATTTATCGTGAATACAGACAATTTTCTGGTTATATTAGCAAAAGAGTTTGGCTGTCTCAGATACAGCTAAACTGTATGGGTGTTTCATAAAAACAGTTATAGTTGAAGGGATACTACTGCACGAGTAATATATTTTCAATACACACATTCAAACTGATATGGCTGCAACAGATGAAACATGGTTATGGTTCCTTTAGCCAAACTCTGTTTTGGAAAATCAGCTCAACTTCAAACAGACGCTTGTCTGCTAGTGATGCGTAGTACTTTCAGAGGTTAGGGATGAGTAAACTATTATATCTGTGGTTGATTATAAATCTAAACAAAAAAAAATTAAATCGATACCAGCAATACGTGTTTTGTTTGCATATTCACATACGATCACTCTGCAAACGCTTGAACACACACCAATATACATCCTTGAAACAAACCATTTTGTTTTGCTAAATCAGCATAACAGTCGATGGATAATACAATCAGAAGGACATTTATGAAAGTTTCCTGAGCTGATAGCTAATTTAAAGACATGTTGCTAGCTCAACTAGTATTTGTTACTTTCTTATTCATACTTCTTAACACACAAAATAATATAACTGAAGTAAGAAGATTTTCTTTCTAATTTGCATAGAAATTCTCTAAGAAACTCGGTTAGGTAGAAACACAATACAATTTCTTTCAGTGTAGGATGACATAAGGTATAAAACGCCACATTCGCCTATCCTCTCAAAGTATACAAGGAACGTAGCGATATAAAACTGTTGTTCTCATGAGAAAAATGCAACTAACCCAAGAATAAATATGCCCGCGTAATTTTTTAGTGGTGGCCCAACATAGATTTCGTCAGAGCCATCTGGCGTAAGCTCAAAACCCTAAAAGAAGATAATAGATGACTGTTCAGATCATGCTCAGATCATATTCAGATCATGTTCAGATAATTCAGGAAATAATGAAATCGGAATAAACTTTGAAGTTAAATAAAATTATGTAAGTAATTATTATCGAGTAATTATTCGAATCATATTGATAATCTTGCTTTTTGTGATTGCAGTTTCCTGATGAGTGCATCCTCACATACATGGAGTTTTAATTGTGTATCGCAGAGTACTGTCAGGCTAAAAACAAATAGAGATGATCACCCAAGCGTCCCAAAATTACAAATATATACATTGAAATAATAATACTCCACGTATGTAAGGATGCACTTATCTGAAAACTGCAATCACAAAAAGCAAGTTTATCAATGCGATTCGAATACTTACTGAATAATAATTACTTAAATAGTTTTATTAAACCTCCAAATTTATTCCTATCCGTTAGCATCTTAGCGCATTTTAGTGACCATTAGTGATGCAACTACGGTGCGGTGGTCAGCGGGGTGAGGTTTAAGAAATTATACTTGAGCGCCATCTGGCGTAAGCTCAAAACAGGATCAAAGTATAGTGGCCGCTATCGCCTATGCTCGCGAACACGGTCTGTACCTGAAGCGCTTCAAGAAAAGAGACGATGAGTCGTGTCGCTACTGCGGTTCCCTTGTGGAAAATGCAGAGCACACACTCTTTGTCTGTGCCAGGTGGGGCACGGAAAGGGAGGCTGTCGGTCGGGCAGTGGGCATACAACTCACTCCTGACACGATGGTCTCTATCATGCTTCAGTCTGAACAGATATGGATGCTTATCGAGTCATTTGTCACCCTGGTGATGAAGACGAGGGAGCTCGATGGGCATGCAGAGCGCGGCAACAACGGGGGCCAGTAGAAATCGCAACGGGGCCTACACCTGCGGTCTTGCGTCTTGGGCGGACTTGGCTGTCCGCGTCGACCGTGGGAGGAATCTTCCTATTCCTCCGCTTGTTGGCGCGGCTAGCCGGCCTGCCTATCGGGCGTGTGCCGGGTGAACGGGTGAACAGACGACGGAAGAGTCGTACGCGACTTTAAGCTGGAACCAACTGCCCGCGAAGTTTAAAGCCGCAAGGCGGTTCCGCGGGCGGTGTATTGGTTTGTGAGAGGGGGTTTTCTGGTTTTAACAGGTATGCCTAGACCCGTTCTAGGAGAGTCCTGTACAACGTCTATAAAAGATTTCGCCATCTTTCTTCTTCACCAAAAAAAAAAAAAAAATCAAAAGCAATTAAAAACGTACAAAATACAATTACAGTTTATTTTAGTACTCTCTAAATCCAAAATAGTGGAATAGCCACTATTTTATCTAGTGCGTAATGCACCACTTATTTAATAGTGGATTCTACTTACTTATAAAATAGTGATTTTAAACATTCATCGTACTTTGATGATTATCCACTAGTTTATATACAATATTTTATTTAAACGTTTCACATAATCCAGTCATATAGATTCTGTCAGTTTAGTAAATTCTTCATTCATCATTTTTTCTTAATTCACTTATAACTACTTCTTTCTTCTTCACTTAAGTTTATTAAATTAAATTGTTTTCATGATAATTTAAACAGCAAAAGTCTTGATAAGTGTATTACATAAAATTCAAAAAATCTACACAGGATCTTGATTTCACATAAATTTCTTAGGCACAATAATAATTCTGAATTCGCAATTTTAAAATCCATATTTTGAAAATATACAAAACAGAAAATAAAAAAATCTTCTTTTAAATATTTTTAAACAAGATACTTTTTGATAATAATACAATTTTTTAATATACATTTGAAAATTTAGTTTCATTAAACTTTATACGTAGTTATAATCAAAATGTATACTAAATATAATTTAATAATTATATCTCTTAATTTTAAATTTCTTAAATTTAAAATAACTTTCCAAATAATTAACATTTTTTAATGTTCTCGGACTAATTTTAAAGCTGAATTTCTACAAAATCGAACAAAATTCTTGGAATGGATGTGTAATTTTTCGTTACATACTGCTCAAAGTTAAAGTTCAAATAAAAAAGTTTCAAAAATTCCAATATTGCTTTTGCTGAGAAAAATATTTTTATGTGATATATAAAATATATAAACATGAATTAAACAGAACCACTTCATTCCAGAATTATTTTAAATATAATATTGATGGATTTAACATTACTAAGAGTACAAATTTCATCACTCACAGAATTGAAATTAAGATAATTTAAGCAATCATCGAAAAACAGGTGGTCCCACAATTCTCACCGGTAGTGTATATATATATCAATAATCATAGTTATAACAATTGATTAATTATTTTAATTTTTTAAAATATTTTATGAAAAATTTATGAAAAAAGTTGATTTATTTTTACTTGAGTGAGGCTTAAGAACTCTAGTCACAACACTGGTCCACAAGCTCTGAAGAACCCTTGCAGTCACTATATAAGAAATTTCCAAATTTTATGTCTGAGGATTGTAAGCGAGCGTGTGCGTGATTCGACGCCAGCGTATCGTACTATATATAAGTGTTGTCATTAAGTTTACACATTTAAGGTTATATGTTGTTTACGTATGTGCCGGATGACTAGTGGCAGGCTTGAGGTAAGAATTTTTTTTTATTCAAGAGAACCATACCATTGCCAGTTGAAATAATACGCCCGATGCTCATTTTACTCAACTACGGTTTGAAGTTCCTCAAGCGTCGGTGATATACTTACACATTTCATGTTAAACCACTGACGCATGTTGATGCCCTGTCATCGATAACGATTTACTCAACTCCTTACTATTTCCTATGTAATACTTATATTGTTATTCACTTTGAGTGAATTAGGTATTTATCAAATTTATTTTACCCGACTAGGATTTAATAAATGTTCAAATGTCCTTATGTCCCAAGTTTAATTGACGGAGTTAAGTAAAATTACTTCAACTCTTTTTCTACGTGTATGAATCTCTAACAGAACTCACATTCATATTATCGGTTACAGTAAATATTGTGCAAAATATCTCAGGTATGAACAACCATAAGGTTGTCCGAATCAAGATCTGTAACTAATCGATTTCTCAAACAGAATCATCTTACATACATTGTTTTTACTCTTCATTAAGGAGTTAGGAAGTATCCCAATCACGAAAGGCACTCGTAAAATGTCTTAAGGTTATAGTGTTATGAAAAAATTATAGAATTCTGAGTTTGACTTTTTCGACGTCATAAGTTCGATATTGAAATGTGAATTTTACGGCATCATTGATTTTTTTAGTTTTTCGACTGTAGAAAAAAACGCTGACGTGGAGAAGGTAAACTCAGTGGTAGGGTGTACTTTGGACCGTATATCGATTCTCCAAAGCATCAATTCTCCCAGGCGCAGTGAACTTCACGCTGGAAATCCTAAGAATTTTTAGGCGCCTTTCTTGTGAATTATAATGCACGCCTGAAAATTCTTAGAATTTCCAGCGTGAAGTTCACTGCGCCTGGGAGAATTAATGCTTTGGAGAATGGATATACGGTCAAAAGTACACCCTACCTTCAGTAGGGATGGGCGAATCGATTCCGATTCCTTCGAAGAATCGATTCTCCGTATCACAAAATCGATTCTTTGGAAATGAAGAGCTGAAACTTAAACTCGAAGATGCCCGTGCAGAAAATTTCATAGCGCTGGCCAGCGTTAGACCAGACTGTCTGGTTTCCAGTCCTGGCGCTAACTGTAAGGCCTGGTCTGGGGCTGGCCAGAACTGTAACGCTTTTGTACGATCAGCCATTGGTCAGCGGCTGGCCAGCCACAAGCCATAGGCTGCTCAGCCACAAGCCAGCAGCCAGTCGGACACAAGATTAAACAATAGACTGCCATTAAACTTTTCCACGCGGGTGGCTCAGTCCTTTTCTATCGTATAACGACATCATTTTCATTGTGCGTCCCTTCTGCAGAGTCAGTGACCTCAACGGCTTTTGTTCTTCACATTTTATTTTTATTTCCATGTTTAACTGATTACTGATCTCTTTTATAACAATTAGTTGTGTGATGCAATGGGTCCACCAAGTGAAGTGTTGGTGTATTTAAAAAAAATGCAGGATGGGAAAAAAGTGCGGTGTTCCCAATTGGTAAATATTGGATCCAGTACTATTTTCGCGAGAAAGTATTGGATTTCTAATGCTTATTCGCAAAAAAAGTAGTAGATACAATATTTTCCAATACTTCTTTTTAATAAGGGATTTCGAATATTTCGGTAATTTGTCACCTTTTTCATCTTTTGTCCAGTTAAAAAAGTAAAATTGTATTGCAAATTAAAATTTAAAATCCCTTAGAATCAATTCGTACTTGATGACTATTCTACTGCCGCATTTGAATATTGAGCGCTTTGTCACTGAAACTTATAGTATTAATTTACTGGAAATACTGCAAATATTTACTAGACATCTTTTGAAATATCTGGAATTTTTTCAAATCTCTTGAAATTTCTTCTCGTCGTCTTTTAAATACTTTAGAATCGTTCGAAACCCTTAAAATTACTTGAAATCTCTTAAAACTTCGAAACCCTATGTAAATTTTGCAAATGATTATTGAAATGTTCTAAATTTCTGTTTAGATTCCTAATAATTAAAATTTTTTTAAATCCTTCAAAATATTTTTAAAACTCACAAACTTTCTTGAAACATTTTGAAATTCCTTGAAGTTTGGTGGAATTTCTTAATATCCTTCGAACTTCCATGAAATTCTTTAAAACTCCATAAAGTCTGCTGAATTTGAAAAAATATATTTTTTTGAACCTTTAAATGCCTTGAAATTTTGTGCAATTTTTGCAAAATCACTTCTAAAATCTTTGAAAATTCCTTGAAGCTCCCATTAAGTAATTAAAATCCTCTAAATGTACATTTTTGTAAACCGTAGTTCCTCTAAAATAACTTGAAATTTGCAGCAATACTTTAAAGTTATATTAAGCCTTTTAAAACGTCATAGAATCTCTTGAAACCTCTTTGAATCTGTCAAAATGATTCTGAATATTTTGAAAGGTAGAAAAATCCGTAAAATTTCATTAATTCCTTATTATCTTTCTATTTTAAAACTTGCCCGCTTTGAAAAGATATTTTGTATGCTCTCTTTTTTTCGCTGTAAAGAAATTTAAAAACTAAATGTCGCTTTGAAAGAAAATTAAAATTAAAAAAACAATTGTACTATTATTGCAACTGATACAATATTCATTTCCTTCGAAAAAAAGGGTTTAGTTAGTTTATCTCAAGTTTTGTTTTATCGTCTCTTTTTTGTCGCCTACACGGAAAAAAATTTGGGGCAGATTCTGCCCCAAACGGTGGAGCTGTTGCGTTTAGCGGAGGAGAGTTGTGCGACTATGCATTTGGGTATGCTGCGTTTCCTCTGTGGGTGAGCAGCTGTCCCTGTTTGGGCGAGCAGTTGACTTAGGTCGAAGGAACACAGCGCTCCTTTCGGTAGGGAGTGTAGTTGCACCGCATCGGCAGGCAAATGCAAAAGCAGGCGAAAGTACAAATTTTAAGTTTTTTATGATTTACATGAAAGTGCCCATTGAAATGATGTTTCCTGTATATATATATATAAATACTTTTTGGTGCATTACGATCTGTTTACAAATAACCTAACTTCAATGTTGAGATTTCAAATAATTTCACATCATTTTAAGAAATTGAACAAATTCTTAAAAAGATATAATAATTAACGACGATTTCAGAAATATCAAAACAATCGAATTGTCCATTGAAATGTATAGTCAAATATCAGTTTATATGACTCGCTGCAGCATTCCCTCCTGTGGGGCAGCAGCTCTCCCGCAATTGTGGGAGAGCAGTTAGTCCACAAAAAAGTAAACCTGCTAACTTATGAAGAGCGTTACAGTTGCCCTCCAGTGCAGTGGCGCAAGAGCACTAGAAGTAGTGCAGCATTTCTACCAAATTTTTTTCCGTGTATTTTTAAAAAATAATTCATCTTTTCACAAATTTGGGCTAGAAACAAATGTCGCGGGGAGATTGGAATTGATTATTCCTGTCGATTCTTCGATTCTCGGAATTAAGAAGTTTTATCGGAATTTTTTGTGGGCCTGTGTTGTTATTGTAAATAACACGAAGCCCATAGGTTTGGTAAGTGACAATAATTCCATATAAATAAAAATAATTAGGATTTACCACTCTAATTTAATCAGCGATATAATCTCCCCTTTTCATGAATTTTATCAACCTATCCTCGCCTTCGCTCGGGACGTAACATATAATTCAACGACTTGAATTTTTAAATGTAAAGGTGTTATTATCATCTCTGGCGAATACAGGTTTTTGATAGTACTCGTAAATCTCTACAAATTATCTTCATAACATTCTTTGATTAAACCAAAATTAGAAATGTTACAGCATGTTAAAACTTGAAAAAAGTCAATATCAAAATTCCACTTTCCAGTTAAATTATACGAGATATAAAAAAAAGTTAACATACAAAATTATTTTCTACATTAAGATCTACAAATTCGAATTGCAACAGTTTTTCATAAGATGTATATTTTACTTTTTAATTTTTAAAAAATACTATTGAAAATCCAAAATTCAATTTTTTTAACAATAATATGTTAAATACGAAAAAACGTAAGAATGCAAAGTTGTTCGTTTTAAAGAGATCTACAATTTTTGTCTCACACAGTTTCTGATAAAACATATATTTTTCGTCTTAATTTCAAAAATATGATTAAAATTCAAAAATCAATTTTTTAGAAAAAATATGTGAGATACAATAACGTTTAGATGGAAAATTATTTGCCTAAATGAGGTCTACAAATTCTCATCAATATATATTATATTTATGTATATATATATCCAGGCCGATAGAGCTTTAAGTGAATTGAATTTCCTGTTTCACTTAAACTCAAAAACAAATTTTTTTTGTTACCGTTTGGATTTATCAGAAGAAAACAGATGAAACAACGTAATAAGATTTCATGAGACAAGCATTAATGATTTTTATAACATTTGATAAAATCACAATTTATGCACCATAAAAGTAACTGATGCAAAGAGATAAAGTGCGTCTTCAGTTTTTCATTGTCAATAAAAGAAATACTTGAATAAACAACATTCTACATAAATACTCCTTATCAGGGCTTCTTGAAATTTCTGTTTGGGTAAGCATACTTTTCATAAAGCAGACTGAAAGCGTTCCTTACGTCAGCATCATGTAAACAGAATTGTCAGTATACGGAATGACCAAGTATAAAGTTTACTTCATGCTGAGCATGAAATAAATCAAATAAAGGTGAATACTCTGAAACGTGGATTTTAGAGACATTGGTTTTAGAGACTCGGCTGCTAATGTAGTAGGAAACGGAGTAGCGAGGGATTCGTCTGAAGGCCAACAGAGTCAGCTGCATGATTCAGTGGCGTATGTACAGTCTGTTCCACAAGAAAAGGTACGCGTTTTCTCAGGAAGTTTCAAAGATTTTTATTCCTTTCTTTTATGTACTGACTGCACGTTCGAAGGGCTACGCCACAACCACCGATTCGTTTCACTCTTGTCTGAAGTGTCAGATATTACACAACATTAAGCTATGAGTGCTATCTACGCTAAACGTTACGAAGCGGCTTTTTATGCAACCATGCACGTGGACCACATCTTTCATACTCACCTGCTGCCAAAGTGCTTAAAAAGTCTAAGCACTTCGTGCAAACGTGGGTACAGCGGTATAAGGACACAAAAACCGTCTATGACCTGTCAGGGAAAGAAGAGACGCGAGCAACTAAGCCAAAGCTAAGCTAGCGGAGAAGGGACTACAAGTTAGTATAAACACCATAAGACGCAGATTAGCTGGGACGAAAGTGTAGAACCGTCCCCACGAGGCAGAAACCCCTGCTCTCAGAGGTTCACATGGAAAAACGCTTGGCATGGTCTACGGAAAATGTTGATCGCGATTGGTCCAATGTACTTTTTTCGGACGAAGCGATTTCTGGGCATGGGTTCCTACAAAACGTGCCTGGTCAGCCGCTGGTGAGCGTTTCCTCCAGCGAACTGTTAAACACCCCATAAAAATCCATGTTTGGCAATGCTTCTCACAGCGCGGTTTTGGCTGTTTAGAACTTTTTACTGAGAACCTTAACACTCAAAAAATGCTTCAAATCTACGAAGATGGCCTTCTGAGATCTGCAGAGAAGATGTTTAGAGCCAACAATAAGGATTGGATACTTCAAGAGGACAACGACCCTAAACATCGCAGCCACCTCTGCACGTCCTGGAAAGCGGAAAATGGCATTACGACCTTGGACTGGCCTTCACATTCTCCTGATGCGAATCCAATAGAAAATGTGTGGATCGACGTGAAGAGGAAAATTGCAGGAAGGCGTGCATTCACCCTGAAGCAGCTCTCTTGACGAATTAAGGAGATATGGCGCTCTCTACCTACGGAATATGCCGAAAAACTAGTCGAGCATGCCCAGAAGGTGCCGGGCCATTATCCAGAATAACCGCGATTGGACAGTTTATTAGGTGAGTGCGCCCTAGTTCTTTATGCGCACTGTTGTAACAAAAACGAAAAATGAGGTTTTCTTCCAAACTTTCCGAGTAAACGCGTACCTTTTCTTGTGGAACAGACTGAGCAATCTGTTTATAATTTTATTTTTCAATAGCAACGAAAATCTAATATGCAGTTCCGCGAAAAAAAAGTTGGTCTTGTTAGATCTGGTCATATTCGGAGTAGATCTGGTCATATCTGGAGTAGATCTGGTCATATCTGGAGTAGATCTGGTCAGATGTCGACAAAATAAAGATCTGGTTAGATCTGGAAATTTGATCTGACCAGATCTAACAAGATCAACTGTTTTTCGCGGGGTATCACTTAAAAAAATACAAACTAACATTCTTCCTAATTATTTAACCTTTATTATTAACTGTTTGACGTTTACTGTTTCCTTTACGGACACGGCCAAATTTATGGTAGCAAAAGTATAAAACTTTCGAAAGTTTATAGCAAACTTCAGTACAAGCTGTGTTAAGTTCCAATTTTTCTTTTCTACAGTTGAATATTTTCGCCCACGTAAATCCTCAATATGACGTATTTTTGCGTTAATTAAAAAAATTATATTAAAAATTGAAAACGCGGTCTCTCCGACACACAAGACTTGATACGAACGTTTGGAATTTCCCATTTAACTGATTTGGCTTGATTTTTGTAATACCATGCTCGAACAGTCTCTAACATTAAGGATTCTGTGTAAAAACAAAACAAATCAGAGAAAAATGGTTCATAAGCTTATTGCTAGTCATTAGTTGGTATCTCGTTACCTTTGTCAGGGTGACCGGTAAACTCCGCGCTATATCCGCAAAGACCTCTGCATCGAGCACGGTTGCGGTGCGGTGCGGTGAGTTGTGTTGTGCTTTGTAGACAGTTATATATGTACGTATGACTACACAAAGCATAGTGTCCTAAATTCAATTCTACGACCTTTGTTACATTGTATTGATGTGCATATATGTATTTGTATATTTATATACATCTCTACCAATATTTAAATTTAAAAGTTTTTATTGTGTGAAATTGTTTTTTTTTCCGTTCTTTGATCGTAAATATTCGACACGTATTTTTTAACTTTGATCTGATATTAAAACTTTTCGAGTAGTGAATTTTTGAACTTTTGAGGTTTGGAAAAAGTACTTTTTGCTATCAGAAGAGAGGTTGGTCATAGAGTAATTGTGTCATGTTTTGGACAACGAAATATGATTTATAAATTTGTTATTAACATTTATGACAAAAAGATCGCACTTGTTTTAGTTTTTTGTTTATAACATTAAAGGTAATTATCCAATCTTGATGACATTAATTGAAAAGTTGTAGAAAACTTAATTTCGAACAATACGAGTCGTCGCTTGATCTGATTGGATAATTAGAAGCGGAGAAAATTCGGAAAAACCGGGAAATTGAGCTTTTGTTAAACAAATTAATATCTCAGTTAATTTTTAACTTTTCAGGTTGAGGTTTGGTGGAAAAGTAACCGACTTTATGCTCTTCAAATGTATAAAAAAAAGAACACTTTAAGATAATACGTTTCCGCGCTATTGACACTTTAATTTATTTCATGCGTTAATTGTAAAATGTCTGCTTGCCGCGTAGGTGGTCCGTTTTTTATTTTAAAAACGGCTTTTAGAAATATAAATCAAGCACAGCAGAACGTCTATCTTGGTTTTTCGCTAAAATGTTGCAAAGCTTATTAAAAAAAGGTCCAAACATGGCTCTAAACGCTTGATATTTTTCTTACTGGCGGGTGAAAAAATGGATTTGTTTGCCCCGCAGAGGGCAATAAAATGCACTTTATTACCCGTTAGTAGTATCTATTTGTTATTTATTTTGAAAAAAAAATTGAATGGATTTCTGTTAAACAAAATTAGACAGCTGAAAAAAGTCTCGATTTCATCATGATGTGCAGAAATTTATTGAATAAAATACTTTTTCTATTAGCGTATTATAAAATGCATTTTATTGTCCCTTGCAGGGCAAACAAATCCATTTATAAGCTTCCAGTAGAAAAAATATCGTGTGTAACATGGGAATAGATATTTATGCTACAAGGGAGGAAGCGGATGATTTTGACGAGTGTGAATCATCTTATTCCTCCCGTGTAGCATTTCTCATGCAAAAAAAGTGGCCATTTCTGTGCATGCATAAAAAAAACATTTATTTTACTCGTGTAATTGTTGCTTTGCTTGGACATCAAACGAGCCGAAGCGTAACCAAGACGATGGCGAGTGATGTAACTTCATACGAGTGAAAAATGCTGCTTAGTGTCGAGCATCACAAATAATTTTTGGTCACACATGTATCATATGTGCTAATCAGATCACTGTACGTCCACTGCTTTGAAGTCCTAGACCCTAAGTAAAGCATTTTAAGACTAGGCTTATAAGCAGTGCTTCGCGAATTGCCCGAAAAGAGTACTTTCTTCGCAACTCAAAAGTTTGAAAATTTGCTAATCAAAAGATTTAATATTGTTTTGAAATTAAAAAAAAAAGCACTAGGGAGCTTTCTCAATGGAGAATTGGAAGTAGAGTTGAAGGTCAACATGACTTGGAGACATTTCAGAGGCACGCGAAAGGCCTTCATGAAACTGGAGGAAGTGCGTGCCCTGAAGCTGCTCAAAGCGACTAACATCAAAATACGAAAAAATTAGAAAAGAATTGTTTTTATGTTTGAAATTGACAGTAAAAAAATATTCTGGAATTTTGACTTTTTGAATATTGGGGGAAAGAAGAATATAAAAATTAAATAATTATACAAATATATTCTTTTTTCTTTAAGCAATGAATAATATCAATCAAGCATGATTATAGTTTTCTATAAAATGTATTCTATGATCAGGACGCATGCACAATTGTCAGAAAGTTAACCCATTATTACCCAAGCGAAATACAGGCTAGATAGCACTAGTATAGTGTATGTCTAGTATAAATAGTAGCACATACACTATTGGATCACTGTCCAAATGAATACAAAATTCTACACCATTTTTTTGTCAGATTCTATTTTGTTAGTATATTATCGTTATAAACAATGACATCCCGAGAGATGCTGTACCCCGTTCTACCCCAAGCCGAATCTACGTTAGATAGCACCAAACTAACTAACTATTGGATGACTGTCTAAATGAAAAAAAAATTTACCCGTGTTTTTTCCCGTAGAATCGATTGGCATTATTAGTTTTTTGTAATTGCAAAATTTTTGTTAATTTGTTTCAATAATTTCGCATATACAATTGAAATCGCAAAAAGAAAAAACACAGTTAAATTTTTTTTTTCGTTTGGACAGTGATACAATAGTTAGTTTGGTGCTATCTAGCCTGGATTTCGCTTGGGTAATAAAACTAAGTATAACATTATATTTGAATAAAAAGTTTCCTCAAAATATTTATGTGTATCTTTAAAATAATGAACTTACTACGAGTTTCAATTATAATTTTTCTATGAATGTCGTTAAAATTTTCATGACCTACAATTTACAAACTGTTTATAAAATTGATTAAACGAACTCATGCATAATACACAAATTTAATGATACGAAAGAGAATTTTGATTAAAGGCGTTCACGAAACAGAAAATGTACCAATATTAATAACACCTGAAGTATTCAGATTCCTGCTTTTAATTGAACGAACATTTGTTGGTATTAAAGTGTGTTCATTGAGGTGGAAAGTTTCTTGAAATTGTGAGCTCAATAACTCTTGTTCCTGGGCAAAGTATCCAATTAAAAGAAGAAAGAGGTTGAGAGATGTAGAATCGTCCTATTACAAATATATATCATCTACAATCAAGCATGTGTAATGCGATTTGTATTTAATCCAAGCGCATAGCTTATGAGAGAAATTACCATTATCTAGTTTCAAAATTACTGCTCTATTGTCCAAGTTGGATTATTAATCCGCTGATTAATTTTCATTTGGGTGCGTTGAAATAAATTATAACACGTACTTCCTCTTCCTAGCTCCGATTGTCATTCAATATGATTGGGAGTAGAAATGTTATTCCATGAATTACAAATATATCAATATTATTCTGTATGTAATTCAAATTCGATTAACAGTTGTGTCTGCAATTAAAATCTAATAGATGTCACCAAATGTACACTCATGTCCTGAAACTTTAGCCAAAACTATTCATTGTTGCAGAAAAACTTCAGGGGAAGTCAAATACATTTTTCACTCTCATGTTACGTCAGAAACAGAACGATTCTCTTATAAAGGATTTCCTCTTTTATGTTAGAAGCAGAATAATCCTCTCTAAGAAACGAGGATAAAATCAATAAATAAATACAAATAATTAGGTTAAAAACATTTGTTATGATACGATATAAATGATTGATAAGCTGCATGGATATTGGCAGTAATCGTAGAATGTACTATAGAAGTTCCAAGTCGAAGTCCTTGCCTTCGCTTTGCCCTCGCTACACTTTCTATTTCAAAAATCGAGTGTTGGGCGAGTGTGTAGCGAATATTATGTCGCTCAAAATCTCGACAAACTGAAGGTGAATAGTTTTTAAGTTGAGCGCGGAGAAGAATGAGTACAAAGCGATAGTGAAACGAAAGCGAAGTGATATTAAAACTTCTAATTCCAAGATCAGAAACGTTAGAGTTCAAGAAGGTACGTTCAATTATTTGTAGCAGAAGTATGTACATAGTTGCAATGAGTAATGTGCCTGCATAATCATGCATGTATGATCAAGTTAATTTATCGAAAATAGTAGGACTGGTGAGTTTTATTTTATTAAAACTGAGTTTACTCAATTCTAAATACAATAATAATTCAAATACAATCATTGAGTTTATTCAAGTTCTTTGGTTTTGAACTTTATTCCAACGAAAATTTCGTTGGCAACCCGTCTAGGAATTTCGATAGGGGTCTTGTGGGGCCCTAACGAGTTTGCCCTATTTCTATTCGGGATATAGCGTGGAAATCTAGTCAGGGCCCCGTCGGTAACGTAACGCTTTTTTCGAGGTGGGCCCTACTGGACTTTCTAGTAAGGGTTTAGTGAGGTCAGCCCTTACACTACCCCACCTACAAAAAAGGATACCATTAAAACATTGGATAATATTGAGCAGGTGCGACTTGCGATTGAAGGTGATCGTCGATTAACTGTTCGTGAACTAGAAAATGATCTCGAAATACTGAAAACTACTGTTTGGGATATTTTGAACAAGATTTGAAGGAATAACTCGCGTGTGTGCGGTGACTGGCTTCTTCACCACGATAACGCGCCAGCGCATTCATCGAATCTTGTGCAGCAATTTTTTGCGAAACACAAGATTGTACAGCTCCGACAGCCTTCGTACAGTCCCGAAATAGCTCCCTGCGACTTTTGGATGTTCCCAAAATTGAAAATGGCGCTCAAAGGAAAGCGGTTCGACGACATCGAGATAATTCAAAGTGATGCGACGCACCAGCTGAAGGCCATTCCAGAAAGTGAGTTCCAGGACTGTTTCGAGAAGTAGAAACATCGCTGGAACCGTGTTATTCAATCAAGTGGGAATTACTTTGAAGGATGCCACCCGCTCGATGATGAAGAATAACGCCAGCGCGGAGATATAAAGGTAGGCCCGATACCTTCCGGACAGACCTCGTATATCAGCAGAGTCACGTAAACAATTTTGTTCAGGTATCTGACTGAAAAAATAATAAATAAAAAGGATTTTCCACACTGAGAGAAAAAGTACAGGAAAAATTCGAGTTAAGACCCTAATATTTACCGTTTTTAACGGCAACGGAGGGATATTCGCTTGGAAGGTTAAGTTTACTGTTTTCAAGCTAGGGAATTTTTTCTGAGTAAATGGACAGTACTTTTTCGTTGCACGTAAACCGAAAAAATATCTCAGTAGGTTATACTACTTTTTAACTTACTTCCCGTAGTTTGTGAAGGCCCCAGTGTCATTTTTGAAATTAAGGGGGTTTCACCAGGAAGAACTATACATATCCAGTAAACTTTTTTTTGTTCTTTTCAGCTAACATGTCGCCAACAGTTGACACGAGCTTTTTGCAAAATTTTATTTAGTTAAGTATTTAAATAAATAATTGTGGATCCAAATCCATGAAAAAAACGTCATCTTTACTTTGTAGGTCCGCCATTTTGAAATAAAAACAAAATAACTCAAAAAGCTCGTGTCAACTTTTGATAGAAGTAATAACAAATAAAAATTTGTTTGGTTGCTCACTTTTCAGACACTTTCAACTCGCGAAGTTGGTAACCCCATCTTTCTATACACTTTCGATGGAAGCCCGGGCAACATCGTGTTTTAGTTACGGGGATGGACATTATGAATTATGAAAAACAATGTAAAATGTTGAAGAATAAACCTACCAATGGAAGAAAACCGCATTGAAAAATCTTCAGTAGTTTTCTTTTATTCCATTGGTAAAGTAATTTACTTTAGATATGATCAGATCTGGTCAGATCTCGACAAAATCAAATATCTGGTTAGATCTGGGAATTTGATCTGACCATATATAACAAGATCAACTTTTTTTTCGCGGGCAGTCTTAAAAATTATTCTTAACGGTGCGGGGTTCGAACCCTCTCTCTAGTTATAATTAACGCATTACTAACCTAACGACTAAGCCTCTCGACTGCGCACGCTTGGAATACAAGAAAGAAAATAGTGCTTATAACCTTCAACTGCTGCAGGGCCGTGTAAGAAGTGTATGGGCCCCGTGTAATCGGGAATTTTTAAATTTTATGCCATTTTATGATTCTGGTTAATATTTTTAAGATTTTTAATTATTAAATCGATTTTCTATAAAATAAAATATTTTTGACAGAAAGAGATCAAATTTTTGAATTAAAGAACATAACATAATAAAAAGATTCATATACATTTTAGAAGTATTAATTTTTATTATTGAATATAAGTGATACTTTATACAGGTTATGATTCCTTTAATTTTTGTTTTCAAGAGTAAAATCAACGTATGTTCAGAATAGAAAAAATTTGAGTTTTTACAATCCCAAAAATATGATGAAACTTTTAAATCAAGAAAATTATCTCATAACGAAATTATGCACTCAAGTTCGCAATAAGTAATTCCAACTAATAAAGTACTATTAAAAAAATAGTACACTTATTTACTTATCATCAGTTTGTTTTTCTAATTACTCTTATGTAGTAACTTCTACTGCTTATGTTTACTATGCAAGCTTCAATTGATTTTACTATTTACCCTATGTTAATTGAAATACATGTTTAGTTATTGTTACAACCTCGACACAATCAGATACACACACATACACACACGTGCTCGCATATAATTATTATGATTACATGCGAATTCGAGTCAAAATTATAAGAAAGTTTTCTTAAAAGTGCTTGATTCCTCTTAAGTATTGATCTTATCCAAGACCGTGTTCAGAAAATAAAGGTTATGTTGTATCTAATGGACCTAACCTTAACCACAAATATTACAAGTAGGGATTCTCTAGTCGAGGACCCGCCAGATACAAATAGATTTCCCACACTTAAACGAAACAAGGAATTCCTCACTGGCACCTGACAGGATGAAGATTCGCTTCAATCTCGACCGTAGAGATTGAGGCGAGTCTCAGGATTTCGATTTGGGGTATTTACCGTTGGATAGTCTATCGACGAGTTCTTTCGAGTCCAATCTGTTAAGATCGTTGAATCGTTTCAACTTGACTTGCCGTTTACTTTCGAACTGTCACCGAACTCGCGATATAGAAGATACTAAGACTCGACTCGAGTCAATCGAGTCATGGGACGTGACACACATTACACACTAAACACACACAAAAAAAATTTTAATTAATTCAAATCAGGTACAATTTTTAATTGTTTTTCATACATTAAAAATAATATATAAATCCAATTCGAAAATCTGAAATTACAAAGACATTAATAATTTAGAGGATTTTTATGAAATTCGATTTTGCAATGTTTTTTTAAATTTTGAAATTTTTCCTTTAGAATTGTGATAAATAGATTAATTCACCGTTAAAAAATTTAGTTGTTTGCTGATAACTTAATTAATATTATCGAAAATCGTTGCTTGAAGATATCTCCTGCATTCTCAAATCGTAAACTTCATTTTTGTTTCATTTTAGTTTCCATTAGACTCTGGAAAGAAACAAGAGATAAGCGAGTCATTAGAGAGTTACGTTGACAAGTTGCGCCCTGCTAGATAAAAATGGCAGTCTTGTGCTAGAACACTTTTTGTTCCAGTCAAGGATTTCTGTTCACGACTCGGCAAATTGCGGATTACGGACAAAGCTAGGGATTTTCGCGTAACGTAGTTTAAATTCTAAATGTTCAAATATACTTGTTTGTTGTACTTTCTTCACTTGCTATCATTGCTGAACTTATCAGAAAATCCCTTCAATTCTTTTACTCGCTTCAGTTTAACACTTGGAAAATCCAGTACAATATCCTGTAATTTCTTTCATTTTTTATTGATATAAGATAAGTTATTTAATTTACAAAATATCTTCCTGCAAATAAAAAAAATAGGGGTGATTCTTTCATATTTATTTAGTTATAATAATCGGATGGACAAAGAACACATCCCACATTGTTGTATCTATGCCAGAAATAAAGAAAGCTTAAATTAACCTTAAATATGGTTGTAACGGCCATTTCTTTCTATCAGTGTGGAATACCTTTCAAAATTATTTTTCCGATTTTTAAAATTTGTGGCCCTCATTTATTTTTAATATGAATATTACTTTACCACATATGAAAATTAATTCCAAATATTTTAAACATCAAATTCGCTTCATTCTTACTCAACTGGAAATCGCTGGGCTTGATTGGAGTCAACAATTGGTCCGGTACTGGCACAATACTATTCATCAGCACAGACATTTGCTAGCTGCTCAGTACTGGCATACCTTGACCAGATTGAGTGGCTCAGTTCATCGTCAGTAATGGAACATGGATTTTAGTAAAAGAAAATCAGACAGAAAAGGTCGGTATGGCCTCTGCTGAGTCGCACACTTTTACTCTTCTGTCATTTAAAACCATATCGTGGTATTTTTCTGATAATTTCTGGCGCGATAGTTGATTTTACAAGGGTGACTTCATGGGTAACTTGATTTGATATTACAGACAACTATTTGAAATTTGTAGTTTACCTCATTTTTCAACATAGTCCCCTCAGAGTTCAACGTATTTGCCCCAAAGTTTCTTCAAATTCGCGATTTCGCTTTCGACTGCGCAGTCGAAGGGCTCTTTTTTACACAGAAAGATTTTCTCTTTAAAAAGTTTCATATTTTTTAGAGTGAAACTCGCTTTAAAAAAGTTTAATAATTTGTTAATGGGGAGGGGGGAAGGGTGATAAGGTTAATTCGGTGAAAAAAGGCATATTTTTAAGAATTTTTTTTGGCGATACAGATAATGTTAGTTTATTCAGTCAATTTCCATACAATAATGCATTTGTTAAAGGAGATGTTTCTCGAAGTAACCCTGTGAGGATTCCTTTTTTTTCGATCTTTCAATTTTTCGTAGCACTTGGAAGCTAAAATACCGATTTTCGCTAAAAAAAATCGGTTAATTTGTTATTGTAAAATTAATAATTATTAAAAAAAACGGCTATTTCTTTTTTTCTCCTTTAAGCGCGCGTAATCGATAGGTTTAGTCGGTAGTTAAGTAGAGCGTTAGTTATAAGTAGGAGGGTTTAAATTATCGTCTAAACAAGCAATTACATATGTAGTGAGTGTGTTCAATAGTAAGTTAATGTGTACTTAAAAGGAAATAAAGTATTTAGTAATAATAATATGAGATCAGTCATCATTTAAATGAACTTTTTCTAAAGTTTCGATCCTGCTACAAAAGATTATTTATTGCTTCCAGCTTCAGATTTTATAGAATATACAGGGTGAGGCACATAAAGTGTTACAGAGCGATAGCACTCAAACTATTGACCATATCCAAAAAAGTTTCAGACGAAAGTTTCAGTGTTTGAGATGGCCGTCATACTGGTCCACCCTATTTTTTTATGGGTAGAGGCGCTGAAGCTACGTCAAGGTCAACTCTACTTTTTTAAATGGAACCATGTATTTTTTTTCGATGACATTATTACTGATTTTAAGACAAATTCAGCGATCTACAACAGAAGGTCATTCTAGTCACATGAAGTATTAAAATAGTCGAAAAATCGTAACATATCGGAATAATCACTTTCAAAGGATCCACTAATCTTGGTTTGGGTCTACCTACAGAAGATGCTCGAAGTGATGACCCTCGACTTGTAAGCACTTGTTAATTCGCTGATGAAAAGACCGTCTAACTTCAGACAACACTGGCGAAGGGAAGAAAGAGACCTTTCAGCTCCGTAAGGAGCTCGTCTGCTCAACCAACCTGCAGGAAATCGCCCGCGCGAAGGAGGCCATCCGCAAGGATGGAAGGCGCAGGCTCGTCGAAAAATGGCAGACGAGATGGCATGGTGACCAATCCGGGAGATGGCATGGTGACCAATCCGGGAGATGGACACACCGTGCAATCTCGGAGCTCGCCACCTGCCTAGATAGAAAGCACGGTCAAGTCAGCTTTTATCTAGGTCAAGCGCTTTCGGGCCATGGTTGCTTCAATGCGAACCTGAAGCGCTTCAAGAAAAAAGACGATGATTCGTCTCGCTACTGCGGATCCCTTGTGGAAAGGAAAGAGCATACACTCTTTCTCTGTGCCAGGTGGGGCGTGGCAAGGGAGGCTGTCGATCAGGCAATGGACGCACAACTCACTCCTGACATGATGGTCTCTCTCATGCTCCATTCTGAACAAATATGAATGCTTATCGAGTCATTCGTCACCCTGGTGATGAAGACAAGGGAGCTCGATGGGCATGCGGAGCACGGCAGTAACGAGGGCCAGTAGAAATAGCATCGGGGCCTGCACCCACGGTCTTGCGTCTCGAGCGGACTCGGCTGTCCGCGTCGATTGGAGGAGGAATCATTTTATTCCTCCCCTGGGTGGCGCGGCTAGTCGGCCTGCCTAACGGGCGTGTGCCCCGGATGAGAGTCCCGGGCGAACGGATGACGGAAGTGTCGTACGCGACTTTAAGGTAGTATTGTCGTTACGTAGCTAATCAAATGAGTACTTTTTTTCATTTGCTTCACGTAGTATCTAAATTTGTCAACGTCGCATAAGAAAGCGGCTATACATGTGTGTATAGCAGATGACTTCTTGCGATACGTGAATGGCGCGCGCCTTGACTTATTCTGCGACGTTGCCACATATATTTAATCGCCGTCGGTTACTGGAGAAAAACTATATTTTTGCTTACTTAATTGGATTTTGCTACGCTTACACGTATCCAATTGAAATGTTTTAACTTGCAAAATGATGCTGATATCATCAATAAATGCACCAGTCATTTTCAGTGAAATCTGAACGGTAGTCATGGCAGGACTTGTAAATAAACACGGTTTCCCATAAGGTTAGGTGTTAATCGACTCAAAATGCAATTACTAATTACTCCCCTTCAGTGTACTCTAGGTCCTCAAAAATTTAACTGAGTCATTTGCGGCTTTATGTTCACCAGTGATTTTAATTTCATCAATATCTGAACGGTATTTCCATCTACGACAGTACTACCTTAAGCTGGAACCAACCGCCCACGAAGTTTAAAGCCGAAAGGCGGTACCGCGGGCGGTGCATTGGTTCGTGAGAGGGGGTTTTTGGTTTTAACAGGTATGCCTGGACCCGTCCTAGGAGAACCAAGAAATAAAAAAATAAAAAAAACTTCAGCCAACATTTGTGGTGTAATTTCAGCACATGCTCGGCGTATTCTTTCTTTTATGTCGTCAGGCGTGGTAGGTGCTACCGCCATTACGCGTTCTTTGACAAAACCCCATAAAAAGTAATCTGGTGATGTTAGATCTGGCGAACGAGGTGGTAAAGCTACAGGGCACGCATGTTGAAATGGTACAATTCTCATCCATCGAGGATTCTCATTTGCCCAATAATGCAGATTATGCCTAATCACATTTCCCTTTTTTGCGAAGTTAGCTTCATCAGAAAAAAGCACATGACTCAAAAATGAGACATCTGTGCGCATGTTTCTACGAATCCAATTACAGAAATTGACGCGTTTTAGGAAACAATTGCCGTACAGATCCTGATGTAATGACATACGATACAGAAAATGCTTACTTTCTGTCGATGTCAACAATACCCTATGGATGTGTATTATCATGGGTATCGTAAAAAATGAGAAGAATTAAAAATGATTTTTCGACTATTTTTATACTTTGCGTGACTAGAAGGTCCTTGTGTTGCAGGTCGCTGAATTCGTCTTAAAATCAGTAATAATGTCATCGAAAACAAAAATACATGGTTCCATTTAAAAAAGTGGAGTTGACCTTGACGTAGCTTTAGCGCCTCTACCGATAAAAAATAGGGTGGTCCAGTATATCGGCCTTCTCGAACACTGAAACTTTTGTCTGAAAGATTTTTGGATATGGTCAATAGTTTGAGTGCTATCGCTCTGTAACACTTTATGTGCCTCACCTTGTATGTAAATCATTATGAATAATGAAGTAAACTCGCTCAGTTAAGATTTCCATGGCTTCTGCTAACTCGCGTACTTTCTTTCGTCTGTCTACTAAAACCATATTATAGACTTTTCCGATAATTTCTGACGTCACAGCTGTTTTTAGACTTCTAGAGCGTGGTGCGCCTTCGATGCTTGTTCTGCCTCGCTTGAATTCATTTACCTAAAGTCTCACTGTCTTATATAGGAAGGACGAGAGTCACTCAAAGTAGGCAAAATCCTTTTATAGATTTCCTTCGCGGTTTTCCTTTCTAATGAAAATAACTGAATCATATTACGAACTGCAATTTATTCCATTTTGCACTATGACTTAAAATACTTATGTTTAAGCAACTGACAAACAAACAATGTTAGAATGACTTATGACCATATTATATACATCCCTATAAATTAAACTTTATTATCATATACAGATGTCGGTGTTAGGCAATATTATTGTGCGAACTGAGTTACTTGTCAAACCACCCTCGCGTATCATGGTTTCAAGTGTTCTAAATAGTATATTTCGTATCAAGTGCGGAAAGGCGTATTTTAACGCAAGAGCGAGTCGCGACGAAGGCTGAGGCGACACGAAGGAACCGAGGCACGTGATACGAACGATATTTTTTGTTCGCCGTATACCGAAAGTTAGCCGAGACGGTGTCGTTTTGCGTGCGGAAAGCTGATTTTTCCGCCGCACTAGTGTGGTAAAATTTAAAGTCTGTAATTTCCGCATGCTCGTTGATTTGCATGCGTTAGGTTAGGCGTTCGACCCCCCACCCATTTCATGCGAAATTTTAATTATTAAGTAAGCGTTAAAAATTGCGATTACCAATTAATTATAAGTAGATCCATGTATATCTTAACAAAAATCATGTGTTATGTGTAAATATATATTTTTTAGGATTCTTTTTTATTTCAAATTAATTAGTTGAGTTTGAAATTTTTGTCACTGCCTGAAAGACCTGGGCTCGAATCCCAACGCAGTCGAAAGCGTCTTTTTTTCCACAGAAGGATTTTAAAATTCTTTAAAAATTGAATTCTTTTTTATAACTTTAAGCGCAATTTTACTAATCACTGAAGTGTAGCACCTACTGCGCACGCAGTCGCACGTGCGATTCTTATTTAGTAAAACGCACTCAACTTCAGTATGTTCCACTAAACAAGAATCGTTCGTGCGACTGCGTGCACAGTAGAAGCTACTCTTCAGTGACCAGTGAAATCGACTAAACTCGCGTTTAGTAGATTCTACCGTCGAGTTGACCCGTCCATAATTTACTATTCCATTTAGTAGCTCTAACCCTTGCAAGGGTGGGAGCCACTAAAAATTTTTCTACGTAAAGTGTCCCACTTTTCGCGCATGTAGAATGTGTCGAAATAACCAATTTCGGATCGATGCAAGAAGTAATATTTATCACTTTTGCGCATTTTGGGTTTTAATTTATGTTATTCATGTCCAATCTGAGTCCTGAAAATGTCTGTAATTACCTATAGACCTACAGAATCTTTGACTATTCCCCTGGAAGAGCCCAACAAATTTAATAACTTGGAAGCAACACGTGTTTTCATTTTGAAATCTTTCCACGGAAAATCGTTCAGAATACGAACGCAAAAGAAAAAGGAAGTTTTTTATTAGAGTTTGGAAATTCTCAGTAACATAAAATTTAAGGAAATACTCGTAATAAAGAACGTCACCATATATCACTGTTTATGCGTGAATTTATCGACAGTTCATGAGAAGATAGATTTTAATGGAAATTTACGTTATCTTTCAAATCGTCAGTTTTATTTATTTTCATGTATCTTTATCATATGGGACATTCTTTTACATATCGTACGGATTTAAAAAGAAAATTGTTAACATTTATAAAAGTCTTAAATTTTTTTCTGTGGCATCTTTGTATTAATTTAATCGACTCGTGTATCGGGATTTTTGTTAAAAAAAATTTTTTCGTGAACTGTTGATAGAATTGGATAAAATGCTAAATTCTCTTGTACTGAAAATTCATTATCTTTAGTTTGAATGATCGAATCGATTTCGAGTTCGTTTTATTTTTCAGCTTATTAAGTTAGGTTTTCAGATAAATATTTTTATAATTTTTATTTTGTTAATTAACTACAGATATAAGCATATTAATTGTTTAAACAATTTTTGCATGTTTTCCCCCTCAGTAGAAAAATTTGGAAAAAAGACTATTATATGCGCTATGTCTCAATATGGCTAGCGCATATTTAACAAAAGTGGAGACTCAATTAGATCGGAAGATATTAAATATTTTTGAGCGCGCGGCGTGTTTAATCATGTCCGAGTCGACCAACAGCACATTAAGGTAAAAGCACCAATAGCCGGACGTCTAAGGAAATGTCATTCAATTTTTTGTATTAATCGTTCTAAATGAGATGCGGAACCAAGAATTTCCATGTTTATTTTGATGCATGTGTCCTCCCTACTATAACAAAAAGTCCAGGGTTGTGTTAAATCTGAATAATCCATTTTAATAATTCTCTTTATTAAATAATGCTCTGGAGCCAAATGCCGGACGGGAAAAGTTAATTGATCCAATAGCCGGACAGCGCTGCACCAACCCAGCAAACACTGTTATATAACATGTATGTAACTGTTACGTAACAGATTGTAACACGTTACATAGCTGGTGACTTACGGGTGAGTCACCTGTGACGCAAAATGTCACACACTATGTGATGAATTAGTTCTATGGCAGCTCTGTAACGCTGTGATGTAATGGGTCTGTAACAGACTTATGTAAAATATGTGCTATATTGTTACGCAACATCAATGTAAATATATATGTTCTATATGTGTTATGCAATTATGTTATATAGAAGTTTTGTAAAAGCGATGTGTAAATAGAATGTAACGGAGATATGTTAAACAGATATACGATGATATAGTATATTACATTACAAGGGGCGAAACAGAGCGATTGCATGAGTGTGAAGTTTGCTCTGCCCGAGTGAAACGAGGGCTGCAATCACACGAAATGCTTTCGCTGTGTTTTGTTTCGAGTAATGTATACTATTTTTCATAGCAACTCTTTTGAGAATCTGATTGGCTGTAACTGTGGAGCAGGTTGAAACAGCGACTTTCAACAACCCTAGGTAGACTTTCAACCCTAGGGTTGAAAGTCGCTGTTTCAACCCGCTCTACAGGTACTGAAAATCGGATTTTTAAAGGAGGCGCTATGAAAAAATATTTATAATACACAAATTTCTGTGAGTCAAATTTTGCACCTTTGTGTTATTTGTCGATTACTGAATATAACCATAAGAGACATTTAGTTTACACAAGTTATTACCCACAATTTTTAATTTTTCCAGCTATTATTGATGTCGGTATTCGGGAAATTAAAATATCTATATATAATATTACATGATTGTTACACATCAGATAATAACGTGCATTATACACAACTTACAGAGAAGCACTACATAGTAATGCCATCATAGTACACTTACGTAACACTGCAAAAGAAAGTTTTATAGATCATTCGCGTAACCAAGTTACAGAATCAAAGTTACAGTATTGTCACATAAAAATTATGTGACACTGTTACGTAGCTGTTACTAATGTACATTATATACAACTAACATAACTATTCCGTAACATTATTACATTACCCTTACGTAACAAAGCAACGAAATTGTAATAGATCATTTAGGTGACCAAGTTATAGAAAAGATGTTACGTGATACTTACATAAAAATTACGTCACATTGTTACGTAGCTGTTACTAATGTAGATTACATACAACTCACATAACTATTCCGTAACACTGTTACATTACCCTTAAGTAACAAAGAAACGATATTGTTATAGATCATTCGGGCAACCAAGTTACAGAACAAATTTTACATGATTCTTACATAATAATTATGTCCCATTGTTACATAGCTTTTATACATTTAACACGACTTACATAATTATACAGTAATGCCGTGACAGTTCACTTACATAACATTATGACAAAACTGTTACAGATCATGTGTGTAACACAATTAGAGAACGAATTTTACATTGTTTTTCTATAGCATATACATCCCACAGCTACAGAATTGTTACATTCACTCTTTTATTGATCTTTTACATCTTCACGCGGTAACAATCTTACATAACATTGTTACCTTCCCGTTATATAGCAATTACATCACTGAACAATAACAACCGTTACATAACCAGAAATGACTATGTTACCCTTTTGTTACGGAGCGGTTACATAACGTGTTTGCTGGGAATACTCGGACAAGGGAATATTATAATTTGATTGATATGGATTTGATATTTTATAAGCATAATAAACACCGGGAAATATTTACGGAAACATTTTTTAGGTCTACGCTTATAAAAAAATATATTGAAAAGATTTTACAAATAGAATTGTTAATGAACTTCATTCTATTGAGGTCTATTGAATAAGTTTAATTTATTGCTTTACATTTACATAATAAAATATTTATTCAACACTTCTGCTTCTTCGTTTTTTTGCTGGTTTTTTGTTTTATTCTTCTTTCTTTCTTTTCAAAGATTTTTTCTTTTGATCCTGCTTTTGATTTTCCTTTAACATGACTTCTCTTTTTTCTTGCTGTTCCTGTTTTTTCTGTAATGCAGCTTCTTTTTTCTCTTTCTGTTCTTGCATTTTTTTTTTAAGTGTAGCTTCTTTCTTCTATGTCTCTTCCAGTTTCTTCCTCAAAGAGCAGTACAATGTAACGCCGGACACGCGTTCGCTTATTAGGCAAAACGAATATTCATTGACCTAATAACCGGATTTAAAATATTTAATTAAAGGAAAATGTTTTTTAATTTAGAAAAATATTATGGTTTATATAAAGCATTTGACTTTAGTGTAACACGTATTAAAATGACAAATTAAGGTAAATGTAAATGTTATTTTCTTAAAAAAGACAACGCGTCAGTTAGTTAATAGAGCAGATTTCGCTACATTTTGACCAGCCTTGCGCTTCAGTAGAGAAATTTTTTTTTCTTGGCGAAGTTTTAATTTCTAATTCAACACATTTTCCACTTTTTTAAAGTGTACGTTTCGAGGTTTGTATATGGTACACCAAAATAGCGATAAGTGATTCATAAATCTCTAATTTTGAGAAAAATGCATGACTCTGTCCGGCTATTGGTGCTTTTACCTTAATGTTCCCTTAGTCGTGAAAAAACAGTACTAACGATCGGAAAACTGTCTTCCGCGATTGCATTTCGATGAAGCAAAAACATACTGCTGTGGGCAAAAAATAAGGTGAATTTTGTTATAAAATGGAAAATCTTTATTTATTCATCTAAATCAATTTCATTCCCCTCAAAGTAATCCCCTCCCGATATAATTCACTTGAGCCAACGTTTTTTCCAATCGTCGAAACACTTGTTAAATTCGATTTCCGTAATTGCCTTCAAGGCTTCTTCGATTCGGCATGTATCTCTTCAATCCTGTCAAAACGGTGTCCTCGGAGTGGTCTTTTGAGTTTGGGAAATAGTCAGAAGTCACACGGAGCGGAACGGTTGAGGAAAGATATGCGTTGAGTTTTTGGCGAAATGGTCACGGAGAACGAGTGCAGTGTGAGACAGCGCATTATCGTGATGCAAAAACAACGAGTTGTCTGCCCGAAATACCTTTTATACAACACAAGCATGTTTTTCTCGCTTTTTGACGCGTGTTTTGCGTGCATAAAGTTTGTCATTTAAGCCCTAGGGCGTAAATAGGGATGCGGTGCTTAAAAGTAGTCATTTAAGCACCCCCCACTCCTAATTTACGCCCGCAGGGCTTAAATGACAAACTTTACAAAAAGTGAGAAAAACATGCTTTTGTTGTATAAAGTAACGTGTACAATACGGGGGTAAAATCATTTAAGGCTAGTGAAATGTTTACTTTTCTCGGCTTCGGCTCGCATTGCGCACTCGGCTTCGCCTCGTGTGCGCTCACCTTCGCCTCGAAATGTAAACATCGCACTCGCCTTAAATGATCAACTTTACCCCCTTGTTGTACAATGTACTATTGAAACGGTGTTGAGTGATCCTCTTGAAATGCCAATAGTGTCAGCAAGGTTTCTCATTGTCAATCGACGATTTTCGTGCACTAATTCTTTGATTTGATTGACGTGTTGCTCGTCAGTTGATGTTGATGGTCGTCCGGGGCGTTCCAAGTCATCAACACGTTCTCTTCCTTCTATGAAATCTTTGTACCACTTATAAACATTTTTCTGCGACATGGTCAAATCACCGAAGGCCTTCTGCAACATTCTGAACGTTTCCGCAACTGAAATTTTATCCCGCAAACAAAATTCAATGGCACTTCTTTGCTCAACAAATTCAGACATTGTATAAATCGAAAAAATCACTTTTAGTCATTTAGAAAACACAAGCGTTATGTAGCAAATGATGACATTGACATGAAATTTGGCACAGATGTCAGTATCAGCGGGACCAACATAAAGATAAAAGAGTTTTATTCGGATATTTGACCCTTTCAATACTTTCGATGATTTTCGAATTTTTTGTCTGAATCGAACAAATAATTTTTTGATTCAACTATTATATATGAAGTTTAAATGAATAGGTCTTTTTATTCAAGCAAATTCTTCGTTCAAATCTAATAAATTGCGTCAAACAATTAATTTTTTGCGTCTATTATGTGGATATTTTTTATACATTTAAATTGAGTGAAATTCTGGTTAACTAAAACAAAAAATTTTCTTTCCTTCAAACAATATACATCTGAATTAAATTTGTGTTTGAATCAAACAAATAGTTTTCTCAGTACATACTGCTCTTCTACCTAGATTCCTTAAAAATGAAGAAACAGATAAGATTTTTCAAATATTTAATTCATCTTTAGCATTTTATTCGCCGGAGAATCTAGAAACATTATTTTATATGAAAAAAAATCCTCTTTTATTTTGGCTTTCAACTTTATCTTGAAGGATGTACATTTTCTCATGGATTTTTCATAGATTCCGCGGGAGCAGAATCTAGATCAGAAAGTTACGTGCTGTAGGTTGTGGTCAGTTGTAATTTATTAAGTTAATTAAATTTCTCACTCAGAAATTTGCATTTTATTAATATTCCTGTGCAACGAGAAGTTCAAGAAACAATTTTTCTTAAAAAGTGTAGTTTACTAAAGCATTTACAAAAAAGATCCTTTTATAAATAACTATTCTGTGATGATAATAAGTCTCTACGTATTGGGATGGATAAATCGTAGTTTGAAATATACGAATGATTTGTAGAGGAAGATAAGGAATCGATTAAACGTCACAGAATAGTGAACAAACGTTGGTATTTGGTAATGATGATGTTTAATCACATGTTGCGTCCAGAGTGAAATACAATATTTGCGTACATTAGATAGTATCCTAGAATTCATCATTGTATTTATAGAACTTAGCTTTTCTATGAATTTTAGAATATCAAAATGACTGGAATAGAAATCCTATAGAAAAGGATATTCCTCAATAGATGATTACAGATTTGGTTTAATTTATTAATCTAAAGAATGACAATCAATATTCTTCCATGACTCACTATTACCTGAGGGATGAAAAATCCGACATCCCTGGGAATCGGAAGACGCATTATGCTTCAGAAGGGTCTTAATTAATTTGACTCTACCGAGTGCTGATGTCAGGAAACCATGCCTCGTTGGAGAAACACAGGAAAATTAATGTCCGATAGGGAGTAATAAAACATGTTCAGGGAAGGGTGGACGAAATTTCCCAGAAACGATGAATTTGCAAACGACAAAGATAGGAGCTAGGTTTGAAAATTCCAATGGTCATTAAAAGTCATCACAAGCATTCCAAAAATTCAACTTAACTCTACTACAAATATTTGAAGGTGCACCCAAGCAGGATATGGAAATATGAAAATCTAGACAGAAACTCGTGTATAGGATCTCACATGTGCAAATTGAAAAGTGTCAAAAGCCTCATATAGGAACCTAGAATCATCTGTAGATTCATTTATTTCTGTGTAGGATATTTCGTATAAAGATTTGAACTTGTGAAATATTTGAAATCCATATATGGGATCCTTTATGAGTTTCCATTTGGCTATTTGGAATCCTTGTTATGTGCCCCTCAAGATATTTTCAAGGGAGAAAAAGTTCGAAATTATTACTACAGACTACTCTATATCTTTATTAAATCAATAAAAAAATAATAAAGATACGTCGAGAATTTAAGTTACTTTTATGAACTTCGAAATTGTATAGTTTGTTGAAAAAAGGTAATGCTGGTATTACTTCCATTCTCATTGGACAGGATTATCGTCATAAAGTTCTCGGACCAAATGATTTATGAGCTTCAAGTTGTCCTTGGTTCATTAAACGCCTTATAGACTGCATTTTTATAGCATAATATTATTAGAATTTAAAAAATATTATGCCAAAGAAGATATTATCAATTGTGAATCTTTCAGTCACGTCGTTTGTATTCATAAGCAGAGAAATGGGTTACCATGATTGTTTTATGCAATTTATTAGACGACCACTCTGATATAATTTTTATGATTTCAAGTTATTAGAAATTCTCAATTTACGTCAGAGTTTAAAAAACTCTAAATATACTTATTAAAAATGCAGCCAAAAAATTTATTTATTTTATCCTTCAAAAGATGCATCCAAATTTCTTGGATTCTTTTAAAGGTTCAATGATGTTAATAAATTGAATTACTTAAATTGATAAAATTGATTAATTCCTAATAAAGTGCAGTTCATTATAATAATATATAAAATGAGGGGAAAAGATTCTATAAATTTGCGGACTGATTTAGTGAAATATAACGGTTGTTATGGCACCATGATAGGTTACATTTGATGAAACCTAAATATTTTCTATAAAATACATTTTCTTGAAGTTTCTAGACTCTGT
The DNA here is from genome assembly GCA_030998225.1 of Diplolepis rosae. Classification (NCBI taxonomy): domain Eukaryota; kingdom Metazoa; phylum Arthropoda; class Insecta; order Hymenoptera; family Diplolepididae; genus Diplolepis; species Diplolepis rosae. The sequence continues at coordinate 1,045,476 of JAPYXD010000082.1, forward strand.
GGATTGTTTTCCATTTTATTGAATTTGGCAATTGGTTGTAACTATTTCTCCTTTTTTAGTCTTCTAAGAGTATATACATATTAAGGGTTTTCATCATCTATGAACCTCCAAAAATAGTGTTATTTTCATGATTTATTTTCAGGCAGATAGCAAAACGTAAAGCAATTAAAATGTATAGAGTTTATTAATTAATATATTAACTTTATAAAAAAAAATTTTTTCAAGAAATATTTCGGAGGTCGTCCGCGGAAATAAATTCTAAAAATTGAGATTTGCACCTGGAACGAAAGAAAAAAATGTTTTCCTAATTGTTATGAGATTTCTCAGTGAGGTATCCGAGATTATAAAAAAATATTCAGTTTTGCAAAAATGGTGAGCATTTGAATGTAACACTCGATTTTCGCCCCAAAAAAGCGACCTTTTGTTAAAAAAATAAAAAACTGTCAGTCAATCATAAAAATCGTAGGTACTTAACTGGATAATTAAATAATCTTTTTTTAAAACAAGATTCATGTCAATTGTTTGAAAATTGTTAAAATGGCGTGTTTTGCTGATTTGAAAAAGTTAGATTCGAGAAAAACGCGTTTAAAGTTTTAATAACGTAAAAAAGTACTATAATTTTGATATACCTATCCCGTACCCGACGAAAAACCTATTGGGTATAATTCTTAGGACCCTAAGGGGCCTTTTTATGCAACAAAAAAAAATTATTTTTTGAGAATGCAAAGGTGATGAAACCCCATAAAGAGAAACATGCACATTTTTTCATAAAAATTATAAGTTTTTTACTTTGGTCCTCTAACTTTACATTTAGTATACTGACTAAAAATCAAAATATGAGCATAGATGTCTCAGATTTCTATTAGGAATTATGAATATTTCTTGCCAAACTTATATGACTTTTGAGTTATACGAGTATGTTTATTCGTTAAAAACTTTCCTTATCAAAAATTAACAATACACATATTGAATTAATCAAGATGTTATTAAAGCCCCTCTTCTCACAACAGATTACGGAAATATCACACATGAAATTATTTTTCTCAGGTAGTGTCACTGAATTAAACATGAAAATGTTGAAGTGGAAAAGAGCGACAGACAACAGCATTGTTAACGAGTACATAAGCCTCTGTTGGAACCCGGAATAAGGTACCTCGCTGTACCTCGCGGCTCTATTATGTCCTCTGCTTCCATAATAGCTCGGTAACGTGTTCCCTCACGGCGAAATAAGTTAATACCCTAGACAGAGGAAAATCTGTTCCATGTATTTGTGAATATGCTTCTACTCGTGGTGATGAAAAGCGGAAAAGGTCAACAAGAATGACTCTTCATTGTTAAATCAACGACAGTTGGGATGACCCTCTTATAAATTTTCATATAGGTGTGTATGTATATGTATTAAGGCCCATGTTTTTTATGCAAAAAAATTTGATAGCGAATAAAAATCAGACTGGTTTTTTTACAGGAAATGAAACATACTCCTATATAGGATTCCATGTGGATCCCATTATGTGACTCTGTGTGGGTTATTGCCTTATGTTTCTGTAGATAATTGTGAAGAATCGTACCTAGGAACACATAACTATTCCTATATATGCACTCATGTGAAGATTTATAATAGCAAAAAAGAGAACTTACTTCAGTTTAATTTGAATTAAGTATACAAAGCCAAAATGAGTCTTTACTGTCAGAGAGAATTAATTTACACTTACATAGTTTTGTTACTCTATCATTAGGAAAAAAAATAATTTTAACTGTCCACGTGTAATATTTTATTTGTTAAATGTTACCAGATTGACGTTTTACATCCTTCGAATTATTATTACAAGGAGAAAAAAATCATGTGAACTCAACATGGGGAATTCTTTGAATAGAACTTGCATTGAATCAACACGATATCGTTTCCATTCAATAATCTAGTTCTTTGAATGAAAACGGCGGGAGATTTTGATTCTACGCAGGTGGAAAAGTCAGATTCATGCTAGTATTTACAAACGGCACAGTACCGCGCCAGTTGTACTCAAGACGCAATGCCTGTACTGGATAGTTGGTGCTGGGTCGAGGGTTAGCACGGTACTGGCATAGTACAGCCCCAGTCCTGAGATCAAGTGTCGGCTAACAACCGACTTCGAAGTAATGCCAGTACTGAGTCAGTACAGATTTCAGCGTTGGCATGGTACCGATGTCCAGTACCGGGCCAGTACCGATGGACAACTTCCAGCCAAATTACCTTTTGGAACCGCGCTGGTGGTAGGCTGTGCTTATGCCAGAACTATGCCAGTACCGCGCCAGTAATGCAAATCCTTCTGTGATACTGCCGTGGTACCAAGCCGATTGTAAATTTCCACCTCAACCCAGGTGAAAAGTCGGATTCATGCCAGTATTTACAAATGGCACAGTATTGCGCCAGTTTTAAACAAGGAGGAATTCCTGTACTGTACAGTTGGTACTGGATCGAGGGTTGGCACGGTACTGGCATAGTACAGCCCCAGTCCTGAGATCAAGTTTCGGCTAACAACCGACTTCGGAGTAATGCCAGTACTGAGTCAGTACAGATTTCAGCGTTGGCATGGTACCGATGTCCAGTACCGGGCCAGTACCGATGGACAACTTCCAGCCAAATTACCTTTTGAAACCGCGCTGGTGGTAGGCTGTGCTTATGCCAGAACTATGCCAGTACCGCGCCAGTAATGCAAATCCTTCTGTGATACTGCCGTGGTACCAAGCCGATTGTAAATTTCCACCTCAACCCAGGTGAAAAGTCGGATTCATGCCAGTATTTACAAATGGCACTGTACTGCGCCAGTTCTAAACAAGGAGGAATGCCTTTACTGTACAGTTGGTACCGGGTCGAGGGTTAGCACGGTACTGGCATAGTACAGCCCCAGTCCTAAGATCAAGTGTCGGCTAACAACCGACTTCGAAGTAATGCCAGTACTGAGCCAGTACATATTTCAGCGTTGGCATGGTACCAATGTCCAGTACCAGGCCAGTACCGATAGACAACTTCCAGCCAAGTTACCTTTTGGAGCCGCGCCGGTGGTAGGCCGTGCTTATGCCAGAATTATGCGAGTACCACGCCAGTACTGCAAATCCTTCTACGCTACTGGCACGGCACCAAGCCGGTTGTAAATTTCCACCTGGATAGCCGTCCCGCCGTGTTATCGTAACACCGAGCTGCATTAATTGTACGCGGCTCCGTGTAGATTTCAAACGGAAGTCAACCATTAATTTGGGGCCTTCGAAAACAGAAAAATTCAAATCAATTAAAACAATCATAATCAACAGCTCCGTGTTACAGCAAAACGGCACCGTGCTAATTCAAAACGGTCACCACCCAAAACGGAGCTCTGTGTTGTTGTAACACGGAGCTCGTTTAGCGCGAACCTCGAAACGGCGACCGTGTTGAATTAACACTATTTTTTCTCCGCATATATTTACTAAGTTTTGGAAGTGAATTGAGGGCACTAAAATTTAAGTCAAGGAGGAAGCTTAACTTTTTTTGCTTTGATGAAACTAATTATAAGTTAATTCAAAAATCTTAAATCGGTTTGTCTGATTTACGGAAATTATAGAAAGAAACTGAAGCAATCGTATTAAAATATAATTGTTCCCTAGGTCGTGAGTTCTTTGCTTTTCAGGAAAAAGGAATCGAAGGACCGGAGATGAATTCTTACGAGGCAAAAATGGAAGAATAAAAAGGTTTTTAACCCTTGATTCCTTTTCGATAAAGTTGAATTATAATAACTGCTGATTTATGTGTCGACGTCAAGGCAAGTGTGTGTCAAGCTATGATGGATTTCGAGCGCATCTATCATCAAGACTCGTCTATATGTCAAAATCTCGGACAAATAAACGTGCGCTCAAAATCTATTGAATTTCGAACAGCAAACAGGGTGCCTAAGGCCTCGGGATGACAGTTACACATACGGACGTGTACATACTGCCGAGGGTATTGATGGATCAATGACATTTTCCAAGTCTATTGAGAAACACGAAAAAAAATATTCTACGAATTTTTAATGAAAGAACATTGACATTTAGCGAAGAGTGTATAACTTTAAAAAGACAGTGATAATGGGTATTATAGCATATATTGAAACCCACTAAGTATATTTTGGTACACCAGTTTAAAATTCATAATAATTCAATAATCAATTGTTAATAGCGAGAATGTTAGAGACTAACATTTTCTCTGGAGAAAAATAAAAGAAAAAATGACCAGTAAGAGTAGAAAACACCGTAAAATTTTTTTATGTTAAAACATTCAAGGATAATATTAATAATGTAGTATTATCGAAATAGGCAATAAATTAGTATTGTGAAAAAATACTATTGTACACTCGTGGAAAAATCTTTTAAAATCTGTAATAAGGTCTAGGCACAATGGAGACCGGAACTAGAAACTTGAAACGCGAATGAGCATCTGTCCTTATTTATCATAGTATGACTAACAAAGTCAAACTATCATTTGAATTTAGGTTACTAATTCGGGTCACGATTGTGCTTTGTCCTATATACATGCAAAGAAAACAATTATTTTTTTTATTTTTTCAACAACTTCGACAATTTCCGACGACAACAATTACATGCGTTTTTTATTCACAGCTGTTTTGAGAGCGTGAGGAATGTAATGTTTTGCTAGATGTGGATATGCTCAAGTATGCTGGAAAATTACTTTACCTCATTGATCCGAAATCGGTTATTTTTTTTTTCTTATCTCTTATAGTATAGCTGGAAAATGGAATTTAGATATCGACTTTTTTCAAGTTTTAACTTACTATAACTTTTCTAATGTTGGCTTAATCGAAAAACATCATAAGGATGCCAAAATAGCAAAGCAGATATACTAAATTCGTTCCGGAGTCATACTAAGTAAGCACACCACACTTTTTGCGGAAAACGCACGGAACCCGTACAATTGAGCCTCCGGAAATCATAAAGGCCTGAGCGCGTGAACCGAGATTGCCTAGTAGGTAAGGGAGGGGATACGCGTTGCCATGCGCTGCGTTTAATTGAACAAAAACTTTTCAAATCACGGTTTCTTAAGTAATAATAATCAGATCGAGTTCTTATGGACCGAAACAACGATTCTTCATTTTTATATTCTATAAATATTTCCGTCGAAAAAAATCGCCGATCGCCATTTGTTAAAAGCAAAACATTCTATTGTTTTGCATGAAAATGCATTTGGCGAGTTCATTTTTTTTAAAGATTTGTTAGAGGAAACATCTTTTCCACACCTTTTTATCGTATAATCTCAAATACCTCGCAGTTTTTCTCGCAGCAGTGACATACAATTATTTCTTACAACAATAATAATTAATGGCGTCAAGCAACGATTTGACGTCAAATAAAAGTTCGAAAATTGGACGCAAAAGGCCCATAAATGTATCCCTATGGCAAAGCAATATAACCAAACAAGCCAAAAATAAGGTATGTTCTCTAATTTAAAGAGAAAATAATTTTTTTTCATATTATTGAAATTTTAATTGAATTTAGAGCATAAAAACATCAGTTTTCTTTAATCGAATTTTTGATTTTTAAAGTGTGTTTCTCGCTCTACGACGAAAATTGTGTAGAACAAGGAGTAAAATTCCCGATTTATGCTGTCCTAAAAGTTTTTTAGCTTAAATTTGTAAAAACTTCGTTCATTGTTTATACATTGAAGTTATGCGAAATAAATCATGTGACTAGACTCGTTAGAAGCGGCAAAGAATGACAAAAATTTCTACGAAAGAATCAACTCGATCTGATTATTATTACTCGAGAAACTGCGATTTTTAAATTTTGTGTTCAACTGAGCGCAGCGCATGGCAATGCGTATCCCCTCCCTTACTTACTCGGCAATTTCGGTTCACGCGCTCAGGCCTTTATGCTTTCCAGAGGGTCAATTTATTGCAATACATTGTCAAACCAACATGGCCATACGGTAAGAATACGGCTGCCGTGCGTTTTTCGCAAGCAGTGTGGTGCTTTCTTAGTAAAACACTGAAGTTGCGCTTATAGTCAACGCAATTTTGTGCGAATTTCGTATACACATTTACTATTTTAGGATACAACACTGCCATACTATAATCGTTTGATTTTATCCAAAAATGGTAAATCTTTTATACCAATATCACATAAAAAGCCGCTTACGAAAATTGTAACAGCACCTCATACGAAAATCGAACGAGATTTTTTTCGGTGTAGACCTTTTCATCAAAGAAAAACGCTAAAGGGTATATCAGGTGATATTTGAATTTTCAAGTACTTTTTATAGGGAGAAAAGAGACAAAGATATGCACAGTTAAAAATCTTATTAATTTTAATAGACTTTAATATACAAGTGATAAATTAAAATTATTAGTTTTGTATACTATGAAAAATAAATATACATTCATATTAAATTTTATAACTTTTCAATAAAAATATATATTAAAATTAACAATCATTATTAAAATAAATACACATGTGTATTAAAATTCAAATAAGAGTTTTTATTTTATAAATTGAATGTATTTTAAATTTAATATATGTTACTGAAAAAACCTTCCATTACATGTGATGGAAGTTTAATACAGAAATTTCTAACAGTGTGGAAAGTCTTTGCTCCACTTAAGAAACGAAAGTAATAATCACATATTACTACCCAGGCGGAAATTTACAACCGGCGCAGCACCGCGCCAGCACTGCCAGCGGACTTCCAGCGCTGGCATAGTGCTGGCAGTAGATCCTCATGAAGTCTGTCGCGGTGCTGGCAAAGCTTCGAAAGGTAACACCGGCATAGTGCTGACCAGCAGTGCTGCGTTAGCGCTGACCTTCAGTGCTGGCGTGGTGCTGGCGGAACTCCGATAGTTAACAACGGCATAGTGCTGACCAGCGGTACTGCGCTAGCGCTGGCCTTCAGTGCTGGTGCGATGCTGGCATTAGTACAAAATGTCACTCGGCTGGGAGTTGTCTTTTAGTACTGGGGCGGTACTGGAAAATGTACCGAAAATCTGTATTGTACTTAGATAAAAAGTACAGGGAAAGTTCGAGTTAAGACTCTAATATTTACCGTTTTTAACGGCAACGGAGGGATATTCGCTTGGAAGGTTAAGTTTACTGTTTTCACAGTAAAAAATCTGTTTTCAAGCTAGAAAATTTTTTCTGAGTCAATTGACAATACTTTTTCGTTACACGTACACAGAAAAAAAATCTCAGTAGGTTTGACTACTTTTTAACTTACTTTCCGTAGTTCGTAAAGGCCCCAGTGTCATTTTTGAAGTTAAGTAAACTGCAGGAACATAGGTAAATCAAATAGGAGCAGTAATTGAATCGATGAATATTCTTAAGTACTATCGTGACATGTTTCCGTACATGTTCCTTGTTACATTGACCCACAGTTATAATTCTGTAATATTTATTTTGGCTTGGGGTCAGCTTAGTTTCTAATTATTTATGTCATCGAGGACATAAACAATAGGAAGGCAAACGTTTCGGCCACAGATGGGGGCCCTCTTCAGTGCCAATTAGCTTAATTGAAACCTTTATATATTTATTAACTAATACATGCAATTAAGAAATATATGGTATTTTTTGTTTTTTTGTTTTTTTCTTTTTGCTTATTAATTAAAAATAAAGTAAGCATGCAGAAAAACTTATGAGTAAGTGAGTTTCTAGGTGTGAAGAACCAGGCCGTTCCAAAAACTGCTCCAACAAGTAATCCTCTCCCACAGGAACCGTGAAAAATGCGGCCACGGAACGCACTCCCTCAAGGGCACATATATAAACACAATTATTTCAAACCAGAAAGAAACAACACACGGGAGAATATAACGTGGGTCCTTGGTAAAGCACGCACAGCAAACCACACATATGCACGAGCACCAGAAGTAAAGGACACTGAAGTTAAAACAATCAGAACATTGCAATTGGTACAGAAAAATTTATTTATTTTCTCAAAAACCACAGAGATGACAGACGGATGTAAGTCCACCACTCTGCCACATGGCTAGAAGAAAACTGATTTGGGAATAACTCGTGTTTAGGAAGACAAGTGTTCAGAGTTTGACGTATATGGAGAGCATTCTCCATGATAGGTCAGGTTCCAACACCAAGGGTTATACACAGTCAAAATTTACTTTAATGTCCCCGGCACTTGAGATTTCTATGTGCTCAAGCGTCCAAGGAAAGCAAACCCCTACCACGTGTTCGAAGAATTCTGTAAGGAAAGGCACTCAATACGGTCCCGGCGTCGTAAAAATTAAACACATTTTTGTGGATATAGAAAATAAAATGCAGCTAAGGTGGAAATTCACGAAAAATTAATTTCCTGGTTTTTCGAAACCTCTGATTCTTAATAACTGGAACCCGGAAAAATACAATATTAAGTTTATAAGTATGATGTCCGAGTTTTTCGGATTATAAGACTGCTGTAAAGTGGTAAAATATTACGCGAGCTATTCAAACTCTGATTTGAATAGAGAGATCAATTAATACGGTAGCACTACGTGATGCGCGAGCACTTCAGACTCTGACTTTAAGTGAGGTGGCCAAGTAATGCGCGAGTTCTTGGGAGTATGAGAATTTTTATAAAGTGGCCAAGTAATACGCGAGATTTCCGGACTCTGACTTTAAGTAAGGTGGCCAAGTAATGCGTGAATTCTTAGGAGTATAAGAATTTTTATAAAGTGGCCAAGTAATATGCGAGATTTCCGGGCTCTGACTTAAAATAAGGTGGCCAAGTAATGCGCGAATTCTTAGGAGTATAAGAGTTTTTATAAAGTGGCAAAGTAATACGCGAGATTTCCCGACTCTGACTTTAAGTAAGGTGATCAAGTAATGCGCGAGTTCTTGGGATTATAAGAATTTTTCTAAAGTGGCCAAGTAATACGCGAGTTCTTAGGATTATAAGAATTTTTCTAAAGTGGCCAAGTAATACGCGAGATTTCCCGACTCTGACTTTAAGTAAGGTGATCAAGTAATGCGCGAATTCTTAGGAGTATAAGAATTTTTATAAGTAGCCAAGTAATACGCGAGTTACACGAAGTCTGTCTTGAAAAGAGTGGCCAAGTAATGCGCGAATTCTTAGGAGTATAAGAATTGTTATAAAGTGGCCAACTAATACGCGAGATTTCCGGACTCTGACTTGAAGTAAAGTGGCCAAGTAATGCGCGAGTTCTTAGGAGTGTAAGAATTTTTATAACGTGGCACAGTAATACACGAATTCATAGGAGTATAAGAATTGTTATAACGTGGCCAACTAATACGCGAGATTTCCGGACTCTGACTTTAAGTAAGGTGATCAAGTAATGCGCGAGTTCTTAGGAGTATAAGAGTTTTTATAAAGTGGCAAAGTAATACGCGAGATTTCCCGACTCTGACTTTAAGTAAGGTGATCAAGTAATGCGCGAATTCTTAGGAGTATAAGAATTGTTATAAAGTGGCCAACTAATACGCGAGATTTCCGGACTCTGACTTTAAGTAAGGTGATCAAGTAATGCGCGAGTTCTTAGGAGTATAAGAGTTTTTATAAAGTGGCAAAGTAATACGCGAGATTTCCCGACTCTGACTTTAAGTAAGGTGATCAAGTAATGCGCGAATTCTTAGGAGTATAAGAATTGTTATAACGTGGCCAACTAATACGCGAGATTTCCGGACTCTGACTGAAAGTAAAGTGGCCAAGTAATGCGCGAGTTCTTAGGAGTATAAGAGTTTTTATAAGTGGCCAAGTAATACGCGAGTTAAACGCAGTCTGTCTTGAAAAGAGTGGCCAAGTAATGCGCGAATTCTTAGGAGTAAGAGAATTGTTATAAAGTGGCCAACTAATACGCGAGATTTCCGAACTCTGACTTAAAGTAAGGTGGCCAAGTAATGCGCGAATTCTTAGGAGTGTAAGAATTTTTATAAAGTGGCCAAGTAGTACGCGAGATTTCCGGACTCTGACTTTAAGTAAGGTGGCCAAGTAATACGCGAGTTCTTAGGAGTATAAGAATTTTTATAAGTAGCCAAGTAATACGCGAGTTAAACGAAGTCTGTCTTAAAAAGAGTGGCCAAGTAATGCGCGAATTCTTAGGAGTATAAGAAATGTTATAAAGTGGCCAACTAATACGCGAGATTTCCGGACTCTGACTTAAAGTAAAGTGGCCAAGTAATGCGCGAGTTCTTAGGATTATAAGAATTTTTCTAAAGTGGCCAAGTAATACGCGAGTTCTTAGGATTATAAGAATTTTTCTAAAGTGGCCAAGAAATACGCGAGATTTCCGGACTTTGACCTTAAGTAAGGTGGCCAAGTAATGCGCGAGTTCAATGGACCTCATGACTGATATAAATACATAAGTGGCCTCGTAATACGCGAGTTAGACGAAGCCTGTCCTGAAAAGAGTGGCCAAATAATGCGCGAGATTTCCGGACTCTGACTTTAAGTAAGGTGGCCAAGTAATGCGCGAGTTCTTAGGAGTATAACAATTTTTATAAGTAGCCAAGTAATACGCGAGTTACACGAAGTCTGTCTTGAAAAGAGTGGCCAAGTAATGCGCGAATTCTTAGGAGTATAAGAATTGTTATAAAGTGGCCAACTAATACGCGAGATTTCCGGACTCTGACTTGAAGTAAAGTGGCCAAGTAATGCGCGAGTTCTTAGGAGTGTAAGAACTTTTATAACGTGGCCAAGTAATACGCGAATTCATAGGAGTATAAGAATTTTTCTAAAGTGGTCAAGTAGTACGCGAGATTTCCGGACTCTGACTTTAAGTAAGGTGGCCAAGTAATGCGCGAGTTCTTAGGAGTATAAGAATTTTTATAAGTAGCCAAGTAATACGCGAGTTAAACGAAGTCTGTCTTAAAAAGAGTGGCCAAGTAATGCGCGAATTCTTAGGAGTATAAGAATTGTTATAAAGTGGCCAACTAATACCCGAGATTTCCGGACTCTGACTTAAAGTAAACTGGCCAAGTACTGCGCGAGTAGTAACCTTGACGCGAACAGATTATAATGAGAAAGTTAAAAACCTTTTACAAGACGAGAACACATACCAAGTCCGCCCCAAAGACACAACAACTAAAATACAAAATAAAGTCAATTCTCTAGTCAAATCATGGGAAAACAAGAGTCTAATTAACAACCTGTTAGCTAAGGATTTAAAGTCTTCCAATGCCGTTCCCTCGAGATTTTACGGATTACCCAAAATTCACAAAGAAAGTATTCCTGTTAGACCAATTGTTTCCTATGTGGGCAGCCCAACTTACAATCTAGCTTCATTCTTCAGCTCTACCATATCCAAAAACACTACCCCACCTAGATCAAAAATCATCAACAGTTTTGAATTAGTTAAAAAACTTAAAAATGTGAACGTCCCGGATAACTATGTTCTGGCCTCATTAGATGTAGTCTCTCTCTTCACAAATGTACCCAAGGAAGCAGCTATCTCTGCAGTAAAAAGTAGGTGGGATGAGATTCGTCGCAAAGTATCATTACCATGGAGAGATTTCGAAGAAGGGTTGCGATTATGCTTAGACAGCACAGATTTTAATTTTGATGGCAAAACTTATTTCCAAAAACGTGGATTACCAATGGGTTCTCCTTTCTCCCCCGTCCTTGCTGATTTAGTGATGGATGACCTAGAGAAAGACAGACTTTCCAACCTTGACTTTGAAGTACCTGTCTATTTTCGTTACGTTGACGATATTTTCATCATGGTTCCCAACACACATGTTGACCGCATTTTACAAATTTTCAATACTAACCCCCTCAATATTGAATTCACTCTAGAAAAAGAGGTCGGTGGTGCTATCAATTTCTTAGACGTCTCTATCACGAGGAAACAGAACCAAAAACTATCTTTCAATTGGTATAGAAAGCCTAGTTGGTCAGGCAGATACCTTAACTTCAACTCCCACCACCCCCTTAGATATAAAAAAAGTGTAATTAACAACTTGGTTGACAGAGCAATTTTACTTTCAGACAAGAAATTTCAAAAAAACAACCTTAAATTAATTACAGATACACTAGATGAAAATGACTACCCACATTGTTTCACACAAGACATTATTAACCAGAGACTTCTTACCCTTGAACAAAAAACACGATTAGGCAACAATCATATCGACATAAACGCGGAAATCAAACCTTTCATTAGCATTCCTTATATCGAAGGTCTGTCAGAAAAAATATCGGGAATCCTACACAGCTACAACTTGAAAACCGCGTATAAAAATCAAAAAAATCTAAAAATGATATTCAAGCCAACCAAAGATAAAATTCCTAAAGAACTCTCTTCCAACATCGTCTACAGCGTTCCTTGCAAAGGGAATGACTGCAAAGCCGTCTATATAGGTCAAACTAAAAGGTTCCTTAAAAACAGGTTAAAAGAACATAAAAACAACATTAGAGAAAGCCCTAATAAACAAAATGCACTAACTAAACATACAATTGAGAAAGACCATTTCTTCGATTTTGACAGAACAAAAATCCTAGCTAACGAAATACACTATAAAAAAAGATTACTGTTGGAAATGTGTCACATTGCAGGTACGGACGATGCAGTGAATCTTAGAACTGACATAGAAAACCTTTCTAAGATTTACAACCCTATACTTAAAAAAGGATCATAAAAAATCTGACCTGAGAAATTGGGACTCCACCATGTATTTCAGTCGTCCCTTCAGGTTTTATGATCTCACATCTGGCCACTTTATCTGGGCCAGATGTTGTTTAAACTCCCGCATTACTTGGCTACCTTATTCAGGTCAGACTTCGTTGAACTCGCGTATTACTTGGCCACTTTATAAAAATTCTTATACTCCTAAGAATTCGCGCATTACTTGGCCACTCTTTTCAAGACAGACTGCGTTTAACTCGCGTATTACTTGGCCACTTATAAAAATTCTTATACTCCTAAGAACTCGCGCATTACTTGGCCACTTTACTTTAAGTCAGAGTCCGGAAATCTCGCGTACTACTTGACCACTTTAGAAAAATTCTTATACTCCTATGAATTCGCGTATTACTTGGCCACGTTATAAAAATTCTTACACTCCTAAGAACTCGCGCATTACTTGGCCACTTTACTTCAAGTCAGAGTCCGGAAATCTCGCGTATTAGTTGGCCACTTTATAACAATTCTTATACTCCTAAGAATTCGCGCATTACTTGGCCACTCTTTTCAAGACAGACTTCGTGTAACTCGCGTATTACTTGGCTACTTATAAAAATTCTTATACTCCTAAGAACTCGCGAATTACTTGGCCACCTTACTTAAAGTCAGAGTCCGGAAATCTCGCGCATTACTTGGCCACTCTTTTCAAGACAGGCTTCGTCTAACTCGCGTATTACGAGACCACTTATGTATTTATATCAGTCCTGTGGTCCATTGAACTCGCGCATTACTTGGCCACCTTACTTTAAGTCAGAGTTCGGAAATCTCGCGTATTAGTTGGCCACTTTATAACAATTCTCTTACTCCTAAGAATTCGCGCATTACTTGGCCACCTTATTTAAAGTCAGAGTCCGGAAATCTCGCGTATTACTTGGCCACTTTAGAAAAATTCTTATAATCCTAAGAACTCGCGCATTACTTGGCCATTTTACTTTAAGTCAGAGTCCGGAAATCTCGCGTATTAGTTGGCCACTTTATAACAATTCTTATACTCCTAAGAATTCGCGCATTACTTGGCCACTCTTTTTAAGACAGACTTCGTTTAACTCGCGTATTACTTGGCTACTTATAAAAATTCTTATACTCCTAAGAACTCGCGCATTACTTGGCCACCTTACTTAAAGTCAGAGCCCGGAAATCTCGCGTACTACTTGACCACTTTAGAAAAATTCTTATACTCCTATGAATTCGCGTATTACTTGGCCACGTTATAAAAGTTCTTACACTCCTAAGAACTCGCGCATTACTTGGCCACTTTACTTCAAGTCAGAGTCCGGAAATCTCGCGTATTAGTTGGCCACTTTATAACAATTCTTATACTCCTAAGAATTCGCGCATTACTTGGCCACTCTTTTCAAGACAGACTTCGTGTAACTCGCGTATTACTTGGCTACTTATAAAAATTCTTATACTCCTAAGAACTCGCGCATTACTTGGCCACCTTACTTAAAGTCAGAGTCCGGAAATCTCGCGCATTATGTGGCCACTCTTTTCAGGACAGGCTTCGTCTAACTCGCGTATTACGAGGCCACTTATGTATTTATATCAGTCATGAGGTCCATTGAACTCGCGCATTACTTGGCCACCTTACTTAAGGTCAGAGTCCGGAAATCTCGCGTATTACTTGGCCACTTTAGAAAAATTCTTATAATCCTAAGAACTCGCGTATTACTTGGCCACTTTAGAAAAATTCTTATAATCCCAAGAACTCGCGCATTACTTGATCACCTTACTTAAAGTCAGAGTCGGGAAATCTCGCGTATTACTTTGCCACTTTATAAAAACTCTTATACTCCTAAGAACTCGCGCATTACTTGGCCACCTTATTTTAAGTCAGAGCCCGGAAATCTCGCGTATTACTTGGCCACTTTATAAAAATTCTTATACTCCTAAGAATTCACGCATTACTTGGCCACCTTACTTAAAGTCAGAGTCCGGAAATCTCGCGTATTACTTGGCCACTTTATAAAAATTCTCATACTCCCAAGAACTCGCGCATTACTTGGCCACCTCACTTAAAGTCAGAGTCTGAAGTGCTCGCGCATCACGTAGTGCTACCGTATTAATTGATCTCTCTATTCAAATCAGAGTTTGAATAGCTCGCGTAATATTTTACCACTTTACAGCAGTCTTATAATCCGAAAAACTCGGACATCATACTTATAAACTTAATATTGTATTTTTCCGGGTTCCAGTTATTAAGAATCAGAGGTTTCGAAAAACCAGGAAATTAATTTTTCGTGATTTTCCACCTTAGCTGCATTTTACTTTCTATATCCACAAAAATGTGTTTAATTTTTACGACGCCGGGACCGTATTGAGTGCCTTTCCTTACAGAATTCTTCGAACACGTGGTAGGGGTTTGCTTTCCTTGGACGCTTGAGCACATAGAAATCTCAAGTGCCGGGGACATTAAAGTAAATTTTGACTGTGTATAACCCTTGGTGTTGGAACCTGACCTATCATGGAGAATGCTCTCCATATACGTCAAACTCTGAACACTTGTCTTCCTAAACACGAGTTGTTCCCAAATCAGTTTTCTTCTAGCCATGTGGCAGAGTGGTGGACTTACATCCGTCTGTCATCTCTGTGGTTTTTGAGAAAATAAATAAATTTTTCTGTACCAATTGCAATGTTCTGATTGTTTTAACTTCAGTGTCCTTTACTTCTGGTGCTCGTGCATATGTGTGGTTTGCTGTGCGTGCTTTACCAAGGACCCACGTTATATTCTCCCGTGTGTTGTTTCTTTCTGGTTTGAAATAATTGTGTTTATATATGTGCCCTTGAGGGAGTGCGTTCCGCGGCCGCATTTTTCACGGTTCCTGTGGGAGAGGATTACTTGTTGGAGCAGTTTTTGGAACGGCCTGGTTCTTCACACCTAGAAACTCACTTACTCATAAGTTTTTCTGCATGCTTACTTTATTTTTAATTAATAAGCAAAAAGAAAAAAACAAAAAAACAAAAAATACCATATATTTCTTAATTGCATGTATTAGTTAATAAATATTTAAAGGTTACAATTAAGCTAATTGGCACTGAAGAGGGCCCCCATCTGTGGCCGAAACGTTTGCCTTCCTATTGTTTATGTCCTCGATGACATAAATAATTAGAAACTAAGCTGACCCCAAGCCAAAATAAATATTACAGAATTCTTAAGTACATTTCAAAACTTTATTTACTTTCAAGCAGTCTTTAATTTACTATTTTTATACAAACCTACCTACAAACACACATTCCCCCCCTCTACACTACACAAACGCTCGTATAGGTAGTATTAAAAATTATTCTTAACGCTGCGGGTTCGAACCCTCTCTACTTACAATTAACGCATTACTAACCTAACGACTAAGCCTCTCGGCTGCGCACGCTTGGAATACAAGAAAGAAAATAGCGCTTATAACCTTCAACTACTGCAGGGCCGTGTAAGAAGTGTATAGGCCCCGTGTAATCGGGAATTTTTAGATTTTATCCCAATTTATGATTCTGATTAAAATTTTTAAGATTGTTAATTATTAAATCGATTTTCTATAAAATAAAATATTTTTGAAAGAGAGCGATAAAATTTTTGAATTAAAGAACATTACATAATAAAAAGATTTATATGCATTTTAGAATTATTAAATTTTATTATTGTATATTAGTGATACTTTATACAGGTTATGATTCCTTTAATTTTTGTTTTCAAGAGTAAAATCAACGTATGTTCAGAATAGAAAAAATTTGTGTTTTTACAATCCCAAAAATATGATGAAACTTTGAAACCGCAGCATACTTTGGTACAATCCAATCGATGGAAAGTTTAACTAATTCAAGCAATAAACTTTGGTTTACTTCAATAAAAATGTTTTTCGATCAGCGAAATTTTACTTTCCATCACACCAATGCGGGCACACAAACGAATGTGTAGAATGTAATTGATTTTTTTTAGAGTGCTGCTCATAGCATTACTAACATGTTTGTCGGCAATGAAAGGCGATAGAAAGGCTTGGCATTACTCAAAAGTTGGTTGTTTGCTAAAACTGAAAAGCAGTACTGCGCCGGTGTTTAGCCAGTGCCGCCCCAGTGGTGTGCCAAAGCTTGGCACAGTGCTGATCGGCAACACTGGCATTACTCACGGGTTACAACCGAAACGGTACCGCGCCGGTTGTAAGGATTGGCAGTACACCGATTTTTCCGCCTGGGTATCTGCAAGAAATTTTAAAAAATCCTCCTTTTCGAGCCCGTAAAGCTTCCCGATTCATTTTGAAAAGTAACTAGAGCGTTGAAGTCTGCGAATAATTAACAAGTGCATTAAAAAGTACCTAGCACGTCAGAAAGAAACTATAGATGATTTACACATCCGCAATATGTTTTAAAAAGAATTTTACATGTTTATGTACAGAATAAGAGTGAATCTGTTCACTTGAATGAATCGATTTGGTTTTATTTCACAGGGTGAATATGGATTTCAGTTCAAGAAAGTTGGAGTGAACTTCAAAGTATTTTATCTCAACTACCTACTCTGAGAAAAATGGATTGTAAACGGTAATGAAAAAATATGTTACCGGGTATAATCTTGGACTATTAACTATGGGACAGCGATCTAGATTATTAAAACCATAATCTGTAGATGTTAAAAAAAAGATAGTATCGGATAATATCTTGAATTATAAACTGAAATATACCAGATTTAACGCGTGCAAAACAAAAGAAAGACAGAGGGTAGAGCTTTGGCACTCAGAAGAGGGGAGGTTTCAGTGGGAACACATACACAAATATTATTATCATACCTTATTTATGTTAACATATTTAAATACACAATGCTACACTATTTATAATCGCATACGCTTGAAATTAAATTTCAGAATTCGCTTTTGGATTCGAACCCTCTAACTCTACCCAGCCCCCTGCATCAATGAGTTGAAAATGACATGAATTGTGACTGGCTGCCGTGGTGGCGCTGACTATTCATTGGGCCGACTTACACGAAAATCACATTACAAAACATAGTTTTTTAAGCTTTTCGCTGTAAATTTTCAAATTTTCGAGTTCTTGAACAATAGTGAGATAAAGTTCGCGAGTTTAGAAACAAATTTACAAAAAAATTGATGTAAAAAATGGTGAAATGTGTGTGTTTTGGGTGCAAATCCGGATATAAGTCTTGCTCTGACAAAGTTCGTTTTTTTCATTGTACCGAAGGATGAAAATACGATAAATGCTACTTTACGATAACTTTACGATAATGTTACGATAATGTTACGCTACAGCGTAAAGCTATCGTTCAGCCAGTTCGCTAGGGTTATAATATTCATTGTTCGACTTATTAAATTTATTTTTAGAAAACTCAGTAATCATAATATAATTTTTTAGTACACTTTATTTTTCGAATGGAGATTCATAATATTTGGTATTTAAAATACTAATTTTTCTTCTACACGTTTTAAAGACTGTTATGACTATATTGAATTTCGATGCCGTAATACGAATAAATGTAATAAAACCTCGGGTTTCCTCATTTTAAAACACTATTGTACTAAACCTTCATTCAATCTTATTATTTACTCTAACGAAAAGTTTCTCAGTGTAGCTTTATTATCTGCAGATGTTACGAATTATTTTCTGAAGATTATAAGAATGTAACATCTGGAGATTATGTTTAGTAATATCTTTATATTTTAGATAAAGATTATAGATCATACGCTTTAACATATTTTATGTTATCGAATACTATCCTTACTTTTAGCATCCAGGTTTTATGATCCGTTTTTTTTCAGTGTATTACCCTACATACGTTCTTCTATAATTGCATTTATCTCTCTTTCATTTTTAACACATAAGAATATTCTTGTATATTTTTGATAATTTTCGAGTTTTTCACATGGCTTAAAGACTATTTCTTTAATAATGTCATTTTTATCAGTAATTCACAACAATTTTCTACCGAAATCGAAACAGGATGCGAACAAAACAGTTCCAATTCCAGCTCAAACTTTTCCCCTTGAACTCCATTTTCGTGCCTCGAATGTTTTCGAAGCTTCGCTTTAAAACTCAATCGTCGATTCTATCTGAGAACAGGCAGAGAACACAACAGGGCGAAAATTGAGAAACAGCGAACGCAGTGCACGAAAGCTTCCCGTTGCAACGATTACCAGACTTCCGAGTTAACACTGGCAGGTTAATTTTACGATAATCTCAATCTCAATCTTGCTTCAAGTTTAAAAGTAAGCATACGGTCGATATAGAATTTCGTAGATTCACATCAGGTTGCGTTATATGCTCCTGAAGAACCTCCGCAGAATCGAAAAATAGATCAAAGGCAAGTATTAAATTATAATGCCATTTCAAAGCAGGGCTGTGAAAGAGGTACACAGATAACGGAAGGCGATAAATCATTCAGAACTTTTCACTTCAAAGAAAAATTTTCAAATAAAATGTACCAAAAAGCTCATTCAGTTACATATCCATTTTCTACATACATTTGCGAAAAAGGAAATTTCTACTAGTGTAAATCAGGACAATATTGTTTTTGGAAATAATATTACTATTTCTTAACTATTTTCAGTTTTGTGCATGGAATAAATCAATTTTCTGAGAGGAATCATATTATAATAGATTCGCCGACTGAAATATTATGTTTGTTGCATGAGTCGATATATTCAAAGTATAGAAACTTGATGTTTTGATAGTAGTAACATTATTCTATCACGTAATTATGAAAATAAGGCTTGATTCAAGTCCAAACTATATTAAATTTAGAAAATAACTTAGGCTTCACGGTTGGGGTAAAATTTTCAAAAAGTTATATTTGATGAATTCTTGGATGATGAGTGAAATAATTGAATAATTTATGTATTTTTATAAAAAATAAAGCGGATATTCCCTACTAGTATGGCAGATACTTACGCTTGTAATTTTTATTTTTGAAGGTATAAGTGGCCTTTCCGGTGTTGTACACTCTCTAAATCTGAATCAGTCAAATTTTCACTGATTGAATCAGTGAAAAAATATTTTTCACTGTCAAATCAGTCAATTTTCACTGAAATAATCAGTGAAATTTGACTGATTTACAGTAACCTCTTTTTAGCTAATTGAATCAGTCAAATTTCACTGATAATCAGTAGATTTTGACTGATTCAAATTTAGAGAGTAGATTTTATTGAAAAATCGTCGACGTTTCGACCAAAATTTTGGTCCTTATCAAGGATACAAAGGAATATTTAACATTATTATTTATCAGAAAAATGAAGAAAAGTTACAAACATAAATTAAAATTAAAAGAAAAAGAGAAATATATACTAAAAGATAAATTTCCAATAATCATTTTTATCATGTCACTGTGTTGAAGAAAAATGATTATTGGAAATTTATTTTTTTGTATGTATTTCTCTTTTTATTTTAATTTTAATTTATGTTTGTAACTTTTCTTTATTTTTCTGATAAATAATAATGTTAAATATTCCTTTGTATCCATGATAAGGATCAAAATTTTGGTCGAAACGTCGACGATTTTTCAATAAAATCTATACAAGACTGGAAAGGCCACTTATACCTTCCAAAATAGAAATACCGTAACACCAAATATTTTTCAATATTACGCTTGTAATCTGTATGTAGCAGAAATTCAATTACACTAAGAAAAAATACTATTGAATCAATAGCATTTTTTTCCAAAAGCATCTATATCACGGATTCAAATCAATATGCTATAGAATTAGTAAGATATTTATTGGTTCTTGTAGTATATTTTTATGAATTCATAGTATACATGCTTTTGGAAAGAAATGCTTTTGATTCAATAGCATTTTTTTCCCAGTATAGTTTTCAGTCCTAAGATGTTTCTATTTCTCTAAAAAAAACTGCGAACAACTTTGCTCCGATAAATTAGGCAAAGTTGTCTGCATGCAACTTTTTGAGATTAATTGAATTATCAATTATTTATCTGATTGAAATAATAATTGCACTTATGAATATCTTGTATAATACGTAATTTGAGACTTGAATTACGAAAATAACGTATCAATAACACGCTATATTAACCTTTTGATGATCAATAAATGTTGACCCAATTAGTTCACCCCGGTCTAACCTACATTTTTGATGTTTTTATCGCCAAATTGACTTACATAATTAAGTTAAATATTATATTATGCAACAAGGGAGAAAAAAGTTTATTTTGCGAGTGTGAAGCTTAATTCCCGAGCAAAGTAAGGGCAACAACCACACAAGTAAAATAAATGTTTTGCTTCCACTCTCGTAAATAATTGCCCATTACACGCCTCTAAAATGATCGCAAAATGAGGGATTATAAGCGAGTTATTCAAAACTTGGATGTAGCGCATGCGCATATAGCTCTTTGGGGCCTATTATTTTCGAGGGTAACAATTTCCGTTAGGCAGAAGGCTAAAAATTCACTTTTCGTACCGCATATAGAAAAAAGATATTCCTTTTGAAATTTAGGTCAACAATTGTAGTTCCGGAACCAGCCAAAAATAATTTCAATTCATAATGCAGTTTACAGTCAAATTAATTGATGTAGAGGGGATGTTTATTTTTGAGAGCAGATTTTCTAGAAAAATTGAGTAGAATGATAAAGTTTTTGTTATTATATTTTAAATGAAAAAGAAAATTCATTTTACTTAGGGCTCTATCGGTCTTAAGGAACACATTCTCATCATGACACTCGCACTTCGCGCTCGGTTTTTCTACTTTATATCCACTAGAGCTACATTTGCATTAGAATAAATATACAATCAATATATTTTATCTTCTTTCAAATACCTCAAAAAGAAGAAAAAATCGTAGACTTCATTTGAACAAAGGATTTTCCATTCTATCGCTTATTTTGTATCTCACACATTTTCGTTAAAAAATAAAATACTTGATTTCATACAGTTACTTAAAATTTAAAACATAAAACATACACCTCGTCAAAAAATGTCCTAATGAGGATTTATAAGGTTTATTCAGGCAAATAATTTCCCATCAGAATGTTTTTTTCGAATCTCATATATTTTGTTTAAAAAATTGAATTTTCGAATTCTTATCGTATCTTTTGATATTGGAACGAAAAATATAAATTTTATCAGAAACTATATTCGATAAATGTTTTTAATCTTATTGAAGCGAACAATTTGGCATTCTTACGTTTTTTTCGTATTTCACATATTCTGGTTAAAAAGTTAAATTTCCAATAGTGATTTTTTAAATTAAACAAGTAAATATACATCTTTTAAAAAAATGTTGCAATTTAAATTTGTTAGTCTTATTGGAGTTAATAATTTTATATCATAACTTTTTTTCGTATCTATTATAGTTTAACTCGAAAATGGAATTTTGATATTGAGATTTTTCAAGTTGTAACGTACTGTAACTTTTCTAATTTTGATTTAATCGAAAAATATTATGAGTATAATTGGTAGAGATTTATGAGCACTATCAGAATCCCGCATTGAAATTTTGGATTTTTTCATAAAATTTTTTTTAAAAACACAAAAAATTCTCCTATTTATACAATTTTTTTTTAAATTCGATCCGATAATTCTATCGAGAGTTATCGTGTCTACAGACATCGGACAGACAGACAGACACTTTCGTCAAAACTGTTTTTTCCGACTCATGGGGTCTCAAAATGTAAAGATTTGATGAAAAGGTCGTAAGTCATTTTTCACATAAAACTAACAGTCCGAGATCCCACTGCAAAGTCCTTCACCGAAATATTAATTGAACAAAACGCGTCGAAACTAGTGGATTATATACGTCCTGACACGAAATGACTAGGGTGTCTAAGCATAGCCGGGTCCTTATGTCAATAATTATTTATTGAAAATCCGAATTATGGGAGTTAACTACGAATAAGATTAATCAGATAAACATAGTAACAATTGAAAGATGACGACTAGACAAGCGAAAAATTGTAGGGTTGTCAACCCCCAGGTGGGTCTAAACATGGTTTTTTTACACATTTGTACAGATTTTTTGGCGTTCAACTTCACCGGCTGTTTAATAGCATAACAAATACTTGAATCGAAAGCTTACGATCTGCGCTTCGAGAAAATATAGGGTTCTTTGCGTAATTCCGGGTCCAAAGTGAGACAACCCTACGCGAAAACTTTTCATTTTGCGCACGCGATAGAAAGGAATGAAGCACCACTGCAACTACAAGTTGATATCCGAAAAACGTTTTTGCCGTGACTTATTCTTCCCCCCTTGTACTCAAGTCTGTAATAGTGAAAATTTCACCATTCGAATTAGTGCAAATTATTTCACTATTGAAATAGTAGAATTAGATTTTTCACTATTTGAAATACTGAAATTCACTGTTTGAAATAGTGAAATGGACTTTTCCCGAGTCGAAATTTCGAGGGCCTCATATGAGCCTCTTGGTGATGTTGAAGCTCATTTGAAACATTTTAAGCCACCACAACCTCTTTAAAGCCTATTGATAATCATTAAATCACCATTTAACCCTCTTTAGCCTCTGTATTTTATTTTTCAACCTCCTTTAACGCTCAGGAACCTCTTCGATCGAGAAGAGCCTCACAGGCACTTTTCCCGTCGTAATGTATGACCTCATTTGAACCTCTTGAGCCTAAAACGGACGTAAGTCAAGTCTGGAGGCTTAAAAGAGGTTCAAAAATACGAACAAGAACCTCTTTCACCCCTCTTCAGCCTCAAAATTATGTCGCAGAGGCTCAAATGAGGCCTTCGATTTTTCGACTCGGGTTCGAATTAGTGAAACCCACTATTCTAGTTAGTAAAATCCACTATTTACAAAGTGAAGGAACTTAAAAAATTTGCACGTGTGACGGATAAACACTGTGGTAAAAACGATATAAATATAAATAAATGAATAAATCAATTGCAAATGTGAAACTGTAAAATTGTTCTAAATAACTAAATTCAACGAAATAAAAACTGTGCAAACTTTTTTGCCTATAAAAAATACAAAGGAAGAAACTTAGAAAATTTGCACGTGTGACGGATAAACATTGTGGTAACAAACGATATAACGTGTGTGTACGCGTGAAAGCTGTAAAAATGGTACTAAGGGTCGACATAAGTCCTGTTCATTGTTATTTAATACCAGTACTTGCGTGTATAGAGTTTGGCCAGATTTTTTTGAAATTTGGTACTTTTAAATAATAAATTTCACTATTTCATAGTGAAATTTCATTATTGGAATTAAAAGAAAATAGTTAATTTTAAAAATAGCGAAATAGAGTATTTGAAATTGTAGATTTTACTAATTATAGAATAGTGGGTTTCACTAATTCAAAAAGTCCATTTCACTATTTCAAACAGTGGATTTCACTAATTCAAATAGTGATAAAACTAATTCTACTATCTCAATGGTTATTTTATTCTGAATTTAGATCAAATAATATAATTTTTACTTCAAAATACATTACAAGGCACTAAAATGAAGACCTTTACCAAGTTTTATAACGTATCTACCAATGATTTTAATAATATATCCTTTGGGCACAAAATTCCCCTGTATTTGGAGAAGAACTTATTTGCAACTTAAATAATCACTCAAAAACATGGATTTCTTATGAACATTTTTTCTTGATTTCACTAAGTGACTTAGTTTTGAATTTGCTAAGATGATCATTTTTATCAATTTGATAGAGTTGCTAGAAACTTTGGTCATTTACTGTAATTTTCTTCTAGAATTTAATTACAACTTTTTTCAGCGTATGGTACATTGAAAAGAAGGAAGGGAAAAAGAAAGATTGAAGCGTTTTAGTATCTGCAAGATCCTTGAGAGACACTTTGCCGCTAAACTTTCTCTCTTTCGGAAGTACTTTAGAAACTTTCAAAATTTTACACCTCAAGCTTTGAATTACGTATTTAAATTTCTTCTCTTTTTGCTGAATTTCGCTGGAATTTGATGCGTTCTCCAGACTAGGAAAAGTTGATTTTTGAATGTGACCATCTATTTTCTATTTTCTGAACAAATCTTTCAATCAATATTTCTGCACGTTCGAAAGTTCTATTTGAACGATCGGAAGGTTCCATTGGAGCGTTCCTAGAGCCAAGAACAAATGTCCGGGTTTTTTGAACGTTCCAAAGCAATGTTCTCTGAATGTTCCTGTGGAACGTTCAAAAGGAATATTGAGAGAACCTTCCACAGGAATATTCACAGAACATTCGCAGAGAAGGTTCCTGGAACCTTCCATAGGAATATTCAGAGAGCATTCCTAGCGAACGTTCGTAGAACTATTCGCAGGAACATGAACCTTAAGGTAGAGATCAGATAAGTAAGATATATCTAAAGGACTGATTTTTTTCTAGTCCCCGAATGGCAATTGCATAGTTCTTTTATAATCGAACATCGTTTATTAATTTTAAGTTATGTCTTTCTTTAGTAAAATATCGTATCTGCGCATTATACTTTTTTTTACTATTAAGCTCACGGATTAACTGGTACGCGTGTCGGCGGTAATTGCAATTATAGTATGTAAGACTTATAAAATTAGCAACTAAAATGGATTTCTAGCACCAGATAGACCTTATTGGTTCTTCGTTTTACATCTGTATAATTGTAGAATGTTCTCTATATTTAAATCGTATTAAAATATATAATTCAAAGACTAATATTTGTAATTAATTCTTTTTATTTTACCTGTAAATTAATGTCCAAAATTATTTATAAAAAACATTCCCTACATTAGTATGTTTGAAGCTGCAGGAATATTTATGAGAGAAGTTCCCTGAATAATTTAGAAAATAATTCCAGGAACATACCCAAAAAATGTTCCCCAAATGTTTCCGCGAAATACGATACAGCACCAGCGTGGTAGATAAGCATTTGCAAAATTAGCTGCTTGGCTCTAAAAATGATAACAAAAGGTTTCCAAATCCCTAATAAGACATTCGCTCATTTAATATCAGTATCAATTCAATCTCAATTGTGGTTTAACAACAACCACAATAATTATAAAGGAGCGTAGTTTTGAGAGAGTTTGCTCATCAATATTATTTTGATTATTATCAAAATCAATGAGTTGCTCGATTTTACAAGTTTCTGTACATATCTAGCTTTTGCGCTCCAATTTGAATCCCTTTGGCGTTAATATAATTCTCTCCTCTTGGAGAGACATTAAACTGTTACACAAACTATAATCTTTTTAAATTCAAGTAGCCTGCATTAAGGATGAACATTATTTCGTGATTCTCGTAAAAGAATCGTTGCAGTAGTTTTTTACGACGAAAGATCAAATGAAAGTGCAGAAGTTCTCAATCAGATAATTCAGATCGATTGAGTTGGTGCTGCTACAGTCGGAGGCATTTAAGCTTTATTGCCGACAGCATTCTATTTCAATCCGACAATTTAATTATATTCTACAGCTTGCACCAACTGTGCTCTCGTGGATGATGATTAATCTTCCTCTCCTCTGCTTGCCAATAAAGCAATGTCCACATCTAAGTCATTCGCGGGAACCGCGTTCTGGAACTAAGTCTCTTTATTGAATTAACTGCGGACTCGGATTAATTTATTGCTCTTAAACAATTATTTATCTTCGTCTAGAAAGTTCTGTGTTTATACAATTTAATTTCTTACAAATTAGTCACCTGGTTAAAATTAACGTAATCTAAACATACACAGGATGTATAAAAAAAATAGAACATTAAAATTTGACTGATTAATGAGTGAATGCAACTAATTCATAGTCAAATTTGACTGATTTAGAGTAAAATTTAACTGATATATAGTGAAAGTTATTTATTAAATGAAACTGAGCGTATTAACGCTAATTAATTGATAACAATTATTCTGAATTAGTTAATATTGACTAATTTATAACACTGTACGAAAAGTGTACACTTTGCGCATTAGAAAATGCGCATAGAATGGTAGATTCTTGATATGCAAAGTGGGAATTTCTCATACAGACCCCGAGTCGAAATTTCGAGGGCCTCATATGAGCCTCTTGGTGATGTTGAAGCTCATTTGAAACATTTTAAGCCTCCACAACCTCTTTAAAGCCTATTGATAATCGTTAAGTCATCATTTAACCCTCTTTAGCCTCTGTATATTATTTTTCAACCTCCTTTAACGCTCAGGAACCTCTTCGATCGAGAAGAGCCTCACAGGCACTTTTCCCGTCGTAATGTATGACCTCATTTGAACCTTTTGAGCCTAAAACGGACGTAAGTCAAGTCTGGAGGCTTAAAAAAGGTTCAAAAATACGAACAAGAACCTCTTTTACCCCTCTTCAACCACAAAATTATGTCGCAGAGGCTCAAATGAGGCCTTCGATTTTTCGACTCGGGACTTGCAAAAAATAGTATATTGTGCAACTAAGGGAAAAAAATTTATGTTTTTCCCGTGTCGCACACAATTTTTATTCTACTAGGGGTTCAAAAACTGGATTTGTTTGCCCCGCACAGGGCAATTAAATCCACTTAATGACCGGCTAGTAAAAAATAGTATATAATGCACGCGCTGCTTAGCGATTCCCCATTAGTATGAGTTGCAGCATTTATCGGGAATCACCGACTTTCCGCACTAGAATTATACTGGCGAACTTTTTTTTCTTTTTGTATTCAAATGAGATATTACTAGGTGTTTTCGAAAGCTTTATTCGTGCTGAACACGAATCTAGGCTCAAAAGCTTTCTGTCACGTTTTCAAGTAAAGGGTGTTTGAAATCCCCAAAAAAGGCGTTTTTGACCATATTTGGAAAACTATAGGCACTAAACTCGAAGTCCTAGAACCTTCAAAAATGTCTCAAATTTAAGCTTGTCATTTTCCCTTTCGACCCCAGTAAACCAAAATTTAATCAGATCAATGCTAATTGTAAGGACAACGCTGTATTATCCATGGATGAATGAACTAACATTGCACCCTTTGGAATCAACCTTTCGGTTCATCAATGTACGCCGATCCATCCATGATTTGTTTGTTGGTGGTCATACAAACTATTTCCGATCCAGTTTCCGACTAGGAACTCTTCAAAGATTGTAACCATCACAAAATATTATGGAATATTAATTTTTATCTAGACGTTGCATGTTATAGTATTGAGATGTCCCAGAAGTAATTGCCGATTTTTTCATACAAATTAAACACATTTTTTAACTACGAGGAATGGACCCGAATCAATGATATATTTTTCATTTTGTTCAATGTCCTTTTACCGTCTTTCTGGTAACTTCATGATTCCACGCTCATAGAACTTCTCGTCTTTATCGGCAAAAAACTAAATCAAGTCATTTCATCATCATTGAAAGTTTTACCATTCAAGGAGTTCTTCAAAGATTGAAATAAATATTACTCTGATGGTGCAAGGTTAGGGCTATATGGTGGATGTAACCACTTCCCAACCAAGCCTCAATAATTTTTGGCGAGCGGCTTTGTCATTGTGAAAAATTACACATTTACGATTGACCAATTGAGGGTGCGCATGAAATAACCGCCTAGGCGCTCGGCTTACTGGCCGAGCGGAAGGGGGACTTGACCTCTGATTAGTTGAAATTTCCTTTCTGAAAAATGCGGCTTTTCAGAGGTTGCGTTTCCCCTCCATTCGGCCTACTAGCCGAGTGCCTAGGCGGTTATTGCATGCGCACCCTCAATTCTGGCCGTTTTTCTTTCATCGCTGCGTTCAATTTGTTCAGCTGACGACAGTAGACATCCGAATTAATCGTTTCGTTCCTTGGAAGCAACTCAAAAAATACCACACATTTCCAATCCCACCAAACAGACGGCATAATCTTTTTTTAATGCAATTCAACTCGATGTTGTTTTTGGTGGTTTATCACGCTTGGATCATGATCGTTTTCAATTTACGTTATTGTAAACAATCCATTTTTCATCACCAGTGATAATTCGTTTAAAAAAAGGATCCAATTCATTGCATTTATGATGCCAATCACAAGCGTTGATGCGTTTTGTTAAATGAATTTCTTTCAATTTATGTGGCATCCAAATATCAAGTTTTTTAACGCATAGTTACATGACGATCCGATTCGATTATGGCTTTGATTTGCTCATCATCAACTTCATTTGACCGACCTGAACATTGCTCATCTTTCAGTGAAAAATCCCCAGAACGGAAATTATCAAACCAATTTCAACACTGTCTCTATTTTTAGGTTTCATCACCATACACATCACGTAACTTTTTAGTAGCCTGTGCTGCGTTCTTTCCTTTACGGAAATAAGAAACCAAAATATGACGAAAATGTTCGTTTTTACACTCCATCTTAAATATGATGCCAAACTAACAACTGTGAACGAAATTACGCGCAATTTGTTTGTAAAACAAGCTGAGAGTGACAGTTAACAACTGCCAGAAGAAAAAAAGCATTACATTGAAAGAAGCCATTCAAAAAGATGGTCAAAGACATCTATATATGAAATCGGCAATTATTTCTGGGACAACCCAGTATAATATACATGTATCGAATAACAATACAGTTTCTCTTTATGCACGTATTGATTTTTCATTTTTAAAGATATGTAATCCATAATGATGATACGAATCGATAATTGCATTATTATCGGTCATTATAAAGGATAGGAAACTGTACATCGGCGAAGCTCATTGACGATAATTACAATCTGAATCATGTTGTTGTTAGCAGTGCTAGGACTGGTTTAATGCAGCATATTACTGAATATGTTATATTAATAGTAATGGCGAATCAAAGTTAGGTTCTACAAATTGGTATTTCAAAACATGATTGGATAATTTAACAAATATGAAAATTATTGTTACTATTGCATGAATTATAAAAAATATACCCAGAAATTACTTCTAGTTAATTGTTTATATTTTGCTTGGTTGATCAATTTAACAGCGGCTTTTTAATTAGTGTGCAAGAAATTGTTTCATTCATTAGCAAATTTAAGATATGTTTTCATAAAAATATAGCGAGTTTCATAATTTCCCTTTATATTTGTATCTTAAAAATTACGTAAATTCAAGAATTTTTCTAAAAGTAAAAAAGTATTAAGTTTAAATAACAAATGTAGTTTCATGAAAATATTAACAGTTGAATTTGTAAACATACTTTATGCACCAGAAAATAGGGTAATCGAGAAGAATACCAAGAGAAATGAAGGGGAACCAAAAGAGTATTAAGAGAAGTACTATAAGAGAGTACCGATGAAGTGTCATGAAAATCAGGAAGAGAACCAAAAGAAGCAAAAAAATGCAAGAGAGTATAAAAAAATCGGCAGAGAATCAATAGTTCGACTCGGGATTGCCCTATCTTTCTTTACAACTATGGATATATCTGTGTTTTTTCTTGATATAGCCTCATTTTCTTTCCTTTTGCATTGAGTGTAACAACTATAACAAGTATTCGCAAATTTTATCACGATAAAGACAATTTACAACCTTATTTTTTTTTTCCCGCCTATTAATTTACTATCTATAAACAATAGTACACCCCATGCGGAAATTGCCCCATTTAGCTTCATTTCAAATGGGAGTCTAGCAAGGTCCTGCCCAGAGTTTCCAGTTTCAATATAGTATATTGTGCAACCAGGGAGAAAAATTTTATTTTGCGAGTGTCAAGTTTGATGCCTAAACAAAAAGAGGGCAACAATAAATAAATGTTTTTCCCGTGTCGCATACGATTTATTTCCTACTGGGGCTCAAAAAATGTATTTATTTACCCCACAGGTGGCAATAAAATGCACTTTATGACCCATCAGTAGAAAATAAATATTTTAATACAATTATTGCATTATTGGTTGGAGATCTTATAGTGGTATTTTGACTTGGAAATAATGAAATAGCACTAAGACATTGTTGAATTGAAAATTACTAACTTTTCAAAACTTTCTTGTATAAGTAATATTTTCTATGAAAAATGGAAAAGAAATTTCAAGGAAAGTAAAAAAAGGATGGTTTTTGTACAAATATCTCGAATTGGAATACTACTTTACAAGTATTCGTGGCGCAATGGTTAGAGTGTTGAGTTTCGATTCCTGTTCTCTCAAGCGCCTTACATTCGACTCCTGATTCTGATATCGAAGAAATAAAATTTTCATTGGATATGAAGCATTATTTTAAATAATAAAAATAGTTTACAGTAGTTTAAATGATTTCTTTTTTTTTTTTGCGAAAAGCTATTCTTATAATATGGGTTTGCATTCTATACGAAAACTTACGGAAAGAGACTATATTGCTTCTGTTTGCTGAGAGTTTTTATTTATATTTATAAAATGATTAATATATGCAGAGAAGTAAATGGTAAAGTAATCAAATATTCAGTAAAATAATCCAGACTAGTAATTTTTTCTTTTTGGAGTATTGACCAGTTACACTTTTTTTCAGATACTTACTAGTTTTACTAATTACAGCCACACAAAAAGTAAGGGAACTGATCAGTGTCTCGCGAAACCCGCGTCAAGATTTATACATGGCACAATAAATCAGTAGGCCCTAACAACGACATGTAGAACTTAAACCAAAAATGAAAGAGTTAGTCCAGCGAATGACATGTCACGTCCTGTCACTGTCGATATTTATTCGTGATAATAACTTGTGCAAAATTCATAAAAAGCCTTTACAAAAGTATATTCATAAAACATCAGGTTCTGAATGTATTGATCATAGAAAAATGTAAGTGTCTAGACGAAGCGAAATTGTACGGATCGTATATATTGTATGTATCGTATACATAAATATCTAACACCTGCCATCGCAGCAAAAGAGTGAACTTGTGGGTTCACTGACCCGAGAAGAAGGAAAATCGGGGAACCAGAGAGAAGACTTATTCTTTACATTTTATCCCCTTTTTCTGAAAGCAATTAAATAAAGGTGAGGATTTCAGGACGATACCGACCCATGAGGTGACAGGCCAGGAAGATATCGACTAGAAAAAGGTCTATAAAAACAGTCGTTCTTTTAGAAAATCTCAGTAACCTGCCAACTTCCATCCGCGCCGTTACTCTGCCCAACAGTAACCTGTCGACTTCTATCAACGACGCGCTCTGCTCGAAAGAGTAAAGTCACGAACACAACTAAAGAATTCAAACTTCAATTGTTTAATAAGCTCGAATTATCAGTGTTTTGTCCAGTTTCTATTTTTAAAAGGACTCCAGTTCAGAATTAAAAAGGCTCCATTACGGATAGAAAGCTTCCAGTTTAAATTTTAAAGGGAGCTCCAGTTTGGAATTTCTGAAGGCTCCTATTCAAGATTTTCAAGCATTTAGGTTTCTCTGAATAATTAGTAAGTCTAGATTTAGTAACCTCCCCCCAGAATGAAATTTCAACAAATTTTTCTCTCTCTATGCTTCTCTTGTATAAATTGTCAGAATAAAAGTGGTTAATAATTGTGAATTTTTGGTAAACTTTATTGTTCGCTATGCTCGTTCTTGTTTCGGTTAGGAAATCTTTCATGTCTCTTTACCGATCAAAAACGAGGAGATACAAATATAATAATAAAAGGTGAGTAACCAGGACGTTACAGACATACAAATTTGAAAATAAAATTTAACAGGAATAAAAAATAATTAGATATTTCCTAAAGATTAAGCCTTTTATTCAACAATAATATCACAGCTACACAAAGAAGGTCAAGAAATTTTAACGAGACACATGTATTTTGAGTTTTTCGTTTTTCAAAATACCATACGATATAAAAAAAATATTCCGGACAAAATTATGCCCGTCCAGTGCCAGAAGGGATCTGAAGAGGAGTCTCACCCGTGCCGAAAGGAAACGGGCCGAGAGGTTGGCAAGGGAAGCCCTCGAGGTGCCGCTAGGGTACAGCCCGACCAGATCTGGGTACGACGCAGCCACCATCAAGCAGGCCGAACTAGTCACGCCGGTCCAAGAAGTTCCAAGCTGGCAAAAGCACTCAGCTAGCACCGCCGACCATACCGGCAGCCTCGCCGCCACCTCCGTCGCTCACCTTTCTCCACCGCCCACTGGCACAGCTGCCTCCCACCTAGCATCGCCACCGACCGAGCTCAGCGCAGCGGACTCTAAGGCATTTTTCGACGAAATTGTCGATCTCTACGTCCGTCTGGAGACTCTGAGGAAGGTCCCTGAAGAGAAGCCGTTAGGGCGGACTCTAGACGACCTTCTTCAATCGACAATCTGGGAGCCAGAACTCACATGCTCCCCGATTAAGGTGACTCTAGAGAAATCCACACCGCAGAAGCCACGGCCTATCGGGCGCCAAACTCCACGCCAGCTTTTCCCGGAGGACAACTGAGAAAACCAGGCACCTGCCCACCGACTACGAAGACCCGGCCATCACGCCCGGATAGCCCCAGGACGACGGGTACAGCGGATCTCGCCACTTCAAGAGGACCCACAGACTCGGCGCTGACCAACCCGTATAAGCTGTAAAGGAGACAAATTCTATTAATTCTATTTTCAAACAGTTTTAAAGGATAAATACAGTATTAGGGATAACAGTGATTAGTGCTCATTGTTTAAAGGCATATAAAATTACTTTATGTGCCTCCTGCGCGTAAAGTCGTTTTTAGGCTACAGTTGGGAGTAACGTAATGTTGTGTATTACGATACAGAGGAATGTAATGTAAAAATTGAACTGCACATGCGCATATTACGATACAGCGGAGCATAATCTTCTTATTCTTCTTCTTCTTCGTACAGCGTTAGCACCTTAGTGGCAAAGCCTTGTACATTTGAACTGCGCATGCGTCTATTAAAATTCATTACTACTACATAAGGTCGATAAAATTAAAATGGCCGGGACTAGTCGTGACATATCAAGTGTAATGAATAGCGCCGCAGAAAAATCCAATACTAGATTAGATTCGAGTGCACGCATAAAATCTCGTATACGCACCGAAGTCACATAAATTAGAATACGTGCCAATGCATACAATTCGGGAAATTACGAAACTCGCAACAATGCTCGCAGGACTGATCGCGCCTCGGCTTTGATCTCCTGCGAGAATTGTCGCTCGTCGTGTAATAACCCTCATTATGCGCTTACGCACATAATATACTATTGTTCAAAACCTGCGAGGAAAATGCGACTTCTCCGGCCTGTTGAGAGACGAGGAAGTATGCGATTTCTCGATCGGAGTCATGTCCGTAGGAGAAACTTTACTTCTCCCACTAATGAAATAATAATACTGGAATAATTGCGATCAGAGTAGTGCAATGAGTCGGGATGGGAGAATTGCAACAAATTAGTGATCGACAGTAACGCCATCTACCGATAAATGTATCCACATAATGGAAATTGACTTATGTTATGTTTTTAATCATACACCATGCATGATTTTCTAATATGTTATTTCCGTCATAGTATTATGGGAATGATAGAAAACAAGGCTCCTCCTTTTGTTAGCTATTACAGAAATGGAGTATTTCCCGTCTTGTAAAGTGTTCGGCATAGACAGAATATCTACTATTTTCAATTTGCTAATGGAGAATTGAGGTATCATATTGTAGTAGCATCAAATATGGCCTTGTTGATAAAGCTTCGTAGATCCCCGGAATTGCCTACATTTTGTACATCCATGGATAAAGGCAGCGAAAACTTGATATGACACGTCTCCATCAATCTCTAGGGATGATATTATCACTTTTACGGCATTCTTTTTTTTCTCGTCTTTTTGCAGCAAATAATATCATATTTTATGTCTTAAAAATTATGTATTTAATTTAATTCACTCTCTACCGCTCATACAAAATCCCTACTCTGAATCCAGTACAAAGTGGTCATCTCACCGATATGAAATCCTCAGGCATTAATACGAGTGACCCAGGATGGTCACTATTTCTAACTGAATGAGTGGACTAAGTCCCCTTTCGATAAGAAATTTTATAATATTCATGACATTTTATGGTTTGCCTGTCCAAAATAGTTTATCAGTGATAAAATTTAACAATGTCAGAAAAATAAATAAAAATTTAATTATGAAAATATAATTATAAAAAAAATCAGTCCGCTTCGCTGGCACATTCTCATAGCGCGCTTCGCACGCAGCTCGCAAGTTTGAGCGCGCCTAGGGCGCGCGATTTGATCGTCGCGCTTCGCGCTCCGTTCTTCATGGACCTCGCGCTTCGCGCTCGGTCTTGTGCTCTTCGCATACATTTAAGTTTATTTCTTATATTAGATACTGAAGCTCAAACCAATTTTATAATAATATTACAGATGATGTGAATTACACATTTTCTCAAAGTCACTGAATTTCTTTTTGAATTTAAGTGAAACAGGAAATTCAATTTACTTAAGGCTCTATCGGCCTTAAGGAACACATTCTCATCATGACACTCGCGCTTCGCGCTCGATTTTCTGTATGCATTTTTGTAACTTTTTAATAAATTACATGATTATTGATAAATTTATTTTCTTCCAAATATCTCAAAAAGGAAAAACAATCGTAGACTTTATTTAAGGAAACGATTTTGCAGAACAACGCTTATTTCGTATCTCACATATTTTGGTGAAAAAAATCGAATTTTTTCAATATTAAAAATCAAAAAATTAAAATATACATCCTGTCGAGAAATTTCTCGATAAGAATGTGTAGACCTTATTTAGCCAAACAATTTTTCATCTAAAAGTTTTTTTTGTATCTCACATATTTTGTCTAAAAAATGGAATTTTTGAATTTTAATCGTATTTTTTGGAATTGAAACGAAAAATATATCTTTTATCAGAAACTGTGTGAGACAAAATTTGTAGATCTTTTTGAAACGAACAACTTTGTATTCTTACGTTTTTTTCGTATTTCACATATTATTGTTAAAAAATTGAATTTTGGATTTTCAATAATTTTTTTTAAAAATTAATCAGAAAAATATGCATCCTATGAAAAAATGTTACAATTCAAATTTGTAGGTCTTTATGTAAAAAATAACATTGTATCATAATGTTTTTTCGTATCTCGTATAATTTAGCTTGAAAATGGAATTTTGATATTGACTTTTTTTTCGAATTTGAATATGACATAACATTTCTAATTTTGATTTAATCAATAAATGTCATGAGGATAATTTGTAGAGATTTATGAGCACTATCAAAAACCAGTATTGAAATTTTTTATTTTTTTAAAAAATTATTTTTAAAAACAGAAAAGTAGTGCTCAATCCCTCAATTTTGATTGGATATAGCTAGTTAACGAACTTGTCCTTACTTTTTCGGCTCCGATAAAGTGTACCAAAGCTCAATTCAATCTGATAATTCTGTCGAGAGTTATGCCGCACACGACCTACAGACAGACAGACAGACAGACAGACGGACAGACAGACACATTCGTAAAAACCCTTTTTTCTGACTCAGGGGGTCTCAAAACGTAAAGATTTGATGAAAATTTCGAAAATCATTTTTCACATATAACCAATACCTTCTCATCCATGATGAGAATGTAAAAAAATGGTTTAGATAAAAGTTGTAGAGTATTTAGCGGGCTTTTGAACAGGCTAGACAAAAATTTGGTCCGATGTATTATTCTAGGACTTACGGGACCCAACTTGCTTTTCCTAATAAGAATTCCTATTTTTTATTGCAGATTCGTATTCAGCATAATTTTTTGCGTTCAGATCGGGTACTTTGAATTTTTTGTAGGAGCCTTGGTTTGGGCCTTATAGCGGAAAATGTATTTCTTATAGACGTAGAACGGCGCGGTGGCGGGGAAAACAGCGTTCGTGGGATGCCCCATCAACGCGGCTTCCTACGGCTATCTACTGTAGATTGTAGAGAATGGTAGACTATAAGCACCACTCTTTAATTATTTCCACAATATTGCCTTATTTTGAAAAGTAATATAGTGAATTCATAAAAAATACGAATCTGCAATACAAAATAGGGATTCTCATTAAAAAAAAAAAAAAACAAGTTGGGTCCCAGAAGTCCTAGAAAAACAAATCGGACCCAATTTTTAAATATCCCATTTTAAATCCCGCTAAATACGCTAAATATTTTGTCTTAACCATTTTTTTCGATGATGCATTATTTTAGAGATATTGGACCGTTTTCAGACTTTTGGAACACCTTGTCTAAGTTTGAGGAAACAAATATGATGATACCTATATTTTTTCAAGACAATGATCATAATAATCAAAATAAATTGAACCAAGTAGACGTGATTATTATTAGGAAGTTTTTATTTGGATGGATAGAAGCTGTTAATTTTTGTGCAAACAAAAATAGTATTTATGAATAAATAAAATAGATATGCTTATCGGAGTAAATATGTATTTATCATATTGCATAGATGTTTTACTTTCAGGTAAATACGAAATTGAAATAAGTACACTTCCAAAATACACACATATATATATATATATATATATATATATATATATATAGACTCTATTGAACTAGTTTTTTCCGTGTACATTAATAATTCCAGTGCATACAAAACATTAATACGTCCTTTATATAGGGTGAATTTTTCATCTTAAGACATCAAAATATCTCAAAAACTACGCCTCGTACAACAAAAATGTCCACAATAAAAAAAAAAAAATTTCGAAGGGGAAAAGCAACTCCAAAAAAGTTTTCAAAGAAGATTTCCGAATAAAACTCACATATTTTTTGATGGAGAATCAGAATCTGCAATAAAAAATAGAGGTTCCAATTCGAAATTTCAAAGTTACCCTTCCTTCCGGCCCTCAGGGCTTGTAAGAAGGGAAAAAACTATGCGTGAAATGAGGAATAGCGGGAGTAAAAACAATTCCTAAGGAGTATAAACAGTGCCAAAAATGTAACTTACATTGCCGCCATTCTTTTTACTTCCTAGAGACTGTTCTAGTCTCGCTACTCCCCACTGAAAAAACAAAGGCTCTTCTTGCCCCGCCTTTCAAGCATAAAAAGAGCCAAATTCTTACCTGACTTGGAAAACCATATTATATTGTGCATTAAGGGACAAAAATAGGCCTTTTTAGGCGAGTGCAAAGTTTGCCGCCTGAGTTGCAGGCTAGGGTGTCAATCACATGAGACTAATATAACCTATTGTCCCATGACATACGATATTTTTTTTGGCGAGTTTATTATGCTTGTTAGAAGGGACAAAACTATGACCTAAGGAATAGCGGGAGCAAAAACTGTCTCTAGGGAGTAAAAATAATGGCGTAAATGTAACTTATATTTTTACAGCGCCTCTTTTGAAAATCCAATTTTCGGTACCTGTAGATCGGGTTGAAACTGCGATTTCTAACCTTAGGGTTGAAACCTCAAAAGTAGGGTCAAAAATTGCAGTTATGACTCGTTCTACAGTTACATCAAATCAAATTCTCAAAAAAGTTGCTATGAAAAATAATATGCATGATTTGAAACAAAGCACAACGGATTCAACGAGGGTGAATGCAGCCCTCGCTTTTCTCGGGGAACAAACTTCACACTAGTTGCAATCGCTGTGTTTCATTCCTTGCAATGCAATATACCCAAGTTTGAAGTTAGATACGACTCAACACTGGCCCAGCATCGGCAAAAATGTTGCCGAAGATCGGTTGCCAATATCGTGCTGCTGCTGGAATGATAACTCCGGTATGCACTTGGCGGCCAATCCTGGCCCAAACTCTGGTCGCCAACACTTGTTTTCGGCACAGCAACGGGCCGACGCTGTGCGGAACTCTGGTTTCCTCAGTTCCAGAATGTCTTACCGTGGTAAAAGTGACACATGGTCCAGTAATATGCCGTCCATGGGCCGGACTGAGGGCAGGTCTCTGGCTCTTTCACTCTCGGAACTGGATGCCATAGTAAAAGTGACAATCAGCTTGGTGTAAGGCCTATACTGGGCCAAGTTCCGGCTAAAGGATGGTAAATTTAAAAAGTCGACAAAGGCCTCCGTTGTCGGCTCAACTCGGCCAATGCAAACGGCGACACGGGCCTAATAACAATAGCGGACTGTTGGCTGCCAAGATTGGGCCAACATTTTGCCGTATTATCAGCTTCGGCAATTCGCACTTGGGTACTATTTCACGATTACTTTTTCTCCCTAGCGACTTTTTTATTCCCGCTACTTCCCACTTAGAAAAAAAGGTCGTTTTTTACCCGCTTTACAAGCATGAATAAAGACCAAATGCGTACCTGCTTAGAGAAAAAGTTTTTATTGGGGAAATTTGTTTTATACAATTCGTATTTATTATTTCAAATGCAACAAACCTTGAAATTTGCTAAAATTAATAGACAAAAATATTAAAATCATTAAATATTTGTCCATTAAATTTAATAATATTTTTATCGAGTTCAATGTACCGTTTATGTAAATAACGTCGGTTCTCCATTTCCACGGTTATAGGAATCGTTAATAGAATAAAATTAAAGACAATCAGTTCAAAATTAATCAAAATTTAGAAAAGTTTCATAAAAATTGAGATTAGACCGCCTCGTTTTCCTAGACATAAAGACGACTGCAGAAGTTTCCTTATAAGTATGTCGATCTCATTAAAATTACGGCTAACGTTAGTGTCTCTTTTCCCTGACTCATAATCCCAGCCTCCTTAAGAACTTGAAGATGCCACAGCACGAAAGACACGTTTATTAGCATGAAAGTACATTCGTGGCGTCCACAATAATTGTACACCTGGCACTAGAGGGACCGACTAAGTAGGATCTTACCTTGCAGAAACGGTATTTAAAATATAGTTAACTTTACATCAGCAAAGTTAGATGCTCGACAATGCTATTTACAGTTAGAATCGTGGTATTCCAGTATATACTGTTCCCTCTACTCTGTAACCCATTTCATTCCATTCTCCCTCTCTGCAGCACACAATCACTTTGAAGAACCCTTTCCGCTTTTGCGTAACCATATTCAACAGCGAGTCAACACTAGTCCATTGCTTTTATTTTTTATTCCTTTTTCCTCGCGAATATCACTTGCTATTGCGGCTGAATATTTATTTAAAAAGTACAAAAACAAGACAAATTCGTAAAAGTTTACGTAACTAAGCTCCGTAGAGTTGAAACATTCATCAGAATTTTCAATCTACAGTATGGGGAAATGAATTCCATGATGATTTATTGAATAGTCACGTAACATTCTCTACTACATAGAAAATTCAAAAGAAGTTCCTTTAGTCTCCTTTCACCCTTAATCTGCTCACATATCAATAATACTAACTCACAACTACACACAGAAAAACCTTCCATTGTAATATTTGTAAAAGTTTGTCTATATTTTGCTAAATTCAGTTATTGTTAGCAAAGTAGGGATATTAAGAAACTTTAGTAAAGTTGGCGAAACTCTATAGTAAAATTGAAAGCTCATCACAGCCATTTACTATTTTCTATAGGAAAAAAGGTTCAACT
Source organism: Diplolepis rosae (assembly GCA_030998225.1). NCBI lineage: Eukaryota > Metazoa > Arthropoda > Insecta > Hymenoptera > Diplolepididae > Diplolepis > Diplolepis rosae. The sequence continues at coordinate 1,085,287 of JAPYXD010000082.1, forward strand.
TTTTGTATTATTATCTGAAAAAGATTGCAGTATTAATCTAAAGTATCAATGAATTGTTATAATCATACACTTTTATACGAAAAAGTAAGTACTGGAACATTTACATGACAGATTGCTCGACTTTAAGATACGTTCAAAAGTTACTTAAAACTAGAAGTACCGTTCTTGTACAGTTATAGGCACCGTGCGTGACTGCAGCGCCATAGCATGAGTGAACTAAAGGAGGCTGTTCGAGAACTTTTACAATGTATTATAATGGGACTTAGTTATAAAAATGTTTATTATCAATAAAAAAACAAACAAAAAAACAATTTGATTCACTTTAAAATTCGATTGTTTTTCCTTGTGAAGTATTTGTGTGAAATCAGCAGTAAAAAGTAAGTATTTTCCATAATAAAAATGATATAGAAACCAGTAAATATAAGGTTAAGGTAGTTGTCGTGCCAAAAATCAGTCTCTGGAAAAAGAAGTTTTTCTATGATTTCAAGACTGGAAATTATATCATCAGCCGTGTCATATGTAAGGAAAGACACTCTTTTTATTTTTGAAAATAAATTCTTTAATGACTGAAATAATTAAAAATCAATTTTCCAAAGCAAAATTTTTATAAACAAATTGCTGTATTTGATGATAATTGATTTATTTTCAAAAATTGGAAACGGTTAAGTTGTAGAGAATATTTCCCCCGAAAAAATAAGCTATGATTTAAGAAACTTCAATCATTTTCAAAAAATTGGTAAGAAGCGATAGTAAAGGAATATCCTATTATAAAAAACATTATTAAAATATTATTTTTCGTAATTTTTAAATTTTTTCATTAAAAAGAGTATCTTTTCTTACATATGTCACGGCTGATGATATAATTCTCAGTCTTGAAATCATAGAAAAACTTCTTTTAACAGAGACTGTTTTTTGGCATGACGACTATCTTAAGTTAATGACAGATCAAAACAGACTAGAAAAATAATAAAGAATTAAATTGTAATTTCATGATGACACTTTTAGGTACTTGTTAAGTAAATAAATATTAATTGTTTATTTTCAGATTGAAATTCATCATGGATATAATTATTAAAACAGGTTTTCAATCAATTAAACATACAATAGAATTTCAACCACAAACGAAAATTAAAGGTAAAAATCTCGTTCTGACAGAACACGTACGAGATGTCCAAGAGTTCCGTAGAAATAATGAAAGTTATTTAATAAAATCTCGTATAATTCGACAAGCATCAGTTCATGCAACACCCTACAGTGCCCACTTATTCCTTTGATTTATTTTCCATTTAGACGTTGGAAATTTATAAAATTTACACTCACTTTTCCTGCTTGTATTTTTACAATTCACAACACAACAACTTCGGTGGCTCATTTCAGCTATATTTTTTTAATTAAAACAAAATTTAGATTTGCACATGTATTTTGATTGCTCGGAAATATAAAACAGCCTCCTTTAACGCCTAAATTATCCACTGCGTGCGCTGGCGTCGATTTAACTCTCCCTACCATGACTTCGCACGGTGCCTATATCAACAATCCTGGAAAAAGTATAAGGCCTTTCCGAAAGTATTGAGTAGAAAGTCTGTAAAAATTCTGAGTACGCAAAATGTATAATTTCTATGAATCACTTGCGAAAATAATGTCCAAAAATTGGATATTTCTAAGATGTAATATGAAATTCTGATGAACTCGTGCATAAAAACTTCAAAGCCAATCAATGAAATTTTCATGGACTATCAAAGGTAACAAAAAAAAAACTTTATTTTTGCAAGCTGCTTTTTTTTATATACTTTGTTATTGACTTTTAATACAAAATACACTACACAGAGAGAAATAAGTCATGGTTACATTAACCAGAAAAATCTGGTTGAATTAAATATGGTCACCAGTACTACAAAGCACAATCTGGGTGACAAACGATCCCGTAACAATAACCTGAAAACTAGTTGCAATAACCAGATTCAATACGATTTCCTATTTCTGATTACAGTAACCACACGTCGCAATTGAAAATGTCTTTAAGCACAATTTCAAGTTATATCTGTTAAAGATTTCTGGTTGCAGGAACCTGAAAATTGCAGTGGCTTCGAGGCAGTAAGGTTCGATTTATCTCGATTTATCACGCGCTAGTCTGCAGCTAACTTCATATTAAGTTCAGTTGTCAATGGTTGTTTTATATCAATGTAAAATCATACTGCTTATTTCATTACATTTTATACAACGGGAGAGAATAATTCTGGTACAAAAAAAATACTATGAAGCATGTATCATCACCTTTTCAAGAATTTTTTCAATTTCTTCCTTCATCTCTAAATCTACGTTGTATTATGTTGGCACCACAATTATTCATTTCCGTTGTAAAATTAACATATAGTGAAATAAGCAGTATGCGTTTCTTGAATAAAAAAAGAAGTATTTTAAACTACATTTATTCTATAAAAATTATTATACAAAATTTAATGAAATATTTTTTATTAATTATATTTTTAATTATAAAAAATTTATTTATTTAATAATCTATAACACACACGAACAAGCTAATTTAAGGTTATTGAAACCAGAATATATGGTTTTCGTAAATAGAAAATGTGGTTATTGGAACCAGAAAAAAAAGAATCATTTAACGCTTTGACTAACTCACAGGTCACTGTGATTAATAATTCTGGTTCCTGTAAGCAGAAAAATTGGACACCAGTACAACTCTTCCAAACTCAGTTCTGACCTGAAAATGTGGTCAAAGACAAATTTAACAGTATTCATCAGGTTACTGTAACCAGGAATTTCTCTCTGTGTATTATACATTATACTACACATTGCTGATGTGTTACCGCTGTCATTTAAGTTTAAGAGAGATAGCCGCTGAACTTTCTGTGTCTCACGAATCAATTCGTACCATTTTAAATGATTGTTTGGGCATGAAACGTGTTCCGAAAGACCATCTCACAAGGTTACCATTGCGAACGAATTTCTGGCCAAAAACTCAACAAATATCACCGGATAACTACCGTATTCACCTGATATGGCTTCGGCTGACTTTTTTCTCTTTTCAAAACTCAAATTACAACATTTTCAGTCGATAAAAGACATTAAAGAGAATTCGCGGCGATAACTGAAGTCGATTATGGAAAATGCGTTTAACAAATGTTTTGATGATTGGATTATTTGTTGGCAAGAGTGTATTATTGCAGGAGAGGTCTACTTTGAAGGCGATAAAATAAATTTAGAGGAATAATAATTAGTTTGTGTTTTATATACCAATTCCCGGTACTTTTTTGACAGAATGTATAGCAGGTATTTATCTCTTCCTAACCAAATTATTGAATTGAATATTGAATATAGGATCTTCGGGAAAAATTGTCCTGTCCAAAATTCGAGAACTGTCAAGTAAATTTCTCAATATTTATTTTTTCCGTGTACACTTATTTATTAATTTATATATTACACAACTCACAAACGATATTTACACTCACAACTTAAACATATATTAATTCGCTCACATTATTTACTTAAAATTTTAAACGCTGACTAATTCGAACTCTACCTATTTACCTAATTACTGTCTTCTCCGGAAAATTTATTTAAATTATTATTTTAATTATAAAGCGGTCATATATAATTGGTGACAACAGAGTCTACCACACGACTTTAAGAAAACTCTACAGACACTTGAGATAACTTTTAACTTTTACCAATTTTTCAAATCACTTCAGTCAAATTATGTCGATAATTAGAAGAGTTTATTACTCACCATGATAACGGAACTCTACCATATCGACCTTATTAACCTGTGATTCAGAATTAACGTCATTTAAGACTAGATAGAATTTTTAATATACATTTTGAATAAATCTGGGTGGAAGCGTTCCTTTTTTCACAGAAAACTTTTTTTTTAACTTTTAATTATACTTATGAAATACTTTTGCTATGCCGACTTTACAATGAGGTTTCACAATTTTACTTTCGTCATAATAAAAATTAGGAAAAGAAATACAAGGAAATACTGGGAGAAAAGGAAGCTAAATCGCTCAGTGAGTGTTGGCCGCCCAACTTTGGGTATCTTCGACGTTCATCGATTATGTTGCTTGACTAAATTTCTATAGTCTTCACGATTATTTGAAATGGAGCGTTCTAATTGGTATTACTCTTCGTAACAAAATTTGCATGAACGATAGTAGTTTTTGTTATTTCTCCTCGTTATTACTTCCATTATTTTGCTATAATATATTTTTTTGATTAATTTTTCTTATTTCAGATTATACAAAAGAAAATATTATAATGTACTATTCCTAAATCGGACAATTGCATGAAAGAGTAGTATACTTTATGACAATTATAATAAATTTTAATATAGTTAGCGCAATACCCCTAGTTTGGAACTTATTTTAGTAATTTTTCCAAAAGAAGGTTTCTCCGTGCACCTGTCATCACTTTAACACATCTCAACTCAAGTGGCATCAGCCACAAACTGGAAGTCGGAAAAACCAACTTTTGAATTATATTTCAAGAATTGCACATATAGCAGGGTAAAAATAATATATTATCCAATGCCTACTTTTTTTTCGTCCTGAGCATTTCCGCATCAATTGACCTATCGTGTTGAAACTTGAAGTAATTTGGTAAGAAACACTAAATAAATAACATACAAGTTCCATTAAATTATAAAATAATCTCGTCAGATGCAGTTTCACTTTTTACTAATATTGAAATCGAACTCGAAATCACACTACCCATTAAATTACAAAATTAATTTTATCAATTACCTACTTGACAAAGGTATCAACCTAACACACAAAACTTTTCACACGGAAAACATCAAAAGCATAAAAACCACATTAATAAAAAAAATTGCCCCATCGGCTTTATTCACCATGTTATAAAAAACAGGTTAAAACATCTGTCATGAAAAGTTGCTGAAATGAACACTCACACACCGACCCATTGGGGGTTACGCACTCACACATACAAACTCCACACAATCAAACCCGGCAGGTCAACCCCTAAATATGTGCACGGAAAAAAAAGTGCAGCTGTGACAGGGAAGTTAATCCTCGTTACAGCTAAACATTTAGCTGGAAACAAACAAGTGAATGTAAAAAGATCGTTGAATCAGCTAAAGTAAATATCTTTGACCAATTTAAGAGATATAAGAAATATCTGCTACCTGATAACAAATATGGCGCAAGTCACGTCAAATGGCAGTTTGAGATTAATTAATTAATTAATTAACACTTTAAAAGTATTGTACTAAATAAAATGCGTGTTGGTGTCAACATTCAATGTAATACTGTGTTTATCTAAGAATAAATTGGAAATAGATCGTGTAAAAATATCTTAGCTCAAATAACGAGAAATAGTAGACAAGCAACAAATCTGAATTTTAAATTTAATTTAGCTAGAACAGCTATATTCACTTCCATAATACCAGACAAACAAGTGACTAGAGTAAGGATTTTCATTCCCATTCCATCTGAATCTTTCGTTAATTTTAAGGTATAAAAGCTATACTCAATTTGGCGAAAAAAATAATTTTTCTTATTTGAAATTTTATGACGAATCTTGTTTCAGTCTAACAATTTATAAAGGGTTTTCCAATAGGGACATAACAATTTCGTATCTTTATATGAACGCGCCCTTAAACTTTTTTAATGAACTGTCAATGTCAAAACGTTAGTTAAAGTCAACATTTTCATCATGGCAAAGTTCACGAACCAGCAACGTTTGGAAATTATTAAAAATTACTACCGAAATTCTGAGTCGGTGGTCGCAACTTTAAGAGCGCTTACTCTAATTTTCGACCGTAATAATCGTCCCACCCGACAGGCTGTGCGTGCTATAGTGGATAAGTTCGAGACCAAATTTACACTATTGGACGTTCCGGTGCCAAAAAGACGTCGTTTTGCTCGAAGCGAAAAAATAATCGCAGCCATAAGTGTATCGATTCAAAATGAGCCAAATCAGTCGATTCCACGTTGTTCTCAAGAATTGGGCATCGCTCAAATGACACTGTGGCGTATTATGCGAAAAGATCTTGGCCTACATGCTTTCAAGATAAAATTGAGTCAAGAACTAAAGTCACTTGATCATTTGAAACGCCGAAACTTCTCCAATTGGGCTCTGGCAATGCTTGAAGAAAATGAAAAATTTCATCGAAAAATCATCTTGAGCGATGAAGCTCATTTCTGGCTCAATGGCTTTGTTAATAAGCAAAATATGCGTTATTGGTCAGCAACAAACCCAAATGTGCTTTTTGAGACACCGTTGCATCTGCAAAAAGTGACTGTTTGGTGCGGTTTTCATGCTGGAGGTGTGATTGCGCCGTATTTTTTCGTGGATGAAAACGACCGTCTTGTTACCGTCAATAGAGAGCGCTATCGTGCTATGTTGGAAGATTATTTGTGGCCAGAATTGGATGAACTTGACATCAACGATATGTGGTTTCAACAAGACGGTGCCACTAGCCACACAGCACGCGTCACAATCTATTTATTGAAAGGCAAATTCGGTGAACGTGTTATCTCGAGAAATGGTCCGGTCGAATGGCCGCCTCATTTTTGCGATCTAAAACCATTGGATTTCTTTTTATGGGGCCATATCAAGTACTGGTCTATGCCAACAAGCCAGCAACTTTAGACGAGCTCAAAGACAACATCCAACGCGAAATTGTCAACGTTCCGCTCGAAATGTGTGCCAGAGTGGTGGAAAATTGAGTCCAAAGAATCGACCGCTGTAAACGGGCTCGTGGTGGTCATATGACCGATATCGAATTTCATTCATAAAATGTAATGCTTGCACTACACCCACAATAAATTTGAACTCAACAACTCAAATATTTCTGTTTTATTCATAGATAAAATTGTTATGTCCCTATTGGAAAACCCTTTACAATGTTACTAAAAGTGTCACATAATCTAATTATATAGATTATTACAGTTTAATAAATTCTTGATTCGCTCGGTCGCCTAGTCAAATTTTTTTCCGTGTGCCTCTTTCCTATGTACAAGTATTATCTGAAAGATTGCCGTGTATTTTAGAACCTTTTAATATCAAAATTGCCCCTCGTAATACAAATAATTTAGCACATTTTGTTTAATCTCCTGAAGATCCTATTTCATAACTGAATATTTCAGAGGTGGTTTACGATATTCCCTGCACTGGATGTACAGCAAAATACATAGGTACCACTAAACGTCCACTTAAAATAAAATCCATGAACAAATCAAAGTTGTCTACGATCCCCCAGACAAATGGGTGGCTTTAACTGAACATGCGTGGTATCAAAATCATACATTTAACTTTGATGATGTCACAATTTTCGATGGAAGTAATATTTACAAAAAAGAAATGATACTGGAAATGACCCATATAGCCAGCAATCCTCATACTGTGAACCGGAGAACAGACACAGGGCACCCCTCTTTTCTACTCATTAAGCAAAAACACTTCACAAAAAAACATTACCCCCCTCTTAACTCTATAAGGTCTGTCAAGCATGTTCAAAGATAACTCAGTTCCAAAGTTAAAATCGCAGTGACAACAGTGAAAAATAATACGTGTCTCTCCACACGGAGAGAAATAACTAGTGCCGTGCACGAGAAAGATACCAAGCTTTGAAAAAAAGTAAAATGAAGAGTGTAAAATGCATTCTGTCAACAAAGTACCGGTAATTGGTCGAAAAAACACAAACTATTTATTATTCATCCAAATTTATTTTATCGCCTTCAAAGTAGACCCCTCCCAAAACAATACACTCATGCCAACAAATAATCAAAACATTTGTTAAACGCATTTTCCGTAATCGATTTCAGTTCGAAATTTGAGTTTTGGGAAAAGAAAAATGTTGGCCGGAGCCATATCAGGTGAATACGGTGGTTAGTCAAAGATATTAGTTGAGTTTTTGGCCAGAAATTCCTTCAGAATAATAGAATTGTGAGATGGTCTTTCGGAACGCGTTTAAGGGAGTTACTCACCTACCCGCCTAGTCAAAACAGGGTTAAACACGCAGGTTGACTACAGTAGTACTTGATCTGGCAACGTCGCATCTTGTTTGTTCGTGTGCGCGCGGGTGTACAGTCGCGCATATGGTCACGTCAGTACCTAAAAAATGTTTCTCAGACATGAAATTATACAATGAATTAAAAAGCTGCACATTCGTCCAAACGAGGAAAAAAATTATTGCCTCTGATATCATGGTAGCTATGGTTTTCGATGCATACAAAGAACATGGTTTTGATGGAATATCTCGTTTGTTTGCTGCTGATAAAACGGGAAAATTCGCGTGACAAGTAATAGGAAGGTTAAAAATAAAATCTGTGATTATCTGAAAACAAAATACTAATTTACTTTAGTTTAGTTGGTATATATTTATTGTATATGTATCAAATATTCTAAATAATAATTAATGAACGATTGTGATGATAATAGATATGTATTGAAAAATTGTTATATCGATTCAAGACTGTGAAAATAAGACAAATTTAGTATGTCATTGAGAAAGATTTTACGTACTACGTATTATGATATGTATGTAAATACAGTTGTTTGTATGTACTTAATTCGTTTATTTATCATACGAATAATTAATATGTTATATTTCATTTATGAAAAACATGATTTTCATAACAAATTTTAATCACCAGTTGGTACGAGCTGCTGAACAGATATAACGCATATATTTCAAATTTCGCGCACATAACCTACGAATGCGACGTTGCCACATACCTAACCAAAGACCAAAATCACAGCAATTTCCAATCTTCATCGTATTTGTTATTATTTTTAGAACCCACCTTTAAATGTTAGTAAAGGTGATAACTATTCCTGAACATCTTATCTTTCTACTGTTCAAATCCCGTTATGATCTGTTCGTCAGTTGAAAAGATATCAATGATAATACACGATAAACTCCGCGATTTCTCATAAGAGCCCATGTTGAATCAACTAGAGAGGCGCAAAATAGAAATACGAATATCTCACTAAAAAACCCACCTCAGACCTTGAAATTTCGTACGGATAATATTTTTATTACATTCTAACGCTCTGCAAAGTTTAAGATTTTTCTGTTCGTTAATTCTTCATCGTGAGTAACTCCCTTAAAGTTAAAAGTTATATGAACTGTCTGTAGAGTTTTCTTAAAGTCGTATGGTAGACTCTGTTGTCACCAATTATATATGACCGCTTTATAATTAAAATAATAATTTGAACAAATTTTCCGGAGAAGACAGTAATGCGATACATTTTCCTGCATTGCCGTCTTCTTCGGAAATTTTTTAAAAATTATTATTTTATTAATAAAGCGGTCATATATATAATTGGTAAAGACAGGCATTACCACATGGCCTTGAACAAAAAATTAGTAGTGAAATGTGGCATATATATTTTAACATGGCCCTGGCGATTATAGAAAGTAGCTAATGTTTTGATATGAGATTTCAAGCGTCGGGGTAGCTGTATGGTTAGGTCAGGGTAGTTATAGATACATTAGGTAAATAGTTAGAGTTCGAATAAAGCAGCGTTTACAATTTTAAGGAAATAATGTGAGTGAATTAATATATGTTTAAGTTGTGAGTTTAAATATCGTTTGTGAGTTGTGTAATATATAAATTAATAAATAAGTGTACACGGAAAAAATAAATATTGAGAAATTTATTTGACCGTTCTCGACTTTTGGAAAGGACAATTTTTTCCGAAGATCCTATATTCAATATTCAAGTTTTAATTATCAATTCAATTATTTGATTAGAAAGAGATGAATACCTGTCATACACTCTGTCAAAAAAGTACCGGGAATTGGTATATAGCACACAAACTAATTATTATTTATCCAAATTTATTTTATCGCCTTCAAAGTAGACCCCTCCCGAAACAATAGACTCATGCCAACAAATAATTCAATCATCAAAACATTTGTTAAACGCATTTTCCGTAGTCGACTTCAGTTCTCGCCGCGAATTTTCTTTAATGTCTTCTATCGACTGAAAATGTTGTACAGTAAAACCTCATTTATCGGGACACTCATTTATCAGGATCTTCACTTATCGGGATCTCGCAATCTGATTTATCGGGACATTTTGTTTCTCCTCCAGCCACCACTCCTTGTACATAGTGACATAGTTTCCAGATGTTTCATTTGCAGGAGTTTTATTATGTCAATTTTTTACATACCTTCGTTTGTATTTCTATCTTCATTTTCCATCATAAAAAACCAAATAAATTTACACAATTTGCAAATACATTACAACTTATGTACACGTGCACTTTTTGCATTGTACATAACCATTACTAAATGTCAACATACAACAAGAGTCATGGCAACCCGCCATGAGACTGTAGGTTTTAGTGGGGAGCCCCTCCAAATCCCGATAAACGAGGTGTTTACATTTCAAGGGCGTCCCGATAAATGAGGTTCTACTGTAATTTGAGTTTTGGAAAGAGAAAAAAGTCGGCCGGAGCCATATCAGGCGAATACGGTGGTTGTTCGATAATATTCGTTGAGTTTCTGGCCAGAAATTCGTTTGCAATGGTATCCTTGTGAGATGGTCTTTCGGAACTAGTCGAGCAGCAACGCGTTTCATGCCCAAACAATCGTTTAAAATAGTACGAATTGATCCGTAAGACACAGAAAGTTCAACGGCTATCTCTCCTAAACTTAAATGACGATTTTCAGTCACCATTTCCTTCAGTTTGGCGATGTTAACTTCAGTTGAAGACGTTGGCCGTAAGCCTTCTGTAACATTTTCAGCAAAATTCCATTTGCAATGCAAAATTTGAGACAAATTGTTTATTCGATATTCTTATCCATTGGAAAAATCGCGAAAGACACTAGAGATAAACTGACAACATCGAGCACTGTGAGCAATCTAAATGACAGATCGCGCTCGAACTCCACGTCAGTATAAAGGACAGTGGTGCCAACTTAGCGTCAAAAATGTTTTTGACAATCTCATTAAGCGGGCTTTGTAAATTGTCACTTCCCGGTACTTTTTTGACAGAATGTACATGAATTCGAGTTTTTCACACTAGCCAATTTCACGTGCGACGCACGTGAAACTCAAGCGTTTGGCACCCTGGCTCTCTAATGATTACAGCGAGTCATCTGGTGGTTAATGCTTGAAGCTCACATTATTTGCATGTGAGCGCAATGTATCTAGTGCATGGACAATACCGTATGTGTCGAGCATGAATATCAAGCTTTTATCGTTCGAACTTCATGGATTCACCGCTTGAAAAGGCCTAAGTGTTGAACACTTGTTTGTCTGAAGTGCGCAGCCCTAGTTATTTCCCTCCGTGCAGCGAACGAGAAAAAAAAAGAGTTTAAAAAAATTATGGGTTTCTGCTATAATGCTCCCCTTTCTCACGTATATTTCAAATAAAGGTTAGTCTCATGGTGATTTTTATTATCATTTAATTTCTTGATGAGACCGAAAAATTCAGAATTTAATTATCGAATGCTCTCATAGCTCACATGCGATTCTTTGCTTCATTATTTATATACATATATATTTATTTGGTAAATTTAAGACTCGTGAAAATTGATATTTGCAAAAATTTTATAGAAAGGTTGTTCACTTACAAGTACATGTGCAATTTTATGCAAAATTTCTCATGTTTCTCACATTACCAAAGATTACTTTGAAAATATGCTTTATGTTTGGAACCTTCTGCTGATCATTTATATATACAGAATTATCAAAACATTTTTGATCAGGACAAATGTTTCATAGAAAAAGTGGTTTGAACACTAGACTCCTTATGAACAATTTCCAGTAATCACTATTATAAACAAATTTAATTACATTTTTTTTTAATAATCATAAAAATTTAGAACCAGATAAACGTTCTTCACTGGTTTTTACTTCATGAGTTAGAGTTTCAACTCGATATCTCAATTAATGTGTAAATGCAAAAGGGCGAAAAAAACGTGTCGGTATGGTAGGGATCGGATTAGACATACATGATCTTAAACTCAATCACCAGAAACTCGTTGAAAGTACTTGAACGATTTTTAAAGGAAAACGATGTTCGTCGATTAAAATATCGAACTCTGCACGGAGAGCTCGCTACAGAGAGAATAACTGCTCGGCGCAGTGTTGATCGCTGTGTAGAAAAAAATAATTTAAATACATCGAATTTTATTGTCCAGACATCAAACTTCAATGTCTGGACATGGATTTCCAATGTCTCGTGCATCGCTTTTCATTGTTCCGGACGTTGAATAAAGAAACATTAAAAAATCATGTGTCGCGCAGTAATAAACTCTGCGCGGACAGTGATGGCCACTGTTCAGACGTTAATTTTTACTGTTTTTGCGCATCGCCTAATGCCAATCACGCGCATTTTAATTAAATTGTTAGGCACATCGGTTTTTAATGTTGGTACATCGAATTTCGATGTTTAAGCTATCGAATTTCAACGCTCCGAACCTTCCTGATAACCGCTAATCACATGAAACAAACGAGCCCGAAACAATAAAAATTAATAAAATTTCGGTTTACATAAAAACAATATATTAACTACTTGTTTCGATTTAATACTTAAGCCTTACTCATTCAACAATAAGCCTTTTTTTACCGTGCGGAATTATTGTCTTTGTTCGATTTTTATATATAGTTTTTTTTTTTTTTTTAAAGGCCAAAGTACATAAAAGTTAGAAAAAAGGTATAATGCACAATTAATGAAATAAACATTTTAATAAACAAATAAAATTTATTCAACGTCCGAGACAATGAAAAGCGATGCACTAGACATTGAAAATCCATGACCAGACATTGAAGTTTGATGTCTGGACAGTAAAATTCGATGTATTTAAATATTTTTTTCTCCGCACAGCGATCAACACTGCGCCGCGCAGTTATTCTCGTTGTACCGAGCTCTCCGTGTGGACTTCCAATTATTTTCAATAAAAGCTCGAGTAATAAACTACTTATAAGTCATCTTATCTCTTCACTGTTCAAGGACTTAAGGGCATGTGGTACCTACTTAACGAATCAGAACATTTTATTGATCTTAGGTTTATATGTTTATGTCCTAAATACATAAAATTTTGTTTTTGAAATTTGGAAAATATTTTTTGTCTTCTCAAATTTTGAAAGTAAAATTTAACGCTTTTTGGACGTAAATATGTAAAAAGTGGACTAATTCGTTCACATTTCTTCAAGTGTTACATGCCCTCTAAGTGGTATCTATGCAATATCATTAATACCAAAATTAGTATAAATTCATTTTTCTATCATTATATCACTGAGAAATTAGGGTTTTTTCAAAATCCTGTCTAACTGTCTGTTTTTGTTATCGTAATTTTGTCAAAATGCACAATAGTATATTCAACAAACATTCGGAGAACCTCTTTTCAAAACTTAAAATAATTCAACTTTACGTAAGGAATGATAAAATACCTCTCGTGGACAGTCGGAAATTCTCTTCCAATATTTTATTTAAACTTGGATACGTCATTGTCAGAAAGCCACAACTCACAAATATTTTAATTTATGTATTATTTTATCATTTTTTCTATCTAAATATTGAACTTTTCATTTCATTAATAAAAAATTGAATTCAAGTCATAGTCAAAAGAGTAAACCGGTTTTTTCTCAAAACTACAGTTTCAAAGGCTACTTAACCACGAAAACTACCTGTTTGATCGTTTTTAAATTTTACGATTGTTTTTTGGGCATGCAAATCTAGATCTCAATCGTAGGATTTTCTTCATTCTATGCATAAAAGCTACATGAGCCTAAAGACAAAGTCGGGAACGGAAACGTAAAGATTGACTGTCCCTTTCCAATTAAAATTTAAAATAATTATTTTTTAAATATTTTTAGAATGTTATTTTATAATTCACTAGAGCTTTTACATTCAAATATTTACACATGGCTTCAGAGAAAAAATTATTGAAATTTCATTTTTTTGACTTCTTGACTAACTTTTTTCACTAAAACACTTTGATGACATGAAACTTTTTTGTGTCTCACATTATTTTTAAAGAAGGAGGAAATTTCCGTTATCATTTGCAATATTTTTAAATTACTTGTTGAAAAGTTCAGAATTTTTCATTCTGTTTCCTGGCAGTACTCAAAGAGCTATATAAAATTATTTCGTTGATATTTTTTCATTCAAAAAATTATTTAGTTGTATCTATTTGAAACTTGGATGAATGAAAAACATCACAATTCACAATTACTACAATTGAAATATTATTTAATCGTTTCTTTCCGCCCTAATCTTAAATCCAATTTTAAAAATTTGACGAGAAAATAAAAAATAATGGTTTAACAAACTTTTATAGCTTTTAATATTGAGCACGAAGCATGAGTGCCGCGATGGAAACGTACTCTCAAAATATGAATCAGTCAAAATCTACTGATTATCAGTGAAATTTGACTGATTAAAATAGCTAAAAAAAGGTTACTGTAAATCACTCAAATTCCACAGATTGCTTCAGTGAAAATTAACTGATTTAATAGTGAAAACGCTTTTTTCACTGGTGAATCAGTGAAAAGGCAAATCACTGATTCAATCTGTGAAAATTTAACTGGTTCAGATTTAGAGAGCAGTAGTCATATTTATATGAATCAAACCGCATTTAAAGTTATAAACAAAACAAAATGTGCGCGATAAGAAGTGTAAATAATTGGTGAAATGTCGCTTTCAATTAATGATATTTTACCAATCTAAATTAAGGGAGCCCTTTATAGACGGAAATCTTGAAATGGAGTGTTGATCTCTAGGGAATATCGCAATGTATTTTTGAAGTCCCGTACTTACCATGAAGACAAACGACGAGGAAGATGGCGCACATCATCTTGAAAAGCGCATTTCCATTTTCTGTAGCATTATGACATGAATTCTTTCTTCTCTTGACAGGCCATTGTTTCCGATACATTTCCCGGAATCGTCAGAGTCCAAGGGTAATGTGTGAGTATATTACACCCATGAATATTGAACGACACTTTTCACACGTTTATCACTAAATTCACCATCTGATTTGCGTATCATCGATTACATTTCTTATTCTAAACAATTTTATAAAGTGTTTAAAACAGATTGAAAAAAAAATATATAAACGAACATTATGTAAAAATTGAATCAAAGAATAAATCAATATAATTCTGAACTGTTTTTATTTTCTTATTTTAAAGCCTTATAATCAAATATGAGATATTGTATTCGATCTCTAATTGACGATTTATTATTTTTCAATTTCGTGGCATCCCATACTTCATATTGCATTTTGCAGTGGATGAAAATACCGATGAAGTGCAGCAGCTTCATAAATGTTGCGATTGTAATTACGGAAGCATTATCGAAACGATAATGGTCTCGGTTTCCAGACGAAATCAATTAAGTCACCAATGTAGATACGTCGTTTTGAAATTAGATTTTAATTTGTCTTTGTGTTTTCATCAATACTATCATATCGATTTATAAAACAGAATGTATTTCCAAGTAAGATTTATTTAAAAAGGTTTTTATTTTTGCAAAGTTTTTGTGCAACGTAGGTTTTTATTTTATCGACCAATCTCTGTAGTAACATAAGTAACCTTCTTTGGTCTTTTTACGTACATTTTCAAACTTTTATGCTTGCATCTACCTAAAGAATTTTCCGACGTAAAATTTTGAGCAGAGTTTCCAGATTAAAATTCCATTCGCGCGATCTCGTAACTTGTACCTTGTAAGACCGGTGGAAGATAAAAGTAAAAAGTTTACTTGTAAATTATATTGTGGCATGTTTAAAATCATGGTTGAGATAAGCATCAGTTTTATAAATTAACGGCTAAAATTTCGTGTGAAATTTTTTTTATGGATAAAAATGACCACTTTTTAAATCAATTTTGATCATTCTATACGAAAGTATTGATAAAAATAGCATTTTGTATAAGTTATCTAAATTATAAATATCTCAAAATCTATCAATTATTTCTTGAGTTCTTATGCTTACTTGAAAGGAAAAATTCTGCGTTTATTACTATCAGACAATCTTCATATTTGTAGATATTTGATAACAGATATCAGAAAAATTGTAAAGTTTTGAATTATCAAATTGTATTAGCATTTGAAAATGTCGCAACTGTACTTCAAACATTCAGGTTATTTTACTTCACATACAATCTAACGTCACTTTATGCAAATCTATCAATAAATCAAAAAATCGTTTAGTAAGAAAATAAGCTCCAGAGATTTGAAAAAATAATGTCACTTGACATCAGGATTTTTTTATGCAGACTTGTATACGATTTAAAACAATGTGAATTGAAAAATCCGACAGGAAACTTTAGAAAAATGTTTAAGTACCCAAACCTGTAGTAGGGAGTGTATCTTCGCCATTAAGTTTTTTCTAAATAATTTCAAACTTCTAGTTCTCATCAAATATTCTCGTTGCTAAATTTTTGACAAAGTTGAACTAAATTCGTAAATAGTTATTTAATATAACATTAAGATATACTTCTGTAAAACGCAGATCTCTTCCGTTTTAATGGAATAATAGACTTGCTCTTCTCTCCAGTGTTTTAGTCTTACAGTAGAATCACGTAAATAGAATTAGCGATGCTCTTCCAAGTGTATTGAGTTACGTTAAAGTTACGCCCGAGGACGAAGCGAGAATTTAAGGTTTAATTAAAAGTACAGCCCGACACATTATGTCGACCAAAATTTACATAATTCCACATGAACAATAATTTTCCTATACGCGAAATGATTCAAAATTATAGCAGACCGACGACTAATTACTGTCAAAGCTAAAATCTTGAATATAAATAACTATTTTTACAAGTACTGTAAATTTTTCAATGGCTTGATCGTAAAAAAAAATACTTCTTATTTTTAAATAAAACTATAAACATCTGAAAACAGTAAGGGAGATCAGTTAAATTTTAAGACAGTTTTAAATATTATCTTCCAATCAAATTTGAATATCACAAAATTTTAAACATGAACATTTTTTGAAATACTTTAAATATGAAAACTTTCAGCAATATCATAATTCTGAGTTTTTAAATACAATAATCGTTTTAAATTCACAGTTCCGAAATTGGTTTGAACGCTCGAAAAGTCTTTAATGTACTCCAATACATTTTTAGAAGCAATGTAAATTATTCTACGTATAAACACATACCACGAACTATCTTTTAAAACAATATATCATTAAAATTCAGAGGGTTTGCAATTCAGATTGCTTCCATCGTTAAAAACATGAAAAAGTAGAAGTATTGAGGTTAATTGCACACTATTTTTCCACAAGAAGAAGGGTGTTTCCTGAAAGAGAATAAGTAGGTCGATAAAATCTATACGGAATATCCTGTGAATAGAGTTTCATTATCTCAAAGTGCTACTTTGATCTCTATATTTGGTCTTAGAACTTCCCTAACAGCCATGCATCTCGTACTATACTTGCGAACAATGTCCGGATTCCTCTAGAGTTAGCCTCGCAGGTTTGACAACATCGAATACCATGCAACATGGTATGTATCAAGGGACCCAATTACTCTCTCGGTTTATGCTGAACATCTAATAATGTTACCCAAATTGGATCTTACATTAGGAAAAGCCCTGATTCTCCTGAGAAGCATACTGTCTAGAAGTTATAATATATATCTTATATGCATTACTATTTTCAAACACAAAAAAGGATGAGACTTTTTATCTCATTTATGGAAAGAGAAGCGCTTCCTACATAAATCTATTCATCAGCCTGAATGCTACTCAATTTTTAATCAAGTGTTGAATTTTATTATCCGATTAGCTGTTGTTGCGTTTCATGAAAAAAGTACTTATAGGAATCTTCAATTCATTATATTTGATACTCTTCTCATTCAGTACTTTGAAAATTGAATTCAGAATTCATTATGAAAAATCGTAGAAATCTAAAGTGCAAAATGAAAATAAAGAAGTGACATGTAAAGGAATCAATGATAAACGGCATATAAAATTATTATAAATTATTGTCTACCAAAATATTATTCTCAAGTCTACTATATTGGTATAGTAGACTTCACCACACTCGAAACGGCTTGATGGGGGCAAATCGTGCAATCTTAATTGTCTCTCATACCCCATTGCCATTTCCTTTACCACGAGTAGTTTAAGACTCTTTGGTATTATATCCGCATCTCTAATAGAGGCGCCGCTCAACAAATTTAAAGTCATATAGCCACACAGCTTCTATAATAAAACCACGTGTTCCATTCTTCCAATATTGAATTCCTCTTGCATTCTTTTTCGCTCATCTTCATTCAAGCAAAAGTTCCACTCTCATTTTTGATTACACAAATTCCGACACACTTGACACTTTTTTATAGTTTTCAACACTATAAATTTTGAGTTCATGTTTTTAGGATTCGTTTTGAGTTAACGCGATTATTTATTCTCACATTGAAATGATTTTATTTGTTCGTAATCTTCGAAATATGATGACTGAATTCATCTTAATTAGGCATTTCAGAAAAAGGCTTCTTCCTTTCGAAGAGAAGACGATTTTGATGAGTTCGCGGAGAAGAAGCGACAACAAGGGAATGCTTTCGTGATGGAGCGCGCGATCCAACTGCGCGAGCGCTTAGCTAGATATCAACCCCTGGTGGTTAGGGGTTGGGGGTCGACTCTTACCACCGCCAGCAGCGAACGCCGACCACTGTCGACCGCGAACCGATCGACGTGGCCACTCTCGAATCGCAAGCAACACACTAATCACGAAAAGCATCGACGATCTGCTCCACTTTTCATCTCTCAGTCAGTGGCGCGCACTAATCTCCACGTGCTATGCGGCCTTCTCATTAGTTGACATATCATGTATATCAATTGGTTAAATTCAGGAAACGCGATTTTCACAGGATTCTCTACACGGAAACAAATTTGGAAAAGCGAATGAATGAATCAAGAATTATTATAATTTTAGAATTACTATAAGAATTTAGGACATAAATAGAATCACACAGAGGAAATAGAGCTTCAAATTGTTATGTTCAATATAACGAAATTCCAGATTTGTTAATAATTTTTATTATAACAGTTGCGGCTGGCAGAATTCTTATGTTTCAACTTCAAAGAAAAAAATATGCGCGGAAGTTTAGAGCTGAGAGAACTTCCAGCGAGAAAGTTTTTCAGCAGACTTTCAGGCAGTTTTTAAATATATTTTGAGATTTTTGAATCCAAAACTGCGGTCAGGAAGGGAATTTATTCAACAGACAGATCAAAATTATATGAATAAAATATAATAGAATTATGATGCTGATGATGTTATTTAATTGTTATTCGAATATTAATACTTTTTCTGCTAGCTCAATAATAATCTGTACCAACCGTACCTTGTTTCTGGCTTTCTTCCCGATATTCTGGCTCCACTTTTCGGGATTCTTTGATCTTTTCCTTCCAACTTTAGAATTTGTTTGTTGGGACATTTTAACGACCACAGTAATAAATTTTTGATAATTTGTTAACTTATTTAATGCAATAAATTACCGTTGTTCACGACAAATTACATGCTTTCTCTTCAAAGGTAAATCATCCCGTGTGGAAATTGCCAAATTTTTGCCCCAACTTGAAAAATTATTATTTGGCTGCAACATGGCGAATGAAGCCAACCTTAATCCTTGTTCAATAGTTGTTGGGGTTACAGCGCCACCTACTTTGGCTGTGCTTGTGTTATTAGATCGCCTCCAGTCTTGAACCCGGGTTCTTCAAATTATGCCAAAGATATTAATGATTATGTTCGGTAGTATATGCATTTAATTTCTGTGCGTACTAATTAAAATGCCCAAAATAAAGAGCACTGAACGAGTCCAGAGGCATCGCGCGATAAGTAAAGCAAGAAGAGTAAGCAATGAAAATGATAGTAAGTAAATCAAATTTGTAGATTAGACTTTGAATTGTCATTTTAGAGGTTGGAATAAAGTGTTAAATTTTTTGATTTATTTTAGCTGCGTGTTTGACATTTTTATTTTTAATAAATAAAAGGACTGTCGTGAACTCTATTAAAAGTCTTTGAAGAAGTTCATACTTGGTTTCAGTGTAATCTCAAAATCAAATTCAATTCAAAATATTTTTTAATAATATTAAAATATATGACTTGGACTACATTTTAAATCTCGAAAATTATTCTAGAAGAATTGGATGAAGACATTAAAAATTTTTTTAATATGGCTGAGGAACTGATTCAATATGGCTGAGACTCACAAAATGAACGGTGCCAAGTTGGGACCAAACTGGGCCATGAGGTAGGCTTTGGTCGGATTAAGCGTTTCATCTGCGGTTTCGTCCTGCCTCGATACCCAAGTTGGGTGCCGGTTTTTCCTGGTTGGTGACTGGCTAGCGCCAGGACAAAATTTCCACACGGGATGAATTGACTTAAAAAGAATAAAAACACAGAAAAGCTTCAGAATATTCTTCTAGAAATTATATTCCGAACTGGCGTAAGCAGAACTGTTCCTAAAACTTTAAACATAAAATTTGGAAAAAAATAATATTATTAAATTAATGAAGTATGATAACGAATGCTTTGCCGTGAAATTCAAATTCTACCAAATTAAGATTGTGAGTGGGTAACAGTCCAAAGTGATCATAACGAAAAATATATATGTTTACGCCTTCTCCATTGCTAGATAAGATCTTTACTAAATTTTTGATAGTTATTTATGCGCATTTTGGTGAGAGAGTTTTTGAATTACAAACTTAATCTTTACTTTAAATTATATAAAATGATATTTCAATAATGCAATAAGCAAAATATAAGGCAACTTAATTATTTACAGAAGTCTCTGTTCTGAGAATTTTAACTATGATAACATAAATGAGTATAATATAGATAATATATCAAAGAAACTATACATGGATTCGCATTAATTCTAAATAAAGAAGATAAATAAAGTAAATTGGACTTCGTCAGATTGAAGGAAAGACTTTTGTTCCACACTGCTGAATAGAACCGAGTAACTCGGGAAATACGAATTAAACTCGAGTAAATTGCACGTATTGTTTAGAATCAAGTAATTTACATTTACACTCTCCACTGGAAAGACTAGCCGAATAAGCGTGGGAAAAGTGCCCCAACGCCGATTTGGCTGATGTTCAAGTAGTAAGTGTCTACTAACATTACAATAATTTACGCACAGTATCAGCTCTAAAAAATCACTTTTTTAGAAGTAATTATCGAAAATAGAAAAATCGAAACATCACTTTTTTTGGAAAACGACTGGACCGATTTAAAAAAAAAAAAAGTATTTTGTGAAGATAGTTAGGTCAATCTTAGGAAAGAATCCCAGATGAATTCCGTAAACGATAAGGGGTAGAAAAAAATAATTTAATTTTATAAAAATTTGTTTATCTTTTTTATTCAACGAGGGCCACCACCAACGTTTTGTCATAAAATACTCAAACTCTGATCAGCAATGTATATTTTCTACACAGCAATCGAAAGAGTACTTCATAGTGAAACATTTAATTAAATAATAACGTACCTTTCCGGTTACCACCATACAGGTACTCTGAAGATAAAAAGAAAATAATAAGGGAACAAGTCCAAGAGATGCTCCGCGATCAAATCATCGAGCCCTGTTGTTCGCCGTACAGCTCTCCAATTGTCATTGCCAAAAAGAAGGAAGGGAAAAATAGGTTCTGTATCAATTTTAAAAAATTGAACCAAATTACCGAGGATACTGCGCAGCCTATACCTATACTAGGTTGTTCAAAAAGTTTTGAAAGCGACATCTATAGAGCAGTAGAAGAACCAAAATTTCTACGCCATTTTAAGATTTCATCTTTCATATGAACATACCCAAAGTGTCATTCCACTCTCTCAATTCATTGTTTGTTTACAAGCCATTTGAAGTTGACGTGTCAGTGTATTTTTGTACAATGGAAAGAACCGAATATCGTGCAGTGATAAAATTCTTTGTTTTGGAAGGTTTATCAGCAACGGAAATTCATACAAAATGGTGAAAGTGTTAAAGGAAGCTGCTCCTTCATTTCCAACTGTGCATCGATGGGTTTTAGAGTTTAGACGTGGTCGAAAAAACGTTGAAGACGATCCACGCTCAGGACGTCCGAAAAGTGCATCAACACCAGCATTCATAGCAAAAGTACAGGGTATGGTTTTGGAAGATCGTCGATTGACCGAGAGAGATTTAGCAGAGGCCTTAGACATCTCATTAGGCAGTGTGAGTCATATTTTACGTGAAGTTTTGGGTTTCAGAAAGCTCTGTGCACAATGGGTGCCGCATTCGCTCACAATGGAACAAAAACACGTTCGAATGCGACTTTCTGAGCAACATTTGGAGCGTTTTCGAAAGGATAAAAAGGATTTTTTGCGTCGATTCATCACTATGGATGAGACTTGGGTCTTCCATCATGATCCTAAATCAAAACAAGAGGCTAAGGAGTGGTGTGAACCAGGCACTTCGGCACCGAAGCGAGTTCGTGTCCAGAAATCGTCGAAGAAGGTGTTAGCATCAGTTTTTTGGGATGCAAAAGGGATTTTGTTGGTGGATTATCTCCAAACTGGCAAAACAATAAATTCTGAATATTATTGTAACCTTTTGGATCAATTGGATGCAAAAATTTGTGAAAAAAGACCCGGTTTGCAGAAGAAAAAAATCCTTTTTCATCAAGACAATGCACCCGCTCACACAGCTCAAAAAACCATCACTAAAATAACCGAATTAAAGTACGAATTGTTGCACCATCCACCTTATTCGCCTGATTTAGCTCCCTCTGATGATGGGATAAACAAGTTGGAAGACCGTTGGACCAAATGTATTGATCTTATGGGAGATTATACTGAGCAGTAAAAGTGATTTCACCAAAAAAAAAACGTATTTTCATTTCCGCTTTCAAAACTTTTTAAACAATCTAGTAATTCATGAAGAACTGAAGGAGCTGGGGACAGCAAGAATTTTTACATCGCTGGATTTAAAAAGTTGATATTGTCAAGTACCTTTGGAGGAAAAGGGAAGACCATACACAGCATTCTCTACACCAGAGGGTGGGACCTACCAATTCAGGGTGATGCCTTCCGGCCTCAAAAACGCCCCCCAGCACATTTCGGAGACTCATGACTCAGGTGGTCTTGAAGGTATTCATCAGTGTTATCTGCAAGGTATACATCTACGACGCGATCATCTTGCGCGCTCGAAAAATGTCAATTTGGCAAGTGGCAGTTACCTTTTCTGGGACATCTCGTAGTACAGGGAGTGAATTCCCCTCTACCAGAACACCTGCGGAGAATCACCGAAGCGGAGGCCCCAAAAAACCGAAAGGAGTTGCAGCATTTCTTAGGCGTATGTAACTGGATCAGAGAATACATACCCGATTTCGCCCGGATAGCAGCCCCAATAACGAACCTCCTACGGAAGAAAACTCGTTGGGTTTGGACATCAGAGGCACAAACAGCCCTAGAAAATATACAGGACATCTGCAAGGAACCCCTGCAACTCAGCCGACCAGACCCAGGGCTACCATACACTCTCCAAAGTGACGCAAGTGCCATCGATATGGGAGCAGTTCTTTACCAAACCACGCCAAAAGGAGAAAAAAAGGGTCGTAAGCTACGCTAGCGCAAGGTTCACCACGGTAGAAAGCCAATACCACAGCAATGAACAAGAATGTTTAGCGGTAATCTTGGCCATAAGAAAGTTCCGACCATTGCTAGAGGATCGACCTTTCGTTTTAAACACCGATAACCAAGCGCTGACCTGGTTACACCGAGTCAAGGATTCCCGTTCGAAATTAATGAGGTGGTCACTTTTGTTCTAGGAATTCAGCTTCAAAGCAGAGCACTGTCCTGGCCACCTTAATGAGCTCCCGGATGCTTACCTCAACAACCAGTGGAGCAAGAACATCACCTCAACTTGGATGACACAGATAGGCTCGTTCCAGCAGAACACCCCACTGTCCCAAGACCGTCCGAACTCAACTGCATTGGAGAGCATAAAATATTTGAAGAGCTATAGTTATCACAGCAAAACGACCTAAAAATTCCTGAGATAGCCCAGGCGTGGAACAACAGTGAGGGCGCATTAAAGCTCCCAAAAGCAAACGAGGTATTACGAAAAGAATATCGTGTACATGAGGATGCTCTGTGGAAGAAGTCACGACAGGGAAACTCCAATTGGGTTCTCGTAGTACCAAAGCAACTGGTACCGTGCGTGCTAATCCAATACCACGACGCCAAGCTGTCGGGATACCCAGGAACGGATGAAACGTTAAGAAGAGTTCAAGAGCATTTTTACTGGGATACCATGAGGATTGATGTGAGAGACTATGTCAGAAGCTGCAGAATCTGTGCCTGTTGCAAACCACGGAGAATGAAATACAAGACACATCAAAGACCACGTCAACCACAAGATTCGTGGGAAACAATCGTCGTAGACCTCATGGGCCCGTATCCACGCACGAGAAACGGAAAAGAGAATCTCTTAGTGGTTACCGATCTTTTCTCCATGTGAGTGGAAGCATTCCCCCTAGGTTAAGCCACAGCAGGCACAATTGTCGAAACACTGGAAAACAATATTTTCAATCGCTGGGGATATCCCCAGTCCATTGTCTCAGACAATGTTCCACAGTTCAGGAGTCAACAGTGGGATCAAGCTGGAAGGAAATGGGACACAGAACTCTGGACTACGACCATATACCATCCTCGAACTAACCCAACAGAGAGGAATCAGAAAGTGAAGACTGGCCTTCGATTATGCCTCCAGGATACTTTTCACCGACATTGGGATAAGAAAATACCAGCGATACTTTTCAACTTGCGAAGTCGAAAAAACGCCGCAACTGGCCTCACCCCGTCCCAATTGCTTTTTGGAAGAACGATAAAACGACCAGGGGAATGGAAATTCGTCCCACTAGGCACACAAGAAAGGACCAGCCCAAGGGTAGAGCAAGTAAAGCAGCACCAAGCGGAGTACTTATGCAAACCCACGGGCCACTTCAAGCAGAGACCATCTGGGCACCGGGCAGGGGATCAGGTGTTCACCAAAACCCATCATTAATCAAATGCAAGGGATGGATTCAACGCGGGTCTTGCACCCCTCGCAGAAGGCCCCTCGTACGGAGGTCAAGTATTCCCTGCGTATGGCTGGGTACGAACTAAAACGGCTATGAGCAGACGCAAAGCAACAGCGGAAGAGGCGGAAGGGGAAGGTCAACGCCAAGAGACTCAGCAGTTGGGGATCCGACTGCCAGCATCGAAGAAAAGCAACCTCGAAGAAACCAAACGACCCATCGCTGCAATCTACGGCCAAGAAAGTAGCATTAGTGAAAAGTGAACTCGATAGACAAAAAACTTCCGGACACATTCAGGAATTGAGTTACATCGTTTAAAAAAAAAATTTTTTTATTATTACCTACGCGAACTTGAGCAACTCATACCATATCAGGTAGTCAGAGACACGGTTCAGACGACAGAATTTAAAGCAAAAGACATCTTAGTGTGTAGAAATTTTTGTTCACCAAAGTATATATATGTGATACATTTTAGCCTAAAGTAAGAATTTTTGTGGCGATTGATTGCTAGTAGCAGTCTTCCGAAACCGGGTGGAGTTGTCATACGCACTCTAAATAAAATAAACTGGTCTTTCAGTGGCCCCCTCCGTTCCCGGTCACTCGGGCCCAGCAATTTGACCAGGAGATTCTCCGCCTACAAGGCCTCCCAGCGAAGGAGGTGAAATCTTTCGTCGTCCAGCAACCCGAGCTCTACCAGTACGCTTAGGCTCGACAGAACTGGAGCGACGGCGCACACGATCTGCTCTGCTCCAGAGGCGGTCCTCAAGCAACAGCAGACCCCAGGCGGGATAACTCTGACCATCCTACCACCTTCTTAGCAAATTCAACGCTTAAAGAGCGGTGGTTTTTATGTCGAGGACCGGCATGGCGGTGGAAAAGAGAAAATTTCCGAAGATTCAGAATTGGAAGCATTACTTGCTAAAGACTCGTGCCAAACGCAAGAAGAATTGGGGGAATCATTGAGAGTGACTCAACAAACGATTTCGAAACGCCTCAAAGCCATGGGAATGATTCAGAAGTAAGGAAGTTGGGTTCCGACGAGTTGAAACCGAGAGATGTTGAACAGCGTTTTTTTGCTTGTGAACCGCTGCTTTAAAGACAGAATCGAAAGGGGTTTTTGCATCGTATTGTGACGGGCAACAAAAAATGGGTCCACTACGATAATTCCAAGCGCAGAAAGTGATGGGGAATGCCAGACTGCATATTCACGGTGCCAAGGTTATGCTCTGTATTTTGTAGGACCAGCTCAGTGTGGTGTATTTATGAGCTGTTGAAACGGAGTGAAACTATCACAGGGGATTGGTATCGAACGCCATTGATGCGCTTGAGCCGAGCATTGAAGGAGAAACGGCCACAGTACCAAGAGAGACACAATAAAGTTATGCTCCTGCATGACAATGCTCGGCCACATGTCACAAAACCGGTCAAGACATACTTGGAATCGCTGAAATGGGAGGTTTTACCCCAGCTGCCATACTATCTAGACGTAGTTCCCTCCGTCTACCATTTATTTCGATAGATAGTACACGGCCTGGTTCATCAGCATTTTCGCTATTATAAAGAAGTCAAAAAATGGATTAATTTGTGAATCATCTCAAAAGACGCATCGTTTTTCGAGATGGTATCCGATAATTGACAGAAAAATGGAAGAAAGTAGCGTTTAGCGACGAACAGTACTTTGAATAATAAATAGGTAATCTCTTTTTAAGAATAAAGGCTCAAATGGGAAAAAAGGGTGGAAGCAAAGTTATACGCCTAGTAATAAAAACAATTTTACTAGAATTATATTAATTTTACTAAATACTAGGCAAAAAGTAGTGTTTGCCCCCTGTTCGTATGTGAAAGCACGTATTTCAGGGGCCAACAAATATTCATCACCCATGTTTCACTTTTCACTATGAAGTACTATTTCGATTGCTGTGTAGAAAATATATGTTGCTGATCAGAGTTTGAGTATTTTACGACAAAAATATGGTGGCGGCCCTCGTTTAAAAACATAGTAAACAAATTTTTCTGGAAATTAAAATTTTTTATCGTTCACGGAATTCATCTGGAATTTTTCCTAAGATTGACCTAACTATCCTCACAACATATTTTTTTTTTTTCGTTGAAATCGGTTCTGTCATTTTCCAGAAAAAGTAATGTTTCATTTTTGTATTTTCGATACTAACTTCTAAAAAAATTAATTTTTTAGAGGTGATACTGGGCGTAAATTATTATAACGTAAGTAGACACGTGCCTCTTAAATAGGAGCAGAATCTGCGCTGGGGCACTTTTCCTATGCTTATTCGGCTAGAGCCTTTGGGCACTTTGATATTTTTCAAAAACTTCCTATCTGTATCGTATCTTTAATAAACTCCCCGGCAAATCATCAAGTTTTATTGCTTCTAAGAATAATTTTTTAACATAAGTAGATATGTGCTCGTAGTAGGAAATAGCTTATGTGCCTCCATTAAATTTTTCTCGGAAATATGGAATCAGGAATTAATACATTTATGTGTGTATCGAGAAAACAGATTGAAAAAAATCACAAAAAGCTACACGAGGAATAGTATATTGTGCAACTTGGGAAAATAAATGTTTTTCCCGCGTCGCACACCCTTTTTTTTCTACAGCGAGTCGAAAAATGGATTTGTTTGCCCTCGGTGGCAATGAAATGCACTTTATGACCCGCTAGTCGGGAAAAATATTTGTTTGAAATTACCAAACTATTTAGAAACGCATGATAAAATTCTAAAGCGACGTACTTTTTTCTAATAATTCACATTTGTTAGGATTTCTATTATAGGATTAAGGATATGCTAAATTACCGATGAAAATTTCCATCTAGATGGTAAAATAAATTGTACACCTAGGAAAAAATTTCTTTGATTCAAACAAAAATTCTTTGAATCAAACAAATTTGTGCATTGCTATACAGCCAAAGAAAATATTCTTTCGTTTAAAGGAATTTCTTGATAGTTTTTATTCTTCTAATTAAATGAATAAATGTCTGGGCAGTCGCATACTACATACGTAATGTGACTTATAAAAATATTTTCTTTAATTTAAAGAAAAAATTGTCTTCGTTTTATGATAATAAAATTAAATAAATTATTTCTCAAGTTTTTGCCAGTGTTGTATTTGAATTCAAGAAATATTTTTCTAAATCGAATAAATAATATTAAAAAAATAATCTCATTCATTTAAAAAAGGCTAAACCGTAATTTATTCAAATAAAATAAATTGATATTTGGCCTAATGGTATTTTTACTTTGAATTAAACAAATGAAGTTAAAAAACGATTTCTCAAATTTAAATAAAACTTTTTTCTGTGTGGATCATTCGAACATTTTACTATGTTGATGGGAATTTTCATTAGTAATTGAGCGTATTCTATAATAGAAATCCTGATAAATGTGAATCATTAGAGAAAAGTACGTCACTCCAGAATTTTATCATGCGTTTGTGAAAAGTTGGGTAATTTTAGACAAATATTTCTCTCCATGTACTGCCATTTTCAGTAGGAATTGACGTTTCGATGTTGCTGCCCTTTAACGATCTGTTCAATACTGATACTCAGTTCGCAATATAGTTCATGTAAATCGCCAGTGAGGTGTTTGCATTTTCACAAAGCATGTCCTAGATTTCTAGTATCAAATATCGGTTTAATACTGTATCAACATATTCTTCACAAAAAGAAGAAAAATGGTAAAATTAACTGTTTGTAGTAGAAAACGAATATGTTTGCTATTATTACACTAAGGCAATAGTATTGAATGTCTTAAGCAAGGCAGATTCTAGAGTCATAATTTACGACTCTTTGCTTTTCTTATACAGAGCCATAGAATTTCGTTAACAACTGTGACAGTTTGAAAATCTGTGACATTCTTGGCAAACCATGTGTTGCTAACAGAGCAAGTTAGAACTTGGTTTGGTGCAAAACAGATTGTAGTTAATAGTACGTATGTACATATTAGGTACCTGGACAACTTGGACACTGGCGAATGTGCAAAGTTTACTTCCTCCTTCCCAATCGTCCTAGCAAATTCGAAACTTTGGTGTGTTGGTCGAACTTTCGGGTCTTGGACCATAGTTACCTTGAAGTACCTATTACGGGACAACACGCTCTACTAGGAGTTAAGACAAAATTAGAGGTGGTCGATTCACTAAGACTCAAGTAAATTTTAATCCACAATTTGAAAAAGTAATTGTTACATTATATTTTAATTTATCAATTATTTTCCAAATTTATCATACACGGGCGCTATTCAACTTTTATTCTTATTTTTTGTATAAAATATGAAACAATTTAAATATATATATATTTTATATTTATTTATATTATTTATATTTATTTGTATTATTTAAAAAAAAAGAAGACATTGGGAAAGAGCATTTGATCATTTAACATTAACTTCCTGCCTATTAGGGCTTCAAATATAGGTACCGTAAAAACTACAGTAAATTATCCTTACGTTATTATTATACAATTATTGATTCATAAAAGAAATGCATTTATATATATATATGTTAATGCATTTCTTTTATGAATGAATATTTTCTATTTGATTTTTGTAAATATAGTATAAAACTTTCTCAAATGTGGACTTTGACACACTTTTTTAAATAGCTTCATTCAGTGTTTCATCGTTGGCTAGCTTTAATTTTCTAGTGTTTTTGTCTACCCAATATATTGATGAATATGTCTTCAGTGAAAAAGCGAACGAAATATGTCGAGAGAATATGTAAAAACAGAAAAAAAATTCGATTGTGTGCGGAAATAAAAAACACGAACAAACGGTAAATACGTCGATATGCTGGAAAAGAAGATTGAACACTTTATTTGTGCATATCGATCATGAAGTTCAATTTTGATTGAAGACTATTGGTAAACACTTTAAAATTCATACACTTTTCAGTTACAAGTGTAAGAATAATTTACTGTAGTTTTTACGGTACCTATATTTGAAGCCCTAATAGGCAGGAAGTTTAAGTTAAATGATCCGTTGCTCTTTCCCACTGTCTTCTTGCTTTTTAAAATAAAATTCAATTTTTAATTTTCAAAGTTAAAAATTAATTTTCATTAGCTGCAAACTTATGTATTTATTATCAAAGTTTCATGATGACGAAAAAATAGTATATTCAACTCAAGCTCCTAAACTTTTTTACGATTTATTTTTATCTAATTAATATGTGTTAAGAAGGTGTTTAAAGTGTATTGTTAGCATATTTCAAAACTTTTGTACACTTTTTATTGTATTTTCTATTTGTATTTATTATTTTGTATTTGTACTTATTATTGTTTTACTTTATTTGTACTTTATTTAATTAGTTTGCTCACCTAGATAACAATTGGACATATGTTTCCTTAATTTTAATCAGCAAGTATTTTTTGTGTGTTAAAAAATCAATTAAAAAATTAAAAATAAAAACACTTCAAACTCACTTATTTTCAAAAAATTGTAAAATAAAAAAAATCACAAAAAAGGGGCACACATTTTTTAAGATGACCCTGTATAAGCTGAAAAACTTGTTAATTAAAAATTAAGTACTAAGAGTGGGCAATCATAATATAGAAACACCGACATCCTAAATTTACAGGTCGTTTATTATTACCAAGCTAGTTTCGACAGTGAGTACTGGTCAGTGTTACGAGGCAGTTCTAGCCTAGTACTGACTATCTTGATTGAACGGTACTGAGTACAGGCAGTCAATGTTAGGATAGTAATACGCCAGTAGTGGATTTCTAGGTTCTCAGTACATAGTGAATACACAATTCGTGATAATATCCTCCATTTTTGCTAGAAAGGTGTAATGATCTCCTAGCTTCAAGCACTATAAGTCTCAATTGCATGCAGCTTTGGAGATTTATTGGCTATAATATTACATTTTCTTCCACACTCGTAAATAATGGCCCATTTTACACGCTTGTGAAATAAACGCAAAGTGGGCGATTATAGACGAATTATAAAAAAGTAACAATGAGCCTAAAACGGGAAGCGATTCCCAATTGCCCTTGTTTGCGATTCATTTTACAGACTATATAAAATTGGCCATTATTTACGAGTATGTGAGAAATAATCATGTGCTATGCGTGAAGATGGGCGATTTTGTCTCGTGTGAATTGCTGCCCGATTGAAAAATTGTGAGCTACGAGGGTTGTTCGGTAAGTACACTGGGAAAAAAAACATGGTGAAATCAACGGGAAGGAGTTCCGTCGCCAATTTCACGTTGGCGTAGCGTTTCTTTCCCGGTGAATCACCGGTGCTATTCAACGTTGCACTGGCGGTAGAGCCACCGTAAAATCATCCAAAAATGATCAGCTTTGGCAATACTCGCGATTGTTCTTTTCAGTTATTTTGTTTTACTAATAAATATTTTCCTAATTATATATTGGTATTCAAAAGCAATGCACTGCCAATTTCATTATGGATATGAAATTGCGTCATCGTGTAATATTTTCAAATCACACGGCGTTCCAGCGTTAACATTCCCGGTGAATTGACGGGGCTGACATAGCTGGATTAATGTGAGTTTTCAACGCTACATTGGCGGTGGCAACACGTTAACCTAACGTTGTAAAGGCGCTGATGCTCCTTCCCGTCAATGCAACGGGAATTTCCGGATAACCTGACGGTTTTTTTTCCCAGTGTAAGGTCAATTTACCACTAGATAGCGCCATAATGAACTATGCAGTATATGACTATAAACTCCGCCATTGCCGGTCCCAAGCCCGGATGCGAAAGGAGGAGGGGACACACAGACAGCAACATGACACTACATACTTACAGCAACACTGAACGCAACACAACCAATACCCGAGACGGCCTTTCGCGGGAGGGCAGTGTCTCACCCACAGGAACGTGTGAGGCCATGCACGGAGCAGACGCGTCCTGCAGCCCGCCAATGGTAGTAGCCGAAAGGACTCTGCCAACAGCTGGGCTGTCGCCGTTAGGATGGCCGTCAAGGGAGTCTTATAGACAGACTTTCCCTAGCGGTGGGCCTGCCGGGCGCACGCGTTTGAATGGTCTCTCCTCAACCTTCGGACGCGTGAGGACGCGGTGTGGAGCAAAAAGCATCAGGGGACCTTGAACAGGTTCCTTGATGCCGCATGAAGTGGAACCAGTGTGAATGCGGGGGGCCCCTTAATCGGGGTATCAACCCAAATACGCATGCGGCGGTGACGCTGAACTTCCCTCGTGCCCTTCTCGCGGTCACATCATAACCACATGCACGATACCGACACCCACACATACCAGTACGAATGCGTTGCCGAGTGAATGGGCTGCGGCCGGCGCCTGGTGGATATTCCCGATAGACTAGCCAAGGGAGGAGTAGTAGCCTCCCGACCAGGGTAGGACGCGATGTCAGTACCTTACCTCTGTGGAAGTAATATGGGTAAATGTAAGTCCCTCCGGTGTTCGGCCGCGAAGGGCAAAGATCCCGTGAAACCACATGTTAAACTGGGAAAACCGCTCACGTTTCTACTGTCTGGAGCCAATTTCGGGGTTGAAATCATGGACGCCCGGGCGCAGGAATGAAGGATTACCTGGTCAGTATTTCCTTATACCCGACGATGCGTAGGATAAATCGCACACCGTCTAGCCTGAAGTCCGGGTCAGGTGTCCGGACGGACCCGGCACCGCTCGGTCGATAGGGGTGACGTTAAACCTTTAGCATCATTATGGCGCGGGCCTATCCCGTAACCTTTTTTACTAGCTTCATATAATGTGCCGATAGGATCGACCATCCGATAAGCCGCTTCTCGGTTTCGGTGCACATAACTAGGGATCTATACAGGCGGGGATAGTAGCCCTACTGCGGTAGGGCTCCCATGATGGGCGAACCGTCTCAAGACACGACGACATTAATATGAATTTTAAAAATTTTGAAAAAAATAAAGGAGATGAAGCGGTGAAGGCGCCTGATGCGCAGTCACACACTCCTCCAGGGGCTGATGGATGGAAAGACGTCCTTCAGCTCCTGAAGGAGCAAAGTAAGAAAATGGAGAGGTTGGCCAGGGCTCTCAGCGTTATCCAGCAGGGTATGCTGAGAAACAACCCTGGCCATGTTAAGGACAGTGTGAGTGAGGCTACGGAGGTGTTGAGCGGAATGCTCAACACCCACAAGTGCTTACTAGAGAGCGGGGTGGAAATCCAGAAAAGGATGGAATCCCACCCCGCCGTCAAAAAGATGGGTATCTTCCGGAGACTGCGCTCTGCGTCTCTGGGAGATACCCCAAAAAGCTGACAAAGGGGGAGAAGAGGGTTGCTCCTTCTCCCCCCAAGATCGGCTTCCCAAGAAAGGGAAGGGCGGCATACCGCCAACTTACGCTGCGGCCACCAGAAGCCAAACCCCAAAAAAGGATGGGGAATGGCAGCTGGTGGAGAAGACCAAAAAGACAAAAAGAAAAAAAGAGAAGAAAAAAGAGGTTCCTGTGCCATCTGCGCAGGAACCTAAAACAAAGGTGAAGTTGGCGAGGCGCTCTCCGGCCGCACGGTCGGGCGACGCTATCAGGGTGTCGGCGAGGGATGGAGAGTCCTACGCCGATATCCTGAAGGTTATGAAGGCGAAAGTAAACCCCCAGAACGCAGGGGCGGAGGTCCTCTCCATTCGGAGAACCAGGAGGGAGGAGATTCTCCTGGTCCTCAGAAAGGGGGTGACGTCTCGACCTTCGAAAAGGCGCTCGACCAGGCGGTCGGAGAGAAGGCCGAAGTTAAATCTTTGGTCTCGAAGAGGTCCCTTGAAGTTAGGGACCTCGACGAGACAGTCACAAGAGAAGAGGTTGTTGCAGCGCTTTGCATCGCACTGGGCAAGCCAGACCTCGGTGACCAGTGCAGGCTGTACAAACGCTTTGGCGGTGTGCAGACTGCGGTGGTCCGTTTAACCGAGGCGGACGCCCAGAGCTTGCTCGGGCTTGGTAGACTAAGGGTAGGGTGGGTGAACTGCCGCATCCGAGAGCATGTCGAGGTTGCCCGGTGCTTCAGGTGCCAGGGATACGGCCATGTGTCGCGTGGCTGCGCGCTTCCAGGCAGGAAGGATTCCTGCTGGAGGTGTGGGGGCGCGTCACGCGTGGCCAAGGAGTGCAAGGCTCCCCCTCGGTGCCTGACTTGTACTGATAGGGGCGAAAAAGATGTCGCCCATGCTTCGGGGAGCGGTTCTTGCCCAATATTCAGGGCGGAGCTCCGGAGGTTGAGAGGTGGAAAGTGAAATTTCTACAGCTCAACCTCGGGAGAGGGAAGGAAGCCCAGAACCTTCTGATGCAGACTGCCAGGGAGAGGGGAGCCGATGTGTTGCTCATTAGTGAGCAACACAAATGGTCCGAAAACTCTGCTTGGTACCAGGATGCATCAAGGAGGGCTGGGATCCTTGTCTGCAGCCCTGATTTGAGCATCGCGGAGTTCCTGGAGACCGACGCGGGGTTCGTTTGGGTGGAGGTGGCGGGGGTACGTGTGTACAGCTGCTACTTCTCCCCCAACGATCCTTTCGAGATTTTCGAGACCCAGATCCTCCTCCTTGAGGAAAGCCTCAAAGAGGCTAGTGGGCGGTCCCTTATTGCGGGTGACTTTAATAGTAAGTCGCCCGAGTGGGGAGAAGCCCGTCTGGACAGGAGGGGAATCTTGGTCGGTGAGATGGTCGCCAGGAATGACCTGATCGTGTTGAATCGGGGCAGGGATTTTACGTTCAGACGAGGAGCGGGGGGGTCGATTATCGACCTCACGATTGCCGCGCCCCGTCTTGCCTCCAGGATAGGCGACTGGTGCGTCCTCGATGTAATAACATTGAGTGACCACCAGTGCATTGAGTTTAGCATCCAGGAACGGAGTCACCCAGTGAATACGGGAAGGGGCGGCAAGGTAAGGAGCCCCTCCTGGAACACAAAACGACTCAGAAAAGACAAGCTTCGGGAACATCTTGAAGAAACCAGGCTCATAGATGAGCTTGGTTGGGCAAGGTCTGCTGGGTCGTTGGAGGACACTGTGCGCGCGGCGAGGCGGAAAGTGGTCGCAGCATGCGACCACTCCATGCCTCGCCGCGGGCGCAGGCGTACCGGGGACTCGATGTACTGGTGGAACGACCAGTTGTCCGTCCTGCGTCGAAAGTGCCTTACAGCGCGGCGGAGTTTTACCCGCTCAAAGGGTGATCCTCTGCTGCGCGAGGCATGGAAAAAAGCAAAATCAGCTCTGAGGCAAGGCATAAAAAAAAAGCCGACTTCAGTGCTGGAAAGACTTGATCGGAGAAGTCGAGAAGGATCCATGGGGTCTCGCCTTCAAAATAGTCACTAAGAGATTGGTGACTAGAAGAAAGACCCCGGGCCTGGATAGTGCCGATCGTGTCAAGTACATCGTGCGAAGCTTGTTCCCGCATGTAGAGCCGTTCCAAAGACAGGACCGAAGTTCCTGCGTGGTCCGGGGCGAAGAACTCTTCACTCTCGAAGAACTAAAGAGAGCGGGTGGAAGGCTCAAGGCAAACACAGCGCCGGGGATCGACGGGTTGCCGAACGAGATCCTCAAAGAGGTGATCGGGGTATACCCGGAGATGCTCCTAGAAGTCTTCAACTCCTGTCTTCGGGAGGGGAGGTTCTTCGCAGACTGGAAGAAGCAGAGGTTGGTCCTGCTGAGGAAAGGCAACAAACCTCTAGGGGATGCCTCATCGTATAGGCCAATATGTTTATTGGATACGATGGGGAAACTTCTGGAGGAAATGATCCTACAAAGACTACAGGGTCACATGGTCCGCGAGAATGGTCTCTCGGAAAACCAGTTCGGCTTTCGGAAAGGCAGGTCCACAGTCGACGCCATCCAGGCAGTGGTGGACATCGCCACTAAAGCAAGAAGAGGAACTGGTAAGCGTAAGGGATTCTGCGCGTTGATCAGCATTGACATACGCAATGCGTTTAATACCGCGAGATGGAACATCTGCATCGAGGCGATGGTGCGGAAAAAGGTTCCAGACTACCTGTTACGAATGATAGATGACTATCTGAGCGACAGGTGGGTGATATACGAGGGCGACAAATGGTCTCTCAAGGAAGAGATGACATGTGGCGCCCCTCAAGGGTCGCGGGTAGGTCCACTCGTCTGGAACGTCATGTACGACGATTTCCTGCGCATGGACCTGCCTGCTGGAACGAGCATCATCGGCTTCGCGGATGACGCACTTGTCGTGTGCGCCGCTGACGACGTCAAAATCCTGGAGCTGAGGATCAATGATAGTCTGTGGCGGGCAAAGCGTTGGTTGGATAGCAGATGCCTGAAAATGGCCCCTGAGAAGACCGAGGCTTTGCTGGTCACAGACAGGAGATCCTTCAAATACCCGAGGATCGTTCTCGGGGAACATGAAATCAAGTGGAAAAAGAGCATTAAGTACCTGGGTGTGCAGTTGGATCGAAGGCTTAGCTTCGGCGAACACCTGCAGATCGCGACTGCCAAAGCCATCCAGTGTGGGGCCGCCCTGACTCGGCTCATGCCCAACATTGGTGGTCCTAGGGAAGCTAAGAGAAGGCTGGTGGCGAGCGTGGTAAATTCGAAGCTGCTTTATGCAGCTCCGATCTGGACAAGTGCCCTTAACAACCATGCTATCCTGAAGAAGCTGTTCTCGGCACAGAGAGGTGTGGTGATGAGAATTGTCTCAGCATACCGAACTGTGTCGACGAGTGCTGTGCTGGTCCTGGCGAGCGTCCCGCCAATAGATTTATTGGCGGAGGAAAGGCAGGAGACCTTTCAGCTTCGCAAGGAGCTTACCTGCGCCGACCTGCAGGAAATCGCTCGCGCGAAGGAGGCCATCCGCAAGGATGGAAGGCGCAGACTCGTCGAGAAATGGCAGACGAGATGGCATGGTGACCAAACCGGGAGATGGACACACCGTCTGATCCCGGAGCTCGCCACCTGGCTGGATAGAAAGCACGGTCAAGTCGGCTTTTACCTGGCGCAAGCGCTTTCGGGCCATGGTTGCTTTAATGCGTACCTGAAGCGCTTCAAAAAAAGAGACGATGAGTCGTGCCGCTACTGCGGTTCCCTTGTGGATAATGCAGAGCACGCACTCTTCGTCTGCGCAAAGTGGGGCGCGGCAAGGGAGGCCCTCGGTCAGGCAGTGGGTGCCGAGCTCACTCCTGACACGATGGTCTCTCTCATGCTCCAGTCTGAACAGATTTGGATGTTTATCGAGTCATTCGTCACCCTGGTGATGAAGGCGAGGAAGCTCGATGAGCGTGCAGAGCGTGGCAACAATGGGGGCCAGTAGAAATCGCATCGGGGCCTACACCCGCGGTCCTGCGTCTTGGGCGGACTTGGCTGTTCGCGTCGACCGGGGGAGGAATCTCCTTATTCCTTTTCTGGTTGGCGCGGTTGGCCGGCCTGCCTAACGGGCGTGTGCCCGCGGATGGGAGTCCAGGGCGAACGGACGACGGAAGAGTCGTACGCGACTTTAAGCTAGAACCAACTGCCCGCGAAGTTTAAAGCCGAAAGGCGGTTCCGCGGGCGGTGCATTGGTTCGCGAGAGGGGGTTTTTTGGTTTTAACAGGTATGCCTAGACCCGTCCTAGGAGAGTCCTGTACAACGTCTATAAAAGATTTCGCCATTTTTCCTCCTCACAAAAAAAAAAAAAAAAAAAAGTATATGACTATAAGGTAGCATTTTTCAAACTAGCCCATGCCAAGTTATCTGGAAACCCACGCTTAGTTCACGTTTGGTATACATTTGAAGTGAGTGTGTCAGTAGCTGTAAAAATAAGCAAAGGAGAGTTCCGTACCGTAATTAACTATTTTTATTTTAAAAAGTGGACAGCTGCGCAGCAATGATGTTAGAAACTTGCTCTATTTTTTACTGCGCAAGCGTGAGGAGGAAAAAAGAAGCAAGGTAAAAATCTTATAATTTGGCAGGCTAATTAAAAATTCTGAAAATACGTAAAATTAGTGATTCAAAAAGTGGACATTATTATTTTCCACATAAAATGAATTAAAAATCAGATTTAAAATATGCTTGTAAGAATAATGATTTTTACTTTATTAATTATCAATTTAATGTATTTTTAGAGTTTTGAATTCTAGATTAATGAATTCAAACTTGACTGAACATTATTTATACTTTGTAATTATCAAAAGATTAGTCAATAAAGTTGGTAAGAATTAACATTCTTCTCACACATTTAATTATTTACGACATTAATTACAATTAATATGGATGAATCCGCTAAAAACGTAGGGCAACTTATAAATTATGTGTGCGATTAGAAAAACATCGAGCCATGGAAGAAGTTAGACAAAAATATGAAGAAAACTCTAATGATGATGGTACTTAGATGTAATTATCGGTAATTTCAAAGCTTTCAGAATAAACACTGTTCAATATTTCTATTGTAATTTTACAATAAATGTAATGGAATTTTATTACCAAAACGCAATGTAATTTTACAATACATAAAAATGTATCTTTAAAGTATAGTGTTGTCAAATTACTGCAAACGTATTGTAATTTTACAACAAAAATGTACAATACAGCACATGTATTGTAATTTTAATATAAATGTATAGTGAATGCATTGCGTTTTGGTAATAAACTTCCATTACGCTATTACAATATCCAGGTGATATATTCCTTATTAAATCCGAAAATTTCAGCGTGCTATTATTAATATTAATATTGCAGAAATGAATATAAACACAATGCAAATATTTTGATATAAGTTTGTTTGTTACTCCTGGTTCTGAGGTTTATAGGATAATCAAATATTGTTTATATTATTGATATTTATTCGTGAAAAGCATTTTGCTTTATTATAATACAATTTAATAATTTTCCTGTAGCTTTTCGGTGTATTGATCAATACCTTTATCAGGAAGGATATTTGAAACTCAACACTCAAAGTGTGTTTAATAGATTCATTTTTAGTCCTTTCTTAATTGTAAAATTTGTTCCCAATCATAAATATGTTTTCAAGTTTTACACATATTTAGTCTTTCTATTTTAATTTTAATTCATTAAAGCAATAGAGATAGCAGTTGTTAAATTTATTAGTTTCACTTGTTCGACTTTAAAATTAGATTTACAAATTTTAAAATGTACTTTAAATTAGAAACAAATTCAAAAATAATTGTGATTTACAAGTTCGGAATTTGAAAAGGAATAAAATTTCAGAGTCTAATTGAACCAGGATTGTAATTGGAATTTAAGTATACGCGTAGCGCTGTGACAGCGCTACACTTATTATAAAATACGGTTTCGTTACCAGAGCGATACGTTTCGCTACGACCACGATACACTGTATACGGATTTCAGCTCTAATAATTAAGTAGTTAAGAGAACGATATACGCATTTACGTGTCACATCGCTACCATGTCACTCGAGGTACACACCGCGTTTTATGTCCAAATTGGTGGAAAAAGTCTCATTGCGTGCGAGCGCGTAGTTAGCCGCGGGCAGTCAAGTGTCGGGCGGTATGAAAATTTTACCCGTTGAAGCGGGCGATATTAACATTTCGCCCGTTGAAGCGGGTGGTATGAACATTTCGCCCGATTTCGTCGCCGAGGCGCAATTGGCTGCATGTCGCTCTACGCGCAAACATGCAATGCGACTTTTTCCGCCTGTTTGAACACAAAAAAAATTTTCAGCATGATTTTCAATATGTGAAAAGAAATAAAAGCTTACGTGACAATTTTAGAATAATTTTTATAAAATTAGTAGCTCAAGTAACAAATTCCATGAATGCAATTTTTTCAGAAAACTGCATTGGATTAATGTGGTTGTTATTCCAAAAAACCACTAATTCGATTATTAGTGTTCTATATAATTGTGATTTGTGAATTTCTGTGAAACCATTTGTTGCTTATAAATTGAATCAAGTAAATTTTGCAACGTTTTCAATTATTGTATTGGATTTGTAACTTAATTCGCGCGATTTTTTTGTCAAAATTTGAACGTTTATTTAAGAAAAACATGTACAATAGTATTATTTAAAGTATTGCGCATCTGAAGCTATGACTTTTTTCCATCTTTCTGGCAATTTGTGGATTACATCCCAAAAGAACTGCGCCGGCTTGGCGGCCAAGAATGAATCAAGCCAATTTTTGATACCCTGTTCTGATGTGAACCGTATTCCAGTGAGGGTGTTCTGCATCGACCGGAACAAATGGTAGTCAGAAGGGGCAAGGTCTGGGTTATAAGGCGGGTGGGGTAAAACTTCCCATCCACTGTTTTCCAAATAGTTCTTAACCGGAATAGCAACATGGGGCCGAGCGTTGTCATGATGTAAAATTATTGCCTCGTGTCTGGTCGCATATTCCGGGCGTTTCTCGGCTACTGCTCTCTTCAAACGGATTAACTGTGTTCGGTAGCGTTCTCCATTGATGGTTTCACCCGGTTTCAGCAGCTCATAATACAGCACACCCTTCTGATCTCACCAAATACAGAGCATTACCTTCGCGCCATGGATATTCGGCTTTGCCGTTGATTTGGCTGGTTGGCCGGGTTTCACAT
Organism: Diplolepis rosae; assembly: GCA_030998225.1. NCBI lineage: Eukaryota > Metazoa > Arthropoda > Insecta > Hymenoptera > Diplolepididae > Diplolepis > Diplolepis rosae. The sequence goes on from JAPYXD010000082.1 coordinate 1,125,727, forward strand.
ATGACGTTTTGCGCTTAGGATTGTCGTAATGGATCCATTTTTCATCACCAGTAACAATCCGATGCAAAAATGACTTCTTTTTGTGGCGTTCCAGCAGCATTTCGGACATGCAAAACCGCCTTTCAACGTCTCTCGGCTTGAGTTCACGTGGAACCCAATTTCCTTGCTTTTGAATGTATCCGGCTGCTTTTAAACGTTTTGAAATGGCTGCTTAAGTGACTCCCAAAGATTCTGCGAGCTCAACTTGTGTTTGGCAACAATCTTCATCGAGTAATGCTTACAGTTCTTCATCTTAAAACTTTTTTAGCTGACAAGGACGTTCTTCGTCTTCCAAGCCAAAATCACCACTTTTAAATCGCGCAAACCACTTTTGGCACGTTTGCTCAGCTAGAGCATGCTCATCATAAACTTCCACCAAATTACGATGACTTTCGGCAGCAGTTTTTTTCATATTAAAGTAATGAAGAAGAACTCCCCGCAAAAACACTTTTTCAAGCACAAAGTTCGACATATTTGAATGAAAAAAAATTATTGTTGTTTACGCTTCAAATGAATGACATATACTGAAAAAAGCGAACAATGACAGTAGCTTTTCAACGCATGTTCGGGATATTGGAAAGATGGAATAATAATCAAGTTACGCCATCTCTTAGCAAACCGCACGAATTAAGTTATACTTAGATCCAATATATATTATAATGAAACTGTTACTTTCCCTCATAAATTGTATTAAAATTATTAGTAAAATAATGACAGTAAAATTTTAATTAAATTAATCATCTTTCAATTAGTTTCATTATGAATGGATCAGTTTTGAATAGCAACTGTTATACTGGATTTGTAAAAATGCATTTTGAGAAAAATTATCACAGAATTTAAATGGTTTTTTAAAATTATAGATTTGTACGAATAATTAATTGAATGAAAGAATACGAATTTTGATAGTTAATGAATATTTACCTTTGAAAAAATCGATGTATTTTTCAAATCCCCAATCGATTAGTTTTTTTTCCACCCACGCATCTATTATTGAATGAAATTAAGTTCACTGGAACTTTACCATGTCAAAATTAAGCAACTTTCGAGGTTACACGAATTTACTTGCGCAGATAGCCAGCGCAACGTTACGTGTAGGCGTGGCAACGATACCGTAGAGCTGTTGCAGTTCCACTTTATAGGCGTCAGAGCGTTACACTTTTTATGGCTGCCGCAGAAATACGTATATTTCTACCAGAGCGGAACTGTATAGCTACGGGAGCTATTTTAAAAGTTTCGCTGTATTACATTTCCGATGTCATTCTAATAGCGATAAATAGCTCTTACATAGCGTTTAGAACAATTAATATTTCTGTAGCGCTGTCGTAGCGATATGGAGTTTTCCGAGTAAGTGTAATTAAATGGAAAAAATAAGATAAATCAACTGGGGCTCAGCCAGTTTTCCCATTATGGGATTTTGTTGGTCCAAGCGTTACACCTTCATGCAAATGGCGTCATTTTCCGGTTCTGGGTTTTGATGAGAATTTCTGTCTAAAACCATAAGTTTGGTGTTCACCTGAGTTACCTTGGTTATGCCACACTTATCTGATATAGCTTTCTCTAGTGCCGCTAGCATTGGTCGTGAATTTGCAACCTATCCTGTAAATTAGTTCATTTTTTACGTCAGTAGATATAAAATATTCGTTAGTTTTGTCAAATTATCTTGGGGTTTCAAAATTTTTTGATTTTGGACCGGTAGACCTTGGGGTACTGCATTAAAGTATTCCCACTGTATCCAAGTCTCAGCCGATAACGGCGGCTGGCTCTAGGCTGATTGTCACCGCTAAGTGCAGCCCCTAGTACTGGTCGAAAACTGGGCCGTGACTGAACTCGCACTTAGGGTTTTCATATAGTCCAACAATATAGAAAATTAAGTATCCCAAAAAGAAGCTACATGCTCCGCCTTTAATATTATCAAAATGGGCGTTACTTAAAAAAATTATTATGTGCGCAACTAAGTTCTCGCTGTTTTTTTGAAGAAAATGCAACTTTATTGTGAAAAAATAGTTACAAATGAATCATGCAAAGTATTGCCCATCGTTTGCTACATCTTTTGCCCATCTTTCTGGTAGAGCTGGAATACCGTTATGGTAAAAGTGTTCATCTTTTAAGGCTATCCACGAATCAAGCCATTTTTCGATGTCTTCATATGAGCGGAACTGCTGATCAGCCAGACCATGTGCCATCGACCGGAAGAAGTGATAATAATAATAATTTGAGCATTTCTAGGTAGGTTTTAACGGGTTTGGCAACGTGAGGCCGAGCGTTGTCATGCTGTAGAATCACTTCTTCCTGCATCTGTTCGTATCGTGGCATTTTTTGCGCAGTGCTTGGCTCAAACGCATCAATTGCGTTCGATAGCGTTTCCCAATGATGATTTCGTTCGGTTTCAACAGCTTATAATAAATAGCATCAGCCTCTTGGAAGATGTTTGGCCTTCCTTCACGCGGACGGTCGTCAACATCGAAATCACCGTTTTTGAAGCGACGGAACCGATCACGGCACGTTGGTTCACTTAGAGCAGCATCTCTGTAAACTTTTTGGAGCTCTTGATGCGCTTCAGCCGCCGTTTCCTTCGAATGAAGCAAGAAAATCAACACTTCTCGCAAATGACAATTATTTGGCACAAAATCAGCCATATTCACACAACCAAAAGTATATGACGCCAAAAAAATCACTAATGTGTCAAAACGGTTTGTTTATCATATGTCTAAGTTTGGTTCATGACGTTTTGGATAGGTCAAAATCGACCAGCACTTATTGCTGGAGCCATCTATTGACAAACAGCAGGATCTTAATTGCGCACCTAATGGTATTATCTTAGCAAGTTTTTCCAATGTGAGGAAATGATCTGTAAAAGTGTAACAACCTTGTTGGGTACTGGTTAGTTTTTAGTTCAGTACCCTACTAGAGATATGGATGCAAGTGACTGTGATCGTAATGTAGAATTTGATTAAAAACTTTTTTCTATCTCTCTAGCACATCTGGCAGGGTTAATGAATATTTGAAGTAGAGAGCCGACTTTATAAAAACTGAATCGAAGTTCCTATTGTGCGAGACTCCGTGAAAGATAATTGTATGCATATCACATCAGAAACTCGAGAGCCACCGACGCTGAATAAATCTGTTCCCGCTTTAAATGCTAATGAGGCTTGTACAAGTCATATATCTACTTTTGCAGCAAACCAGACCTAAAGTGACCAATTATATTTAGCTCTTGTATTACGTGTCCCTTTATACATATCGAACCATCAGATTCAGTTACCAGCTCATTGTTAAGCTCGAAAAGCAATTTCCATCTCGAATATTCCATTTCCAACCAAAATAAAGTTTTATTGGAAAAATAAATATCCAACTTCGAATTAAAATTAAAGTTAAAGATTTCGACTGATTTTCAGAACAGAATATATTTCAAGGAATCTGAGCCAGTTGAGGATTGTTTTTTAAAATTTTCTCACTGCAAAATAGAGTACAGTAGAAAAACGTCAAAAATGTAAGAAAAATGAAGAGAGGTCATGGAATTCTTTGCTCCTTTTGCTTCGGAAATAACGAAGAAAGCTATTGTATGGCTTTGATGAAATTTGAAAAGGCTCATATAACTGACGTTCAAAAGAGCAGCAAAAGTCTACGCGATAGCGCTTGGCTATCGGCCAGTGACCGACTCAGTTAAACGAAGCGAATCGTCCATCGCCGAACCACGTGGATGCAATGGCCGTTCCTATCAATACGGTACTTTTGATCGAAATCGCTGTTCTTTCGTTTTCTTTACTTTCCCCTTGACCAACTCCTGTGGAAGGCTTTCTTTGCACTCTATAAAAATAAACTTGTAATGCAACACATTTTTATCTTTTCTTTCTGGAAATCTTGTGTTTTTAAACTCCTGTGAAATATTCGTTGCATTCTTTTAATCGAAACTACAATTCAATCATTCAACCTTATTTCAACGAAAATGTGAACACTTAAAAGTGTTATTTAGTGTCGTTTCAACTCCAATCCAAATCAATAATTTTCTTCTGGTATATACATATGCTTCGCGAAAAATCTAAATGAAATAGTTATAATTAATTTACATTTGCTTTATGAACTACAAAAAGCAAATATACTATATACTGAATAACATTTCGTTACAATAAATCATAAAAATTAATGAAAATTTAGTATAATATTGTTTTAAAATGGGGAAAGCCGAGGTTTTAGAACACTTATTCATATTATGGCATTGAAGTTTAATATATAGTCATAACAGTCTTTAAACATGTAGAAGACGAATTAGTATTTTCAATACCAAACATTATAAATCTCCATTCGGAAAATTAAAAGTACTAAAAAATTATATTATGTTTACTAAGTTTTATAAAAATAATTATTTATGTTAATCTTTTACGTCCGAGGAATAATGAAGGTTCATGTCTAGGAAACATCAAAGATGTATTGGATTTTCTGGATTTCACGATTCTTTTGTTTAATTCAATGATTCTTTTATTTACATGTTTGATTAATATATTTTTGGTTAATTATTTGACACTGAATAGTTCGTGATAGATAATATCTAGGTTTTCATTATGGAAAGATTTGTCAGCAAGTAAAATAGCGGAGTCAGCCAAATTTTTTATTATTCCAATTTTGTGCTGTAAAGGGGGGTTAGAAAAATAATTGAAGAATCTACCAGAGTGAGTTTCTTTGCGGAACCAATTGGTTTTTATGAAATCATGTTAATTTTTTATGATGGCTGAATTCAAAAAATTTATTGAATTGTGTTCATTTTCAATGTCGTAAGTCAAATTGGAGTCTATCATGATAATTGTTGAAACTAGTTAGGACTTCTTCAATTTTTTCTTTCCGAATGAAAATAATAGTGTTATCAGCTTATCTATAGTATACTGGAATGTTGAAGTGGAAATTTTCCAAAACATTTATTTCTAAGTCTTGCATTACTAGGTCAGCTAAAATAGAAGAAAGTAGAAAAAATCTCATCTTATGTTGCTTTCCTGATTTCCATCGATTTTGAACAAAAAAATTGACTTTTATAATAGATACCTTTCTTGGATTTCGACGATACGCTCCTGTAAAATTATTCTAATAAGTTGAAGACAATTTAAATCCGGCTAAGTTGAGAGAAGAGCCGTGTTATAATAAGTGTTATAATAAGTCGAACAATGAATATTATAATCTGGAAAGTATATTTGAGAAGAACTTGTTAGAAACCTGGCGACGCGAAGCAAAAAATCGAAACATTCATTCTTGGTTTTTCATATAATTCATTTCAGAATGTCGTTATTATAATAATACTTGTGTCCATGTTTCTACTAAAACCTCTCCCCCTCTTCTCAGCACTGAGCCCCCTCTTTCTTTTATTTTTTTTGCACGTGTTAGAAGATTTTAATGAAGTGGATTTCATTATCGCGTAGGTTTTATAATAGTTAGTAGAACAAATATTCCATTTATTCGAAAGAAATTATTAACTTTGCAACATGAAAACCACTATATTCATTTCTGAAACGTAATCCCTGTTTGCCTAATTTTGAATCAATATTACTTATACTAAAATATAATTCATTTTTATGATTGGTCTTTACTCAGTTGGGTGCGGTGAACACGGATCTGGCTTCAAAAAATGTCCATCATGTCAAATCATGTCAAATTTTGAAAAGTTCTGAAATTAAAGCTTAAACACTTCTCTTCATGTACGGAAACTGGAATATTAATGTACTATTTTAAGGAAACTACCCTAACCAGACATACCAAATCTTTATCAAATTTGCAAGAAAAGAAGCAACGTTCCATTTTTAATCCAACGGCAGCCTGAATAAATCCCCACCTTATGTAAACAAAAAAGAAACAAGCGCTTTAAAAAAAATAGTATATTACGACCCTAGGCCAGAAAGTTTGAGTTCCTGGCGTATGTGTTATAAATTTAACATCACACATCCAGTAATACTAATCTTATTACGATAATTATTATTAATTTTATTAATATAATTATTAATATAAAATACACCGTGTACATAAATTTTTTGTTTTTCTTTTCAAGAGTTACTCTTTCGTGCAATTGCATGAAGTCACATTAAATTAAATTAAACAAACGAATTATGCGATGAATTTAGCGACACTACTAAGCCGAAAAAAACAGAAAAAGGCCACAAAAGTCGTTCTTTCTGGAGTGAAATGCGGCCGGAAGGACCGTACTTTCGGCTAGGAGATCAAGAAAAAATAATTATCAAAAGTTACCCATCATGGGGGTTGAAATAGTAAAAATTGAACAAGGCTCTCTCAAAATATACTTCAATTCCCTAAATATGATTCTTTACCTAAGAAAGTGTAGTGAATGCTGCTAATTGCATTAAAAAATTCTACTAGTTTTCTTTATAGAAAGTACCCCTCGAAGGGGGTTCGAACGGTGAGGAACGAAGGGCATTTTAAAAATATTTTTAAATCACTCGATGTGATTTTCGTCATAGAGAAGCGAAAAAATTATTGTTGGTGGATATTAATCAATTAAATTGATTATTCCTATTATTACTTATGGTTAACTCTGTTTTCAATTTTTAAATGAAATACATTTCGGATGGAAGTTTTGTATTTTTTTTATCGATACATAATGTAGCAAGTCTACAAATGATAAATAAAAAATAATATCAGACAAATGTCTACCACGACCGCTTTTACAGACGTCGGTCCTTTTGTTGAAATTTCCAATTACATTTTTGCATGATTGCGGTTCTCTCTGACCAGTCACGAATCGGATCTTGGTTTTCAAGTCTTTAATAAATTGTGGATTATCTACATACCAGGGGTGTCAGTTGAAATTTGCCGGTTTTACTCATAGATGTCGCTAGAGATATGTATAAATTTCTATGATTTGGCATCTATGTCATATTTTTCTATGGACAATAACCTTCAAAAATACACAATTATATTCTGCCAAAATAATAGCATCATAGTTGTTTACCTCAGTGAATATGTCGAGTTTCGTTCCAAGTAAAACGCATTTGCGGCATTTGTTGCTTTTCTTATTTCATCAAAAGAAAAAAGCAGTTGAAGCTCATCGATTGCTGGTAGAAACTTATGGTGAACATGCTCCAGTGATTAGAACATGTGAGACATGGTTTCGTCAGTTTAAAAGTGGAGATTTCGATTTAACAGACAATGAACATCCTGGTGCATCGAATTGTCACGGAGGACGAAAAATGGATTTATTTCGAGAACCCGAAGCGGAAAAAATCATGGCTTTCACCTGGTGAGGTCGGCCCATCGACTCCAAGGCCAAATCGCTTTGGCCGTAAGACAATGCTCTGTGTTTGGTGGGACCAGTGTGGTGCGGTATACTTCGAGTTATTAAAACCTGGTGAGACGGTGAATACGGATCGCTACCGATAACAAATTATCAATTTGAATCATGCGTTGATCCAAAAACGTCCGGAATGGGCCCGAAGACATGGCAAAGTTATCCTACAACATGATAACACACCGTCTCATACCGCTAAAGTCGTGAAGATCACATTAAAAGCATTGAATTGGGAAATATTATCGCACCCGCCGTACTCTCCAGCCTCGCCCCGTCCGACTATCACCTTTTCGCATCGATGGGACACTCACTCGCAGAGCAGCGCTTCGCCAATTTTGAAGAAGTCGAATAATGGCTCGTCGAATGGTTTGCCTTGAAAGAGAAAAAGTTTTTTTGGAATGGTATCCATGATTTGCCTGAAGGATGGGAAAAATGTGTAGCATCCAATGGTCAATACTTTGAATAAAATTTTTTTGAGATTCCTTTGAGAATTAAGTGTTTTCTTTATTGAACAAACCGGCAAACTTCAACTAACACCCCTGGTAGACTTGATCTTTTACACAACCCCTCAAAAATAATCTAACGCAGTTAAATAACACGATCTAGACGGTCAATTAACTGCATAATTACGCGAAATTATTCGATCAGGAAATTTTGTTCGCAGTAAATTCAATGTTTCAATGGCTGTATGATATGTGGCGCCGTCCTTCTGAAACCACATATCACTTGCATCCATATAATCAATAATAGGTAAAAAAAATTGCCAACATGTCTCGATAACCCAATCCATTGACAGTAACAGTGTTCCGAGCCTCATTTGAAAAACATACGGTCTAATCATTCTTCCATACCAAAAAAACGCACCAAACCGTAACACGAGTTATTATGCAAATTTGTATTACAGTTCAAGACATAATAAATTGTAAACCTTCTAGACTGTCAAATACTGTTAAATATACGTTACTAGTAAAACAAATGAGTGTATTTGTAACATGCGCTTTTCCTATTACAAGTAGTTTCTCTATTCTTTTTAGAAACTACTCTTCTACCTTCCGCTCTTGCTTCCTGGTTATCGTTATCGAACTGCCTTGCATTCTATTATTCTAGATTCAGATTTATTTACAATCCGCTTCAATAATTTGTATTTATCTAAAGACGCCATTATTGATCAAGACGTTATATATCAACTAATATAAAATTATATTAAAATGTAACATAATGTAATGTAAAATTATTAGATTTATTATTATATCATATATATATTATTATTAAATATAAAATTATCAAAACATTATCGAATACAAAAATATAGTAATATAATTATAATAAATAAAACACTAATCTTAATCAATACCATATATCTTGCACTGTTGTCGTCGAAAATAGTTTTATAATTTTGACTAATTTACGAGTGGAGGTTATTAATTCGGAATTCCTTTTAATGTATAATTATTCATTATAATTTATAATCAGAGTATAATTATAGTTTGATTTATTTATACACACTGTATTCAAGTAGAGTTAAAAATAGTCATATTAGCACATTCTAATCTATGTAAGAACTGAATTTTGAACAACGCAATAAGTGACTGTCTATACTGTTTATAACGATGATATCTCTGATTCGACATGGTTCTCAGATTTTGTTTTAAATTCTTATTTTGATTAATAATTGCATATAATTTTGACTCGGAATTTCCTTCTTGAACCAACCATCTGTTAAAAGGTTCCTGACCCGAGCAGTGATAAAATTTACATCAGCAGTCTTGTCAAGGTGCTCGGAGTACGGGCGCTTCAAGGTGGCAGAAAACCTCATTTGATAATTTTGTAGCCCAATTAAAATTTTAATTTATATTCTGTAGACATTTTAGTTATATAGTTTTAAAAGAATTAAATTTTTAGTCACCTTGTCACGTTCGTAACATCAGTAATTTTCCGAGTCGAAATCTAAAAACAATTTTTCATCTTTTGCTGCTAAAAGTCAGGTTCAAAGCAGGGGCAAACTCAACGTAATTTTTCCTCTTGAAAAACTTCTCAAACGTGGACAAATTGACCTTTTGAGCATAGTTAGGCTTAAAGAAGGGGCTAGTTTAAAACCTACTTTACTGCTGCATCTTGCTCTTTTGAATAATTTGGCTGCTGTTAATAAATACATAAATAATTTTTTATATTTTCTTTTCCTTGTTTTTTAAATTTATTTGAGTTTCGCAAAATTATAATAATATCTCCATAGTCGTTATAGAATCAATTCCTCCAGAAGCTTTCTCATTGTATCCAATAGACATATTGGTCTATAGTATAAGGCCTCCTCCAGAAGTTCCTCTCCCTTCCTGAGAAGGACCAAGCCCTGCCTCTTCCATTCGTCAAAAAACTTTCCCTCTCGAAGACAGGAGTTAAAGTCTTCCAGAAGGATCTCTGGGTATACCATGATCACCTCTTTGAGGATTTCGTTTGACACCCTGTCGATCCCTGGAGCCGTGTGGGTTTTAAGCCACCTGCCCACTCTCTTTAGTTCTTCGACAGTGAAAAGATCTTCGCACCGGACCATGCAGGATCTTCGGTTCTGTCTCTGAAATGATTCCATGTGTGGAAACAAGCTTCAGACGATGTACTTGAGTCGATTGGGATTGTTCAGTCCGGGTGTCTTTCATCTAATCACCAATTCCTTGGTAACTGTTTTGAAGGTAAGACCCATGGGTCCTTTTCGACCCTACCAATCAAGTCTTTCCAGCACTAAAGTCGGCTTCTCTTTATGCCTTGCCTCAGAGCTGTTTTAGCTGTCTTCCATGCCTCGTGTAGCAGAACAGGATCCTTTGAGCGGGTGTATCTCCGCCGCGCTGTGAGGCATTCGTAAGGCAGGGAAGCCAACTAGTCGTTCCACTAGTACATCGAGTTCTTGGTACGCCTGTGCCCCTGACGAGGCATCGAGTAGTCACATGCTGCGACTACTATCCGCTTTGTCGCTCATACTATGTCTCCCATCGACCCAGAAGACTTCGCCCAACCAAGCCCATCTATGAGCCTGGTTTCCTCGAGGTGTTCTCGAAGCTTGTCTTTGCTGAGTCACCTTGTGTTCCAGGTCTTTTGCCGCCCCTTCCTGTGATTACAGGATGACTTCGTTCCAGTATATTGAAGTCGATGCACCATCAGGTCGTTTCTGCCGAACATCTCACCGATCAGCATTCCCCTCCTATCCAGGCGGGCTTCTCCCCACTCGAGCGACTTGCTATTAAAGTCACCCGTAATAAGGGTTCACCCCCCTAGCCTCACTAAGGCTTCCCTCAAGGAGAGGAATCCGAGTCTCGAAGACCTCGAATGGGTCGTTTGGGAAGAAGTAGCATCTGTACACACGCAACCCTGCCACCTTCACTTAAGGGGACAGTCCCCTCAAGAGGTCTCAAAAAATCGTTTTTTTTTTTTTTTTGCCTAATCGATTAAGCAACTATTCAAGTTTATGTGTGTAAAATTTTAGCTCGAAATTCGAAGTGTTTCGGGAGATACACGGAAATTCAGTCGGTCACGTACGGCGCCTGGCGGCCGCCCAAGATAAGAATATGAATGAAGATAACGATGACGCTGGGTCTGTTAATCCAATGACTTATCAGCATTATTTGAAACTTTTTGCATTTCGGGATCTGAGGGGATTTTATACGGACCAGGATTAGCTGATTAGCATTACACAGCTGTAAGTTGCTCAATGTCCATATTTTACATTACGAAATCTAAAGCGCATTTTCTTAAAACCATGTTTTTACACTTTGCGAGAAAGATAACTAAAAAAGTTCTTGAATGATTTTCTTAAACCAAAGTTTTTTTTAATCAGTATAAAAAGCTACTCTATGTGAACTACGGATTTCGAAAAATTCCGATTTTAAATACCTTTTTTATGAACAAATTACTAAAAAAAAGTCACTTTTCTTTTGAAATCATAATTTTTCGTCTAAATTTCCGAATTTAAAAATTTCCGTAGTTCACATAGAACAAATAAGTCTAACGAAGAAAACAAAAAGAAAATTTTTTATTTCAGTTGAAAATAACGGCTGCTATAGTTCCCGCAGTTTGACTCCGACCGTGTCGAGACGCTGCCGCAAAACGTGGATTACTCAGCCATTTGAAATTTTTCGGATCCTAAAGTTCTTATGTCTCCGATGTTTCATTCTGTGAGAAAAAATATCAGGAAGAAACGCTTTTTTCGGTCTCTTGAGGGGACTGTCCCCTTAAGGGGTTAAGCCACCTTGGAGACTAAGAAATCATGGTTCATTTGATGATAATTTCGTAGACATACAAAACAATAGAGTCAAAATCTCTTTCAACCGTTTCACTCTACATGAATTAAAAAGGAAAAAAATTATGAACAATCAAATTTTAGTAAAAAATATAGGTCAACTTGTCCCGTTTGCGCAAACTATGTCGTGGTTCGGGATCAAACTGTGTCCTATGCAACATCCATAATTTGCATCTCCCTGCAGTAAGCAAATTTTTTTTATAAACAACAGCATAGTAGTTTCAGGCGTACGTAGGGGTTTTTTGAGATATTGATTTTTTCGTTAATCGCAAGCATTTGCGAAAAAATGTGATTTTTTTACCTATGTTTTGAGTTACTTTTATTGTTATATTTAAATGGATTTTTATTATTTTGCAAAACGGCTACGTACGATTAAAGATGCTTAGTTTACGATCATTTTGGTATAAATTTCTTCCGTAACAGATGTATATTGAAGGAGATAATTGGGACACAGTTTGATCCCGAACCACGACATAGGTTGCGCAAACAGGACAAGTTGTCCTACATTTTTTACTAAAGTTTGATTGTTTATAATTTTCTTTCTCATCAATTCATGTAGAATGAAACGCTTGAAAGAGATTTTGACTCTATTGTTTTGTATGTTTACAAAACCAACAACAAATGAACTTTGTAGAAGTAATTTCGGGAATAGAAATATAGCTGCGTAGTAAAAAATAGATCATTTTAATATTAAGAAAGATGACAAAATTGAGTTTTGAGTGTAGGGCATTTTACTTATGATTTTAGTCAATAGTATATTGCATTACAAGAGATGAAACACAGCGATTGCAACAAGTGTGAAGTTTGCTACCCGCGCGAAACGAGGGCTGCATTCACACTCGTTGAATCCATTATGTTTTGTTTCAAACAATTTATGTGACTGTAAAGCGGGTCCGAACTGCGATTTTTAACCCTATTTTTGAAGTTTCAATTCGCTCTATAGGTACCGAAAATCGGATTTTCAAAAGAGGCGTTATAAAAATTTCATTTTCTCTCCATAATAAAATTCCGTTTAACAAACAATCACTAATAATTTTTAAAAAATATACAAGCGCTATTACAAAGTACAAACGGAGCAGGTACACAAAACTGTGTTTTTGATGTTTAACTTGTGTACAAACCGCGTTACCTCTCCTTATCGTATGAGTTCGATGTGCAAAATTAAATTTTTTTAAAAGAATCCATGAATTTATAGTTGTACATTTCTAATTATGTTGACCTGGTTAATACCCGATCTGAACCCAGTTTAAAGTAGGGAATAATAGGGCAATTTCTACACAGGAAGTTATGCCCCTACTGTGGCCCTAACGTGGACCATACAAGGCCCCGTTTCATTTTCATGTGTATTATATTCTTATTTCTTTGAACATATTTTTGTTTTAAATATACAATACAATCAGAAATGGAAAATTTGTTCAAGAATATTCATTAAAAGATACGTAATATTAGGTGTACAAATAAGTTTTGAGGGTATTTTTGGTGATTTTGAAGCTTTATTCAGAGAAATTGGTACAATTTATGTTATTCATAGTATTTCCCAGCTCTTTCTACTACCAGGTCATCTTTCGAGGCGATCCAAGAATCAACCCAATTTTTGATTTCTTCATAAGAAGTGAAGTGCTGCTCAGCCAGGCCATGAGCCATGGATCGGAACAAGTGGTAGTGCGAAGAAGCAATGTTTGGCAAATACGGCGATTGGGGTAGGACACCCCAGTTAAGTGCTTCCAAAGTTTCCTTGACGATTTTAGCAACGTGTGACCGAGCGTTGTCGTGCTGAAAGATCACTTTGTCATATCTTTTGGCATATTGGGGGCGTTTAATCTGCAATGCTCGGCTCAATTGCATCAATTGTTGTTGGTAACGTTCCGCAGTGATGGTTTCGTTAGGCTGGAGTAGCACATAGTAGACCACTCCGAGCTAATCCCACCAGATGCACAGCATTAGCTTCTTGCCATGAATATTCGATTTGGCCGTTGAAGTTGATGCATGGCCAGGCTTACCCCACAATTTTCTGCGCTTTGGATTGTCGCGGTGGATCCATTTTTCGTCCCCCGTCACTATTTGATGCAAAAAACCCTTCCGATTTTGCCTTTGGAGCAGTTGTTCGCACGTGAAAAAACGGCGTTTGACGTCTCTTGGCTTGAGTTCATGCGGAACCCAATATACTTGTTTTTGCATCATAAATTTGTTATAACTTTGAAATCGCTTGTTAAGTCACTCCCAATGTTTCAGCGACCTCTTCTTCAGTTTGGCATGATTCTTAGTCCAATAATGCCTCCAACTCAGCGTCTTCAAACTTTACTGAACTCCCTTCGCGTTCTTTGTCACTGGTGTCAAAATCGCCACGCTTGAAACTTCAAGTTAAAGCAAAAAGGCAGCGCTCCCTGCAAATGTAGTTTTGTTGGCACAAAAGTTGACATAGTTAAAGCACAAAGAATGCGCATTGTTTACACTTTAGCGAAATGACACATACTAATTATTAGAGGAAAATGGTGATGCTTTATCATGTATATAGTTACATGATGGACTGATGCATTTTAATACTAGTTACACCATCTTTTGTCAATCTCTCAAAACTTATTTGTACACCTAATGTATATGTAGCTTATGTAAATGTACCTATTGAACTTCACTGCATAAATAAGGAATGGTAACAATGTAACTGTGTTTTCGAACACATAAAGTACTCTAGGCTTTTGTCATTTGTTAATAGATGTGAATAACTTTTATTGCATTTTACTTCATCAAACCCCCAGTTTGAAATTAGTCGTCACAATAACATCGAAGCGACTAATTTTTAAAACTAACCCTCTCTCTCTTGATGTAATCTATAAAAAATTGTGTTCAAAATTGCAATGAGTTCAGCAATTGATTGAAAAGACTTCGTACCTTTTTAACTTTTCAACCACATAGAAACGTTGTTCCCATGAAATATAATAGGTTAGTCAAATAATGCTTCTTATGCAACTACCGAAGATTCCTGCAATTGCCTATCCTGAGAATCACACTAAGTAATATTTAAATATTTGAAAATTCCCATGTTTATAATCTCACCCAAAATTGAGAAAACTAGACCATTTTTTGTGTTTTTGAAAAAAACTGTTTGAAAAAATATATAATTCCAATATTGGTTTTTGATAGTGTTCATAAATCTCTACTATTTATCCTCATAACATATTTCGATTATACCAAAATTAGAAATGTTACAGCGTGTTAAAACTTGAAAAAAGTCAATATCAAAATTCCATTTTCCAGCTAAATTAAACGAGATATGAAAAAAAGTTATCATACAAAATTATTTTCTACATAAAGATCTACAAATTTGAATTGCAACATTTTTTCATAAGATGTATGTTTTTCTTTTTAATTCAAAAAAATACTATTGAAAATCCAAAATTCAATTTTTTTAACAATAATATGTAAAATACGAAAAAAACGTAAGAATGCAAAGTTATTCGTTTCAAAATGATCTACAATCCTTGTCTCACACAGTTTCTGATGAAACATATATTTTTCGTTTTAATTCCAAAAAATACGATTAAAATACAAAAATCCCATTTTCTAGACAAAATATGTGAGATACTGAAAAAACGTGAATATGGAGGATTATTTGCCTAAATGAGCTCTACAAATTCTCATATATTTGGAAGAAAATGAAATGTGTCAATCATGTAATCTATTAGAAAGTTACTGAAATGTATACAGAAAATCGAGCGCGAAGCGCGAGTGTCATGATGAGAATGTGTTCCTTAAGGCCGATAGAGCCTTTAGTAAATTGAATTTCCTGTTTCACTTGAACTCAAAAACAAATTTAGTGACTTTGAGAAAATGTGTAATTCACATCATCTGTAATATTATAAAATTGGTTTCAACTTCAATATTAAATTATAAGAAATAAACTTAAATGTTTCTCACTTGTAAAGCACGTTATTTTTCCCAACACGTCTAGTGACAAATTGTATTTTCAGTTTGTTTTGAGACGGGAAAATAACAACAGTTGTAAAATCAGCCATTTTTCCATTTCAAAACAGACAGTGAAATAGTAAATTAAATTACAAGGGGCGAAACATAGCGATTGCAATGAGTGTGAAGTTTGCTGCCCGAGCGAAGCGAGGGCTGCAATCACACGAGTAGCATTCGCTGTGTTTTTTTTCGAGTAATGTATACTATTTTTCATATCAACTCTTTTGAGATTCTGATTGGCTGTAACTGTGGAGCGGTTTGAAACAGCGATTTTCAACCCTAGGGTTGAAAAGGAGGCGCTATGAAAAGACAATTTACACTAGACGTGTTGGGAATAGTACATTGTTAACCAAGCATCAAAGAAAATTATTTTTTCCACAACTACCTGTATCTTCTTGTGTTTGCATATAGTACATTAATATTTCATTTCCCGTTTATGAAAGAAAAGGTATATGCTTAAATTTCAGATCTTTTTGAAATTTCAAGCACATCGGATTTGTGTTCTATAAATTCGAAAAAAACAGTAAAAAACGGCCCTTGAATTATTTTTTGAATATTTAAAAGTGGTATAGGCTTTTGGAATTTCAACTTTTTGGATGTAAGTAATTTTTGTTTCAATCATAGAATACTTATTGTGATATTTGTTTGAAAAAATTTTCTTCACAATCAATATTTTCAAATTTAAGTAAGGACTAGAGTTATGTCACAAATCCAATATATTAGTCCAAGTACAATCTCGTTTTCTTTGCGAATGAAAAGTTAGAAGTTTTCGTTTTCTAGTACATTTATTAAGCTCAGGAAGCCAAAGAAACCGCACCCGTTGCAAAACCTAATCTTGAGCAGCTGAACGAATAGCAGCATTTTCCCAAGCTGGGTCTATTTCATTCTTTTTGTTCCTCTTGCGCATCAGCAGATTTCATCGCGCGAATTTATTATGTCTTTAAACGCACCTTCTAACTAATCTAGAACGATATTTTTGGTACTTTCAATAACGGACTACATGAGAAAGGAAAGAAAGAATCCTTATTTTCATTAAGATTTACCCACCCTTATATAATACCAAAAGTAATAAAAAAGTCTTCCATTCAATTTTCGTTTTCATTCAGTACCAATCTAATTGCAAATTGGAAGAAAAAAATCTAGACGCTTCGCGCGTAGCTCGCAAACTTCAACGCGCCTTGGGCGCGCAATTTAAATTGATTTTGATTTCAAATGCAGAAGGAAATTTAATCTACTTAAGGCTCTATCAGCCTTAAGGAACATATTCTCATCACGAAACTCGCGCTTCGCGCTTGATTTTCTGTATACATTCCTGTAAATTTCTAATAAATTACATGATTAAAATAATTCATTCTATTTCAAATATTTCAATAAGGAAACAATCGTAGACTTCATTTAAGGAAACGATTTTGCATTCGAATGCTTATTTTATATCTCACATATTTTGGTTTTTTTTTATTTCACATATTACGGTTAAAAAATGAAATTTTTGATTTACAATAGTATTATTTTTTTAAACTTAAAGAGTCAAGTTTTCCCAACTGGGACACCTAAAATCGAGTTTTCGATTTTTATATAGATTTTGGCTTATTTTAAAACAGTGCGGAAATAGTATATTGTTCCAACATGAATAGCTGACATTGACAGCTTGCTTCAAGGTCCGCAGTTCCACTGCTTTAGTTATACTATTTCCTCTGAAATGCAAAATTGGAGGAAGAGGCGGCAAATGTTTAAAAAAGTGGTATGGTAAAGTTTTCGCCATATTGCTTCAAAAATGACTCAATTTTTCTACGCTATGCATGCGTGAAAAATCGAACTTTTATTACTTGTTTTACAAAAACTGTATTTCTTTTAACTTTTGTTTGAATTTTTTTCTCTTCAAAACCGAATAAGGAATAAGGTAACTGTAGAAAGTTGGTATGATATTTTCTTTATACTAGGATGTTTGATAATAACGTGGTATGAGCAAAAATTAATTTTTTTGGCAAAAAGCGGTTTTGTTTCTCAATGCACTCTCCTGCTAGCTGGATACAATGAATTCAACGATCTTTCAACTCTTCTATGCCTTCCAAATAATACGATTTGTCAAATCCTGCAAAATATCCTTCTGTTTCCTACTCAACTTCTTCATTCGACTCAAAACGTCTACCACACAGTCACCTCTTGAGGTATGGGAACAGATAATAGTCACTGGAAGCCAGGTCTAGAGAATACGGTGGATGCGGAAGCGATTCAAAACCTAATTCATGCTTTTTTGCCTGTGCAATGTTCGATGTGCGAGATGGTGCATTGCCATCATGAAAAAGGATTTTTTACATTCTCATCATGGATGAGAAGGTATTGGTTTTATGTGAAAAATGACTTTCGAAAATTTCATCAAATCTTTACGTTTTGAGACCCCCTGAGTCCGAAAAAAGGGTTTTTACGAAAGTGTCTGTCTGTCTGTCTGTCAGTCTGTCTGTCTGTCTGTCTGTAGGTCGTGTGCGGCATAACTCTCGACAGAATTATCAGATTGAATTGTGCTTTGGCACACTTTATCGGAGCCGAAAAAGTAAGGACAAGTTCGTTAACCAGCCACATCCAATCAAAATTGAGGGATTGAGCACTACTTTTGTGTTTTTGAAAATAATTTTTTGCAAAAATCAAAAATTTTAATACTGGTTTTAGATAGTGCTCATAAATCTCTAAAAATTATCCTGATAACAGTTTTTGATTAAATCAAAATTAGAAATGTTACAGCATATATATATATTTTCCGTTTCAATTCCAAAAAATACGATTAAAATTCAATAATTCCATTTTCTAGACAAAATATATGAGATACATAAAAAAAGTTTAGATGAAAATTTATTTGCCTAAATGAGATCTACACATTCTTATTAAGAAATTTCTCGACAGGATGTATATTTTATGTTTTGATTTTTAATATTAAAAAAATTCGATTTTTTTCACCAAAATATGTGAGATACGAAATAAGCGTTGTTCTGCAAAATCGTTTCCTTAAGGTAGTACGATCACGAAAATTAGACCTCAGACAAAAATAGATAATTTTGCTTTCAAGAATAGCAACATTATTATTGAAGGGCCAATTTGAATGAGAAAAGATTATTTTTCATGAAAAAAATTTGAAACACAAAAAAATATTGTTATTAATAAATTTTATTTTTGCCCAAACTTATTTTCTTATCGCTTCGAGTCAAATTTTTTAAAATGATGCGATTCTAATAAATTATGGTTCATTTTTTTAGAAAAAAGATTCTCTATAACTTGACCGTTTCCTATTTTTGAAATTAAATTAATTATTATCAAACACAGCAATTTGTTTATAAAAATTTTGTTTTGAAAAATTGTTTTTTTATAATTTCAGCCATTAAAGAATTCATTTTCAAAAATCGGAAACGGTCAAGTTGTATATAATCTTTTTCCTAAAAAAATGAACCGTGATTTATTATAATCGCATCATTTTTAAAAAGTTGTCTCGAAGCGATAAGAAAATAAGTTTGGGCAAAAATGAAATTTATTAATAACATTATTTTTTTGTGTTTCAAATTTTTTTCATGAAAAATAATCTTTTCTCTTTCAAATTAGCCCTTCAATAATAATATTGCTATTCTTGAAAGCAAAATTATCTATTTTAGCCTGAGGTCTAATTTTCGTGATCGTACTACCTTAAATAAAGTCTACGATTATTATTTTTTTTTTTGAGAGATTTGGAAGAAAATTAATTATTTTAATCATGTAATTTATTAAAAAGTTACTGAAATGTATACAGAAAATCGAGCGCGAAGCGCGAGTGTCATGATGAGAATGTGTTCCTTAAGGCCTATAGAGCCTTAAGCAAATTGAATTTCCTGTTTCACTTAAACTGAAAAAAAAATTTAGTGATTTTGAGAAAATGAGTAATTCACATCATCTTTAATATTATAAAATTGGTTTGAACTCCAGTATTAAATTATAAGAAATAAACTTAAATGTATGCGAAGAGCACAAGACCGAGCGCGAAGCGCGACGATCAAATCGCGCGCGATGAGAATGTGCCCCCGAAGCGGGCAGATTTTTCTTCTTCAAATGTGGCCGTTTCTTCCTGATTTCGTCAACCAATCGATCCAATAATGCAGCATTATATACTCCAGTAACCGTTCTTTCTTCCTTAAGAAAGTCGACGAAGATTACTCGATGTGCATCCCAACAAACATCAATTATTATTTTAATTATAATACATTAACTTTTCAAAATTTAGCAAAATATATTGGGAAATTGTTTTTCACCTTCAAAAGCAAAAGTTGTCTACCTACGTCTGTTTTTATTTTCTCTTCCATTTTCTAAATTTTATAAACAAAATTTTATGTGTTTTGGGCACAAACATGTAGAAACTGGACCAAATTGTTCACATGAACTTGCTACTTTTCTCAAAGATCACATGCCCTTAATCAACACACGAAATTCACTTTTCCACCTTTAAAAAAAATTTTGAGGTTGGTTGCTTCCAGACACTGTAACTTGTAAACTAATGAATGGATTAAGCTCAAATTTTGACAGAAGAGTTTTGAAGAATGGAACTTATCAACAATGATAGCCGTTCCCAAGGCAAAGTATCGCTTTTGAAATGTAAGCGATCGCTTGTTTTTCAAGCGATATCCCTTTTTGCAAAGCGACAACTCTAATCTATAGCGTCGTCGCTTTTTACTTCAAGCGATTTCCCTTAGTCACAAGCGTCATCGCTTATTACCTAAACCGATGTCGCTTAGTCACAAGCGCCATTGCTTTTTACCTCAAACCATGTCGCTTCAGGCACAAGCCTCGTCGCTTTTCACCATAAGCGATATCTTATTAGCGAGCGACATCGCTTTTAAAACAATATTCCTAGTCATAAAAGCGCAGTCGCGTATAAGGAAGATTAGCTTGCAGGTAATTAGCTGCAAGCCTCTTGAGCTTCCCATGGCAAAATAACTCTTGACAAGAGATCTCTTAAAAGGAGCGAATTCGTCCACAAGCGATCGCTTTTCAAGAGATCTCTCACCCAAGCGATCGCCTGACTAAGAGATCTACAAAGCGATCGCTTGTGGACGAATTCGCTCCTTTTAAGAGATCTCTTGACAAGAGTTACTTTGCCATGGGTTTGTTATCAGTGGCGAACTCTCATAGAAATATCACGTCAATATCAAACACCCTAGTGGTATATGTAATTATTTTACTTTTTTTCCCTCGAGTACCACAATAAAAATGTATCTTCTAAAAGCATTATTCAAATTTCATAAACTAACTGGAAGTTATTAACTAAAGGTACCTCAGGGCGATCGAGAAACCCAACGATATACGCAATTAACACAAAGTTGCATGGCGAATCAAAAACCAACTATTGAGAATAGTTACTCTACAATATATTTTGTACTAAGGCATACAAAAATAAAAATTTGGAGGTGTACTTAAAAAAGAATTGAAGATAAGTTGCCTCATTTCGCTCCAACGTTTACCTCTTCATCAACTAATACCTTCAACGATTTCAAAGTCGCCTAGATCAGACTCTTCTAATACCTCAGGTAATGAGAAAAATTAGCGTTAGTAATATCAATGTGATCGCGTGTCTTTAAATCACCTTTTGTAACAGTTTTTTTATCTCATTAAATATTATCTCAGTGTACTCGGTGGTTTTATTCATTAACACTCATTTTATCACCCTACATTTGGA
This sequence comes from Diplolepis rosae, assembly GCA_030998225.1. NCBI lineage: Eukaryota > Metazoa > Arthropoda > Insecta > Hymenoptera > Diplolepididae > Diplolepis > Diplolepis rosae. The sequence continues at coordinate 1,146,985 of JAPYXD010000082.1, forward strand.
GGCTCGTCCGGAATCATAGAATGATCATAAACACGAGTCATAAATTACGACGTATAAAGACGCAGTGTGGCGCGGGCGTGTGTTTCAAACAGCTGACAAAGACACTGAAATTATCAATGACCTGATGAGTTCAAGTTATTAATAATAAAAACGAAGAAGCTGAGTGCTCTTCAAGAAGTGCGCAGTCTGTTTTACCGATTGCTAGAGCTGAGTGCATTGGTAGGGGAACACGACGATTCAACGAATATTGACAGGGCACAAATAGACACGATGTCTAAGGCAATCGAAGACGAAACGAAGACACCAGGACAAGATCAAACCCTGCTCAATCGTTCAAGGGCGTAAAATATTCGTTAGAGAGTTTCAGTGGTGATGGCATTCAAAATTTTCAACGGTGGTTGACAAATTTCGAAGAAATTACGACATTGTATGGTTGGACTGATGTTCAAAAAGTAATTTACGCCAAAAGACTTCTTCGATGATCGGACAAATTATTCGAAAGTTTTGATAGTAAAGCTAGTTCTTGGAAGAAGTTAACACTTATGTGCGTGACTTTTAACAGCAATTATTTGATGTCGGGCAAATGTTTTAAATCTGAAACTCTATGAGAGCTCGTAACTTAAATTATAATTTATATTCTTACAAGTTTTTATCTAGTTAATATATTGAGGAAAGTTGATGAGGTTGACATTTTTTTTTTGCAACTTTACTGGTGTAAAGGGGTACCCAGGCACCCTAATGTACTTTGTATGCGGAATGACTGAAATTATTTATTTTTTCGAAAAATTATAAATTTATGACGGTCCAATGATAATGTTGTTCAGGCACTTGCTGCAAAGATGATGGCTTATCGCGAAGATCTTTTCTATTTAGAACTATACGTTTCAAAAAAGATTCGATTTTCTGAAATAAATTTTTGAGTAGAGGAGCTCTTGGGACTAAACTATCGTCTTTGCAGCAAGTACCTGAAAAAAACTACCATCATACCGTGATAAATATTCTGAATTTCATTCTCTTCTCAGCGTTAAACTTTATATTTCACTTGCTTTAAAGGAAACAAATTGCAACTTTGCGAGTAGTTAGTAATTCTTCCTCTAAGCTGGAAACATCAATATTCACCTTCGGCTTTCGAAAGATATAATTTATCACTAAATTAACATCTTTTAATTCTTCAATCTGTTGCAGAATCTTTCTTTTATTAAATTGTTCCATTTGGAATTATAATGAACTCAAAGTATAATAAAAAGTTAAACTTGATGAAACTACATTTCCAAAGAAGATGATGCCCTTGGAAAACTGAATTAATCAATACTTTGAAAATGTGGGTATTGTTATTTAATGAATACTGTCTGAGAAACATGTTCGCTTTACCACGAAAAATTTTAAAATATGAAAAATGTCTTTTATAATAAGAATTACTTTAGGTCAAAATTTAATGCAGTTTTTTCCAAGCTTACTCATTAAAAATGATCCGATTTTAAGGAATAATGGCTCATTTTCTTCTTAAAAAATTTTCAAAAAATTCTTCCATCTTAGATGTCTCAAATAATCACTAATTTTCTAATTGCTAATCATAAATTTTAAACAATTAAGCAAGTTTTATAAACAAATAGCTGTAGTTAAATAATGGGAGATTAATTAACAAATCTAAGACGGTGGAGTTTTCTAAAAATGTTTGAAGAAGATAATGATGGCAAGTTCCATCCAGTCGAGTATTCTTGAAGGTTTGTTCTGTTTTCACATACTTTTTCAGATTGTTTTAAAATTTATTGTTTAAATATAAAAATAAATTTATTCACACAAATCTGACTTGTATATCGTATAATAATTGTAATGTGGTAAATCACGTTGAATTCTTTTACCTCGACCGACAACGACAGGATCGAGCCCAAAACCACCCTTCTTTATAAAACGCAAAATTGTCAGGGACAGTCTGAGAGCTGCTTGTAAAATTCTAAGAATTTTATTTTCCTTTCTGGCCGTTTTCCTTTTTTTGTTTCATTATTGACACCAGCTTGAAAGGCGCCGCCAAGAAGATCACTCTGTTACCATCGCGCGTCAGAGGGATTCTCAGGCAAGCCACAGAGGGCATCACCAGTCGGGCATGGCATCTGAAAAGTGACCACGTGGTGCAGCTCATGGTCTCCAACACCTTTACAGCGATACGGTTATAATTAATATAAAAAGGATCTAATGAGTTGGAGTAACTTATATTATGCATTGTATTTCATATGTGTGCGTAGCTAAATTAAAAATATTGTGTTATGCAATACAAACTCTTCGTAGTTTAAACGTACCTCTTGACGTTTGAAACCAATGGGGCAAGCTGACCGATAGACGCTTTAGCTTATTGGTTGCCTGGCGCCGTCGTCCTCACAAGACGAGTCGCCCGCGCAAACCTGACCCAAGGCAAAGTATCGCTTTTAAAATGTAAGCGATCGCTTGTTTTTCAAACGGTATCCCTTTTTTTCAAAGCGACAAATCTTATCTATAGCGTCGTCGCTTTTTACTTTAAGCAATGTCGCTTAGTCACAAGCGCCGTCGCTTTTTACCTCAAACCATGTCGCTTCAGGCACAAGCCTCGTCGCTTTTCACCCTAAGCTATATTTTATTAGCGAGCGACATCGCTTTTAAAGCGATATTCCTAGTCATAAAAGCGCAGTCGCGTATGAGGAAGATTAGCTGCAAGCCTCTTGCGCTTGCCCTTAACATTCAAGTGTGCGGTCACTCCCAGCTAGAGCGTAACCCAAGGCAAAGTATCGCTTTTAAAATGTAAGCAATCGCTTGTTTTTCAAACGATATCCCTTTTTTCGATGCGACAACTCTGATCTATAGCGTCGTCGCTTTTTACTTCAAGCGATTTCGCTTAGTCACAAGCGTCATCGCTTTTTACCTCAAGCGATGTCGCTTAGCCACAAGCGCCATCGCTTTTTACACACGATGTGGTTTTACACTCAATTTCTTTCATAGACATCGCTTTTCAAGAGATCTTATACCCAAGCAATGGCTTAAGCTTGATCTCTTACATAGCGATCGCTTGATTGAGAGATCTTTTACAATTAAGCGATCGCTTGGGTAAGAGATCTCTTAAAAGGAGCGAATTCGTCCACAAGCGATCGCTTTTCAAGAGATCTCTTACCCAAGCGATCGCCTGACTAAGAGATCTACAAAGCGATCGCTTGTGGACGACTTCGCTCCTTTTAAGAGATCTCTTGTCGAGAGATACTTTGCCATGGGGAGCTTCATGCGCGTGCGTCAGCCTTTCCAGCTGATGTAATAAAACTGCGCGACACATTTGGCACGCAGCTTCATTCTGTCGTTATCACAGTGGGTTCACTGATATAGGAGAAAAGGGGAACGAATTGTAATGTTTGCCATCAACAAGTGGTGGCGCTATTGTCGCTACCGATGTTATTTTTAAACTGTTGTAAGCATAGCAACCATATCATCGCCAGTTGAGATAATACAGCCGATGCTCATTTTACTCAACTACCGTTCGAAGCACCTCAAGCGTCGGTGATATATTTATACATTTCACGTTAACCCACTGACGCATTGTGATGCCCTGTCGTTGACAACGTTTTACTCAACTCCTTACTATTTCCTATGTATCGCTTATTGATATTCACTTTGGGTGAATTAGGTATTTATCAAATTCATTTTACCCGACTAGGATTTAATAAATGTTCAAATGCCCTTAAGTCTCAAGTTTAATCGACAGTTGAGTAAAATTACTTCATCTAATTTTCTCCGTGTAATAGTACAGTATTTAACTGTTCATTGTGATTCATATTTAAAAATTCTTGTTGTATTTTTATTCTTTCACAAATTATTTTAAACTTTAAATCATTACAATTTATGAAGATTTCATACAATATATTTCAAAATTTTCCGCTCTTTAGAATACATTGGGTTGAGGGAACGGGGGTTTCGTTTATAAAATTTTATCAGTGAAAATATATTTTATCATGCAAAGGGAATTAAACCAAGTAGTAAAATGTTATCTATGCATGGGTAGTAGCCATAATGTGGAAAATTATCAAATGAAGAGACCAATTGGTACCTATTGAAATATTGTACACAAGATCACTAAAACATACTTCCAAGCCCCTTTACGTGAAATAGTCTATAAAATTGTTCTTTTCTGGAGTTCCCTACCTGATATAGACTAAGATGTAAGATGTGTTTTTCATTTTGCGATTATTTTCGCAAGGTTCCGTGCTGTCGTAAGATCTGCAATTTCGAAAACCAGTAACCGAGAAAAGGGTGGTCACTTTTATTTCTAACGGTCCATGGATTTCATCCTCTAACTTGCCTATTCCATTTCAATCTAAGTTCACCAGTATAAACCGAAAATTTTTTAGTTTTATGATTGTTATGCAAGATCCACTATTCACAATATTGAGTCATACTTGCTTTTTTTCAGTTTTAATGGCGTCTGACGTTTTATTACTATAACTTGAGATATGAAACAGATTCCTTCGGGCTTATTTATTGAAACGAATTTTGATTCTAAGAAGAAAGTAATATTTATAAAGGATTATTTGCTAAAATGATCTATTTTATAGAAAAATAGGACTGATGTTTGAATAAGGTCGCGGTTATCAAGCATTCAAAATTCAGCATTTAATCTCACGAAAAACTATTGACCAAGTTCAACGCTCGCCAGGGCTGCCTTAAAAATATTTTTAATACCTTGTTCTTTAGAAATTTTGTATAAATAGGCGATTGGAAATTTTTTTATTTACAGTTATTGAATTAATTTTTTATAAAATCAAATATTTTCACAAGAAGCTTCGCCACAATTAAAAAAGAGGTTTTGAAAACGATGTTAGGAAACTACGTCAGAAATTACGTCATTTCCCATCCCTATTTCCAATGTAGTTTTCTATGTAGTTTCCTACATGGTTTCTTACGTTCTTTTTTATGTATTCTCCCACTTAGTTTTTAATATGATTTTGTATGTCATTTATGGCATAACTGTAATGCCTAGAAGTGAAACGATTAAGGCTAATGTGTGACGTTTTATGAATGGGGGAACATTTTTTTCCAATAATGACAAACATTGTCAGTCCTAGAGATAAAATGTAGCAATTTTAGCAAAAATTGGGACTATTTTTGGTTTATATAACGACAGGCTAGTTTTTCTAATCACACCTATATTTGTGATACAACTGCTAAAATGTATTTTGTCAACGTTGTAAACATGATTATTCCTATAACTATCTTCATCTGTATTTCTATTTCATCAGCTTGGTCTACTGGTAAATATAAAGAATTAATATTTTATTTTAATATTTACACACATTCAAAACAATTAAATAATAGTCTAATTAAAACATCGAAAAATCTGATTCCGGCACGTATGGCGATTTTTGTGTCCAACAATATTTGCTATAAAGTCAGTTAAGGTACAGTAGTGCGCAAAAGTTTTGGGCCACATTGTTCTTTTGAACTATTTCATAAAAGGCTAACTTAAGAAAAAATCTTTTTTTGTTTGTATATTTGGTATATTTAGATGTTGCAAAGATTTTACGCTACATAATTATATTGTATATTTGGTGTTACCGGTATTTTAAATTTGAGAAAGATATAAGTCGCCTTTTCGGTGTTGTACAGATGTTTATTGATCAATCATCGACGTTTCGACCAAATTTTTGGTTCTTATCAAGACGTGGATGGATTTCTAATCATTACATCCTCACACCAAACAAGCTTGAAAGCAGTAGATGCAATTGTACTTTTTGTTTCTAAAGCGTTTATAATTCCATGTCAAAAATGAAGTTTTTTATGTAAAATATTTGTAAAATCAATAAAATTGTCAGTAGCATAACATTTTCCTTGAGATATACGTTAAGTTTGAAAACCATAAAATTGCTTGTCAGTTCGATTTGAGGTTAAAATGAGAAAACTGAGAGGAATCTTTTGAGGAATAGTTCACATTTTCTAATGTATTTTTTGATTATTTTTAAATTGTACGTTATGTTTATGGCTATAATAGTGTTACGTCATAACTACGAAATACTTACTTTGATCGAAGGTTCCTCGTTTTAAGTTAGGATCAAGTGATCTTCGCGTAGGGATGAGGATAAGTCCGCGAAGAACACAATGCTTAGTAAAGTAGGACTTATTGCATTTATTTGAATAATAAGGTCAATCAATATTATAAAATTTTGGATTTAATTACAAGAATCTAAATATAAAATCAATGTATATAAATATGGCACGGGTAATTGGTACCAATAAAAACGAGAGGAGGGGGGGGGGGCGATAATTCGAATATTTGAAGAATAAAGGGATATTTCTTTCATAACTTCCGTTTAGTTGGAGAACAAGAACAATACGGTAAGGTGCTTAATCTGATACCATTGTTTGTATTTTCTATTTCTTACCGGGTTTTGGCGGTTCGCAGCTAAATGACCGCGTTGGAACCACTTTTCGCATGCATTTGTCCACTTGTTCAGGACTATTTTATTATTATTATCGTTGATTCTTCAATTTTTAAATAATCCGTATATCTATTTCTTCGCAGTGCAGAATTTGCAGCCAATCTTCGTTCAACATCTATTGTAACGATAATTACTTCCTTGAATGTGTCCTTTTCTGCTACGCGAATTTCTAGTTCAGGATGCAAACCACGTTTAAAACATTGAATTACGTCTCTTTCAAAGTTTTGTCTAAACTTATTATCTACCTGACCATTAGTATTGAGCCTGTGAGAATCTTCGATTTTGTCGGATATTTCTTTCATCCTACACGGAAAAAAATTTGGTAGAAATGCTGCACTACCTCTGGTGCTCCTGCGCCACTACAGTGAAGGGCAACTGCAGCGCTCTTCATAAGTTAGCAGGTTTACTTTTTTGTGGACTAACTGCTCTCCCACAATTGCGGGAGAGCTGCTGCCCCACAGGAGGGAATGCTGCGGCGAGTCATATGAACTGATATTTGACTATACTTTTCAATGGATAATTCAATTGTTTCAATATTTCTGAAATCGTCGTTAATTATTATATCATTTGAAGAATTTGTTTAATTTCTCAAAATGGTGTGAAATTATTTAAAATCTCAACATTGAGGTTAGGTTATTTTTATACAGATCGTAATGAACCAAAAAGTACTTCTATATATATACAGGGAACATCATTTCAATGGGCACTTTCATGTAAATCATAAAAAACTTAAAATTTGTACTTTCGCCTGCTTTTGCATTTGCCTGACGATGCGGTACAACTACACTCCCTACCGAAAGGAGCGCTGTGTTCCTTCGACGTAAGTCAACTGCTCCCCCGAAAAGGGGCAGCTGCTCACCCACAGAGGGAACGCAGCATACCCAAATGCATAGTCGCACAACACTCCTCCGCTAAACGCAACAGCTCCACCGCTAGGGGCAGCATCTGCGCCAAATTTTTTTCCGTGTAGCAGCATACGAAAGCACATTTTCTCTTTCCCACATAAATGTATTACCTAATTCCCCCTGTAACTGTTACACGCTTTTCGCAGGGGCATATATTCTCTTCAATTTTTCTATCAACTCTTCTATTGTTGCATGAGTTGATCCAAAAATGCATTTTCTATCTTCTCCAGATAATTTACCTTTGATAATCTTGCGAGGTTTTCTTGAGCTGCAGGTGTCGGTCGCATTGCGTTTGCCTCCATGCAACCCTCAATAAAATGTGACAATGAGACGTAACTGCCATCGAAGAAAGGGACCACCTCTAGTGCGTCGCGTAGGGATACCTGCTGGCTGTTGGGTATGACTACGGCCATTTCTTCGTTATTTACTATTTTGGGATTATCTTGATCTACGACTTCTGTGTCGCTTTTGTCGTCGTCGCTGCCATTGTTACTAATACACAGAGAGAAATTTTAGGTTTCACTGACCAAAGTTTTTTTGTTAAAATCGTCTTTACAAAAATGTTAAAGTTCTCATGACAATCATGGTAGTGGCTGTCATACATTGGAAAAGTGTTTACTTCAACTGCAAGGAACGTTACTGAGACCACGATTCTGGTACTTGAAATACCATAGCGCTGCGGTTATAGGAACCAAAGTCCATCGTAAAGCCGCGCATAGAGTTTAGTTAAAATGACTAAGTCTACGGACAGTAAATACCCAGCCAAAATTATTTTTAAGGTTATAGGTATGGTTCTCTTAGTTATCAAAATACAAATTCAATTTGATGAGAAAAAATAAAGTTTCACCGAAAAGATCTAAGAAAAATAATCCGGTATAATGATATTTATGATAACTTTCGTCGATTAAGTTAAAAAATTGTCACTTTTTTCATCATCATAAACTTTTTTTGACTGACTATAGTTTTGACAAAATACGACGAGACAGCAAAATTGGAACGCATTGCATTGTCCCCGAACAAAATCGTTTATCATTTAGAAAGAATTGTCAAACTATATTTAAAATAGAATTATTTACCTGATAATGCTTGGCACGGTGAAATATAGTCCAGGAATCGAGAACGAGAATTGGCAGGATTCAACTTAGGCTGCATATCTTTCAATGAAAGTTATACTTGATTTGTCTAGCGCAACAGCGAACGCTGCGGTTGTAGTAACCAAAGGAGCTTGGCAGTACACATAAAGAAAATGTACGTGTACTAACCGTTGGGGTACGTATAAAGCTCATTCTAATCATCAACTTTGGTCACAACAACCGAATACACAAAAAAGTCCAAATTACTGTCATGATAACTATAAAAGTAGTAGCTTCTCTCAACTTTTTTGGTCAAGGCAACTACTGTACAAAAAAATTATGTGCTATGTGCACAGGAACCAAAGCCGATTTCTCTCAGTGTAATGGAGTCGTGTCAATGAGGTTTTTAATTTCTCTTACAAAGTTTCATTGTCTATTGTTATTATTGTTGAGCTTAGCAGATTGAATTCGTCAAAATAAAATAATTAGTTCGTTAGAGTTTGATCTTGATCACTATATCCTGTTACAATGCTTAAATCTGGATGGAAACCACAATGAAACCCGCTAGTTTTTTCAAAATTTGCACGATATACTTTGATTACTAATTAGTCTTGTCTAAACTTGAATCATCTAACTTAAGAATGTTATCTAATTCTTGCTCTGTAGGAATTGGGTCAGGGATATTTTGGCATTTATTACCAGATAAATATCCTCTATTTCTAACTGGTTTTATTTTTAAAGAACCCTTCTGATTGAGATCTACCAGTTTTGCAAGCTGACCATTATGTTTAGCTTGACTACGTGTTATAACTTTTGGGGTAGATTCTAAAGAGATATTTGGTTTTGACATTGAGTCATTATAAATTTACAATATCTTTCATTGAGCGTTGTCTTAGATTCTTTATTGTTATTTTAATTACCAATTGTTTATAACAATAAAAAAACTATATAAAAAATTTGTTTCTTAAAAAAAATAAAATGAGGTTAGTAAAATTTAGTTTTAATTTGTTTATTTATTTTTAATAACAATAAAATTTGAAATGAAATTCGTATTTGTTCGTTAGGAAATAAAATAATGGTATAAAGATATAATAATTTCAGATATTTAAATTAAATAAATAATCGCTCAATTGGTAGTAAATTTATAATGTTTAATGATAAATTTATAACAATTTATATTTATTTATAATAAATATTAATTTATTATTAATTATTAATTTTATTATATTATAAGATTTATAATATTAATTATTAGTTAGTTGCGATATAAGGAGATCTTCCTGTGGAGAAGGAGATATCGGACGCCTGTGTAGCTCAGTGGTTAGAGCAGTCGACCGGCAATCGAAAGACCTGGGCTCGAATCCCAGCGCAGTCGAAAGCGTCATTTTTTCCACAGAAAGATTTTCAAATTCTTTAAATATTAATTATTAGTAATTAATATTTATATATTTATAACAATATTGTTCCTTACCAACCGCATGTGCCCTTTGAAATAAATTATCTTGTCACCCTCTCTTTTTTATTTATAAATTGTTTATAACAATGATCATATAAGATTCAAAATATACATACATTATTTTAATTATATTGAAGAATTTAGACTTGAGTACAAATCTTTGGACAATTTTTGCAATCAAGAATATTTTGTTAATCAACTCAGTTTAAATAAAAGTTATAAAGACTACAACACAAGCACTTTGAACCCAGATGATCGTAATAAATGGTGACCGTTCAACAAATCTGAAAAGGACTTATAGGGGAGAAGCGGCGAAATTGGCGCACCTAATAGAAAGTGCGAGTTTAAAAAGAAAGTATATGACTAAAAATTATGAAAAAATATTTATTTAATAGCTGGATATCTTTTCTATACTTTCCAATGGATAAAGATTGCATTGAAAATTATTAAATCAGGTTTTTATTCAGATTTCCGAAGGACTGCACCTGCGTCAATTTACCCGCCATGTCGGGTAAATTGACGCACTAATATTATAATCTTCTCTTGCCACGTATTAGTTATATTTTCATAGATTTAGAATTACATTTCAGTAGCAAAGGTTGATGAAAAGAGGTAGTTATAATTTGAAACTAAATTTGAGATAGTATATCAAGATATGTGAAGTTTTTATACCTTTATTCACATAAACCAGCCAAAGTTAAAATATATTTTATATTTGTACAATAAAATACTGGCAATTGTGGATATTTAAGTGAATATTCAAATTGAAATCATTTTTATAGAGAATTATTTGAATTTGTAATCAGAAGTATATACAATTATTAACTTTAGAAGACTTATAAATAATAGAAACGATCAATCAAAAATACAAATTTTTTACTTACATTGCTTTCACATCTTAAAATCGAGAAAACTTTCAAAACACTGTCAGACTGCAAATTAATTATTAAAAATCGCTTTTAAAATGCCTTAATACCTCAAACTTAAAAAAAAATTTAACCACTGATTGTTCAAATGAATATAACCTTACAAAGTCGTTACATCAGTTTTGCGAACCACATTACCTCCCATGTCACATAAAATCGTAAGAAAAAGATTAGCAGAAAAGTCCAGCGACATTCAAATGTATATATCTATATATTAATAATTGTGTACTTACTATCTTCTTTATATTTTCAATCATAAACATCCGAGCACTTGACTTCAGTCACCGGTTTCCAGAAACACAACACGTGTGCCAACTTCGCCTCTGATTTGAATCTCGTATGCGCCAATTTTGCCGCAAATGTATCGTTCATTAATTAAATACTTTTTACGTAAAATGCTTATTATTTCATACAAATATTCTATCCTAATCGTAAGATTAAATATCAAAGGTTATAAAATCGTTGCATTAATCTAATTCACCTTGAATTACTATTATTTAACGATTTAACTCAATGGCTTCGAACATAACCATTATGCCAAAAAACGATTAATCGCAATAAAACTGTATTAAGCAATTAGTTTTTTTAATCTTTTCTATCAAATACATATCATACAAGAATGCACACGATAGAACTATTTTTATTTTTTGTTATGTTATCATTTTCTGAACAATAGGGTGCGCCAATTTAGACGACGCGCCAATTTCGCCGCTTCTCCCCTACTCTCAAGTGCTGTTTTTCATTGTTGTTTTAAACTTAAATCGAAACTTAGTTAACAAATGAGAATAAAGTTTTAAATAAAATGGGTTACTTAATCACTTAAGTTAGCCTCAAGGTCAGATCCCTGCGCGATTTTTCATAACTTAGTTCATTTTATAAAATTTATATAAAATTATAAAATTTCAAAGAAATGATTTGATTATTAAATCATCAAGGTAAGCCTCAAGGTCAAATCCCTTTGTGATCTGATAAATATATTTTATGGAAATTTTTAGTTTACAAGTTGAAATAATACTTTTTATTCATTTATTTATTCATTATTAATAACAAATGTGTTCCATTTTAATTGACTTGTATTTCCCGGCCGATGGACCAGAAAAAAGGAAGTATGTTACGTCACAACTACGTAAATACTTACTTTGATCGAAGGTTCTTCGTTTTCAGTTAGGATCAAGTAACTCTTTATTGAAGTAGACTGCATTCAGAATAATATATTGAAAATAATGATGTTATTACATTTTCATTGATAATGTTTTTAACTAGTTCCCACATTTAAAAAAACTCTGCATCCTTATTAAGCACTATGCCTGAATTTTCACATGTTGGTAATGATGTACTTTATATACTCGCATCAATCGTCGGTAACATACATTTCCCTACTAAAAATTCCAAAGTTGATTCCAATGCCACGACCTTAGAGGCATTTTGAACAGGGCAATATATTGCAATTGATAATAGAAATATGGCAGAAATTTCGAAATTTTTATTAAAGGAAATATTAGAACAAATAATTTTTTTTTTTAAATGAGTTTTCCCAGAATATTATGAATAAATAATGACTCAATTGAAAGCAGTGATACTTTTTCAAATAAATCATTCTGATGTATTTCCCATCTTCAAATTTCCAACTTTAAATTTGAAATCAGCGGTAACTATGAATCCTTTATCGAGATTTTATCATTTGAAATACTGATACCTATGTTTAGATATTATTTTGAAAAGTAAAAACTACAATACTATCTCAATATTATGTTAAGTCCACAAATAAGTTTTGAGGGATTGACAAAAGATGGTGTAACTAGTATTAAATCGCATAGGTCCATCTTGTAAATATATTCAAGTTAAAGCGTCACCATTATCCTCTAATAATCAATATGTGTCATTTCGCTGAAGTGTAAACAACACGCCTTCTTTGTGCTCTAACCATGTCAATTTTTGTGCCAGCAAAACAACATTTGCGGGAAGCGCTACTTTTTAGCTTTAACCCGAAGAAAAGTGCAGCTGAAAGAAATCGATTGCTATGTAGAACATATGGGGAACATGCTCCAATAAAAACATGTGAGTATTGGTTCCGGTGTTTCAAAGGTGGCAAGAAGCAAATGCTGAGCATCTGGTGGGATCAGCTCGGAGTGGTCTAATATGTGCTACTCCATCCTAACGAAACTATCACTGCGGAACGTTATTAAGGGAGTTACTCACCTACCCACCTAGTCAAAACAGGATGAAACACACAGGTTGACTACAGTAGTACTTGATCTGGCAACGTCGCATCTTGCTTGTTCGTGTGCGCACAGGTGTACAATCGCATATGTGGTCACGTCAGTACCTAAGAAATGATTCTGAGACATGAAATTATACAATGAATTAAAAAGCTGCACATCCGTCCAAATGAGAAAAAAAATGATTGCCTCTGGCATCACGGTAGCTATGGTTATCGATGCATACAAAGGACATGGTTTTGATGGATTATCTCGTTTGTTTAAAAATACTAATTTACTTTAGTTTAGTTGTATATATTTATTGTATATATATCAAATATTCTAAATAATAATTAATGAACGATTGTGATGATAATAGATATGTATTAAAAAATTGTTATATCGATTCAAGACTGTGAAAATAAGAAAAATTTAGTATGTCATTGAGAAAGATTTTACGTACTGCATATTATGATATGTATGTAAATAAAGTTGTTTGTATGTACTTAATTCGTTTATTTATCGTACGAATAATTAATATGTTATATTTAATTTATTAAAAACATGATTTTCATAAAAAATTTTAATCACCAGTTAGTACGAACTGCTGAATAGATATAACGCATACATTTCAAATTTCGCGCACATAACCTACGAATGCGACGTTGCCACATACCTAACCAAAGACCAAAATCACAGCAATTTCCAATCTTCATCGTATTTGTTATTACTTTTAGAACCCACCTTTGAATGTTATTGAAGTTAATAACTATTCCTGAACATCTTATTTTTCTACTGTTCAAATCCCGTTATGATATGTTCGTCAGTTGAAAAGATATTAATGATAATACACGATAAACTCCGCGATTTCTCATAAGAGCCCATGTTAAATCAACTAGAGAGGCGCAAAATAGAAATATGAATATCTCACTAAAGAACCCACCTCAGACCTTGAAATTTCGTACGGATAATTTTTTAATTACATTCTAACGCTCTTCAAAGTTTAAGATTTTTCTGTTCGTTAATTCTTCATCCTGAGTAACTCTCTTAACAAAAATTGATGCAATTGAGCAGAGCATTGAAATTTAAACACCCCCAATATGCCAAAAGACATGACAAAGTGATCTTTCAGGACGACAACGCTTGGTCACACGTTGCTAAAATCGTCAAGGAAACTTTGGAAGCACTTAACTGGGATGTCCTACCCCACCCGCCGTATTCGCCAGACATTGCTCCTTCGGACTCAAGTTCTTGTTTCGGACGATGGCTCATGGCCTGACTGAGCAGCACTTCACTTCTTATGAGTAACCCTAGCGTACCCGTGTGAGAGAACGGTCATAGAATACTCTGACCGTTCTATGACCTCGCATTATTAAGGCTAAAAACGGTAAAAAAGACATTAAAAGCTTTGCAATTATGATTCTGTGGCGAAATTTGGATTAGAAGGTGAAGCAATAAATACAATTATCTTATTTTTCAGCGATAAAAACTAGGAATACATCATGTACCTGTCATTGAAGGCAGTGCAGTGGTTCACCATTTGCGGAACGTCTCCACCAATAGTAAACCTTCACGGTGGAGACGTTCCGCCAATTGTGAACCACTACACTGCCTTCAATGACAGGTATTATGTTTTTCTAGTTTTTATCGCTGAAAAATAAGATAATTGTATTTATTGCTTCACCTTCTAATCCAAATTTCGCCACAGAATCATAAATGCAAAGCTTTTCATGTCTTTTTTACCGATCTTAGCCGTAATAATGCGAGGTCATAGAACGGTCATAGAACAGTCAGAGAACGGTCAGAGTATTCTATGACCGTTCTCTCACACGGGTCCACTAGGGAAACCAAAAATTGGGTCGATTCTTGGATCGCCATCAAAAGATGAGAAATTTTTAAACGCGGTATCTGTATGCTGCCTGAAAGATGGTACAGGTTGTAGAAAGATATGGGCAATACTTTTAATACCATACATTGTACCAATTTCTCTGAATAAAGCTTTAAAATCACCCAAAAAAAACCCTCAAAACTTATTTGTACACATAATATATTTTCGTAGATAATTTTTCGAATAAAACCTTGAAACTTTATAAAACAAATTTAGCCACAAATTTTTTTAAAACTTTTAACTAAAATAACTGATAGACTTGTTAAAAACATCTTTTGAACCGCATTTTTTTCTTGTTGCCCACTAAAAAAATGTTAATTTTCAAAATACCAAAAAATACTTTAGATTCAAACCAATTAATTTAATTGACCATTGTTGACACTTTTTTTTATTTGAGTTATTATACAATATTTAATATAATAGGTATTTAAAATATATTCTATATAATTTTACTTTTTAACTACATTTATGAATTATTATATTCTTTATTATTCACATTAAAAACAATTGTTATAGCGATTTCGTTTTAGCGTTTTAAATATTCAAATTAGAATCTTTCAAACAAAATAGTTGAATTTAAATCTTATACCAATTAATCATTAAAATGTTAAATAAACTCATCGGCTACGATAGAGTTTTTTTACACCTTATAATTTTTATCATTAATGATATCAATGAGAATGGAAAATTACAAGGGGAAAAAAGATACGCCTTGAAAAATTTGAAAAACCCCTATTTTTTCGAAATTTTTTTTGCCCTAAATCATTGACAAAGTAAACATTTATTTCACAATAAAAACTCTTAAATATGAAAATTTAAGCCCGTTTTTCACAATAAAATAAACTGTCAATACTTCATGATTTTCCTCAAAAATAGGCTGTTTCTCAGTGTATTTTTAATGTTTTTATACCTACACAACGATAGGCTAAAGCACTGTTTCAATGTATTATTATTGTTCTAGCTGGCATGTTTTATAACATGTCAAGAAGTGAAGTTGCTTTAATCTTTCGATAAAATTTAAAAATGCGCTTGAACTTCTAAATTTAATTGTTTGGGTTATATCCCTCTAGTAGAAATAATGCCTGTAATTTATATGATACAATCCTCTTAAAAATAATCGTGCTATCCAATAAAGTAGAATTTCTATTTATATACCTTTTTCTTACCGAACACAACTTTGCAGATTCTTGACACAGAGCAATAAAATTTCGGGTGCTATTTAACTATTAAAATTTTTTTGTGTGGTTTTTTTAAATTAGTTTATCCAGTGTCGCATCAACAACAAAGGTTTTTAGCGACGAACAACGGATTGTATAAGATTACATTGTATATTGGTATAGTGGAGAAATGGGAAAATATAAGGGTCTATTGGAGGAAAGAAATGGAAATATGCCTTTGTGTATTTGGATCCTATTGCTAAATGACTGGTAATTATAATTAAATTAGAGTGAATAGGTTTGTTTCTTTCAGGAACTTGATAGTTTTTTTCACTTGCCAACGATTTCCGAGGTTTTTCTTTAGAGAGTTTTTTAGTTTTAGTTTTTTTCTGATCTCACTAAACTTAGCACATTTAATTATAATATATTTGACACTGATTGGGACGTTGCACTGATCACAGTAAGGTGGATCTGTCCTTTCAATGAGGTGTTTGCGTGAAAACTTGGTGTGCCCTATCCTGAGCCTGCTGAGGACTGCTTGTTCTCTTCTATTCAGTGTTTTCCATATGAAGTGATTTAAGTTCGTTTCAGAGATAGGGAAATCGTTGATTTGTAGACTTCTTGCGGTCCTGATATGATGTTGTGCGACCATTTGTTTGACTAGGTTTTTTGCGTCTGCTAGTGTTAGTTTGCGGGGTTTCCTCTAGTGTTGCCAGGTCTACGGATTTTTCTTCAGATCTGAAGAAATTTTACAAATCTGCAATTTCTGAAGAATTTAAAGAAATTTTTAGTTAAATTTTTAGTGAAATTAATAATTATTGGTTTCAATCTGCTCGTGAGGCTTCAGCGATGCTACACGCTAATTAAAGTGGAGAAAAATTCATGATTTATTTATATTATTTTAATTGAAAGTTAAAAACATGTTTTTCCCTCTTCCAAGAGAAAAAAATTTCGGACTGTTAGTGCTATGAAAAACTTTCAGCGACAAACTAATATTTTTGACATTTTCCACATGCCCCATCTGAAACGAGATTACAAAAGCTACTGACAGAAGCAGCTACGAACAGAAGTAGCTTTTGGTATCCCCTTTCGGGTGGAGGATGTGAAAAATGTCAGAAATTTTCAGTGTTGGTCGAAACTTTACCGTCAAAATCGATGAATTCCGTGTCAGTTCTTGTGTTTTTGAGCAAGGTATTGCATTTAAAAACGTAGGACGGATCTTACACCTATTGTTATTAAAGTTTAGAAATGATAAGTCAATAAACAAAAAAAAAATTGTCTGAATATACTTCTGAAACTTCAGCCTTATTGTGTTAAAAAAACAGGCAAGGTGAATGATATGAACATGCACGTATGTAGCTATATAAAGTTTTTAGTCGTTTTGCTGTAAATATTAAAACCGTATACAAAATATGTATCCAACCTAATGTTTTTATTTTTTTTTATTATAGCTATGGCTGGGACCCGGAAGGGCCCCTGATGCTTAGGTATTCCCGTTGCATCACCAACTAAAACCTTATGCGCGACCCCACAGCCCGTGCCAAAGGGCAACGACCTGGGCCACGTTTTTGGTCTGAATTACGGCTACGTCTATGTAGGCGTAGCCAGTGAGAATCTGACGTTTGTCTCTGACTGCTGGACAATCGCAGAGTATATGGGTGGAATTTTCGTTGTCTTCCCCACATAATCGACAAAGAGGACTTTCTGCAAGCCCTATCTTATGTCTATGGTAGGCTAGGTTGCCGTGACCAATACGCACTTCTGTTATGGTCTTTACCTCGGTTCTACTAAGTCTGCGCAGATCCGCAGCTCGTTTGGGGTTAAGATGCTCCCCCATGAGGGTTTTGGCTTGCTTGAATGCCGTAGCCTTATGCCACCCTTCCTGGTGTTTCTCGGCCAGCCACTTGTTGATGTCTTCTGTGACCAACCTATTTGAAACACCAATTACTGGTTCTAGACCAGTTGGGTTTTGTTTTGACTCTAGCTTGGCTAGTCTATCCGCTGTCTCATTTCCCTTGACACCCCTGTGACCAGGGATCCAGTGGACTGTGACTTGGTTGTCTTCCGCTAGTTTGTTCAATGCTACATGGCATTCCCAGACCAGCGTCGAGGTAGTCACTAATTTACCTAGTGTCGTGATGGCCGCTCTGTTATTCGAGCAGATGTGGATGTTCGTGACGCGTGGAGTATGGCCGCAATCTCGGTTTGAAGAACTGTGAGGTGAGGTCCCAATGGAATCGCGAGGCTTGTGTTGCTGTTCCTCCCATAAACACCAGCCCCCGCGCCCTCCCTGTTTTTGGAGCCGTCTGTAAAGTCTGTGAAGACTTTGAGGTACCAGTGATCCTTCTAAGGATCAGCACTCTGAGTCTTTCAAACCTAGCCATGGCCGTCTTCTGCATAACTCTGCTCCACTAGACCATTGACGCAGGGTTTAGCCTGGATCGCAGAATCGCTGTGAAGATCCACAGCAGTGTGTCGAGTTTCAGGCCCAAATTGCTTTCAATAGCTCTTCTGCAGAGCCAGAGGGTAGTTATAAACATGTGGCATTTATTTTCGAAGTGTTCTTTCCCAGTTAGCTTATTGTCCAGGATAACTCCTAGATATTTAACACGCTTAGAGATTTCTAGACGCTGCCTTTTAGGTACCAGTGTTCTAGTTATACTCCACTTGTACCGCTTGGTGAAAATGACTACGTCAGTTTTGCCTGGGTTCACTGAGAGTCCTGTTGTTTGGCATCAGGTGTCTACAACTTTTAGCGTCTGTTGCATTACGCCCATCAGTGCATCCAAGTGCATTCCTCGTTCCAATAGCGAATCTTTTAAGGTTCAGTTGCTCCTCAATTAGATTCACTGTTTTCCTCAGGGCTGTTTCAGTAGAGCGGCCGGCTCTGTAGGCATGCTGATCGCTGTGAAGCGGTTTTGCTGTTAGAATCTTGTCGCGGATATATCTGTCCACGAGTCTCTCCACCGTTTTTAGTATGAAGGAGGTAAGGCTGATTAGTCGGAAATCCTTCGGAGACGTCCATCCGTTTTTGCCTGCTCTAGGTATAGATATAACCCTTGTCCCTCGCCAAGCCTTGAGGACATAACCCAGAGTCAGACTGGCCCTCGCAAGTCTCACTAGCGGCCCTATGATGGGGTCCCCCGTCTTCTGCAGGAGGACCGGGTAGATGCCATCCGGACCTGGGGACTTGAAAGGTTTGAAAGACTTCAAGGCCTATCTAACCCCGGCTGGGGAGGCGATCTCATGGGCCAGTTGCCGACGTATTCCCAATTGGGTCGTATGCAGCGGTCGGTCCTTCTGAGAATGCCCCCCACCCCTCGGTCGGACCCTTAAAGCCTTGGACGTGCGCCGTCATCAGATGGCTCAGGGTCTCCTAGTCCGACTCTGAGTACGTCCCGTCCAGCATTCGAAGAGTGCTTAACATAGCTTCCGGGTGGCGGGCCATTAGCCTGTTCAGCCTTGCCGTCTCTACTCCCTTCTCTATGTTTGAACAGAAGGAGGTCCAGCTGTTACCTTTGGCCTCCCTGATTCCTTTCCTATATGCATCCCTAGTTGCATTTGACAAGTTCCATAGTTCTTCCGTATTGCCTTTTTTGACCCGTCTGAACCTTTCTCTGGTTTCTTTACAAAGTTTCTCAAGCTTCCTATTCCACCAGTGAGTCTTCTGCGCCTTCTTAATTTTCGAAGGTAAGGAGTTGCGTTCATACGCAGTAATAATGGGTGACGAAAATTGGTCAGCTGCCCTATCAAGGGTTTCTGCGTCTCTGATATCCATGGTTGTTCCGTGGAGTGCAACTTATACGTCAGTGGAGTAGTACTCCCAGTTTGTTTTCCTCGGGTTTCTGGCCCAAGTAGGGCCAGGAGGTGCGTAAGATTCCAGTTCGTATATTATCTACATATGGTCAGATAGGGAGGGCTCATCTGAGAACCTCCATTATTTACTTTTTCCCGAAAGCTCCCGGTGCAGAGGGTGATTTCGATTACCTCCTCTCGCACAGAGTTCCGAAAAGTTGGTATCATACCTGTATTTAGAATATCCAAGTCAGTAGTGATTAGATAGTCTACTAGGTCTTCACCCCTTCTGCTGGTCTGCTTATGGTGGGAGTTGGCATCGCACCTCAAGAGAAGGGGCAGGCGCCTTACCTTGCAGTAGTCTACCAGTGAGTGGATTTTCTGCGGTGGATGAAACGCCCCGTCATGAGGAAAGCATGCCGATCAAATGACTAGCTTACCAATACCTGTCAGGTCGAATAAAGCAACCATCAGGTCTCTGGAGCAAAGATCCAGTAGTGGGACGATGTTGACGTTCTTCACCAGGATGCATGTCCTTCGGTTGGGTGCCTCGGGGTACCTGTAATAATAAATGCCAGCCCCCCCTAATCCCCTTATGACAACCTTATTTATCCAAGGTTCTTGGATAAGTGAGATGCCTGTGTGCATCACAGCTATGCTTTTCTGCAGAACCGCAGAAGCGCTTTCGCTGTGATGCAAGTTAATTTGGATGATGGTTAAGCCGGATGCAGCCATTCTGGCTACTTCGGCCTCTCCATCTGAGACTCAAGGACCTGAACGACTAGGAGGTGTTTTAATCCCCCCGTTGCGTTAGCCTCCTGAGGTCTCTCACGTCTGGCAATACGCGAGGATGCTGTTTTGAGCGAGGGGTTGAACCCCTCCAGACGCCGCAGAACGAAAGCCGGGTCTTCCGGTTTCCCGTGGACCCAAGCCGTCGCCTTTAGCATCCTTTGGAGTATCTCAACCCCGTTTACATTCAGATTGGCGCTTTCCCAGGGCCTGAGCTCGGCCACCGTTTTGGTTCGCCATGCTTTGGCCTCTGGGTTTGACAGCACAGAAATAAAAAATCCTCCCCTACAAAAAGAGGTCTCGAATTCCGGCCAATTGCTGACCGGTTCTCTGTCCAGGGCGTGCAACGTGGCTTCCGTAAAGAGCTTGAAATGCTCCGGTGACAGGACTGACTGCGGGTAACCAGCGTCCGCCACTATCAGCGTCAGAGGGTTAGTTCTCTGAGCAGCCGAAAGCCCGAGGCCTGGTAGCTCCATAATTGCTGGCAGGCGTACCGGCTTAGGTCTCTTTAAACTCCTCATCCCTTCCGAGGGGTGTCCTTAGAGCCGTTGCCTCTCTTGGGGGCAACCCTGCCCGCCTCTGGAGATTGGGCAGCTGCGGCACCGCTGGCCGCTTCGTTCACACGAAGGGCCTGCCGCCGCAGCTTCCTCTTCTGAGACCCAGTAAGTCTCTTCCTGTCAGAGAATGACCCAGCAGTTATCTGCTGGTTTGCATCCACATCCATCGCAACTTGCCGAGGGACCACATTAGTAACCGACCCAGAAGAGCCAGGACCAGCAGCAGTAGTCCCGCTTGTGAGGTTAAGGCTAAATGCTCGGGAAGGTTGCTCGGTGTTCCCGAGGCACTGTGCGAGACGTCCTGTCTTACCCCCGGGTGTCAAGAGAGCCAATGGGCACGGTTGTGCACACTAGGCACTAAGCCCCTCCACCAACAACAAGGTCTTACAGCTCCTAGGAAGAAAACCTAATGTTAATTGAGTCTGAAATATAAATATAAGACTGTTGAATCTGAGTGCGATTCGGTTATGCGCGTGCCGAGCGTTCACAGTTATACATCGACTTTAAACTACTTGATTTTTTGTTGATTGAAACACTTTGAAAAAAATGTCTCTTTCAAATCTGTTAAGCATTAACAACCAACTACTAATAATTTTTGTCAAAGTGGAAAAAATAAAATAAACCAGGGGGGAACGAATGTTTTAAGAAGTTTTAAGATCGTTCTACAAACATCCTGTCAGTCCATATAACGTTATAAAAACGTACAGTGGTCCAAATACGTTTTGAGGATGTATTTGAAACATTTCACGTTTCATAAATAACTCAGGACGTTCTTTGTAACGTTTTTGAAATTTTACGTACTTAAAACGGTTTTGGAAAGTTCTAAGACCGTCTTTAATTTTCTTGTCCATTAAGGACTGATTGTACTTATTAAAGTTAATTTAATCTTTTTGTTGTCGTATTTATGTACCTACTTGTTGCTACCAATTTAATGACAATATATTTAAGGTTTTCAAGTTCATATTTTGTTAAAAACATGTTTTGTAATGTTTAAGAGTTAAGGACGATGAAATATCTAAACACGCTCTAGGCTAACTAGAAAGGCTGACATAGCAAGACGGGCGCTATCTTTTTATGTTTATATAAAAGAAGTAAATTATTTATCAAAGATAGAAGAACATAGCATATTACATGCCTAGGCGCACAATGACGGTTATTGCGCGACAAGCGACAATGCTCGCAGGAGATAGAAGCCGAGGCGCGATCAGACCTGCGAGCATTGTCGCGAGTCTCGTAATTTCCCGAAATTTGTGCATTGGCACGTATTCTATTTTATGTGACTTTGGCGCGTATACGAATTTTTATGCGTACACTCGCATCTAATCTAGTATTGTAGTTGTTTGCGGCGCTAGTCATTACACTTGATATTTCGCGACTATTCCCAGCCATTTTGATTTTATCGATCTTGTGTAGTAGTAGCGTGTTGCAATAGAGCTTACGCAGTTCAAATGTACAAGGCTTTGTCAGTACGGTGCCAATGCCGTACAAAGAAGAATAAGAAGAATATTGTTCTCCGCTGTATGGCTATAGGCGCATGCGCAGTTCAATTTTTACAATTCATTCCTCTGTAGCCTAATACACAACATTGCGGTACTCTTAACTGAAGCGCAAACTCGTTTTTCGCTGCAGTTAAGATTTACAGTTGAGTTCCTCTGTAACGCAATATTGTGTATTGCGCTACAGAGGAATGTAATCTAAACATTGAACTGCGCATGCGCCTATAGCCATACAGCGGAGCACAAACTTCTTCTTATTCTTCTTCTTCTTCGTACAGCGTCAGCACCCCACCGACAAAGCCTTGTAAATTTGAACTGCGCATGCTCTATTGCAACACGCTACTTCTACACAAGATCAATAAAATCAAAATGGCCGGGAATAGTCGCGAAATATCAAGTGTAATGACTAGCGCCGCAAACAACTGTAATACTAGAATAGATTCGAGTGTACGCATAAAAACTCGTATACGCGCAGAAGTCACATAAAATAGTATATGTGCCAATACACACAATTCGGGTAATTACGAGACTCGCGACAATGCTCGCAGGACTGATCGCGCCTCGGCTTCGTCTTGGCTTTGCCTCAGTACATCTCGACTACTCATCGCCTACACCTCGACTACGCCTCACCTACGCCTCCACTACGCCTTGGCCTCGATCTCCTGCGAGCATTTTCGCTCGTCGCGCAATAACCCTCATTGTGCGCCCAGGCACGTAATATACCATAATCTTCCCGTTTCTGTAAATAATTTACATCTTTTCCATAAAAATAGAAATATAGCATCCGTGGTCCTATTATCACAGCCTTTCTTCTCAGCTCAGAAAAAATCTTAATTTTCCATTTCGAGCCTTAGAAAAATTATGACTGAAATGAGGTGTGCTCAAATATTCCATTGTCTTTAAGGGGGGAAACGGGTTGCATGTCTAGTGTGAGGAGGAGTGTGTGTGGGGGGTGGGATAAAATCGCTGGAAAATTTCTTACGTAATTTATGTTTATAAGGTGATACAATTTGAGTAAAGTCTGATATTTAAATGATATTATAATCACTCAAAAGCTCAGAATGTGATTTTAATATAAAATTTGACTCATAAAGTATAAATACTACAAGATTGAATTGCCAAGGGAAAAGTTTATGCCTTTTTAAAATTAATTTTCGAGGAAATTCTAATTAGTTTCATATATTCCTTTGAATTACTCTTACAACGATTTACATGAAGCATTTTACCTTGAAGATCTAAAGTAATGAATCCGTTTGGTAATTTAAATATTGCATCAATAAGTATTGAATAATTCATGAATATTATCAGCAAAACTGAAGAAGAAATATGTAATTTCTTTATCGAGAAAAACCTAAATTCTTATCATGTTTTTACATTCTCATCATATGGTATATGAGAAGGTATTAGTTTCATTTAAAAAATGACTTTCCAAATTTCCATGGAATCTTTACGTTTTGAGACCCCCTGAGTCAGAAAAAATGGTTTTTACGAAAGTGTCTGTCTGTCTGTCTGTAGGTCGTGTGCAGAATAACTCTCGATAGAATTATAAGATTGAATTGAGCTTGGGCACACTTTATCGGAGCCGAAAAAGTACGGACAAGTTCGTTAACCAGCCACATCCAATCAAAATTGAGGGATTGAGCAAAGTTGTTTACTACAAAAAGATCTACAAGTTTAAATCGCAATATTTTTTCATAAGATGTATATTTTTCTTTTTAATTCAAAAAAATAATATTGAAAATGCAAAATTCAACTTTTTAACAATAATATGTGAAATACGAAAAAAGGCTAGATTGCGAAATTGTTCGCTTTAAAAAGATCTACAATTTTTATCTCAGGCAGTTTCGGATAAAACATACATTTTATGTGCCTCAACCGCGGAAACTCGTTTTTCCGTTACAGCTGAGAGTAAAGCAATGTTGTATATTCCGTTACAGAGGAATTCAATGTAGAAATTGAACTGCGCATGCGCATTATAGTCTTACAGCGGAACGCAATCTATTTCTTATTCTCTTTCTTCTCACTTCCTCTTCATACAGCGTCAGCACTGACTACTACACAAGACCGATAAAATCAAAATGGCCGGGACTAGTCGCCAATTTGCGCCCGCTTCGTACAATTAGCGCAGCAAACAACTACAATAAGTACTAGATTAGATTCCAATGTACGCATAAAAACTCGTATCCCCACCACAGTCACATAAAATAGAATATGTGCCAATGCACACAATTCGGGACATTGCGAGACTCGCGACAATGCTCGCAGGACTGATCGCGCCTCGGATTCGTCTCGGCTTTCTCTCGACTTTGCCTCAGCTACGTCTCGGCTACGCGTCGACTATGCCTTGGCTTCGATCTCCTGCGAGCATTGTACCCAGCCCTACGCGGTTCCTATCTGGCATATATAAATAAAAATTAAATTACAAAAATATGTTTCTACCCGGATCCTATCTGCTTTCTATAAGGCAGTTGTCGACTTGCGAATTGTTAAGTTTAACATGCATCTGCTTGCCTGGCCCTACCCGATTGCTATAAGGCATATGTATATAGAAATTAAAATACGAAAATATGTTTCTGCCCGGATCCTATCTGGTTTCTATAAGGCAGTTGTCGACTTGCGAATTGTTAAGGTGAAAGTACATCTGCTACGAGGCCCTATCCAGTTTCTATGGTATCCGGCTTATATAGATAGAAATTAAATTACAAAAACATTTTTCTACCCGGATCCTATCTGGTTTCTATAAGGCACTTGTCGACTTGCACATTGTTAAAGTTTTAGTACATTTTCTACCCAGCCCTACCTGGTTCCTATCTGGCATATATCAATAGAAATTAAATTTAAAAAATCTGTTTCTACTCAGATCCTATCCAGTTTCTATAGGCACCGTGCGAAGTCATGGTAGGGAGAGTTAAATCGACGCCAGCGCACGCAGTGGATAATTTAGGCGTTAAAGGAGGCTGTTTTATATTTCCGAGCAATCAAAATACATGTGCAAATCTAAATTTTCTTTTAATTTAAAAAATATAGCTGAAATGAGCCACCGAAGTTGTTGTGTTGTGAATTGTAAAAATACAAGCAGCAAAAGTGAGTGTAAATTTTATAAATTTTCAACGTCTAAATGGAAAATAAATCAAAGGAATAAGTGGGTAGCTGCAGTAAGAAGGCAAAAGTTATTATTTCTACGGAACTCTTGGACATCTCGTACATGTTCTGATAGAACAAGATTTTTACCTTTAATTTTCGTTTGTGGTTGAAATTCTATTGTATGTTTAATTGATTGAAAACCTGTTTTAATAATCATATCCATGATGAATTTGAATCTGAAAATAAACAATTAATATTTATTTACTCAACAAGTACCTAAAAGTGTCATCATGAAATTACAATTCAATTCTTTATTATTTTTCTAGTCTGTTTTGATCTGTCATTAACTTAAGGTAGTCGTCATGCCAAAAAACAGTCTCTGGGAAAAGAAGTTTTTCTATGATTTCAAGACTGAGAATTATATCATCAGCCGTGACATATGTAAGAAAAGACACTCTTTTTAATGAAAAAATTACAAAATTACGAAAAATAATATTTTAATAATGTTTTTTATAATAGGATATTTCTTTACTATCGCTTCTTACCAATTTTTTGAAAATGATTGAAGTTTCTTAAATCATAGCTTATTTTTTCGAGGGAAATATTCTCTACAACTTAACGGTTTCCAATTTTTGAAAATAAATCAATTATTATCAAATACAGCAATTTTTTTATAAAAATTTTGTTTTGGAAAATTGATTTTTAATTATTTCAGCCATTAAAGAATTTATTTTCAAAAATTGGAAACGGTCAAGTTGTAGAGAATATTTTCCCCGAAAAAATAAGCAATGATTTAAGAAACTTCAATCATTTCTAAAAAATTGGTAAGAAGCGATAGTAAGGAAAAATCCTATTACAAAAAACATTATTAAAAAATTATTTTTCGTAATTTTTAAATTTTTTCATTAAAAAGAGTGTGTTTTCTTACATATGACACGGCTGATGATATAATTTCCAGTCTTGAAATCATAGAAAAACTTCTTTTTCCAGAGACTGATTTTTGGCACGACAACTACCTTAATTATATAATACATTATAAAAGTTCTCGAACAGCCTCCTTTAGTTCACTCATGCTATGGGGCTGCAGTCACGCACGGTGCCTATAAGGCATTTCGCGTCTTGTAAATTTTTACGGTGCAAGTGCATCTTCTACCTGGCCCTACCCAGTTTCTATCTGGCATATGTAAATTGAAATTAAAATGCAAAAATATGTTTCACCCGGTTCCTATTTGTCATTTTTAAATAGAAATTAAATTTAAAAAATATGTTTCTACTCAGATCCTATCCAGCTTCTATAAGGCATTTGGCGCCGTGTGAATTTTTAAGCAGAAAGTACATCTGCTACCCGGTCCTACCCGGTTCCTATTTGGCATATGTAAATAGAAACTGAAATGAAAAAATATGTTTCCACCTGGATCCTATCCGGTTTCTATGAAGCATTTGGCGTCTTTTGAATTTTCAAGATGGAAATAAATCTGCAACACGGCCCTACCCAGCTCCTATCTGGCATATATGAATCGAAATTAAATTTAAAAAATCTGTTTCTGCTCTGATCCTATCCAGGTTCTATGAGGCACTTGTCGACTTGCAAATTGTTAAGGTGAAAGTACATCTGCGCACGACCCTACCCAGCTCCTATCTGGCTTATATAAATCGAAATTAAATTTCAAAAATGTTTTTACCCGTATCCTATCCGGTTCTGTCAGGTTTTTGGCGGCTTGTAGACTTTGAAAAGGTAAAAGTGCATCTGCTACCTGGCCCTACCCGATACCTATCTGGCATATGTATATAGAAATTCAAATACGAAAATATGTTTCTACCTGGATCCTATCTGGTTTCTAAAATGCACTTGTCGACTTGCAAATTGTTACGGTGAAAGTACGTCTGCTACCCTGCCCTACCCGGTTCCTATCTGGCATATATAAATAGAAATTAAATTACAAAAATATGTTTCTCCCCGGATCCTATCCGGTTTCTATAAGGCAGTAGTCGACTTGCAAATTGTTAAAGTGAACTTATATCTGCTATTCGACCCTACCCAGTTCCTATCTGGCATGTGTAAATAGAAATCAAAATACGGAAATATGTTTCTACCCGAAACATGGGGCCGAGCGTTGTCATGATGGAAAATTATTGCCTCGTGTCTGGTCGCATATTCCGGGCGTTTTCCAACTATTGCTCTCTTTAAACGGATTAATTGAGTTCGGTAGCGTTCTCCATTGATGGTTTCACCCGGTTTCAGTAGCTCATAATAGAGCACACCCTTCTGATCTCACCAAATACAGAGCATTACCTTCGCGCCATGGATATTTGGCTTTGCCGTTGATTTGACTGGTTGGCTGGGTTTCATATATGACTTTTTGCGCTTAGGGTTGTCGTAATGGATCCACTTTTCATCATCAGTAACAATCCGATGCAAAAATGACTTCTTTTTGTGGCGTTCCAGCAGCATTTCGGACACGCAAAACCACCTTTCAATGTCTCTCGGCTTGAGTTCATGTGAAATCCAATTTCCTTGCTTTTGAATGTCCGGAATATTGGAACGATGGAATAATAATCAAGTTACGCCATCTCTTAGCAAACCGCACGAATTAAGTTATAGATCCTATACAAAAATATGTTTATACCCGGATCCTATCCGGTTTCTATAAGACATTTGGCGTCTTGTGAATTTTCATGATGAAAGTAAATCTGCTACCCGGCCCTATCTGGTTCCTATCTGGCATATATAAATAGAAATTGAATTACAAAAATATTTTTTTACCCGGACCCTATCCGTTTTCTATAAGGCACTTGTCGACTTGCAAATTGTTAAGGTGAAAGTACATCTGGTACCCGGCCCTAAACGGTATTTATCTGGCATTTATAAATAGAAATTAAAATGCAAAAATATGTTATGCTCTGTGGATTAACTGGGGACAAAAACTGGTTACAAATCCAGTAGCGCAGGATAAGAACCGAGTATACGTATATTGAGTACCCAACTACAAACCGGTTAAAACTCTTACAGAGCCGAGATAAGACCCATATAGAAACCAGACGAAATATTATATCAACCCAGATAGAATCCGATTAAGTGCCAGATAAGTACCGGGTATAAGTATTTTAAGGAGCCGGATACAAACCGGATAAAAATCTCAAAGGTCCCGGGTAAGAACCATGTAGAAACCGGGTAAAGATATTATGCGATCCCAGATAGAACCCAATTTAGCGCTGGAGATAAACCCGGGACAAAAACCAGGTACAAATCCAGTAGCGCTGGATAAGAACTAACTTTTACCTGGTTCTTAACTGGCTTCTAACCGTCATTTTAAGCAGGGATGTACCCTTCTTCCGAAGATTCAATCGCGCATGCTTCACCCCCGCGCTCGAACTAGGGGAGGAGGTTTCACGTCCCGCGTCGTATTTGAATCTAGCATAGGCACAGGCTAGGTCTGGCGAAAAATCTGGAGAAGTTTCTAAAGAGAGAGAAAACAACCTATAGAAAAGAGAGGTATAACTACGCCACACACAGTGGGATACTGCAAAATGCCTGACTTTACGTAAAAATATAATATAAAAAGGACACCCCGCCAAGGGTAAAGCTAGTTTTATGAGCAGAATTGAGTTCGGAAAATTTCTAAAAACTTAAAAGGATTCACAGCGTCAAGTACTCGTTTAGTGCAGTTAACCAAGTCATAAATTGACCATGGTCCATTTTTCTACACTAGGATAAAAAGCATGGTGAAATCAACGGGAAGAAGCACCATCGCCAATTTCACGTTGCCGTAGCGTTGCTTACCCGGTTAATCACCGGTGCTATTTAACGCTGGCCTGACGGGACAGCCAACGTAAATCCACCCAAAAATAATCAGCTGTTGCAATAATCGCGATTGTTCTTTTCAGTACTTTTGTTTTCCTGATAAATGTTTTCCTAATTACCATATATATGCCAATTTCATTATGTATATGAAATTGCGTCATCGTGTAATTTTGTCATATCACACCGAACCTCTCTCTTTCTTTCTCTCTCGTTTGATATTTTTACCAATTGCCCGAGCCATATTTATATGCATTGATTTGATATTTAGATTCTTGTAATTACCTTCATAATTTTATAATACTAATTAACCTTGTTATTCAAATAAATTTAATTTGTCTTATCTTACTTATCATTGTGTTCTTTACTGATTTATCCTCATCCCTAAGCGAGGATAACTGGATCCTAACTTAAAATGAGGAACCTTCGATCAAAGTAAGTATTTACGTAGTTATGACGTAAGAATACAATGTACTTTCAAAAACAGAATTAAAAAATACTACTTCATTTTCAAATGCCTATGAAAGCAGCACTTTCTGGACGCAATATTTATCTGTTCACATTAATATCGTTAAATTATTAAATAATAAATGCAACATTCAAATAAATGATATATTTATTCAGATCAAGAAAATAAAATATAATTATATATCTCTGAATATAAATCTGTCAAAATTTAAATCAACTAAAATCAGTGAAATAGTTTTTTTGGCGCAATAAAAATTATTTTTCACCGATTTTTGGATGAAAATGACTAATTGTATATTGAAAGTAGCATATTAATTTTAATTTATTCAAATGTAAACTAAGTTGGATTCAGAGTTCAAACAAACGTGGGATCAAGTATTCATTTTTTTAAATCCGTCTGGTCTGTTATTGACGTATTTAGGATCATTTCTACGGATGCTCACTTCGTCTACGTGGATTTGTAGAAGGCTTCTTTATGTTAATTCTGGATGTATCGAGCATAGGCCTTTGCTCGTGGACATTAGGATTTTGATACACTGAGCGATCTATACGTGCTGTTCGGGATCCATCGTGGAATCGGTCAGCACGAGGCGATTGGTTTGCCCTGGTCTTAATCGGTTTTGTCAATCGGAAAATTCCCGTTAAATCATCTATATTGGTTGATAATTGAGGATTCATATAACTTGGGTGATGAGAATCGATTTCGCTCTGGTGATAAAAATCAACTTGGCCTTGGCTATAAGTACCCACAAGGCTTCGAACGTAAGCATCAGTTTGAGCTTGGTGATGAGTACGCACATGAATTGGGTTCAAAGCACCCATTTGCTCTTGGTTCCAAGCAGCCAGAAGGCTTGAATCATAAACACCCATATTGTCTTGCTGATGAGTGCCCATAGGGTTTGGGTTATGAGGACCCATTTGCTCTTGGTTCCAAGCAGCCAAAAGGCCTGGATCATAAGCAACCGTATGGTGTTGGTGATAAGTACCCATATGGTGTATGTGTGGGTTTATGTTTGGGTCATGTCTATCCATTTGGCCTTTGCCATAAGCATCGATATAGCGTGATTTTTTAGGATTCGCATCAGGTAGGCATGGAGTACCCGCTTCATCTACAGGTTCAAGATATACATTGTTTGACTCTGCAGGAGCTTTACCTTTACCTTTACCTTTATCTCTAACGTCATCTCTACCTTCATCTCTGCTACGAGCTGTAATTAATTAAAATTGAAATTTCAACACCATTACAGAAGCGCTTAGATCGTTCTAAAATAGGCAAACATTGTTTAATATAAATTTCAACATAACATTTCGAGACTTTTTACAATATGAAAAAAAGAAGAACTGCGACTTAAGCATATCATTCAACAAAGAAATTGATTTAATCAATGTGTAGGAAATTAGAAAATTTTATAGATTTCAAGTTTCTATATGTTTGTGTCCAAAACACATGAAGAATTTTGTTTTCAAAATTTTAGTAATAGTATCAAAGGTAAAAGCAGACGTATATAGACAAATTTCGGTTTAGAAAAAAAAAATTGAATTTTACAATATCTGAAATTTGATTATTTATTACCGAAACCAAAATTTTGTTTATATACGTCCGTTTTCATCTTCTCTAATATTTCGCAAAATTAGAGGTTTGCATGTTTTTTAAAAATATTCTTTAAAATATAGTTTGAACATTACCTTGGTCGATATATTTTAAAAAAAATTTTCGATGTCCCGGAAATTAGTAATTAATGGCTGAAATATATATTTTTTGAATAAACCAAAGTCGTTCCGGAAACAGCCGTGGATATACGAAAGTTCGCATGACGTCACAGTAGTGTAAGCACAAATATGATTCTATGGAAAAGTGACTGAAAGTTACATATCGCTCCGCAATATGATCAGGAAAACACGTTATAAATGGTATTTTGTACCCAAATGTAAAAATACGACGATTAAAACACCGACCAAACTGTTCACTGTTAACGAGGATAAAAATGTACAGACTTTCACAAAAGTTAAAATTATAATTTGAATCTGTTATATACGTACTCTAACCTAAAAATGATTAATTTTAGATTATTCGAATTAAAAAATTGTATCAGCGAACGAGTTGATGTTTAGACGTACTTGAATTTTTTTAAACAGACACTACATAATATACATACATTGTATAATTGTATTTTAATTTTATATCGTCATAGTTGAAAGAAATTTTTTTTTCAGCCTTATGTGACACATTCAGAGACTATGTTAGTAAGTTGGATTGGTTAATTAAAATTCAACACATTTTAAATATTGTTTTATAAGAATATGTATAATAAATAGTAATAAAAATTAAAAATATGACGCGCTCGTATAAGGTAACCCTCGCTGGAGGGAATTTCGAGTGTATAAGATTTTTCATAGCGCCTCTTTTGAAAATCCGATTTTCGGCACCTGTAAAACGGGACGAAACTGCGATTTTCAACTCTAGGGGCAAAATTTTAAAGGTAGGGTTGCAAACGGCACTTTCGTCCCGCTTCACAGGTACCGAAAATCAAATTCTCAAAACAGTTGCTATAAAAATATACTATTACATTTGACATGAGATCTAAAGTTTTAACTGCGTATTCTTAAGGGAGATATAATGGATTGCCTAAAACTTCAGGTTGACTCACAAGTCACAATTTAGAAATTTTTTCTATCAGCTAAATTCAGATTTTTCTTTAATGATACTTTTTCCAATTCTACTTTCTTTGATACTGATTATTTGAGAAAGTGTGTGCAACTTAGTTT
Organism: Diplolepis rosae; assembly: GCA_030998225.1. NCBI lineage: Eukaryota > Metazoa > Arthropoda > Insecta > Hymenoptera > Diplolepididae > Diplolepis > Diplolepis rosae. The sequence goes on from JAPYXD010000082.1 coordinate 1,179,791, forward strand.
GGAATTTGTATTCTGGTCTATTATAATTGATATCTTATTTCGTGTGGCCGAAAGTTGGTTTAAAAAAGTAAGGTAGGTATCGGGTAAGTGTGTCATGGCCTTGAACAGAGTTTTATTGTGTAAAGTTTATTTGAATTTCATAAATTCAAATTTTTATGTCTTGTTTCAGTTGTAAAGTTTAATGGTGTAGCTTCAAGTTTAGTGAGTTAGTTAAAAATATTAAAATTGTTCAATATATATAACTGTGTATAGTCCCTGTGCGTATAATTATTTGTCTCGAGTTTGCAGGCGTAAAGAATTCAATATTTTAGTTATTTCATTAAAGACAAATCACGTTGCCTGATTCTACAAGCAATTTTAATGCACATTATTTTAAGTGATGTGTATAAATCGCATGAGACAAAAACAAATTCTTTCGACTCACGATTCCAATATGCTAAACTAATAATAATAATTTGAAAAGTTTATTTACCAATTATTTCAAATATAATAAAATTAATACTCATATACTTTTAGAAAATTAGTTAAAATTATATAACATTAATGAGTCTAAACGAAATAATTTATTTAATTCATATTTTTTTATTCCTCAAATATGAAAATTTAAAATTAAAATACAATTATTCAATGTATCTATATTGTATAATATGTGATTAAACATTGCAAGCTACATCCTGCGCCGGTCGAATCTTAAAAATCCGACATCCGATTGAACGCTTTTCGGATGTCGAATATTCGACACTTGACGGGCGGCTTATCGAATCGAAAAAATCCGATCCAACAAATAAGGCAAATCGAATCGAAGTGTCGACATTCGACCCAACAGAATGCACACGTCCACTAAATTATTAAATTAAATTCATCTATTAATTAATAGGTCTTGTTAAGAATACGATAATTAATTAATCTTATTGTTTTACACGAAGTTCTGCGCAGATTCTTACTCGAATTGTACATTTCGCATTCTCGCGTTTCAAAAAAAAATAACCAATAACTGCGTCACCATAATTTTCTCTCGAAGATCTAAACCTACTTTTTGCTTAAATATTTATTATTTCAATGAACACGGCCTGAGACATGAGCGTAAACACTAAGGAGACGTTACTTCACCAATCGATGACGTCATGACCTCAACGACTAATCAGATTCGCTTGACCGCGAAGAAAGAAGATTTTAAATGTAGATAAATTTCAAATTATTACGACGGTGTGAATTTGTCCATAATAACATAACAGTAATTTCAATTATATTATTTACAACGGAAACTTTGTTAAAATTTCAAAAAGTGTACTTTTAAAAAAATGCGAACCCACAATTCGAACGTGAACATTTAGATACCGAATTAAGTTTTTCACGTGATCTTACTACTGTTCTTAAGTATCACATGCCCTTAACAATTTGTCCTGGCGTAATTTCCTTTCATAATATCACAAAATAAATTTAGTCTGTCTGTAACTGTTAAATATCAAATTAACACATTTCTAGATTACCGAAATTAGCTTATTTCGACAACTGTAGCCCCACTATTGAAATAATATCAAGCGATCAAGAAGTGCAAAGCTTATTGTAAATTGAAATTTCTACTCACAAGCATCCGGTGCCTTATTTACAAAGTCCATGATAAATTTTTCATCGTTGTGAAGAAGTGCACAAATAGTATGTTTACAATCTCCCTCAGCGACTTGAAAAGTGACACCCAACAGTAAGTTATCATCCAAAAACAAACCAGTGCCTGCATCCACCTACAATAGAATAGCGTTTTTGTTTTAACATACTCTATCAATGTCAAATATGGTAAAATGAAAGATCGTAGACATAACAACCTGTTTAAACTCTCCCTCTGTGAGAACAGCGCATGCAAGATTATGTTTAATTGTACCATAAGCTTCTATAAATTCTATCTGGCAAAATTTGAATGGTATCAATTCCAATGTCAAGGAACGTGGAACGGTTCTACGTCCCTTACGGTATGACCAACTTCCCACATTGTATAATCTTTTCATTTCAAATTCAGGTATACGCGAATTAAAGAAAGTAACGTATGGCTCTTGTCCTTTACATTGTTTTTTTAGCTAAAAGCATAATAAAAATTTCAAAGTCTGCAACAAGTTACCACACGGGTGGTACTCCTATTCCAGCTTGAAGAAAGAAAGTAACATGAGAATTGAGTTTCTACTGCGTATTTCTAAAATTATTTGATTAATATGTGTGGTAATAAATTGTAGAGGAAAGTTATTCATTAGCAATAAATCATGTACCGTTTTAAAATTATTATGATAAAATTTTTTGTCTGCAAGTAGAATGGCATAATCAGTCAAACTCTTAATTACTGAAACTTTCTCATATATGGGGTTTTTTGAAAGATAGTTTAAATATTCACCGGAATCTGTTTTTTTACAATACCAATTAGTTAGTAAGTGGCTTTCATTCCTATCAAGGTTAATATTAAGAAAACTTAAAGAATTATTATTTTCTATTTCATATGTAAAACTGAGTCTATCATGATTTGAATTGAAGAAAGTAACCAAGAATTACATTTTATTAGCAGGAATTATTAGAAATGAGTCATCAACATATCTCAATTAAATCGGAATATGAAAATGAATTTGACTTAAACAGCTGATTTCTAGGTCTTGTATAACTATATCTGAAATGATCGGAGAAATGGAAGACCCATTGGTGTTCCATACATTTGTTTGTAATATTTGTTTTCAAATTGAAAATATGTTGAGTTCATCAACAATTCAATGCCTTCTTTGAATTCTTGTAATGGAACGTAATTATCGGGTATTACTAAAATTTGTATCTTACTTCTGACCTCAAAGGAATTCTTAATAAATGAGAAAGGTTTTGGCAATGCTTGATTAAGAATGTCATTAAAGGTTTCAGCAAGAAAATACGTTGGTGAATCTATACAAGAAACCACTGGTCTCATATGGCAATTTTCTTGTGGATTTTTGAAAGATAATAATAAAAACCTACTTACTACTGTGATCAAATTGAAAGGTGAATTTTGTTATAAAATGAAAAATCTTTATTTATTTTATTTATTTAATTCAAAAATTTGATCTCTTTCTTTCAAAAATATTTTATTTTATAAAAAATCGATTTAATAATTAAAAATCTTAAAAATTTTAATCAGAATTATGAATCAGCATAAAATTTAAAAATTCCCGATTACACGGAGCCCATACACTTCTTACACGGCCTGGAGTAGTTGCAGGTTATAAACGCTATTTTCTTTCTTGTATTCCAAGCGTGCGCAGCCGAGACGCTTAGTCGTTGGGTAAGTAATGCGTTAATTATAAGTAGAGAGGGTTCGAACCCGCAGCGTTAAGAATAATTTTCAATTTTTAGTGCCTAAACGAGCGTTTGTGTGGTGTAGAATGGGGTGTGTGTTTTTAGGTGTGTATATTACAATATATAACAAAATTGGTCACGTGACTGTGCTGATATATAACCTTAAATTGAATACGGAGGTCCAATAGGGCCCTAATGGTGTCCTTTTTTGTAGGTGGCGTAGTGTGACGGCTAACCTTATTAAAGCCCTACTACAAAGTCTAGTAGGGACCACCTCGACAAAAACGTTCCGTTACTGACGGGGCTCTGACTAGTTTTCCTCGCTAGAACCCGAATAGAAATAGGGAAAACTCGTCAGGGCCCCAATAGGCCTCTATCGAAATTTCTACATGGTAATTTAAAAAAACCAAGAAAAAAACTACATACAAAAAAATTCCTTACAATCCTCTATTTAAATTACAAAAACAAGTTTTTAAGAAACTAGAAAATTGGACAATTAAAAGTTATCTTAGAAATGATGTAAAGAGGAAAGACCTAATTACCGATAATACAAATATTGCTAGAATGTATGGTCTTCCAAAAATTCACAGAGAAAATTGCCCTATGAGACCAGTGGTTTCTTGCGTAGATACACCAACATATTTTCTTGCTAAAACCTTTATGGACATTCTCAATCAAGCATTACCAAAACCTTCGTCATTTATTAAGAATTCCTTTGAGGTCACAAGTAAGATACAAAATTTAGTAGTACCAGATACGTTATGCTTTTACTAGATGTTTCTTCGCTGTTTACTAACGTTCCTCTTCCTTTGGTTTGGTATGCATAGAAAAAAGATGGCATCATATTTGCAAGAGGACGAAAATTCCATTACAAGAATTCAAAGAAGGCATTGAATTGTTGATGAACCTAACATATTTTCAATTTGACAACAAATATTACATACAAATTTATGGAACACCAATGGGTTCTCCTATTTCTCCGATGATTTCAGATATAGTTATGCAAGACCTAGAAACCAGCTGTTTAAGTCAAATTGATTTTCATAATCCAATTTATTTGAGATATGTTGATGACACATTTTTAATAATTCCTGCTAATAAAATGTAATTCTTGGTTACTCTCTTCAATTCATATCATGATACGCTCAGTTTTACATATGAAATAGAAAATAATAATTTTTTAATTTTTCTCAATATTTACCTTTTATTTTGATTTGTTCTCCATCAACTGTAGTAAACTAACAACAATCATACTTCTCTGACACTAAAAGTTAGAAACAGTCTGTTCCACAAGAAATGGTACACTTTTACTCGGAAAGTTTTGAAAGTAACCTCATTTCTCTTTTTTGGCACAACAATGCACATAAAGCACTAGGGCGCACCGACCTAATAAACCGTCCAATCGCCGTTGTTCTGGATCATGGCCTGGCATCTCCTGGGCATGCTCTCGACTAGTTTTTCGGTATATTCCGTAGGTAGAGAGCGCCATACCTCCTTAATTCGCCGAGAGAGCTGCTTCAGGGTAAATGCTCGCCTTTCTGCAAGTTTTCTTTTCACGACACTACACATTTTCTATTGGATTCGCATCAGGAGATTGTGAAGGACAGTCTAAGGTCGTGATGCCATTTTCCGCTTTCCAGGACGTGCAGAGGTGACTGCGATGTTTGGGGTCATTGTCCTCTTGAAGGATTCAGTCCTTATTGTTGGCTCCAAAATCTTCTCTGCAGATCTCATAAGGTCATGTTCGTAGATCTGAAGCATGTGAACCTCTGAGAGCAGGGATTTCTGCCTCGTGGGGCGGTACTGCACTTTGGCCTCAGCTAATCTGCGTCTTATGGTGTTTATACTAACGTGTAGCCCCTTCTCCGCTAGCTCAGCTTTGGCTTTACGCAGCCGGAGAGTTGGGTTGCGCTTGAACAGTGCAACGATCATCTTATTCTCCTTACTGGACGTCGCTCGCGTCTCTCCGTTCCCTGGAAGGTCATCGACGGTTTTTGTGTCCCTATACCGCTCTATCCACATTTGCACGAAGTGCTTAGACTTCTTAAGCCCTTTGGCAGCAGCTGAGTATGAAAGATGTGGTCCACGTGCATGGGTGCACAAAAAAACCGCTTTGTAACGTTTAGCGTAGATAGCTCTCATAGCTTAATGTTGTGTAATATCTGACACTTCGAACAAAACTGAAACGAATCGGTGGTTGCATCGTAGTCCTTCGAACGTACAGTCAGGACATAAAAGAAAGGAATAAAAATCTTAGAAAATTTCTAAGAAAACGCGTACCTTTTCTTGTGGAAAAGACTGTAATTTAACAATATTCTTTACACAGTTTCAATTTAACTTGAGAGCGGAGCAGGTGGTCTCGCTCTCATATACTAAAATTAACTTTAATTTGAGAATGTTTTAAAAATTAAATTTTTACACTTGACGATGAAAACTGTTGTTATTTTAAAATGTGAATAATTTAAAAATTGTGATGTTATCCAATCTGAAAAGTTCGAAATTGCCGTGATTTTCGCCCATCTCACTTGACATTTCGCGAATACTTCCGCATATTTTGATTTTCTCGATCTTGTGTAGTAGTAGCGTATTACGCTTCTTCTTCTTCTTCTCATAACGTTGGCACCGTACTTACAAAGTCTTGTACATACGGCCCTGACCAGCTTGATAGATGAGATCTGTGAACAGAGCTTGATGCACGGGGGAAACTTCCCACACGGCTCTCGACTCACCCCCGGCACGAAGTCAGGCATGTGCAACGAGGGCGCTACCCATCCCAGACTGCGCGAGCGAATTGAAGGTAGCAAATTTCAATCGTATATTATTTATAAGATCCTTAATAAGGATGCGACTGCTTAAATTTTTATGTTAATTGATTTAAAGAATCTGAATATATGTACTATAAGACTATTTTTATTGACGGTTCCGTTAGAAATTCGTGAACTTGAAAAGGTTCATCTCGTTTAAGAGCTTTGGAGAGACCCCTAATCAGACCCCTACGTTCTTCAGTAAATAAAGGACAGTCCCAAAGTACATGGTCCAGGTCCTGCTCTGTGGTATTGTCGCAACGACAGACCCCAGAGCCTATAATATATTTCCTTGCCAGGCTCGAGTTCAGCAAGTAGTGATTACTCCTCATCCTGCACAAGGATACAATCCACTCCCTTCGAGCAAAAAATGCAGAGAACCACGGCTTGGTGCGGAATTTTTAAAAGAATGGAGTGTAATATGCACCTTTGTTTTTCCCAATATCTTTGAAGTATGAGTCACAAGTTTGGTGAAAGGCTTGTTTTGATGCGCCATTAAAGTCAGAAGGTGGCAAGGGGATGTTCAATAGTTCAACTTCTAGAGCGGCCGATTTGGCTTCTCTATCCGCTTCTTCATTGCCCAAGACACCGATATGACCAGAAATCCATGACAGAACTACTGGTCGTTGTAATTTGTGAAGAACAATCAGACGGTTTCTTATGAGAAAAATAAGATAAGAAGTAGAGGATTTAAAATCGGACGAGTTAACGCTCTGCAGGACACTTTGCGAACCCATGGCAAAGTATCTTCCGACACGAGATCTCTTAAAAGGAGCGAATTCGTCCACAAGCGATCACTTTGTAGATCTCTTAGTCAGTCGATCGCTTGTGTAAGAGATCTCTTGAAAAGCGATCGCTTGTGGACGAATTCGCTTCTTTTATGGGATCTCTTATTCAAGCGATCGCTTAGTTGTAAAAGACCTCTCAATCAAGCGATCACTATGTAAGAGATCTAGCTGAAGCGATTGCTTGAGTATAAGATCTTTCGAAAAGGGATGTCTACGAAAGAAATTAAGTGTGAATCCACATTGTTATGTATAATAAACAAATAATTGCTATCAGTATCGAATTAAGTGTATAAATCATTTAGTAACGATGCCCGATTCCTTTTTCTAGAGCAATTTTAATTTGAGATGCAAATTTCTAAAGATCAAGAAGTTTTTGAAGGATTTATAGTGTTCATGAAGACAATTGGGCTCTAGCTGCGAGTGACCGCACACTTGAATGTTCAGGGCAAGCGCAAGAGGTATGCAGGTAATTACCTGCAAGCTAATCTTCCTCATACGCGACTGCGCTTTCATGACTGGGAATATTGCTTTAAAGGCGATGTCGCTCGCTAATAAGATATCAGTTATGGTGAAAAGCGACCAGGCTTGTGCCTGAAGCGACATGGTTTGAGGTAAAAAGCGATGGCATTTGTGACTAAGCGACATCGCTTAAGGTAAAAAGCGATGACGCTTGTGACTAAGCAAAATCGCTTGAAGTAAAAAGCGACGACGCTATAGATAAGAGTTGTCGCTTTGAAAAAAAGGTATATCGCTTGAGATTTAAGCGATCGCTTACATTTTTAAAGCGATACTTTGCCTTGGGAATCGGTGAAGATAACTGCGGCTATCCATTGACCCTCTTGTCTAATCATAGAATCCAAGGAATAAAGTATAGCTCTGGCCTCAATAGAGAAAATCGAGGCGTGATTGACAATTTTATGCCTTATGAAAAGTCCTTTCGAGGGGCATATCGAAGCGCAGCCCGCCGCTCCATCGGTTTTGGAGCCATCTGTGAAGAATAAAGAGTGATCAGGAAACTGTTGCGAGGTTAAATCATTGAATAAGAGATCAGGATTAGGAATGTTTTGGATTGTTTTTCCAATCTGAAAGTTGATCTTGGGCGAGAAAAGGTGATTTTTGAAAGGAAAATCGTACAATGGATGCCTAGAGAATTTTTTAATTTGATGCTTAATGTCCTTGACGTGGACGAATGCGTTTATCAAAACAAAGGTTCCTTTAATTTTCAAGTTGTTTTTATATTGTACTTTATTCCAAAGTAAGGAAAAAGCGTCCGGTAAAGGGTGCGATAGGTTGGCGAAAGATTTGAGGAGGTACTTTCTGGTCAGAAATGAAAATCTCTTTTTCAGTGGCGACTCACAGCATTCCGCCATCATGACGTTAATTGGCGTGCTATTTCTATACCCTAAGGCTAGTCTCAGAGCTCTATTGCGAACCTTTTCTATCTTATTGAACGCTTTATGTGACTGAAAAGAAAAATATAAGAACCATATTCAATCATACTTCTAATGATTGATCTATTAATTGTGGGTAGAATGGTCGGGTCTGCCCCCACCACAAATCTCAAGTCCTCTCCGATTAAGGAAGGGGACCATCTTATCAAGGCACCTCTGGAGGGCGTTTCTATAAATTTCGGAGGTAGCTGATCTGCAGAGAATCGCAATATCGTCCGCAAATTCGATGATAACACAATTCTTCGGAACAAAAGGCTGTAGCCTTCGAGTATAGCCTGCGCACATAATTGTACTCAGAATACAACCCTGGGGGAGACCTACTAAGTTAATTCTGGGTCCAATCAGCTTTCCGTTAATTTTAAAATATATGTTTTTGGAAAAATTGGTATTGTAGATAAATATTGCGATTCGCCAAGGTATCCCCAGCTCTCTGAGGTCCTTGATTAAAATCTGTGGAATGACACTTGGAAGCGCCCCCTCCAGATCCAGGAATAAACCTAATCACCAGCGACGAAACTACTCCATATTTCGGTTGCCAGGATGGCTAGATTATCCGCGCAAGACAGCCCCTTTCTAAAGCCGAACTGCGAATTAGATAAAATATTAGAGCTTTCTAGAAAGAAGTTTAGCCTAGAGTGAATTAGTTTCTCCATCAAATTCAGCATGCATGAAGCCAGGGAGATAAGTCTAAATTTGCCAGGAGATGATTTGGGATCAAACATCACCAGGAAGTTTTGAATGATACGATTCTCGACTTTGTCCAATCCTGGAGAACATTTTACCTTCAGAGCAGAAATTGCCATTGACAGCTCTTTTTTTATTGAAACGCGCTTCCAGGAAAGCGTTATTGCGAAAATCTTCTGGGTGAAAGTCGTAAGAAGCTGTGGGACAGGTTCCAGACGGGCACATGTCCTCAGCCAACAAATGCAATTTGTCGATCACTTTCCTGTCAGCGGAGCAGGAGGCAACCACTGCTTGTAGAAATCTGTTCTTAAAACAATGAACTGTTCTCCAAATACGTGATAGTGGAGTCATTCTATCTATCGATTCGCAGAAACTTCTAAAGGCGATTCTTCTGCCTGAGTTCAGCGTGCGTCTTGTTTTCGCCTCTATTTTATGCAACGAGATGTAATTCTCATAATTCGAAAGACGTCTAAAAGCCGCTGTGGCCACCCTCCTCTCAACTATGGCCTTATCACATTGGTCGTTCCACCAGGGGGCAGGTACGAAAGATCTTTTTTTTGTTGCTTCGAGTGATGCGATTGTTTTCCGTTGATGAATAACTGCGATTCTCAGGTTGGAGAGCAGAGGCCAGAACAGCCGCGTCCACCACCTTTAGGAACAGATTATATCTATCAGTTGGGCTATCCGTCTGGGAGACAAGGGCACTTGCATTTTCAATGACGAAGCTGTCGATGTTAGATCGATTGGAATCCTTTTAATATTCTCGACACTTTGTCGACAATTTTTACTGCAATTTAGTATAATCTTCCATGCATTTGTAGCTCTCGTCGGCTCAAAGTACTGCTAGCGCCGCCCTCGGCGACGGTCAACTCTCATGTCATTTTCAACTCAGAGTGCCACCCGTGTGCACGTTACGTTATAATCAGTGACGAATTTTAACACTATTATCTGGTCAAGTGTATTTCAAGCATTAAATAGAGAAATTGACAATTGTTCCGTATTCAGTTAGCGACCACTCATGTAAATGTAGAGACCCCGGCTTGAATCCGGGCTGAGGTAGATTTTTTCTCGTTCCCCAATTATTTGTCTAATAGAACCGTCAATTTTTCTATTTAATTATTATAAATCCTAGACGGAAAAATGCGATGAATAAAATCTTTAAAAATTCTGCCGTGATTTTCAAGAACATCGTTAAGTACAAAAAGTTGAAAAATGAGTTTTTTATATCGCTGGAATCGTAAAAAAATATACACCAGAATATTGAGATAATTTTTTTTTATATGTTAATAACTTTGAAAATAATTATTACTTAATTTTAGAGAAACACTGTTAGCTGCTAGTTACGGTCTCTACTAAATTATCGGATGGCGATATCCAGTCTTTGTCATTTCGGAGAAGACTGTATTTACTTAACGGCGTTCTCATGAAGTGTACAAACCCAAGAGAAGAGGTTTGTACTATACTTCGAGAAATACCGTCAACGCATATATTATAAGTTGCAAAGTGCAAAATTATTATTTAAAGTCTGTATTCGTTAGGATTAATAACGGTATCAAAGCAACAAAAAGTCATATTGTCAAGAATGCAATGCGTGAAAAACAATGTTCTTAAGTCGTGTCAATAATTTAAAGTGGAAAAAATGAATCAGAAATTTTTAAACAAACATTAATAAAAATTCGTCTTTTCTGACGTTTTTCATTTACATGATTACAATTACAATGGGTGGCAACATTCTTATACACACTTTGTTTTTGTTAGTCGCATAAACTCTCCTAACATTGACAATACATATATATATATAAAACTGCTCCCCACAAAATAAAATGAAAGACGTCCAAATTATGTATGAAACTACCTCAGGATGTAGTGTTTTTGTTAATTTTTGAGGAAGATATTGCGGAAAAAGTCCAGATTCCAAAACTTTTCTTAAATTATAAATAATTCCTGAAATAATTAGTTTTTTTAGATGGTTTTCGACTTATTTTAAAGTTAAATTCATGTAGCATGTAAACAACGTGCCAGAAAAGTTATAATGAAAAAATTCTAATACTCAAAAAAAGGAATTTTAAAAATACATAAAAGTAATAACCCACAAGAATTTATTAGATTTAAATGAAAAATGGAATATAACTGTTTTTCGTATTTTTTAATATATAATTTTTCAAGTTTGAATTTATACGCCTTTTTTGTTCTACAAGGAAAGAAATTTAATGGTTAAATGTATCACGTTTCGTGCCAAGATGTACCATTTTAGTGAGTAAACCAGAACTATTGGAAAAAGTTGTGAAAAAGTCCCATCATAATGGTGAAGTTTATTATGTCAATCATTACTCGCTGTCTGTCTGAAATTTAAGTCTTAGAACGACACATAATAATAGCATTCATATCATTTTACCGAATCTTCTGATGTAAATATACGTCTTCATGTAGAGCAGAGTTTTGGAATCAGCGCGTGTTTGAAAATGGAACCATTGAGACAATTTTTACCATTTATGATATGCAGGTTTCACTTTCGAGCATTTTCATATTTCGACTACAGTAGGGCTTAAAAAGTCAAATAAATAAAAGTGGATTTTACCATCTCCGATAGTAATAATTCCAAATTGAAGAAAAACAATTTTCTTCATTGCATAAATTCGTAGTGCAACTGTTGATCTTCATTGCCCCTTGTCGATTCCTTCCATTTATTTGTCAAATGGCAATCATTTTAGCCGAATAAAACCTACCTAATTGGGTCTGGCCGAGGGGGAACCATACTCACGACCTACGGATTTTAACGCACCTATGTTTACTGTCGAGAATGATATTTTCAACCATAAAATTTCTATCCGTGTAAGTGTAGGATTTTCTACAAATCTAAGGCAAAACTAGCCTAACTTTTTGGTACGTTTCTAACATTCTACTTGAATTTACCTTTAAGATGGGTCGAAAAATATCTAAAAACATTAATTATTTCGGGAATTATTTTTAATTTGAAAAAAGTTTTGAAATTTGGACATTTTCCGAAATATCTTTCTAAAAATTGACAAAAGCACGTCGTCCCGAGGTCGTTTCATGCATAATTTTGACGTTTTTCATTTTATTTTTAGGAAAAAATTTTAATATATATATTGTCAATATTAGGAGAGTTTATGCCACTAACAAAAACAAAGTGAGTATAATAATTTGGCCACCCACAGTATTTCGAGTTTGGTTGTTTCTCAATAAATTTGTAATTTATGTACATTATTTGAATTTGATAAATATTCATGAACTACTCCCACTAGAATTTTGTAATATTCATTAGTCATGAAATTTAATAAAATTTATAAAGTTCTTCATATACATCTATATCAGTGGTTTGAAAAAATGTCGACTTCGAATTTATTCAAATTGATAACATTAATATCTATTTGGCTCATGTTAAAACAAGTTTGAGAAAGACAAAACAATTATTGATATTCATCATAATATTATAATATATAACACTCTGCTAATTATTTACATAATTGACTGAAATGATTTGAAAAAATTTGTATATATTTCATAATAATTATAATTTCATAATTGAATGATATCTTATAATAATTTTATTCTATCAACTTTTTTTGCAGTTAACGGCATTCTTTCGAATCACAGCAGCAGTTATGGTATTATAAGTATATATTTCTATTATGAACAACCTTATGTAGAGTCATATGGTCAATTTAAATTTTATAACTTACTTTTACAACTCCCCAATACGCAGCTACATCATCGTCTACGTCTTTATAAAGCACGCTGTCAATATCAAATTTTTCTTGTTGAAATAACATTGGACTCTCTACAAGATAATCTTCTTTGCAATTTTCTATTTCTATAGCCCATTCCCTTGTGGTTAAACAATTGCATCCATTAATAAAAGTTGCCGTGGCCTCGCGTTTATGCTTTTCTATTTGTAATACTATATAACCTATGTATTGTAAACCATAAACTCGAATCCCTTTCGCAGTAGTTATCTTTTTACTTTCAAATAGTGATGAATTAGATCCTGTAAAAAGATAAAGAAGTTACAGCATGATGCAATTCATAGGGTACGTAAAAAGTTTTATATTGCTTAACCAGCACCAGAAGTACATTAGGGCGTCAATTTTCAAAATTACAAGTTTAGAGATCTATTTGTGGACGCAATAGGGCACGGCAGAGTTCTGAATAGATACAGTTCAAATCCGATAAATTTTGTGCTCCGGAATTTGAAGTTAGGGGAAATTCTGGGAACTCGGAAGATAACGATGGCCTTTTTCATGACCCTTCCATGAGTGGTATATTTTATATTGCGCATGTGCAGACTTACACTCGCTTGCACGTGCAAGCGCATATTTTCGTGCAGCGCAAGTAAAGAAATCAGAAATCAGACTTCGAATGTAGTATTATTGGTCGTTACAATTATTGTTACCCAATATGTGTGAAAGATCTGTGTGTTCTGCTGGATGTGTTCGAATAGTCTTAAAGAATAAAATATCTGTAACTATTAGATTCCTGCAAATAAAAATTTTGATAAATCTTAATTGTACATATATACTTGTATAACTGACTTTATGTATTTTCAAACTATCTGTACGCCCTGTCCTTATGATACTTGAATCACTTTTTATATTCTGTCGTTGAAAGGTTTTTTGATAATCCTACGTTTACCAAAACTGAATTTATTGAATTCCTTGTCGAACTCAGATTTGAAAATCTGTCAAACAAAGGGTTTTCCTATCCGAAAATAAATAAGTATATTTGATTAGACCAACCAAGATTTCGTTGTATCAACCAAAGAATTTTTTCGTTATACCAAAAATAGGTTGTTTTGATACCATCTTCAATTACTCGAATCATTTCAACAAAATTAAAAAAATACCATTTAGTTTTATAAAATAAATATATTTGAAGATTTTTTCAATTATTATTAGAAATAGAAGAAATGTATAATATATTTTTTGGGAAAAAATAAGGAAATTCAATAATTCTTTAGTAAATTGTAAAAAGCGATATATAAAATATTAGTATTTTATTGAGCTACAAAATTATGGAATTTATGTATGTTTAAATAAACTGGTAGATTGTATTGACCCTTGATTTAATTTATAAAACTTGGTATGTTTGCATTGGCTTCAGGGTCTATAAATGAAGAAGTCTATTTAATTAGACATTTCGGCTCTAATCAGAGCCCTCATTAGTGATATTTATTAAAATCTAAAAAATGCAAAAAAGGTGGTGTCGCTAATTTCACATATTTTTTTTCGGAATAACTAAAGTTTGGATATACGATCAGGAAAAGGTTCGTTAATTTTGATCTTCCCTATTATAAAACACTTTACATAGATGCGCTTCATATCTTAGAATAGTTTGCAGGGATTCCTTGAGAAACCATAAAGTTATATACTTAAGTTTGAAACCAAAATAAATTCTTTGGTGCAAAGCTGAATGTGAATAGCTTGATCTAGAACATTGAGGCTATTTTTTTGAACTATTTTTTCCAAAACTATTTTAAAAAACTATTTATAAACTATTTATGAAAAACATTCACATTTTTGAATGTCTTATCCATACTGGTGTCTACGAATAAATTCTTTGGTGACAGGTTGGATGGAAAGAGCTTGATGTAGAGCATTAATACTATTTTAAACTCTTTGGACTGAACAGATTATTTAAAAAAAATTATTTATATTTTTGATTGTCTTATCCATTACTGTATAGTAATGATTGTTGACAATTCGTCTCACAATGTTTTTTATGTCGCTGTGCAAAAATAATGGGCCACACTTATTTCGTAGGTTTATGTAATGGTAAGCGCTTATAAGAAAAAACTCAGTGTTTTATTTTTTTAATAATTATTAAATAATAAATATTAAATAATATTGGTATTTTTTCTCATTCTTCCTTTAGACTTTGCCATACCGCAATTTCGTTGGAATGTTTCTTTGTTGCAACGCGAATTTAAAGTGCATCCCAAAAATTTTCGACCGGATTGAAATCTGGGGATTGAGCTGGTTGATCTAAAACCTTCACTTTTCGGACTTTCAAAAATTCCAGGACCAGCTTTGACTTATGTTTTAGATCATAATCTTGCTGAAAGATCCAATCTTTTTCTTGGCATATGGTAACATTTTTTCTAACAAAATATATCGATACAACACACTGTCCCAGGGACGGCATAACAGAAATTCTCGGGTTCGGTGAACGCTATGTGGGGGGGGTTAAAAGAAAAGTTTCCAAATATATAATATATAATATAATATATATATATATATATAATATATAATATAATATGTAATATAATTTGTTCTTCGAAAGTTTATATAATCTCAAGTATCTTCTCATAATAAAATATATGTATTTTTATATGTAAACTTCAATATTTATATTTATCAACGTCGATATTTCGTTTTCTTATTTTGCAGCGAATTTATTAGTTCGTTTTGAATTTTTTTGGATGATTTCATCCATCAGTGGCTCCAAAACAAGTTCTTTGGTCATCTCACAATGTATGTGAAGTGTTGCAACATTGTTCAAGCGGTCCTGTAGCATTGTTGAACGTAGGTGATTCTTCATTCTTCTCAGCGAGGAGAAACTCCTTTCATTTGTGCAGGTTAACCCTTTTAGTGCCGAGAGCCGATATATCAGCTCCTGCTACACTCGCGAGAAGTGCCAGAGCCGATATATCAGCTCCTGCTACACTGGCGAGAAGTGCCAGAGCCGATATATCAGCCCGCGCCTCGTAGCGCTTTACTATTCGCATTGCGGGAAAAATAATCCAAATAAATTTGTAATACGTTATAAATGATCTAATTTCATTATGAGAGAATTGAAAAAAATAGTTTTTTGTTTTTATGAGCATTTTCCCAAACCCTAGTAAAACTGTGAAATTCGGCCGGTTATTCTCGCATAGGCACCTATTTTTGCCCGGCACTAAAAGGGTTAAACCAGGTACAGTGAGCAAGAGTTGAATGAGCTTTAAGTACTCTGGGACTAGTTCAGCACACCATTTGTTCCCTTTTAAGAAGGTCACCACATTTTTAGTAGTATTCAATTTAACCTTCTTTCGCTTCATTATGTCTAAGAATATTTGTCGATCTTTGTGTTACATCCCAGTAATTTAAAAAATTTTACATTGCCCCTGTGCAAGGGCAACACGTCACACACCAAGGAGAGCGAGGAAGGAATTATTTAATTATAATAAGTATTGCTATGGTGAATTATCACATGGACCGGGTAGCTGTGCGCATAAGGTAAACGAACGTATACCTCACGTCGACGAATCGGTTTGACACATGGTAATAAGAGATAAAGAAGAGCAGCGCTCTGTCTATATGGTAATTGCACCCGTGATAATGAGTCAGTAACTCACACCGCAGGCCGATAAAGTAGTAACGCTGTGCTAATAACCTAATGAGAGAATGAGAAATTATAAGCTCAGCCTCATTAAATATAATGCCTAAATATTATAAGCCTTATTATATTAATATTAATTATGTATTAACATTATAACATAACTATTATTAATATCTCGGGTAGTAACATAGTATTGATCAATATTATCGCCATTATGTATTGATTGCCGATGAGTCAATCACGATCACTGAATAAAAATCGATCATTGATTATGGATCATAGATAAGAAATTGATTGACTGATCATTGGCAATCAATTAATGATCATACTTCATAAAATAAGTAATATAAATCATAAACAAATAAATGCAGAAATGAGTAATTAAAAATCCATTTATTTGGAAACTAGATATATTCTCAATTCGTACGTGCCTTGCCACCGATTTGCGATTCGAACGTGCCTTACCACCGATTTGCGATTCGAACGTGCCGTGCCACCGATTTACGTTGATCTGCTCCCACTAATAGAAGCATCAATAGTATTTATACAACACAAGCATGTTTTTCTCGCTTCTTGACGCTTGTTTTGCGGGCATAAAGTTTGTCATTTAAGCTCTAGGGCGTAAATAGGGATGGAGTGCTTAAAAGTAGTCATTTAAGCACCCCCCACTCCCTATTTACGCCCGCAGGACTTAAATAACAAACTTTACGCCCGTAAAACACACGTCAAAAAGCGAGAAAAACATGCTTTATTTTCCGAACAGTTGTACGGTTGTTAGGTCCGGACCGGTAATTCAACGTCGTGAGCAGACCCTTCGATAAACGATTCATTTCTGAAATCGGGACGAACTAACCTATCTTGTTAACAAGTGCATGTTTGTTTCATTTCTCGTGTACTTAACAAGATACGTAAGCGGATAATTGATCACATTAGTTGCTGGTGGACTTGCATCCCTTACAACATACCTCCTGCAAAATTTATCGTTGTTTTGCTACCTCACGGAGACTCAAACGAAACCCAACTATTCTGCAAGGATTTGTGCCGTTGACTTGCAATAATAGGAGTAAAAAACGACAATTCTCTCTTTTTCCCTCTAATTTAAGAGGTAGACAAGTAAGTTACCAAGTAAGTATCATTCTATGTGAAAACTTGTCCAACAACTCATTTATTTATAATAAATTATCTTATACATCTATCAATTCAGTGTTTTATTATCATTGTGAACAACTCAGGGCCCATAGACCTGACGAGTGACAACGTACCCACAAACAAAAATAAATTATCAGGCCTTACCAACCTGATATAATCAGCTAACCTCCTCCCTTACATCCAAAATCCAAACTACCCTCGCCTTTTGCTCGGGACGTAACATTTGGTTAAATTTTCTTCGTTGAAATCATCACGATAGAACTCCCTGATTCTTGTCATATCTACTTCTTTTCCAATTAAAAAATTCTCGAGTTCGTCAAGATGGGAAAGAGTGCTGGCATCGAAACGTTCTTTGAATAATGACAGAACGCAGTCATAAACTTCGTAAAATATTTTCGAATAATACTCTTGAGAAGTATTAAACTGATGAGCTGGATCAGGATTAACATCAATTCGTCGGCTGACTGTACCATGTCGCAGGAGTTTCGGTTCTTATAATTCAAGCTCCTGAGAATTTTTTTTAGCTTTTTCCCAAATGGTCTCGAACTTCGAATCTCTCGTTCCCCCCCCAGGCTGTAATAATTCCTTCAACTTTCCTATTCGAATCCACGGCGCAAAGTTCGAGACGTTAAAGCTCTTTCTTGAAAATCTCGATTTTTTCAAAAATTCCCACCATCATAGTCAAAAGAAACTTGGCCCTGGACTCAGGCAAAGTTACTTCAGGGGTGGTTATTAGTCACATGCAAGTTTTACACACTTCACGCAATCGGGTGGCCTCTGATTGGTTATTAAAATGCTTGCGACCAATAGAAACCACTGAATTAATTGTTGGCCTGAAATCCACTGTCATGAGGCTGAAGCAGTCTAATGCCAAGCAAGTAAAGTAAGTGATTGTTCCGTGCAGGGTGACCAGCAAGACATGCGCGCTGCGGTTGCGCGAGACCATTAACAACTTGCATAAACTATGATCGGGCCTGAACTGACAACTTTAGACAAGCTGTAGCATTTCCTTGCTTTTCCTTTCCTACTTTTCGGCTCCGGTCTACCGGACCCTGAGCGAGCCCGGTTCCGGTCGTCAACCTACCCACCGGATACCTCCTGCCGTCACTGCACTGTCCATGATGCCTTTAACCAAGTGAAATGGGCCTACTTCTCGCGAAGACATAGCTCCCCTAACCATGACTGATCCACCCCCATGTTTAACTGTTAGAATTTGATACCGAGAATCATATCTTGTGTTTTTTGGTCGTCGAACAAACTTTTTTCCCTCACCTCCAAAAAGATTAAATTTTGATTCGTCAGAAAAAGTACTTTACTCCACTGCTTCGGAGTCCAGTGTTCGTACTTTTGTGCAAATTTCAACCGGGCCTTCTGATTTTTCTTGCTGATCAAAGGTTTTTTAAAACGTATGCGTCCAAACACTCCTACAGCATGCAGACGACGTGACAC
The DNA here is from genome assembly GCA_030998225.1 of Diplolepis rosae. Lineage (NCBI taxonomy): Eukaryota > Metazoa > Arthropoda > Insecta > Hymenoptera > Diplolepididae > Diplolepis > Diplolepis rosae. Next base: position 1,198,754 of record JAPYXD010000082.1, read on the forward strand.
TGTGCTCCTACTCATATTGGCGAGATTTTCATCGCGGAGTTCTTGGGCAATTTCAGATGTAGTTTTCTTGACATTCTTTGTAGATTTGCGTCTAATGATTTTATCAACACGTACAGTCGTTTATCGTGGTCCAACAGATCGTGAAAGGTCCGATAGACACCTGGTAGTAGTAAATTTTTCGATTATTCTATTCACAGTGCTTTTACCAATTTTTAATAAACAGCAATTGCGTGAGATACCTTCCCTTGTTCAGAAAGGTTTATCACGGCTTCTCGAACTTGATAGTTCGTATGTCTCGGCATATTGACTTATAAGAATGACTTGATATCGAGCGTGAAACACTAGATGAATATAAACAAACCAAGTAGCGTACCCGGCGGAGTTCTCAGAAATATATAAACAGTGACTTCGTGTGAAAGAGGCGCGAAGCAGACGACAAATTCAAAATGACAAAATATATAGTTTAAGATATTAGCATGCTTTTTGTTAGAATATTGAATGCGCCTATGTACTTGTATGTAAGCATGAGACTCTGGGTTTTCATATTTTTACTCCTACTCCGTGACTGGCCTCTGCTTTGCCGTTGCCGGCGCAACCACTTTCGTTTGTTGTTTGTTAATCAGAGGTCCTTTTTATTAAAAACACAGAACCAAGTTCTACTACAGCAGAATCGAGCGAACGAAGAAAGTGTGTCGTCTTAATTGAAATAAAAGGATACTATATTGAATAATAAGAAAGTGTTTTATTTAGTCACACTGCCCATACCTCTATCAGGTTATAGGCCCAGTAAACCTCCACTGCGCTCGTGTGTGTAAATTGTGTAAAATCAAAGTGTAGTATCTCTTCTTCTTTTCTTTCTAAACTTTGTGAAGAAGTTTACCTCAATTTTCTGTCTGGATAAAAATCACGAATATGAGAAAATCACATTAAAAATTGAGGGACAAAATGTTCTCTTCTGCACTGAGCATGGAGCACAGTATAAAGCAGGTGTGTGTGTGATATGTCACAGAACACCGGTATATTTAAGTTATATTAAAATATAAAATAATGACACCAAATAGATGAAAATTTAGAATTAAATAATAAAATTGCATTTTTTGTGAGAAAAGAATTTGAAAAATTAGAATTGAATCAAAGTATATCTGAAAAAGTTAAGCCAAAATCACTTGCGAATGAAATTAAAGATGCAATAAAATTTGAAATAATTAATAAAGATTCCGGAACTAAACGTGATTATAAACTCACTGTACAAACAAAGTTTGAGCACTTTTATGACTATTTCTCATCAGAACTTAGAACGAACGATTTGTTATATATAATAGACTCGAATACAAAGCCGAATAGAGAACCTGATGAAGCAACAATTGAAAAACATAAATTTAAAGTAAGAGACATTCTAATAAACCGTGTAGATCAAATTTATCATTCAAAGGTTGTCCACATGAAAAATCCGGTCGAAATATTAAACAAAATTAAAGAAATAAAACGTTGTGAAACAAATTTAACTTCCGTGTCTATCAGAAAACAACTTTATAGTATACAATATGTACCAGGTAAGGATAAGGCATCAGAATTTTGTGATAAGTTTGAAGAGGTAATTAGAAATTTCGAAAGCTTACCTGAAACTAATATTTTCTCTGACGAAGAAAAACGAGATGCATTCTATAATGCCATTATGGCAACAGTTCCTGAGGTGCAAGCCGTCGAATTCATGACTAAGAATACTACTGGTAAAAGTCTGACTTACGACCAACTAAAAACATTTGTCCTTCAAGCAGAGGCAAATAAAAACCAAGGTTTAGCGACATGTCCAAGAGCTGTTTTCAAAACTCAAAAAAGAGAACCTAAAGACAGATGTTTTGAATGTGACGATTATGGTCATTTTGAACGAGACTGTCCTTACAAGGGCAGAGGTTTAAAAAAATGTTATGAATGTAACGAATTCACAACGCATATAGCCGCAGAGTGCCCTCAGCGACTGGCACAACTGAGAATAAAACCAAGGGCTGGACGTGGACGATTGGGTTCAAGAATCAACAATCGGTATGGAAATTTTAACCGAAACAATACAGGAGGAAAATTCCTCAATAATAAAAAACGGGGTTTTAAACGAAAGTCTTATGATAACGAAAGAGGTAACGATCCAAAGAAAATAAAGTTTACGAACAGTAAAACTAGAAAAAACTCAAATTATAACAATGCTAAAAATCAAAAATGGAATAAACAAAATCAACCCAAGCAACAGGAGAGAGAGGTCTACGCTAACTCAGCAAATGCTTCAGAAGTTAAAGGTAAAACTTTTTCTCTTAATGCACATAGCGAAAGTCTAAATGAAATAAACAAACATAGTTATAAGGATTTTAAAAATAATGAAACAGTTTCAGAAACCTTTAGGGACACTTGCGAAAATAAACTCTTTGCAAAAATCTTAGCAGATTCCGGAGCAACAGAACACTTAACTAACTCGAGAATTGTTTTTAAAACATTTAACGAAGCAGATCAGGGAATGATCAGATGCGCAAATAAAAACTCATTAGCGGATTTGAGAACGGAGGGAGTGGGAATGATAGAAGTAGCTTTAAACGATAACAAAACATTTGAATTAGATAATGTGATATGCGCGAAAACTCTTTCTGAAAATTTATTATCATTACGTAAATTCACTGAATTAGGACTTAGTATTTACTTAGATAACGAGAAAATTGATATTTTTGATCCAATTTCGAATGAGTCGTTTATTACTGGAGTTTATAATCGGCCATATAACTAAGATATAAGACACGAAGTGTAACTGCAAATGAGAAACTGAAACAGAATGAAAAGGTAGAAACTAACAAAGAAAATATAAATGAATCGGATAATAAAACTGTTACTGAGAATCAAATTCAAGTAGGCACTAATGAAAATCCCATTTTAGACATAAATGGGAAAATAGATGAAAATGTATTAAACAAAAGTAAAAACGAAAAGGAAATAATATACGAACATTCAAATCTAGATACAACAATAAATATCTAAAGTCTTTAAAAATTAAATTCCCAGAAAATAAGCAATTACAAGACGCGATCTTTGATGAGTCTATTTTAGACTGCGAAGTTTGTATGATAGCAAAAATTAACAAATTACCATTTCATGCTGCACGTAGACGAGCTACAGAACCTTTACAAATAATTCATTCTGATACAATGGGTCCTATAAATCCACCTTCTCATCCTAAGGGATATAAATTTATTTCTGTTTTCATAGATGATTTTTCGAGACTAGCAATGGCATATCCAATGAAAGCTAAAAGTGATACTGGACAGTGTCTAGAGGCTTTTGTACGAAGTGCACGAAATTTACTTGGTAAAGATGCAAAAGTATGCTATCTAAGATCGGATCAAGGTACTGAGTACACAGGGGGTTATACGGTTGAAGTTTTAAATAAACTTGGAGCCGAACAGCAATTTGCTTGTCCTGATACACCAGAGCACAATGGTGTTTCTGAACGATTCAACCAAACGATTCAAAAGAAAGTAAGAGCATACATGTACGATTCTAAGCTTCCTGAAAATATGTGGGATTTGGCCTTAGTTGCTGCTGTATATGCTTATAATAGAACCCCTCATAAATCTAACGATATGATCACACCTATACATAAATTTTCTCCTCATCATAATTACGATATAAATCAGCTCAAAAGATTTGGGTATGTAGCATACATAAAGGTTCAACGAAGAACAGGGCCAAAGTTTAGATACGAAGGTCGGCGAGTAATGCTTGTTGGTTATACTCCTTCTGGATATCAGTTCCTTAAACCAGAAGAAGGAAAGTATTACGAAATTAGAGATGCACGATTTAACGAAAAATTAGTATATGGAGACAAATATGATAAGGAAGGTATTAAAAATTGGCCTAATACTCATGAAGAGATAAACAAACAAGATTGGTTTGTTGAATTCAAAGACGAAACGAATAAAGATGAAGAAACTTCAAAAACGGAGGGAGAGTCTAAACGGAAAAGGGGTCGACCAAGAAAACTAGTGACAAACAATAATGACGAAAAAAACAACACTAAAGAGGTAAATAACGAACCTAAACGATGTGGTAATCTGATTAACGACACAAGCTTTCTGGATATACAAAATGCTACGAAAGAAATTCCCGAGAGTTTATTCTTAAATGAAGAAAACAATGAAGAAAGAAACGAGATTAGTAATACTGATGATGAAATAGTGTGTGCACTTCTAGCACACATTAACGAAGATCTAGCATCATACAAAGAGACAATGCAAACAAAAGAACGAGAAATGTGGAAAGAAGCAATCAACGACGAATTAAACTCTGTAAACAAAAACGAAGTTTGGGAAATAGTAAATTGGAACATTTTGACTTTTTCTCATTTAACTAAATATTTTTAGACCAAATTTTTGCCTAGTTGAGCCAAAAGTTTCGCTCTTAAATTTCGAGATTAAGTTTAAATACGTAATTTTTAATTACGCCAATTTTCTAATTTTTTTGAGTGACAATTTTGCCCTATTTTGGGTCGAAAATTGTCCCTTTAAAATCTACGTATGGGTAACACGAAGGGTGAAAATTTCGCGAAACGTAATTCTTAAATTAGAGGGTTAGAATGCCGAATAAACTCACTTTTTTGAATCTAGGAGAAAGCGAGTGCTGATTGTCTGAGTCCTCGTTTTCACAGCGCGTAATTTTCAAGTAACGTATCTAAAAAAAACACTCCAATTAATAAATGCTAAAATTTCGCGCAGTCGCGCCTTCGTATACACGGTTTAATTTTTGGGAGTTCCCTAATTCCTGTAAATAATGTTTGTGGGCTTGTTAGTATCGCTTCGATGCATACCATAAGACCGCGTTTGAAAAAAGAATTCTGTACTACTTTAAGATCCTACATCACATGTTTTCCAAAATCTCAGTGGATAATCAATAGGAGTTGGAAATGAGTGAAAATTGTATCAAATTGTATGGTGACACTATAGCATGGAAGACTCATAAACAATCTTATGTTGCCCTGTCTACTTGCCAGGCTGAGTACGTAGCAATGAGTGAAACATGTCAAGAAATGGTAGCAATAGATAGATCCCTCAAATTAATTCTAAATAAATCCTTCTTTCCTATGCAACTTTGGTGTGACAATAAAGCTGCAGAAGCTAGTGCAAAAACGAGCGGAGGAAACAAATTGAGGCATATGACGGAAGTAAAAGAACATTATGTGAAAGAATGTGTTGAACGAAATTTAGTTAAAATAGGCTGGATTTCTTCTAAAGAACAAATAGCTGATGTATTCACGAAACCTCTTTCATTTGAAATACATAAACGATTAGTTGAAAAACTTTTAAACGTTATATGAGCCTTTAACATTTGAATATTGTGTATGCAATATTTTTCTCTTTGTTACAGGAAATTAATCCATATGAAGAAACAGTGAATACTGCTTTTATAAATTAATAAAAAAAAAAAAAAAAATTGTTGAGCTATCAAGGTTGTTCATCTTATCTATCAGAATAATGTAACTCTTTAATAATAATACTTAAGAATACTTCTATGTTTGTAAGACCTTAATAAATATGAATGTTATTTATAACAAGCACATATTCGGGAGGGAGTGTGAGAATATTGAATGCGCCTATGTACTTGTATGTAAGTATGAGACTCTGGGTTTTCATATTTTTACTCCTACTCCGTGACTGGCCTCTGCTTTGCCGTTGCCGGCGCAACCACTTTCGTTTGTTGTTTGTTAATCAGAGGTCCTTTTTATTAAAAACACAGAACCAAGTTCTACTACAGCAGAATCGAGCGAACGAAGAAAGTGTGTCGTCTTAATTGAAATAAAAGGATACTATATTAAATAATAAGAAAGTGTTTTATTTAGTCACACTGCCCATACCTCTATCACTTTTTTTGATATTTTGATAAACATTTACCTGAAATGAATATCTAAAAAATTCTTTTAATTTTAGGATGATTTAGGCACTTGAGAAATAATTTTTTAATAAAATGTATAGTTCAGTAAGTGTTTAGTCTCAAAACAAAATGTCGATTTATATATTTTTCAGCCATGAAAATAAATTATTTGAAATTAAACAAATATGTGGAGAATATTTGATATCAAGATAAGATAAATGATGAGATTCAAAGTTAAATAATAAAAGGTTCGAATAAAATACTTTGAAAAGATTTTGAATACAAATATAAACATTGAGATTTCTCTGACACGCAGTAAAATTGAGAAATATTTCTTTGGAATAAAACACTTTGAAAATTTATTTTATAATACGTAACATCTTTTACATGACATTTTGAATATACACTGTGACGTGACGATCACGCCGCGATCCCAGCTCCCTCCTGATCCTGTAAAGAAACAAACAATAATTAAATAAAAATGAACAGCATGCTGGCCGGAAGGGACTCACCGACTATTCACTATATAATATTTATTTAATATAATATAATATTTATTTACCTTTAGATACGACATATAAATGTACTGATAAATGTACTTAATATAGATTAGAATAGTAAAGAGTCTAGGTAGTCTATAGAATAGTTAATAGGATAGAAGTAGAAAATATTAAGTAAGAGTAGTAGAAGCAAGGAATAAAATGTACAGACCTTATAGTAGTTTCACTAGATGTCCACAGCATCAAAAGGGTTGAGGACGGCGATTCGACGTTTGTCCTGGCTCCAGACGACGACGACAATTCCCTCGATGACAGCTGGTCTCTGTAAGGAGGTTATGTGAACACGACCTACCTAACACGACACATCAAAACTATATATACACTTATTCACCACTATGTCACAGCTGTCACGAAACCGAGAGTCACTGTCCGGAATTGCAACCACACGACACAGAGTTGAATACACGATCGCAAATAAACGAAATATCGATCGACAATACAAGTCAATCGAAGTGGAATTTCGCGGCAGACATACTGTCAACACTGACAACTGCTAGGCTGGTTCCCACAGTAGCCGCGCGGGTACGCTACCTCCTGGACAAAGTGCTCGTCTGCAGCGACATGGACGCCACCTGTCGCTGGAATGAACAAGTAGCGAGAGAAGAAGGAACGACGGAACAGCAGAACTCGTCCGGGCAGCAAGCTGTCAACGGCAATTAAGCTTTAAGAGAATTTGAGTGCCCTTTTGTGAGGAAGGAGAGTTGGTGCCGCAGTACCGTTAGCTGGGAAAAATAGCCAAGGCAGAGTGATCGAACGAACCCTCAGCGGATTGACTGGAACCCAGGTAGGCGCCCGATCACGTCCTTTCTCTCGACATACAGGAAAGCACGCTAAGGGCGGCCATGTTATAGGTTAGCGTTCGGGAATGCTAGCCAGTAAATCATATCATTGGAATATAAAGTAAAGTTAGATTTATGTAAAGAATTGAGATTTGAGTTAGAGTAGAGATTAGGAGTGTAAATTTGAAATTCAGTACATTAAAATTATAGAGTAAAGGTAGTTTAGAGTAGATACTGGAGATTTGAGTTTGAATGTAGATGTTGTTGATGTTCTGTTGACCTTATGCCTTCAGCTGAAAGTGAAGACAAGGTCAGAAGTAAGTTTCAGTAAATAAATAGAAGTTCTAAATTGTTAATGCCGTTTCTTTAAGTAATATTTTGGAAAATTTGAGTGAATATAAAATTTGAGTAAATATAAAATTAGAGAAAATTAGTTTTAAGCATTTAGAGATCTTGCCGTGTAATGAAGAGAAGTTGAGTTTGTCAACTTCCATCACGTATTATTCTCATAACGTAATTATGTCAATTAAGGTTATATTTGGTTAGAATAGTGGTTACTAAATTTTTCCTATTTAAGTAAGTTTAGATATTGTGATGCGTAATTGCTGTAAGAAGCAATTGATGTTATTCAGATGAATATTTTATTAATAAATTAGGTTTATATTATTTTATCAATATCAATTCTATAAGTGTATAATTCATTTCATAATTTCTATTGTTTGTGTTCGACCTATCCCAGTGTTCGCCCCCACGTTCCCCTCTACCGACTTTACCGGGAATACTAGAATATTATTAAGCAATTATGATCTATTAAGAATTTATTAGAGATCGGAACTGTTGGAAATAAATTTAGAGTTGGAAAATTAATTTCATTCGGTACTACATATCAGTACCTGGCGCCCTGCAAATAAGATCACGTTGGGCATTTGTGCGACACTTTCGCTGGCGTCTTCTCTCGTTAGTGAGACTGTCGTTACAACACGTGTAAAGAAAAGGTAAAATTGACGAGTATTATAACAACAAAATACTAAAAAAAAACTTTTTCTAACAGTTAGAAACTTTTATATCACAATTTCTATATATAAGCGTGAATAAAAGGTTTGATATAAAAAAAAAATGAATAAATGTATTTTATTATTATATTCATCAATTTTGCTTCATACCAATGAATTCTCAATGTGTAATTTCGTTTGCAAAATAAGATATAATTTATTTCATTTTTAAACAATCAAACATTTTATCTACATTTATTTGTTGAAATTGTCATCTTAAACATGTCAAGTATAATAAAAGTTCTTTTTGAGGTATTTTATTCCAAAGGAATTTTCATAAATTTTATTTTATACCAAAGGAATTTAAGGTGTAATTTTTAATACAAAATTAAATATGGTTTTTTATTTTTTCAATAATTAAACCTTCTATTCAAAATTACGTATTGAAAAAGAGGCTCTTAAAAAGTGTTACGTATTTCCGATTTTTTTTTCCTAACCCCGATAGCAAACGATTGAGCTCAACATTTCGTCAATTGAAATGAGAGACTTATATGTATCAATGATTGATACTTATTTGTGTTTATTCACGAAAAAGATTTGTTGAGTATTTCCAGTGTACTATTCATTCTGCATTTACGTGTGATTAACGCGTTAAATGTCATGCCGGAATAACACAGAAATATGGGGTCACATCTTGTCGTGTTTTTTTCGCAATCACGTGTTGAATACGATTTTGCAACGAATGAGCATTCAGTCAGTCACTAAAGACGCCGCAGACTTCTGTCAATAGAGGCAACATCACAGTGTCATGCGTTAGAGTGCGTGAACTCTATAGGATGTTTCAATCATTACAGAGTTAATAGTGATTCGAGATTTACTTTCATATTTATGCATTATTGAGACTTCTGTATTGTATTGTGTGACAGCAAGTTTCTCCGAAATTTGCCTAATAACTGTGAATAGAAAATTTTATCGCTGTGCATCACATTAAAAATACAGAATTCGAAATTCGTAAAAAAAATGTTTAGGGTTTACGTAATATTTATACGCATGAACTTTTTGAAAATATTATCGATGGCTGAAAATTGCGGAATACATTTTTGGGATTACAGAGAGAATACCTCTATTTCGTTGAATGTTAGGTTTTATTGTATCATGTACCAAGTGTTATTCGGATAAATTGCTTTTATTTTGTAACATTATTTTACTTCTTTTGGTTTTTACAACATTTTTCTGTGTTCCGATCATTTTCATCAGAAAATCGTTAACCCGAGAATTTTTGTTTGTTTAGTTCGTGATGTCAGTGAGGCACTTGAGGTTCGTTTCCTTATTACTTAACAAAACGAAGTTTAGGATTTTGCATTAATGTTAATAATTTTTGTGTAAGCAGTACTCAATGTTAATTTTCAACTTCGCTAAGTCGCCTGAAAATAAATTTGCATTGGTGTGATCAACTTGTTGGCCAAATATATTCTATACCAACCCAACAAATATTCCCACATGTTATTTTAAAGTCATGAGTAGTGACACATTTATTTGAGCATCATATGCTGTGTCGCGTTATAATAATAACAACTCAACAAAAATTCCTGATGATATCAAGAAAGTTAATAAAATTCTGGATCTAATGAGCTCAAGTTGGAAGCAAGATGTTTCTTTCATTAAAAGATACTACAAAAAATGTCATTATTTTTAGAAATCCAAACAATCAATATTTTGATCAATATTCATAAATTTCATTGAAGTATGGTATACATTGTTTTTTAGAAAATTCTTGTATGAAGCTACACATTTTTTAAATTATACAACTTTTATCGTATCATATTTGACCCTAAGATAGAATACAGAAAAAAAATCTAATAATATTTTGATTAGTTAACAAAATACTATGACATACTTTTGAAATAAGACCAAAAACTTTTAAAATTTTTAATTTTTTTACAGAGTTTTTAAAATTCTTCAAAGAGATCAAAATTTTACATCTTTTAGTTTTTCTTTTTGATCGTCAGTTCCCTTGCCTCTGATGAAGAACAATATTTTTAATACCATTTCCCTATACTTCAGGAGCAAAAAGAGTCAAACCCTGACCTTTATTCTCAGATTCTTTATCTGTGTACAAATAATAATAAGTACTGAACTTCCTGTAAATTTTACTAACCTTTTTTCTGCGTGTACAACTTATAAATACTGAAATACCTAACTCATCAATACTTTAATACATTTCCTAAAGAGTTAGTGTTTTTATTTTTTTTAGAGCTTTTGATTTTTCAAATTAAAAGTCTCTGCATATACCACAGTAACGCAATATTAATTTTAAACTTAAACCTCATATTTATTATGAACAAAAATTTTGTGCCTAATTTTTTAATTGAAATAATAGATTTACAAAGCTACATGAAATTCAAATCAATATATGGGTTATTCCATATCAGATTTACAATCAAAATTTTGATTACTGATACCTGAATTTGAATTGAATTTTAATTTGAATTTTGATACCTGAAATTTTTTTTCCTCGTTCTAGAAAGGAAAAAAAATAACGCGTATTTTTTTTTTCAATATGATATGTAAATTTTTCAAGTTATTGATTTTTTTATTTTCAAAGTGCAAAAAATGTTTTTTTCAATACTGCTTCTAATATTCAACGAAGAGTATAGAATACATAAATGAAATATGCCATGGGATCTAATATTAAGTCCATGCTTTGATGAAAACTCAGAAACGGTATTTAGTACTTTGTATGCAACAATTAAGTAAACAAATGGAATTATCTCAAAAGGGACATGTCTGAATTGAATCATTTTTTGTGTAATTTGTTCGTTAAGTACACAGAACTTTGTGTCAAAATTTGGTAGTGGACCGTTTGATACTTTTCGAGAAAAAAATTTTTCTGTGTGAACGCGCGCTTGGAGCGCGCAACGCGAAGTATAGAGTCGAGCGCACTCAAACGTTTGTAAGTGAGTCTACCATATTCCGATGAGGATTTTATGCAGTTCCCACAAATAAAAGTCGGTAAATAATAAAAAGTCTTTTGAGAAAGAAACACTGTTTAATTCGAAAGCAATCATGTAATTTATTAACAATGCACTTTTACGTCCAATACTCTCAAATAAATGGAAATTCAATTGTTGTCAGTTTGTAATGTTTGTAATGGTGTCGTTATTTGATCATACACAGACCTTTGAAGACTAGCTTTTCTGCTTGTCTTTCAGGAGTTTGAAGTCATGTTTGGGCCTTTTTTTAATGTACTTTGCAACATTTTAGCGAAAAACCAAGACTGACGTTATTTTGTGCTTGATTTATATTTTTCAAAGCCGTTTGCAAAATAAAAATCGGACCACCTCTGCGGCAAGCAGACATTTTACAATTAACGGATTAAATAAATTAAAGTGTCAATAACGCGAAAACGTATTATCTCAAAGTGTCCGTTTTTTATGCATTTAAAGAGCATAAAGTCTGCTACTTTTCCACCAAACCTCAACCTAAAAAGTTAAAAATTAACTGAGATATTAATATCTTTAAAAAAAGCTAAATTTACTGGGTTTCCCGAATTTTCTCCGCTTTTAATTATCCAATCAGATCAAGCGACAGCTCATTTTGTTGTCAATTCAATTGTCTACATCTTACCAATTGATGTCGTCAAGATTGGATAATTACCTTTAATGTTATAAACAAAAAACTAAAAAAAGTGCGATTTTTTGGTCTTAAATGTTGATAAAAAATTTATAAATCATATTTCATTGTCCAAAAAATGACACAATTACTCTATCACCAACCTTTCTTCTGATGGCGCAGTCCGTTTTCTGAAATAAATAATGTCATAAATCATTCATAATAAATGCCCTGTTGCTTGGACTATGGACTCTATACTTCGCGTTGCGCGCTCCAAGTGCACGGTCACACAAAAAAAATTTGTCTTGAGAAGTATCAAACAGTCCACTACCAAATTTTGACATAAAGTTCTGAGTACTTAACGAACAAATTACACAGAAAATGATTGATGATGAGATAATTTCATTTGTTTACTTAATTGTTGCATAGAAAGTACTAAATACCGTTTCGGAGTTTTGATCAAAGCATGGACTTAATAGTAGATCCCATGGCATACTTTATTTATGTATTCTATACTCTTCGTTGAATATTAGAAGCAGTATTGAAAAAAACATTTTTTGCACTTTGAAAATAAAAAAATCAATAACTTGAAAAATTTACATATCATATTGAAAAAAAATACGTGTCATTTTTTGAACCTTTTTAGAAAGGTAAATTTCGAACGTGGCAAACTATGTAGAATAATACGTAGGAAACTACGTTAGAAATCACGTCATTTCCTATCCTGATTTGCTGTTTCACGTCGGTTCCTACGTACCTAACTACATGGTTGGTACTTTTGTACAAATTGTAACGTGGTAAATTACGTTAACTTTTTTTACCTCGACCGGCAACGACAGGATCGAGCCCAAGCCACCTTTTGATTAAAACTCAAAACTGTTAGGGATAGTCTGAGAGCTGCTCATAAAATTCTTTTATTTTTTTATTGTTTTTCTGGCCGTTTTCTTTTTTTATTTGTTTCATTGAAAAACACCAGCTTGAAAGGCGCCGCCAAGGAGATCGCTGTGTTACCATCGCACGCAGAGGGGTTCACAGGCAAGCCACAGAGGGCATCACCCAGCAGGCATGGCATCTGAAAAGACCACGTGCTGCAGCCCATGGCTTCCAACACCGTCGCACCATTATTATTATAATTAATATAGAGAGGGCATGACGGGTTGGAACAATTAGAAATTGTATTATATATTGTATATTAGCCTTGTCTATTTGTAACTGCTGTGTTGAGCAGTACAAACTCAACGTAGTTTAAACGCACCCCTCTACGTTTTAAGCCAATGGGGCAAGCTGACCGATAGACGCTTCAGCTCATTGGTTGCCTGGCGCCGTCGTCCTCACAAGACGAGTCGCCAGCGCAAACCTGAGCTTCACGCGCGTGCGCTAGCCTTTCCAGCTAATGTAATAAAACTGCGCGACACCTTTGGCGCCCAGCTTTATTCTGTCGTTGTCCTAAGAGAGCTAATCAACCTCAAAAAAATATAAATCTAATGGACGCCAACACTGAATTCAACCTGGACGAAGTTAGGCGAGATATCGCGGCCAGATCCTCGGTAAGTCTTTGAGACTCTATTCCGGGCTGTATTGAAGTTATTATTTTCTTTGAACCGCGTGGCTCTCAGGCTCTCTCAGAGCTCTGCCTCTTTTACTATATCACGAGCCATGTTGGCCACGATATTTTATTAATCTCATCTGAGATCTTTTGTATTTATATCGAGCCAGGGCATTACCCGATCACAAAATAAATTGTAGTTTAGTTATATTTGCTTAATTTATTTTGTTATTTTATTTGCCCAAGAGCTTCTATGTTTAGGTTAAGATTCCTATCCTAACCTAAAACCTTGCCTGATCCGGACTCCCGAATCCATAATAACCCTAGCCGGAACCCCTGCTTGGCTTCGCTTTTCTCGTTGCATGCCAAGTTCTTATTTTCAGGGTCATTATTTTATAAATATGGCGTCGACAGACGCCAGGCGCTCATATTAGAAGCCGCCTAAGTAAAGCAGGTGACACCGAGGGTAATCCCGAGTCCTCGGGTCCGCTTTGATAAGTTCAATTTCCTTTTGACGTTTCAGTGGAGGTCACCCGTTACAAATGGCGCCCAACGGCTAAAAGGAGTTCGAATCATCGGGAAGAATAAAACGACAGAAAACTTTATAAAAGTTCAGTGAACAAGCTTCCTTTATTAGTATTGAAGTTTGAAACCACGGTGAATTTCATATTTCACCCAATAAAAATTTCAAACAACAAAAACTCAAATTCTTAATTTTGAGTCGTTTCGAAATTTTTATTTATTTTTTTTCCCTCCTGAATTTTATTTTCATCTTGATTGCGCTCGCTTATCCGCGCAGGATTTTGGATTATTTTATTCTCCAAATTAGAAAAATATTTATTTTATGTGTTATATTTTTCTATGTTTTATATGTAATTTTTTAATATTGATTTGTATTTTATGTGTTGCACATTTTTGTATATTTTTCTTTAAGCGCTAAAGCGCTATACAAGAACAAAAGCGCTAAAGCGCTATACAAGAATAAAAGTGCTCTGCACTATAAAGCTACAACATTAGCTAAAAGTGCGGGTAGGCGGTGATAGGTCGCGAAAAATCGTGTACGCGAGTGAAGTGTTTGCCTCTGTTTTTCTTACCCAGTGATCCCAGATCGTGGGAGCTGGCGGCCCCCACCACGCTCCCATGTGGGAGCACACACAATCAAGCGCGCCGTGTCGGTGTGTCCCCCACTTCCTCGCTTCGATTTCACGCTTTCGTCTGTTGAGCCAAGATCGAAAATTATGTTTCTGTCGACTTCGTGTCAAAGTGGCGCGAAGCAGACGACAAATGTAAAATCACCAAATTTATCATTTAGGATAATACCTTTCTTTCTTTGATATTTCCAAAAACATTCACTTAAAATGAATATCTAAACATTTTATTTTAAATTTTAGGATGATTTAAAAACTCAAAAGATGATTTTCTATTAAAACTTAAACTCAATAAATTTTCAGTTTCAAAACAAAATATCAAGTTCAATATTTTTTAGCTGTGCAAATCAAATAGTTCAATTAGAAAATTATGTAGAGAATATTATATATTAAGGAATGGTAAAATACGATATTGTAGTTTAAAAAATAAATTATATCTAATTATATACTCGAAATTATACGATAGAGTTTCTTCTTTGGTATGAGGCAACATTGAAAAAAATTTCATTCAAATAAAATACTCTGAAAACTTTTTAAAATACGCAATATTATTCACATATGAATTTTATTATAAAACTGTGAATAAAAGGTTTCAGTATTCAAAAAACCAAAATCACATCTAAATTTGCATACGAAATTACACTTTACGATTTCTCTTATATAAAATAAGAATATAAAATATTTATTTCAAATAAAATAGTTTTGAAAAAAATTTTGTAGTACGTGAATCAACTATATCAATTAAAAAATTAAATGGAAAATTGATTTCAAATTAATTAGGAGCAGTCGACCAGCAATCGAAAGACCTGGACTCAAATTTCAGCGCAGTCGAAAGCGTCTTTTTTCCACAGAAAGATTTACAAATTCTTTAATATTTAAATGGAAAATATTTTTTTTTTAAATAAGAAATTAAGGTTAAAAATCTACATTCCTAATTACATGGTGATAGTAGATGAAAGTTCTATACGATGTTGTTGTTAATAATTGGGTTTAGGGTCCAGAAATGATAACTCAGGAAGTCACATACTTTTAAACATTCCAAATCTAATCGGAGTCCTCATCAGTGATCTTTATTTCTAATATTTTAAAACAGTGGATAAAATATTGCACATATGATCCCTATTTTGGAATAAACTTAAAAATGTAAAATATCGTGAGAAAATTTACATAAAATTGTACAGAAAACATTGGTAAATTATCTAAAGACTTCCTTAGGAATAAAAATAAATTTCTAGCACATAACTCTGATGTAAATCAACTAACAAGTTAGTATATATTTGTGTCTAAATGCTACTGATGATATAGATGTAAGTACATATGTAGTATAAAATTACAAAGGATTATTTATGAAAATTAGTTTAGAATTGCTAGTACGAATTCTACACTGTTAGAATTTTCTACCGCAATTTCCCAGAACATGTGAGTGGAGTTTTATTCAGCTACAGCCTCCCAAAATTTAGACAGAATTTCAGGAAATTCTGTTACTTTTTAGTAAATTTATAAAAACAATTTTTTTTATTAAACTTCAGTTCCAAAGTGTTGAATATTCTGTATATGTTTACCTGGAAATACTGATACTTGTAATAGGAATAATTTTACGTTTTGGTAACTGAAGTTCAATGCACTCACATGCAACTGAAAATTCATCCACATGCAATTGAAACTCAGTTACAGTTACACAATTTTATGATAATTTTATAAAAGTTCTTTTACAGTTTGGTAGTTTTTAAGATACATTTTTTGAAAATTCAGTTGAGCTCTATAATATTAAAAAAACTTTGTTTTTATGTATATATAAAACTTCAGTACATTTTTTCCAATTTCAAGTTCTCATTTTACGTTTTAGTGGCTTATATGATAGACTTTTTAATGAAAAAATGAAATGCTTTACACAAAGGCAAAATTTTCTAATTGATGCAGTTGATCAAATTTTTAAACCCAAAATATGTTTTAATTAATATATTGATTTAAGTCTTCAAATATTTATTGACTTTGAATTTTACTGAGAATTTTCCAAGAATTTCACATAATCTTAAAAATGTTTTTATTAGGCGAATGTTTTTACAAATATCAATAAAATTCCATAGTCAATAAAAGTTTAAAATTTCAAGTTGAGGTATTGATTGTAAATTCAGTAGCTTTTTTAGTTAACTATTTTAATCAGTAATATTTTGGATTTAAAAATTTGATCAACTGCATCAATTAGAAAATTTTGCCTTTGTGTAAAGCATTTCATTTTTTCATTAAAAAGTCTATCATATAAGCCACTAAAACGTAAAATGAGAACTTGAAATTGGAAAAAATGTACTGAAGTTTTATATATACATAAAAACAAAGTTTTTTTAATATTATAGAGCTCAACTGAATTTTCAAAAAATGTATCTTAAAAACTACCAAACTGTAAAAGAACTTTTATAAAATTATCATAAAATTGTGTAACTGTAACTGAGTTTCAATTGCATGTGGATGAATTTTCAGTTGCATGTGAGTGCATTGAACTTCAGTTACCAAAACGTAAAATTATTCCTATTACAAGTATCAGTATTTCCAGGTAAACATATACAGAATATTCAACACTTTGGAACTGAAGTTTAATAAAAAAAATTGTTTTTATAAATTTACTAAAAAGTAACAGAATTTCCTGAAATTCTGTCTAAATTTTGGGAGGCTGTAGCTGAATAAAACTCCACTCACATGTTCTGGGAAATTGCGGTAGAAAATTCTAACAGTGTAGAATTCGTACTAGCAATTCTAAACTAATTTTCATAAATAATCCTTTGTAATTTTATACTACATATGTACTTACATCTATATCATCAGTAGCATTTAGACACAAATATATACTAACTTTTTAGTTGATTTACATCAGAGTTATGTGCTAGAAATTTATTTTTATTCCTAAAGAAGTCTTTAGATAATTTACCAATGTTTTCTGTACAATTTTATGTAAATTTTCTCACGATATTTTACATTTTTAAGTTTATTCCAAAATAGGGATCATATGTGCAATATTTTATCCACTGTTTTAAAATATTAGAAATAAAGATCACTGATGAGGACTCCGATTAGATTTGGAATGTTTAAAAGTATGTGACTTCCTGAGTTATCATTTCTGGACCCTAAACCCAATTATTAACAACAACATCGTATAGAACTTTCATCTACTATCACCATGTAATTAGGAATGTAGATTTTTAACCTTAATTTCTTATTTAAAAAAAAAATATTTTCCATTTAAATATTAAAGAATTTGTAAATCTTTCTGTGGAAAAAAGACGCTTTCGACTGCGCTGAAATTTGAGTCCAGGTCTTTCGATTGCTGGTCGACTGCTCCTAATTAATTTGAAATCAATTTTCCATTTAATTTTTTAATTGATATAGTTGATTCACGTACTACAAAATTTTTTTCAAAACTATTTTATTTGAAATAAACATTTTATATTCTTATTTTATATAAGAGAAATCGTAAAGTGTAATTTCGTATGCAAATTTAGATGTGATTTTGGTTTTTTGAATACTGAAACCTTTTATTCACAGTTTTATAATAAAATTCATATGTGAATAATATTACGTATTTTAAAAAGTTTTCTGAGTATTTTATTTGAATGAAATTTTTTTCAATGTTGCCTCATACCAAAGAAGAAACTCTATCGTATAATTTCGAGTATATAATTAGATATAATTTATTTTTTAAACTACAATATCGTATTTTACCATTCCTTAATATATAATATTCTCTACATAATTTTCTAATTGAACTATTTGATTTGCACAGCTAAAAAATATTGAACTTGATATTTTGTTTTGAAACTGAAAATTTATTGAGTTTAAGTTTTAATAGAAAATCATCTTTTGAGTTTTTAAATCATCCTAAAATTTAAAATAAAATGTTTAGATATTCATTTTAAGTGAATGTTTTTGGAAATATCAAAGAAAGAAAGGTATTATCCTAAATGATAAATTTGGTGATTTTACATTTGTCGTCTGCTTCGCGCCACTTTGACACGAAGTCGACAGAAACATAATTTTCGATCTTGGCTCAACAGACGAAAGCGTGAAATCGAAGCGAGGAAGTGGGGGACACACCGACACGGCGCGCTTGATTGTGTGTGCTCCCACATGGGAGCGTGGTGGGGGCCGCCAGCTCCCACGATCTGGGATCACTGTTCTTACCTCGCTCGACAGCTCGACAAACTTCGTACGTCTTCGCTCGCGTTCGTGCTTCGCGGGAACCGACGCTATTACGGAGCGGTGAATTTTAGTTTTCGCCATCTTGTTTTCTTGCCTCGACTCGTCGATGCGCACGTGAACTTCGTGACTGCGCTCGGCTAGTTTCGTATTATCGCGGTCCTTTTCTAGTAGCCGAACTGTCACTCGACACCACAGCGCGAGGAAATAAAGAAATAAATTCACTTTTTCGTTGAATCTCTATTTCTTTTGATTAGTTAAATTTATTATAATTATATTAATTTAAATTACTAATCATTATTAATTAATTAAATAATTTTACCTCGTTTAAATTATTTTTATTTGCTCGAAAAAGAATTGCTGGAATTTAATATTGATTGATTTTTTTTTTAAATTGCTGATTGTTATCAATTAATCAAATTACACTATTATTAGTAATTGATAGTTATTTTAATTGAACTTTTTGCTTATTTTCAATTGCAAATAGCTCGAAAATGGATTCTAACGCAACCGAATCGTGGGTGTATACGCTGGGTGAAATAGAACTGCGTAGACTCGCGAATGCATTTAATATAAATGCAGCGGGGGTGGTACCGATTTTAAGAGATCGCGTAGTTCGATATATTAAAAAGAGAGCAGGCGATAATAATATACCGTGGGAAGAAGACGACACACTAGACACGTCACAATCACAAATACGTGATGATCAGACGGAATCTCGAAAACCGTCTGACCTATCGAATATTTTAGACGCGACTGCGTTTAACACTCACGCCCACGCTACCTCCACCGCGACGACCGCGTCGACAATAACGACCTGCGCAGGCGCGTCATATGCACCATACTCGCAGGCGTACACCGCAGCCTACCCAGGACCCGTTGCATCGCATTTCGAAAATGCATCCAGGTTCGTACCTGTTGCGCACCAGGCCCCGAGCACTACGATTTCAAGCAATTTAACGACGGAATCACCGCCTTTTGTTCCACGTCGCGTTATACCCTTCGTCGCGCAACAAAGTTTCGAGTACATGGGGATATCAACCCCTAATATTCATAGTAATTTTAACCCCTATGCGCCGCACAATAACGCTGGCGCAAATGTATATAATTCGACGCGAATTCCGCTAATAACATCAGATGAGGAGCAGAATTTTAATTCCGCGCCTACCAACCCCTATAATCATAATTCGCGAGGTACCAACACTCGTGTTGAATTAAATAGGGACGTCGGTAAAGTAGTGCGCCAGTGGAATTTAAAATTTAATGGCTCATCTAAGGCAAGCGCGGAAGATTTTCTAACGCGAGTAGACGAGTGCAGAATTTTTTCTCCACTCACGGATATTGAATTAATTAGCGCACTACCATTGCTGCTGACAGGTGTCGCTTTACAATGGTATCGGCTGAAGAAGTCGCAATGGACATCGTGGTCCACATTTAGAACAGTCTTCAGAAGTCGATTTGGCGACGATAATTTTGACCGCCGTGTAAGAGACCAAATCCGCGCACGCACTCAAGGCGCGA
The DNA here is from genome assembly GCA_030998225.1 of Diplolepis rosae. NCBI lineage: Eukaryota > Metazoa > Arthropoda > Insecta > Hymenoptera > Diplolepididae > Diplolepis > Diplolepis rosae. The sequence continues at coordinate 1,219,004 of JAPYXD010000082.1, forward strand.
AAGAAAAAATCGAAGACTATCTAACTTGTCTGCTAGGTTTATACGACAAGTTAGACGGTTCATACTCGGTCGAAGAGCAATTCGATAATGCTCACAGGGGGTTGAGACCAGAATTTAGGCGCGTAATAAAACGCAAAGATATCGCCGATTTCGAGGAACTCGCGCAGCTGGGTAAAGATTGGGAAGCGGAATGGGCAACCATCCGCGATTACAAACCACCCCCTGCGCCGGAAACGTCATTTTTACCGGAATTCGCGTATAAGGGCGAAGAAACTCGGAACACGAGGGCAAGTTTGGCAGCAATGGACGGAAATTTCGAGGAGAAAAATATTCCCAGCGAAAAGACGCATTCACCCCCTCCGATATCGAGATGCGACGCAATGTCACATAGCCCACCTAGGCAAAAAGGTTCTAGGCCGGGTAGAAAAATTAAGGACAACTACGCGCAAAGGCTTCCCTCAGCGAACAAGCCTAAACAAAACGTGGCAAAAATTAATGTTGACGCAATTTCTCAAGCGCCATCTATTTCGGCGACGATTATATGCAGGAATTGCCTTTCTTATGGCATACCTGCCCCTCATGACCACAGTACAATGCAATGTACTAAAAAGCAGCAAATTTTTTGCTACAAATGTGGTCGTGCAGGATATAGAACCCCGGATTGTCCAACACCGGAGTGTAAAGCTTCCAAAAAGCCTCCGGGAAACGCGAAACGGGCTCAGCGCTAAAGGTCAGCGCTGAACCTAGCCCAATTTTATTAGACCTTGCTACCAGCGTTTCTAATGAGTACTCTGTTTCTCCATTTTTCTCGCCCTTATCGTATTCTGGCGGGAAGGGAGCGCGTATGTCGCCTGGCGAATCACGCGTATATCTCGATTCCGATAAGTTCTCGGAAAACGATTGCGCAGCCTTAAAATTTTATGAACAAGGCACACGATTTTTCGTGAAATTAAAAATCGCCAACAGAGAACTCGACGCGCTAGTGGACTCGGGTTCCACGAAATCCATTCTGGGTAAAGAGGGGATAGAATCAGCCGCAGAATTTAACCAAGAGATTAAACCCTCTGAAGTTAAAGCTATTCTATTCCCGAATGGTAGCATAGAGTCAGTTTTAGGGCAAGTAGCGCTACCTAGCACCCTAGATGTCATCCAAGAGTGCGTAGAATACAAAGTGGTACCGAATTTTAAGTACCAATGTGTTCTGGCCATGGATGCCATTCGACAATTTAGATTAATTGTGGATGGCAACGCCAACGTTATTCGTATGGCTTACGACGACGAAGTTTACCGCACAGCCACTATAAATTTATTGTCTAACTTGGCGCGGATAGACGACGATGGGTGCGCCGCGATTAAGGAACTCACCAAGACACAAATGGCTCTGGTAGAGGATTTCCTTAAGCGCGAGTTAAAGATTTCAAAAAAGGAACTGGGTGCTACCCACCTTGCCAAACATACCATTGATGTGGGTTGACCATCCGCCCATCAAGCAGAAGTACCATGTTCGGTCTCCCGCTGTGATGGACGAGATGAACAAGCTGATGGACAAGCTGATTGAACAAAAATTAGTTGAGCCATCTAATAGTGCTTGGTCCTCACCGGTTGTTATGGCAAGGAAGTCGAATGGCACTTATCGTCTGTGCATCGACTTCAGGGAAATAAACCGAGTCACAAAGAGGGACGCTTATCCTCTTCCGCCAATGACAAACATCCTGGACAAACTTCAGAAAGCTAATTATATTAGCACGATTGACCTGGACCAGGCTTTCCATCAGGTACCATTAGATGAGAAGAGTAAGGAACTCACCGCGTTCACGGTACCAGGGCGCGGTCTTTTCCAATTTACTCGAATGCCTTTTGGACTTACCAACGCCCCTGCGACGTTCCAGCGTCTAATCGACAAAGTCATTGGCCCGGAATTGGAACCTCATGCGTTCGCCTATTCAGACGACGTCATAGTAGTGAGCGAAACCTTCGAAGATCACCTCAAATGGTTAAAAGAGGTATTAGATCGACTCGCTGCTGCTGGTCTCTCTGTAAACCCCGATAAATGCCTATTCTTCCGAAGCGAGATCAGGTACCTTGGGTTCCTCATTAACAACGAGGGCGTCAAGGTTGATCCAAGTAAGCTGGCCCCTATTTTGGACTTTCCAGCGCCGCGAAACATCCGCAAACTTCGGAGTTTTCTAGGTTCGGCAGGTTGGTATCGGCGCTTTATGCCGAACTTTGCGACAGTAGCAGAGCCCCTTTTCCAACTATTGAAGAAAGCACAGCCCTTTGATTGGCAGGCAGAGCAGGAGGCTGCATTTGAGGCGATTAAAACCGCCTTAACTACAGCGCCAGTGGTTGCTCGCCCAGACTTTGCGCACCCGTTCACTTTACAAACGGACGCAAGCTCCACTGGAGTTGGAGCAGTACTGACCCAGACGATAGAAGGTGTAGAGCGCGTAATCGCTTACGCTAGTCGCTCCTTGTCAGCCGCTGAGCGTAATTACTCAGTGACTGAGAAGGAGTGCTTGGCCGTTGTGTGGGCAATTAAGAAGTTCCAGGAATACCTCGAAGGATTCCGCTTCATGGTCGTGACGGACCATAGTAGCCTTCGATGGCTCAGGTCACTGAAAGACCCGACTGGGCGACTAGCCCGTTGGGCACTAAGTCTTTTAGAGTACGACTTTGAGGTCCAGTATAGAAAGGGGGCCTTAAATGTCGTACCGGACTTCCTATCACGGCTTGACCAGGACTTAAATGGTCCTGAAGAGGTCGCCACGATGGACAAAACCGAGGACGCTTGGTATCTTAAGCGCCTCTCGGATGTTCAAAAGAATCCGCGCGCGTTCCCCACGTGGAAAATAGAGAACGGACTCTTATACCACCATCGCGCAAAGAAATGGCTCGATCCCATCCGCCCAGATTTAGATTCGTGGAAGATGGTCCTCCCTAAAGAGCATCATGCTGCAGCTCTGGCTGAGGCGCACGATCAGCCTAAAGCGGGACATTTAGGGGTGGATAAAACCTATCACCGTCTCGCCACCCGCTACTATTGGCCGGGATTCTACCACGACGTTGCGCAGTACGTTAGAGTCTGCGATATTTGCCAACGCTGCAAGGTAGAGCAGGCGAAACCTGCTGGCGAAATGGGTCATAGGGTTATCGAAGAGCCATAGCTCATGGTCGGCGCGGATATAATGGGTCCTTATACGCCCTCATCCGCCCAGCATCGCTATGTCCTCGTTTTTCAGGACTTTTTCACGCGGTGGATAGAAGTCCTTCCATTAAGAAACGCGAATGGCGCGACCATAACCAAGGCATTTAAAGACCTGGTTATAACTCGTTGGGGTACGCCGAAGTTTTTATTTACGGACAACGGCACCGAATTTTGTAATAAGATCGTAGACCAGATCTGTCAGAAGTACGCCATCAAGCGCGTTAAGACGCCGCCATACCACCCGCAAGCGAACCCGGTCGAACGAATCAACCGAGTATTAAAGACGATGATAATCTCGTTTATCAAGGAGACGCAGCGTAAATGGGACGTCCACCTAAACGACTTCCGCTTCGCGTTTAACACCGCGTATCATTCGTCCTTAAAAACCTCCCCCTCGTTTTTAAATTTCGGCCGAGATCCACTGCCCCACGGCACTCTTCATGAAAAACTCGAGTCTGTTTCATCAGAACCCCCTCGTCCCGGGAATGTTGATACCTGGTCCGACAGAGTCAAAAGGCTCGAAGCCTTGAGAGACCTCATGAAGAGACATTTAGGTGCTGCCCATAACAAACAGGCGCACGCGTATAATCTTCGAGTACGTCCGCGCACCTATCAAGTCGGTGACCGCGTCCTTCGGCGAGACCGTACGCTTTCTTTCGCGAATAAAGGGATAACCGCGTCGCTCACCAATAAATTTGACGGCGTATTCACGGTATCGAGAGTGATCTCGCGGAACATTTACGAACTCGTGAATGATAGAGGCGAATCGGTCGGTCGCGTGGACACCAAAGACCTCAAGCCGTATCTAGAGGCCGCTGCCTCTGAGTAGCGCCCTCGGACAACTTCCAGTTGTTTTAATCTATGTGGTGGCCATATTGGTTATGTAGACTTGTCCAAGGGGAAATGTTCGTCCTTGTCCGTCCACGTGAGTCGAATGTTGTTATTGCTGTCCTGCATGTATGCATGAATCGCCTGATAATCGGCAGATTTTCCCTTTTCTTCTCTCGCCCACAGCCCACAGACGTCTTCCGCGGGGTTTTCGTCCCCAACGACGAGGGAGTGATGGACCTCATCATCGACCCGGTGACAGGGGTACTACGGGTGGTCGGGGTTGATCCCCTGCTCTGGTTTCAGCCCCGCCCGGCCGTATTTCCCCGCTGCCTCTGGGAGTGGTCGAGTCTACCATGGTGGAGCGGGGCGGTGGGCCCGTCCGAACCCACCTACCTTGAGGAAAGCACCCCAGAGGACCGACTCGTCAGGTGTCTGTCCTCTTTCCAAGACGAGGTCCTCGATTGGCCACCTTTCTCGGAGGAGGAGCCCCAGCTGGAGAGCCAGGAGGAGCTTGAGGAGCCGGGGGAGCCAGAGGGGGTTCAGCCGGCCCCTAGGAGACGACGCCGCTGGCGGAGGTCCGGACGGCTGGTCCGTGAGCGCCGAATTGCGGCACTCATACAGCGCTGGCGCCCTATCTAGGCGCCACTAGTGGACTTTTCTCTTTACGCCCTGTCTTTTTTTCTTCTTTTGTACAGGGTGCATGGCCCATAGGCACAAGGCGCCATATTAAACCTGTAAATTTTTGGTATATGGAGAGTTTGATTCCTTGGCCTATCCCTAGAACCTGTAAGATAGTAGCTCTTAAGCTAGTTAATAAGACTCGTCCTCGGCATCGCAAACAGCGAGCTGCCGCATACCTATTTTTTTCTCTCCTCTTTTTCTATTTTTATTTTTATTTTTATAGGCTTACGTCTTTTTTTTATATTCTTAGCTCGTAAGTTAGCACTGATTTTAAGTATTGAAGCACGCTCTCAGACAGCCTGGGCCATGGGTTTGCCTATCCTTTTGTTTTTCTGGACCTAATAATTGGTCAGTTGGCCCGGAGTGTGGTCTTGGAGACTTGGGGGGTCGTTTCCGGTCTGGCCGGGGGGTGTTGTAACGTGGTAAATTACGTTAACTTTTTTTACCTCGACCGGCAACGACAGGATCGAGCCCAAGCCACCTTTTGATTAAAACTCAAAACTGTTAGGGATAGTCTGAGAGCTGCTCATAAAATTCTTTTATTTTTTTATTGTTTTTCTGGCCGTTTTCTTTTTTTATTTGTTTCATTGAAAAACACCAGCTTGAAAGGCGCCGCCAAGGAGATCGCTGTGTTACCATCGCACGCAGAGGGGTTCACAGGCAAGCCACAGAGGGCATCACCCAGCAGGCATGGCATCTGAAAAGACCACGTGCTGCAGCCCATGGCTTCCAACACCGTCGCACCATTATTATTATAATTAATATAGAGAGGGCATGACGGGTTGGAACAATTAGAAATTGTATTATATATTGTATATTAGCCTTGTCTATTTGTAACTGCTGTGTTGAGCAGTACAAACTCAACGTAGTTTAAACGCACCCCTCTACGTTTTAAGCCAATGGGGCAAGCTGACCGATAGACGCTTCAGCTCATTGGTTGCCTGGCGCCGTCGTCCTCACAAGACGAGTCGCCCGCGCAAACCTGAGCTTCACGCGCGTGCGCTAGCCTTTCCAGCTAATGTAATAAAACTGCGCGACACCTTTGGCGCCCAGCTTTATTCTGTCGTTGTCCTAAGAGAGCTAATCAACCTCAAAAAAATATAAATCTAATGGACGCCAACACTGAATTCAACCTGGACGAAGTTAGGCGAGATATCGCGGCCAGATCCTCGGTAAGTCTTTGAGACTCTATTCCGGGCTGTATTGAAATTATTATTTTCTTTGAACCGCGTGGCTCTCAGGCTCTCTCAGAGCTCTGCCTCTTTTACTATATCACGAGCCATGTTGGCCACGATATTTTATTAATCTCATCTGAGATCTTTTGTATTTATATCGAGCCAGGGCATTACCCGATCACAAAATAAATTGTAGTTTAGTTTTATTTGCTTAATTTATTTTGTTATTTTATTTGCCCAAGAGCTTCGTTTTTCGTGGTCTACCAGATCATGGAAGATCCAATCGACACTTGGTAGTAGTAAATTTTTCGATCATTCTATTTACAGGACTTTTACCTATTTTTAATAAGCAGCAATTGCGCGAGATGCCGTTCCTTGTTCAGAAAGATTTATCACGGCTTCTCGAATTTGACAATTCGTATGTCTCGGCATATTGTGAACCATAAGAATGACTTGATATCGAGCGTGAAACACTAGACGAATATTAACAAACCAAGTAGCGTACCCGGCGGAGTTCTCAGAAATATATAAACACAGCGACCTAATACATCTGCATACGTAAATATAAAATATAAACGATAGAAACAATAAACGCTTCTTTTCAAAAGTTGTTACCTACCTTATTCTTTATAGTACAAATAGCATGTTTGGTTTGTATATAAATAGATTTTTCTTAAGTTAGCCTGTTATGAAATAGTTGGAAAGAACAAAGTGGCCTAAAACTTTTGCACACTACTGTACCTCAACTGACCTTTTAGCAAACATTGTTTAACACAAAAATCGCCAAAAGTGCCCGAACCAGATTTTTCGTTGTTTTAACTAGACTTTTATTTAGTTGCTTTAAATGTGTGTGAATTTTAAAATAAAATATTAATTCTTTATATTTACCAGTAGACCAAGCTGAAGAAATCGAAATACAGATGAAGATAGTTATAGGAATCTTCATGTTTACAAAGTTGACAATAGTACATTACGTGCCCAGGCGCAGAATGAGGGTCATTGCGGGACGAGCGACAATGCTCGCAGGAGATCGAAGCTAATATTAGATTAATAAATGTCAAAAAAGCGTTTTGCAAACAATGTAGGAAACAATGTAGGAAAATACGTGAAAAACTACGGAGAGAAAGACGTAGGAAACTACGTCAGAAATCACGTCTTTTCCTATCCCGATTTCCGATGTAACGTTTTTCCTGCGTAGCTAACTTCATCGTTTCTAACGTCGTTTCTTATGTAGTTTTCTACGTCTTCTGTATGTAACTTTCTACGTCATTTCTTACGTCAGAATTATGAATAGGTGCATTCAATAAAATCACACCTTTTTTGAAAAATTGATGTTTTGTTAAGATATTATCATCCATAAATATTATATTAATAAATGTAAAAAAAAAGGTTTTGCAAACAATATAGGACATAATTCAGGCAAGTACGCGAAAGACTACGTAGAGAAAGACGTAGGAAACTACGAGGGGAATTACGTCGTTTCCTATGCCGATTTCCGGCGCCATGTCTTTTTCTACGTAACCTAACTTCATGTTTTCTAACAAGGTTGCCACAAGTTTCAGTATCCTAATTTCCCTGACTTTTCCCTTATTTTCAAGCTGATTTCCCTGACCAAAATCTATTGTAAGAGGACTCATCTCGATGGAACTATGTTCCTGTTATAGAATATTTGCGTGTTTTTCCCTGTTATTTTTCAACAGAGAGGATGTTAAATAAAAGAAGGTAAGATAAAAACAACGTATTTTTATCGAACGTTATCTATCGAACGTTAAACATAAAACATGGCATCATAGGAAATTTATAACTTTTTGGTTATATCAATCACAGCGGGGTCAACTGAAAGAGATCAATCTTACATATTAGTAGTTTCATTGTTTAAACAATTTTCGCATGTTTTCCCCCTCAGTGGAAAAATGTGGGAAAATATTTAATATCTTCCGATCTAATTGAGTCTTCACTTTTATTAAATGTGCGCTAGTTACATTGTGACATAGCGCATATGACACTTTTTTTCCACATTTTTTCACTGAGGGGGCAAACATGCGAAAACTGTTCAAACAATTAAACTACTAATATCTGTAGTTAATTAAAAAAATAAAAATTATAAAAGTATTTATCTGAAAACCTAACGTAATAAGCTAAAAAATGAAACAAACCCGAAATCGATTTAATTATTTCAATCGGAGATAATGAATTCTAAGCACAAGAGACTTTAGCATTTTGTCCAATTTTATCAAAAGTTTAAATTAATATATTTCTCAAAAAAAAGTTTTCTCGCAAAAATCCTGATATACGTGTCGATTAAATTAATAAAAAGATACCACAGAATAAAATTTAAGACTTTTAAAAATGTGAACAATCTTTTTTTTTTGAAATCCGTACGATTTGCAAAGGAATGTCCCATATAAGTTACAATAAAAGTTTATGTTCTGCAATATCCATTTGACAGAATAGAGTAATAAAGTTTCGTTGTTGTTATTTCCAAATTACTTTACTGACATTTATTCTTATTATAGCTACTTTTCTTTTGAAAAAAAGTATTCCAGCACGTCATCCTTCAAAAATTTTCGCCATGTAAAGAACATAAATTGTATTATGTATATTACACACAAAATTACACAATAAGATTTTTTTGATTGAAAGCAACATGAAAAAACATTAAATTCCAATAAAGTATTTTTTTAAGTTTTTGAAATATGTTACATTTTTTATGAAATCTCGTTATCGAATCCCAAGTGCGAATAAAAGGTTTCATTGTTTGAAAAGAAATCATGCCTCAATTTAGATACGAAATTACATCATAAGATTTCTCTGCTGTGAAGTAAAGTTGAAGAATATTTCGTTTGAATAAAGTGCTTCGAAACAAATTTTTTAATATATATTTTATTATATTTTGTCAATATATTAGTGTAAATAAAGGGTTAAAATGTTTAATAAATATATATACACTATATTTAAATATGCATACAAAATAAAACTGAAATTTCTTTGGTATGAAGCAAAATTATCAATTATTTAACGCATTTTTTTGAATGATAGTTTTATCGATAAACATTACGGAAATCCCTGTTAAAATTAACATTTTGAAGAAAATTTCTTATTTTATTAGTTTAACAGGCATTCCTTAGCGAATTTATAAGTTGCACACGCAGAAAAAAGTTTAGTAAAATTTACAGAAAGTTCAGTACTTATTTTTACAAATTGAATTTTGAGTAGATATATTACCAGAAATATGGTCCAATTAACAGTTTTTTTGTACAGTCCACTTAACTTCCAGTGAAATCTACTAAACTTGATTTTTTTCGTATCTGATAGATTTTACTAGATGCTAAGGGAAACGTACTGAAAATATGTATACAAGCACATGCATCAACTTTTGTTTTCAAAATTTTGGAAATGGTAAAGAAGATAAAAACGGACATAGATAGACTACTTTTGGTTTTGAGAATGAAACGAAATTTTCTGGTACATATTTTTTTATTAATTTAACATTTTTTAATTTCGAAACCGCAGTAGTTTATCTACGTCCGTTTTTATCGTCTTTATCATTTCGCAAATTTTGAGCAGAAAATACCTAGCTCTTAAATACTTCAATACATTTTCTAAAAAACTATTTTTTTTTCCTTTCTACAGAGTTTTTGAATTTTCAAATTAAGAGTCTCTGCATATACAACAAAAACACAATATTAATTTTAAATTTGAACCTCATATTTATTTTAAAACACAATTTTGTGCATAATTTTAAAATTACAATAATAGATTTAAAAGCTACACAAAGTTTAAATCGATATATATTTTTTTAATTATTAACATTTATTGACTTTCAAATGCTAATGCAAAATTATATTTTAAGTGTCTAAATCATTCTAAAAATTTAACAAAATTTTAAAGGTATTTTTTTTGGGCAAATATTTTTCAAAATATATGAAATAAAATAAATTAAGTTATTATTAAATAATTGAAATTTAAATTAAATATTCTGTAAATAATGAATTGGAGTGCCTTTTCCGCTTTTTTTGCGCGGAGTCAGGAAAAACATACATAATTTTACCGAGTCAACAATTTTAAATAGTTATAGCACAAAATTTTTGCAAATTTAGTAGATATTTTAATACAATTCATCGCTTTTTGAAAAGTATAATACATTTGCTGATAATCATTACCAAAATGCCAGTAAAATTAATAAAATAAGCAATTTTCTTCAAAATGTCGATTTTAACAGGCATTTCCGTAATATTTATCGACAAAACTATTATTTAAACAAAATTTGTTTCGAAGCATTTTATTCAAACGAAATAGTCTTCAACTTTACTTTACAGCAGAGAAATCTTATGATGTAATTTCGTATCCAAATTTAGGCATGATTTCTTTTCAAACAATGAAACCTTTTATTCGCACTTGAGATTCGAAAACAAAATTTCATAAAAAATGTTACATATTTTAAAAACTTAAAAAAATATTTTATTCGAATTTAATGTTTTTTCATGTTGCTTTCTACCAAAAAAATCTTATTGTGTAATTTTGTGTGTAAATTCAAATACAATTTATGTTCTTTATATTCATAGCATTTTAATATAAAGTATTTTAGGCATAATTTTTTATTTCAAATAGTTTATTTAAAATACTAAAAATAGTATATTATGTGCCTAGGTGCATAATGAGGGTTATTACGCGACGAGTGACAATACATTACATTACGCTACTCTTAACTGTAGCGTAAAAACGAGTTTTCGCACCGGAGGCACATAAAATATATTAATCTATATTTTATTTCGAAGCTTTTAACATTTATTAAACTATACATTTTACTGAAATTTTTTTCTTAAGTTTTTGAATTATCCTATAATTCGAAAAAAATCTTTTAGATATTTATTTTAGGCGAAGGTTTTTTAAAATATCTAAAAAAGGAAGGTAATTGCTCAAATTATCTATTTAGTCATAACAAAAAAGCTGTCGGCTCAACAGCCGACAGCGTGAAATCGAAGCGTGGAAGTGGGGACACGCCGAGTTTGGTTGTGTGAGGTTCCACAAGGGTCAGTGGTGGGGGCCGAAAAGTTCCACGATCTGAGAACATTTTTGCTAGCCTGTGTCTGCTGGCGGTGAGTTAACCGAGCAGGAAGGAAGAGGAGTTGGAAAAACTGACCGCGGAAAAGTGAAACGCAGTAACGCACGATCTGGCCACAGGGATTCCCTGACTAAACCTTAAATTCCTTGACTTTCCCCTGACTTTTCCCTGACTTCCCTGACTTCCCTGACTTGTGGCAACCGTGCTAACGTTGTTTCTCATGTAGGTTCCCATGTCGTTTCTTACGTCAGAATTTTTTATACATATCATATTACATATTATATTTTATACATAATAGTAATTTCTGTACGTTCGAAATTTTTTTATGAAATATAATTTTTCCTGCTTTCAACGATATAATTAGTAAAATTCTGCTGTTTCAATTATTCATCTATTTTATGAGAAACTTAGTGTGATTTAATGAGTTGATTATGATTGTAAAAATGATAAAATTATTATTTCCATGGACGTTGCTCGAGCAATATATTCAGGGATTACCTTCAAACTAGACCAAATTCAACAAAGCCTTGTTTAAAGAAAAGTAAATCGATCGTAAATATAGAAAATGAATGCGCAAGTTATTCTTTATCTTCCTTAATTTTATAAATATGAATAAACAAAAAATCTAATAAACAAGATTCGTTCTAATTACGATAACGTGATATCAAGGAAAACAAATGAACCTCTAAATTGTAGGCCATCTTGGTGATACTGAAAAAATTCAGTTTTTTAAATCAGTGAATGTTGCACTTTGCCATGATGAAAAATTTATTTTCTAGTGTCCATTACATTTATAAACAAAATTGGATTTATTTTGATGAAAGGAAATTTCCAAGTTTGATATTATAGGCTTTAGTTTGTCAAAAGTAGGTCTCGCAAAATTTGACAAAATAGAAAAAAGTAACTTGGATTGAGTTAAAAAAAGAATGAAAGTTGCTTAATGACCTGATTCTTTTATTTAGAGAAGAATTAACATGACTAAGTTGATAAAGACAGTGAGTCTTCCTAATTATTTGAAGAATGGGCAGAAAATTTATTTTTCTGTATTTCTGATATATTTTATTGGAAGACTCTAATGTATCAATAAATTAAAAGTGAAATCGTAATATAAGTACAAGAGTAAAATTAAATTGAAACTCGGTTCACCTTCGAATTACAATACGAAAACTGCAAAGCAAACGCTTGACGTTTTGTGTAAAGAGCTGATAAAATGTAAGGAAAATGTAGCAAATACGTTAGACAATGTTTTACAATTTGTCATTGAAAATGTCAATAATCGTAATAGGCTGGTGGTATCTCTCTTCTAACTGGAGATGCTATCTATCTTACTAATTTCTCTGTTCTAAAAATTAGAAAGGTAAATTTCGGACGTGGCAAACTATGTAGAAATATACGTAGGAAACTACGTTAGAAATCACGTATTTTCCGATCCTGATTTGCTGTTTCACGTCGGTTCCTACGTAGCTAACTACATCGTTTCTAACGCCGTTTCTTATGTCATTTTCTATGTATTTTTTATGTAACTTTTTACGTGGTTTCTTAGGTCAGAATTTTGAATAGGTGCATTCAATAAAATCGCACTGTTGTTGAAAAATTGATATTTTTTTAAGATATTATTTTCCATAAATATTAGATTAATAAATGTAAAATAAATGTTTTTCAAACAATGTAGGAAATAATGCAGGAAGGTACATGAAAAACTACATGGAGAAAGAAGTTGGAAACTACGGAGAAAATTACGTCGTTTCCTATCCCGATTTCCTGTTTTACGTCGGTTCCTACGTACCTAACTACATGGTTTTTAACGAAGTTTCTGATGTAGAATGCCACGACGTTTCTTACGTCAGAATTTAAAGTAGGGTCATTTATTAAAATTGAACCCTTATTGAAATCTTGGTGTTTTTTTAAGTGAAGACTTTTTATGTGACTTCGGCGCATTTACGCGTTTTTATGCGACAGTTGAGAGTAGCGTAATGTTGTGTATCTTAATACAGAGGAGCATACTGTAAAAATTGAACTACGCATGCACCTACTACGATACAGGGGAGCATAATGTTCAAAATTGAACTGCGCATGCGTCTATTACAATACGGTGACAGGTTGCGACATATAGAACTGCGAATGTTATACCAATTTAACGACTCAAATCCAAAACGATTGCCAATACATCGACGTCATTTGTAACATTCATTGTACAATAATAAATGCAATATAATAATGCTGGACGTTATTACAATCTAACCTACAAATCTGTCTCTCCGAACCACTCATGTATTGACTGCGTCTCGTGTCAATTGTGTAATTTTCTATTACCGAAGATTCGATTGGAAGATTTTGCGTTTACTAGTTTTATTCGAGTGTACGCAGAAAAACTCGTAAATGCGCTGAAGTCACATAAAATAGTATATACGCCAATGCACAGAATTCGGGTAATCATGAGACTCGCTTGAAATGCTCGCGGGGACTGATCTCGCCTCGGCTTCGATCTCCTGCCAGCATTGTCGCTTGTTGTGTAATAACCCTCATTATGCGCCTCAGCGCATAACATACTATTATTTTTCTCTTATGCTACTTTATTATATTTTTAAAGTTGTCGCGGCAAGAGAAATGAGAAACTTCGTGTTATCTGATACATTATTTAATTTCAAACTATCAATTTACTTGCAATCTCTCTTTACAAATCTTTGGTGAAGATATTTATTTTATGCACAAGATATGAGAAAATGGAGGGATTGACCTATTTCAACAAATCTACCTAGAGTTTACATAAGATCTTTTCTTTGACATACATTATAGTATATCAAATTCATTATAATGAGTATCTAAATGAGCGTTCGCAGAACGTGGACGTAAATGGCCCCCACCATGGACCCTACTAGCTCATGGCTTCTTCCTCGCTCCACTGCCATAGGTTGGTTGAATGAGGAAGACACGATGAGCTCGAAGCATCTATGGTGGGGGCCGTTTACGTCCACGTTCTGCGAACACTGATCTAAATTTATCACGCGTATTCCTATAATCGTCCTTATAAGAACCTAGAGCTAAACTTGAAATATATTGTCATCTAGACTCCCTTTAGGAGGGAGGTGAGTTAAAGGGCTTGATTTACAATAAATTTCGGTGATTCTAACTCTTATGCTCTACTCCTATGATATGCGGAAGAATGCTCTCAACCACTCGTATGTACCCGCAGCCTGGGACTCTCAAACTTTCTTTTAATGAAAAAAATTCATTAACAAAACTCCTCAGAGTCTCCTTTGGGATTGAGGGTGCCAAACTCAGACTCAGAGCAAAAAACTCTGGCCCTGCCCAGCGTACCGGATGCTCCGCCTTCGCCTAGTGTTGTCGCCTGTATGCAGGCCACTTCGCTCTTCCGTCAATTGAAAATAAATAAATTATTTATAAAATATTTTTTTAAATCAATATAATTGATTAATTATTATATTTATGGTTGTTAATATATATAATAAATTATTAATTAATATTTAGTATGCATTTGTATTATAACTATGTATGAAGTTTAATGAAACTAAAGTTTGAAGTGTATATTAAAAGATTGCATTGCCCGTGCGGTTGCCTAGCAAATTCGCCCTTATTCAATGCTGACTACCGAGTAAAAAGTATACTTTTATGGGCCACACAGTATCGGGCTTTCCTGTAACTTGCTTCAGGCTAAAAGAACGACCGATTTTTACCGTTGCTGGCTGTTCGTGCAAAATCTTAATGTTACTCACTTAAAATCATGACATGTTTTGGGTCAACAAGTAATAATTTTACGAATCCCGAGATAATAATTGTTTGTTTCTCACTTTCGAATCGATTAATCAAGAACTCTAAATGTAATTCGTTAATTTTTCAGCAATAAACGATGCCATTCATTATTAGTTTTAATATTCGACGTGTTTAATCTCACTACTCACAAAACACGCATTCACTGTCACACGGCACCGGGTCAAATTGTGTGAGTGGCTACATTCAATGCGGAATTCGGGCCACATTCAAGCACGCGTTCGATTTAAAGTTAAGACTCACCGATCTAGGTGGCGTTACGAGCTTGATATAAGCTCCTTTTTTCCCCGTGTTGTGGAAAAATATTTAAAAGAAAATTCTTTTATTTTCTGTGTTGTATATTTTTAAAATATGGAGTTTACAATTGCGAATTCCGAATTATTATTGTGCCTAAGGAATTTATGTAAAATTGAAATCCTGTGAAGATTTTTCAAATTTCATGTAATACACTTATCAAGCCTTTTTTTGTTGAAATTTTCAAGAAATCAATTTACTTTGAAAAATTTAAGTGAAAAAGAAAGAAGTAATTATAAATTAATTAGGATAAAATTATGAATCAAGAATTTATTAAACTTACAGAATCTATATAAATAGATTATGTAAAACTTTTAAATAAATTATATAAACCAGTGGATAATAATGAAAACAAATAGTGGTTAACACTGCGGAGCATGTACGAAAGCTTCGTGACGAACAGACGAAACACAATCGAAGACGACTGAAGTATGATGAATTTTTAAAATCACTAGTTTATAAGTGGAATCCACTATTTTGGGTTTGGAGAGTGTTACGTCTCGAGCTAAGGCGAGAGTAGGTTGGGAATTTTAGGAAAAGAGAGGAAAGTTTGCTGATTAAATCAGAGTGGTAAGTTCTGATTATTTATGTTTTTGTAGGATCGTGCTCACTAGTCAAACCTATGCGGCTGGAGTTGTTCACAGTAATAACAAATTTGATTATACAAGTATTGCGGTGTACAAGCTTCATTAATTAAAAGATAGGTATACAATAAGTTTTAAGATTCTTATGTGTATGACTTATACTTCTTCTCAAGATATAAAGGCAATGTTAAGAGTTTTATGCGTTTATGAGTCAATAATACAGGTTTGGAGATGCCTATATATGTAACTCATGCATTAAAGAGTGTGCATCTATATAAGTTAATAATACAGGTTTTGAGATGCCTATATGTGTAACTCACGCGTTTAAGTGTGTGTGTCTACAAGTCAATAATACAGGTTTTGAGATGCCTATATATATAACTTACGCGGTTGATTGTGTACGCTTTACACCAATATACTAGGTTTTGAGATGCCTAGGTATATAACTCACGCACTACAAACAAGTGTTGTAGTTAATATAATAAGTTTTGAGATGCTTATATATATAACTACTTACGCTTTTCCCTGCTTGAGAAGGCAAGAGAAAGAGTTTTGTCGTGTAGTTCTCCTTCCTGGTAGCTGGATAACGGCACAATCCTGGCTGGAGATACGTAGTGCTAGTTAAGTAGTACAGGCAGCATATCAAACAATCCAACTTGCTTACTAAACACTGGTTAAGTTTGTTTTCCGTAGATTTGACTCTCAGAACTCGACTTAATACGCCAATACACGTATTTAACGGCACTTATTAATTCATGACTATCAGACTTGCACCACTTAAGGATTAGGGATTATGTTTACGAAGTCCGAGTCAATCCTTGTGTAAGATACCGATGAAATTCCGAATATCGAAGGGTCAATTCGTGACACCGACAGTATGACTTGCGGACTGAGTGATTACTGACGTTAAGATCTTGAAGACTGAAAAGCTACTAGCGAAAAGACAACCTCCAGAGGTAAATCTGGGGTTTATATATTATTGATCATTCCTATAGTGGGAGAGCATTCATATTTTCGTGGATCGGCACGTACCTTGCTACTCGATTGATCGGCACGCGTCTGGCAGCAATGTCATTGACCATACTTGCTGACAATCGCGTAAATGCATGAACTCGCGGCGCGTTCCCACACAGGTCATACTATCGGGATCAAAGTCCATTTACGCTCAATGCGGTACATCTTTCTCTCGTCTTTTCAGCTATGTTACTTAATATGTATGTGTTCACAGGTCGGTGCAATTGTACTAAGTTACAATTGTACTGACTCATCTATTATTTTATACATTAGTTTTTAATCTTATACTTATAGTATTTATGTAATACGTGTTTTCTTAGTTTCTACATTTTGGAACATTATTTACGTCGTCTTGCGGATTTCCAATAATGTGATTGATGATATTGATTGATTATCCATTATTGGTTATCGCTGATTATAATGTACTAGTGTTTGCTTATTATTATCCTTATTATTATCCTTATCCTCTTTCTGTGCGCGATGTCCGAACCCCATGGGAGTGATTGCAGTGCCGCGTTAATCGACGAATGTACCTCGGGCCAGTCTTTTTCTTTTATTAATGGGTCCAATAATCAATTGTATTTAGAGAATTTTGATTTTAATTTATTTGAATCGGGTTTATTTTCTGAGGATTATTCTCGCGCCAGTTTGTCTAACCTCTCGGTAACTGAGAGTTTGTCGTCTCGGATTTCCGTGCTTAAGGATTCGGCGGGGATTTATCAATTTGTTGTTTGGCATGTGCAAGTCTGTCAAGTTGTCCCCGTGCTTGTTTCGTTGGCAAGGGAGCTCCTTGGATTGGCAGTGACGGATTCGGATTTTTGTATTGTCCATCGGTTGAAGAAATCGTATGATGGGGTGTTGATCCGTATTTTTTCCAGAAAAATTAAGGAGATTTTTGTTGCTAAGCGTTCAATGCTCGCGCTAAGGGGTTGCTTTGTTGATCTCGCGTAGCTTTTTGTGTTATTCTTCTTGTTGTGTGTTTAATTTTTAGTTTATGATGATTTATTCTCCTTTTATTTTGCA
Organism: Diplolepis rosae; assembly: GCA_030998225.1. NCBI lineage: Eukaryota > Metazoa > Arthropoda > Insecta > Hymenoptera > Diplolepididae > Diplolepis > Diplolepis rosae. The sequence goes on from JAPYXD010000082.1 coordinate 1,236,665, forward strand.
GATTCCTACCAACGGGCTCCGCAGGTTCCTGCTCCAGGATTGCTAAGGCAGGTCTCGAACCTGGTGGATACCCTGGCGCCCTGGGTAGGACTGTTGTGGTTCCTTATCCAGGAGCGACATGTGGGTCCACAAGAGTCTGAAGAGAGTCCGTCATGGCGCGTCCCTGCGTCAGGTGCAGATTCTTCTGCTATGGAGGCGGCATCAGCGGATCATGTGATTCGTGAGGCGTGTCGAGAGACCTATGACCTTTGTGAGGAGCTCCATAGGATGGTATCTTGGGATATCTCACCTCTACCTGCTCAAGCACCTCGTTGCTGTTCCCATTCAGTACCTTCAGCTTATTGTTTGGGGTAGTTTTGCTTATATTTATCCCCTTTTTTAAAATATATATATATTCATTATATTTTTCTTCTTCTTTTTTCTCTTCCTTTGATTAATCGATTTTATTTTTTTCAGGATACAGGGCACTGAGGAGCGTTTTTGTAGGTGTGGGCGATTTATCCGTTTGCCACACTCGAGAGATGTCACGAAATTTACCTGTGGCTCAGCTCTGGTGTCTTATGAAGGTTAGTTTCGCTTTGTTTCTTATCTTTATTTCCTGGAAATTAAAATTTTTCTCCTGATGACCTTTTATTGAATCTTATGAAATTTTGTTTCAGCTCCCAGGCCAGAGGTTATATATCGTGGTCGTCCGATTCTGCAGGGTTATCGCCGGGTTCCAGCTTCTCGTAGAGTGCCATATCTGCCGCGCGTGTAGCATGTTTTTGTGTATATTTTTGTGTATATATAATGTATGTAATTTAGTGTATATGTAATTTTAGGTGTAATTTTATGGACTGTAATGATGTGTGTTTTGTTTATTGTGTGATTTGAGTATGAGTTTGTGTGTGAATATCTTTCTTGTTTCTATTGTACATTATATGATTATTTTAATAAATGTACGTTATTTTAATTGAAATGTTTCGAAGTTAGTGAAATTGGTCTTCCGATCAATTTTATTTGCTTTATTTGTCGGTAATTTCACTAATCTTAGGAATATTTTCTTGATTTTTGTTTTCATCAAGTCCTTCTCCTGTCGTTCTTAGTGCTAATTTTGTCGAAAAATTATTTTATTATAAAGTAAAAAATTTTTATTTGATAGTTGACTGATTGGAATTTGTTCGGCATTTCCTGATTTATGTCTCCTTGTTTCCTATAATTAGTTACTCATAGTTATTAATTAAACTTATGAATTCGCGTAATTTAAATATTTATTTACAATATTGGTCTAATTTTATTCTAATTTGGTTATTCTGATCCGGAACTCGCTAGTTCAATAATAATAATGATCTTTTTGATTTTCTGGATTTTTAACTAAAGTTATTAACAGTTTTAATAAATGAATTGCGAGTTTCTGATCAGGACTACATAACCTGCGAGCTGATTGATGACGATGGTAAGCGTGATTGTCATCTTGTCGCTTCCATTGGCATTGAGAGTTGGATCGTTGTTCTTCATCTGTGTGGTGTCAGGTTACATGCTCGGTGCCATACTGCTTTTTCTCTGCACATGATTATTTTTCTCGTGCTTGCCATTTTGTCGGGAGCGCCTTATCTTGCTGAGGTAAGTTTATCATGCTGGACTGCATTAATGCTTCGCAGGTCAATCTAATTACAGGCGTCGCTGACTGGCATTGTAGGTTTCTCACTATTTTATTTATTTTTTTGATGAAAATTTTTCGTGTAGCTTTCCGTGTCCACCCTCCTTATATTTGTCAGCGTCCTCGATGACACGGAAGGTGGTATTTTAAGCAATCCGGATATTTCGGATTGGAAATTTTGTTTTTTCTGTTTGTACCCGAATTTCAGGGATGTTTACTGGTTGTAAGTTTTGTAGTTCTCTTGGTGATTCTTCTTCTCTTGGAGTTCTTTTTAGGGTTTTCAAACATTTTAGGATTGAATTTATTCCAAAATAAATCATAATTATTATTATTATTGCACTAGACCCTTCTGTCCAGTATTTATTATGTAATTGTTTATTAAAATTTTGTTCTTCGAATCCTGTCAGTTGTTCTTCTATGGTTGAAAGTGATTCGTCTGTGTGGACCCTTTTCCAATTCCCTATGTGAGACTTTGTTGAATAAATCCAGGCAGATTACGAAGGGATGCAGTTCCAATACATTTCTTCTTCTATTTTCATCCTGATGTCACAAAGGTGAATGGTGTCCTTTGATGGTCTTATTAACATCAAACACTCGCATGAGGTGGTTGTGGAAACTTTATGCTTGGGCTGGGAGTTTTCGCAGATGGTGTTGTAAAAGGTATTTTGACAATTATCATAGTATTTTTTGCTTAAGAGAAAGAATTTTCTTTATTCATTTGCCAGGGCAATATACGGAGTTTTTGGTATTATATAAATAGATCCTGTTGTATTCGGAGATATTTGTTGATATACTGGATGTGCATAAATTTTGTAAAGCTGATACCCTGCCTTATCTAGTAAGGGTATGTCGATGGCGATGAGCAGTCATCCAGAGCTGATTCTAATATCCGTTTTTCCTAATTTTGATAGTTCTTCTGCTCGAACATGTGAAGTGGGTATTGGAAATTCATATTCACTTAGTTTAAAATGTATTTCAGTAATAATTTCTTGGAGTTGTTCTTTAGTAAGGAGGAGTGGATGTAACCTTTTTTCTCGTGCTGCATCTACTATTTTTATAAATTGTTTTAAACTTTCGGCTAAGTTATTAAGTTTTATATCGGTGGTCAGCCCATTGTCTTATTTTTCTGAAATAGATGATATTACTCCAGTATTGATTATGTGATTCTATGTTTTTGATGGTCTCGTTTCGTTTTTGTTGTATGTTGGCGATCTCTTGCGATTTTTTATTCAATTCTAGGTGAATGTTGTTGATTTCTGATTTAACAACGTGGGTCTGCTATCTTAAAATTTTGCTAAGATTATTTTGTCTGTCATGTACTTCGTTGATAGCGTTGTCATATTCTTCTGCGTCGTCGGAAGTCATTACTCCTATCACTGGTCCAATAATTGATCCGATAAAGCCTGATAAGGGTGCTCTTCGCTTCTGCATACTTTGGGGTGATTTTTCTACTTCTGGTGTATCTTGCTTTATTTCTGCTAACATATTCTTTAATTCTTCGTAAATATTCTCGATTTGTTTGACTTTTCCATTTAACAGGTCTACTTTAACTTCACTTCTGCAGTCTTCCTCCGTGGATTGCTCCAAACATGTTTAATATACTTTGTTTATATCGGTTGATATGTTTTTAGATTGGAGGTGAGCTTGCAGGTGCTGTGGATCTATATACACGACAATTCTCCAATATGTACTGGTGATACGCAAGAGCTCTACTTTGGCATAAAATAATCCAGGCTTGTTTCTGGATGGTTGAATTTCATATTGTGTTGGAGTAACTGGGTTTGCAAAAATAATGACGATCAAGATCCAGGTCCATTTTGCTCGGCCTTGGGTGAGGTGTTGTTGGTCCATTCTACTACTGGATGATGCTGTGTATCAGAAAATATATGTTAGTACTTTTTAAGATAAGTTTTATTTAATATTATCCCTTTATTCTATTAAATTATTGTATTGCAAATTTTATGATTTCAATACAGTTTATTTTGATTATTTTGAATATACTACATGTGGTTACAGGATTTATGGGTGTATTGCAATTGACATATATGTGTAATAGATATTATGCCTATTACAATGTCTTGGTACTTTAGTAATTTTGTCATAGTAATCTAAAAAAAAATTTTTATTCTTTTCCTGAAAAAGTTTCAATTAAACAAAAGTATGCTTAATGTGGTATAGTATATATACCTGATTTTTTGTGAAATTACTCTGTGTGTTTGGAAATTATAAGCATGAAACTTGAATCAATAGCAGCAGATATTGATTTATCTTAAATTTTCTGCCTAATTGATATGCAAGGTTTTTGTTTAGACAAATTATATTTAGACATTTTTTTGTTGGAAGATACTTATCATTAAGTGATTGCTCTTTATTTATTTATAACGAACAATAAAATTTATACATAGACCGTTTGAGTGAGTTAAGCCATAGTGTTACCTGAGAGCGACCATATTAGCCGGCTTATGATTTCATTATTAACCAATACCACGTCGCTCCTGTCCAGTGTTCCACTGGATTGCGTTCCATGATTTTACAAGACTGTATGGTTCTAAAATATCTTGCTTGTCGTATCTTTGGGGTAAGACAAAAGGTTCACTAGCCATTGACATATAAAGATGATCAGGTATTGGTAAGATTGTTTGGATATCAGATCCATACATCGTCCTGGTGGGAGTGCTCGATTGATGTACTTTTGTCAGACCAATCCTTTTTATTGGGCTTAGATTTGCGTCCAGAATTTTAGAAGTGTTGGTTTTTCGTTTTCTTGATTTTGATATCAACTCTGATTTATCTTCCGACATTTCTTCTTTAAATAAGCTATTGAGAGTTCCCAGAGACTGGCTGAATGATAGTTTTTGTAACCCTGTTCCAGTCACACCTACTTCCTTTTCTCTATTCTCTCATTTTTCGGTTTTACTATTGGTTAATATTTTAACTTGAGGAATAATGTTCTCTACTATTTCTGATTCCTGAATGTTCAATGACGAGCCTTCTTCCTGCCTTATCTCTTGTTTTAGGAGATTTCTACGTTGCATTAGGATTTTAACAGTTATTCAAGGTTCTTTTTCTTCCATTTTGGCTGATGTATTTCCATATATTTTGTTTCTGAAGTTTGGACAGCGATTAGTTTTATGATCAAATAAGTAGTCTTCATTAGTCTGAGACAATGGGATGTATGAGAAGTGATTGTATTCTGTGTGAGGAGTGGACTGATACTGAGAGTTAAAAGCGCTTGTATTCGTTTGAATTTGAATGTGTTGGGTTGCGTTTGATGCGGGGTTCGTAGCATCCTGTGCATTGTGCGATGGTGTAAATTGCGCTCGTGGACTACAGCTTCTGTCTCTCAAATCAAAATTATCTTGCTGCTGCAAAATTTGACTATTGGTTTGATGTTTCGTTTCATAGTCAAGGGCATATTTTAAGACTATTTCTAACGTATTTCGATATTGAGATTCTACAAAAGCTGACATTCTGTCGGGCAATCCGCGAATAAATGCTTCCAAAGCGCAATTATTGAGAAGCAGACAATGTGAGTTGCGTTCTCATATTTGTCCTCGAGAACCGCCTGTGCTCCTAATCTTAATGATGCTATGCGGTCGTAAAAGTCGCTTACATTTTACCCGCAAGAAAGTAGAATAGTAGCCATTTCGCTTATATACCACGAGTATGCCTTACGAGGAGCGTATCGTTGCTTTAAATGATCACTAAGTTCATTGAGGTTTGAAAAGGTTCTTCTATATGTACTGCTTCTTGCAGTACCTTTTAAACGTGACAATACTGCCGTGACATATCGGTTTTCACATTCAGCTGGTACTACTAACACGCCGTTCATAACATCTTCAATCAAATCTCTAACAGGCATATTTTCACCGTCAAATACCGGAACGTTTATAATGCCTTGCTGTATAGAAAAACATTCTATCATCGATCTTATCATGGATTCATCAAGGGTGTGGGTGAAATTGCTGATAACCTCTTGAGCCTGATCGTTATCTGTTCTAAAATTACCTCTAGACTGTGACATTTTTCCCGATGTTTTTATAGCAAAATAACTTGATTCGCTTAGTTATGTTGACATGTGTGCTAGTTGATAATAATAATTTTTGAGTTGAAATTATGTTTGAATAAATTTTGAATATTTTGCATATTATTTTAGCTGACGTGGGTATTCTTGAATTTTATCAAATGTTTCCTTTATCTGTGCACAATAAAATAATAACTGCCTGAATCAGTAGTTCTATGTCGTTTTGTAAGTCAAAATGACTTAAATACATTAGTCCAAAAATATTTAATTATTCAATGTTTTAATTTTATTATTACTTGAGATTGTTTAGTTGCCGTATAACGTAGCCAACTTTTTATTTGTTTGTTAAGTATAACAAATGATTTAAAATTTTTTTTTGCTAAAGAATTTATGCTATAATTTCAACGCGCTGTCGATTTTGGTCGCGATATATGCAGGTACTCTATGTTCTTGGCCTTGAATGCTATGGTTTCAGTGATGCAAAGGGGTTCAGGTCAGACGTATATAATATTCTCCTGAGTGAGCTTTACATTTGTTAATTTAATAGTTGTTTAAGAGCATTAACAAAAGTTATTTTCGCCGATATGAGATTGGACAAGTTAGATTTAATGAAAATGCTTGGACAATTCTTGCAATTACAAAATTTGTTTATTGCTAACACATAACAAATTTGTTTATTGTTACAGAATTTTAGTGATGTAAGACTGGACAAACTAGACTCAAGCACAATTTTCGGACAATTTTTACATTCAAAAATATTCTCTCAGTTAATTAAGTTGAAAATTGCAGTTTATAAACAATACAATACGAGCGCTTTAAATTTTGCGTTACCCAATGATCAAAATCACTGGTGACCTTTCAACGTATCTAAAAAGGACTTATACTCTTGAGGGCTGTTTTCTGTTTGTATTAAGCTCAATCTGAAACTTAGTTAACAATTTGTGAATGGAAATAAAAATTTTTAAATTTTTAAATTAGGTAAATTTGATTTTCTTTTAAAACTTTTGAGTTAAAATGTTCACTGTTTGACTTATTTTTTATTTGATTCTCATTTGGTTTACAAACTTTAGTATTAATTTGATTTATTTCGTTTTCTTTTGATTTGTTTTTATTTATTTTATTAGATATCAATAAATTCAGTTATGCAAGATTAGGCAAATAAAATCTTGACTAATTGTAGCAATTAGAGAAGTTAATAGTTGGGTATAAATTATTGACAATTATTAGCTTGAGACATGCCAAATTAGACAAGCATGACTCAAGCACAAATTCCTGAATAATTTTTGCATTTACAAAAATTACAATATGTCGATAATTTAATTATTTATCGAATACAAATGAGAATTTTAGTGATGCAAAATTGTACAAACCAGACTCAAGCACAACACTTTGGACAATCTTATGCTATCACGAATATTCTATCAATTTTTTAAGTTAAAATAAAAGTTATAAACAATGGCCGTGTCCGAATTGGCGAAGTATGTTCTCAAGTAAATGCTTCGGGTCTTACTTCGGGTTAATTTTAGACTAAAGCTGGTGGCGCCGTCTACAGTCGTGTGTCATTTTCTGACACTGTGTCGGTATGGAGATATTACATGAATGAGAAACTGAGGTTAAGTGCTTTTGAATACTTTTGTAAATCTTTTGCAATTAATTTAATAATTGTCTATAGTATTTCAGTTAAGTTAACCTGTGATTTTTGGTTTATTGAAAGTTCAATCCATGTTTTATAGTGTATTAATATTTTGCAGTCTGTCAGTTGAGGTAGGAAATATGTTAAAATGTTTTTATAGCTATTTGCTTCTTTTGACATTGTAAAAAGTTTACAGTACTTAAATTTATGAAGTTATTCGTGAATACGCAAACTATTTAATGTCTTTTCACATACATTTTAATCTGTCGGGTTTTTAAGTATATAGTATTTGCATTTTTTATTCACAGAGTAGAGAACGATAATAGTCCAATACATCTTAAGCTATACTGATAAAACGATGTTTGTTATTTTTGTAATGTATGATTTTTCTTTTTTCAATTAAATTCCGTCATAAAATATACAAATAAGGACATTGATGGATTAGTGACTATTTTCGTTCTCTACTCTGTGAATAAAAAATGCAAATACTGAAACGGACTATGTGTACTGTTATTTTACTGTATTTAGCAAACTCAAAATAAGTTAAACTGATCATTTGAATTAATACAAAATTTTTTATCTATAAAAGAATTAACGAAGCAAGTACTTTTATTCGCTATTATTATGTATATATAACGTTATAAAATAATGATAAATATTATCATTATAAATTTAAAAAGAAAAATGTTATTGCGTATGCGAAAACGTCAGTTTAAAGTAAAATTATATCTCATTTTCAAAACAATATTTTACTTCTTCTTACAGATTTGTGAATAATATCGTCGCCTGCAATCAATATTGCCCTGTTAACAGCTCTCCATTTCCATTTCGGAAAAAACGACATCCAAAAGGACGTTGGAAGGTATGCCGAAAACGACGTCAATTTCCACGTCAAGTTTTGAGATCGAAAACGACTCAATTACATCAAAAAATTTTTCTTAATATTTATTTATATAAAAAAATTTCTTATTTAAAAATCACATGTTTCAGCTAAGAGGTGCATATGCAATTCTACCTCACGAAATGCGAATAATTCAATTGATTTTAGGCGGAAATTTGAAGGCGAAAAAAGAAAATTTACGTGTAACACCACGTTCTTTCCAGCATTTCGTAATGATTGTACCGTACCGAAAGCGCAGTGGTTGGCAAAAAAATTTTGAGGTACTTATTTCATATAGTTCTTTTCTCTTCGTCTTCCTTCGTATTTATATGTTATTTTATCTTTTTTTACATGCCTTTACAGTGTATGGTTTTTCTCTTTTGGTCCGCATCTGGAATTAGCTATCGAGTTACCTGTTCCGTTTTTAACATAGCTAGATCGACAACTTTTGATATTGTTCACCGTTGTTTAGAAGCAACTATTAGATTAACGCCAAGGGCCATCAAAGTACCAGAGGAAGAATTACTCCAAGTTTGTCGAAGATTCCGATTAAAAGCAGGGAATGCGGCATTTTACATGTGCGCTGGTGCACTAGACGGTTGTCATATCCGCACCCTATGCTCGCCTACTCTCCACGATCAATACACTAATAGAAAACTGTTCCGCTCAATCCAGCTTCAAGGTTTAGTTAATGCTAAAGGAGAATTCATTGACGTTTTTGCAGGATTTCCTGAGTCAGTTCACGACAGTAGAGTTCTACGACATAGTAGTTTATACAGATTTGGTACATATCCCCCTCCTGGTTGGTTCATCATAGCAGATAAAGGTTATCCTTGCCGTTTGCACCCTATAACTATCGTAACACCATACCGTAACCCACAAAATCAAGCTCAAAGACGTTTCAATAGAGCACTGAACGCTGCGCGAGTTACAGTTGAGCAGGCATTTGGTCACATGAAAGTGCGCTGGAGAATTATATTCACAAAAGCTCTGGAAGTTTCACTAAACACAGGTGTAAAAGTAATTATAGCGTGCGCTATTATGCACAATATGTGTTTAAGTGAAGGTGACGTCATTCATCGGCTACCGAGAGAGAACCAACCACGCGCGATTGTCCATGCACAAAATGATGCTGCAGTTGAAGCCTTCCGCAATCATATATTACAACTTTTTGTACAAAATATGTAACATCCATGGAACCATCCATTCTGCAACGGTAAATTCTAAAAGCATAACTTTTCTGTATTGGGCTTTGAGCACAAGATCAAAGCAAAGCCGAAGCTACCTCATAAAAAGAAAAGCAGAGGGGTACAAATTTAGAACCACGGATTTTAATCACCTACAAGGTGCGTTCGAAAATAAACGAGACTTTTGTCATAAAAATTTTTTTGGTGGCGCCATCTGTGAATGAGGTAGTGCGTTGGAAAGTTATGTGCCTCCCTGACTTCCAGTGACAGTTTCCTGACGTTCGGTTCAGTGGAAGCGATGTTATTGCGTCTAAAGTGTCAGTGTTTTTGTGTCATCGGTACAAAAATGAGTTTCGAACAAAGAGCTAATATCAAATTTTGTTTTACAATCGGTAAAACGTTTACCGAAACATTTGGATTGATGAAAAAAGTTTATGGCGACGATTGTTTATCTCGTGCCAGAGCTCATGAGTGGTTTACACGTTTCAGAGATGGTCGTGAGGACATAAATGACGATGAACATACGGGCCGCCCAAAATCAATGATCACCGAAAAAATTCCATCGAAATTGTGCGTGAATTTATCAAAAATGAGCCGAAATCATCTTTGAAATTCATGGAATCGGAGTTGAATATCTCCAAAACATCCATTTATCGCATTTTAACCGATCATTCGGGCTTACGAAAGGTCTGTGCACGTTTTGTTCCCCAAAAGTTAACTGATGATCAAAAATTGCTCAGGATCGATTCACTATTGCGTCCGTAGAGGCCATCCAAAAGGCGTGTACCGACATCCTGAAGGACATTCCGGTCAATGACCTGAAACACTCTTTCGAAAAGATTTGGATCGCGCAAAACAGTGTATCGAGGCCGGAGGGGACTATTTTGAATAAATAAACTCGAATTTATCAGAACAAAGCTCCTGTCGTTTCTATTTCAGCTCAGTCTCATTTATTTTGGAACGCACCTTGTACAACTTGCAGCTTCTGTAAAACTGGATGTAATTTGATGTAAAATAGCTACAAGCTGTTCAGTTTAGAAAGACTCATCTAGGATCTGTTTACATCATTGTAAGTATGACATTTTTAATAATATTATTAAAAACAGAAAGATCGAATACGATAAGAGAATTTTCTTTTCTCAACTCTTTATATTCGTTCCCAGGTCGAGAGGGAAACGTAACTGAGCACAGGATTAAAACAAAACAAAACAGAAACTACATCATAAAAAAGGGAGCAGAAAGGCACAAATTTAGAACCATGGATTTTAATCACCTACAACTTGCAGCTTCTGTGAAACTGGATGTAATTTGATGTAAAATAGCTACAAGCTATTCAGTTTAGAAAGACTCATCTCGGATCTGTTTACATCATTGTAAGTATGACATTTTTAATAATATTATTAAAAATAGAAAGATCGAATACGACAAGAGAATTTTCTTGATAGAAAACTTTCTCTTCTTAACTCTTTTTATTCGTTCCCAGGTCAAGAGGGAAACGTAACTGAGCACAGGATTAAAACAAAGCAGAAGCTACATCATAAAAAGGGAGCAGAAAGGCACAAATTTAGAACAACGGATCTAAATTACCTATGAATTCCAGTTTCTATGAATCTGAAAGTGATTTGACGTCAAGCTCAATTCTTTTATTCAAAATTTAACAAGTGACTTTCATAGCCTTTAAGATTCGAACCCTACTAATTCTGTCAACATCTGTCAACATCACAAGCAATGTATTATGATGAAGATTCGGACGAAATTCGGCTCGTTTTTACCTACAAATGCCCATATGGTGCATTTGTTTATATTATTTCTTGCTAAAGTTGATAAATAATGTCGGATGACAAGATAACATCTGTCAACATCACAAGCAATGTATTATGATGAAGATTCGGAAGAAATTCGGCTCGTTTTTGCCTACAAATGCCCATACTGTGCATTTGTTTATATTATTTGTTGCTGAAGTTAACAAATAATAACGGATGACGAATTTTCATGATGAGATATCATCTTAGAGATGGGAACGATTGATTCCGATGCTTAATTGGATTGCACAAATGACCAATCCATTCCGTTGACTAATTGTTATATCTATTTGTTTATAACAAATCAATTCACATGTCAACAAAATTATTCCATTCTATGTACTCCTACGTATCGAAGCTGGGGTGTGACAGGCCTAGGAAAAATTTACTTGAAGAAATAAAAACCAAAATTCGAAAAATCGACATTTTTTCCGCTATTTACATTAACATAAAAGTTGTAACAACAACAAATTCAAAAATCGGCCTGCAGCGATCTCTTCAAAATTTAATGTTGGATTTTTCAACAACAAAAAAATCTCAAATCGGTCAAGAATTCAGCTCAGAAAATGATTTTGAACCTCGTTTTTCTATTTCACTCCACTATGCAACGTCCCAATCAGTGTCAAATATATTATAATTGAATGTGCTAAGTTTACTGAGATCAGAAACAAACTAAAACTACAAAACTCTCTAAAGAAAAATCTCGGAAATCCTTCGCAAGTCAAAAAAACTATTAAGTTCCTGAAAGAAACAAACCTATGCACTCTAATTTGAGTATAGGATAATTACTAGTCATTTCGTAATAGGATCCAAATACACGAAGCCATACTACCATTGCTTTCCTCCAATAGACCCTTACATTTTTCCATTTTTCCACCAAACCAATATACAATGTAATCTTATACAATCCATTGTTCGTCGCCAATTACCTTTGTTGTTGATGCAATGCTGAATAAAGTAGTAAAAAAGACCACACAAAAAAATCTGAGTAGTGAAATAGCATCCGAAATTTTATTGCTCTGTGCCACAAGAATCTTCAAAGTTGTGTTCGATGATAAAAAGGTATATGAATAAAAGTTCTACTTTATTGGAGAGCACAATCATTTTTAAGCTGATTGTGCCATATAAATTACAGGCATCATATTATACTTGAGGGATATAAGCCAAACAATTGAATTTTGAATTATTAGCACATTTTTCAATTTTAGCGAAAGATTAAAGCAACCTCACTTTCTTAAATATTATAAAACATGCCAGCTAGAACAATAATAATACATTGAAAAAGTGCTTCAGCCCTCCGTTGTGTAGGCATGAAAACAATAAAAATATACTGAGAAACAGCCTATTTTTGAGGAAAATCATGAAGCATTCACATTTTATTTTATTGTGAAAAACGCGCTTGAATTTTCATATTTTAGATATTTTATTCTAAAATAAATATTTACTCTCTCAATGATTCAGGGTGAAAAAAATTTCGAAGAAATACAGGTTTTTCTAATTTGTCAAGGCGTATCTTTTTTCCCTTGTAATTTTCCAATCTTATTAATATCGCTAATGACAAAAATTGTAAGGTGTAAAAAAAAACTTCAGCGAAGCTGATGAGTTTATTTAACATTTTAATGACTAATTGGTATAAGATTTAAATTTAATAACTTTGTTTGAAAGATTCTAATTTAAATATTTAAAACGCTAAAACGAAATTGCTGCAACAATTATTTTTAATGTGAATAATGAAGAAGATAATAATTATTAAGAGAATAATAATTAATAAATGCAGTTAAAAAGTAAAATTATATGAAATATATTTTAAATACCTATTGCAAAAAATATTGTATAATAACTCAAACAGACGTTCTGTTGTATTTTGAAACCCACGATCTGGATCCATAATTTTCAGAACGATCTTCAATTTCCAAGCTCCATGGAATTATTTTAAGATAATTAATTTATCTCGAATAAGGACAATCACAATTACAAGCTCCTTATTTGTATTATATAATATCACATCTAGCGACTCTTATTTAGGCAATAAAGTATCGCGTGGATTCAACAAAATGATCTTTATGATGTTAGATCCTGGTATCGACTGGCTTCCTCAAGCTTACACCTTTCCAGGTTCAATTACGGATTCCCTCGAATCGGACTTCGACAATCTACGTCAATCATACGTCACGAGACACTATTAACGATATGTCGACGTTAATCAAATAATATAAGATAGAAATATTAATATAAATAAATAATTTACATAAAATATAAATACATAAAATTATGTTCGAGGAGATGATTTCAATGGTTACAAACTGGCTTGAATCTAAAGTATTTTCAGGCATTTTGAAAATTAAGATTTTTTTAGACTGGGCGGCAAGAAAAAAATACGTTTCAAAAGATGTTTTTAAGAAGTCTCTATCAGATATTCTGGTCAAAAGTTTTTAAAAAATCTTTGACTAAGTTTGTTTTATAAAGTTGCAAGGTTTTTATTAGCCAAATTATCTACGAAAGTATATTACAGTAAAACCTCATTTATCGGGACGCCCTTGAAATGTAAACACGTCGTTTATCGGAATTTAGAGGGGCTCCCCACTACCACCTTCAGTCTCATGATGGGAGTCCCACCACGCTTTCACCTTACCCCACTTCATGTAACTATGTACAAGGAGTGGTGGCTGGAGAAGAAACAAAATGTCCCGATAAATGAGGTTGCGAGATCCCGATAACTGAAGATCCCGATAAATGAGTGTCCTGATAAATCAGGTTTTACTGTATGTGTACAAATAAGTTTTGAGGGTTTTTTTGGTGATTTTGAAGCATTATTCAGAGAAATTGGTACAGTGTATGTTATTCAAAGTATTGCCCGTCTCTTTCTACTATCTGTGATCATCTTTCAGGCAGGATACAGATACCGCGTTTGAAAAATTCCCCATATTTTGAGGCGATCCAAGAATCGACTCAATTTTTGGTTTTCTCATAAGAAGTGAAGTGCTGCTGAGCCAGGCCATGAGCCATCGATCGGAACAAGTGGTAGTCGTAAGGAGCAATGTCTGGCGAATACGGCGGGTGGGGTGGGACACCCCAGTTAAGTGCTTCCAAAGTTTCCTTGACGATTTTAGCAACGTGTGACCGAACGTTGTCGTGCTGAAAGATCACTTTGTCATGTCTTTTGGCATATTGGGGGTGTTAAAATTTCAATGCTCGGCTCAATTGCATCAATTGTTGTTGGTAACGTTTCACAGTGATGGTTTCGTTAGGCTGCAGTAGAGTCCCTAGAAGAATAGAGTCTGCCGAACGTTCTATTCAATGATTGGTGCAGCCATTATGGGTACAAACCAATCAAAATTGCTGCTACCGGCGCGAGTAGAGCTCTTTTTTTAAACTAAAGTATACAAAATATCATCACGTTTGCTTTTTTATCGTTTTCTTATTTTATTTTTTTTTACATTTAAACGGATAAATGAATTATGAATACACTGTTAGAAATTCATGTCATAATTCTCTGTCACACGTCACTGGAGCTTCATGCTGTTACTGTGACAGAAAATTCTGTTACGGTTTAGAAATTTCTGTTACTGGTAACTGCATAAAGCTCCAGTGACATGTAACAGAAAATTCCTTTACGGGCTCAGGAATTTTTGTAACAATGTCAAACTTCGTCATGAGTGACAAGTAACATAAATTTTAGTTTCTCTTACATAATTTTTTGTTACCTGTAACATAAAATTCAAAAATCCAAAAAAAATTTTTTTGTTTCATTAACTTTAATAAATATATAATTTATTCAACTATTATGTTATTAATACGATAATGTGAAACATAGACAGTGTCCCGTAAAATTTGAATGAATATACATTTATATATATATATATATATATATATATTGTAACGTGGTAGATTACGTTAATTTTTTTTACCTCGACCGGCAACGACAGGATCGAGCCCGAGGTACCTTTTTTAATCAAAACTCAACACTGTCAGGGATAGTCTGAGAGCTGCTTATAAGATTCTTTATTTTTGATTGTTTTTCTGGCCGTTTCTCTTTTTTTTGTTTCATCATTAACACCAGCTTGAAAGGCGCCGCCAAAAAGAGATCGCTGTGTTACCATCGCACGTCAGAGGGGTTCACAGGCAAGCCACAGAGGGCATCACTCAGCAGGCATGGCATCTGAAACGACCACGTGCTGTAGCCTATGGTTTCCAACACCATCGCACCATTATTATTATAATTAATATAGAAAGGGCATGGCGAGTTGGAACACTTATAAATTACATTATATATTGTATATTAGATTTGTCTATTTGTAACTGCTGTGTTGTGCAGTACAAACTCTATGTAGTTTAAACGCACCCCTCTACGTTTTAAGCCAATGGGGCAAACTGACCGATAGACGCTTCAGCTCATTGGTTGCCTGGCGCCGTCGTCCTCACAAGGCGAGTCGCCCGCGCAAACCTGAGCTTCATGCGCGTGCGCTAGCCTTTCCAGCTGATGTAATAAAACTGCGCGACATCTTTGGCGCGCAGCTTTATTCTGTCGTTGCGATCCGAGTGGCAAACAGCCAAAGAGGAAAAATTATCAAGTTTTATCTTTTTCAATGGACGCTGACGCGAACTTTAATTTGGACGAAGTTAGGCGCGAGGTCGCGGCCAGATCTTCGGTAAGTCTTTGAGACTCTATTCCCGGCTGTTATAAAATTTTTAGTTTCTTATACCGCGTGGATCTCAGGCTCTCTCAGAGCTCTGCCCTTTTTGTACCACGCGCCATGTTGGCCTCGATATTTTAATAATTCCCTTTTTGTTGGATCTTTGAATTTATATCGAGCCAGGGCCTTGCCCAATAAATGAATAAATTGTTTCTTTTGTTAAATTGTGCGCTGCTTGATTTTTTTTGTTCGCATAAGAGCTTCTATGTTTAGGTTAAGATTCTTTTCCTAACCTAAAACCTTGCCTGATCCGGACTCCCGAATCCATAATCACCCTAGTCGGAAAACTTGCTTGGCTTCACTTTATTTTTTTTCTTTCTTTTGCATGCTAAGTTCTTATTTTCAGGGACTCTACATTTATAAATATAGCGTCGAGAGACGCCAGGCGCTCGATTTAGAAGCCGCCTTAGTAACGCCGGTGACACCGAGGGTAATCCCGAATCCTCGGGTCCGCCTTATTAAATGCATTTTTATTTTTTTGACGTTTCAGCGGAGGTCACCCGTTATAATATATGCATTTAAATCTTACACGTATATATATTTTGCATATGTCATCTTACTGTGACATATGTGTCACAGTTCTGTAGATAGACTTTTCGATTCTTTTTCGTTCTTTTTCCATTCCTACATGAAAGAATATTACTTGCAGAACACTGTGTTTTAAAATTTGACTTACCTTTTCTCAAGTATTACTTTTTTGCAATTTCCCTGGTATATTCTTCTTGAAAAATTACGGACTCGTTCTTCGAGTGTCAGAATAAAACACTCTAACCACAGCTAGAGTGGACTCTAACCACAGCTACTCACACGGATTAACGCACGCATGCTCAGTGGTCGCCATCTTGGGTACAGATCGGCAGACTCTATTTTTCTAGGGACTATAGGCTGCAGTAGCTCATACTAAACCACTCCGAGCTGATCCTACCACATGCACAGCATTAGCTTCTTGCCGCTTTTGAAACATCGGAAACAATACTCACATGTTTTTATTGGAGCATGTTCCCCATATGCTTCACATAGCAATCGATGTCCTTCAGCTGCACTCAGGGCAGGTCAACCTCTAATGTATTGGGTGTCCCCGTAGGATAGTTCATGTGCAGTACTGTACGCGGCGCTACTTGCATGAAGCGGATGGAGTGCGGCAAGGGGAACGGCTTCGTATGAGTTCCGCCATTGTTGTATACAAGTATCAACAATTCGTTACGCGATTGCGCTTCATAATGAATACGAAGTACGAAATTCAGTGTGCTGTTTCTGGGTGTACCTCTAAAAGGGGTCGGAAGAAAAATGTGTGCTTTTCTTTTAAAGTACGGTGCTGTTCCGAAGTTAAATTTACCGCCGGGTAGTGATATGTCGTGTCAAAGTGATGTGAACATGAAACCAGCGGTTGTTTCTTCCCCATCAGAGTTTTAAATTTTGATGCCCGAAATAGAAAAACCTGGAGAAGGCATACGAGACTTTGGAGAAAGTAGCGTGCAATTTGCACACGTAAGTAGTAATATTTTTAATTTCATACAATAGTACAGGAAACTTCGATTAAGTATCTAAAACTTCCTTAGGAATAGCAATAAAATTCTAGCACATAATTTTGAGATACCTAAACTAAAAAACTAGTATATACTTCTGTCTAAATGTTACTGAAGATATAGATGCAAGTACATATATAGTATTAAATTACAAAGGATTATTTATGAAAAAATAGCTAAGAATTGCTAATACAAAATTCCACAATGTCAGAAATTCCCACCGCAAATCCCCAAAACATGTGACTGGAGTTTTATTTAGTTACAGCTTTGCAAATTAAATTAATATTTCAGAAAATCCAGTACACTTTTCGCACTTTTAAAATAGCTTTACTCAAAAACATCATAAATATCGTCAAATTTTATGCTACATTTGTAACATAAAAATGTTGCAAATTTCCGAGCATTTCTAACAATGTAGTGCTCAGATATTTTTTATTATTAAAAAACTCTGATAAATCATTTAATGTGACAAATTGAAATGTAGCACATAAACTTGTAACATAAATGTCAAATATAAATGAATTGCTCATATGGAAAAAACAAATATTCTGGCAATAGGATATCTAAATTTTTCAATCTCATCAAATTTTCGAATTTGAAAATAAAATGAACCAACCTTAGGTAATATGAAATTTATTATTTGAAGTTCGTTGCAAGCCCTATATTATGAATAGTAATATTTTATTTGAGAAACATTAAAATGTTTCTGCATGATTAATTGTACCTATTGGAAAACTTAACTTCAAAAACAACACGAAAAGGGTTACTACTAATTTTAATTTTTTGAAGGCTAGAAATTAAGCATAAGGAAGTGAAAAATAAGAGTACCGTGAAAACGATTTTCATTTAATTTGTACCTAGAATTCATAAGAATAAAATACCTACGAAATAAGTTTCAAATATTCGAGGAATTTAAATGCTTCAAATCTATATTCCAGAAAAAAGAATTAGAAGAAGATATCCCAGAAGCAGGAACCAAAAAGGATGTACTTGCAGAAGACTGGTATACAATGCCGAAGATAAATTTGAAATTATAAAAATGTTGATACAATTGGTCTGAAATTGGAGGAACAGGCTAATTGGTTGAAACAGGAGAGAAGATATATATACATAGAGAGGGGGGGGGGGGGAGAGAGAGAGAGCGAGAGCGAGAGAGAGAGAGAGAGAGAGAGAGAGAGAGAGAGAGAGAGAGAGAGAGAGAGAGAGAGAGAGAGAGAGAGAGAGAGAGAGAGAGAGAGAGAGAGAGAGAGAGAGAGAGAGGGAGGGAGAGAGAGGGAGAGAGAGAGAGAGAGAGAGAGAGAGAGAGAGAGAGAGAGAGAGAGAGAGAGAGAGCTGTCACAGGTGTGACAAGGACACAACAACTATTCACCCTTTTTGGCATTGAGTCTAAGATCCTTTCAAGGATTGAGAAACGGACCACGGTCAATTTATGACTCTCGGGTCTTTACACTGTTAAACTGTACGGTATAATTGGCTCACGCTAAGAATCCTTTTTAGTTTTTTAGAAACTGCCGCACTTAAATTCTGCTCACAAGACTCGTTTTACCTTGGCGGCGTGTCCTCTTTTTATTATATCTTTTGTTGACGTCACGCGTTGCGCAGTCTCCCGCTGCGTGTGTCGTAGTTATACCTCTCTTTTCAATAGGTGGTTTTCTCTCTCTTTTAGTAATTTCCCCAGATTTCTCTCGAGACCTAGCCTATGCCTATAGTACATTGTAATGCGTCGCGGGACGTGACAATATTTTAAAATGAAAATTTTATGTAAAATAATTTTATACTTTATTTTATTTTTTATTATATTTTATATTTTATTATAATTTTTATTAATTTTATACAATAATTTTATGTATATTTTCTGAATAGAAAAATACAAATGACAGATATTTTTGATTTTTACTTAGTACGACAAAACCAAGATTTAAGGCAAAATTGTGAAAATGTAATTCAAGAGTGAGCTGATATTAACTTCTCACTCTTGAATTACATTTTCACAATTTTGCGTTAAATCTTCAATTTCCTTTTAATTATATTTGAATATATTCTTTGTAACAAATTTAAAGAACCTACGTATGCATGTATATGCACTAACACGTGCACAAATAAGGTAGTCCATGTGCAGTACTGTACGCGGCGCTAGTTGCTAACGGTTCACCACCTTTCCATTAGGTTTGCACGGCCTAGCTGCACTTTTCTTCGAGTTAATGCCAAAAACCAGCGCTTCCCGCAAATGTTTTTTTGTGTACACGAAAGTTGACATTATTAGAGCACAAAGAAGGCGTGTTGTTTATACTTCAGCGAAATGACACATACTGATTACTAGAGGAAAATGGTGACGCTTTAACATGAATATAGTTACAAGATAGACCGATGCGATTTAATACTAATTACACCATCTTTTGTCAAATCCTCAAAACTTATTTGTACACCTAATATAATATTGAGATAGTATTGACGTTTTCACTTTTCAAACGAATATCTAAACATAGATACAAGGATTTCGATTGATAGAATCTCTATAAATGAGTCATAGTTACCGCTGATTTCAAATTTAATGTTGGAAATTTGATGATGGAGAATACATACATCAGGATGGTTTATTTGAAAATGTATCGCTGCTTCCAATTGGATCATGATGTATTCATTATATTTTGGAAAAACTCATTTCAAAAAAAAATTATTTGTTCTAATATTTCCTTTAATGAAAAATTGGAAATTCCCTCAATATTTCTATTATCAATTGCAATTAATTGCCCTGTCCAAAACAGTGATACCAGAACGTGGGAGCTGGCGGCCCCCACCACGCTCTAATGTGGGAGCACACACAATCAAGCACGCCGTGTCGGTGTGTCTCCACTTCCTCGCTTCGATTTCACGCTTTCGTCTGTTGAGCCAAGATCGAAAATTATGTTTCTGGCGACTTCGTGTCAAAGTGACGCGAAGCAGACGACAAACTTAAAATCAGCAAATATATAATTTAAGATATTACCTTTCTTTCTTTAATATTTTTAAAAACATGCACTTAACATGAATAAAATAGTTTTAGAAAACTTTTATAGTACGTGAATCAACTATATCAATTACAAAATTAAGTGGAAAATATTTTATTTTTAAAAAATAAGAAATTAAGGTTAAAAATCTACATTCCTAATTACATGGTAATAGTAGATAAAAATTTTATACGATGTTGTTGTTAATAATTGGCTTTAGGGTCCAGAAATGTTAACTGAGGAAGTCACATACTTTCAAACATTTCGACTCAAATCGGAATCCTCATCAGTGATCTTTATTTCTAAAATTTTAAAACAGTGGATAAAATATTGCACATATGAGCCCTATTTTGGAATAAACTTTGGTAATGTAAAAAATGTAAAAAAATGTAAAATATCGTGAGAAAATTTACATAAAAGTGTACAGAAAATATCGGTAAATTGTCTAAAAACTTCCTTAGGAATAACAATAAAATTCTAGCACATAACTCTAATGTAAATCGACTAAAAAACTAGTATATATTTGTGTCTAAATGCTACTGAAGATATAGATGCAAGTACATATGTAGTATAAAATTACAAAGGATTATTTATGAAAATTAGCTTAGAATTGCTAATACGAATTCTACATTGTTAGAATTTTCTATCGCAATTTCCCAGAACATGAGAGTGGAGTTTTATTCAACTACAGCCTCCCAAAATTTCGACAGAATTTCAGGAAATTCTGTTACTTTTTAGTAAATTTATGAAAAAAAATTTTTTTCTTAAACTTTAGTTCCAAAGTTTTCCATATTCTGTATATGTTCCCCTGGAAATCAGCTACAATTTCTAGGGAACAGAACTTTTATAAAATTATCATGAAATTGCGTAACTGTAACTGAGTTTCAGTTGCATGTGGATGAATTTTTAGGTGCATGTAAGTGCATTGAACTTTGAAATTACGTATTTCAAAAAGTTTTCAGAGTATTTTATTTGAACGAAATTTTTTTCAATTTTGCCTTATACCAGAGAAGAAACTCTACTGTATAATTTCGAGTGTATAATTAGATATAATTGAGGAGTTATATTCAATAAGGCGACAGGCGCTCGAAAACCTGTAAAAGTATTGTCAGCCTCGTGATGTCATAGTCAAAAATTGAAAATCGAAATTCGAAAAAACCAAAAACATGGTTCCATATACTAATGATCAACTTGTTCGCGGGAAGTTTACTGTAGCTCAAACTTCCTCGATCACTTTTTCGGTCCGAAGCTCGAAAAACATATTTTTTTCTTCGGATTAAAAAAAAACCATTTAACAATCAACAAAAAAATTTTTTGCAAGCACTGTCGCCTCCGCGAGAGATTCACGAGTAGAACACAAAAAAAATTTCTCAATCCGTTAATTAATGAATTTTTCGAGGCGAGTGGATTAAAATAAAACATGGTTTCTATGCTTTAAAACCAAAATACTTTTTATTAATTTACTCAAAAATTTGCAACGTTATAAAAAAACTGTAAGAGGAAACTAACATGCATTTTTCACGAGCTATAAAACCATGTTTTTGGTTTTTTCGAATTTCGATTTTCAATTTTTGACTATGACATCACGAGGCGGACAATGACTTTACAGGTTTTCGAGCGCCTGTCGCCTTATTGAATATAACTCCTCAATTTATGTATTACTTAAGTATTTTAATATTTCATTTTTTACACTGCAATATCATATCTTATCATCCCTTAATATATAATATTCTATACATCATTTTCTAATTGAACTATTTGATTTGCATAGCTAAAGAATATTGAAATCGATATTTTGTTTTGAAACTTTGAAAAATTATTGAGTTTAAGTTTCAATAGAAAATCATTTTTTGAGTCTCTAAATCATCCTTAAATTCAAAATAAAATGTTTAGATATTCATGTGGGGTGCATTTTTTAAAAAATATCAAAGAAAGAAAGGTAATATCTTAAATGATATATTTGGTGATTTTAAATTTGTCGTCTGCTTCGCGCCACTTTAACACGAAGTCGACTGGAGTCGACAGAAACATAATTTTCGATCTTGGCTCAACAGAAGGAAAGCGTGAAATCGAAGCGAGGAAGTGGAGACACACGGACACGGCGTTATTGATTGTGTGTGCTCCCACATGAGAGCGTGGTGGGGGCCACCAGCTCCCACGCTATCGGATCACTGGTCCGAAATGCCTCTAAGGTCACGACATTGGATTCAACTTTGGAATTTTTAGTAGGGAAATGTATGTTAGCGACGATTGGTGCGAGTATATAAAGTACATCATTACCAACATGTAAAAATTCAGGCATAGTGCTCAATAAGGATCCAGAGTTTTTTTAACGCGGGAACTAGTTAAGAACATTATTAATGAATAGAATGGTATGTTGTTGGCAAAATTGGGTTTAGGGTCTATAAAATGATTAAGTCAAATTTAATCAAACCTTTCGGCTCGGATCGGAACCCTCATCAGTGATATTTATTAAAATCTATAAATTACAAAAAAAGAGGCTTTAATTTTCTACATTTGGTAATAAGGATGTTATTTAAACATATAATACAGAAAAACGAGTACATAATGTATTGAATGAAATTTGTGAGGTGGAAGGTTTGGATAATCAACAAGAACAAAGATTGTGCCTGAATGATTTCTCAATTGTACAACTATCTTAAACCACTTGCAATTGACATATTAGATCAGCTTTACATAAATATGCTTCATATCTTAGAGTTGTTAATAAGGCAACCTTGAAAAAGCATAAAATATATACTTAAGTTCAGAAAAAAACCTGAAACAACGAATAAATTCTTTGGTGCGATGTGAATAATACACGAAAAAACTATTTGTTTTAAATCTGGGAAAGTTACTACAGGCAGAAAAAGCCACCTATAGAAAAGATACACAGCGGGATACTACGCAATGCGTGACTTCGCCTAAAAATATAATATGAAAAGATCACACCTGTAACGTCCTGCGCACATCCTTTATTTAATATTTTAATCATTATTCTTATAACGCTGTGAAACTACTTTATTTTATTTTATGCTTGTCTCGAACTTTCCAAACTATCGTAAATACCTTAAAATCTCAATATCTTTTTCAAATATTATATAGATTCAAAAACCTTTTAAGATGAATGTGCAGCTGCGTCAATATAAAGATTTGAATTTTGCTTGGCAAACGGTAAAGGTAATAAACTCCCACTTTGAAACTTTGACCAAAATATACCGCCCACAATCGTATTTCTTTTCACATTCCTATTTACTATTCTCTTGTAAATAAATACATAAAACAGCATAGAGCTACAGCAGTATATAGCTGAGCGATTAGCCATTTACGGAAATATCGTAAATAGCTTAGGCTAATGGTCAAAAGGGCCTGCGCTCGTACCATGCCCAAGCAAATACAATACAAATAAAGTAAAATGTACTTTTCCGCTTAGTAAATAGCATAGGCTATATATATTAGATAATAAAATTCAAAAAATATAAGAATGTACAAAACAAAAGAATTTAATATAAATTAATATTAATTTTTACATTGTTTTATAAAGAAAATTTACTTATATGTTTCATCTAAAGAATTTTTAAACGTACTTGTATAAAAGCTAAACGCTGCAAATCACTCAAGTTTATTTGAAATAGTGATTTTATATTTTTTTTAAATGTTCATTTTACGGACAGAAATACAACTAAATCATAATTTATGTAAATAAATTAGTAAAATTAGTTACTTTTATTTATGATAAATATCTTTACGAATATATTTGTGTAGTCTTATATATGTATTTTAGATACGTTTACACACATATTTAATTTAGAAATTCTTACGTTAATTCAAAATATAATAAAGGCATGTATGATCACATCCTACATTATTGATAAATTTAGACATAATTCAATAAGTTATATGACTAGGATATTTTCCACAATTGTTAGTATTCACCGATTAAAATTAGAAAATTTTTATCGAAACCATTTAAAAGTTAAGGAAATTATTAGTCTTATTTTAATTAAGTCAATTATTAATAATAATAATCAATTATATGTAAAGTTTTATACATTTTATAGTAAAATGGTACAAATTTCGCTATCTCTGAGGAGGTGGGTGAACTTGGAGAAAACTTGGTACTGCCCACAAGGCCCGGAAAACTTGAAATGCCCCAGAATTTTCACACTAGAGGAAGCCTGGAGGTAGTCCAAACAACAGGGAATTTGTTATGAATTATTTAGGACATTATTTATTTCAGGAAGCGAACTACGCGACCAGAAAAATGGTTGGTCATGGAGTAATTGTGTCCTGTTTTTTCGAAAACGAAATATGATTTATAAATTTTTTATTAACATTTAAGACAAAGAAATCGAACTTTTTTTAGTTTCTTGTTTATAACATTAAAGGTAATTATCCAATCTTGATGACATCAATTGAAAAGTTGTAGACAATTGAATTGCGAACAAAATGAGAAGTCGCTTGATCTGATTGAAAAATTAGAAGCAGGGAAAATTTGGAAAAATCGGGAAATTTAGCTTTTGTTAAACAAATTAATATCTCAGTTAATTTTCAACTTTTTAGGTTGACGTTTGGTGCAAAAGTAGCAGACTTGAGCATGAGAGAGACCATCGTGTCAGGAGTGAGTTGTGCGCCCACTGCCCGACCGACAGCCTCCCTTTCCGCGCACCACCGGGCACAGACAAAGAGTGTGTGCTCTGCATTGCCCAAAAGGGAACCGCAGTAGCGACACGACTCATCGTCTCTTTTCTTGAAGCGCTTCAGGTACGCATTAAAGCAACCATGGACCGAAAGCGCTTGCGCCAGGTGAACGCCGACTTGATCGTGCTTTCTATCCAGCTAGGTGGCGAGCTCCGGGATCAGACGGTATGTCCATCTCCCGGATTGTTCCCCATGCCATCTCGTCCGCCATTTCTCAACGAGTCTGCGCCTTCCATCCTTGCGGACGGCCTCATTCGCGCGAGCGATTTCCTGCAGGTTTGTTAAGCAGGTGAGCTCTTTACGAAGCTGAAAGGTCTCCTTCCTTTCCTCCGCCAATAAATCCATTTGCGGGACGCTCGCCAGGACCAGGACAGCGCTTGTGAACACAGTTCGGTATGCTGAGACAATTTTCAGGACCACGCCTCGCTGTGCCGAGAAAGGCTTTTTCTAGATAGCAGGGTTGTTAAGGGCACTTTTCCAGACGGGAGCTGCATAAAGCAGCTTCGAGTTTACCACGTTCGCCACTAGCCTTCTCTCAGCTTCCCTGAGTCCACCAATGTTAAGCATGAGCCGAGTCTGGGCGGTCCCACATTGAATGGCTTTGGCAGTCGCGATCTACAGGTGTTCGCCGAAGCTATGCCTTCGATCCAACTGCACACCCAGGTACTTAATGCTCTTTTTCCACTTGATTCCATATTCCCGGAGAGTGATCCTCGGGTATTTGAAGGTTCTCCTGTCTGTGACCAGAAAAGCCTCGGTCTTTTCAGGGGCCCTTTTCAGGGATCTGCTATCCAACCAACGCTTTGCCCGCCACAGACTATCACTGATCTTCAACACTAGGTTTTTGACGTCGTCAGCAGCGCACACGACGCACCTCTGGAGCTCTGCCCTGAATATTGGGCAGGAACGGCTCCCCGAAGCATGGGCGACATCTTTTTCGCCCCTATCAGCGCAAGTCAGGCACCGAGGAGCAGCCTTGAACTCATTAGCCACGTGTCACATGCCCCCACACCTCCAGCAGGCATCCTTCCTGCCTGGATGCGTGCAGCCACGCGACACATGGCCATGTCCCTGGCACCTGAAGCACCGGGCAACCTCAACATGCTCTCGGACTTCAAGGGACCTCTTCGAGACCAAAGATTTAACTTCAGCCTTCTCCCCGACCACCTGGTCGAGCGCCTTTTCGAAGATCGAGATGTCACACCCCTTTCTGAGGACCAGGAGGATCTCCTCCCTCCTGGTTCTTCGAATGGAGAGGACCTCCGCTCCTGAATTTTGGGGTTCACCTTCGTCTACATAGCTTTCAGGATATCGGCGTAGGACTCTCCATCCTTCGCCGACACCCTGATAGTGTCTCCCGATCTGGCGGCCGGAGAACGCCTCGGCAACTTCCCCTTTGTTTTAGGTTCCTGCGCAGAGGGCACAGAAACCTCTTTCTTCTTCTTCTCTTTTTTTTTCTTTTTTTTCTTCTCCACCAGCTGCCATTTCCCATCCTTTTTTGGGGTCTGGCCTCTGGTGGCCGCAGCGTAAGTTGGCGATATGCCGCCCTTCCCTTTCTTGGGAAGCCGATCTTCGGGGGGAGAAGAAGCAACCCTCTTCTCCCCCTTTGTCAGCTTTTTTGGGGTATCTCCCGGAGACGCAGAGCGCAGTCTCCGGAAGATACCCATATTTATTGAGGCGGGGTGGGATTCCAGCTTCCTGTGGATTTGCACCCCGCTTTCTAAAAGGCATTTATGGTTGTTAAGCATTCCGCTCAAAACCTCTGAAGCCTCGTTTACACTGTCCGTTACAAGGCCAGGGTTATTTCTCAGCATACCCTGCTGGATGACACTGAGAGCTCTGGCCAACTTCTCCGTTTTCGCACTTTGCTCCTTGAGGAGCTGAAGGACGTCTTTACATCCCTCAGCCCATGGAGAAGTGTGTCAGGGCGTATCTGACGCCGTCACCGCTTCAGTTCCTTTATTTTGTGAAAAATTCATATTAATACTGTCGTGTCTTAAAACGGTGCGCCCATCATGGGAGCCCTACCACAGTAGGGCTACTATCACCGCCTGTATAGATCCCTACTTTGTGCGCCAAAACCGAGAAGCGGCTTATCGGATGGTCGATCCTATCGGCACATTAAATGAAGCTAGTAAAAGGTTACGGGATAGGCCCGCGCCATAATGATGCTAAAGGTTTAACGTCACCCCTATCGACCGAGCGGTGCCGGGTCCGCCCCGACACCTGACCCGGACTTCAGGCTAGACGGTGTGTGATTTATCCTACGCAGCGTCGGATATAAGGAAATACTGACCAGGTAATCCTTCCTTCTTGCGCCCGGGCGTACATGATTTCAACCCCGAAATTGGCTCCAGACAGTAGAAACGTGAGCGGTTTTCCCAGTTTAACATGTGGTTTCACGGGATTTTTGCCCTTCGCGGCCGAACACCGGAGCGACTTACATTTACCCATATTACTTCCACAGAGGTAAGGTACTGACATCGCTTCCTACCCTGGTCGGGAGGATACTATTCCTCCCTTGGCTAGTCTGTCGGGAATATCCACCAGGCGCCGGCCGCAGCACATTCACTCAGCAGTGCATTCATTCTGGTATGTGTGGGTGTCGGTATCATGCATGTGGTTGTGTTGTGACCGCGAAAGGGTTACGAGGGAAGTTTAGCGTCACCGCCGCATGCGAATTTGGGGCGATACACCGATTAAGGGGCCCCCCGCATTCATACCGTGTCCACTCATGCGGCATTAAAGAACCTGTTCACGGTCCCCCGAAGCTTTTGCTCCACACAGCGTCCTCACGCGCCTGAAGGTTGCGGAGAAACCATTCCAACGCGTACGCCCGGCAGGCCCACCGCTAGGGAAAAGCCCGTCTATAGGTCCCCCTTGACGGACATCCTGACGGCGACAGCCCAGCTGCTGGCAGAGTCCTTTCGGCTACTACCGTTGGAGGGCTGCAGGACTCGTCTGCTCCGTGCATGGGCTCACACACTCCTCTGAGCGAGACGCTGCCCTCCCGCGAAACACCCTTTTGGGAGTTGGGTGTGTTGCGTTCAGTGTCACTGCAAGTATGTAGTCTCATGTTGCTGTCTGTGTGTCCCCTCCTCCTTTCTCATCCGGGCTTGGGACCGGCAATGGTGGAATTCGCACTATTGACACTTTAATTTATTCAATGTGTTAATTGCAAAATGTCTGCGTGCCACAGAGTTGATTCGATTTTTATTTTGAAAACGGCCTTTAAAAATCTAAATCAAGCACAAATGCACGTCAATTTTGGTTTTTTGCTAAAATGTTGCAAAGTTCATTGAAAAACGCCCTAAACATGACTTCAAACTCCTGAAAGCAGCAAAGTGACGGTGGTGGGGGGAGAAGGCGAGTAGGCTCACTGAGTCACTTTGCTGCGTTCAGTCGTTGGAAGACATGTTTGGGGTGTTAAATGTTAATAAAAAATTTATAAATCATATTTCGTGGTCCAAAACATGACACAAATACTCCATGACCAACCTTTTTTCTAATAGCATAGTCCGTTTTCTGAAATAAATAATGTCCTAACAAATTCCCTGTTGCTTGGACTAAGGTAACTAGGCTTGCCTCTCTAGGCCAATAGAGAGCTAAGATAGCTACCCCTAGACTTTTCCTAAAATTTGAAATATGGTGAGGGAAGCGGGGTGCTAATCATAGAAATTAATTGCAGAGAAAATTCCCCAGTTCCTGTCGCAGTTCTTTCAGCACAATTTCCCCATTAAGTTACTTTTTTTTTAGTTAATTTTCCGCATTAAGTTTCTCTTACATTTTAATACATCTTCGTGAATTTATATTTCAAAAATAGACAGCCGGTCTGTCAGTCGGAATTAACATACTAAGAATCTCTAGTTTCTCCATCATCTCCTCAAGGAAGGACCAATAAAGGGTCGAAGAATAAAATGAAGGATTTTAAACAGTTAAAACGTAAGTTAAAAAATTTAAATTGTTGTGTACTTTTATCCACACCTTTCTCCTCTGTCTCTTTTTATATTTAAATTATTTATATTATTAAAATGTGTTAGTGCTGGTAACCACCCCAGTACTAGCATTTGTAAAAGTGTTACCTTCCGCTCCAAATCCCAGAATTAAGGGCAAAGTGTCGTGCTTCCTTGTATGGGGATAGTACGACTTTGTCTGAAATCCGCCTTGTTTTTCACATTTTTTATGCCTTATGTTTTAAGTTCACATTGGTTGAGAATAATTTTAAAAAACAGTATTCCTGGGTTATTGGATTTAAATTTATAGACTCAAAACTAATATAATAATTATATTCTCTTCCAGAATATAATTATAAATTCATAAAATAAACTTTTATCTTATGTGTCTTCAGACCTCACACACCGCCAAGGGTGAAGCAGTTAACCAAGCCATAAATTTACCGTGGTCCATTTTACTACCCTCAAAAGGTTCTTAGGCACCGTGTCAAGAACAATAGTTGTTGTGCCCTTGGTACACTTTTCGGATATTCGCCCCATCGGATTACTTAAGGAAACTTAAAGAACTTAGAAGGTACCCCCCCCCCCCTGTCCCTCTTTATATTAACCTGTTGCCCGTGCCATATTTATATACATTGAATTGATATTCAGATTCGTGTGATTAACTTAATAATTTTATATTGATTAACCTTATTAAAATAAATTCAATTTGTCTTACTTTACTAATCATTGTGTTCTTTACTGACTTATCCTCATACCTAAGAGTGGATCATTTGATCCTATCTTGAAACGAGAAACCTTCGATCGAAGTAAGTTTTTACGTAGTTGTGACGCAACAATACTATGTATTTTCAAAAACAGTATTAAAAAATACTACTTCATTTTCAAATGCCTATTAAAGCAACATTTTCTGGACGCAATATTTCTCTGTTCACATTCATATCGTTAAATTATAAAATAATAAATGCAACATTCAAATAAATAATATATTTATTTAGATCAAGCAAATAAAATATAATTATGTCTCTCTAAATATGAATATGTCAAAATTTAGATCAACTGAAATCAGTGAACTAGTTTTCTTGACGCAATAACAATTATTTTTTGCCGATTTTTGGTTGAAAATGACTAATTGAATCTGGAAAGTAGCATATTAATTTCAATTTATTCAAATGTAAACTAAGTTCGATTCAGAGTTCAAATAAACGTGGGATGAAGTATTCATTTTCTTGAATCCGTCCGGTATGATATTGACCTATTTAGGATCATTTGTCCCGATGTTCTCTTGGTCTACGCGGCTTTCTAGAAAGCTTCTTCGTGTTAAGTTTGGATGTATCGAGAAAAGGCATTTGCTCCTGGACATCAGGATTTTGATACCCTGAGCGATCTGCACGTGCTGTATAGGATCCATCGTGGAATGGGCCAGCACGAGGCGATTGGTTTCCCCTGGTCCTAATCGGTTTGCAAAATTGGAAACTTGTTATTAAATCATCCATATTGGTTGCGTCTGGAGGATTCATATAACTTGACTGATAAGAATCAATTTCGCTTCGGTGATAAGGATCAATTTGGACTTGGCCATGAGTACCCGTATGGTCTTGGTGATCAGTACCCATAGGGTGTAGGTGTAGGTCTAGGTTTAGGCCATGTTCTTCCATTTGGCCTTGGCCATAAGCACCTGTATGGTCTTGGTGATCAGTACCCATAGGGTGTAGGTGTAGGTCTAGGTTTAGGCCATGTTCCACAAATTGGCCGTGGCCATAAGCATCCATATAGCCTGAGTTTTTAGAAATCGTATCAAGTAGGCATGGAGTACCCGCTCCACCTGCAGGTTCAAAATATTCATTGCTTGCCTCTGCAGGAGCTTTACCTTTACCTTTATCTTTACCTTTATCTCTGCTGCGATCTGTAATTAATTAAAATTGAAATTTCTACACTATTACAGAAGCGCTTAGATCGTTCTAAAATAGGCAAACACTTTTTAGTATAAATTTCCAATATAAAATTTCGAGGCTTTTTCCAATATGAAAAAAAAGGAAGAATTGCGGCTTAAGCATATCATTCAACAAAGAAATTGATTTGATCAAAGTCTGATTTACTAGATCCAAAGAGGACGTACTTAAATGAATTAAATTTTACTTGAATAAGGCAAGTTTATTTTTTAAATAGATCAAATAGTATGTGTGCGATTGGGAATAAAACACACACACATACTAAGCCAAATTAAAAAGTCACTCAAAACGATATGGGGGAAATAGTTATATCACATAATTATCTTTATGCAATGATTTGTTTTAAAAAAATCAGGAACGTTATATTTGAAGAAACTTTTTACTTATCAGTTTCCTTGTAAAATAAGTTCTGCAATTTGATGCAATTTTCCCTTTTTGGTATATAGTTAACCTAGGTTTTAAATGACAGTGCTATAAACAATTGAATTTGGTGTAACACTAATGGATTTTCAGAAGCATATGAATGTCTGGACTGGCAATATGGAAAATGATTTTAAATTTATGATATTTATGACTTATAAATAATCAATGTCATTTGGTAGCTTTTTCTTAATGGGTTCAAGTGGATATGCAAGTTTATAATTAATTGAATTTTTAACTTAATTTTGAAATGTCATTAATCATTCGAATATTTATTTTTTATGACGACGTAATTATCATCTTAAGCAATTAGTTTTTCAAGGACATATAATACGTGTAGAGAATTAGAAAATTTCATTGAATAAAAGTTTCCATATATTTGTGTCCAAAATACAGAAAATTCTGTTTTCAAAATTTTAGTAATAGTATCAAAGGTAAAAGCGAACGTAGATAGACAAATTTCGGTTTAGAAAAAAAAATTGAATTTTACAATATCTAGAATTTGATTATTTATTACCGGAACCAAAATTTGTCTCTATACGTCCGTATTACTATTAGTACTATTTCCCAAAATTAGGGGTTTGCATGTTTTCTAAAAATAGTATTAAAATGTAGTTTGATATCCTAAAGTTCGCGTGAGGTGACAGTGGTATAATTCTATGAAAAAGTGACTGACAGTTACATATCGCTCCACACAATACACGGGAAAACACGATATAAGTGGTGTTTTGTACCCAAATGTAAGAATACGATGACTAAAACACCGACCGAACTGTTCAGTGTTCACGCGGATAAAAAATGTATAAACTTTTACAAAAGTTAAAATTACAATTTGTGTTAAAATTAATTATGTGTCATATACGTACTCTAACCTAAAAATTATTAATTTTAGATCATTCGAATCAAAAACGAGTATCAGCGAATGAGATGATGCTTAGACGTATTTGAATTTTTTTAATCAGACACTACATAATATACATACATTGTATTATTGTATTTTAATTTTATATCGTCATAGTCGAAAGAATTTTTTTTCAGTCTTATGTCACACATTCAGAAAGTAAGTTAGTCAGTTGGATATGTTAATTAAAATCCAACAAATTTTAAATATTTGTTTATAAGCATATGTATAATAACTAATAATAAAAATGAGAAAGCTCATTTAGAAAAATGTTGTTCAGCTCAAGATTTTTAAAGGGGTTGTATTCTAAGGATACACAGGTATGGAAGTTGACCATTATTAATTGAATCGTTTGAGCTAAGGATCAACAGATTCTGGGTTTGGCATACGAAAAAGGTAAGAATAAAAAGTTTTGAAATCAGTTAAGGTAGGTCGTTCACGAAAATTAGACCTCAGGCAAAAATAGATTATTTTGCTTTCAAGAATAGCAATATTATTATTGGAGGGCTAATTTGAAAGACAAAAGATTATTTTTCATGAAAAAAATGTACAACACAAAAAAATAATTTTATTAATAAATTTTATTTTGTCCAAACTTATTTTCTTATCGCTTCGAGTCAAATTTTTAAAAATGATGCGATTTTAATAAATCACGGTTCATTTTCTTCAGGAAAAGGATTCTCTACAATATGACCGTTTCCTATTTTTAAAATTGAATTAACTATTATTAAATACAGCAATTTGTTTATAAAAATTTTGTCTTGAAAAATTGTTTTTTTTATAATTTCAGCGATTAAAGAATTCATTTTCAAAAATTGGAAACCGTCAAGTTGTAGAGAATCTTTTTCCTAAAAATTAACCGCGATTTATTAGAATCGCATAATTTTTTAAAATTTGGCTCGAAGCGATAAGAAAATAAGTTTGAGCAAAAATAAAATTTATTAATAAAATTATTTTTTTGTGTTTCAAATTTTGTTGATAAAAAATAATCTTTTCTCCTTTAAATTAGCCCTTCAATAATAATAATGCTATTCTTGAAAGCACAATTACCTATTTTTGCCTGAGGTCTAATTTTTGTGAACGAACTACCTTAATATCTTTTGTTAACATTTTTTATTTGAAAATCTTGAAAAATTCCTATTGGTTAAGAAATTTCAGCAAATTTTTTGTATTTAAAGTTTTTGACAGTGAACAATTATAGAGGATGACGAATCCAAAAAGTTTGACTAAATTTAGAATTGTTCGACAATTTGCATTCAAAAAATTGTAAATGCATATTCCAGAAAAGCCAGAAAATATTTTCGTGGTGTTTGAATCGTTCCAAAATGGTGAATTTTAAGGTTTTTTGAGGGAATAAAAAAATAATGTAGAATTTTCGAATTAAGAAAATAAATGAAAGATATTAAGTGACTTCAAATTTTGTTTTTATTCTTTTCCAGATGCCTTCTTCGCCTTATTCAGAAAAGTAAATGGTAGGACTTTTAAATACACTCGAGATTCCCTTCAGCGAGAAGCTCGAGCATCGAAGTGTTCTCTGCAACGAGCGCGGGAGGTAACCTCTTCATCCCCTACACATTGTTATGCGCGTTACTGTTTCAAATTCAAACGCGCTTTACCCCGTAGTAGTGGGAGAAGAGGTCTCGATGAGCTGCTCGTTGTAGGGAACCATGACACGCTCGTATAATGGAACTCTCGTTCAAGGAAATCTCGAATGTATAAGATTTTACATCTGACATGATGTCTTAAGTCTTAATTGCGTATTCTTAAGGTAGATATAATGGATTTCCAAAAACTTCATGAAACTTCATATTGACTTACAAGTAGCAATTTAGAATTTTTTCTTTCAGCTAAATTCGGATTTTTTTTTAATGATAATTTTTTTTTAATTCTACTTCCTTCCATAGTGATTATTTGAGAATGTGTGTACAACTTAGTTTCAAAGTTGTATGCCGGTCTATTATAATTGATATCTTATTTCATGTGGCCGAAAGTTGGTTTAAAAAAGTCAGGTAGGAATCAGGTAAGTGTGTCATGGCCTTGAAATGAAAGTAATAAAAAAGTATATAGTCGGGTGTAAAATATTTCCTCGTACATTCTAATAGAGTTCATTTAAATGTACAAAATTTAATTTCTATTATTCAGTGTGCAGTTGTAAGCTGTACAAT
The DNA here is from genome assembly GCA_030998225.1 of Diplolepis rosae. Taxonomy (NCBI): domain Eukaryota; kingdom Metazoa; phylum Arthropoda; class Insecta; order Hymenoptera; family Diplolepididae; genus Diplolepis; species Diplolepis rosae. The sequence continues at coordinate 1,271,129 of JAPYXD010000082.1, forward strand.
TTCATTGTGCTTGAAAAATTATTAATAAAATTATGTCCAGTAGTGTTTTCTCTTCTATTGTACAGAGTTTTATTGTGTAAAGTTTATTTAAATTTCTAAAATTCAAATTATTATGTCTTGTTTCAGTTGTAGAATTTTATGGCGCAGCATTAACTTTAGTGAGATAGTTGAAAATATTGAAATTGTTGAATATATATAACTGTGTATAGTCCCTGTGGGTACAATTATTTGTCTCAAGTTTGCAGGCGTAAAGAATTCAATTTTGTAGTTATTTCATTAAAAACAAATTATGTTGCCCGATTCTTCAAACAATTTTAATACACATTCTTTTAAGTGATATGTATAAATCGCATAATACAAAAACAAATTATTTCGACTCACGATTCCGATGTGATAAACTGGTAATAATAATTTAAAAAACTTATTTACCAATTATTTCAAATTTAATAAAATTAATACTTATATAATTTTAGAGAATTTGTTAAAATTATATTGTGTAATGTGTGATTAAACATTGCAAGCTACATCCTGCGCCGATCGAATCTTAAAAATCCGACATTTGATCGAACGCTTTTCGGATGTCGAATATTCGATATTCGACGGGCGGACGATCGAAGCGAAAAAATCCGATCCAACAAATAAGGCGAATCGAATCGAATCGAATTTGCGACATTCGACCCGACAGAATGCACGCGTCTACTAAATTTATCTATAAATTAATATGTCTTGTTAAGAATACAATAATTATTTGAACATAATATTATTCAACTAAAAAATGTAGTCTCCTCTAATGAATGTCAAAATTCTTATACACAATTTAGGCATTCAAGGCTTCTAATTTTATCGTTTTCCTCGTCAATTACTCGAATTGTACATTCTGAATTCTCGCGTTTCAAACAAACATAACCAGTAACTGCGTCACCGTAAGTTTCTCTCGAAGATCTAAACCTATTTTTCGCTTGAATATTCATTATTTCAATCAACACGGTCTGTCCCATGTGCGTAAATACTAAGCAGAGGTTACTTTAGCTATCGGCGACGTTATAACCTCAACGACCAATCAGACTCGCTTGACCGCGAAGAAAGAAGATTTTAAATGTAGATAAATTTCGAAGTATTTCTACGGAGTGAATTTGTCCATAATTACGTAAACATTTAGATACCGAATTAAGTTTTTCACGTGATCTTACTACTTTTCCTAAGTATCACAAGCCATTAACAATATGTCCCAGCGTAATTTACTTTTCATAATATCACAAAATAAATTTAGTCTGTTATTAACTGTTAAATATCAAATTAAGACATTTCTAGATTACCGAAATTAGCTTATTTCGACAACTGTAGCCCCACTATTGAAAGAATATCAAGCGATCAAGAAGTGCAAAGCTTATTGTAAATTGAAATTTTTACTCACAAGCATCCGGTGCCTTATTTACAAAGTCCATGATAATTTTTCTATCGTTGTGAAGGAGTGCACAAATAGTATATTCACAATTTTCTATAGTGAGTTGAACAGCGACTCCCAACAGTAGGTTATCAGCTAAAAACAAACCAGTGCCTAGATCCATCTACAATAGAATAGCTTTTTTGTTTAAACATACCCCATCAATGTCAAATATGGAAAAATGAAAGATCGTAAACATAACAACCTGCTTAAATTTTCCGTTTGCAAGAGTAGCGCATGCAAGATTATGTTTAACTCTACCGTAAGTGTCTTTAGTTATCCCCTGGCAAGAGCTGAATGGTAATAATTCCAATTCCAAGGAATGTTTTTCGGGTTTACGTGACTTACGGAATGTCCATCCTGCCGCATTGTATGCTTCATTCATTTCAATTCCACGTGAACGCGAATTAATGAAAGTAACGTATGGCTTTTCTCTTTTACATTCTTTGCTTAACTAAAAACATATTTAAAATTTTAGTCTACAACACTTACCACGCGGGTGGTACTCCTATTTCAGCCTGAAGAAAGAAAATAACATGAGAGTTGACCATCGGCGAGGGCGGCGCAGGTAGTACTTTAGGCCGACTAGAGATACAAGTGCATGGGAAATAAAATTATACATAAAGTGTGTGTATGAGTCCATCGAACAATGTTTATTATAATTTAAATCGACGTTTCGCCATCTCTCCGATAGCATCACCAGGATTGAAATCTAAATATAATACAGGACTTTGACTTATGAAAATTGGATCATTCAGAAAAAATACGATTAGTTAAATAAAAGTCAGGATATAAAACTTTTACCTTATGTGAATAAAATAATGAACATAATTTCTTAGTACGGTTGTTGACAGGACTGATGATATTCCAGCCTTTAAATTAGTCACATTTTAAAAAAACAACATTCTCCACCGTCAAGAATAAAAATTTAATTCTTAAAACATTTTCAAGTTAAAGTCAATTTTAATATATGAGAGCGAGAGCACACGCTCTGCTCTCAACTTAAATAGAAAGTGTGTGAATAATATTGTTTATGTGCCTCCAGCGCGTAAACTAGTTTTTACGCTACAGTTGAGAGTAGCGTAACGTAGTGTATTGTGATACAGAGGAACATAATGTAAAAATTGAACTGCTCATGCGCCTATTACGATACAGCGGAGCAGAATCTTGTTCTTATTCTTCCTCTTCATACAGCGTTGGCACCGTACTAACAAAGCCTTCTACATTTAAACTGTGCATGCGTCTATTACAATACGCTACTACTACACAAGATCGAAAAAATCAAAATGGCCGAAAGTATTCGCGAAATTTCAAGTGAGATAGACGATAATCATGGCAATTTCGACCTTTTCAGATTGGATTCGAGTGTACGCAGAAAAACTCGTGAATGCACCGAAGTCACATGAAATAGAATATGCGCCAATGCACACAATTCGGGTAATTACGAGACTCGCTTAAAATGCTCACAGCACTGATCGCGCCTCGGCTTTGATCTCCTGCGAGGATTGTCGCTCGTCGCGTAATAATCCTCATTATGCACCTAGGCACATAATATACTATAAATTTCTTAACCGTTAGTGTCAGAGAAGTATGATTGTTGTTAGTTTACTAAATTTGATGGAGAATAAATCAAAATAAAATCTAAAACCAAACATTTGAGTTGAACAACTGATTAAATCAAAATTAATTAAAATATTAAACTTGCAAATAATCAAGTATGATGTGGTGAGCACTATTTAAATTTTCTAAATCAGTAATTTTATTTAAGCTACTGCTACCTTCTTTTTCTATAAAAGCCATCTCAGCAAATGTTCTTGTATGAAAACGACTTTTTCAATGCGGTATTTTAAATTTTTCCCATTGAATAGAGTGCTTCGCATAGTCAACAACATTATCTTTTAAGTGTTTACTAATCACATTATGATATTTCTCATCAAGTTTATAATTTTTAATATGTCCCTTCCTTCTAATTCTTAATGGGTGTTTCGTTTGACCTACATAACACTTGCTAAAAGTGCAAGAAAACCTATATATGACATTCTTCTTGTTAAGAATTCAAGAGGATCTTTACCTGTTTTAATAAATGTATTTAGCTTTGATCCACTGCGGAAAACTATCCTTACATTGATGTCTTTGAAAAGTCTTTTAATATTTTCGGAAAGGTCACCATAATTAGGAAATGAAATAACACTTTTATTAAGTTCAGTAACTTTCTTAATATCCAGTTTATTGTTGTTTCTATTGCGTATTTCTAAAATTTTTTCATTAATATGTTTGGTAATGAATTGTGGAAGAATGTTATTCACTAACAATAAATCATGTACAATTTTTAAATTATTATGATGAAATTTTTTGTCTGCAAGTAGAATGGCATAATCAGTCAAACTCTTAATTACTCCAACTTTCTGATGTATTGGATTTTTTGAAAGATAGTTTAAATACCAACCAGAATCTGTTTCTTACGATACCAATTAGTTAGTACGTGGCTTTCATTCGTAAGTAAGGTAATATTAAGAAAACTTAAGGAATTATTATTCTCTATTTCATATGTAAAACTGAGTCTATCATGATATGAATTGAAGAGAGTAACCAATAATTACATTTTATTAGCAGGAATTATTAAAAATGTGTCATCAACATATTTTAATAAATTGGAATATGAAAATCAATTTTACTTAAACAGCTGATTTCTAGGTCTTGCATAACTATATCTGAATTGATCCGAGAAATAAGAGAACCCATTGGTGTTCCATAAATTTGTTTGTTATATTTGTTGTCAAATTGAAAATATATTGAGTTCATCAACAATTCAATACCTTCTTTAAATTCTTGTAATGGAATTTTCGTCCACTTACAAATATGATGCCATCTTTTTTCTATGCCTTTCTAAACCAAAGGGAGAGGAACGTTAGTAACAAGCGAAGAAACATCTAGTGAAAGCATAACGTAATTATCTGGTATTACTTAATTTTGTATCTTATTTCTGGCCTCAAAGGAATTCTTAATAAATAACCAAGGTTTTGGTAATGCTTGATTAAGAATGTCCTTAAAGGTTTTAGCTAGAAAATATGTATTAATAAAGTTACTGAACTTAATATAAGTGTTATATCATTTCCTTATTATGGTGACGTTTCTAAAATATTAAAAGACTTTTTTTTAAATATTGTAAACTTCTCTTCTGAAAATGCTGCCTCAAGAATTTGAAACAATCGAAGCGGAAGAAGTTCAAGCAAGCAAACAGGATGTCCAGCCGTATTTTGAACACCGTTTATGGTCAGAATACTGTTTCACAACCCTAAACGAAAATTATTAAATGAATGTCATCGAAAAAAAACTTGTTTACGACGATTGTTATATGATGGAACTAACCTTTTTTGAGTCCGAGGTAACATTACCCGTCGAAATAGATTATATAGTTACAAAAGACTTATATAATACTTTAAAGCTAACCAGCCTCGACTGCTCCTCTTGCGATACAATAGTATATTACATTAAAAGGGTTTTTTTTCGAGTAATGTACACTATTTTTCATAGCAACTCTTTTGAGAATCTGATTGGCTGTAACTGTGGAGCGGGTTGAAACAGCGACTTTCAACCCTAGGGTTGAAAATCGTAGTTTAAGGTCGCTCTACAGGTACCGAAAATCGGATTTTCAAAGGAGGCGCTGTGAAAAAATTTTTTACATGTGGCAAAGAGCAGATCTATGCTTGACTTGTGCGGAATGTTTAATAACTCTGCTTGGACAAGAAGCATTGTACAACGACGTCGATTCCGAAGCAACAACAATATGTTATAACAACGAGTAGAATATTAATCAACCCATATTCTTTTTTCTCTCTTCTCCTTTTATTATTATTCGTTGTTTAAAAACAGATAACAGAAACTGCAAAACCTTTTCTTAACCGTCATATTATAACGACCAACCACATAAAAAAGTTCTGTTTGCAAGGAACAAAATGTTCCTTTTCCTTTTTTTTATACGTTCAAAGCACACCAGAGTTTTCTCTACACGGAAACCAAGCCAATAAAACATTAATAATTATTTAATAAAAATAACAATAATATTCATTATTGTTAAGAACAGCCGTTAAATGATTGATAATAATAATCAAGGAACAACACATAATAATCAGCGATAACCAATAATGGATAATCAATCAATAATATCAATCACATTATTGGGAATCCGCAAATTAGCTTGAATAATATTTTAGAATATAAACACCAAAAATTCATGTATTTCATAAATACTATAAGAATATAAACCAAGTTGTAAAATAATAGATAAGTCAGTGCAATTATGACCTAGTACAATTGCACCGACCGACATATATATATTAAGTAACATAGCTGAAGAGACAAGAGAAAGATGTACCGCATAAAGCGTCAATGGACTTTGATCCCGATAGTATGACCTGTGTTGGAACGCGCCGCGAGTTCATGCATTTACGCGATTGTCAGCAAGTATGGTCAATGACATTGCTGCCAGACGCGTGCCGATCTACAAATTAGCAGGCACTTTCCCACTATGGGAATAATCAATAATATATAAACCCCAGATTTACCTCTGGAGGTTGTCTTTTCGCTAGTAGCTGTTCATTCTTCAAGATCTGAACGTCGGTAATCACTTCGTCCGCAAGACATACTGTCGTTGTCAAGAATTGACCCTTCGATATTCGTAAATCGGTATCTTACACAAGGAATACCTCGGTACTTGGTAAATAAAATCCCTGGTCCTTAAGTGGTGCAAGTCCAGTGGTCGTGAATTAATAAGTGCCGTTAAATACGTGTATCGTCGTATTAAGTCAAGTTCTGAGAGTTAAATCTACAGAAAACGAAGTTAACCAGTGTTTAGCAAGCAAGTTGGATTGTCTGATACGCTTCCTATACTACTTGACTAGCACTACTTAACTCCAGCCAGGATTGTGCCGTTATCCAGCTACCAGGAAGGAGAACTAGACGACAAAACTCTTTCTCTTGCCTTCTCAAGCAGGGAAAAGCGTAAGTAGTTATATATATAAGCATCTCAAAACTTATTATATTAACTATAACGCCAATTGTAGTTCGTGAGTTATATACCTAGGCATCTCAAAACCTAGTATATTAGCATAAAACGTACAAGTTACATATATAGGCATCTCAAAACCTGGATCATTAACTCATAAACGCATAAAACCCTCAATATTGCCTTCTCATCCTGAGAAGTAGTATAAGTTATACACATAAGCATCTCACAACTTATTGTATATCTATCTTTTAATTAATAAAGCTTGTACACCGCAATATAGTCAAATTTGTTATTACTGTGAAAAACTCGAGCCGGATAGGTTTGACTAGTGACCACGATCTCACACAAAAATATAAATAATCAGAATTTACCACTCTGATTTAATCAGCAAACTTTCCTCCCTTTTCCTAATTTTCCCAACCTACCCTCGCCTTAGCTCGGGACGTAACAAAATAACTTAAACAAAACACATCACTATTGATGAATAATAAAAACTAACTTCCATTTGGATAAATTCAAATCATCATTAACTCAAATATATAATTCTTTTGCAGATAAGAACGAGGGCAGCGCAACAAAAAGACCTGACAAAGGGTAGCACAGTACAAATACTCAATGAAATTAGCATTGAGTAAGACTTTGCAGTACCAACATATGCGGTAAAGTCGCTTGGATTCCAACAAGAACTACCACCGTTCCAAGCAACTTGCGAAATTTTTTAAAATAAAATAACTTTCTCTTGTATTGGGGAACTAGACCCTCAAATAAAAGCTGCTAAGCAAAACGCAGCAGCTAAAATCTTGGAAATGCTTTCCACAAGATACGTATTTTTAGAAGAAATAGAAGAAAAATGCTTGATCCCGGAATCCAAATTTTTCAAAATAACTGATAAAAACGGCAAAGAAACTTTACAAAAATGAACCAACTCTTGTGAAAGGTGTTTCCAGAGGACATTTAGCCCAGAACTGCCGCAACACTTTACGAAATAAGAAATATAAAAAGTAGTCTTCAATATTCAATACTATTAGATTTGAAATATATATACATGATCAACGTGTATTCAAAATTTAGATTATTTTCAACTACAGTTCATACATGTAATAGTATTCTAATATTAAATTTACGTAATTAAAAAACTATGTAAGGTAAATGTACCAGTCGTTGCGCTGTCGAGCATATTTTACGTAAAATTAAGAAAATTACTTTATATTTTTGTGTTCAAGTTGAAGATATCATTGAACATAAGGTTATTATTTATCTCTCATAACAAATTTTTAATGTAAATGCTTACTCAAAAATGCTAAAAAATAAAATATTCCGGAATGTTCAAATCGTAGTTCATAAAATGACTATGTGCTTATTTTTTATGCAAATGGAACTCTTCTCGCATTTAAGTATTTATATCAATTTATTCCATATCAATTTTGAAAGTTTTTGATTTATATTTGTGATAACCCTTATATAACAATAAATAATACAATAATAAATTTCTTGCGCAAAAACTGGGCCAAACTCATTTTTTCATATATTCGACTATTTGTTAATAAGTGTTGAAAATTTTCAGAATAATAAGTTTTGCAATACAAATCAAAAGTGTCTTTCAAAATCTGATTCGATTAATATGACGAAAAATTTTATTTTTCTATAATTAAATTCAATAATCCTCGAAGGCTTTCCTTAACCGCGCAACGACTGGTACATTTACCTTATTACAATCAAAAAAAATATATATATGTAAGAACTGATACAAACTGTAAAACGAAAGTCGATAACGGCAACATTTATCGAGATAAGAATTCAATGTATCTTTAAAAACGTTAACCAATGTATTCTTCTGCCGAAGATTCGATCGCGGATGCTTCACCCAGTGCTCGAACTATGGCGGGAGGGAGGGGGGGGGGGTGTGTGTGTCACGTCCCGCGACGTATTAGAATGTACTATAGGCACAGGCTAGGTCTAGAGAATAATCTGGGGAAGTTACTGAAAGAAAGAGAAATATTTCTGAACACTTAAAAGGAATCACAGCGTGAAGTACCCGTTCAGTGCAGTTAACCAGTCATAAATTTACCGTGGTCCATTTTACTACCCTTGGAAGGATCTTAGACTCAGTGTCCAAAGAATAGTTGTTGTGTCTTCGTCGCACCAGTGTCATATACACTCCGTCCTTGTCACTCCTGTGGGAATCCTACTTACCACTTCGTCGCAGTCACACCTGTGGGGATTCTTTAAACTAAGGATTTATACTTGTGTGGACCATCGGCAAGGATATTTGAAGGATACATACCCTAAGAATGCGAGGAAACTGAACGCTATCAGAGGATGGGGACAGAGAGGGGACTGGAAAGCAACTGAGGGGCAGGAGCCCCCCCCCCCCCCCCTCTCATAATATTGTTCAACCTTATTATTTAAATAAATTCAATTTGTTTTATTTTACTAATCATTGTGTTCTTTACAGACTTATCTTCATCCCTAAGCGAGGATCATTTGATTCTAACTTAAGAAGAAGGGGTTGTGTGTTTGCAGGTGTGTATATAAAAATAGTAAGTTAGAGTCCACTCGAAAGTAAATAAAGTTTTGAGATGTACTAAGAATATTCATTGATTCAACTACTGCACGCATTTGATTTACCCCAATGTTCCTGCAGTTTACTTAACTTCAAAAATGACACTGGGGCCTTTACAAACTAAGGAAAGTAAGTTAAAAAGTAGTCAAACCTACTGAGATTTTTTGTCGGTGTACGTGTAAATATTAGAGTCTTAACTCGAATTTTCCCTGTACTTTTTCTCTCAGTGTGGAAAATCCTTTTTATTTATTATTTTTTCAGTGAGATACCTGAAAAAAATAGGTCACGTGACTGTTCTGATATATGCCCTTAAATTCAATGCGGAGGTCCAATAGGGTCCTAATGGTGTCCTCTTTTCTAGGTTAGACAAATAATATTACAAACAAATTTATGGAACACCAATGGGTTATCCTATTTCTCCGATAATTTAAGATATAGTTATGCAAGACCTAGAAATCAGCTGTCTAAGTCAAATTGATTTTCATAAAATAAATTAATTTGAGATATGTTGATGACACATTTTTAATAATTCCTGCTAATAGAACTGTAGTAAACTACCAACAATAATGCTTCTCTGATACAAAAGGTTAGGTAATTTAACAAGATTATTCACACAGTTTCGATTTAATTTGAGAGCGGCGCGTGTGCTCTCGCTCTCATATATATTAAAAATTAATTCTTTTTAACAATTACGTATGAGTTATTTATCACAAAAATATGAAATATATCGCGATTATCACATATACATTATTAAATTGAATAAACATCTGCCAATATTTCTTGAAAATTGGATTTTAATATTATAGAAATAATGAATTCACGCAACAAGAGATAAATACATGTCTATATTATTGCAAACCTTATGTGGTAACCAGCTTTGTCATTTTCTTCTTCTCCTGATTTTCTTTCTTAAGATCTGCCATTGTAGTTTTACAAACTGAGGTATTCGGTATTGCAAGAAAAATTGACAACATGTACCAAAACATCTGCAGCATGGTTTTTGTACGGAAATGAAACTCATGCAGGCTCATTTCGTTTAAAACTAAATAAAAAACGTCGCTTCGTTTGCAAAACTTCCTAAAAGAGGCTTCATTTAATTTCAAAAAATTAAAAAGCCCTATGTTCGCATTGGAAGCTGCGATTCTTTCTCGAAACTTATTAATTTCGTTGCAGGTCAAATTTGCAAAAATTTAAGCAGTTTCACAAAATGTTAATTCAGAATGTAACATTATTTTTATTGCAGGCTCCTTGATATTCTTTCAAAAATATTTAAAACAAAAAAACTATTCGAAAATAATATACATATTTAACAAAATTGACTGAAACTAGAAATATAAAATACATAATAATATAATTAATAACTCATTGTATTTTTTTTATAATGATTAATAATTATAACTAATAATTGAATGAGTTATAGAAAAAATAAAATTCCTTTTTATAGTCATATTACACTTTTAGAAACAATAACGTTTGAATCTTTGAAGAAATTCCCTCAGTCCAAATAATTTTATTTAATTTATTCTGACTTTATTATTCCACCTTTTCATGTGTTTTATGTTTCTTTCATGAGAGAGTTATTTATAGTTTATAAAATGACAAAAATAAATCAATTAGATAACATTTTTGAAAATTTTTACTGCGATTTGGTATCATCTCCCATGCATTTGTTACTCTTGCGGCTCTAAGTATTGCCAGCGCAGCGCCGCCATCGGCGACGGTCAACTCTCATGTCATTTTTAACTCAGAGTGATACCCGTGTGCACGTTATGTTATAATCAGTGAGGAATATTAATACTAACTATTATCTGGTGAAGTGTATTTCAAGCATTAAATAGAGAAATTAACGATTTTTCCGTATTCGGTTAGCGACTACTCATGTAAATGTAGGGACCTCTGTTTGAATCCGGGCCGAGGTAGATTTTTTCTCGTTCCTCAATTATTTGTCTGATAAAACCAGCAATTTTTCTATTTATAAGCTTTAAATAATCTACCGTGATTTGGATGAACACCGTTAAGTACAAAAAGTTGAAAAATGAGTTTTTTATATCGTTGGAGTCGTGAAAAAAGATACACCAAAATATTGAGATAATTTTTTCTAAATGTTAATAACTGAAAATAATCATTACATAATTTTAGGGAAATACCGTTAACTGCTAGTTACGGTCTTTACTAAGTTATCGGATGGCGATATCCAGCCTTTGTGATTTCGGAGAAGACTGTATGTAAAGGGTTTCCCAATAGGGGTGATATGATTTTGAATGTCCCTATCGGGCTCATTTGAACTGAAATTTTTGACGTCTGCTGTCAGTTGTCATCAGTAAGGTTTGCCATTTAATCATGAGTAGTTTCACGCTTCCACAACGTTTGGAAATTGTCCAACTATTTTATCAAAATTCGAGAAGTTTTGTCGGTGTTCAAAGAGCATATCGTGCAAAATATGGTCGTCATTCTGCTCCATCCGCGCTCTCAATTCGTCGAATAATCGATAAGTTGGAGAGTGAATTTACTCTATTGGATACTAAGCCTAAAAATCGTATGCGTACCGCACGTTCTACACAGAATATAGCCGCCGTACAGGCCAGTATCGAGGAAAACCGTGAATTGTCCGTGCCACGCCGATCTCAGGAATTGGGCCTGTCCAGGATGACTACCTGGCGTATTTTGCGATTGGATCTTGGCCTGCATCCCTATAAGATGATTCTGGCCAAAGAACTGAAGCCTAATGACCATCGTTTGCGTCGGGAGTTCGCGGATTGGGCTCTGGAATCAATTGAAAATGATCCCAATTTTCATCAAAAAATCATCTTTTCTGATGAGGCGCATTTTTGGCTCAAGTCTCGGGGGACATTTGGCCGATATATTGTTTAAATCATAAATGGCATAGAATATCCAATATAATAAAAAAGATTTCGATCAATTCCGAATGAATATTCAGTGTTTTTTTTCAATTTCAAAACCTATCACCCTTATTGGGAAACCCTTTACTTAACGGCGTTCTCATGAAGTGTCCAAACCCAAGAAAAGAGGTTTGTACTATAATTCGAGAAATACCGTTACCGCATATATTTTTAGATAGTTTTCGACTCATTTTAAAGGTAAATTCATGTAGCATGTAAACAATGTGCCAGAAAAGCTATAAAGAAAAAAATTCTAATATTGAAAGAAAGGAATTTTAAAAATACATAAAAGTGATAACCCACAAGAATTCATCAAATTTGAATGCTAAATAGAATATAACTATTTTTAGTACTTTTTAGTTTATAATTTTGCAAGTTTCAATTTATACGCCTTTTTTGTTCTATACGGAAATAAATTTGATGATTAAATGTTTTACATTTCGTGAGAAGATGTACCATTTTAGTGAGTAAACCAGAACTATTGGAAAAAGTTGTGACAAAGTCCCATCATAATGGTAAAGTTTATTATGTCAATCCGTACTCGCTGTTTGTCTGAAATTTAAGTCTAATAATGACACATAATAGCAGCATTCATATAATTTTACCGAATCTTCTGATGTAAATATACGTCTTCGTATAGAGCAGAGTTTTGGAATCAGCGCGTGTTTGAAAATGGAACCATTGAGACAAATTTTTACCATCTATGATATGTAGGTTTCACTTTCGAGCATTCTCATATTTCGACTACAGCAGGGCTTAGAAAGTCAAATCAATAAAAGTGGATATTACCATCTCCGATACACGGAAAAAACAGTATAGCTGTTCGACCTATACTGGTATACAGTGTCTCGACCCATGCGGTATAGGTGAGACAACTATACTGGTTTACCACGCGACCTATACAATGCTTCGCATGCACGCAACTCTACCCTTGAAATGAGAAAGAAGTGTCATTTTTTCGAAGCGTTTGTCGATTTGTTTGGAGCATTCTTTCTTTCTTTGAAAGATCATTTTTGCGTATCACGTATTGTTTTATCACACGCGAAAATTCACAAGAGCAATAACGATGGCATAATATTTTGTTTACGATCGCCATACATGGTATTGTCCTATAAACGAACTTGTATAGCAGTCTCACCTATACTCGTATAGTTCTGAGGACCATACCGTGCATTGGTCTGATAGCAATATTTTCTGGTTCTGAGGACCAAAATATAGCTATATTGTTTTTTCAGTGTAGTAATAATTCCAAATTGAAGAAATAGTATATTATGACCCGAGGCCAGAAAGTTTGATTTCCTGGCGTATATGATACTTTCGGCTAGAGATCAAGAAAAACAATTTTTTTCATTGCATCATTTCGCAGTGCCACTGTTAATCTCCATTGCCCCTTGTCGATTCCCTTCACTTACTTGTCAAATGGCGAAACTTTTAGCCGAATAAAACCTACCTAATTGGGTCTGGCCGAGGGGGAACTATACTTACGACCTACGGCTTTTAACACACCTATGTTTACTGTCGAGAATGATATTTTCAACGATAAAATTTCTATCCGTGTAAGTTTAGGATTTTCTACAAATCTAAGGTAAAATTAGCCTAACTTTTTGGTATGTTTCTAACATTCTGCTTGAATTTACCTTTAAGATGGGTCGAAAAATATCTAAAAACATTAATTATTTTGGAAATTATTAATAATTTGAGAAAATTTGTGAAATTTTGACTTCTTCCGAAATATCTTTCCCAAAAATTGACAAAAGCACTTCATCCCGAGATCGTTTCATGCATAATTTTGACGTCTTTCATTTTATTTTTAGGGCAAAATTTTAATATATATATGGTCAATATTAGGAGAGTTTATGCGACTAATAACAATAAAGTGAGTATAACAATTTGGTCACCCACAGTGTTTCGAGTTTGGTTTTTTTCAATAAATTTGTAATTTATGTACATTATTTAATAAATATTCATGCGTTATTCCCAATAGAGTTTTGTATTATTCATTATTCATGAAATTTAATAAAATTTATAATAGTATATTATGTGCCTAGGCGCATAATGAGGGTTTTTACGCGACGAGCGACAATGCTCGCAGGAGATCGAAGTCAAGACGAAGCCGGGGCGCGATCAGTCCTAAGAGCATTTCAAGCGAGTCTCGTAATTACCCGAATTGTGTGCATTGGCACATATTCTATTTTATGTGACTTCGGCGCATATACGAGTTTTTATGCGTACACTCGAATCCAATCTGAAAAGGTCAAAATTGCTGTGATTATCGCCCATCTCACTTGACATTTCGCGACTACTTCCAGCTATTTTGATTTTCTTCATCTTGTGTAGTAGTAGCCTATTGTAATAGACGCATGCGCAGTTCAATTTTTACACTAAATTCCTCTGTATCGTAATATACAATATTACGCTACTCTCAACTGTATCTTAAAAACCAGTTTATGCGCCGAAGTCACATAAAGTTCTTTATATATATTAATATCTGTGGTTTGAAAAAATGTCGACTTCCAATTTATTTAAATTGATAACATTAATATCTATTTGACTCATGTAAAAACAAGCTTCAAAAAGGACAAAACAATTATTGATATTAATCATAATATTATAATATATAACACTTTATGATAATTATAATTCGATAATTAAATGATATCTTACAATAATTTCATTCTATCAACTTTTTTTGCAATTAACAGCATTTTTTCGAATCACAGCAGCAGAATGGTATTTCAAGTATATGCTTCTATTATGAACTACCTTTTGTAGAGTCATATGGTCAATTTAAATGTTATAACTTACTTTTACAACTCCCCAATACGCTGCTACATCATCGTCTGCGTTTTTATAAAGCACGCTGTCAATTTCATGTATTGTTTGTTGAAGAAACACTGGGCTCTCTACACGATATAGTCCTTTTCTTATTACTATTTTCATAGCCTCATGTAATGCGGTTATACAATTGCATTGATTAATGAAAGTTGCCGTGGCCACGCGTTTAGGCTTCGATACTTGTAATACTATATGACCTATGAATTGTAAACCCGAATCTCCAATATCTATCGGTTTTTTTAACTTTTTACTTTCAAGTAGTGCTGAATTGGATCCTGTAAAAAGATAAAGAAGTTACAGCATGATGCAATTTATAGGGTACGTAAAAAGTTTTATATTTCTTAACCAGCACCAAAAGTACACTAGGGCGTCAATTTTGAAAATTACAAGTTTAGATATCTATTTGTGAACGCAGTAGGGCACGGCAGAGTTCTGAAGAGGTACAGTTTGAATCCGATAAGTTTTGTGCTATAAAAAATCTGTAACTATTAGATTTCTGTAAATAAAATTTTTGATGAATCTTAAGTGCACATATATATAACTGACTTTATGTATTTTTAAATTAACATATCTGTACGCCCTGTCTTTATCATACTGGAAACACTTTTTATATTCTGTCCTTTAAAGGTTTTTTTGATAATCCTACGTTTACCAAGACTGAATTGATTAAATTCCTTGTCGAACTCAGATTTGATAATCTGTCGAACAAAGGATTTTCCTATCCGAACATAAATGAAATATTTGATTAGGCCAACCAAGATTTCGTTGGATCAACCAAAGAATTTTTTTCGTTAAACCAAAAAAAGTTTGCTTTGATACGATTTTCAATTACTCAAATCATTTAAAATTTTTTTTAATAATTCAACTTATTTTTATAAAATGAATGTATGTGAAGATTTTTTTACTGATTATGAGAAATGGAAGGAATGTATAATATATTTTTTGGGAAAAAATAAGGAAGGTCAATAATTGTGTAGTAAATGGTAAAAAGCGATATATAGATTATCAGTATTTTATTGAGCTACAAAATTATGGAATTTATGCATTTTTAAATAAAATTGTAGATTGTAGTGCCCCTTGATTTAATTTATAAAACTTGGAACGTTTGCATTGGCTTTAGGGTCCATAAATGAAGAAGTCTATTTAATCACACGTTTCGGCTCCAATCATAGCCCTCATTACTGATATTTATTAAAATCTAGATAATACAAAAAAGGTGGTGTCGCTAATTTCACATATTTTGTTCGGAATAACTAAAGTACTTGACATATGATAAAGAAAAGAGTCCTTGATGTGATTATTTAAATTTGTAATGGAAAATGGAAAGTTTGGATATTTGATCAGGAAAAGAGTTGTTCATTTTTAACTTCCCTATTATAAAAAACTTTAGATAGATGTGCTTTATATCTTAGAATAGTTCGCAGGGATTCCTTGAGAAACCATAAAGTTATATACTTATGTTGGAAACAAAAAAAAATTATTTGGTGCGAAGCTGAATGTGACTAGCTTGATCTAGACCATTGAGGCTATTTTTTTAAACTATTTTTTCCAAAACTACTTCTAAACTATTTATAACAAATATTCACATTTTTTAATGTCTTATCCATACTGGTGTCTAGAAATAAATTCTTTGCAGTAATTACAGCAGCACATCGACGAAGCATTGGATAAACTAAGCGCTGAACGTTGTCCTTTGTTATTTTTTCCCATTCTTCCTGTAGACTTTGCCATACCGCAATTTCGTTCGAATGTTTTTTTGTTTCAACGCGAATTCCGAATGCATCCTACAAATTTTCGATCGGATTTAAATCTGGGGATTGAGCCGGGTGATCTTAAACCTTCACTTTTCGAACTTTCAAAAATTCCTAGACCAGTTCCGACTTATGTTTTGGATCATAATCTTGCAGAAAGATTCAATCTTTAGGTATCTTTTCCTTGGCATATGGTAACATTTTCTCTAACAAAATATCTCGATACAACACACTGTCTCAGGGACGGCAGAACAGAAATTCTCGGGTTCGGTGAACGCCATGTTGGGGGAGGGGGGGGGGGGGATTTAAAGACATAGTTTTCAAATAATTTTATAATTTGTTCTTCGAACATTTATTTAATCCCAAATATCTTCTCATAATAAAATATTTATATTTTTATATATAAACTTCAATATTTATACTCATCAACGTCGATATTTCGTTTTCTTATTTTGCAGCAAATGCATAAGTTCGTTTTGAATTTTTTTGGATGAATTCATTCATCAGTGGCTCCAAAACAAGTTCTCTGGTTATCTCATAATGGATGTGAAGTGTTGCGACATTGTTCAAGTGATCCTGTAGCATTGTTGAACGGAGGTAATTCTTCAATCTTATTAACGAGGAGAAACTCCTTTCATTTGTGCAGGTAAAACCAGGCACAGTGAGCAAGAGTTGAGTGAGCTTTAAATAGTCTGAGACTAGTCCAGTACACCATTTGAGGGTGCGCATGCAATAACCGCTTAAACGCTCGGCCAGTAGGCCGAACGAAGGGGAAACGCGATCTCTAATAAGCCGAATTTTTCAGAAACGAAATTTCAGCTAATCAGGGCCCCCCCCCCCGCCTGGCCTACTGGACAAGCGTCTAGGCGGTTATTGCATGCGCACCCTCATTTGTTCCCTTTCAAGAAGGTCACCGAATCTTTGGTACTATTCAATTTAACCTTCTTTCGCTTCGTTTTGTCCAAGAATATTTGGCGATCTTTGGTTAAATTCTCTTCGTTGAAATTATCACGATTACACTCCTTGATTCTTGTCATATCTACTTCTTTTCCAATTAAAAAATTCTCAAGTTCGTCAAAATGGGAAACAATGCTGGCATCGAAACGTTCTTTCAATGATGACAGAACGCAGTCATAAAGTTTATAAAAGATTTTAGAATATTACTCTTGAGGAATATTGAACTGATGAGCTGAATCATAGCGCAAAGTTCGAAACGTTATAGTTCTTTTTAGAGAATCTCGATTTTTTCAAAAATACCCACCATCATAGTCGGGAGAAGCTTGGCCCTGGACTCAGAGAAAGTTACTTCAGGGATGGTTGTTGGTCACATGCAAGTTTTCCACACTTCACGCAATCTGATGGCCTCTGATTGGTTATTTAAATGCCTGCGACCAATAGAAACCACTGAGTTAACTGGTGGCCTGGAATCCACTGTCATGGGGACGAAGCAGTCTAATGCCAAGCAAGTAAAGTATATGATTGTTCCGTGCAGGTTGACCAGCAAAAAATGCGCGCTGCGGATGCGCGAGACCACGAATAACTTGCATAAACTATGAGCGGGCCTGAACTGACAACTTTGGACAACGCTGTAGCATTTCCTTGCTTTTCCTTTCCCACTTTTCGGCTCCGGTCTACCAGACCCTGAGCGAGCCCGGTTCCGGTCATCAACCTACCCACCGGACACCTCCTGCCGTCACTGCACTGTCCATGATGCCTTTAACCAAGTACAATGGGCCTACTTCTCGCGAAGACATAGCTCCCCTAACCATGACTGATCCACCCCCATGTTTAACTGTTAGAATTTGATACCGAGAATCATATCAGCATTTTATGACATTTAGGTTGACACAAAATTATCATAAAAAACTCTGCTCATATGTCAAAGCTACTTATGTAATGTCCGCGAAGAGTGCATATTCGCGAGTATTAAAAAAATGCTGATGGCCTATATAAATGATGAATATAATATTAATATGGTATTCAAATCAAAAGTTATAAAAAACTGAATGTTACAAAAGAATTTTTCTCTATTTTATTTTTACAAAATATTTTTCTAAAAATTCAAGAAATGCTGTAGATGACGATATAAAAACGTGATTCAACATAAAAAAGTCTATATATGATTTAATCACGTGGCCTGATAGAGAAATTGCCTTAACCGTGCGACTAAACATATGACATTGTAATGATGAAAACACAGATTTACAACGTTTATATATGAACATTGGAGTAAATGGGTGGAGTAAAGATGATATATCCAGAATGGGTTTTCACACGCGAGTATTTCGTAGCAAGAGACGAATAGCGTTATGAAATACAAGCGACTCGGAGTGAGTAGATAACTCTAGTATTGCGTGTGCGTGCGTGTATATGAATGTCTGCGCGCGACAATGTGCATCAAGTATTGACAGATCAGCGCGATTTCTGCCGATAGTTTATAATTGGAGATGACGAGTACCAGCGAGTCTCGGCAAGTCGCAGAGAGTCGCGGTTAGTATTTATTGGACTGGAGTTTTAACGTCATTTGGTCTTATTTTTCATTATTAAGGGAAGAAATGCTTTACACACAGTTTCATTCGGAATCGACTCATGAATGGAAACGCACTCGATGTAACCCTTGTTCCCTAAATTAAAAAATATGTAGTGTCACCGACATGTTCAACGAAAACAATAGAATAGTGGAAAAAAATTTAGAATGAATTCGATGTACGGAACACTCCGTTGATATGTCGATACTAATTATGTAATATACATAAAGGATTCAGATTCTTGGAATGTGAAAACATTTTGATAATCTGCATGAAAGATGAAGATTTTTAAAATAATATATTCTCTTTAATGTCATCAAAACATGACTTGGTAACACTGAAAACAAAAAATTACAACATGTATGTACGCATATGACAATAGGCAGATAAAGAAAAGATGGAATGCAGCTTTTTTCGAAAATAAAGATACATGACATAATGCAGAAGTACATTACGAACAAACAAGACGTTAAAAGACACCGTAGGATAAATAGGATGACTCCGTTGTGAGAAAAGCAAACACTCCCCATCCTTAGATATGAGCTAACTCACTAGACGATCAAAATGAATGTGATGCAACCGTTTTTTCAAACTTTCAAAACTGGATAGGTTAGAGAAAGAGATGAGAAGTTGAATAAAAAAATCAACATAAAACACTGCTCATATGTGCATACTACATAGGTGATTTACGTAAAGGAATGAGATTCATAAAATTTGATAACATGATAATTATTTGAACGAACTTTAGGAATTTTGGAAAAACCATTTTCTCTTTAATGTTACCATGACATGTTTTCCAGTAAATGTGTACCAAAAATCTTGTTTGTCTCTTTTTATTCACTCAACAAGCTTCAATTGATTCAAACAAGAACATCATTTTCAAACATGGAAAAAAATGTCTTTCTATCACTGAAAACAAAAAGTTACAACATATTTGCATGCATATGAGAGTGGGAGGATGAAGAAGTGATAAAATCAACTTTTTTTCGTAAATTGAAATACATGACAAAATGCAGAAGTGCATTACGATAAGATCAGATGTCAAAAGAAACCCAGGGATTAATAGGTTGAGTCAGTTTTGAAGAAAGCGAAAATTTCATATCTTCAAATATGGGCTGACTCACTAGACGGTCAAAATAAGTGTGATGTAACCCTTTTTTTCAAACTTTTAGAACTGGATAGGCTAGAGAAAGATATAAGGAATCTAATAAACCCTGTTAGATAGCTCGCGTTTAATAAAAAGTTAATTATTTTAACGAAAATAATAGAGAAAATTCGTATCTTTATAAAAGTTCGAACACGCATTTCTAAACATCTCAAATTAATTGAATCTCAGCCCAGGTAATAGAAGAAATTCTCAACTTTCTATTGCATATATAAAAAAGAACAAGAAATGCATAGGGGTTGAGATTTCGCTGTTTTTATAAGTGCATAAATTTAGGAGTTATATTCAATAAGGCGACAGGCGCTCGAAAACCTGTAAAAGTATTGTCCGCATCGTGATGTCATAGTCAAAAATTGAAAATCGAAATTCGAAAGAACCAAAAACATGGTTTTATAGCTCGTGAAAAATGAACGTTAGTTTCCCCTTACAGATTTTTTATAACGTTGCACATTTTCGAGTAAATTAATCAGAAGTGTGTTGGTTTTAAAGCATAGAAACCATGTTTTATTTCAATCCACTCGCCTCGAAAAATTCATTAATTAACGGATTGCGAAATTTTTTTTTGCGTTCTACTCGTGAATCTCTGGCGGAGGCGACAGTGCTTGCAAAACATTTTTTTGTTCATTGTTGAATGGATTTTTTTTAATAAGAAGAAAAAACTATGTTTTTCGAGCTTCGAACCGAAAAAGTGATCGAGGAAGTTTGAGCTACAGTAAACTTCCCGCGAACAAGTTGATCATTAGTATATGGAGCAACTTTTTGGAAAATATCAACTCAATTGAACAATTACTTTCGAAAATACAACGAGTTGAACGCAAATGCGAATTAGGTTTTGACGCGATTTTACCGGTTTTGTTACGAGCAATGCAGGCGCGCCGATGAGTAGAAGCGAAGAAAGATAGAGAAAGAGAGTAGGAGTGGCATGCGATGAAAATGAGCGTCAAAACCTAATTCGCATTTGCGTTCAACTCGTTGTATTTTCGAAAGTAATTGTTCAATTGAGTTGATATTTTCCAAAAAGTTGCTCCATATACTAATGATCAACTTGTTAGCGGGAAGTTTACTGTAGCTCAAACTTCCTCGATCACTTTTTCGGTCCGAAGCTCGAAAAACATAGTTTTTTCTTCTTATTAAAAAAAACCATTTAACAATGAACAAAAAAATTTTTTGCAAGCATTGTCGCCGCCGCCAGAGATTCACGAATAGAACGCAAAAAAAATTTCGCAATCCGTTAATTAATGAATTTTTCGAGGCGAGTGGATTGAAATAAAACATGGTTTCTATGCTTTAAAACCAACACACTTTTGATTAATTTAAACGAAAATTTGCAACGTTATAAAAAAACTGTAAGGGGAAACTGACGTTTATTTTTCACGAGCTATAAAACCATGTTTTTGGTTCTTTCGAATTTCGATTTTCAATTTTTGACTATGACATCACGATGCGGACAATACTTTTACAGGTTTTCGAGCGCCTGTCGCCATATTGAATATAACTCCTCAATTCGTCTCACTTTCAAGAAATTAAAATTTCTGCGGCTCAGATATGAGACGATTTGGTCCAACATCTTCTGTCAGCCAGTTCGAAGTCGAACCCATAAGCAGGTAGTGGGTCATTAGAATAGAGGCAATAAACCGTACGTGCGGCGTACTCGTGATTCTAATTTGATCTTATCCTTCATTAACCCATGAGATTGAACATCATAGAGTTTTTTCACGAAGCACATCATATTGTCATGTTATCAGAGAATCACTAGTCGCGTATCAGATAGGATACGTTGCCGACAGGTGTCCTCGTAGACCATTTCAAACTCTTATATCGCAAATAATGCCAATGAATTCAAATATTAAAGAATTTTGAAAATCTTTCTGTGTAAAAAAAAGACGCTTTCGACTGCACTGGGATTCGAGCCCAGGTCTCGAAAGCGTCTTTTTTTCCACAGAAAGATTTTCAAAATTCTTTAATATTTGAATTCATTGGCATTATTTGCGATATAAGAGTTTGAAATGGTCTACGAGGACACCTGTCGGCAACGTATCCTATCTGATACGCGACTAGTGATTCTCTGATAATGTGGGCAGTGGCAGAAATTTCAAACTCAACTAATTAATTTGATACTCAAATAATATTGAGTAAAAATACTTATATAGATATTATAATAATTTATGTTTATGTAACGCCTTGCTTGCAAATTCAGTGTTAAATGGATTGTCCGTGAAGCTGATATAAAAAATTTTTTCTTGAGAAATACACTCCTTCGTCCACTCGTGAAAATCACCATAAACGTCTCGAATTTCTTAACTAGGTATAGGACAATAGTCTTCTTCAAGGAGGAAAAAAAACCTCTCAGGATTGCTTTATAAGAAAGTTTTCGGTCAGCAAAGCCATATGTCTCGAGTCGGTTTTTAAAACAGTTCGGATCATTCTGTGAGAGACTCCGGTAACAAAGTCTTCACCGCAAAGTTTTCAAAAATGTAAACTATTTTCGCGTTTTGCCATTGATAACCAATTTGGCATCCCTCTTTAATAATAAAATTTTCTAAAAAATTCCGGTCGGTTCGTGTACAAAATTTTTTATGTTTTTTCATTTATCCGGTTTTTTATTCACAGTGAACTCTAAATATTTTTTCAATTCATGATGCTGCATACTGGACTACTTCATTTTGAATTGCAATCTATGAGATAAGCTTTTGAATTCTATGATAATTCTTAATTTAATTGTTTCCTATATTCTAATGTTCTACAAAAATTTTGAATTAATCTTTGAATTTATGGCACTGAAGAGGGCCCCCCATATGTGGCCGAAACGTTTGCCTTTCTTTCTTTTTGTGAATTTTTACATCTAATAGTGATATTTTTAATCAAATAAAATAAGATGAAACTGAACCTATCTCAAAATAATGAGAAATGAACAAAAAATTCTATGAATTTTGGGTCAATATAATAGCAGACATGTTATTAAACATGTCACTTTAAAAGCTATATTTTAATTTTATATGGTCATATTTAAAGAATAAAAAAATATTAATTATTTCAATTTGACACATTAATGTTACATAATTTTAACTAATTTTTTAAAAATATATAATTATTTATTTTATTAAATGTAAATATAATATTCAATTTAAAATAATTTGTAAATGAATTTCTCAAGTTATTATTAATAGTTTATCATATCGGAATCGTGAGTCGAAAGATTTCGTTTTTTTCATATGCGATTTATTCATATCATTTAAAGGAATGTGTATTAAATTTGTTTGAAGAATCAGGCGACGTGATTTGTATTTAATAAAATAACTACTCTCTAAAATTAAATCAATGAGATTTTCACTGAATCAATCAGTAGTGTAGGCATTCACTGAAAAATCAGTGGTTTCTGCCATTTTACTGGTGAAATCAGTGAAAATGTTCGCAGAAATAAATCAGTGACCATAAAATGACTGATTCATCCAATGATTGTTTTCACTGATTAATTTAGTTGCAATTTTGGCGTTGAAAGTCATTTAATTCGCCTTTACATGAAATATCAGCTTCGTAAATTATTTCTATAAATTAATAATACTTTATTACAAGTACAATTTGTTTGTGCGTGATATTTAATTTGCAAAATTCACAATGTATGTAGAAAGTATCATAAGTGCATGATGCCCCGAGTCGAACTATTGACTCTCTTTTGCTTCTCTTGATACTATCTTGATTCTCTTTTGCTTCTCTTGATACTCTCTTGATTCTCTTTTGCTTCTCTTGATACTCTCTTGATTCTCTTTTGCTTCTCTTGATACTCTTTCGATTCTCTTTTGCTTCTCTTGATACTCTCTTGATTCTCTTTTGCTTCTCTTGATACTCTTTTGATTCTCTTTTGCTTCTCTTGATACCCTCTTGATTCTTTTTTGCTTCTCTTGATACTCTTGTGATTCTCTTTTGCTTCTCTTTATACTCTCTTGATTTAATGAAAGTACATTTAAAGGACTACGGCGCAATTACCAAGGCGATTCAGTAGCGTTCGAATCGTCGGAGACAGCAGACGTGAGTCATAATGAGTTCTATGTACGCGAAACGTTTTGAAGCGGTCTTCTTGTGTACCCATCCAAAGGGACCACTTATGTCCTATACAGCCGCTGCTAAATACATCAAAAAGTCGAAATCGTTCGTGAAGAAGTGGGTTGAGCGTTATAAAGCCAATAAAAAACACCCCGTGAAGGTCCATGTTTGTGGATGCTTCTCATAGCACGGTTTTGGGTGTTTAGAGCTCTTCACCGAGAACTTGAATGCTCAGAAAATGCTCCAAATATATGAACGTGGTCTTCTAAGGTCTGCTACAAAGATGTTTGGAGCCGATACGGCCGATTGGATCTTACAAGAAAATAACGACCCGAAACATCGAAGCCGTCTCTGCACCGCCTGGAAAACAAAACTTTCTGGAGTGTTTCAAAGAGGGAGCTTGTGGGAAAACGTGTGTTCACCCTGAAACAGCTCTTACAAAAAATCAGGAAGATATGGCAAGAATTACCAACGAACTACGCTGAAAAATTAGTGGAAAGCATGCCGAAAAGGTGCCAGGCTATTCTGGACAACGATGGGGACTGGACTATCTATTAGATAGTATCGCCGTAGTCCTTCGAGAGTACTTTTATTTTTTAAAAAAAGCGTTTTAAAATCTCTAAGAGTTTTCGAAAATTCGAGGACTCGCTCTTGTTGAACCCTTTTCATTCTAGTACTTGAGGGTATGTGATGCGTAATGACGTCACAAATGACCAACCATTTTATATTATTTATATTCATCGGGTTGATTAGGACAGAAATGTAAATATAATCATGAAATTGTAGGCAACAATGAGGAATCCGTTAAAAAACCAATCTCCGGTACCATTTGGATTTTTATTTCGAAAAATAAAATTTTTCAAAATTAATTGTTTTCAAAACAAAATTCGACCTGTACCAGACATTGATACTTTGATACATTCCTCATTATTTTCCAAAAGTCTGCTACTATATTTTCGTTTCTCTCTTAATCAACACGATAAATATAAATAATAATAAACCATTGCTAATTCCTGACGTCATTAGGAATTATATACTTTTAGAAATGGAGAATCATAGAGGAGGTAAGGAGAATCTTCGTTGCTACTCTTTAAGATCCTCTAAGGTGCAGAAACGGAAATATGTGCAGGAGAAGAGCACCAACAGAGTATCAAGATTACATTGATTTAAACAGCTAATACGCCTCTTTTGATTCTCTCAAGTCCTCGAAAATGGAGCATCTTAGAGAATCAATAGAGAATCAATAGTTCGACTCGGGGCGCTTGACGTCACTAGGAACTCGAAACGTAGACAAAAGACAATAGAGCGGGCTTCGTTTTCTCTGGCGTCATTTCACTTGAAACACGATTTAATTATTACATGTAGTGCAAAATAATGTTAAAAAAGTGAATTTAGTTGTCTATTTAGTCAATTTGAAGCAAATACAAGTCAAAGCTATCAGATTAAAATTCTGAACTCTTGCGTCCGTGATTTTTAGCGCCACCAAATCATAACCTCACTATTATTACATTTCGCCTTGCATTAAAACAACGTATAGGTTTATAAATTGATTTGACAGGGATAAACTTATTTTTAACATTAAAACTGCAGTGCATATTAAATAATAAGTTTTGTTCTATGACTTTCTATTCTATTTATACGAAATAAGATATTAACTTTAGTTATTATCAACTAAATCAACAAAAGTTAGTTAAAAATGTGAACGCAGTGATCAGTTTTATTAAATGACACTAAGCTTCTTTTAAATATAGAAATTACACTGCCAAAGAGCATATTTGATTATAAGTTTTGTTTTCTGATGTTCTATTCTATTTATATGAAATATAACATTTTTATTTCTGATAAATTGTTTTATTTCGTAATAAAATATTTCCATTGCAACTTGCAAGAGAGTCCACTTGAAATACTTCTTTAAAGCCCTCAAATTTTTTAATCAATAATTTAAAGAGTGATTAATTTCACTGATTCAATCAGTAATCCGTACAACTGATTCGTTCAGTCGCTTTCATTGATCCAATCAGTGATAACATTTTCACTGAATGAATCTGTACATTTTCACTGATTCTCAGTGACTAACTTCTCACGATTTTAATCAGTGAAATTTGACTGAGAATCAGTGAAATTTGACTGATTCAGTATTAGAGAGTATCAAAATCAAATTCTATACGTCTGAAAACTCGAGACAAATAATTATACACACAGGAACTATACACAGTTATATACATTTAACAATTTTAATATTTTTAAGCACGATAAAATTGTACACTAAATTATAGGTATTAAATTTTGTACATTCAAATGAAAACAATCTAAATTGTGCATAGGACTAAAAATAATAAATTCTTTCGACCATGGCGATATAAAATTAAAATACAACTATACAATGTATGTATATTCGACATTCGACGGACGGCCGATCGAATGCCGAAAATCCGAAGAAGGGTGCTTCGGATGTCGAATATTCGACATTCGATGGACGGCCGATCGAATGTCGAAAATCCGACATCCGAAGAAGAGCACTTCGGATGTGGAATGTTCGACATTCGACGGACGGCCGATCGAATGTTGAAAATCCGACATCCGAAGAAGGGCGCTTCGGATGTCGAATATTCGACATTCGACAGACGGCTAATCGAATGTCGAAAATGCGACATCCGAAGAAGGGCGCTTCGAATGTCGAATATTCGACATTCGACTATGCGGCCGATCGAATCGAAAAAATCCGATCCGACAAATAAGGCGAATCGAATCTTCGACATTCGATCCGACAGAATACACACGTCTAATGTGAATTGCCCATAAAGTGGCAGAATTTTTAATAAAAAAGTAATCAGAAGTATTGAATTCGAATCAAACATACTGTTTTGGGAAAGTAATAGAGTAAAAAATTATGAATACTGAGTATGTTCTGATTAATATTTTATGAGCAATGATATAGAATGACTGCACAAAATTGTCATAAATATTTTTAAAAACGCCCAAGTAGGGTTATCCGACACTGATGGTCGGAACGACATCGTTCCAATGTCGGTTTTCCAGTACTGGATTCCGACACTGGACCGACATCGTTTATACAACCGGAACGACATCGTTCCTATGTAGGGTCCTCAGTACCGGATTGCAAGACATGAAACCGGTGTCGATTCAGTAGCGGAATGGTGTCGACAACCCAGTACTGAATTGCAGACCTGAAACCGGTGTCGATTCAGTAGCGGAATGATGTCGGCAACCCAGTACTGGATTGCAGACTTAAAACCATTATTGAATCGACACTGGATTCCAGTTTTTATTGAATATGTATAAATAAAGATGAGCAAAGCCCAAATTTCTTAAATATATTTTTTTATATATTTTTTATGTATTTTATTTTGTAAAATTCATCATAATTATTTTCAATCGAAAATAATTATTTTAATTATGCAATTTCATTGCATTTGGTAATTGGATAAGTTATTCATAAAAATAGTTCCATTAAAAATTTATATAATTTTTTTAGACTTTTTTGATTTGTACTAAAATTCTAGTTAATTTTAATTAATTACTATAACTAATTAATCAATTTTAATTGATTTAAAAAACTAATTATATACTCTGAATTAATTAATATAACTAATTAATTAATTTGAATTGATTAAAATAAATTTTTAGGTAATTTCAATCGATTTTAAATTACTTAAATTTGCATTTTTATGTCAACAAATATAAATTTTAATAAATTTTCGTAATTTTTTAGCAAATCGTAAATTTTTGTACTTTAAACTTGGAACCACACAGTTCTAGAGTAAATCATATTTTATTAGCCTTTCAATATGATTGATATAAATAGTAAAATTGAACAAATTTGGAAACGATCACGTGGGTACACCAGGAAGCATCGTGTCTCAAAAAGACATTTAGTGTGAGACAAAATAATTGAAAGTGAGTGTTATATTTATTAATATTAGTATTGATTATAAGCTTTGAAATTCGATTTAAATAAATATTATGAAAACTAAAATATTGTTTATATTTATTGTATTTAAAATTCTGATACCAAATAAGTGTTGCCCTTTGATAATGTAACGATATTGGAATCTAGTATCGGAACGATATTGAAATCCAGTATCGGAACGATGTTGGAATCCAGTATCGGAACGATGTTGGAATCCAGTATCGGAACGATGTTGGGATCCTATGTCGGAACGGTGTTGAATTCCAGTACCGAATCGGTCTTACATTTCGACATTCATCCGACACCGATCCAGTGTCGGAAACCGATGTCGTTCCGACACTGGAATGTCGGCTGCCGACATCCGAACGACATTGTTCCCATACTGGGACCCCACTTGGGCGTCAGTTCCTTGCATGCTGAAAGTATGATTTTACATCGTACTTTATTTATATGCATTTCTGGGTAAGTTACGTTACTTTTTGTAAAATGAACAAGTTGAAATTAAGTTACTTTTCGAAAAACGTAACTTTTCAAACATAAAGTTAGTAGAGAACAAACAGATGGAGTCATTAAAGTGTTTCACAAAAATACACCGAAAAAAATTCCTTGTACCCGTGTACAAGAAATCAACTATTTTGCCTAGTTAGGACAGGCGCCAACTTTGCAATCCTAGTTGAAATGACAAAGTTCAAGTTTAGTAAGAAAAACAAAGAAAGCATATTGATTTGACGGACAGATCCTTGCAGGCGCATGTATTAAACATAACCAAAAAACAACTTTACGTTTATGATCTACTAGAGCAAAATTTATATTGATAAAAGTGGGTCTTAAAGAATTATTGACAAAAACAAATTTTTGTTTACACAGTGAAAAAGTAATAAATACAGAAGATATTATATTTATAGTGGAGTTTTGTAATAACAGCATAGCAATATTAAATGAATTTAATTGTTAATAGAACTAAAATTATTTATTTCTCTGTAACAAGGTTTATATTGGTATGTTTAACTGTATGTACGTGATTCTTTTAAACAGGAATCCGTGTTATTTCAACTAGGTTAGACTTAACTATGGGTGATAGTTGACTCTCGGAAAAAAAAATTGTTGGTGTAATAAATGATGAAGCAAACATTGGTAGCATGAAACAGATTGCCTATATTATACATAAAATTTCCCAATCGTAAGCAATAAATTGACATACTAGACGGTCGAAAAAATGTATGACGGCTTCCTATTTTTTGAACTTTTAAACCTCTAATTGGTAAAAAAAACCTTCACGAAGCGAATAAAAAATATATAATAAATAATATAAATAAAAAATAAAAAAGTGTTATTTATGGCCTAAATTCAAGTTCTTTCAATTCAGCTGTGCACCAAAGAATTTATGTTTACAGTCTTATATGTTGAGGAGAGACATAAACACATGTACGAGAAATTTTTTAAATAGTTTTTAAAATAATTTTGCATGTAATATTTACTTTCGCACCAAAGAATTTATTTGTAGATTTGGGTTTTTTTTCAAACATAAGTATATATTTCATGATTTTTCAATGATTCCTTGTTAACTATAAGATATGCAGTACATTTAATTAAAGTTGGTCTAATATGTCAATCCCAATTTGTTTCAAGATAGTTTTACATCTGAGAAATCATTCGGGCACATTCTCTTTTTTGGTCGATTATCCAAACCTTCCACCTCACTTACAGATTTAATTCAATACATTAAGCACTCGATCTTTGTATTATATGTTTAAGTACCATTGTTATTACTATAAATGGGAAATTAGTGCCTTCTTTTTGTATTTTTTAGATTTAAATAAATATCACTGATGAGGGCTCCGATCAGAGCAGAAACGTTTGATTAAATTGACTTAATCATTTGATGGACCCTAAAGCCAATTTTTCCAACAACATACCATTCTATTAATATTCAGGGCCAATATAAAGTACACTACTTTTAATTATCTAAAATCAATAAACGGAGAAAAATAGTTGAAGTATTTTTACTAAACTTCCGATAAAATTTGGGACATATGGACAAGGTGGAAATTATTTTGTATTAGCGTAATTATTTGTGATATATTGGATGTTCAAGAATGAATTAAAGTTTTGCAGAATTCAGAAGTGTAGGGTGAAGTATGAAAGCGTGCATTAAAGATTTCTAAAAATATAAATTACTATTATATTATAATATTATAAGAAAACAATTTTTTATTCAATCACAAAAATAGTAGAGTAGTCCATTTGTTCTACTCTACGCTTCAATCGAGAGTTGAGTAAACCGTGAGTCGCAAGATTCGTTCCACCAGCTGTATGTATTCACGCAGGAACGAATGAAAGTAATCTGGGCCTTGGTCACACATGAACATTTTTTAATTTCAAAAACGTGTTGAATTTTCAACATACTGATGTTCCAAGTTATTATATTTAATAATCAAAATCAATTAAAAACATACAAATACAATTGTAGTTACCCAGAAAACGATTTAAAAATTTAAAGAAGGATCTGGAGCCTGAGGCAGCGTACCCAGAATCTTTCCACAAAATATTTACCGGTTTCCCTCGTGGATAACTCTTGGTTGTCCTTTGTCCGCAGACTGTTGTAGCGGTGGGTGGTATAACCCTGGCTGGAGGCCTTGAGACCCCGGCTGGAGATACCGCTGAGAATTGATTGCGCTCGTTTAAAGACACGCGGTTTCGGGTCTACAGCGGGTAAGCTTGCGCTGCGAGCCTAGTGGAGACTGTCGGTACCGCTACCTCTGAGTTTCTACTGCGCCGCGTGTACTATATCTTTAGTCTATCATGGGCACCATCAGCTGAGGTGAATTGTGACCATTTCAAACACCAGTTCGTCAAAATAACAAAGCCGATATACCAAATTCGTTCCAGAGTCATACGAAGAAAGCACACCATTCTGCTTGCGAAAAACGCACGGCACCCGTACACTCTCGGTATGACTAAGTAGATTTGACAACCTATTTTAATACACTGAAGTTGCCGAATCTAATGTGTTGCAATACATTGTCAAACCAACTTGGTCATACCGAGAGAGTACAGGTGCCGTGCGTTTTTCGCAAGCAGAGTGGTGTACTTTATTCGTATTCTTTTATACCAATATCACATAAAAAGTCGTTCACGAAAATTGTAGCGGCACCTCGTACGAAATTTGTTAGAGATTTTTTTCGGTGTAGTCAATGAGAATTTCGACAAATTTTTTAGAAGCTGTCATTGAAAGGTGTACGGTATTATTGAATTTGGCAATGAATTTCTGCACGATTTAAGTCCTATCCAAAAGTCGATGACATGTGACTGCAATAAGAATTTTTATTTCCATTCCATCTGAATATTTTGTTACTTTTGAGATATAAAAACTATAGTCAATTCAGTGAAAAACAATTAATTTTTCTCATCTAACAGTTTTATGACAAATCCTGTTTTATTCTAATAGTTTATACAATCTATTTCAAAGTTTTACACAATCTAGTTATATAGATTATGTAAGTTAGACAAATTCTTGATACATAATTGTTTCTCGATTCATTTATAATTACTTCTTTCTTTTTCACTTAAGTTTTTCAAATTAAATTGATTTCATGGCAATTAAAACACCACGTCTTGATAAGTGTATCACATAAAATTTGAAAAATCTACACAGGATTTAGATTTCACATAATATTCTTAGGCACAATAATAGTTTGGAATTCGCAATTGTAAAATCGATATTTTGAAAATATATAACACAGAAAATAAAAGAACTATCTTTGCAATGTTTTTGCACAAGATAATTTTTTATAATAATGCAATTTTTTAATGCGTATTTCAAACTTTAGTTTCATTAAACTTCATACGTAGTTATAATCAAAATATCGGCAATCTGTTTCATGCTACACGCAGAAAAAAGATCAGTAAAATTTACAGGAAGTTCGGTACTTATTTGGACAACATGACTTTTTAGTAAATTTTACAAGAAGTTGAGTTCAATCAACAGATTTTCTGTACAATTCACTTAGCGTACAGGACAATCAACTTAACTCGAATTTTTTCGAATTCAGTAGATTTTACTGGACGCTGAGTGAAACGTACAGAAAATCTGTTAATTGAACTCAATGCCTGGTAAAATTTACTGAAAAGTCATTTTGTCCAAATAAGTACCGAACTTCCTGTAAATTTTACTGATCTTTTTTCTGCGTGTACCAATGATTGCTTCATCATTTATTCTTTTTGTGAAATACTTTGATGACTCGATCTGTTTGTTCTCTAGTAACTTTAAGTTTCAAAAGTTACTTCTTCGAAAAGTAACGTAATTTCAACTTGCTAATTTTACAAAAAGTAACGTAACTCACCCAGAAATGCATATATATAAAGTATGATGTAAAAGCATACTTTCTGCGTGCAAGGAACGCACGTTTTTTAAAATATTTTTGACAAATATGTTTGATTCGAATTCAATACTTCAGATTACTTTTTTATTAAAATTGCAGCCACTTTATGAGCATTCCACAATTCGCGTTCTCATATGTGAGATTACACTCATATGATGTGTTTCGTGAAAAAACTCTATGATGTTCAATCTCATGGGTTAATGAAGGATAAGATCAATTTAGAAATAGGAGTACGCCGCACGTACGGTTTATTGCCTCTATTGTAATGACCCACTAACTGCTTCTGGGTTCGACTTCGAACTGGCTGACAGAAGTTGTTGGACCAAATCGTCTCATATCTTAGACGCAGAAATTCTAATTTCTTGAAGGTAAGACGAATTTATGCACTCAGGAAAATCATGTTATCAAATTCTATGAATTTCATTCCTTTACGTACATCACCTATGTAGTATGCACATACGAGCAGTGTTTTATGTTGATTTTTTTTTATTCGATTCCTCATCTCTTTCTCTAACCTATCTAGTTTTAAAAGTTTGAAAAAAGGGTTGCGTCACATTCATTTTGATCGTCCAGTGAGTTAGCTCATATCTAAAGATGGGGAATGTTTTCTTTCGTCACAACGGAGTCATCCTATTCATCCTTAGGTGTCTTTTAACGTCTTGTTTGATCGTAATGTACTACTGCATTATGTCATGTATCTTTATTTTCGAAAAAAGCTGCATTCCATCTTTTCTTTATCTGCCTATTGTCATATGCGTACATACATGTTGTAATTTTTGGTTTTTAGTGTTACAAAGTCATGTTTTGATGACATTAATGAGAATATATTATTTTTAAAATCTTCATCGTTCATGCAGATTATCAAAATGTTTTCACATCCCAAGAATCTGAATCCTTTATGTATATTACATAATTAGTATCGGCATATCAACGGAGTGTTCCGTACATCGAATTCATTCTAAATTTTTTTCCACTATTCTATTGTTTTCGTTGAACATGTCGGTGACACTACATATTTTTTAATTTAGGGAACGAGGGTTACATCGAGTGGGTTTCCATTCATGAGTCGATTCCGAATGAAACTGTGTGTAAAGCATTTCTTCCCTTAATAATGAAAAATAAGGCCAAATGACGTTAAAATTCCAGTCCAATAAATACTACCGCGACTTTCTGCGACTTGCCGAGACTCGCTGGTACTCGTCATCTCCAATTATAAACTATCGGCAGAAATCGCGCTGATCTGTCGATACTTGATGCACATTCTCGCGCGCAGACATTGATATACACGTACGCACACGCAATACTAGAGTTATCTACTCACTCCGAGTCGCTTGTATTTCATAACGCTATTCGTCTCTTGCTACGAAATACTCGCGTGTGAAAACCCATTCAGGATATATCATCTTTACTCCACCCATTTACTCCAATGTTCATATATAAATGTTGTAAATCTGTGTTTTCATCATTACAATGTCATATTTTTAGTCGCACGGTTAAGGCAATTCCTCTATCAGGCCACGTGATTAAATCACATATAAACTTTTTTATGTTGAATCACGTTTTTCTATCGTCATCTACTGCATTTCTTGAATTTTTAGAAAAATATTTTGTAAAAATATATAAGAGATAAATTCTTTTGTAACATTCAGTTTTTTATAATTTTTGATTTGAATACCATATTAATATTATATTCATCATTTATATAGACCATCAAAATTTTTTTAATACTCGCGAATATGCACTCTTCGCCGACATTACATAAGTAGCGTTGGCATATGAGCAGAGTTTATTATGATAATTTTGTGTCAACCTAAAAGTTATGAAATGCTGATCAGTGACAAGGGTTTCCTTCAGGTAAATTTCATCCCAAAACTTCGTTATAAGAGTCCCTCGGTTTATAGAGGTAATGTTTATTGCTTCTATTGTCTTCCTTCGTTACCTGATCTAGGGATAAATTTCCGTCTCATAGAAAAATTTTCTACCTAATAGTTCGTCTCACAATTCGTCTCACAATTCGTCACAAGTTTGGGTTTGGGACGTCTCAAACATCAATATCATAAATATTTAATGGTTGTAGGCAGAATTTGATATTTTGAATACGTAAAAAAAAGTTAAAATTCCTCGACACATTTTTGACCTCGAAAATTGGTATTTTAAGGTCAAATTTCACTTCTAGTAGGAGCGAGAATTTTGAAAATATTTTAAAATAATGTTAACTGGTAATTGAAATATGCAATAATTTTATTTATTTACGCTAAAAATTAAAAAAAAAACATAATACCTGTCATTCAAGGCAGTGTAGTGGTTCATCACTTACCATGTCTTCACCGTCAGGATTGAATATTTGTTAGAGTGAGATGAAAGTATAGTTGTGTCTCACTCCAACCAATGGTCAACTTAAACGGAGAAGTTCCACAAAAGGTGAACCACTGCACTGCCTTCAATGACAGGTATTATGTTTTTTTTGTAATTTTTAGCGTAAATAAATAAAATTATTGCATATTTCAATTATCAGTTAACGTTATTTTCAACATAGAATAAGGATGAAAACATTTTGAATGTTTATTTTGCCTCATTCATGAGTTATAATGTTACTTTACGATAGCTTTACGATAGCTTTACGATACAGCGTAAAGCTACCGTTCAGCCAGTTCGATAGGGCAAGTTTGATAAAATCGCACCGTTTTTAAAAAATTGATGTTGAGATTTGATATCACTAATTCAATAGAGAAAGTGGGTCTTTATAATTATTTGAAGAATAGGTGAGAAAATTGTATTTTTCTATATTTCTCATATATTTTATTATAAGTACTCTAATGTGGGTAAGACTTTCTCAAGTGGGCCCCGATTTTACAAAAGTTTGTATTTTTCGTTGATATTCACATCTGTTACAGATAAAAAATAGTGTTAGCGTACTTTCAACTTGGTCTCGGACGATTTTTTTCATACTCGCCTGCTTTGCGTTCTCCGTTACGACTCATACGAAAAACATCGTCCTTTAGGGGTGTTCAATTCCGATTCGATTCTTTAAGAAATCAAATTTTTGGTAGGACGATTTCGATTTTTGAATCACTTATTTGCTGTTCGATTTTCTTGAGAATCGATTCTTTACCCGCAGAATCGGAGAACCGATTCTCTTTCTTCCTTCTGGCTTTCTTCCCCTATCAGCAATCACGACCCCATTGATAGAGGAAGAAAGCATGATCTCGTGGGTCGTGTAGTGAGGATGGACTTTTCCAACGTTCTGGAGACGCTGTGCTAGGGTGAGAAAATTTTCATCGTTCAAAGATCATTTTTGTAGAACATATAACTACACGATAAATATTTTCTCACTTTCATCACAGTCTTCCTACGTTTTACTCAATGTTTAACGCCTTCTGTACTTACAAAAATTGAGCTATGGTGGTGATGGATTTTGTGTGTTGAGCTGTATCTATTTATTATTCAGGAGTTGCACGGATGGTGAATTTGGTTTTTTGGAAAATAATTAAACAAAAAGTAGGCCTATTTGCTACTGTCGCATTATTATACTTTTTTTTTCAAATTTCGAACAGGATCTCACCAAACCTAATATCATCATTCATCTTTTTTCCGGAAGGAATCAGTTTCGGAGGGCATGTGATACTTGAAAAATTAACAAATTTTATTGATTTTAGAATTCTACACGCTTGTGTCTAAAATACATAAAATTTTCTGTTCAAAATTTGGGAAATGGTAGAAAAGATACAAACGGACGGAGATAGACTCCTTTTGGTTTTAAAATTGAAAAAAGGTAAATTTTAGCAGAATATATCAGGAAATTTTTTTCGTTATCAAAACCAAAAGTAGTCTATCTACGTCCGTTTTTATTTTTTTTAACATTCCCGAAATTTCCGACACAAAATTTTGTGTATTCTGGACACAAACATATAGAAAACGTTTTTTATTTCGTTTGATGAAAAACGGGCCAAAAACGATCCAACCTAATCCAATTCAATCCGACGCAACAATTCGAATCAATCAAAGGTCGAAATCATTCGGATTGATTCTGATTGAAAATTCGGTTTGGATTAATCTGAGCTCGGATTGATTCGGATTCAAAACTTGGTTTCTGATTGGTTCGGATTGTTGCTTCGGATTGAATCCGATTAGGTCGGTTCGAGTTTTGACCGTTTTTTATTAAACTAGTTACAAAACGTTTTTCAGATTGGTGTGGAATGATTGGCATTAGCTCGGATACAGATATCAGAACGAATCGGAGTAGTTATAATTGGCTCGGTATAAATTCCTATCCGATACTTCCGCCACGGATATCGATATTATGAATTTATAACTGCAAGAAAGTAAATATTTATTACAAATAGATTCTTGTACTTCCATTTGGGAAAGACGACTAAACTAAGGATTGCAAAAGAAATAATTAAGTATCAAAGAAATATTTAGAAGAAAAATACGGTAGTTCTAAAATTTTCGATTTTTTACGATCGAATCTTTTGTTTCGGTTTTTACGTGAATCGATTCTCTTTTATTCGGTTTAGATTCGAACCAAGAATCGATTCCTTTTAAAGAAACGAACATCCCTAGTTTGCTATCAACAAGTTGTGGCGCTATTGTCGCTACCGATTTCATATTGACCTATAAGAATGACTTGATATCGAGCGTGAAACACTAGACGAATATAAACAAACCAAGTAGCGGACCCCGCGGAGGTCTCAGAAATATATAAACACAGTGGCTCAATACATTTGCACACGTAAATATAAAATATGAACGATAGAAATAATAAACGCTTCTTTTCAAAAGTTGTTAGCTACTATATTCTTTAGTACAAATAGCATGTTTAATTTGTATATAAATAGATTTTTTCTTAAGTTAGCCTTTTATGGAATAGTTCGAAATAATAATGTGGCCCAAAACTTTTGCACACTACTGTACCTCAACTGACCTTTTAGCAAACATTGTTCAACAAAAAAATCGCCAAAAGTGCCCGAACCAGATTTTTCGTTGTTTCAAGTAGACTTTTATTTAATTGTTTTAAATGTGTGTGTATGTTAAAATAAAATATTAATTCTTTATATTTACCAGTAGACCAAGCTGACGGAATCGAAATACAGATGAAGATAATTATAGGAATCTTCATGTTTACAACGTTGACAAAATACATTTTCTCAATTGTATCACAAATATAGGTGTGATTCAAGAAACTGGGTTGTCGTTATATAAACCAAAAATAGTCCCAATATTTGCTAAAATTGCGACGTTTTATCTCTAGAACTGACAATGTTTGTCATGATTTGGAAAATATTTTACCCTATTGATAAAACGTCACACATTACAAGCCAAAATAAATATTACAGAATTTGCATTAATCTTTCCACTACTAGTCTTTACAGTTATGCCATAAAAAATCAATTCGTATTTACAATTTTATGCTAGCCTTTGATGAATTATCCAATATTTCTATTTTCAGTTACTGGGGGTTGAGATGATATTTTAAATTGATATGAATTATATCAGAACATAGATTAATTGTAGTTTACCCATAAAAAAGTAATCATGCTCGTTAAAATCGTAAACAGGAAACGATTTATTCTGATTTGTAAGCAACATTTACCGTAAAATTCTTCGAAATTTTAAGAGTTACACCTACATAAATGAATTTAAATAGCTTTTTTTGCAGAAAAATGGTTTGAGGAAAAAAATATTTAATTATTTATTTAAAAAATACTATATTGTTATTGATTATATCAGAGTGAAGCAAAAACATTATTTTTAAATTCATTAAACATCAATTTTTACAAAATATATTGGATTTTTATAAACCATGGTTTCTTCTCCTGAAAAGAAGATTTTGCAACAACTTGACTGCATCGCATTTATTAAAATTGATTCTTCAATGCCAGTATTCGAAAAAAAAATTATTTCTCCTTCACATTAAAAATGTTCAAAAATACCTACATTTAGCGCTAAATTATTTATCTATCAACATTGGACACGTTGAAATTGTGAAAAATATTTTTCCTTCCCCTATTGAAATGTTGACCTAAGAAGAGATATACAAAATTATATTAAAAATTACGTGGGGGAATACATAAGAAACAACGTAAGAAACCATGCAGGAAACTACATAGAAAACTACCTTGGAAATTGAGATAGGAAACGACGTAATTTTCACGTAGTTTGCTAAAGTCATTTTGAAAACCTCTTTTATACATTTATAAATCTAGTATTCATGAACCTGAATTGCATATGTAATAATAATAATAATCTATTCTTTGTTTCTAAATAAATAATTTTAAAACAATATAGTATCCTTTCATTTTAAATAATACCACGAATTATTTTCCATAAATATTAGATTAATTAATGTAAAAAAAGGTTTTGCAAACAATGTAGGAAACAATGTGGAAAGTACGTGAATAATTACGTCGAGAAAGACGTAGAAAACTACGTCAGAAATCACGTCATTTCCTATCCCGTCTTCCGAAGTAACGTCGGTTCCCACGTAGGTAACTGCATCGTTTTTAGTCATTTCTTATGTAGTTTCCTACGTATTTTTTATGTAACTTTTTACGTCGTCTTTTGCGTCAGAATTTTGAATAGGTGCATTCAATAAAATCGCACCGTTTTTAAAAAATTGGTGTTTTGTTAAGATATTATTTTCCATAAATATTAGATTAATAAATGTAAAAAAAAGGTTTTGCACACAATGTAGGAAAAATGTTGGAAAGTATGTGGAAAACTACGTAGAGAAAGACTTAGGAAACTACGCAGGGTATTACGTCGTTTTCTATGCCATTTTCGGCGTCATGTCGGTTCCTACGCAACCTAACTTCATGTTTTCTAACGTTGATTCTCATGCAGTTTCCCACGTCGTTTCTTACGTCAGAAATTTTTATACATATATTATATATTATATTTTATACATAATAGTAATTTCTGTACGTTCAAAATTTTTTTATGAAATATAATTTTTCCTGTTTTCAACGATATAATTAGTAAAATTTTTATGTTTCAATTATTCATCTATTTTATGAAAAACTTCGTGTGATTTAGTGACTTAATCATGATTGTGAAAATGATAAAATTACTATTTTCATGGACGTTGCTCGAGTAATATATTCAGGGATTACATTCAAACTAGACCCAATTCAATAAAACCTTGTTTAAAGAAAACTAAATCGATCGTAAATATAGATAATAAATGCGCAAGTTATTCTGTAGCTTGCTTGATTTTATGAATATGAATAAACAAACTCTGATAAACAACGATTCGTTCTAATTAACATAACGTGATATGGAGGAAAACAAATGAACCTATAAATTGTAGACCATCTTGGCGTTAATGAAAAAATTAAATTTTTCAAATCAGTGAATGTTGCACTTTGCCATGATGAAATAGTATATTACTTTACAAGGGGCGAAACATAGCAATTGCAATGAGGGCGAAGTTTGCAGCCCGAGCGAAGCGAGGGCTGCAATCACACGAGTTGCATTCGCTGTGTTTTGTTTCGAGTAATATACTATATACTATTTTTCATAGCAACTCTTTTGAGAATCTGATTGGCTGTAACTGTGGAGCGGGTTGAGATAGCGACTTTCAATCCTAGGGTTGAAAACCGTAGTTTCAACCCGCTCTACAGGTACCGCAAATCGGATTTTCAAAGTAGGCGCTATGAAAAATTTATATTCTAATGTTCATTACATTTATAAAGAAAATTGGATTTATTTTAATGGAAGAAATTAATCAAGTATGACATTGTAGGCTTTAGTTTGTCAGATGTAGGTTTTACGAAATTTGACAAAATAGAAAAAAGTAACTTGAATTTAATTAAAAACAGAATGAAAGTTGCTCGATGAGCAAAGTTTCTTTTATTCAGGGAAGACGTGATATGACTAAGTTGATAGAGGCAGTGGGTCTTCCTAATTACTTGATGAATAGGCAAAAAATTTATTTTTATGTATTCCTGATATATTTCATTGCAAGACTCTAATGTATTAATAAATTAAAAGTTAAATCGTAATATAAGTACAAGAGTAAAATAAAATTGAAACTCGGTTCACCTTCAAAGTTCAATGCGAGAACCGCAAAGCAAACTCTAGATATCTTGTGTATATAGCTGATAAAATGTAAGGAAAATGTAACAAATACGTTAGACAATGTTTCACAATTTGTCATTGAAAACTTCAATAATCGTAATAGGCTGATGGTATCTCTCTTCTAAGTGGAGATGCTATCTTTCTTACTGATTTCTCTGTTCTAAAAATTATGAAGGTAAATTTCGGACGTAGAAAACTATGTAAAGACATACGTAGGAAACTACGTTAGAAATCATGTCGTTTCCTATCACGATTTCCGATGTAACGTCGGTTCCTACGTAGCTAACTACATAGCTTCTAACGTCGTTTCTTATGTAGTTTCCTACGTCTTTTTTATGTGACTTT
This sequence comes from Diplolepis rosae, assembly GCA_030998225.1. Lineage (NCBI taxonomy): Eukaryota > Metazoa > Arthropoda > Insecta > Hymenoptera > Diplolepididae > Diplolepis > Diplolepis rosae. Next base: position 1,312,101 of record JAPYXD010000082.1, read on the forward strand.
TTATATCGTTTCTTACGTCAGAATTTTGAAAAGGTGCATTCAATAAAATCGCACCATTTTTGAGAAATTGATGTTTGGTTAAGATATTATTTTTCATAAATATTAGATTAATAAATGTAAAAAAAGGTTCTGCACACAATGTAGGAAATTACGTCGTTTCCTATCCCGATTTCCTGTGTCACGTCGGGTTCTACGTACCTATTTACATGGTTTTTAACGTTGCTTCTGATGTAGATTCCTCTGAAATATCTTAATGGCATATGTTACTCAATACAATTAGGATTCTAGATTAAATTCGAGTGTACGCATAAAAACTCGTATACCCACCGGAGTTAAATGAAATAAAATATGTGCCAATGCACACAATTAGGGTAATTACGAGACTCGCTTAAAATGCTCGCTGGACTGATCGCGCCTTGGCTTCGTCTCGGCTTTGCCTCAGCTACCTCTCGGCTTTGATCTCCTGCGAGCATTGTCGCTCGTCGTGTAATAACCCTCGTTATGCGCCTATGGACATACACTACCGTCGGAAATTGTGCTTTTGAAAATAATACAGCACGTGAGGAGTTAAAAAAAAAATTCAAGATTTTCTCAAATTCTCTACCTCAACTTCAACTTTTTGCATGACCTAGGGAACATTTTTTCACAATCTGCAAATCATACGAAATAGAGTCCAAAATCTTATTAATTTAAGCAAAGAAAACTTCAAAAATATTCATGGGTACCCTAGATACGATTAAAAATTTTCAATCGTATCTGAGTTTAATTTCAATCAACGATCACGGTCCTTGGTCTGTTTGTTGCTCGCCTCCTTCGTTGAGGCAGGACCGAAATGTCTGCGCACAAAGGTGGCTCTTAAGTGGAGCCCTCTAATATGTTTTTTGATCCAAGAACGTGTTTCTTTACTTCTTTCCTTTCATTCTTAGTTAATATTTACAATGACTATTAAAACTTTGGTTAATGTTCTAGTTTATAAGAATTTCAAGAAATAAAAAATGTTTACATACCATTGTTCTATTCGTCAATATGGGGATAATAGTGGGTTTAAATAATTGTTAATAATCACAAATAACAATAAATATTTTTTAAAATTTAGAATAATTAGAAATAAGAATTACTAATGAACAGAATCAAAAATACATATAAGAGGGCTCCGCTCGAGCGCCACCTTTGTGCGTCGCCATTTCACTCCTGCCTCAGCGAAGAAGGTGAGCAACAAACCGTCCGAAAATCGTGATCGTCGATTAAAATTCAACTCAGATACGATTGAACATTTTTAATCGTATCTCGGGTACCTATGAATATTTTTGAAGTTTTCTTGGCTTAAATTAAAGATAAGATTATGTACTTTATGTCTTAAAATTTTCAGATTTTGAAAAATTTATCCTAGGTCATGCTAAAAGTTGAAGTTGAGGTAGAGAATTTGAGAAAATCTTGAATTTTTTTTTTAACTTCTCACGTGCTGTATTATTTTCAAAAGTTCAAAGAAATATTTGTTGAGCATCGCTAGACGTGAAATTTCATAAGCTTTCCAACTGTTTGTTTAAAAATGCCCTATCTCTTATATTCACCGAGATATCGTGGTTCAAAGTCAGCAGTGATTTTTAATAGCGCTCACAAGCACCGTGCGCACAATTTCCGACGGTATTGTGATAAACAGAGGAGCATAATGAAAAAATTGAACTGCGCATGCACCTACTACGATACATTGGAGCATAATGTTAAAATTGAACTGCGCATGCGTCTATTACAATACGGTGACAAGTTACGACACATAGAACTGCGAACTTGATACCAATTGATGGACTCATATCCCAAGTGATTGTAAATACAACGACGTTATTTGTAACATTCATTGTACAATAATAAATGCAATATAATGATGCTGGACGTTATTACAATCTAACCGACAAAAAGTTCTCTGCGAACCACTTATGTATTGACTGCGTCTAGTTTCAATCGTGTGATTTTTTATTGCCGAAGATTCGATTGGAAGATTTTGCGTGTATTCGTTGGATTCGAGTGTACGCATTAAAACTCGTAAATGCGCGAAAGTCACATAAAACAGTATATGCGCCAATGCACAAAATTCAGGTAATCCCGAGACTCTTTTAAAATTCTCGCAGAACTGATCTTGCCTCGGCTTCGATCTCCTGCCAGCATTGCCGCTCGTCGCGTAATAACCCTCATTATACGCCTCGGCGCATAACGTACTATTATTTTTCTCTTATGCTACTTTATTATATTTTTAAAGTTGCCAGGGGAAGAGAAATGAGAAACTTCGTGTTATCTGATACATGATTTAATTTTAAACTGTCGATTTACTTGCAATCGTTCTTTACAAATCTTTGGTGAAGATATGTATTTTATGCACAAGATATGAGAAAATAGAGCGATTGACCTATTTCAACAAATCTACCTAGGGTTTACATAAGATCTTATCTTTAATTTATATTAGAGCATATCAGACCTGGAAAATGTTCCATTGTAATATCGTGGTCTTGTATGGCTAGGATGCAGCGAGTCAGACGTGCATTTGTAAATTTGCATGTCCTTAAGAAGGCTAGTGCCATATGATCAGTTCGATTTATTATATGGGCTCCTTGTGAGTACATCCTGAATTTTTGTAGTGCCCATACGATCGCGAGGGTCTCCTTCTCGGTGGTAGAATATGATAATTCAGGACCGTTAAGAGTTCTGCTGGCTAGTTTGATTATTTCCCTTTCCTGTTTATAATTTTTCTGCACTCCCTTTTTTATTAAATTTAGTGAAGGTGCTGTTTCATCTGCATGTGTGATACTAAAATTTTGAGTAGAAGTGTACTAGTCCTAGGAAGCCTCTCAGTTGCTTGACATTTTTTGGCGTTGAAAAGTCGATGATCCCTTGTACTTTGTCTGGGTCTGGTTTTATTTCTTCTGTTGTTAGAACAAAAACTAGAAATTTCGTCTCCTTTTTGAAGAAGTTCGATTTGCTTAGGTCAAGAGTTAGATTATTCTATTTTAGTCGTATCAGAAGATCCTCCATATGCTCGAGATGTTGTACAGATTCCGATGTCACGAGGGTATCAGCCACGAACGAAATTATTTGGTCCCCGGCTCCTTGCAATTCTTTGCCTAGTCCTCTCACTAATGCTGCAGTGCTAGCTTTCAGGCCGAATGGTACAACGTTGAATTCATAACTTTTTTCTCGATGTTGGAATGCTATATATTGCTTTGAGTTTTCCTCGAGTGGGACTTGCCAGAAACTGCTGGTCATATCGAGACTTGACATAACCTTAATTCCCTAACACTTCTGAAATAGGATCTCTGCAGGTTCCGGTAATTCCCAATCTTCTAGCAAGATGTCGTTCAATTTTCTGGAGTCTAGACATAATCTGATTGTGACATCTTTTTTACTACAGGTACTATTGATTTGTATATGAGCCACGTGATAAAGGTTTGATTTTCTTTCACCTGCAGTCTGTGTTGGTATATGTTGTAAGTCTGCCAGGTGTCTTCCTGAATATAGATTTATGCCTCCAGAGGAGGTCTTCGAGCTGCTTATATTCATTAGAGTTAATCAGGTTTGTTTCTTCTATTTTCATTCGTATTTCCTCTTTGCTCACTTCGGTATCATTTCCTAAGTTTCTGATAGAATGTATTGCGTTTGTCTCTATTGCAGGTTGTTTGGTGGTTTCCACATTCATGATCCTGAGGAATGTTCTTTCCACAAGATGGTCTGGATGGTTTTGGAACCACTAGGAAGACGACTTGGATTAAGTAGTTGGGCAGCTGGACGTGTTCGTAAATTTGCTCCTTAATTAAATTGCTTTTCTTCCCATGGGTCCCACTATGGTTACTCCATTAATCGGTAGTATCGGACATACTTGCAGTCTTTCCTTATTTTCGTTCACGAACTCTTCTGATAAGCAAGTGACTTCGGCTCCTGTATCTATCAGTACCCTTGATTTCTTTCTATTCGATTCAGGTAGTTTTCTCGCTTGCTCCTCTGCTGTTGTGACCTCAAAGATTTCTGCTCATGCACTTTGTCCTTAATTCTAGGATTTGGATTGAAAGGTAACACTTTTACAAATATTAGTACTGGAATGGTTACCCGCACTCAAACATTTGTATCAATAATATTTAATTAAAATATAAAAAAGACAGAGGAGAAAGGTTTAGAAAAGGTACATAGTAATTTAGGATACAACTTACTTTTATTTTATTTTAGTGACAAAAAAATCATTATTGTCATTCCTTCCTTGAATCAGTGCGGAGTCCTGGAGAAAACTTGATTTGACGAATTTTTCTCCAAGACATAATATATATTAAAATAACTTACGAATGATTAGTTGCTGGATAAATTCTCCCGGTAAGAGTTATAAAAATTTTTAGTTTTTGGTTTTTAGTTTTTAGGAAATAACTCAAACCGGCGAGGAAGTTTAAGATTTTTAAAATCGTTTAGTTAGAAATAACTTGTGTGTAAAATATGCAGAACGTAGCTCGGAACAAACTGCGACAGGAACTTAAGAATTTTATCTGCAACTAGTTTTTATGTTTAGCACCCCGCTTCCCTCACATATTTTAAATTTCATGAAAATTCTGGGGGTAGCTAACCTAGCTCTCTATTGGCCTGGATAGGCAAACCTAGTTACACCCAGACCTCCTGTAGTGTGGAAATTCGGGGGCGTTTCAAGTTTTCCGGGCCTTGTGGGCCGTACCAAGTTTTCTCCAAGGTCACCCACCTTCTCAAAGATGGCGACATTTGTACCGTTTTTACTATAAAATATAAAATTTTACATATAATTGATGATTAATAATAATTAACTTAATTACCATATGACTAATAATTTCCTTAACATTCAAACGAGCTCGTTAACAATTTCACTAATTTCAATCAGTGAATACTAACAATTGAGGAAAAAATATACCTTATTCATATAAGTTATTGAATTATGTATGAAATTATTGATAATGCAGGACGTACCAATATATTCCTTTAATAGTTTTTGAATAAACGCGCGCATTTCTAAATTAAATATGTGTGTAAACATATTTGAGATACATATATAAAATAACCTAATATATTATCAATAGATATTTATAATGCTTTAGAGCACAACAAACTCAGTTTCCCAAGAAAGATCAAGCAGTTGTTATTGAAGTTATAGATAATTTGACAATAAAAGACTACACCCTTGCTATTGGTAAAATCGTCAAACCAACTAACGTATTATTTGTATCGAGAATTTCCAACGGAAGAATTTGTATATATCTGAGCAGTCAAGACCTAGTCGAGCAACTCACGGACACCAATATGCAATAAACATTGGCCAACACACAATTACACTGAGACCACATATCTAAAGCTAAGAGAGTCATAATATCGAATGTGTGCCCCGTTATTCCTCACTTTATCATCGACGACAAAATTAAAGCGCTCGGCATTACACCAGTATCACCAATCAGTTGCATCAAGGCCAGTATAAGAGACCCAGAGTACGCACATGTAATGAGCTTTAGGCGTCAAGTCTACCTAAATCCAGATGATATCGGAAAATTATCAGAGAGCATGAAAATCGATTTTGACGAAACAACTTATTGGATTTACTTTTCGAGCGACAAAGCGCCCTGCTTTCTGTGCAAAGAAGAAGGTCACCTTGCCAAAGACTGCCCAACACTAAGCTATCCCTATAATTTGACCTCGAACGAGCAAAATAACACACAAGAGCTCTCAAATCAAGAAAAACAATATTCAACCACGAAGAAGAGCAAAATAAAGATCGTCATAAAGATAATTCTCCATTCGTAACTCCTAGTAAGAAACGAGCAAGCAAATCAGCAAAAAAAGAACTCCTTCAAGATAAAATCGACGCTCAACTTGCTGCACGCAAAAAATTGTTTTACAGTTAATTCCAACGACTATCGACTGGATTTTGACACATTAGCTGTTTTTCTTAAAGACGCATACGGAAACATAGATATACCTGGAGTTGCACACCAATATACCTCTGAAACCTCTGATCTCATAAAAATGCTCACTGACACTCACTCTCTAGTCGTAGATAGTAGTCTAAAGGCCCGCATTACTGAATTAATCAAAAGACTGGAACTGATTGACAATACAAGTGACCTCAGCTCAATAGAAGCTCAAGAAATGTCCGACAATCCCGACTCTTTCTCCCTGTCAAAATGAATACTACCATAACCAAACCTCTGAGAATCTTGTATTGGAATGCCCGAAGTTTCCTGAAGCATAAAGAAGATATTGAAAGAGCTTTACCAAACATCGATATTCTCCTCTGTGTGTAAAGTCTACTTCAACCGAAGATCTCCAACATAAATTTCTCAGGATTTGTCAACTACAGGTTAGATAGAACATATTCAACCGGGGGCGGAACTATACTTTTGATTCGTTCGAATTTAGCTTATCGAGAAATTAAAAATTTTGATGTATCGCATGAAACGTTTCAAATCTGCGGAATACAAATTACAAATGTTAACCCTGTCTTTAGCCTCATTGCCTGTTACAGAGCCCCAGGTCCCATCTTTACTCTTGAACAATGGGAAAGGCTTTTCGTTATTATCAAAAAAGAAAAAAATTGCATATTCATGGGTGATTTCAACGCTCATCATATAAGCTGGAATTGTAATAAAACAGACACGAATGGAGAAAATCTACTCGAATGTATAGACAAAAATGATCTGTTCATTTATAATTCAGATAGCTACTCCCACATTGACACTACTTCCATTTCAAACATAGACTTAATTCTCTCTAGTAACAAAATTGCCGAAAAAAATGATGTAAAGGTTAACGATGAAACTTGGGGCACAGATCATTACCCTACATATGTCAATGTGAGCCTAGAAAGACACATCTATCACAAAAAAAGCCATAAAATCAGATCTACTCAAACCAATTGGAATAATGTTGTGCAGCAATTAGATACCTCTTACGAAAACTTTTTATCGAACAATTACGACAACTTAAGCGCCAGTCATAAATATGAATACTTTGTCAATCATCTAACCGAAATTATCACTGGCAATACACCAAAGAAAAAATTCGTGAATATCAAAATACACCGAAATCCTGTCCCGTGGTGGGACGAGGAGTGTTCCGAAGTCAAAATGCAAAGAAATGCCGCGTTTAGAACTTGGGAAAGATCCAAAGATCTCTCCGACTTTATCGAATACAAAAGACTTTTAGCTCTAGCACGAAAAACCTTCAAAAAGAAAAAAAAAGGAAGTTTTGTTTAATTCGCAAGCACTATTAATATTTTGACTGACGGTCGTTATGTATGGAACACCAGCAAGATATTGAAAAATAAATGGATCAAAGTTAATGTCTCACATGTGCCCGAAAATTTACAATTCGACAAAAAACTTGAAGCACTAAACAAGATATGTCCTCCAGTTGAAACACCGCCTGATACTAACTACTTGCCGAATTGGCAGTTTAACGAATTTCTTGAAAGGCCCTTCAACTTTGCCGAATTTAATCACGTTTTAGACTCGGAATACAGACTCTTCACCAGGCTTGGACGGCATAGACTACTTCACACTAAAAAAATTACCAATAAAATACAAACTCCTACTCGTTGACATCTTTAATGAAATGTATAGTTCTAGCGATTTTCCAAGTGACTGGAAAAAGTCTTATGTACATCTAATTCCGAAGCCCAAGAGCAAAGGCTACAGGCCTATTGCTCTCACCTCGTCTCTTTGTAAACTGTTTGAAACGTTGATAAAGAACAAATGCCAATGGTGGGTAGAAACCCAAAATATACTATCTAATAGTCAAAGTGGTTTTCGCAAAGGCCTATCTTGTCAAGATAATCTACTAAGTCTAACTATTAGCGTTCAATTAGCCTTTCAAAAAAACAAAGATATGTACGCAGCGTTCCTTGATGTTAAAGGAGCTTTTGATAATATGAATATCAGAATACTACTCGATAAACTTGCGAAAATAGGATGTCCTCTCATATTGGTTAAATTCATTAGCTTCGTAACAATGGAAAGATTTCTTTACGCAGACGCGCTTAGCGATCCCAAAAAGACATACAAAGGAGTTCCCCAAGGAGGAGTGTTGAGTCCAATTTTATATATTATCTATGTAGCTGACATCATCAAAAACATTTCGACCCGTGTCTCGATTTCTCCATTTGCAGATAATATTGCCCTATATTCGAGTAATCTAAAGTCACTACAAAAAGCAATAGAGATATTAAAAAATAATCTTGCCGACATTGATCTATTCTTGGCCTCTGAGAAGACCGTCTTCTTGCATTTCAATAAACGCGGTATAAAACCCGGAGAGACAGAACTTCAAGTGATTGAATTAATAATCAAATCCAGCGAATCTACCAGATTCCTTGGAATAATATTTGATTACCAGCTCTCATTTGTTCCTCAAATAAATAAAGTCAAATCACGATGTGACAGAGCATCTAACATAATCAAGTACCTACAAGGAATCTGGTAGGGAGCGGATCCAACCACCCTACTCAACCTTTATAAAAGTTATGTGAGGTCTATCCTGGATTACGGAATTATTCTTCACTATCCTACGAGGAAGGATCAACAAAAAAAGTTAGAGGGTATTCAACACAATGCTATAAGACTAGCACTGGGATTTCGTAAAACGACACCGATCAAAATTTGATTAGCTGAGTCCAAATTACCGTCTATTCATGAGAGGGCTAGATTTCTAGGCAACATGTACGTTTTAAAAATTATATCAAATGAAAGCTTACTCGTGAACAAAACCACTAAAAAATATTATGCTTTAACTAAAAAGAATAAACGAAAAAAGAAACGTCTATTTGAAACGTGCATTCAGAATGTATTTTGCTCAGCTAAAAATATAATAAAATCACAGAATTATAACATGTATACGTATAGTTATGACGTAATCTCTTCCTCTGTACCTTTCGCGAGACTAGATAATCAACATAAAAATTTAAGGGAAATATGTGATGAACTAGACTCTCCGTTTACCAATGTCTTTTACACAGACGGAAGCAAAAGCCCCACCTCTATGTCGACAGGGTCGGCTTGCGTAAACTCAAAGAAAAATATTGTTATCAAAAGGAGTCTACCAAAAAAAATGTCGGTCTTCACAGCAGAATGTATCGCGGTAAGGGACGCTCTAGACCTTACGCTTAAAAGAGTAGATGTCTGCAACTACGTCATGTGTGATTCGTTGATTGTACTTGAAAGCCTACAAAGGCATCTTTACAACACCAAAGCAAATTTTTACTTATATGAAATTAAACGTAAATGCCTAGAATTTCAACAAAGAAAAAATGAAACCGGAGATATCCAACTCTACTGGATTCCCTCTCACTCAGCAATCTCAGGTAACTATGTCGCTGATACACAAGCTAAACTAGCGGCGAACTGCAGGCCTACAGATTTAGATAAACTCCCGTATACTAACTTAGCGGAAAAGTTCAAACGTGATATGTATAATAACTCAAATGATGTACTGCTTAATTTAGATCCTGACAAGGGTAAAATTTATTTTAATGAATTCTGTACTGATTCTAGAAAGCCGTGGTTTTATAATAAAATAATACCGAGAGACCTAATTGTAACGATCAATCGACTCCGTGCGAATCACTACAATCTCAACGCCTCTCTTGCAAGAGTATCAATTATAAGTGATCCTAGCTGCCCGTGTTCTTATAACACTCAAGACATAGATCACATTTTATGACATTATCCCTTATATATAGATCAGAGAGTTATAATGAACAAGCACCTAGTAGAACTAAATTTACAACCTCCGCTCAGTATAAACGTTCTAATTAAAGAACTCAAAATTACAGCGTGCTCTTACATACTTAATTTTCTGAATAATTGTTCTCTGCGCATCTAGTACAACGCTTAAGGTAATCACAAATATTCCATCCCAAAGTTCAAAGTTACATACACTACCGTCGGAAATTGTGCGCACGGTGCTTGTGATCGCTATTAAAAATCACTGCTGACTTTGAACCACGATATCTCGGTGAATATAAGAGATAGTGCATTTTTAAAAATACAGTTGGAAAGCTTATGAAATTTCACGTCCAGTGATGCTCAATAAATATTTTTGTGACTTTCTGAAAATAATACAGCACGTGAGAAGTTAAAAAAAAAATTCAAGATTTTCTCAAATTCTCTACCTCAACTTCAACTTTTAGCATGACCTAGGATAAATTTTTCAAAATCTGAAAATTTTAAGACATAAAGTCTAAAATCTTATCTTTAATTTAAGCCAAGAAAACTTCAAAAATATTCATAGGTACCCGAGATACGATTAAAAATGTTCAATCGTATCTGAGTTGAATTTTAATCGACGATCACAATTTTCGGACGGTTTGTTGCTCGCCCCTTCGCTGAAGCAGGACCGAATAGGCCACGCACAAAGGTGGCGCTTAAGTGGAGCCCTCTTATATGTATTTTTGATTCTGTTCATTAGTAATTTTTATTTCTAATTAATCTAAATTTCAAAAAATATTTATTGTTATTTGTGATTACTAAAAATTATTTAAATCCAATATTATCCTCATATTAACGAATAGAACAATGATATGTAAGCATTTTTTATTTCTTAAAATTCTTATAAACTAGAACATTAATAAAAATTTTAATAGTTATTGTAAATATTAACTAAGAATGAAAGGAAAGGAAATAAAGGAAACACGTTCTTGGATCAAAGAACATATAAGAGAGCTCCACTTAAGCGCCACCTTTGTGCGTGGCCTATTCGGTCCTGCTTCAGCGAAGGAGGCGAGCAACAAACCGTCCGAAAATTGTGATCGTCGATTAAAATTCAACTCAGATACGATTGAACATTTTTAATCGTATCTCGGGTACCTATGAATATTTTTGAAGTTTTCTTGGCTTAAATTAAAGATAAGATTTTAGACTTTATGTCTTAAAATTTTCAGATTTTGAAAAATTTATCCTAGGTCATGCTAAAAGTTGAAGTTGAGGTAGAGAATTTGAGAAAATCTTGAATTTTTTTTTTAACTTCTCACGTGCTGTATTATTTTCAGAAAGTCACAAAAATATTTATTGAGCATCACTGGACGTGAAATTTCATAAGCTTTCCAACTGTATTTTTAAAAATGCACTATCTCTTATATTCACCGAGATATCGTGGTTCAAAGTCAGCAGTGATTTTTAATAGCGATCACAAGCACCGTGCGCACAATTTCCGACGGTAGTGTACGTATATACAATATTTATCAATGTATATTATTTAATTCAATGTATTTTCTTTTCTCCTTATTATATAGCGAATAAATCTGTATATGATTTGAAAGCTTACAAATAAAAAAAAAATATATATATATAAAATTACTATTTCAAATAATTTTGCGTGATTTGCAGCATCAGCCTTTATACAAGTACGTTTAAAAATTCTTTATCAATAGAACATGTAAGTAAATTTTCTTTATAAAACAATGTAGAAATAATAAAATGAATTTCATGATGAATTCTTAACCTTTTTATGTTCTTATTAATTTAGAATTTCATTATTTATTATGTATGGCAACTGCACAATCATCTTAAAAGCTTTATGAATCTATATAATATTTGAGAAAGATATTGAAATTTTAAGCTATTTACGATAGTTTGGAAAGTTCGAGAAAAGCATAAAATAAAATAAAGTAGTTTCACAGTGTTATACGAATAATAATTAAAATATAAAATAAAGAATGGACGCAGGACGTTACATGTTTGTGTTGGCGGGGCCGATCCTGTCAAAGTTTTCCAGCAGTTCCACGAGACTGTCTATGTGTGTGATTCCATGTCCGATGATTGCGTATTTTATCTCTTCGTTGAAGGGTCTAGCGAGTTTCTGAATAATTTCACTCAGTGACATTACAGGACGTAGTTCTTTTGCTATAAATGAATTGCATATTTTGTTCTGGAACCCGTCTTTCCCTCCTAATGACGTCGAACTCCAGTTTCCTCCTCAGCTCATGTTGAGCTTACTCTTTGCAAAATCTACGGGAGAATTTGTTCAAGAACGTTTGGAGGTTACTGACCTCATCTTTTATTATTTGCCATCAGACTCCTGGTGGTTCAGATAGCCACCGCTCTGTCAGGTAATGTGTGTCGTTGTCTCTAGGTTTTACTGCTTCCCAATATTGCTTGAGTTGATTCATGTAGCGAATCAGACTCGTGGCTCCCTGAAACTCGGGAAGTATACAGGGTGGGCACGAGTGGGTTGCAGAATAGGGAATATAATTGGGAGTAGTTTAGTATACGAGATACCGCCCAACATGCAATTTCGCTATTCGAAAAGATCTTTTTCAGGCGTTTTTTTTAAATTCGCGCCAGCTCGAAAGAGGTCGTGCATGTCTTGCGCATGTCTGTTCGCTTTTTTCTAGGTCGGTAATAGTGAAACCTGTCCATATTTAATTTTAAATATGGTACAGGTTAGGTTTTCAAATGTAATTTTTGAAAAAATAGTAAAAATATTAAAATTAAAAGTGTCATGTTTTAAAAATATTGTCGAAAGTGGGGCAGAATTTTAAACAAGAGTGAGTGAATTTATTATTCAGACACACAAGTGTAAATAGTTAAAAATTGGAATCAAGTTTGACAGCAAGAAGCTCACCTTTATAGTGTGTGATAAAAAAAATAAATTGAGTAAGATTTTAAATCTCTATGATAAAAAATATTGAATATTTTTTTAATGTAAAATTTTCAATTACAACCATATGTTTTAAAATTTCAGAAAAATATCTACTCACTTCAAATGAAGTTAAAAAAAAAATTAAAAATATTTAATTTGACGGGAAATTCAGATAAGTATTTTTTATTTCACATTAAATGATATTCTTAAAAGGAGACGTTTACTTTGTGAAATGTTTTTTTTTCTTTTTCAGGAAGAGTTAAAAATGAAGCATGTGGGAAAAATAAAGGGTTTAAGAACTAAAATTGCGTAGGTATTTATGTTACTTATAAGTTGCAATAGCAAAAGTACATACATAATAATGTAATAATAGTTTGAAATATCTTAAAGCTAAACTTTATAATTTATCATTCTGAACAAAATATCAAAACACTAACTGATGTTTATGTAATCAAATCCTCAATAGCCATTGATTATTGTAAAAATTGTTCCCGGGACTAAAATAAAGGTATCAAAATTCTGTAAACTGGCTCAGGAGTCTACGTTCATGTATTCTGTTAGTTCTTATACTAAAAAGTTGCAAAAAATTTTTTTAACAAATCTTCAATACCCATAGCGGCCGGTCTAGAGTGGCCAAGTTCCAAATACAGACAAAATATCACATAAATCCTTGACTGTAACTAAACTAATTGCTCTAAATTCTTTCAATTTAGTTCATAAGTAGCTATCACTGTCTCTTATCGGTTCCCACAGCTAAACTGTATAATTTGTAATTTTAAAAAAATTTTGAAACATTAAATGGTATTTTTGGAGTCAAATCATCAATAGCCAATAATTATTGTAAAAATTGTTCCCGGGACTACAATTAAAATTTTAAAATTCTGCAAACTGGCTCATTAGTCCTAATTCACGTACTCCATCCGCCCTCATAGTAAATAGTCCTGAAAAATCATTTTTTCAAAACATCAGTACTCATAGCTGCCGTTCTAGAGTGGCCAAGTTCCAAATACAGACAAAATATCACATAAATCCTTGACTGTAACTAAACTAATTGCTCCAAATTCTTCTAATTTGGTTTTCAAGTAGCTATTCCTGTCTCTAATCATTTCCTAAAGCTATACTTTATAATTTCTCATATTAAAAAAATTTCAAAAACCCTCACTGATGTTTATGTAATCAAATCCTCGATATCCATTGATTATTGTAAAAATTGTTCCCGGGACTAAAATAAAGGTATCAAAATTCTGTAAAGTGTCTCAGTAGTGCTAATTCACGTACTCTATCAGCCCTCATAATAAATAGTCCTGAAAAATCATTTTTTCAAAACATCAGTACTCATAGCTGCCGTTCTAGAGTGGCCAAGTTCCAAATACAGACAAAATATCACATAAATCCTTGTCTGTAACTAAACTAATTGCTCTAAATTCTTTCAATTTAGTTCATAAGTAGCTATCACTGTCTCATATCAGTTCCCACAGCTAAACTGTATAATTTGTAATTTTAAAAAAATTTTAAAACATAAACTGGTGTTTTTGGAGTCAAATCATCAATAGCCAATGATTATTGTAAAAATCGTTCCCGGGACTACAATTAAAGTTTTAAAATTCTGCAAAATTTCTCAGTAGTCCTAATTCACGTACTCTATCAGCCCTCATAGTAAATAGTTCTGAAAAATCATTTTTTCAAAACTTCAGTACTCATAGCTGTCGTTTTAGAGTGGCAAAATTCCAAATACAGACAAAATATCACATAAATCCTTGACTGTAACTAAACTAATTGCTCTAAATTCTTCTAATTTGGTTTTCAAGTAGCTATTCCTGTCTCTCATCAGTTCCTAAAGCTATACTTTATAATTTGTCATTTAAAAAAAATTATGATAATGCCTACCTAGGATTTGATTACATAAACATCAGTGAGGGCATCAACATTTTTTTTAAATGACAAATTATAAAGTAGAGATTTAGGAGCTGATGAGAGACAGGAATAGCTACTTGAGAACCAAATTAGAAGAATTTAGAGCAATTAGTTTAGTTACAGTCAAGGATTTATGTGATATTTTGTGTGCATTTGGAGCTTGGCCACTCTAGAACGGCAGCTATGAATACTGAAGTTTTGAAAAAATGATTTTTCAGGACTATTTACTATGAGGGCTGATAGAGTACGTGAATTAGGACTACTGAGCCAGTCTGCAGAATTTCAAAACTTTAATTGTAGTCGCGGGAACAATTTTTACAATAATCATTGGCTATCGAGGATTTGATTACATAAACAACAGTGAGGGTTTTTGAAATTTTTTAATATGGAAAATTATAAAGTATAGCTTTAGGAAATGATGAGAGACAGGAATAGCTACTTGAGAACCAAATTAGAAGAATTTAGAGCAATTAGTTTAGTTACAGTCAAGGATTTATGTGATATTTTGTGTGCATTTGGAGCTTGGCCACTCTAGAACGGCAGCTATGAGTACTGAAGTTTTGAAAAAATGATTTTTCAGGACTAGTTACTATGAGGGCTGATAGAGTACGTTAATTAGGACTACTGAGCCAGTCTGCAGAATTTCAAAACTTTAATTGTAGTCGCGGGAACAATTTTTACAATAATCATTGGCTATCGAGGATTTGATTACATAAACATCAGTGAGGGTTTTTGAAATTTTTTTAATATGGAAAATTATAAAGTATAGCTTTAGGAAATGATGAGAGACAGGAATAGCTACTTGAGAACCAAATTAGAAGAATTTAGAGCAATTAGTTTAGTTACAGTCAAGGATTTATGTGATATTTTGTGTGCATTTGGAGCTTGGCCACTCTAGAACGGCAGCTATGAATACTGAAGTTTTGAAAAAATGATTTTTCAGGACTATTTACTATGAGGGCTGATAGAGTACGTGAATTAGGACTACTGAGAAATTTTGCAGAATTTTAAAACTTTAATTGTAGTCCCGGGAACGATTTTTACAATAATCATTGGCTATTGATGATTTGACTCCAAAAACACCAGTTTATGTTTTAAAATTTTTTTAAAATTACAAATTATACAGTTTAGCTGTGGGAACTGATATGAGACAGTGATAGCTACTTATGAACTAAATTGAAAGAATTTATAGATATTATTTTGGTTACAGTCAAAGGTTTAGGTAATGTTTTGTGTGTATTTAGAACTCGGCCACTCTAAACCGGCCGCTATGAGTATTGAAGATTTGTTAAAATAATTTTTTACAACTTTTTAGTATAAGAGCTAACAGAAAACATGAACGTAGACTCCTGAGCCAGTTTGCAGAATTTTGAAACCTTTATTTTAGTCCCGGGAACAATTTTTACAATAATCAATGGCTATTGAGGATTTGATTACATAAACATCAGTTAGTGTTTTGATATTTTATTCAGAATGATAAATTATAAAGTTTAGCTTTAAGATATTTCAAACTATTATTACATTGTTATGTATGTACTTTTGCTACTGCAACTTATAAGTAACATAAATACCTACGCAATTTTAGTTCTTAAATCCTTTATTTTTCCCACTTGCTTCATTTTTGACTCTTCCTGAAAAAGAAAAAAAACATTTCACAAAGTAAACGTCTCTTTTCAAGAATATCATTTAAAGTGAAATAAAAAATACTTATCTGAATTTCCCGTCAAATTAAAAATTTTTAATTTTTTTTTAACTTCATTTGAAGTGAGTAGGTATTTTTCTGAAAATTTGAAACATATTGTTGTAATTGAAAATTTTATATTAAAAAAATATTCAATATTTTTTATCATAGAGATTTAAAATCTTACCATTCTCCATGCCGTAACAATCTTTTAGAGCAACAAAGCACTTTCGCTAATATTTTTAAAATATGACACTTTTAATTTTAATATTTTTACTATTTTTTCAAAAATTACATTTGAAAACCTAACCTATACCATATTTAAAATTAAATATGGACAGGTTTCACTATTACCGACCTAGAAAAAAGCGAACAGACATGCGCAAGACATGCACGACCTCTTTCGAGCTGGCGCGAATTTCAAAAAAACGCCTGAAAAAGATCTTTTCGAATAGCGAAAGTGCATGTTGGGCGGTATCTCGTATACTAAACTACTCCCAATTATATTCCCTATTCTGCAACCCACTCGTGCCCACTCTGTATATTTGATGTTCAAACCTCTTTTCGATTCTCTACACTCCTCTCTTCTTCCTTCCTCAGCATTCATCCTCTCCATTCATTGTCTCCATTTTTTTCGTCTGCTGAGCTTCCAGAGCTTCCACTATAGTTTGTTCCAGCTCACTTCGTTCTATTTTGTCCTCTGCGAGCTCATCACTTGAAATATTGTCCTCTGGTCTTGATGATCGTAGCCCTTGACGACTCACTTTTCCAGACCTATGCAGGTGCTGATTATATCCTGTTGTCTTTGATCTGTATAACTAATACTTCTCCTGTCCTTCTTTCTGATTTTGTTTCTTTTTTCTATTTTTTATTTCTTTATTTAGAGACAAAAATATGTCCAAATACTTCATTCCTTTTTATTTTATATCCTAATTCGAATTCCTCTATTCTACTCTTTGTGGCCCCACGTTGGGCGCCAATGTAACTTATTTTATTTTTCTCTTATGCTACTTTATTATATTTTTAATGTTGCCATAGGAGGAGAAATGAGAAACTTCGTGTTATCTGATACAAGATTTAATTTTAAACTATCGATTTACTCGCAATCCCTCTATACAAATCTTTGTTGCAGAATATTTATTTTATACACAAGATATGGAAAAATAGAGGGATTAACCTATTTCAACAAATCTACCTTAACCTACCAATCTACTAAAAGTTCCCTAGCGAACTGCCTGAACGCTAGCTCTACGCTGTAGCGTAAAGCTATGGTATAGCTATCGTAAAGCTATCGTAAAGTAGCATTATAACTCATGAATGAGGCACAATAAACATTCAAAATGTTTTTATCCGTATTCTGCATTAAAAATAACGTTAACTGGTAATTCATGTAAGCAATAATTTTATTTATTAACGCTAAAAATTAAAAAAAAACATAATACCTGTCATTAAAGGCAGTGCAGTGGTTCATCACTTTCCATTTCTTCACCGTCAGGATTTACTATTTGTTAGAGTGAGATGAAAGTATAGTTATATCTCACTCCAACCAATGGTCAACTTTAACCGTGGAGACATTCCACAAAAGGTGAAACACTGCACTGCCTTCAATGACAGGTATTATGTTTTTTTAATTTTTAGCGTTAATAAATAAAATTATTGCATATATGAATTACCAGTTAACGTTATTTTTAATGCAGAATAAGGATAAAAACATTTTGAATGTTTATTTTACCTCATTGATGGGTTATAATGCTACTTTATGATAGCTTTACGATAGCTGTACGATATCTTTACTCTACACCGTAAAGCTAGTGTTCAGCCAGTTCGCTAGGGTTTACATAAAAACTTTCTTGTCACTCACATTAGAGCATATCAAATTGATTATAATGAGTATCTAAATTTATCACGCGTAGCCCTATAATCGTCCTAACAAGAACCTAGACCTACAGTTGAAATATACCGCCATCTAGACTCCCTTTAGGTGGGAGGTGAGTTAAAGGGCTTGATTTAAAATAAAAGTCGTTGATTCTAATTATTATGCTCTACTGCTATGATATGCGGGCTACTTCGCTCTTCCGTCAATTAAAAGCAAATAAATAAATAAATAATTTATAAAATATTTTTTTAAATCAATATAAATGATCAATTATTATAATTATGGTTTTTTATTATAACTATGCATGAAGTTTAATGAAACTAAAGTTTGAAATGTACATTACAAAATTGCATTATTATAAAAAGTATCTTCACGGGAAAAACGACGGGCCTGAACGTAGCTCGTTTGAGCTCAATTTTACTCCGATGCGGGCATGAATCAAGCCCGCGCGATTGCCTGGCTGAAAGTTCAACAGGTTTTTTAAATTGAAAAATGTTTATGTGTGGCCAAGGCGCAGATTATTTTGATTTGATCCTGCGTAAATAGATATAGCTGGTGAAACAAATCTTGCGATTAACGATTTACTCAACTGTCGATTGAAGCGTAGAGTAGAATAAGCGGAAAGCTCTACTATTTTTATAACTGGATAAAAGATATATTTTTTATAATTATACTACGAGTAATAATATACATTTTTAGAAATCTTTAATGCACGCTATCATACTTCATCCTACACTTCTAAATTTTACTCTTCTTTGATTCATTCTTGAACATTCAATATATCACAAATAATTTCAGTGATACTAAACAACTTCTAACTTGCCCATATGTCCCAAATTTGATCGGAAGTTGAGTAGAATTACTTCAACTATTTTTCTCCGCGCAAGAAACCGATTTTAGGTTACAGCGTATTAAAAAATTAATTTTGCAACCAAATTAACATACTTGTGAATTCATATGTCAAAACATTTGTTTGTTAAAAATAATTTTGCAATATAAATATTATAATAATTTTTGGTCGGCTTCTAGCTACCACTTGAACTCTATACTGGAGCAGTTCCAAACCAGTACCGCGCCAACGTTGGACGCGATACTAATGATCAGTACTGGCATTGTTCCTCATTTGCAACTGACGCGGTACTATGCCGTTCGTAACATCCGGCATAAGTCCGACTTTTCCGCCTGGGATCCTAATCGACAACGTTACCTGGGTCAGAATTTCTGAAACGGATCACCCGAATTGGATGAAAATTCAAGCCTACTTCAAAATGATTTTTTACGATAGTTTTTACCATTCCTGACATGAATCTAAAGTGATTTCGTTAAAAAATTTTTTTGTTTATAATATTAACAATTAAAGATTTTTGTCACTTTTTTTTGTAAAATTAATCCTGGCTGATCTAATTACCCGATTGTTATGTTTTTTGTGACAATGGAATCGTCATGTAACAGAGATTAACTATGATTTTTCCCGATTTGAAAACTTGAAATTTTTTGTGAAATTTTAATAATTTTTTATAACAAATTGATAAAGAAATGTCTTCTTCATCGGATTTTGACTGAAAAAAAACCCACATATACTTCATTCAATTATCTTTCATATTCCGTTGAGAAAAAAAATGGCCCGCATTTTGGAACGATCCAATTCGGTCGAAAACATAGTTGCGCGAGGTGCCAAAACTGTGCCGTTCGCTCGCGCGCATTTATTCTTCACCGCGCAAATGCTTCGTGCTATGTAAAAAGGATTTCTCGGGTGAATAAATAAACGTAACAAAATACTTAGTTGGGAAATTTAATGATGAATAACTAGAAGAAGAATGATATATAGTACAACATACTGAATTAAATGATTGATTTTACACATAATTCTGGTTAATGTAAGTGTTTGGAATATTTTACAAATAATGTGTTGATTCTTCGGCTGATCAAAAACTAACAAATTAACTCATCATATTATTAAGCCTCCAAGTGATACATAATAATTAACTTTCGATCCTGCACAGAGTACCAATCCCACTTGAAAAAGCGGACGTTTAATTGAACGTACAAAAGGATGGATAAAAGTACGTGCGAAAGGACGTATAAAAGTACGTGCAAAAGGACGTATAAAAGTACGTCCAAAGGGACGTACCAAAGTACGCACAAAAGTCCGTACAAAAGGAAATGCCAAATTGGCATACAAAAAGTCGTCCTTTTGTACGTCCGTTGGTACGTCCTTTTGTACGTCCTTTTATACGTCCCTTTAATATGACGTTATTTCCTACTTTAAAAAAAGTTTTTAAAGATCATCATTTTTTCAGTTTACGATATCCGGTGTTTTAGTTAGCAACAACCAGTATGAATAAATTATATAACATTATGCTATTTGTCTGATGAGCACACTGTATTCATAGGGCGCATTTTTAATACCCTAAACTAAAAAAATAATGATCTTTAAAAACTTTTTTTAAAGTAGGAAATGACGTCGTACAAAAGGACGTCTTTTTGTATCCCAATTTGGCATTTCCTTTTGTACGGACTTTTGTGCGTACTTTGGTACGTCCCTTTGGACGTACTTTTTTACGCCATTCTGTACGTACTTTTATACGTCCTTTTATACGTCCGCTTTTTCAAGTGGGATATCTGAATTCGATACTATTTTTCACAAAACGTGCTTTGATTCTGTGGCTGTCTCAAATTTGTTTATCAATTTGTTATAAACAATTATTGAAATTTCACATAAAATTTCAAGTTTTCAAATCGGCAAAAATCATAGTCAATCTATGTAAAATGACGATTCCATTGTCACAAAAAAAATAACAATCGGATAATTAGATCAGCCAGAATTAATTTTACAAAAAAAAGTAACAGAAATCTTTAATTGTTAATATTATAAACAAAAAAATTTTTTGAACGAAATCACTTTAGATTTATGTCAGGAATGGTAATCACTATCGTAAAAAATCATTTTGAAGTGGATTTGAATTTTCATCCAATTCAGGTGATCCGTTTCAGAAATTCTGACCCACCTACATTTTAGATCATTAATTAAATTTTTTTAACAATTTCCCATGATAAAATGAAGGGACAATATCCAGCTTTGTCAAAACAATAAAAAATATCTGCCCGCTTCGCGGGCACATTCTCGTCCCTCGCAAGATTGAGCGCACGATTCGATCGTTGCCCTCCGTTCTGTTTGGATCTCGCGCTTCGCGCTCGATCTTATATTCTTCGCATACAGATAAGTTTATTTCTTGTAATTTGTGCTGCAGCTCAAGTCAATTTTTTTAATATTGTAGATGTGAATCACATTTTTTCAAAAATACCAAATTTTTTATTGATTTCAAATGAAAAAGGTGATTTAATTTACTTAAAGCTCTATCAGCCTCTTTTTTTTGTGAGGAGGAAAAACGGCTAAATCTTTTATAGACGTTGTACAGTACTCTCTTAGGACGGGTCTAAGCATACCTGTTAAAACCAAAATAACTCCTCTCACGAATCAATACACCGCCCGGGGAACCACCTTTCGGCTTTAAACTTCGCGGGAAGATGGTTCCAGCTTTAAGTAACATACGAATCTTCCTTCTTCTGTTCGCCCGGGACTCCCATCCGCGGGCACACGACCGTTAGGCAGGCCGACTAGCCTCGCCAACCAGGGGAGGAATAAGAAGGTTCCTCCCCCGGTCAACGCGGACAGCTAAGTCCGCCCAAGACGCAGGACCGCGGGTGCAGGCCCCGATGCGATTTCTACTGACCCCAGCTCTATCAGCCTTAAGGAACACATTCTCATCATGACACTCGCGCTTCGCGCTCGATTTTCTGTATACATTTCTGTAACTTTCTAGTAATTTGCATGACTAAAAACAATCTATTTTCTTCCAAATATCTAAAAAAGGAGGAAAACTCGTGGAATGTTTTTAACCCTTAACCAACACCTGGGGTGGTAGACACTTCAGCCAAATTTTGATCCCATTTTTTTGTTCAAAATTCTTTTTTTCATCAATTTTTTTTTTGACACTTAAGAATCAAAATTTTTTAATCGGACAATTTGCATCTTATTTTCGAAGGTTCAAAGTTTATTTCATGTTTTTCGATTCAATTAGTAAAATAATCTAATCGTAATCAACAATTAAAGTGGCTGGGATGGCGAACACCTCCTGTGTCTTTTATGATCGGTTCACACACGTCTGCCGGTTAAGTGTGAAACAAACGATTTTTTATTTTAACGATTAATTTGTATCTCACATATTTTAGTTAAAAAATGGAATTTTTGATTTTCAATATTTGAAATCAAAGCATAAAATTTATATTTTGTCAAAAAATGTCATACTGAGAATTTATTGACCCCATTTAGGCAAATAATTTTACAGCCTCATGTTTTTTTCATATATCACATATTAATGTCAAAAAATCAAGTCTGATTTTTTAATAGTGCACAGAGAAAAATAATATAATTAGTAATAATGCCTAGGAGAAATGTAGTTGGAAAAAAATAATGACTGGAACGAGGTTGACTTGTTTGTAATTGGCCCATTGTTACAGAAACATGATTTGTGGCCATGCACGGAAAAAATAAGTACTGGGAAATTTACTTGACAGTCCTCGACTTTTGGACAGGACAAATTTTTCCGAAGATATTATATACTTTTCATGAAGATGCTTAGAACTTTATCGAAAAAATTAAAGAATGTCCTAGATTAATTCAAGCACAGTCAAAGAACGAAATTCTATTAAATTTTATTGTAAAGTTTTTGAAAAATCTATAGAAAGGCAAATACTTCTTCTAAAGAGTGTTTGAGATTTTGAAAGAGTTTGGATAGAATAATTTGATTAGAATGAGATGAATGCCTGCTACACAAGTCAAAGAAACATTCTTGGACTGCGTTTGAAAGTCTTGTGTAATTTTTACTGGTACGATGCGCTGTTGTCAATGTCAGTTTTGAGATACGCACAGTTTTTATTACTTTGTGAACTGACATAAACTTCAGAAATTATAAAATCCTTATATTTGATATTAATTTATTAAAAATCTCTTTATTTGAAAACTTCTGTTAGCCTGATATAAAATTGTTGGCGAAACAAGGCGCAGCAATTTCTTACACGGACCTGCATTTTCTAAGGATAAAATGTGCCCAACATTTTTTAGGAAATATCGCAAGTGCTTCGGTAGCCGTGCGGTTTAATTTATAAGGTTAGACTCCGTTATAAATTTAGGTTAGATAACAGTTAAGGTTCAAATCCTGTCAGCGTAAGAATAATTTCAACAGCAGGTAATATATTATAATCAGCGATGTGTAGTGATAGTGATAGAAAGTATAATCAACGTATTAAACAGAAAGGTAGCTTGCGAAAATCGTTTTTTTTACATTCTCATCATGGATGAGAAGGTATTGGTTTTATGTGAAAAATGACTTTCGAAAATTTCATCAAATCTTTACGTTTTGAAACCCCCTGAGTCCGAAAAAAGGGTTTTTACGAAAGTGTCTGTCTGTCTGTCTGTCTGTAGGTCGTATGAGGCATAACTCTCGATAGAATTATCAGATTGAATTGAGCTTTGGTACACTTTATCGGAGCCGACAAAGTAAGGACAAGTTCGTTAACCAGCCACACCCAATCAAAATTGAGGGATTGAGCACTACTTTTGTGTTTTTGAAAATAATTTTTTGAAAAAATCAAAAATTTTAATACTTGTTTTAGATAGTGCTCATAAATCTCTAAAAATTATCCTGATAACGTTTTTTGATTAAATCAAAATTAGAAATGTTACAGCATATTCAAATTCGAAAAAAGTCAATATCAAAATTCCATTTTCCAGTTAAATTATACGAGATAAGAAAAAACATTATGATACAATATTATTTTCTACATAAAGACCTACAAATTTGAATTGTAACATTTTTTCATAAGATGCATTTTTTTTTTTTAATTCAAAAATAATCTGTTGAAAATCCAAAATTCAATTTTTTAACAATAATATGTGAAATACGAAAAAAATGTAAGAATACAAAGTTGTTCGTTTCAAAAAGATCTACAAGTTTTGTCTTACACAGTTTATGAAAAAACATATATTTTTCGTTTCAATTCCAAAAAATACGATTAAAATTCAATAATTCCATTTTTTAGACAAAATATATGAGATACATAAAAAAAGTTCAAATGAAAAATTATTTGCTTAAATGAGATCTACACATTCTTATTAAGAAATTTCTCGACAGGATGTATATTTTATGTTTTGATTTTTAATATTAAAAAAATTCGATTTTTTTCACCAAAATATGTGAGATACGAAATAAGCGCTGTTCTGAAAAATTAATAAATTTTATTTTTTCCCAAACTTATTTTCTTATCGCTTTGAGTCAAATTTTTGAAAATGATGCGATTCTAATAAATTATGGTTCATTTTTTGGAAAAAAGATTCTCTACAACTTGACCGTTTCCTATTTTTGAAATTGAATTAATTATTATCAAATACAGCAATTTGTTTATAAAAATTTTGTTTTGAAAAATTGTTTTTTTATAATTTCAGCCATTAAAGAATTCATTTTCAAAAATCGGAAATGGTCAAGTTGTAGAGAATCTTTTTCCTAAAAAAATGAACCGTGATTTATTATAATCACATCATTTTTAAAAATTTGGCTCGAAGCGATAAGAAAATAAGTTTGGGCAAAAATGAAATTTATTAATAACATTATTTTCTTGTGTTTCAAATTTTTTTCATGAAAAATAATCTTTTCTCTTTTAAATTAGCCCTTCAAAAATAATATTGCTATTCTTGAAAGCAAAATTATCTATTTTAGCCTGAGGCCTAATTTTCGTGATCGTACTACCTTAAATAAAGTCTACGATTATTTTTTCTATTTGAGATATTTGGAAGAAAATAAATTTATCAATAATCATGTAATTTATTAAAAAGTTACTGAAATGTATACAGAAAATCGAGCGCGAAGCGCGAGTGTCATGATGAGAATGTGTTCCTTAAGGCCGATAGAGCCTTAAGTAAATTGAATTTCCTGTTTCACTTAAACTGAAAAAGAAATTTAGTGAATTTGAGAAAATGAGTAATTCACATCATCTTTAATATTATAAAATTGGTTTGAGCTTCAGTATTAAATTATAAGAAATAAACTTAAATGTATGCGAAGAGCACAAGACCGAGCGCGAAGCGCGAGGTCCAGATAGATCGGAGCGCGAAGCGCGACATTCAAAAATTCCGGAGCGCGCAGCGCGACGATGAAATCGCGCGCTCTAGGCGCGCTCAAGCTTGCGAGCAAAGCGAGCTGCGCGCGAAGCGGGCAGATTTTTTTTTTTGCCTTTGATAGTCAATAAAAATTTCATTGACTGGCTTTGAAGTTTTCATGCACGAGTGCATAGAAATTATACATTTTGCGTACTCAGAATTTTTACGGACTATCTGTTGAATACTTTTGGAATGTTCTATATTTTTTCTAGGACTATTGATCTAATTGTACAAGAACAGTACTTCTAGTTTTAAGTAACTTTTTAACGTACCTGAAAGTTGAGCACTCTATCATGTAAATTTCCCAGTACCTATTTTTTCCGTGTGGTCGCCATATTTTGAATACCTGGTCGTGGCGACTAGTTAACTTCGTTGAAATTGTCATCAACTCTTGAACCCCGCTATAAGAACTTGAAACGTTGAGTTTTCATGACTAGAATAACGTATTCGCCATAACCAGGACAGAAAACTTGACACTCGTTGAATCCATTGCGTTTTGTTTCGAGTAATGCATATTTTTTTCCATAGCAACTTTTTTGATAATTTGATTTTATCTAAGCTTCTTCATAAAAAGTATAGAGGATTTTCGGAACAATTTTCTATGTCCAAAACTTCTACCACAAATATAAAAGATGTGATTGAGGAAGCTGGGTTGTCGTTATATAAACTAAAAATAGCTCCAACATTTGCTAGGATTCCGTTATTTTATTTCTAGGACTGAACATGTTTGTCAGTATTTAAATTTGTTATCTTTTTATTCATAAAAAGTTATACATTTGGTTGAATCTTTCCACTTCTTGTCATTATAGTTACGCCAAGAAAAAATTAATTCCAATTTAAACATTTTTTGATAAAATGTATATTTTTCGTTTTGAATCAAAAAAGCAATTTTTATCTGAAATATGCGAGATATGCAATATGCTATATAATAATATGTTATAATATAAAACTGCTTACTTAAATAAGTTTTAAGAATTTTAATTTAAACATTTTTTGATAATATGCAAATTTCTCATTTTAATTTCAAAATTCTGCATCCTTGAAAAGTTTAACTTTACTGCTTAGGTACATAATGTACTATTATGTGCCATCGGCGCGCAAACTCGTTTTTTCGCTACAGTTAACAGTAGCGCAATGTAGTACATTTCGCCAGAAAGGAATGAAATGTAAAAACTGAACTGCGCATGCGCCCATAGCCATGAAACGAAGCTCAATCCTTCTTATTCTTCTTCTTCTTCGTACAGCGTTAGCATCTTACTGGCAAAGCCTTGTACATTTGAACTGCGCATGCGTCTACTAAAATCCATTACTACTACACAAGATCGATAAAATCAAAATGGCCGGGACTAGTCGTGACATATCAAGTGTAATGACTAGCGCCGCAAACAACTACAATACTAGTTTAGATTCCAGTGTACGCATAAAAACTCATATACGCACCGAAGTCACATAAAATAGAATACGTGCCAATGCACACAATTCGGGTAATTCCGAGACTCGCGACAATGCTCGCAGGACTGATCGCGCTTCGGCTTCGTCTCGACTACGCCTTAGCTTCGATCTCCTGCGAGCATTGTCGCTCGTCCCGCAATGACCCTCATTCTGCGCCTGGGCACGTAATGTACTATTACAATATACTTAATTCACACCGGCTAATGAGAAGAAATTTCATTCCATACGTATATTTTTCGACTGAAATATTTATTGAAAATAAAAAAAAACAGTATTCTTAAGGGGAAAATTCTACAAATAAAAACTTTTTGTGCTAGGTTTGTAAATTTGTTATCTTTTCTTGTTCTTTCTTAATGCAATTTTAAATCAGATTTGTTTGTGAAAATTAAGCAAAATTCCCAAAATTTTAAAAGTACAGACTCATATATTTGATCTGCTTAAAAGTATGTCATTTCTGAAACAAATTTTATAGGTTTCAAGAAACTTCAGAGGAGAAATTCGCGTTAAAATAAAAGAACGATTTTGAGACATAAAAATGATTATTGCTCAAGATATAACAACGAGTACATAATTCATTATCATATGTAAATTCATGTATTATTAGATATTTATAACTTGTTACCTAAAGCGGGAACTTTCCAGCGTAGTCGCATGCCGATTTACTATTCTAATTATAATGTACGCGGAAAATAAAATTCTTTCGGTACAAGAGCATAGTTAGTTTATTCCATTCAACAAATAGATGAACTTAATTTATTCGCTTTGATCAAGTATGTTATTTTCGGATCCAGTAGATTTCATATTCCGTACATTTGATGTTGTTTTTTAAATAAGTCTTTTCCAATGAAAATACTTCCTGTCGATCCAGAAACTAAATAGCCATAAAAAACTGAGTATGCGCATGTATATAAAAAACTATTAAATTTAACAAAAATGTGCTTATAAATCAAAGAACTTAAATCAGAAAATTTTCCGTCTTTTATGATTATATTTTATCCTTCTTTTTTTAATTACATCCATTTTTTTACATTATTTCTAAATACTTGATTTTCCATATCTATATAAATATTTTATAGAGATAATATTTAATTATTTATCCTGTATCTAGAAAAGTTGATTATAGTCAACTCATAAATGGTTATTTTTTAATGCATAAAAAATAATCTGTGAGATGTAAAAAAAAATTTTACAAGAAAACTGGATGATCATATCTAGATTGCTTGAGGTAAATCTCAATTTAGTCAATCCATTAGACTTTGGAAGATATTGATTAACGTTTTTGAATACGCAATTCCATAAAAACGACTTATATATATAATTTTAATAGTTTTAAGATCGTGTTTTTATAACAAGTAGAAATCATGTATGTAATCATATTTGACCCATTAACGCCCAAAATCACAGACTGTTTAACTCATTTTTGGCCCTTGTTGACAAAGCGAAAAAGGGAATATATCATGACCAAACCTTATATACCTAATGTTTTTGGATCTCCTCTTTCGATTTATAAAGTTAAAATTACATTATCGTTCACTGGAAAGCCAATATGGCGGATTTTATTTTAAAAAGTACCGAAAATTAAAATTTTTTTTTATTTATTTTTTTTTTTAAATGGATAAAGCATATTGATCTTTTCAAAACTATGGACAAAGGTGGACAAAACAGTTGTAGTTTATGAAAAATATTTTTCGGTCCAGCTCCCTATGTTTTATCTTTTCCGAAATGGCGGAAAACAATGGTTTGAAAAATTACGCGTTTTTTAAAGACATTTCTAAGATAATTGGATAATACACGGAATTTTATTGATCAAACTATCAAGGTTTTATTGATTAATTATGAACAGACCTCTTCTCGTATATGGAATGACCTGATTAATGGCGGATTCAATATGGCGCTTGGAGAACTTGGGAAATACCAAGTTTTTTCAAGATTATCGTTGATGAAAATTCCTGAATATGCAGATCGTAAAATATAAATTCAGAAATTTACAAATTTTTTACACTGAGTTAGCGATCTCAATAAAAAAATGTCTAGTTAAATTTTTTATCACATATTTTACATAAAATACGAAAATATTTTTTTCATTAGCATATTATTAAATCTTCAATATTCGGACCGACATATTGGATCCACCGTTTCGAATTTTCTAACACTGTCACCGGATTTTCATATAATGTGCCAAGAAACATAGGAAAATTGAATTTAATAAAGGTTCAAGAATTTCCATCAACGATAATCTTGAAAAAACTTGGTATTTCCCAAGTTCTCCAAGCGCCATATTTAATCCGTCATTAATCAGGTCATTCCATATACGCGAAGAGGTCTGTACATAATTACTCAATCAAACTTTAATAATTTGATTAATAAAATTCCGTGTATTATCCAATTATCTTAGAAATGTCATAAAAACGCGTAATTTTCCAAATTTCCATAGTTTTGCGCCATTTTGAAAAAGAAAAAACATAGGGAGCTGGACCAAAAAATATTTTCCATAAACTACAACTGTTTTGTCCACCTTTTTCCATAGTTTGAAATAGATCAATATGCTTTATCCATTTGAAAAAAAAGGAAGAAAAAAAGAATTTCAAATTTTCGGTACTTTTTTGAATAAAATCCGCCATATTGGTTTTCCAGTGCACGATAATGTAATTTTGACTTTATAAATCGAAAGAGGAGACCCAAAAACATTAGGTATATAGGGTTTCGTCATGATATATTCCCTTTTTCGCTTTGTCAACAAGGTCCAAAAATGAGTTAAAAAGTCTGTGATTTTGGGCGTTAATGGGTTAACCAAAATTCGCACTGAAAAGTCACTCGTTGTGGGTGCATCATCTTCTCAATGATGACGTTTGGATTTTCTGAACCCCAAATGCGACAATTTTGATCATTGACCTTATTGACCTTTTGCCCAAACAATCGAAAATGTACCGAAAAATTGGGTTTTTCGAATGGGGTACTGTACTGATTATCGACCTTATTGACCTTTTGCCCAAACAATCGAAAATGTACCGAAAAATTGGGTTTTTCGAATGGGGTACTGTAAGGCCAGCCGTGGCAGTCATTTGAATGATGTTGTGTTTCATTCTTAAATGGCTCGACTGCCAACGCGTAACGTTGTGTCTAACGTGAAGTGTCAATCGTCTCGCGCGTGTCGTAAGCAGTAATAATAATCAGCAGAAAACATATCGACTCTGAAGAAGAGACAGTGAATTCGAATCGGCTCATCATTGTAAATGGTAAGTGAGAGCGTTTGCTCTCCATCACTGCAATGGGGGACCCCCCAACAAGCCAACAATCCAAAATGCCTTCCCTTCTTAAGAAATCTTACTCTTCAGCTACATCCAATATTTTCCCTGGAAAAGATCTAGGAATTCTAATTGAAGCAGCCGACGGCATCAAACTAAAAGAATATGTTGCTGGTATCGGTAAAATCATCGACAAATCCGTCATTAGATGTGCATCTAGAATCTCCAACAACAGAATTTGTCTCTTTTTATCTAGCCAAGAAATAGTAGAATATGTGACAGAAAAACATAGCACTGTCGAGATTAGCCAACATCAATTAGAGCTCCGCTCCCTAATCAAGCCTTTGAAAAGAATCGTCCTATCCAACGTGTCACTAGTAATTCCTCATAAAATCCTTAAAGAGGAATTTGAATGAAAATGTTTAAAAATCGCATTCATAATAAGCTTCCTACGAGCAGGTATCCCAGAAGACGGCTTCTCTCACGTTCTGAGCTTCCGATGACAAATACTTATCCAGCCCGAAGACTTCCCCAAACTATTCAAATAAATATCATTATTCTTCGAGGACACAAGCTACCGAATATTCACCGCTGCTGAAAATATGACCTGTTTCATCTGTAAACAAGAAGGGCACCCAACAAAACAATGCGCCTCTAACATGGCAATATCGGAAACCATAAAGGAAACGAACCCTTTCCACTCTTCCGACGAAAGACAGAGGCTACAAATTACCGAACTAGAATCGACTCAGTTCCCCATTTGAAATCTCTCCCAACCAAAAGAAAAACGACCTTTATGATCATCCAACAAATCTGAGGAAAACACAGAAGCCATACTCCGAAACATAAACCAAAAAATCCCGATATCACTTCGGATTCAAAAGCCACAATGTCATCCAAAAAAGGCAGGGTTAATGATAAAAACCCTTCTGAATACGAAAATAACTTTAGCCAGCTCCAATTAATAATAGAAAACTGTTGCGGAGCCTCCAATATCTTCTCAATAAACAAAGACTACACAGATCATGTCGATAGACTGCTTAATACATTCGAAAGCCTTTATCCTCTCTTAAAAGAACGTAGCATAAAAATATGATTCAACAAAATTATAAAAAAATAAGCCTATACAGGTGAGACGGCCTAGCCTCGAGTCTTCGCCTTTTGCGAGGAAACGGCAGCGAAATCCACTAAAATAGATTCATTCTGAGGACAATCACATTCACACGGAACCCGCACGAAAGAAACACGAGGTTTTGTTAAGTCCCTGTTGAGTAATTACTCATTAACTTCCAAACCGGAAGTGCACGTGGCTCGAACGCGGGCGTCTGGTTTTCAGGGACATTTTCATTCGTAGTCTCAGAGAGCGCAGCACTAGCCTGCAGTTGCTGCCGCTCAAACAGTCACCTGGATTAAGCAGATTTGTGCTTAAAAAATTAAAGTAATAATAAATTTCTCTTTTGAGTTTTTTTAAAATTATTTTTTGCCATCGTTTTCTTTATTTTTATGTACGTGAGAACTTTAAGCATAAATAATATCGGCCTATGATGTTTAAACGCAAATAAATAAGTATTCAGGCAGCACATCAATTAATCTGTAGATATAAACCGGAATTTTATGAAAATATAAGTACGAATTGATAATTAAATGAATCTGTATGGATCGAATAAAATAAAAATATCAGCAGGAATTGAAAATTGAATAAATCAATATATTGTAAATAAAACAAAAGGCAAATTTCTGAATCCATTAACGAACTCCAAGGATTACTGAAACGCGATAAATGATGAGCAAAACGCCGATCTCTAGAATAAATAAAAAATATGCGAGCATTTAATCATTCCCTGTCACTCGTCCATGGAATACTTTAGAACTTTACGTGAATTTTAAACGTTCTCATGCAACCACCCAATGGAAGCGAGCGCCTACCCAGAGAGCCCAAATGATTGCGCCTTGGAATCCGATCGGCCAATCAACGCGCAGCCATGCATTTCGTTCACTGTAACCCGTGCCACGAGAGGCGGCATGGGTGCAAGGCGCTGGCCTCGTCAACGTACGGTATGTCTTCCTTTTTCAGCGCGTACAAATTTCCGACGCCTCCACTGGACGTAATTTGTGACCCTCTAAAATAAAAAACATATCGTTATAATCATAGCTGTCACTCTCTCAAAAAAAACGTGAGTTTCTTTTGGCGTTCTCGCTTGCAAAATAAAGAATCCAAACATGCGAAATTTTCCCTCTTCGTGGTGCCCACGCGTGAGTTTAGGGAGACAATTTTGAGCCAAATTAGGCCAAAATTAAGTTTTAAAATGTTTAAATCTTAATAGATCTAAAATTTGAGAGGTCGAAAATTTTCACAAGGTAATATATGAGCGATTGCCATTCAAATTATAATTCATATGAAGCTGTGTATATGTACAAAGGCTGTTCAATAAGTCCGTGACTTCTTAAAAGTTGGTGCTATTATCGTTTATTACTCTAAGAGAATACCATCTAATAAAGTGCGCATACAAAGTTTCAAGTCAGTACGTTGGTTTGAAAAGTTTTTACAGCCAGTTGAATTTAGTTTTTCATTGTTAAAACAAAACCATGGAAAAAAGCGAGTTTCCCGTGCTTATCAAACATTATTTTCTATGGGGAAAATCAATCAAAGATACTAAAGAAAAGATCACAAAATATTATAAGGAGTATGCTCCATCGCATGCCATGGTTCATAACTCGTTCACTGTATTTCGTTGCGGCCGTATTAGCACAAGTGATGATGAGCGTACTGACCGTCCAAAAGAGGTGTCTTCTCAAGAAATAATCGGTAAAATCCACGGCATCTTACTCAACGATCGTCGATTGAAAGTGCGTGAGATTGCTGAGACTGTAAACATTTCAGTCGGATGCATATGGCACATTTCACATGAATGTTTGGGCATGAGGAAGCTGTCTGCAAGATGTGTGTCGCGTTTGCTCACAGCCGATCACAAGCGGGCTCGTGTGGTTGCGTCTGAGCAATGTTGGGGCATCTGTCAACATAATTCAAAAGCAGTTTTGCGACGTTATGTAAACGCTGTTAAAACGTGGATTCATTATTATAGGCCACAATCAAAAAATTAGTCGAAAATGTGGACTGGGCCTGGCGAATGTGCGCCGAAATAAGCGAAGACGGTTCCATCAGCCGGTTAGGTCATGGCCACAATTTTTTGGGACTCACATGGTATAATATTAATCGATTCTCTACAAAAGGAAAAAACTATTACAGGAGAGTATTACGTCTTATTATTAGATCGATTTGATGCCATACTGAAGGAAATGCGGCCCCGTCTGGCAAAAAAAATAATTTTCATCAAACGAAGAGATCATTGCTGCGACAAATTCGATAAAAATTACACAACCTGCGGTGATCACACCATGTGTATCAGGGGGAAGAAATAAGCAAAATCTATTAAAACCCCGACTTATTCATCCTAAACAATGGATCTTTCACCCACTTCCTTATTGCGCACAATTACTTCACTTCAATCGACCCAACTATATGTAGTATCCAAATCGCTCATAAATTTGTATGGAAAACACTCCCCGAATTACACGATAGCAATCACTTTCTCATAAAAATCTCCATTCTACCAGCAGACATGAAACAAATTCTCCCTCCAAAATGGGATCTAAAAAGAGCAAACTAGGAACTCTTCCAAGATATAATGGAGTAAGAAATCAAGCAACTCAGAAATAATCAACCGTCCTAAAATCAACCAAAAGATGAGTCAGTCTCCGAATTGACCTCGATAATCAATTACGCAGCAGAAACCGCAATCGGAAGAACAATAATCAAGTTTCTACAACCTGCATTCGGAATAAAGTCAGAAAAATTTCCGGCTCAGAAACAAAGCCAAGGTTGTCTGGTCTGAGAAACCCTAACGGAACTATCACTACCGACTCCATAGGAATGGCAAACCTCAAAGCAGAAAGCTTAGCAAGAAATTCGAGCAACGGAAATTACCACCCTGATTTTAGGAAATTCAAGGATGAAGAATATACAAAATCAACTAGAATATCATCAACTAATACACACACCAAACCAAGCAATAACACAGAGCTAACAATTGAAGACTCAAAACAGCAATCCAAGTAGTAAAATCCCCGGACCCGACGGAATCCCATATGCGTTTTTTAAAAACCAGCCCCAATCAGGGATTGAATACCTTCTTTCAATATTCAATACCATATGGAAAAATCAAACGTTTTCCACCATATAAAAGGAAGCCATAGTTGTGCCAATTCCAAAAACTGAAAAAGACCCTTCCAATTCAGCCAACTACAACCCAATCGCCTTAACTTGCACGTTGCGGAAATTATTAGAAAGGATAGCAAACAATCGACTACGATGGATACATGAAGAAATAGTATGTTGTGTTTGAATACATCGGTCGAGTCACAAAATGGCCGACCTCCATTGCACACCCGATATTTTATGCAAAATACGTCCTAAAGAAGTATTTCGAGTGTTTGTAGAGTGGAAACGAGAGTGTCTAATTACGAGTCGGTAAAATAGGAACATATTATAACAATAATATTGATAAATATGATACGAAATCTGGTGGAAAGGAATGCAGGGGTGGGGCAGGTAACCCCGGTGGGGGTGCAGAGGGTAAAAGCCCCTGCCGGGGGGTTAGGGGGCTGCGCCTCCCATATTTCAATAAAAACATTTGATTGGGGAAATATAATCCATTTCTCGAAATTTTCCAGAGGACGTAAGGAGCAAAAGTAGGACATAAGGAACGAATGTAGGACTTGCGGAAGAAAACGGATACAATATGAACATGCTGGTCGTAAATGGACGTCCTTACAGCCTCTCTACAGGGGCTCGAAAAACTACTTTAGAGTTTGTTTTGCAAAAAACAGTTTTTCCCCCCAGCAAAGTGGTTTCAGGCAAAAAACGTCCACTTCAGTCCTGCTCATTAACATCCAAACAAATATTAGCCAAGCCTTCCATGATAAAAAACATCTCATAGCCGTATACCTGCACATAGAAAAAGCTTATGAAATGACTTGGCGACACCAAATCTTAAAAATGCTTGAATACCAAGGTATACCAAGGTCAGTTATGAGTACTACGCTCTTCCTAATGTAAATCGACGATATTATATAGGAAATCGATAAACCAGTAAATTCATCAGTCTTCGCTGACGCCGTAATCACATTCTGTAAAGGAAAAACATTGAATCAACCACAGCAACTTTTCAAAACTCCTTAAATAAATTGGAGATTTGATCCCTTAAAAATGGTTACAAATTTTCGCAACCTAAAACGGAACATATCACATTCTGCCGCAAAAAAATAAATATAAATATATAACTTTAGCCTCAAAATATGCAGTGGAGCATTCTGTACTAGCCCCAACAACAGAATACGATTGAAAATGAACGAACCGTCCTTAAATCATCGAAGAAAAGAACTCCCCCTAACGTCTCTAAACGATTACACAGCGACCAAAATTCACAAATCAAATCCCCCAAACCAATCGGCACAATCATTAATGAGTACCAATCGGAAATCCTGAACCAAATTCCACCAGTACTGGCTCACAAACTAAGCCCAGTCCCACCAAGGACTCTAAAAACCCCAAAGGTTAACCTTAATCTCACAAAAATAAAGAAAAATAAAATGCCTGGAAATGAATAGATTAAATATATATAGATCTAGAAGAAAAATACAAAGATTCCATACAAATCTTTACAGACGGATCAAATACAGAAACAGGGACAGGTTGGTATGTGTTCTTATATTCGGAGGAACTCTACATTAGCTTTTCTACTCAGTACAATATCTTCTCCGCTGAAATGTTTGCACTTACTAAAGCATACGAACTATACTCGTACAAAAACTCGACAGTTAACAATTTCGCAACATTTAGTGATTCCTTAATTAGCCTTCAAGCAATCCAAAAGAACAATTCGTATGGTAGCCGAATCCAATTCATCCAAAAATTTACAACGAATGCATATTATTGGGCAAGCAAATCACTTTAATTTGGATTCCCTCTCACCAAAACATCAGAGGGAAAGAACAAGCAGACCTTCTAACCAAATACGCTACAACAATACCCATCCAAGAGGAAACCCACAAACTAACACTAGCATACGCAAAAAACCTAGTCAAACAAATGGTTACACAACATAAAATCAAGCCCCCAAGAAGTCTACAAACCGACGAATTCCCTATCCCTGAAACGATCTTAAGTCACCGCATATGGAAAACATTGAATAGAAGAGAACAAGCAGTCCTCACCAGGCTCGGGATAGGCCACACCAAGTTTTCACTTAAACACCTCATTGAAAAAACAGATCCACCTTACTGTAATCAGTGCAACGCCCCAATCAGTGTCAAACATATTATAACTAAATGTGCTTAGTTCAGTGAGCTGACAAACTAGAACTACAAACCTCTTTGAAGAAAAACATCGGAAATTCTTCGCAAGTGAAAAAAAAACTATCAAGTTCCTGAAAGAAACAAACCTATTCACTCTAATTTATTTATAATTACCAGTCATTTAGCAAAAAGATTCAAATACACAAAGCCATACTTCCATTTCTTTCCACCAATAGCCCCTTATATTTTCCTATTTCTCCACCAAGCCAATATACAATATAATCTTATACAATCCATTGTACGTCGCTAATAACCTTTGTTGTTGATGCGACGCTAAATGAAGAAATAAAAATAAATTTAAATAGTGAAATAGCGTCCGAAATATTTTTTCTCTGTATCACAAGAATCTTCAAAGTCGTGTTCGATGAGAAAAACGTATATAAATAGGAGTTCTACTTTATTCAATTTTTTGTATTGATCGTTTTAAATGTGATGCGGAATCAAGAATTGCCGCGATTGTTTTGATGTATGTGTCCTCCCTACTATAACAAAAAGTCCAGAGTTGTGTTAAATCTGAATAAAACATTTTAATAATTTTCTTCATGAAATAATGCTTTGGAGCCAATAGCCGGACAGGAAAAATGAATTGATCTAATAGCCGGATAGCGCTGCAACAATACTCGGACAAGAGAATATTATACTTTTGTAACGAACCGTACGTGCACGCTCGGCCACCGCGCCCGTACCCGGCGTTCGGAGGGGTACTCCCACCACCGCTACTCACGTGAGTACCCCCACCGACCGCCGAGACGTGCGCGCAGCTACCCCCACTCTTCGCAGACGGTATATAAGGAGGGTCGGAACACCGAGACGGGGCAGTTCGGCTGGAGCGACGATCTGGGTCACACCAGAGTGGTGCTCTAGTGGGATGGGTAGGAGATTCCTCTCCTGATGGGTTACCCCATAGGAAGGTATCTTCGACCCCGACCGCGACACACCTGGTGAAGCCGGACCGATCGTCGATCGATGGGTTCCCCCATGGTTGACTCTCTATGGGAGCTGACACCCTGCGTCAGGTTCCCCTGACTGGGTGTTGCTCCAGGCGAAGCCAGGTGGTGACCGATGGACACACGATACCGAGAACACCCCTATACCGGTCCTCCTGGTCCGGCAACAGCGAGCGTCGATCGATGGGTTCCCCCATGGTCAGCCCTCGGTTGAAGCTGGCACCCAGCGTCAGGTTCCCCTGACTGGGTGCGGCTCATGCTGCATCAGGAAAGACACAGACGAATACTGCCACCGTATCCAGATGACGCTACCAGCGTATCCCACCGTAACAATCCATTCCTAACATACCCAAAACCGGCAAAACCAGCTCGTCCCCTAACCAATGGCAACAGCCATTGGCTATGGGACGAGGGGCGGTGCGTGACATCAGGCACACTTGATTCACGCATCGGCCGATTCTCACCGGGGCAACGTAAACCTAACCTTCTCACAAGACGAAGATTCCGACCGACCGACCGACACACCAGTATCCTCGGCCCTATCCCCTCCTAGGAGCTGTAGGACCTTGTCGTTGGTGGAGGGGCTTAGCGCGCGGCCCGGAGCCGCGGCGGTCCCCGATCCTGTCGGTTCGGGTGTAGGATCCCTATAAACGGGCTCTCCTGAATGAATGTAGGACCCCCACAAATGGGAGTCCGGGAGTGAATGAAGGACCCCTATAAACGGGCTCTCCTCGTGTGGATGGATAGGGTCGGGGGCCGTCCCGGTCCCTGGCTCGCGCTGCGACCAAAAAACGGCTCCCCCTAAGCCAGGGTGTGCGCAACCGTGCCCATTGGCTCTCTTGACACCCGGGGGTAAGACAGGGTGCCTTGCACGGTGCCTCGGGAACACCGGGCGACCTTCCCGAGTACTTAGCCTTAATCCTGCAAGCGGGGCTCTGCAGGGTCGGACCTTATGATTCCCTAGCTTCTCGTGGGACTAAAATGGAACCTCATAACAAAAATAAAACTTTCATTAGCAAGGTGGAGGAGGCGGGAGCTGGGGTGGATGCGGAGCTGGGCTTGCAAAGGTCTAGCACAAATCCACCCCTGCAAACCGCCCCTGAGGAATCGCAGATGCTGACGGTGGCTGCTGGTCCTGGCTCTTCGGGGTCGGGTACTAATGTGGTCCCTCAGCAGATTGCGATGGAAGAGGATGCAAACCAGCAGGTAACTGCTGGGACATCCTCTGATAGGAAGAGACTGACCGGGTCTCAGAAGAGGAAGCTGCGGCGGCAGGCCCTTCGTGCTAACGAAGCGGCTTGTAGCGCCGCAGCTCTCCAGTCTCCTGTGGCGAGCACAGTGGCCCCCAAGAGACGAAAGGACTCGAAGGACACTCCCCCGCAAGGGATGAGGAGTCCGAAGAGGCCCAAGCCGGCGCACCTGCCGATGACGAATACAGAGTCGGCAGGCGTGGGGCTTTCGGCTGCTCAGAGGACCAACCCTCTGACGGTGATAGTGGCGGACACCGGTTACCCGGAGTCGGTCCTGTCACCAGAGCAGTTCGAACTCTTCAGGGAGGCCACTTTGCAGGCCCTGGACAAAGAACCGGCCAGCAATTGGCCGAGATTTGAGACCTCCTTTTGCAGGGGAGGTGTATTCATTTTCGTGGCGTCAAACCCAGAGGCCAAAGCATGGCTAACCAAAACGGTGGCCGAGCTAAGGCCCTGGGAAGGCGCCAACCTGAAAGTAGGCGGGGTGGAGATACTCCAAAGGATGCTTAAGGCGACGGCCTGGATCCCCGGGAAGCCGGAGGACCCAGCTGTCGTCCTGCGGCGTCTGGAGGGGTTCAACCCCTCGCTGAAAACATCATCCTGGCGCATCGTCAGGCATGAGAGACCTCAGGAGGCTAGCGCGACGGGAGGATTAAAACACCTCCTAATCGTTCAGGTCCCTGAGTCTCAGGCGAGAGCCCTAGCAGGCCTCAACGACAGGCCCTTCTACCATCTTGGCCAGATTGCCTTTAGGGTAAGTGGCCGGGAGCAGGGAGGGCCTGCCATGGGAACGGAGAGGCCGGAACAGCCCTAAATGGCTGCATCCGGCTTAACCATTATCCAGATTAACTTGTATCGCAGCAAAAGTGCCTC
Source organism: Diplolepis rosae (assembly GCA_030998225.1). NCBI lineage: Eukaryota > Metazoa > Arthropoda > Insecta > Hymenoptera > Diplolepididae > Diplolepis > Diplolepis rosae. The sequence continues at coordinate 1,351,590 of JAPYXD010000082.1, forward strand.
TGCGGTTCTGCAGAAAAACATAGCTGTGATGCACACAGGCATCTCACTTATCCAAGAACCGTGGATAAATAGGGATGTCATCAGGGGATTAGGGGGGGCTGGCATCTCTTGTTACAGGTACCCCGAGGCACCCAACCCGAGGACATGCATTCTGGCGAAGAACATCAACATCGTCCCACTACTGGATCTTTGCACCAGAGACCTCATGGTGGCTTCAGTCGACCTAATAGGAATTGGTAAGCTCGTCATTGGATCGGCATACTTTCCACATGACAGTGTGACCCATCCACCGGAGGAAGTCCGCTCAGTAGTGGACTACTGTAAGGTAAGAGGCCTACCCCTGCTGTTGGGGTGCGATGCAAACTCTCACCATAAGTTGTGGGGTAGCACGGACACCAACAGAAGAGGTGAGGACCTAGTGGACTATCTAATCACTACTGACTTGGATATTCTAAATACAGGTACTGTACCGACCTTTCGGAACTCTGTGAGAGAAGAGGTAATCGACATTACCCTCTGCACCGGGAGCTTTAGGGATAAAGTAAAGAAATGGAGGGTTTCAGACGAACCCTCTCTATCTGACCACATGCAGATACTGTACGAACTGGAATCACACGCACCCTCTGGCCCCACATGGGTCAGAAACGCGAGGAAAACAAACTGGGAGCGTTATTCCACAGGCCTACAAGCTGCACTCCATGGGAAAACCATGGAAATCAAAGACGTAGATGCCCTTGAGAGGGCGGTTGACCAATTCTCGTCGGCCATCATCACTACGTACGAACTCAACTGCTTACCTTCGGAAATCAAGAAGGCGCGGGAGACCCACTGGTGGAATGGGAAGCTTGAAAAGCTTCGCAAAGAAACTAGAGAAAGGTTCAGACGGGCCAAGAAAGGCAATACATACGGACGAACTATGGAACTTATCCAATGCAACTAGGGATGCATATAGGAAAGAAATCAGGGAGGCCAAGAATAAGAGCTGGACCTCCTTCTGTTCGGACATAGAAAAGGGCGCGGAGGCGGCCAGGCTGAACAGATTACTGGCCCGCAACCCAGGAGCTATGTTGAGCACCCTAAAACTACCAGACGAGACGTACTCAAAGTCGGACAGGGAGACCCTGACCCTTCTGACAATGGCGCACTTCCCGGGCTTTAAAGGTCCAACGGAGGTGGGGTGGAGCTCCCAAAAGGGCCGACCGCTGCCCGCGACCCAATTGGGTTTACGCGGGCGGCTGGCCCGGGAGATCGCCTCCCCAGCCAGGGTCAGATGGGCCTTAAAGTCTTTCAACCCCTACAAGTCCCCAGGCCCGGATGGCATCTACCCGGTCCTCCTGCAGAGGGCTGGGGACCCCATCATAGGGCCGCTAGTGAGACTTGCTAGGGCCAGTCTGACTCTGGGTTATGTCCCCAAGGCTTGGAGAGGGACAAGGGTAATATTTATACCTAAAGCAGGCAAGAACGGATGGACATCTCCGAAGGATTTCCGACCAATCAGCCTTACCTCCTTCGTACTAAAAACGGTGGAGAGACTCGTGGACAGATACATCCGCGATAAGATCCTGGCGGTAAAACCACTACACAGCGATCAGCATGCCTACAGGGCCGGTCACTCGACCGAAACTGCCCTTAGCAAAGCGGTGAATCTGATTGAGGCCCAAATGAACCTTAAAGGATTTGCTATTGGAACATTCATGGATATTCAGGGTGCCTTTAACCACACATCCAGTGAAGTGATCAGGAGAGCTATGATAAGACAAGGAGTGCCCATAGCCGTTGTTGACTGGACCTGCCATATGCTAGGAAACAGGAACATCACGATTACCAAAGGAAATACTACCCTCCAAGGGATCGTTGACTCAGGATGCCCGCAGGGAGGAGTACTATCTCCCCTGCTGTGGAGTCTAGTGGTGGATGAACTACTGCATCTACTAACCGACCAAGGATGTCACCCCATTGGATATGCTGACGACATCCTAGTCATAGTACGCGGAATGCATTTGGATGCACTTATGGGCGTAATGCAACAGTCACTAAAAGCTGTGGATACCTGGTGTAGAACAACAGGACTCTCGGTGAACCCAGGTAAGACTGACGTAGTCATTTTTACCAAGCGGTATAAATGGAATACATCTAGAACACTGGAACTGAAAAAGCAGCGTCTAGCAATTTCTAAGAGCGCTAAATATCTAGGAGTTATCTTGGACAATAAGCTCACTTGGAAAGACCACTTCGATAACAAGTGCAATAAATTTATATCAACCCTCTGGCTCTGCAGAAGAGCTATTGGCAATAATTGGGGCTTGAAACCCGACACACTGCTGTGGATCTTCACGGCGATTCTGCGACCCAGACTAACGTATGCGTCATTGGTCTGGTGGAGCAGAGTCAAGCAGAAGACAGCCATGGCCAGGTTGGAAAGACTTCGAGGGCTGATCCTTAGAGGCATCACTGGCGCCTCGAAGTCCTCACCCACAACAGCATTGGGAGCACTAATGGGGCTAGAGCCTCTGCACCTAACCATCACAGCCGAGGCTAGCAAGGCGGCCTGGAGAATTGGGGTAAACCCTAACACAGTGATTTCGAAAAAACTAAAAACCACTGTCAACATCGCAAAGAGACCGATCATGAAAATGGTAAGAGACAGGACGTCTCCACGGTACCTCTTTGACAAAAAGTACAAGGTAAGCTTGTCAACTATGGAAGATTGGAGGGTGGGTCGCGCACACCTCCCAGGGGACGGAGACAACTGGTTTACAGACGGCTCCAAAAACAGGGAGGGTGCTGGGGCTGGTGTCTATGGGAAGAACAGCGACACACGCCTCATGGTCCCGCTGGGACCCCACTTCACAGTTCTTCAAACCGAGATTGCGGCCATACTCCAATGCGCACACGCAGCACAGAATCATGGTCGCAACAGGAACATCCGCATCTGCTCAGATAGTAGAGCGGCCATCACGACACTAGATAAGTCAGTGACTACCTCGACGCTGGTATGGGAATGCTACGGAGCATTGAACGAACTAGCGGAAGAAAACCAAGTCACAGTCCTCTAGATCCCTGGACACGGGGGAATCAAGAGCAATGAGACAGCGGATAGACTAGCCAAGCTGGCGGCAAAACAAAACCCAACTGGTCTAGAACCAGTAATTGGTATTTCAAATATGTCGGTCACAGAAGACATTAAAAAGTGGCTGGCCGAGAAACACCAGGAAGAGTGGCACAAGGCAACGGCATGCAAACAAGCCAAAGCCCTCATGGGGGAATATCTAAACCCCAAACGAGCTGCAGATCTGCGCAGACTTAGTAGAACCGAAGTAAAGACCATAACAGAAGTGTTTATTGGTCACGGCAACCTCGCCTACCATAGACACAATATAGGGCTTGCTAAAAGTCCACTTTGTCGACTATGTGGGGAAGACAATGAAACTTCCACCCATATACTCTGCCATTGTCCAGCAATTGGGGACAAACGACAGTCTCTCGCGGGCTGCGTCTCCATAGACGTAGCCGTGATTCAGACCAAAAACGTGGCCCAGGTCCTTGCCCTTTGGCACGGGCTGTGGGGTCGCGCATGAGGTTTTTAGTTGGTGATGCAATGGGATTACCCAAGCATCAGGGGCCCTTCGGGGTCCCAGCCATATTTATAATAATAAAATCCTCGGCCCTATGGATCCAGCCATGGCCGAGGCCCCGCCCAGGACCGGGTCCCGTCAAATACCGGTGAATGGGCCCGACCTGGGGAATTACCGACCGACCGACCCACTGGTACCCTCGGCCCTCTGGATACCCCCATGGCCGAGGCACCGAGGGTGGGGCGCCAACGCTCAAATACCGCTGAGGGCGCCCCTCCCTAAACGACCAAGACTTGACCATGACCGACAAAACGAGCGACCGGATGAGAAATTAAGGTAAACGCCCCCTTCCGAGGGGAATCGGGCTACGACAAACATACTGTAAACCACCGATCCTTTAACCCCCTACGATTTTTGTGTGTTTTATTCACAGAAATTATAAATGTTCATCGAATAACCGGTCCAAAAGAAACCCGAAACGCTAGGCCTGTGCTCGCGCATCCTCAAAACCACGTCAAATACACACACACATACACACGTACACAGTAAATTCGCACACTGACACCGGCACACCATCTGTTATCTTTTTGTATCCACGTTCACACATACACACCGTTCAAATTACTTTTTTTCATTTGTATTAGATCTAAATTTTTCTAAATAAATTTATATATATTATAAATAGTGTATATACGTCTCCAAAGTTATTCCATGCCATACTCCCCCACACCTACCGAACCCTGGCTGACTGAAGCGTCTGGCAACCAGGGGGAAAGTAGGGATGTTACAATTTGATTAATATGAATTTTATATTTTTTAAGCATAATAAACACTGGGATATATTTACTGAAACATTTTTTGGGTCTACGTTTATAGAAAAATAATACTGAAAATATTTTACAAATGGAATTGTTAATAAACTTCATTCTTTTGAGGTCTATTGAATAAGTTTAATTTATTTTGCCAATTTTCTTTCTATGAACTTTCCTTTACATTTACATAATAAAATATTTATTTAACACTTCTCCTCTGGTTTTTTTGCTGCTTTTTTGTTTTATTCTTCTTTCTTTCTTTTCAAAAATTGTTTCTTTCGATCCTCCTTTTGATTTTCCATTAACGTGGCTTCTCTTTTTTCTTGCTGTTCCTGTTTTCTCTTTAATGCAGCTTCTTTTTTCTCTTTCTGTTCTTGATTTTTTTTTTAGTGTAGCTTCTTTCTTCTCTGTTTCTTCCTGTTTCTTCCTAAAAAAGGAGTGCAATGTAACGCCGGACACGCGTTCAATTATTAGGCAAAAAAAAAATTAATTGACCTAATAACCGGATTTGAAATATTTAATTAAAGGAAAATGTTTTTTACTTTTGAAAAATATTATGGTTTATAACAAGCATTTGACTTTACTGTAACACGTATTAAAATGACAAATGAAGGTAAATGTAAATGTTATTTGCTCAATAAAGACAACGTGTCAGTTAGTTTATTGAGCAGATTTCGCTACATTTCGACCAGCCTCGTGCTTCAGTGGAGAAATTTTTTTTTCTTAGCGAAGTTTTAATTTCTAATTCAAGAAATTTTTCACTTTTTTAAAGTGTACGTTTCAAGGTTTGTATACGGTACATCAAAATAGCGATAATTGATTCATAAATCTCTAATTTTAAGAAAAATTTATGGCTCTGTCCGGCTATTGGTGCTTTTACCTTAAAACGAAATTGCTGCAACAATTATTTTTTATGTGAATGACAAAGAATACAATTATTATCAAGAGTATAATAATTAATAAATGCATTGGATCTATAACTTAATTCGTGCGCTTTGCTACGAGATGGAGTAACTTGATTATTATTCCATCGTTCCAATATTCCGAACATGCGTTGGAAAGCTACTGTCATTGTGGGTCTTTTTCAGTATATGTCATTCATTTAAAGCGTAAACAATAATTATTTTTTTTCACTTAAATATGTCGAACTGTGTGCCTGAAAAAGTGTTTTTGCGGGGAGTTCTTCTTCATTACTTTAATATGAAGAAAACTGCTGCCAAAAGTCGTCGTATTTTGGTGAAAGTTTATGGTGAACATGCTCCAGCTGAGCGAACGTTCAAAAAGTGGTTTGCACGATTTAAAAGTGGTGATTTAGGCTTGGAAGACGAAGAACGTCCTGGGCAGTCAAAAAAGATTGAAGATGAGGAACTGGAAGTATTACTCGATGAAGATTGTTGCCAAACACAAGAAGAGCGCGCAGAATCTTTTGGAGTCACTCAAGCAGTCAGTTCAAAACGTTTAAACGCAGCCGGATACATTCAAAAGCAAGGAAATTGGGTTCCACAAGAACTAAAGCCGAGAGACGTTGAAAGGTGGTTTTGCATGCCCGAAATGCTGCTGGAACGCCACAAAAAGAAGTCATTTTTGCATCGGATTGTTAGTGGTGATGAAAAATGGATCCATTACAACCCCAAGCGCTAAAAACCATACCGGCCAACCAGCCAGATCAACGGCAAAGCCGAATATCCATGGCGCGAAGGTAATGCTCTTTATTTGGTGGGATCAGAAGGGTGTACTGTATTATGAGCTGCTAAAACCGGGTGAAACCATCAATGGAGAACGCTACCGAAGACAATTAATCCGTTTGAAGAGACCAATAGCCGAAAAACGCCCGGAATATGCGACCAGACACGAGGCAATAATTTTCCATCATGACAACGCTTAGCCCCATGTTGCTATACCGGTTAAGAAGTATTTGAAAAACAGTGTGTGGAAAGTTTTACCCTAGCCGCCTTATAGCCCAGACCTTGCCCCTTCTGACTACCATTTGTTCCGGTCGATGCAGAACGCCCTCACTAGAATACGGTTCAGATCAGAACAGGGTATCAAAAATTGGCAAAATAAATACGTTTCAAAAGATGTTTTTAAGAAGTCCCTATCAGTTATTTTAGTCAAAAGTTTTTACAAACATTTGTGACTAAATTTGTTTCATAAAGTTTCGAAGTTATATTCGAAAAATTATCTACGAAAATATATAATAATGAGATAGTTTTGAAGTTTTCACTGTTCAAACTAATATCTAAACATAGAAATAAGGATTTCAAATGATAAAATCTCCATAAATGTTTCATAATAAATAGTTTATCTGAAAAAGTATCACTGCTTTTAATTCGGTCATGATGTATTCATAATCTTTTGGAAAAACTCAGTTTGAAAAAAAAAAATCCTTTGTTGTTCTAATATTTCCTTTAATAAAAAATCGGAAAACCTTGTAATATTTCTATTATCAATTGCAATGAATTGCCCTGGCCGAAATGTCTCTAAAATCGTGACATTGCGATCAACTTTGGAATTTTTAGTAGGGAAAAGTATGTTATCGACGATTGATGCGTGTATATAAAGTACACCATTACCAACATGTGAAAATTCAGGCACAGTGCTCAATAAGGATCCAGAATTTTTTTCAGGTGGGAACTAGTTAAAAACATTATTAATGAATATTTCAATAACATCATTATTTTCAATATATTTTTCTGAATGTAGTCTACTTCAATAAAGAGATCATGCTTTGTGACTTCCGCAAGGTGGGGCAGACATAATTTCCTAACAAGTAGAAACAAACGAGTTTAGTAAGATAACACAGGCCCACAAAAAAAACTTTTTTTCTTAGCCGTGGATTCCAGAATGATATTCCTATGTAGTTTTTCCGCTGAAACCGAATCTGCAACCCTTTGAACCTCTACACGGCAGGATTTTGACATAACCTCAAAAAACACCAAAAAATTCACTGGGAGCCATAAAATCATCTACTTCATGCTGCTTTCAACTCCCTTTCTCCGAATTAGTAATTTTGTAGCCCCATAATTCCCTAACCTCGAAATACCATTACTGCATAACCTCAGAACCTAACCTAACCTCTTTAAGTAGAAGAATCTAGTCTATGAAAACAGAATAAATTTTTGAGTTTTTTGTGGAAGATAGTTGGATACCTCTACAACCTCAAATTTCCCAACACCATAACCTCAATATCCCGTTACTCCGTAACCCTATATATTATAACCTCTCATTCACGTCATCTTTTTCTGTGGAGAAGTCTGCTTCTTGCAATCATAAGAGTTTTGTGAGTAGAGTCATAAATCAAGGTCTTCTTTATTATTTTTTTAACACCTCTCAGACGTCTGATACCTCAGTATGTTTGTTATCCAATATCTTATTTGCAATATTTATGAAATTGTATTTTTTTGTAGTATTCACGCAATTGTTCAACAAAAGGCCATTGCTACCACTACTACGTACACTACTACTACTATTCACGATTGCAATTACTAAAAGTTCTGATTTTTTTCGAAATTTAAAATCCTGCTATCTCCGAGAAGATTGGAGATGGTGACACTGTTTCTCAGGAAAATGTGTGGAATGATCCACTCTCCGATTCTCTGAGGTAACGAAACCAGCGTGGTTTTTGTTACATCTATGGCTAATATGAAAAATTTGAAAACAATATCGCATTTAAGAAAAAATGTACATGAATGTGCTGGAAACGCTGATAGGTACTGCTATTTGTGCGGTCATTTCAAGATGAAGAAAAATTAGAAAAACTTTAATGAAAACCTGCGTCAGATATATCAGCGCTGCTTTGAGTGTGAGGCTGTCGAAGGAAACTATTTTTGGTTGCCCAAAAAAATCTGCTGCGCTTGCACATCAATGTTGAACCGACATGATGAGCATGTCGTGAGAATAAAGTTTGTTACACCAACTGTTTTGGTTACAAGCACCCATTTGGTCTTGATTCCAAGTAGCTATAAGGCTTGGGTCATAAGCATTCATTTGGTCTTGGTTCCAAGCACCCTCATGGCTTGATTCATAAGCACCCATTTGGTCTTGGTTCCAAGTAGCTAAAGGGTTTCCCAATAGGGGTCATATGATTTTGAATGTCCCTATCGGGCTCATTTGAACTGAAATTTTTGACGTCTGCTGTCAGTTGTCATCAGTAAGGTTTGTCATTTAATCATGAGTAGTTTCACGCTTCCACAACGTTTGGAAATTGTCCAATTATTTTATCAAAATTCGAGAAGTTTTGTCGGTGTTCAAAGAGCATATCGTGCAAAATATGGTCGTCATTCTGCTCCATCCGCGCTCTCAATTCGTCGAATAATCGATAAGTTGGAGAGTGAATTTACTCTATTGGATACTAAGCCTAAAAATCGTATGCGTACCGCACGTTCTACACAGAATATAGCCGCCGTACAGGCCATTATCGAGGAAAACCGTGAATTGTCCGTGCCACGCCGATCTCAGGAATTGGGCCTGTCCAGGATGACTACCTGGCGTATTTTGCGATTGGATCTTGGCCTGCATCTTTATAAGATGATTCTGGCCCAAGAACTGAAGCCTAATGATCATCGTTTGCGTCGGGAGTTCGCGGATTGGGCTCTGGAATCAATTGAAAATGATCCCAATTTTCATCAAAAAATCATCTTTTCTGATGAGGCGCATTTTTGGCTCAAGTCTCGGGGGACATTTGGCCGATATATTGTTTAAATCATAAATGGCATAGAATATCCAATATAATAAAAAAGATTTCGATCAATTCCGAATGAATATTCAGTGTTTTTTTTCAATTTCAAAACATATCACCCTTATTGGGAAACCCTTTATAAGGCTTGGCTCGTAAGCATTCATTTGGTCTTGGTTCGAAGCACCCTATGGTCTTGGTGATGAGTAAAAATGAAGTTTAGGTTATAAGGACCTATTTGCTCTCAGTTCCAAGCATCTGCATTGCCTTGGTGATGAGAAACTGTATAGTTTAGGTGGTATTTATCCATTTGGCCTTGGCCATAAATTTACCTTTATCTCTGCTGCGAGCTGTAATTATTTAAAATTGAAATTACAACACCATTACAGAAGCGCTCAGATCGTTCTAAAATAGGCAAACACTTTTTAATATAAATTTCCAATATAAAATTTCGAAACTTTTTTAATATGAAAAAGAAGAAAGAACAGCGGCTTAAGAATATTATTCAACAAAGAAATTGATTTGATCAAAGTCTGATTTACTAGATCCAAAGAGGACATACTTAAATTAATTAAATTTCAATTAAATGAGGCAATTAGTTAGGAGACATCCAGTTAGTGATAATTCATGAAAATAAGGAAAATGACCGAGCTGGACAATATATTGATGTTGTTTATTATTATTAAATGGCCAACGTTTCGACGACAGCAACAGTCTTCCTCTTCAGGGCCTACATTTACTATAAATTACTATTAAGAAAATTACATACATAAAAATATTATAAAATAAAAATTAAAGTTAAAATAGGAATTTTCAAAATATTATAATCATAACAGAAATTAAAAAGATGATAAAGTAAATTAGATTGAATAGAAAAATTAAGAGTACCTTAGTAATTCGGAGAACGGAGATACATCAGCAATTGTGGAATAAAAAAATAATAAGGACCAAAAAAATTGTCAGAATAATAAAAATTTGTCAAGGTTGATAAAATTTGGAAGGTTGAACCTTGAATAATTTGTTTATCATGATTCGTAGAAGAATTTAATGGCCTGACAAACTAGTACCATCCATTCCATCTTGTAACACTTAAAAAACTATAATATATTGAGTCAAGGGAAATTTTCCAAGGCGCTTTCCGGCCACTAGGTCAGGCGACGCTGTCGGGGTATCGGCGAAGGACGGTGAGTCCTACGCCGAGATCCTGAAAGCCATGAAGGCCAGGGTGAACCCCCAAGATTCGAGAGCGGAGGTCCTCTCCATCCGAAGAACTAGGAGGGAAGAGATCCTTCTAGTCCTGAAAAAGGGTGGTGACGTCTCGGCCTTCGGAAAGGCGCTCGACTTGGCGGTCGGGGATAAGGCCGATGTAAGGACTCTGGTCTCGAAAAGGACCCTTGAAGTTAGGGGCTTCGATGAGACCGTCACAAGGGAGGAGGATGTTGCCGCGCTCTGCATCGCGCTGGGCAAGCCAGATCTCAGGAACCAGTGCAAGCTGTACAAGCGCTTCACCATAATTTTCTCTCGAAGATCTAAATCTATTTTCATTCAAATATTCATTATTTCAATGAACACGGTCTGTCACATGAGCGTGAACACTAAGCAGGCGTTTCTTTACCTATGTGCGACGTCATAACGTCAACGACCAATCAGATTTGCTTGACTGGGAAGAAAGAAGATTTTAAATGTAGATGAGTTTCAAAATATTTCCATTGATTGAATTCGTCGATAATTACATAACCGTGATTGAAATTATATTATTTACAACGTAAACTTTAGGTAAAAATTTTAAAAAGTGTACTTTTTTTAAAATGCAAATCCCCAATTCCAACGTAAACAATGAGAAACCGAATTAAGCTTTTCACATGATCTTACTGCTTTTCTTAGATATCACTTGCTCTCAACAATGTGTCCTGGCGTAATTTACTTTTCATGATATCACAAAATAAATTTAGTTTGTCTTTAACTGTTAAATATCAAATTAATACACTTCTAGATTACCGAAATTAGGTTATTTCGACAACTGTAGCCCCACTGTTGAAAGAATATCAAGCGATCAAGAAGTGCAAAGCTTATTGTGAACTTAAATTTTTACTCACAAGGTATGGGTACATCATTTACAGACTCTTGGATAAATTCTGCATCGTTGTAAACGAGCGCGCAATTAGTATATTTATAATTTCCAACAGCCAGTGGAACAGCGACTCCCAACAATTGGTTATGATTCAAAACAAACCAGTCCATTTTTGTAGAACATATAACTGCACGATAAATATTTTCTCATTTTCATCAAAGTATTCTTAAGTTTTACTTAATGTTTGACGCCTTCTGTGCTTACAAAGATTGAGTTTTGGTGGTGATGGATTTTTCGTGTTGAGTTATATCTATTTTCTATTCAGAAGTTGCACGGATGGTGAATTTGGTTTTTTGGAAAAAAATTGAAAAAAAAGTAGGTCAATTTGCTATTGTTGCATTATTATACTTTTTTTCTTATTTTCGAACAGGAGCTCACCTAACCTAATATCTTCATTCGTATTTTTTTCCGGAAAAAATCAAAGTTTCCAAGGGCATGTGATACTTGATAAATTAACAAATTTTACTGATTCTAGGATTCTACATCCTTGTGTCTAAAATGCATAAAATTTTCCGTTAAAAATTTGGGAAATGGTAGAAAAGATACAAACGGACGTAGATAGACTACTTTTGTTTTTGAAATTGAAAAAATTTAAATCTTAGCAAAATATATCAGCATATTTTTTTCATTACCAAAACCAAAATTAGTCTATGTACGTCCGCTTCTATTTTCTCTAAAATTCTCGAAATTTTGAAAACAAAAATTCATGTATTTCGGACACAAACATATAAAAAACGTTTTGTATTACGTTTACAAAGTATCCAATCAGAATCAATCCGAATTAATGCGAGGCTGGAATGATTCGGACTGATTCTGATTCAAAATTCGGTTTGGATTAATCTGAGCTCGGATTGATTCGGATTCAAAACTTGCTTTCGTATAGGTTCGGATTGTTGCCTCAGATTAAAGCGGATTAGGTCGAATCGATTTTGGACTGTTTTTTGTCAAACTAGATACAAAATGTTTTTCGGATTGGTATGAAATGATTGGAATTAGCTCGGATACAGATATCGGAATGATTCGGAATAGTTCTGATTGGCTCTGAATAAATTCCTATCCGACACTTCCACAACAACTTTCAATTTAATATTAATACATACCGGAGAAGCCACTAATTTATTTCTGATAAGACTTTTTTCTATTTAGATCTGTTGGAGGTTTGGTAAAGGGTCTCTGTGAATGAGCTACTACTTCATCTCAAAAAGATGATTTTGTTAACAATTATAAGAAATACTCAACAAAATATCAGCAATGTATCGTTATTCGAAAAAGGTGGTAAAAACGTAAAAAGAGCCATTGCATAATATTTCACCAAAATATTTTGTTCAAAAAATAAAGAACTTACGAACGATATATGTTGTAAACATAATCGTTTTGTTTATAATCTCTTGTTTTCATTTTTTTTTATTAATTTAATTTTGTTGAAGACTGGAGGAAGATAAAAATCAATAAATCATCATAATTAATTATTGCCTTACTCTAATAAGAAATTCGATTGATAATATGTTCGCATTCACTATAATTAATTACTTATTCAGATTACATGAAAGAATATCGAACATGTCGATATTTATTACACATTATATCAATTATTTTATTATTCTACTTGCGATATATCAGTATTCAGAATATTGATACATTTATTTATAATATCCCATTACTCGTCAGTATTTTTATCATTCCATAACGGAAATTCATTACTATCTGGGAAGAACAGTGATTCGTCGGATATTAGAGTAAACCCGTGATTTATTCCTAGTTTTCCTACTCTTCGAAACAGCCATTGACGGATTCGACAGAAATATGGAATGAGGTTTAAAGCATAAATTTCACCATCTGAAAAAAACATAGAGGTGAAAGGAGCCGAGAAGATTACTAAACATCATAAACAGTAAAGATGTTTTCAATGGACTCAAACTCTTCGAGTCTTAAGAAGTAGAAAACTACTAATTGAAGTGGTACGAGATCGCTTACTCATAGCTTCAGTAAAGATTTGTATTAGCAGCTAAAAGTTTTCTACTAGTTTAATTGGTAGCAGTAGAGTTTTACTATGTATTAGTAAGAAACCGATTAGTGTGGAAATGCTTACTAAAATAATGCCAATTCTACTGTTATTATACCTGAATTTACAGCTAATCCCACCAGGCTCCCATCTTTGATTAAAATCCCGTCATGAGCAGTCTGAAACGCACAATTAAAAATCAGTAACTCCCTTTTTATTAACGAAATGGAGGTAATAAATTTAGCCGGGAATTATTGATTTGTTTTGGTATGTTAAGTGGATCAATTTCAACAAAGAATCACACAACTAACATTTCATGTGTTAATTTCACGCTATTTATTCAGTTTACAGTCGTTTTAATGGAATGTTACCCAATCGTTACCGAAATGATACCCAATTTGGTAACAGTTCGGTTCACGTGATCCGCCAGGGTCTAGCCAACGAAGCCAAAGATCAAACGATTTTTCAAGATTAAAAATTACCCAGTCAATAGAGGTAAGATCAAAACGGTTATTCAGCCAGAGAAGACTAGATTAAAGGTTATCCAGCCAGTGAAGGCAAGGTCAGAAGATTATCCAGCTGTTGAAGCTAAGATAAAAAGGTTACGTAGCCAGTGAAGGCAAGATGAAACGATTATCCAGCCAGTGAAGGCAAGATCAAATAACTATCCAGCCAGTGCAGGCAAGATCAAAAGATCACTCAGCCAGTGAAGACAATATGAAAAATTGCGAAAAATGTTTCAAGTATAACTTGTAGATTTCGTCAAAATACATATTTTATGAATAATAAATTTTTCCAATAGCACTAACAGTTTTCGAAAAATTCTATGAAAAAGTTTATAACATGAAACATTGCCGCGCATTGGACGCTTCTTTTCAAGCACGATGGATAAAACCTAAAGCTCCTACTACTCCTACCTTTGTTACAATATCTCCTACAAATTACTTCTTACAATTTACTACTTATTTTTTACAATATCGGTTACAATTCCTCCCCATATTCACGTATTTCGACCTGCTGATTACATATTTCAAGGAAATCTGACGCTTATTGCTCTCAAATGTGTCATACCTCATCAAATTTATCACTAATTTTTTCGGAAACTATTAATCGTAGAAAAAAAGTGCAAGTGAAAAAAACTATTAAGTTTCTGAAAGAAACAAAACTATGTACTCTAATTTAAGTATTGGATAATTACTAGTCATTTCGCAATAGGATCCAAATACACGAAGCCATACTTCCATTGCTTTCCTCCAATACACCCTTACATTTTTCCATTTCTCCACCAAACCAATATACAATGTATACAGATACCGCGTTTAAAAAATTCCCCATCTTTTGAGGCGATCCAAGAATCGACTCAATTTTTGGTTTCCTCATAAGAACTGAAGTGCTGCTCAGCCAGGCCATGCGCCATCGATCGTAACAAGTGGCAGTCCGAAAGAGCAATGTCTGGCGAATACGGCGGGTGGGGTGGGACATCCCAGTTAAGTGCTTCCAAGGTTTCCTTGACGATTTTAGCAACGTGTGACCGAGCGTTGTCGTGCTGAAAGATCACTTTGTCATGTCTTGGCTTATTGGAAGTGTTAAAATTTCAATGCTCGGCTCAATTGCATAAATTGTTGTTGGTAACGTTTCGCAGTGATGGTTTCGTTAGGCTGGAGTAGCTCACCCTATTGAAAAACTTGACGTAAGGAACGACGTAAAAAATGACGTAGAAAACTACATGAAAAACGACGTAAAAAACGACATGAAAAACGACGTAAAAAATGACGTAGAAAACTACATGAAAAATTGGGATAGTTTTTTACGTCGTTTTCTATGTCATTTTTTACGTCGTTTTTTACGTCGTTTTTTATGTCATTTTTTACGTCGTTTTTACGTCATTTTTTATGTCGTTTCTTACTTATTAATGGCAAATTATGATTAAAAACACTATTGAATTAAAGAAAATTACTCTACTGATTTTTCAATCGAACGAACATTACGAAGAGACTTACAAATGAAGGAAATAAATATGGATTGTTTTGCGGTTTATGTTTAGTTTATTAATTGCAAATTATGAAGCACATATCCCACATAAAGGTAAAGAAAAAAATATAAAAGTGCACTTTTCTTCTTTTACATTATACCTTGAATATATAAGGTGCCCTGCCATCTGTAGCACCCCTTGTACTATGCGATAGAGGAAAATAAAATAATGAGAAAAATTCTTTTTCTAAACTTTGTCGGAACCTCAGTTTGGGCAGAATAAGGGTTCAAAGTTGGGTTTAAGTGACCAATCAGGAGCGACCATTTTTACTGAACACGTACTTGTCCCCAGCGTTAAAATTCAGTCTTAGTTTGACGGCACACTTCAGCTCTCGCAGCATTCGCAAATAAAAATAGTTACTCCTCATTGGCCACTTAAGCTTAACTTTGAACCCTTATTCTGTCCAAATTCCTCTATCACACAATACAAGGGGTGCTGCAGATGGTGGGACACCCTGTATAAAGTGGCAGATAAAAAACTTAAAATAATTTATTCTTATTCCGCAAAATAAAAATAAACAATGAATAGAATAAGTAACAATTTCTGTTTTCTTAACGCTCAATATTGATTAATGTATGCATCTTATGGGTATCTTAAATATACAAAGTGACAAGATGGAAGAATTAAGTGAGTCAGTCTTGTCCTGCAAAAAAAAGCCTACGAACATTTTCTTACGAAACTAAAGTAAACAACGAATTAGTAAAAAGTAAAAGAAAGTCTTGGAAGGAAAGTTCTACCGTCATTTAATATGTATATTACTTAATGTTGTGGTAATTTTCTACGTAAGTAGTAAATTTTTTCTGATAGGTATCTCCATACTTTTCTTACTCTAGCTTGTCGTTGAGATCCGGAAACACCGGCGTCTGAGATTTTTTCGTATAGCAACTCTGCGAAATGAATATCGAACGTATGTAAAAAACAAGAATAAAACGTAAGGATCAAGTATTTTTTTTAAAGTGTTATTGACAAAAAATCATGAGTTGTAGTAAATTTTTGCATGTGAAGAAAGCTCAAGGCGCATTTTTGGAAAACCTACCCTTTATCAATTGGTATTTCCTTGGAGTTAATATTTTTCTTATTGCTTCTTCATTATCTTGCGCATTTTTATTGGCTCTGCTTGGATTCAGACATTTATTTTGCAAAACTGGTGTACCCCAAATTTGGACTGCCAGGTCCTTAACGAATTTCGCGTCGTTTTTCTTTCTGATGGTCTCCCATACATCTATATGCATGTAGGTATTTTCACCAATGTACACCTGCTAGATAAATAATCTAAGTTAGGAGATTTTTTAAAATATTTATAACTTCTTAAAGTCAATGTGACTTTTTAAGCACATATAGGCATTATACAATATAATATTGTTGAGGATGATGGCCTTTCTGGTATTTTTGTAAATAGATGTCATGCAGGAAATTAATACCTCATTTTAAAATCATTTAAAATTGAAATATATTTCATTCCTACTAAAAGTCAACGTTTCGACTGATCTCTCAGTCCTTATCAAGACTAAAGAAATGTAATATCATCATGGATTAAATAAACAGATAAACAAACAAACAACATAAAGTCTTAACCTACAGAAAAAAATATAAGAACATTGTTACCTTTAATAAATCGTTGCATCGGCTTGAAATGTGTTTAAAAATTGAGATATAAAAAGTCGTGTAAACATTGTTTATCTGTGTATTTAATCCATGATGATATTACATTTTTTCAGTCTTGATAAGGACTGAGAGATCAGTCGAAACGTTGACTTTTATTAGGAATGAAATATATTTCAATTTTAAATGATTTTAAAATGAGGTATTAATTTCCTGCATAACATCTATTTACAAAAATACCAGAAAGGCCATCATCCTCAACAATGTTAACAAAAACTGGTAACAACTAAACAAATTTTTCTGAATATTATACAATATACTTACTTCATCATTGACGCGGATAACTCTACTTGCTGGTCGTTGGTGACTGACTTCACCAGTGATGGGAATATCTCTGTTCGCTTGTGGTTGGTTATTGCCCTCATTATTGTCATTGTCTCGGGTTGATCGTTGATCAGGGGTGATAACAAGAGTTGCATTTTTCTCGTGTCCACATTTACCACTATTATTACGTGACGCCAACGCTGACTGAGAAATTGGTGCAGAGTGTCGTCGATGAATTGTTTGCTGAGGTGTTTCTTGCAAAACGCTTGAAATTTCTAATTCTGACCGAGCTCGCAAGCGTAATACCGAGGGCGTAGGATCCTTAATGACTTCCCGGTCCATATAATTTTCAAACCCTACATATCAAAGAAGAAAGTGTTTTAAAATTTCAAAAAATTGAAGAAAATACATTTAATTTTTAGTGTTTAAAGAAATATAAACAAATTAATTATTTAAAAAGAAATACAGTTATTTATAATTTAAAAAGAAAATTTAAACTTTCAAAAATGGACAATTTAAAATCAATAGAATTTAAATTTAAATGTTTGTCAATGAAATTCTCAAAAAATAAAATTTGATTTCAATTTGTTAAACCAAAAAGAAAATGGCATTTGCTTGCTTAATATCATACAAAAGTTCTCGATAGTAGGTGAACTGTTTACTTCAAAAATATATTGCAAGATTGTTAAATATTGTATTTCAACTATAAATTCTATTTCAACTATAAATTCGTCAAATTTATACAATTTTAAATTAGAACTTTTCATAGTTGAGCATTCCGTGCTTAATTTTCAAGCTTTAACATTTTTATCATTTTAAATCTTCAAACTTCATTCAATGAAAAATAGAAAAGGAATATTAAAAATGTATATCCTACTTCGAAAATACTGTTCACATTGGTTTTGAACATAAAGGTCGAATAAAAAAAACTTACTGTCTGAACTCAAGTTCAACTCTTCACCTTCTTGCAGAATGATAGTGTCATGGGACAAAGATCTATCATCATTTATGTGAGATATGTTTTCTTCCAAGTGCAGAAGATCCCTTCTAGAGTCATACTGCCGCTCTGAAGAACACATATAACATTACTAAGTGAAGTTTAGATTTACATATTTTAGGTTTAAATTGTAGATAATAAACTCAATACTTTCTTCAGTTTCTTTTGCTCCTTCAACCGCTGCATCCCGCATCTGATTGTCTTCTGAAGCTGTAAACAAATACAATACGTAATAGAAGATATTTTTTATTATACTTACATTTAATAAAAGTTAATTCTTAAATAATGGGCTTACCAGGTTCTTCGTCTAAATCAATCCCATTAACCTTTCTGTTTCTAAGTAGCTCGAAATTTTTCATGAAAATTTTTTTATTTTCATGCTCTTTTGCGGATTGAGTGGGGAAATGTAATTTTCTTATCACTGGCTGTTGGATAAGGAAAGAAGGAAATATTATGTGAAAAATTTGAAAGGATTAGTAGTGTTTTGTTGAAAAAGAATTTATAAAAATATATTTTGCAAAATAACTAAGATTTTCTACCTTTTTTGGCTTCGCTGGCGGCCTCACTTTTTTGAATTCCTTATACCCTGATGAGAAACTTATGTTTCGTTTGTTGGGATATTTTAAACGCTTCTCTGCCTTTTGTTTGCGTATGTCTGCCTCGCTTGCTAAAATTAAAATGCAATTATAAAATTATTCAATAAGATAAACGTCCCATTAATCGCGGCGGTCTTAGTAATCGTGAAAATTGGTTATAATTCAATATATATTTAGAAAATATGATGCTAACATAATATAATAAAAAATGAATTAAAATTATTTCACACCATATAAAGAGTATGAAAATTTGTTTCACGACTAGTGTGTTACCAGGCCAGATGATGACCTCCTTCCCCCAGGTTTAGTTATCCATATATGTAGAGGTTGATGACATCCCCCTCCTAGGTTTAGCTGTCTATATATGTAGAGGTTCAGGCAGGCCTCGTCAGTTCTTCTCTAACATCTCTCAAGAATAAAGACATACAAAGTGATATCAGTTTGATGTCACTACCTTTAAAAATTAGAAAGTTTAGTTTTCACTATAACATTTTGGCGATCCTGCCACGATCCGCTTAAGTTCTCGGATTTTAATTTCTACGAAAATCCACATAGAACGCGGACCTGTGCGAGACTTGGAATCCACGGACCCAAGAAGCTAAAGAAACTACGAAGTTTTAAAAATAAGAAGAACTCCGGACTTCACTACGGTAAGCCCGAAAACAGGAATAAGTAGCTGATAATAAAAATTAGTTGGTTAATTTTATCAGCCACTATACCACGTAAATTATCAGTGAAAGGTTCCATTAAAATTGCACGAGGCCCGCAATCAGGCGGAAGACGCATCTGCTCAGGTCAGCAGCCAACGCCCAGCCAGGCAACCGGTTAGCAGCAGTGAGAAGCTGACTCATCTCTTCGACACGTCAAGGAAGGCAGGCGGTCTACGGATCCCACATCAGGCCACGAGTAGCACAGTAAGCATTACTTCTAGACAGTGAAAGTATTGTAAACATTTCTCAATCGATCTTGGACCTTAGAGTTAAATCCTCTTTACGTACGTTGCACGGCGACTGTACTACGGTACAGGTGAGGTAAAGTTGAGGCAAGATCGGGTTGGCTATACTCTGTGTGTTCACAAGCACTGGCCACCCTTAAAAAATTAAGTATCACTACCTCAAAATCAGTAGCAGTTTGTAGCAACTTATACTGCATTTTGTTGTATTAAAAAATAAACATTTAAAATTTTATCGCGACATTCTACACCCGAGTCACAAACAATAGATAAGTAGGTACACTGGCGTTTGATAAACACCGAGATAGCACGCTCTATCAAACCGACTCATCCGACGATACGGACTCATCCTCTTTAAATTTCCCAATCACAACCACTCTCATGTCTCGAGCACAAGCTCCCGTCAGGGCCCAGTCCCCCTCTTACACCACTGACGAATTACTAGTAAGGGTTCTCAACCAAATGGAAACTCTGACTATCTCATTCAACGCCCTGAAAAAAGAAAACGAAAATATGATAGATGAAATTTCAAGATTATCAAAGAAATTAGGAGGACCAGGGACAGTAGAAACAGATAGTGAATTCCAGCAACGACCAGAAGCGACAGACGACCATTCTTCGGTCGAAGAAAAAACATTCCAAAGAAAAGAAACATTTAGACCAAGGCAGGAAAATATTTACGGTCAATCACAATTTTTCCCAACAACTGTCCCAACAACTGTCCCAACAGCACCACACGAAGAACAGAAAATGGGAGCCAAGTTAGCAATTGAAACGATAAAGCCAATTAACGGTCAGGACGACATGGGAGTAGAAGATTTTATAAAAACGGTAAAGAGAGCTAGAATAAGATGCGAAGAACCAGAAATTCTTCTAGATTTAATTTTAGCAAAGAAAATTACACACGCGGCACAAAAAGCCACTAGGTATATGCAAATAAACTCCTATGAAGATTTATACGCGGCACTCAGACAAAATTTGAGACAAACCAGCTCATTAATTTCACTAAAATCTAAATTAGAAAGCTGCAAGCAAGGCTTAACAGAAACGGTTCAGAACTTCACGACGAGGTTTCGACAAATAACAAATGAAATAAATTATGTAGTCCAATCCCAGCACGTAAACCCCACTAAACAAAGACTTAAAATAGAATTGGAAGAAGAAGAAGCCGTTAACCGTTACTTATTAAATTTAAAAAGAGAAATTGGAATGCAGGTACGTCTGTTAAAACCGAACACCGTAAACGAGGCTCAAGCATTAGCTATCGAAACTGAAACATGGTTAAAAGACAGCCAGCCTGTCAGACAAATTATCAAACCACCAGTAAAAATATGGGCCAAATCACCCGGACCACCTCGACTCAGTGCAAATACTACACCTAGAGCACAGAATAGTACCATACCACTGAGTGACAGATTTGAAATGAATTGCTTCAAGTGCGGCAAAATAGGTCATATATCTTCACAGTGCCAAGTGATGCAGGGTTTTCCCCCAGGCCATGGTTTCAAGCGACCACCTCCGGTAAGAGCAATCCAAGAGGAAGAAACAGAAGCGGAAAACATGCCGGAGGAAGAAATAACGGAGCAACTGATCTTCGAGGAATCAGCCGAATTTCTTCAATATGCGGAAGATTACGAACAATCGATGCCAGAAGAAAAACTGGAAGATACAGATTATTAGTAGACTCAGGAGCTGCTATAAACATAATCAAAGAAAAAATATTGGATGATAAAGACGAAAGGAAATCTACCCACAAAACATTCCTAATAGGTAACGATCGGCATATCTCTAAACATTCTACAAAATTAAACTTTTTTGAACAAGAACACGTTTTCTACATAGTACCCAACGATTTTCCCTTACCAGAAGGAGGTATAATTGGAATTAAATTCTTTGAAAAATATCCAAGATATGCGATCACGAACAGTGACCTCGTGCTAAATAAGGTAAAGCTACCTTTGCACCTAAGCAATGATTTCATACCAGGAAAATCCGAAAAGATATGTACCATTTCTACTGACGCAGAAGATCAAGATATTATCATTATAGATGATAAGGAAATCCCCGACGGACTCTACACTATACGAAACGGACAAATAAAAATCCCATTGAAAAATAGTGAGGATTACCCTAAAGAAGTAAATCTCCAGATTAGCTACAAACCTATATTAAAAATAATCACAAATGAAAGTAATGGACCTCAAATGACCTTTAGACTGAATGAGTTATTGAAAGCTTCAAGATTAGATCATTTGGAAAAAGACCAGAGAGAATTCATTAAAAAAGTAATAGCCAGATACTCGGAAGTTTTCACATTGGAATCAGACCCACTTCCATGTACTAACCTTACTCAACATCAAATAATACTCAAAAATGGAAAAATAATTAATCTAAGATCCCACAAATTACCCGAAAAACACCGACAGTTTGCCCTAGAAGAAACAGAAAGGTTATTAAAAAAGGGAATTATAAGAGAAAGTCAATCACCATACAACTCACCTTTATGGATAGTACCGAAAAAAGGAAATAAATTAAGAATGGTAATTGACTACAGAAAGATTAACGAAGACACGGATCAAGATGCTTACCCATTACCAATGATCGACGATATATTAGACCACTTAGGAAAAGCTAAGTTCTTTTCTGCCTTTGACCTCTCAGCTGGATTCCACCAAATCCCGATGAAGGAAGAAGACAAAAAGTACACTGCGTTTTCTACAACCCAAGGACATTTCGAATACAATCGCATGCCTTTCGGTTTAAAGAACGCACCAGCCACTTTCCAAAGAATGATGGATAATGCATTCAGAGGATTAATCGGAACAAAATGCTTTGCGTACATAGATGACATTGTGATATTCGGAAGCTCAATTCAGGAACATAATGAGAACTTAGTAGCAGTCATGGAAAGAATCTACCAGTTAGGACTAAGATTAGAACCGAAAAAATGTGAATACCTTAAACCAGAACTAGAATACCTTGGACACATAATAACCAAAGAAGGAGTCAAACCCAACCCTGAAAAATAAACTGCATAAAAGAATTCAGACCATTGAAAACTGTAAAAGATGTGCAATCATTTTTAGGACTTGCAGGTTACTATAGGAAATTCATCAAGAATTTCTCTACTATAGCGAGACCCTTAACAAAGCTAACTCAGAAAGAGACAATATTCGATTGGACCCCAGACTGCGAAAAAGCATTTTACGATTTGAAGAACGCATTGATAACCGCACCAGTTTTAAAATTCCCTGATTTTTCCAAACAATTTATACTGACTACGGACGCATCCAACTGTGGATTAGGAGCAGTATTGAGCCAAGACGGGCACCCTTGTCTTTTTATATCAAGAACATTGAACAAAGCCGAGGAAAAATACACCACCTCTGAAAAAGAACTTTTAGCAATTGTATGGGCTATGAAACGCCTCAGACAATATCTTCTCGGAAAGAAATTCAAAATTCAAACAGACCACCGTGCTTTAGTTTGGCTACACAATGTGAAAGATCCTAGCTCAAGACTTTTACGATGGAGACTTCGTATGGAAGAATACGAATACGAAATAGAATATGTAAAAGGAAAAGAAAATAAAGTAGCGGATAGTCTATCCAGACTTTTTCCCATCACTAAGGACACATTACAAGAAGCAATGGAAAAAACCGGAATTAGTACTAAAGAAGAAAAACCAAGCTTGGAAGACCAGTCACCGGAAATAGAAACATTCGACACGCCGCGAATAACAAAAGACGAAATTTTAAAAGAAAAAATCAAATTAACCGCGAGGCGAATGAGAGAACCATCAGAAAATGAAACCACAGAAACGGAAGAAGAAATCACGGAAACACCAGGAGACAATACTAATTTATATACGGATTTTATAAATTGGAAACTACAACCAGTCAAAGGCAAAATTAAAACAAAGCCTAACGCTATCGGCAAACTTTGGAAAGAAGTAACTAAGGATGAAATGCCTATGTACAACGAAGAAGATTGGCTGTATAAATTAAGTTGGTTTATCGAAGAATTCGTTAACAGAAAACTCTCAATTGTTAGATTATCCTTTGGAGATACTCTATTTACATTTCTGGAGCGAGAAGTAATTCAAGAAATAATGGAATTCCTATCAAACTATTATCCAGATAAGAATTTCCACATTTGTTTCTCTACAACCCGAGAATTAACTAAGGAAGAACGAAAAAAAATTATTAAAGAAGCCCATAGGGATCACACTGGAGAACAAAATACTATCGAAAAAGCCAAGAGAATCGGAATTTGGACCAACATGGACCAAGACATTAAGGACTATGTCAAAAAATGCCCTATATGCCAACTACAAAAGACCACGCGAATTAAGAATCAATCAGAAAGTATAATACCCGACATACCACTCAATCCAAATGATAAAATAGCACTGGATATTTTTGGACCGTTACCCACTACACCTAGAGGTAATAAATACATACTTAGTATTCAGGATAGATTGACCAGATACACCACTTTAATACCGTTAGAAAGTGAAACCTCAACAGCAATAGTAGAAGCTCTGATAGAACAATATATTTACATTTATGGATCCCCTAAAACTATTCTCACTGATCAAGGGTCTAACTTTCTATCCGAGTTAATGGACCAATTTGAGAAAGCTTTGAAAATCAAACATATTAAAACTACAGCATTCCATCCACAATCCAACGGAAACATTGAAAGAATGCACTCAACCCTGAATAATCTGATCAAAACTAGCATGGCAGAAAATCAGAATAACTGGGACGAAAATCTAAAATATGTAACATTCGCAATAAATTCAACAGTAAATCAAACCACGGGATTCACACCCTTTGAACTCACGTTTGGAAGATTACCAAATATACCATCTCAAATTGAAAACTCACCCAATTTAACCCATCAAGATCTGATTAGAAAATGGAGGAAAAAACACGAGGAAAACATCAGAAAAGCTAGAGAGAGAATCCAAGTAGAATTAGAAAAAACTAAGAAAAGATTAGATGAAGGAATAATAAGAACACATCCTTTATACAAGCCTGGAAGCCTAGTCAAAATCCTTAACAACACCAAACAAAACAAATTAGAACAATCCTGGAAAGGTCCTTACGAAGTTATAGATTACCTAGATAATAATAATCTACGCATTAGGAATAAAGATAAAATACTGAGAGTACACATAGATCAGTGTATGCCTTATTTTTCAGATGAGGACCCTAGTACTTCTAATAGCGACAATAGCCAGCTGTAAAGCCAACTACACCTTACAACCGATAACCAGCAATTTGTTTGTCGAAGACATCTCCAAGGTACATTTGTACCATGAAACTTGGGACCTTGTGGTGGGAACTAACTTCACATCTAATCAGCAACGTATATCAGCGATAAGCAGCACCATTGAGTTAGCAGAATCAGCATGTAACGGGAAATGTACACCCCAATACGAAGTACAGCTTATAATGAATCGATACAATAGATTAGTATATAAGAATATGATTCTGGGCAAATTACTGGGAAAAAATAAACGTACGAAAAGAGGACTGGCAAACTTTGTCGGCGATATATCTAAGACACTATTTGGTACACTAAGCGAACAGGACTTGGATAACATAAATAACGAATTTGACAAAATATATATGGACAATAAAAACTTGGCAACAGTGTTAACGAATCACACGAAAATCCTGAAACTTATCCTAGATTCATCATCCGTAAACCACAAAGAGCTCATTGGGAATCAGAATGCTGAAAGAGAACTCGCAAGAAATCTGAGTAGCGGACTGAACACCGTATCAAGGGACAGCTTCGTTAACAGTAAGCTGCTAATAGCAGCCATAATGATTGACGAGACAAGCGAAGACATAGACATGGCCATCAACGCTATCAACGACGGTAAACATGGAATCATCCATCCTCAAATATTAACACCTGCTATGTTAAAAACAACTATTAAGGAATTTGAAGAAAAACACAGAACAAGATACCATTTTGATGCAGACGAAACCAGCTATCAGCATATAATCGGGATAAGTCAACTATCAGTTGCCATCCTGAAAGGACTATTCACCTATATACTCAAAATTCCCATTATAGAACAGGAAGAGGGTACCATCAAACATATTATACCTATCCCTTATCCTATCCAAAATCTATATTTTGCAGTAATTCCCGACCATGACTATTTAATAAAATTTAGAGACTCATATGTAATTACTGACAAGGAAACAATAAATAAATGTACGACGATAAGCGAGTATAAAATTTGCGAAAGAAACCAACCAAACTTTTAGGTTGACTGACAGTGAAACATGCGAAGCTACGATATTCAAGCGATACTCAGAGAACAAATGTGAAACTTCACCTTTTGCCTTACACAAAGAAACCTTCATACCCGTACTAAACGGATACATAATAGTACTAATGAACGAGGTAGATTTAGATATTAGCTGCGAAACAGGAATAGAACACCTAAAGATTAAACAACCCTCACTACTGACGGGCTCAAATTGTAAAATCTATAATGGAATGGACGCACTGTACCTTAGCAAAAATCTAAAGGGACAATTTTACAACGAATTCAATGTGACCTACAACATTAGTTACTCTAACGACGATCTAAAAACCTTAGAAAGTAAATTAATGCGTCTCCCTAAAATTATAGATAACAATGAATTACGACAAGCCAAATTAAGCCTAGACGATGCAGAAAATATGTTAAAATCAATAGCCACTAACAGAAGACTAAGGACATGGAGAGAAACAACTGTGGATTGGTTAAGCTATTTAGGTTACGCAGCGCTAGGATTAGGATCAGCCTATGTTCTGTACAGATTAGGAATACTCGAATTCATACAAAAGTGTATGCCCAAAAAACTCTGTATATTCTGTGTAAAAACAAAGGTAACAACGCCGACGAACGTTGTCACGTACAGTTCTAGCTTACAACCCTTGGTAACCACCGAAATACCAAAAGTAAGGAGGGTAAGAATTTAGTAAATTAAGAAGCTAATTCATGTCTAAAATAGACGGGTAAAATCTAGAAATTAAAGGGTTAATTTATGTCTAAAAAGGGGGGTGTTACCAGGCCAGATGATGACCTCCTTCCCCCAGGTTTAGTTATCCATTTATGTAGAGGTTGATGACCTCCCCCTCCTAGGTTTAGCTGTCTATATATGTAGAGGTTCAGGCAGGCCTCGTCAGTTCTTCTCTAACATCTCTCAAGAATAAAGACATACAAAGTGATATCAGTTTGATGTCACTACCTTTAAAAATTAGAAAGTTTAGTTTTCACTATAACAAGTGGGACGTTTACCTTAACACATAAATATACCCAGGTAACAAAGAGTGATAGGCTTAAAATTAGTGTGAATTGCATATTTTAAAATTGCAGTTTTTCCGCTTAATTGTGCGGTGGATATTTGAATCGGCAAGGTTTTGGAATCGGCAATTTGATCCCAGAACGATTAAACAACAAATTTGTTGAATTGCTTTTACGCTTCTTCCAATCGTATAAATTTCTTTTACTAATGTTAATCGTAAATTTGAAGAATGAGATGAATAATTCATTAAATGTATCTTGAAGGTTCAAACTTTGTGGACTGAGTCACTTAATCGTAAAACTACGATTAAACCTCTTCCGAACAAATTCATACGCTTGAAAAATCCTGAAAACAGTTCTACAATGTTTTCATATAATCTTTCCCATATTAAATTGCAGATTCAGAAGCCTTTAATCGTAAATTTTAAGATACGCAGTTCACAGGAATTTCAACTAATTATTTTTTTTGTTTCCTGGTTACAATTTCGCAAATTAAATATTTAAAAATACATAGTTTAACATTTTATTAATGAAATTAGAAACTTGAATTTTAAGGTTATAACCATTATCCACTGTCCTTAATATATAATAAAAATATTTTAAGTGAGAACTGGTGTTTCAAAACTTTTTTGTAATAATCTAAATCAATATAATTTAATCTTTCATTCTTTGCCATGTTTTAAGTGTATAATGCAAAATGTATAATTCCTTTCTAAATACATAAAATATTAAAGCAAATATCTACTTACTTCCCAAAAGAAGGATATATGCATTGTAAAGGTAGTCATCGTTTTCTTTGCTACCATTCCACCAAATTTTGTACTTCTGTGATGTATTAAAGTCTTTCCGATGCTTCGGAGAAAAGTTTATTACAGATGCGACTGGAACCACTTTCTCGACACCATTAACAAAATACGCGTATACAGTTGAAACTTTTTCTCCTGCCATTTCCCAATTTTCCAAAAATATAAACAAAGAATTATTAATAAAGCACGGCACCGGCAGCGGCAACCGGCATCCATAACTCACTGGACCGCACTTTTCAATCGTCACGTGGGTCCAAGCAAATTAGTGCTCATGCGCGATTTTTAGAAACTTCAAGCATTAAAGAGCATTCACACGATTATTTTTCAAAAATATTATCTTTCGCCACAATATCGGACGTAGCGTAACTAGATATTGTTAAAGTATTAAAGTAAAATTATTTTATTTATTTTCAAAAATGTTTATTAGTTTCTTACCTGAAAGACGCTGCCAAATATTTGAATTATCATGGTGGAAGTAAACAAAGTGTAGTACACATCTCTCCTATCAGCCAATAGGAAAAGTGCATTATTTTCCGCCATTTTTTTATCGGGTATTGTATCTTAGTAGTAATCACTAACTTATTCACAGTCACTAGTGTATATGCAAGTATAATGCACGACATTGCTACATTGCTCAGAGCTTTCATAAACTGGTCGTCAGTGTTATGATACGGTATCGTTGTTTGAATTGTAACGGATATTAAATTTGAAATAAGAACAAGTAAAAATAGTGAAGGTGAAAATTTGAAAAACGGGATCTGCTGTACATAAAGCGTTGTGTTGTTTTCGCAATCAAGTAACGACATTTATAAGTTTCACCCTTGCTCTGAGCATTATTGAACATAAAGTCGGAGAATATAAGTAAGTATATATAAAAAATGCATGTTATTCGAAAAATTGTACAATACTCAGATGTATAAAAACAGTAATAAGAAATTGAAAAACAATAATTCCTTTAATAGCTAACGTTTTATGAGGTTAGAATCAAAATTAATACTTATTTCGAAATAAATATTTTTAGAGTGCAACCATAAATAAAATGAGCAAAAGAAATAATTAATAGTCGTGATTGTTGTAAACGATCATTTTGACTTAGTGTAACAATATTTTTGTAAAATTAGTCCTTATCAAAAGTTGTATAGATAATTGTTAAAAGTTGATCAAATTTTAATAAATCTTCGTTCCTAAAATTTAAGAAAATATGCGTGAGAAACTTAATGCATTGGAAAATTAAGCTAAACTAAGATTTGAAGAAATTTCAAATACAATTAACAAAGCAGTGAAAAAATAAAAATACTTATTTTAGATATTTCAAAGTTTAAAAATTAAAATTTTCGTTAATTTAAAAAAAAATTAAATTTAAATTCAACAACTAATAAATTTCACTTTCAGTTAATTCTATACTTCGCAATAAGAAACTCTATAATAGATTCATTTTCCAAATGTAAGGTATGACAATTTTTAAATTTCTTAATAAGAATTAGCAGAATTTTTAAATAAAAATATTGATGCTTTAGCTCATTCTTTGATAAATGAGAAATCAGAACATTACGATACTAATCCTCAAGAAAAATTTGATAACTGAAACTCTGACTAAAGTAAAATAATTTAAGGGCTTCAAAAAAGAGTTCCGAAATTGTTTACTTTTGTTTTCTTAAACATTATCATATTCCTTGACATTTCTTTTTCAATTCAACATTAATTTCATTTCACTATTTGCTTCATTTATTTATTTTGTAGATCATCATGGATAACCGTCGATCGTACAAACAGTACTCAGAACGCGGGTCAGCTGATCCTATTCCATCGTCATCTAAATATAGATACAAAAAAATGCGAAAAGAAGAGGTAAATGATTCAAATTTATATACGATACGAATAATTTTTAATTCAGTTTTGAATTTATACTATTCGATGTATATCACATATAGTTCTCTCTCAAATTATCCTTTCAATAATAATATTGCTATTCTTGAAAGCAAGATTATCAATTTTTTCCTGAAATCTAATTTTCGTGGATCAACTACCTTAACTTTAATTAGGGAGCCAATGAAGAATCTTTTGAGTTGTCTCCAGACAATACGGACAGTAATCTCGAAATCAAGAGTGAATCACCTGCTGGTGCTACGGAGGAAGGAATATTGCAGGATAACTTGTCCATTGAAAAAACATGCAAGAGTATTCAGAATGATTTGATACAAGAAGAGCAACATGAGGTAGACAAAATTTTATGAATTTCAATATACATTATATTATTTTTTTGAGAATATATAAAGTCCTCGGTTGACTAATTTATCGTTTTGTTTCATGCATGGGAAAAAAATTAATTTGAATGATCTAACTTTTCTAACTGCAACATATATATTATATTAAAATTTTGTTTGAGACTTTCCGATTTCTTATAAAATATAATTCAATGTTTGAAGGCATTTCTGCATGCCATACGTGAAAAAACATATAATAAAGTTAATGACGTTGAAGAGGTCGTTCGGTCTCTGTCAGAAGAGCTGGATTCCATAGAAAATAACGATGCAGTACAGCACATTGAGGTATTCATCTTTTTATAACTCTCCGGACATACACTGGGACCTCCATTTAGTGCTTTTCCATTCAATGGTATGTTCACGCTTTAAATTCGTGAGAGGTTGAAAAGTGCAGTATAGAAGGAGTTGTTATAAGACCAGTCGATTTATACGGGCGTACACAATAGAGTTACAAGCTAAATATGACCTTGGTTGTTTATGATTTCACGCTTCACTGAGCTTAGTTTGGTTAGTGCACAAATCTCTAAACAGCAGACTAAATAGAGGTTCCAGTGTAAATATGTTTATATGCGTATTCAACTAGAACATATGTAAAATTATATTACGGAACTGTTTGTTTCTATCTGAGGATTACCTGAGTTTTGGGACACAACCCCCGAAATTGCCCCTGTTATCCGATTTTAGTGTATTTGAAGCATCCATTTTCTTCAAGAAAAACTGAAACCAAGCCGATGTAGTATATTGTTTTACCAGGAGCCAAGGCACGTGTTTATTTTTTGCAAAACACATACTAAAGAAGTACTTCAAGTCCCTGTAGAGCGATAGTAAGGACATCCATTTGCGACCGGCGTTTTCATTTGTATCTGCTTCCGTTTCTTAGGTTCTACTTTCGTTTTTTAGGTCCTATTTTTAGTCCTTACATCTACTGAACAGCTTGACAATATGAGTTATATTTTTCCAATGTACGCCGTTGACACGCAACCTACGTTTTCGACATGGCTAGTATTCATGTACGCAATTTCAAATTTCCTACCAAGTACTATATTTATACATATTATTGATATAACATATTCGCAGTCCACTGAGTTTTAAATGTGCACCCTCAATATAGAGACTCAAAATACTTCTTTAGGACGTATTTTGGAGAAAATATCGTGTGCGCTACGTAGTTCGACCATTTTGGCTTTAATACGTCGGTCCTCACCCCCAAAACGCGTGTCTAAGCTCCTAGCAACACAATATACTATTTTTACTAATTCCGACTCCAATTACAATGAAAGTAAAATGTTGGAAATTAGTTAATAACTTTGTAATGAGGAATAATAACCTGCAAGTAAAGGAAGTTATTCAACAGTTATTTTTGAAATTTTGGCGATATTTGAAACATTATTTTTGAAACAATTAAAAGTTGTTTATGTTATATCAAGTGCGTTGTTTTTTATTCATAAACTTAACTTTATTTTAAAGTACCTCTGAACGAAGTTTCAACTTTAAAGTTACTACATTTTTTTCAAAATTCATTGCACAGATATGGTTTCCAATAATTGATTTCCTTTTTCAGTTTGAAGATGAAGATAATTATTTCATAGATGCTCTACACGATGATAATTTCATTATATATGAAGAAATGGATGGAACAGAAAATGTAGACGAACTCTCTCTGCAGTCTTTTGACTCTCTTGAAGACATGATAAATAACAAGAGGTTTCAAGAACCCATAAACGTTCCGGTTGATAAAAGCGTTGGTGACATAATTCTAATGGTATTGAAGTATGCTCTTGTACATGCGTTATCCTTAACTGAAATAACTGAGTTGTTTATGCTTATAAATTGCATATTTAAGTCTCATATTTTACCGAACACTAGATACCTGATTGACAAAATTTTTTACCCCAGAAATTGTACAGAACTTCATGCGACTTGCACAGAATGCGGCGCTTACATTGGTAAATTCATGCGTAAAGATCGATCTTTAAATTGTGAAGTGTGTAAAGCTAAAATCGACGTTAAAGACTGTTCATATAAGGATTTTTTCGTCATGCTAGATATTGCCTCTCCTATTTCGAAACTGATAGAAACAAATAGCAAGAACTACAATTATATTGTAAATGAAAGACTGCATGAAAAAGGTCATATCCGAAATATTTACGACGGTAAGCGTTACAGAGAATTTGTAAAAAGTTTGAGCACAGAAGACCAACATCGATATGCTACTGTAACATTCAATACTGATGGTGCGCCCTTATTCAAAAGCTCCAATTATTCTATTTGGCCTATATATGTGATGGTGAACGAATTACCTTATAATATTAGAACCAAAGAATTAATTTTAGTAGGTCTTTGGTTTGGAAAAAACAAGCCGAATATGAATGTTTTCCTTGGCCCGTTTGTGGAGAAAATGTACAGTCTTTCATCGATAGGAGTTCAGTGTCTAATAAACGGGATCGAACTTTCCATTAAAATCTTTGCATTGATATGCTGTGTCGATTCAGTAGCCCGCGCCCCAGTGCAAGGTTTTGTACAGTTTAACGGATCGTACAGCTGTAATCAATGTTTACACCCCGGCGTATCGGTTAAAAGTAACCCTAAAAATAAACGTTCTGGGAATATAAAATATCCTTTGCTTAACACGATGCCGAAGGAGAGAATACGTCAAAGACACCTTAAAACACATGGAAGAAGCAGCTACTTCAAAAAAATCTGTTTTTGTAGTTAAAGGTCCATCTCAATTAATAAATTTAATGTATTTTAACATTATTTTTGGTGTCGTCGGAGATAGCATGCACTGCTTTACCGGCGTAAGTAAACAGTTTGCTACAACGTGGTTTGGCAATGCGAAAAAATCTGGTTTATTCTCTAAACGAATGATTTCGGAAATTGATACACTCTTAAGAAGTTTGAAAGCGCCTCATCAGATAGTTCGATTAACACGTATGTTTTCTGATAAGGAGTTCTGGAATGCGCGAGAATGGGAAAATTGGACTCTATTTTATAGTTTACCAATTCTAAGAAATATACTTCCAACTAAATTTCTTTTGCACTGGGCTCTATTCGTTGAAGCTACGTACTTGCTACTCAAAGACGATGTTCAGGTATATGAAGTAGATTTGGCAGATCAACTGTTCCTCAAATTCGTCGGTGAAACTGAAATGTTGTATTCAAAAGTATCTATGACCTATAATGTTCATTTACTCTTGCATATGGCAAGAAGTGTTTACGATTGGGGACCGCTTTGGTCTCACAATGCTTACGCGTTTGAATCAGGGAATGGGCAATTGTTAACAGTTATCCAAGCAGCAAAGGGCGTTCACCATCAAATTTGTCGCCGAATCAGCTTACAATACAGCATGCTAATTTTAAAAGACCGTATATACCCTGAATGCTCATCCACTGTGAAGCATTTTTGCAATAACATTGGCGTGACAATGGTCCAAAAGACCTTGCGAATATCTACAACCAGATATTTCGGTTCTGGTTTCAGTGTAAATAAAGATTGGGTAGAAAAATTAAACCTTTCCGAACAAGCGCTTTCGTATCATAGAATTGTTAAAAGCGGTTGTCTGTATATGGCTTCCATAAGAAATAACAAGCGATCAGATAATTCATTTGCACAATTAAGGGATAGCTCCTATGTTAAATTAATAAACTTCATTGTTGATTCAAACACTGAGAGAGAGTATACAATAGTTCAGAAAATTCAAACTGAAAATTTATTTCCTGACAACTCTTGCAACATATTGCAAAAAATTTTGGAAATAAATGAAGAATCTGCTATCCCTACCGGTGATATTGCAAGAGTTTGTGTGCATGTAGTAAATAATAGTACTCAGTATTTATGTACGGTACCCAACTTATACTTTTATTAATAAATTAATTGTGCCTTTTTAATTCAACGTACGCTTTTTTTTTTTAAACTCTCAATTATGAAAGATGATGTATTTCACGTACCTACGTATGATTTATAGTAAATGAACTAATTATAAACCGCAAAACAATCCATATTTATTTCCTTCAATTATAAGTCTCTTCGTAATGTCCGTTCGATTGAAAAATCAGTAGAGTAATTTTCTTTAATTCAATAGTGTTTTTAATCATAATTTGCAATTAATAAGTAAGAAACGACATGAAAAACGACGTAAAAAACTATCCCAATTTTTCACGTAGTTTTCTACGTCATTTTTTACGTCGTTTTTCATGTCGTTTTTCATGTCGTTTTTTACGTCGTTTCTTACGTCAAGTTTTTCAATAGGGCATAGTAAACCACTCTAAGCTGATCCCACCACATACACAGCATTATCTTCTTGCCACTTTTGAAACACCGGAACCAATACTCACATGGTTTTATTAGAGCATGTTCCCCATTTGCTTCACATAGCAATCGATGTCCTTGTACTGCACTTTTCTTCGAGTTAAAGCCAAAAAACAGCGCTTCCCGCAAATGTTTTTTTGTGTACACAAAAGTTGACATGATTAGAGCACAAAGAAGGCGTGTTGTTTATACTTCAGCAAAATGACACATACTGATTATTAGAGGAAAATAATGACGCTCTAACGTGAATACCAGTACGATTTGATACTAGTTACACCATGATTTGTCAATCCCCCAAAACTTATTTTTACACCTAATATAATATTGAGATAGTATCGAAGTTTTAACTTTTCAAATGAATATATAAACATAGAAACAAGGATTTCAAATGATAAAATCTCCATAAATGAGTCATAGTTAGCGCTGATTTCAAATTTGAAGTTGGAAATTTGATGATGGCGAATACATCAGGATGGTTTATTTGAAAATGTATCGTTGCTTTCAATTGGATCATGATGTATTCATTATATTTTGAAAAAACTCATTTAAAAAAAAAATTATTTATTGCAATATTTGGATTAATAAAAAATTGGGAATTCCTGCAATATTTCTATTATCAATTGCAATTAATTGCCCTGTCGGGAACAGTGATCCAAGAACGTGGGAGCTAGCGGCCCCCACCACGCTCTCATGTGGGAGCACACAAAATCAAGCGCGCCGTGTCTTTGTGTCCCCACTTCCTCGCTTCGATTTCACGCTTTCGTCTGTTGAGCCAAGATCGAAAATTATGTTTCTGTCGGCTTCGTGTCAAAGTGGCGCAAAGCAGACGACAAATTTAAAATCACCAAATATATCATTTTAGATATTACCATTTTTTCTTTGATATTTTTAAAAACATGAACCTAACATGAATATCTAAACATTTTATTTTGAATTTTAGAATGATTTAAAGACTCAAAAAATGATTTTCTATTGAAATTTGAACTCAATAATTTTTCAAAGTTTCAAAACAAAATATCAATTTCAATATTCATTAGCAATGCAAATCAAATAGTTCAATTAGAAAATTATGTATAGGAAATTATATATTAAGGAATGATAAAATATGATATTGGAGTGTAAAAAATAAAATATTAAAATACTTAAGTAATACGTAAATACGTAATATTATTCACATATAAATTTCATTATAAAACTGTGAATAAAAGGTTTCAACCTTTAAAAAAACCAAAATTACATCTAACTTTCGAATAAAATAGTTTTAAAAAATTTTTATAGTATGTGAATCAACTACATTAATTAAAAAATTAAGTGGAAAATATTTTATTTAAAAAAAAAAAGAAATTAAGGTTAAAAATCTACATTCCTAATTACATGGTAATAGTAGATAAAAATTTTATAAAAACTAGTATATATTCGTGTCTAAATGCCACTGAAGATATAGATGCAAGTACATATGTAGTATAAAATTACAAAGGATTATTTATGAAAATTAGCTTAGAATTGCTAATACGAATTCTACACTGTTAGTATTTTCTACCGCAATTTCTGTTACTTTTTAGTAAATTTATAAAAAAAAAATTTTTTATTAAACTTTAGTTCCAAAGTGTTGAATATTCTGTATATGCT
Organism: Diplolepis rosae; assembly: GCA_030998225.1. NCBI lineage: Eukaryota > Metazoa > Arthropoda > Insecta > Hymenoptera > Diplolepididae > Diplolepis > Diplolepis rosae. The sequence continues at coordinate 1,387,617 of JAPYXD010000082.1, forward strand.
TCCCTGGAAATCAGGTACAATTTCTAGGGAACAGAACTTTTATAAAATTATCATAAAATTACGTAACTGTAACTGAGTTTCAGTAGCATGTGGATGAATTTTTAGGTTCGTGTAAGTGCATTGAGCTTTGAAATTACGTATTTCAAAAAGTTTTCAGAGTATTTTATTTGAACGGAATTTTTTTCAATGTTGCCTTATAACAGAGAAGAAACTATACTGTATAATATCGAGTGTATAATTACATATAATTTATGTATTACTCAAGTATTTTAATATATTATTTTTTACACTCCAATATCATATTTTATCATTCCTTAATATACAATATTCTATACATAATTTTCTAATTGAACTATTTGATTTGCATAGCTAAAGAATATTGAAATGGATATTTTGTTTTGAAACTTTGAAAAATTATTGAGTTTAAATTTCAATAGAAAATCATTTTTAGAGTCTTTAAATCATCCTAAAATTCAAAATAAAATGTTTAGATATTCATGTTCGGTGCATGTTTTTAAAAATATCAAAGAAAAAAAGGTAACATCTAAAATGATATATTTGGTGATTTTGAATTTGTCGTCTGCTTCGCGCCACTTTGACACGAAGTCGACAGAAACATAATTTTCGATCTTGGCTCAACAGACGAAAGCGTGAAATCGAAGCGAGGAAGTGGAGACACACCTACACGGCGTGCTTGATTTTGTGTGCTTCCACATGAGAGCGTAGTGGGGGCCACCAGCTCCCACGTTCTCGGAACACTGATCCGAAGTGCCTCTAAGGTCGTGAGATTGGAATCAACTTTGGAATTTTTAGTAGGGAAATGTATGTTACCGACGATTGGTCCGAGTATATAAAGTACATCATTACCAACATGTGAAAATTCAGGCATAGTGCTCAATAAGGATCGAGAGTTTATTTAACGTGGGAACTAGTTTAGAGCATTATTAATGAACAGAATGGTATGTTGTTGGAAAAATTGGCTTTGGAGTCTATAAAATGATTAAGTCAAATTTAATCAAACGTTTCGGCTCAGATCGGAGCCCTCATCAGTGATATTTCTTAAAATCTATAAATTACAAAAAAGAGGCTTTAATTTTCCATATTTGGTAATAAGGATGTTATTTAAACATATAATACAGAAAAACAAGTACATAATGTATTGAATGAAATTTGTGAGGTGGAAGGTTTGGATAATCAACAAGAACAAAGATTGTGCCTGAATGATTTCTCAGGTGTACAACTATCTTAAACCACTTGCAATTGACATATTAGATCAGCTTTACATAAATATGCTGCATATCTTAGAGTAGTTAATAAGGCAACGTTGAAAAAGCATGAAATATATACTTAAGTTCAGAAAAAAACCTGAAATTACAAATAAATTCTTTGTTGCGAAGTGAATAATACATGAAAAAAATATTTTTCTTAAATCTGGGGATGTTACTACAGGCAGAAAAAACCACCTGTAGAAAAGAGAGGTATAACTACGTCATACACAGCGGGATACTGCGCAATGCGTGACGTCACCTAAAAATATAATATGAAAAGGTCACACCTGTAACGTCCTGCGTACATCCTTTATTTTATATTTTAATTATTATTCTTATAACACTGTGAAACTACTTTATTTTATTTTATGCTTTTCTCGAAATTTCCAAACTATCGTAAATACCTTAAAATCTCAATAGCTTTTTCAAATATTATATAGACTCAAAAACCTTTTAAGATGAATGTGCAGCTGCGTCAATATAAAGATTTGAATTTTGCTTAGCAATCGGTAAAGGTAATAAACTTGCACTTTGAAACTTTGACAAAATATACCACCCACAATCGTCTTTCTTTTCAGATATTCCTATTTACTATTCTCTTGTAAATAAATACATAAAACTGCATAGAGCTACAGCAGTATATAGCTGAGCGATTAGCTATTTCCGGAAATATCGTAAATAGCTTAGGCTAATGGTCAAAAGGGCCTGCGCTTGTTCCACGCCCAAGCAAATACAAATAAAGTAAAATGTACTTTTCCGCTTAGTAAATAGCATAGGCTATATCTATTAGATGATAAAATTCTAAAACTATAAGATTGTACAAAACTAAAGAATTCAAAATAAATTAATATTAATTTTTACATTGTTTTATAAAGAAAATTTATTTACATGTTTCATCTAAAGAATTTTTAAACGTACTTGTATAAAAGCTAAACGCTGCAAATCACTCAAGTTTATTTGAAAGTGATTTTATATTTTTTTTAAATGTCCATTTTACGGCTAGAAACACAACTAAATCACTCACAATGTTACAAAAATTTATGTACGGAAGAATAATGCCGATTTACAATTTATAGGAAAATATATATATAGAAATGTTACACATTTCTCAACACTTTGAATCTACTGGATGAAACTTTAGAAAAATAATATCATTTTGATTTCATTCATAAATTATACAACAAAGCTATCAGTTTTTCGCATACATATTATACATACATACATATATATATATATATATATATATATTGTGACGTGGTATTTATTCACGCACAATAATATGACAATTGAATTTAAATTTTCGACCTCGAGCAGAGAATCATGCCCTAGGCTGTCTGTGACAGTCAAAAGTCAGGGGTCGAGCGTAATGTGCTCGGTAGGCTCCTGACTTTGACTTGTATTCATGTTTTCTTTTTCTTTTACAAAGAATGTTCAATAATCATTTACCTCAGGGGAGAGGTTAGACTCCCCGGGAACCTATTTCTGACTGCCAGACCAAGAATTCCGATCATTAATAACGCTAATAACAAATTAATCCTTATTTTGATTTTCTTTTCACACACACGCGATCACCACGGGATCACCGTCCCGTCGATGGCGATCAATACTCGCGTCACGGCCAAGGCTTCACCACGAGCGATGGAGGAAATGACTCTAGGCGGCACCACGACACTTCAGCACACCACGAAGAGGATCCTTGGTGCGTCAGGCGGATGTGAGTCCCGCCTGCTCAAGAACACCAAGGAAAGGAGTTCGCCGTCGCTTTGTTAACAGGTAGTCAACAAAGTAACCTGTGCGACGAAGTTAATTTCGTTGATCGCCACGTGGCGGCGCTAAAGATCGGCGTACCTTCGCCACCTGTCGCTCGCGACTTAGAACTCGACGTAAATTTCGGTAATGTCGTAAGCTTTATAAATGCCACCGTCTTCCGGTTTCGCGAGAACGCCAGCGGATCTCGCCATGTATAGGCATGCTCTGTTTGACGTTCGAAGCGGCAAGTGTGTCAACAAAGTTTGTTAATTGTGAGAGCATAGGATGACGAGCCGAGGAAGCTGGAGAGGACTCAGGCGAGTTTCAGGTAGCCTCTGAGTATTTCTCTTCTTGCTTTTATTAGAATTGTGGCTAATTCGTGTAAATTGAGTGGTGTGCGAATAGAGCACCTCGCCACAAAGATTCCGAGGCGGCAGACTCTGGGTCAGCCTCATTAATTAAGTTGAAATCAAATCAGTGTTCGCGTATTTAATGGGCTGGAACTCGCAAGGCCGTTCTAAGGACACGGGTTCATGCACCCCGAACAATAAAAATTACATATATCGAACTTGCAGTGTCCGTGATCGCGAGCAGTGACAATGCTCCTTACCCCGTGCTCTCCGCAAAAATTTCAGTAGTCCCTGTAGCTTCGGTTGCGAAGGTACAGGGTGACCCGCATTTAAATAGTAATTTTGGTTATTTTAAGGAAATAACCTGGCGCTCAACGCTGTACGCTAGTCGAATTTAAGATTAGTTTCTGAAATGGTCTTGTGGTCGGGTTAGGTTGCCCGGGGTTCGATATAAAGCCCCGAAATTTGTAAATACTACTATTCTTAATAAATATTGTTTATCCGATATGTGACGCAAAATAGTAGTCCCTCATTATTTCGAAAAATACAAACTAACCTATAACCTAACCGCCTTGATTCTATCTGCTTGCCTTAAAAATTAAAATTAAGGTTACAATATAAATATATATATATATGTATATGTATATGAAATATATATTCATGCACATATATTATGAAAGTGATTTGAATAACTGAAATATCTAGCTCGAATCATGTTTAATGTCAGTATTCACATCGAGAATGCATATGGGTCATTTGATGGGAGATTTACAATCAAAATTTTTTTTTCGACGAAACATTTTTTCTTGCATTTTTTCGAAAATAATCGACACCTATTTTTTTTTTCAATGTGATACTTGAAAATTTCGAGACATAATTTTTTTAAGTTTGGTACTCGGGAAAAATTTTTTCTTTCCAACAGCTCACTGTAAAAGCAGTTTAGAAATATAAAATGTAACCCTTGCACTTGAAATGCGCGAAAGAGTACAAGCTTTCAAAAAAGTTATAGCACACATTTCGTTGTTTTTTTGTAATAACAATATAGTAAATTTTTATAAACAATTGAATTTTCTTTTAATTTGGAACTAATTTTCTTTCGGTTTTTTTGTTTCTAAATCTTTGTTGAAGTTTTTTCAATATGCAGGCAAAATTTTGGAATGGAAAAATGAAAACTGTCGAAGCACGTGTGGCAGTGAATGCAGTGACCGCTGTTTTAGTTTTCTGTGAATGTTCCTCAAGTGTTCACCTATTTAAATTAATACAGAAATGCCAAGCTCTCGATTCAAACATGTCTGCTGCAATCCGTTCAATAAAAAAAATCATAGTGGAAAGAATCATAAAAAAAATTTGCGTCTTAAGTGTATCATTTAGAGTAATTTTATCGTAAAATTTCACTCATCAATTTATCATTATAACTAATGATTCGTTTTAAAATAGTCTACGCACGAGTTTGAATGTACTTACAACAAAAATCTTCCATCGCCATTTCATTTGCTTCTATTCTGCATTGTGTACACAAAACATGATCCGGTTTGAAAATTTTCAATTTTTCAAGTATCGAGGACAAAACGCGACGGAAATTTTTTTTTTTGCTTTTTGCCACTAGGAATTTTTTTATTAAACGGATTGCAGCAGACACGTTCAAATCCAGAGCTTGGCATTTCTGTATTAATTTGAAATAGGTGAACACTTGAGGAACATACACAGAAAACTAAAACAGCGGTCACTTCATTCCCTGCCACACGTGCTTCGAGTCCCAGCATGCCTAATCAAGCTTAAGCGTAATTGCAGCGTGAGAGCTCGCTCGTTGCAATGCGCGGAACAGATTTTATAAATTAATTACGCCTACAGTTTTCATTTTTCCATTCCAAAATTTTGCCTACATATTGAAAAAACTTCAACAAAGATTTAGAAAGAAAAAAATCGGAAAAAAATTAGTTCCAAATTTAAGAAAAATTCAATTGCACATATTTAATTTATAAATTCGTACGTTAATTCAAAATATAATAAAGTAATGTATGATCACATCCTACATTATTAATAAATGCAGACATAATTCAATAAGTTATATGACAAGGATGTTTTTCTCAATTGTTAGTATTCACCGATTAAAATTAGAAAATTGTTATCGAATCCATTTAAAAGTTGAGGAAATTATTAGTCGTATTTTAATTCAGTCAATTATTAATAATAATCAATTATATGTAAAGCTTTATACATTTTATAGTAAAACAGTACAAATGTCGCTATCTCTGAGGAGGTGGCTGAACCTGGAGAAACCTTGGTACTGCCCACAAGACCCGGAAAACTTGAAATGCCCCCCAATTTTCACACTAGAGGAAGTCTGGAGGTAGTCCAAACAACAGGGAATTTGTTATGAATTATTTAGGACATTATTTATTTCAGAAAGCGGGCTACGCGACCAGAAAAAAGGTTGGTCATGGAGTAATTGTGTCATGTTTTGGAAAACGAAATATGATTTATAAATTTTTTATTAACATTTAAGACAAAAAAATCGCACTTTTTTTAGTTTTTTGTTTATAACATTAAAGGGAATTATCCAATCTTGATGACATCAATTGAAAAGATGTAACTCCGATCCGCGGGCACACGTCTGTTGGTCAGGCCGGCTAGCCGCGCCAACCAGGGGAGGAACAAAAATATTCCTCCTCCGTTCGACGCGAAAAGCCAAGTCTGCATAAGACGCAGGACCGCGGGTGCAGGCCCCGATGCGATTTCTGCTGACCCCCGTTGTTGTCGCGCTCTGCACGCCAATCGAGCTCCCTCGTCTTCATCACCAGGGTGACGAATGACTCGATAAGCATCCATATCTGTTCAGACTTGAGCATGAGAGAGACCACCGTGTCAGGAATGAGTTGTGCGCCCAGTGCCCGACCGACAGCCTCCCTTTCCGCGCACAACCTGGCACAGACAAAGAGTGTGTGCTCTGCATTTTCCAAAAGGGAACCGCAGTAGCGACACGACTCATCGTCTCTTATCTTGAAGCGCTTCAGGTACGCATTAAAGCAACCATGGACCGAAAGCGCTTGCGCCAGGTGAAAGCCGACTTGATCGTGCTTTCTATCCAGCTAGGTGGCGAGCTCCGGGATCAGACGGTATTTCCATCTCCCGGATTGGTCCCCATGCCATCTCGTCTGCCATTTCTCGACGAGTCTGCGCCTTCCATCCTTGCGGATGGCCTCCTTCGCGCGAGCGATTTCCTGCAGGTTTGTTAAGCAGGTGAGCTCTTTACGAAGCTGAAAGGTCTCCTTCCTTGCCTCCGCCAATATGTCCATTGGTGGGACGCTCGCCAGGACCAGCACAGCGCTTGTCAACACAGTTCGGTATGCTGAGACAATTTTCAGGACCACGCCTTGCTGTGCCGAGAAAGGCTTTTTCTGGATAGCATGGTTCTTAAGGGCACTTGTCCAGATGGGAGCTGCATAAAGCAGCTTCGAATTTACCACGTTCGCCACTAGCCTTCTCTTAGCTTCCCTGGGTCCACCAATGCTAAGCATGAGCCGAGTCAGGGCGGTCCCACATTGAATAACTTTGGCAGTCGCGATCTACAGGTGTTCGCCGAAGCTATGCCTTCGATCCAACTGCACATCTAGGTACTTAATGCTCTTTTTCCACTTGATTCCATATTATTCCCCGAGAGTGATCCTCGGGTATTTGAAGGATATCCTGTTTGTGACCAGCAAAGCCTCGGTCTTTTCAAGGGCCATTTTCAGGGATCTGCTTTCCAACCAACGCTTTGCCCGCCACAGACTATCATTGATCTTCAGCACCAGGATTTTGACGTCCTCAGCGGCGCACACGACGCACTTCCGGAGCTCCGCCCTAAATATTGGGCAGGAACGGCTCCCCGAAGTATGGGCGACATCTTTTTCACCCCTATCAGCGCAAGTCAGGCATCGAGGAAGAGCCTTGAACTCCTTGGCCACGTGTTAAAAGCCCCCACACCTCCAGCAGGCATCCTTCCTGCCTGGATGCGTGCAGCCACGCGACACATGGCCATATCCCTGGCACCTGAAGCACCGGGAAACCCTTACATGCTCTCGGATGCGGAAGTTCATCCACCCTATCGGTTAAACGGACCACCGCAGTCTGCACACCGCCAAAGCGTTTGTACAGCCTGCACTAGTTCCCGAGGTCTCGCTTGCCCAGTGCGATGCATAGCTTGGCAACAACCTCTTCTCTTGTTACTGTCTCGTCGAGGTCCCTACCTTCAAGGGACCTCTTCTAGACCAAAGATTTAACTTCAGCCTTCTCCCCGACCGCCTGGTCGAGCGCCTTTTCGAAGATCGAGATGTCACACCCCTTTCTGAGGACCAGGAGGATCTCCTTCCTCCTGGTTCTTCGAATGGAGAGGACCTCCGCTCCTGCATTTTGGGGTTTACCTTCGTCTTCATAGCTTTCAGGATATCGGCGTAGGACTCTCCATCCTTCGCCGACACCCTGATAGTAGTGTGATCTGACCGCGAGAGGGTTACGAGGGAAGTTTAGCGTCACCGCCGCATGCGCATTTGGGGCGACACCCCGATTAAGGGACCCCCCGCATTCATACCGTGTCCACTCATGCGGCATTAAAGAACCTGTTCACGGTCCCCCGATGCTTTTGCTCCACACAGCGTCCTCACGCGCCTGAAGGTTGCGGAGAAACCATTCCAACCCGTACGCCCGGCAGGCCCACAGCTAGGGAAAAGCCCGTCTATAGGCCTCCTTGACGGCCATCCTGACGGCGACAGCCCAGCTGCTGGCAGAGTCCTTTCGGCTACTACCGTTGGAAGGCTGCAGGACTCGTCTGCTCCGTGCATGGCCTCAAACACTCCTCTGAGCGAGACGCTGCCCTCCCGTGAAACAACCTTTTGGGAGTTGGGTGTGTTGCGTTCAGTGTCACTGTAAGTATGTAGTGTCATGTTGCTGTCTGTGTATCCCCTCCTCCTTTCTCATCCGGGCTTGGGACCGGCAATGGCGGACTTCGCGCTATTGACACTTTAATTTATTTGAGGTGTTAATTGCAAAATGTCTGCGTGCGGCAGAGTTGATTCGATTTTTATTTTGAAAACGGTCTTTAAAAATCTAAATCAAGCACAAATGCACGTCAATTTTGGTTTTTCGCTAAAATGTTGCAAACTTCATTGAAAAACGGCCTAAACATGACTTCAAACTCCTGAAAGCAGCAAAGTGACAGTGGTGGGGGGAGAAGGCGAGTAGGCTCACTGAGTCATTTTGCTGCGTTCAGTCGTTGGAAGATATGTTTGGGGTGTTAAATGTTAATAAAAAATTTATAAATCATATTTCGTTGTCCAAAACATGACACAATTACTCCATGACCAACCTTTTTTCTAAAAGCATAGTCCGTTTTCTGAAATAAATAATGTCCTAACAAATTCCCTGTTGCTTGGACTAAGGTAACTAGGCTTGCCTCTCTAGGCCAATAGAGAGCTAAGATAGCTACCCCTAGACTTTTCCTAAAATTTGAAATATGGTGAGGGAAGCGGGGTGCTAATCATAGATATTAGTTGCAGAGAAAATTCCCCAGTTCCTGTCGCAGTTCTTTCAGCACAATTTCCCCATTAAGTTACTTTTTTTTTAGTTAATTTTCCGCATTAAGTTTCTCTTACATTTTAATACATCTTCGTGAATTTATATTTCAAAAATAGACAGCCGGTCTGTCAGTCGAAATTAACTTACTAAGAATCTCTAGTTTCTGCATCATCTCCTCAAGGAAGGACCAATAAAGGGTCGAAGAATAAAATGAAGGATTTTAAACATTTAAAAAGTAAGTTCAAAAATTTAAATTGTTGTGTACTTTTATCCACACCTTTCTCCTCTGTCTCTGTTTATATTTAAATTATTTATATTATTAAAATGTGTTAGTGCTAGTCACCACCGCAGTACTAGCATTTGCAAAAGTGTTACCTTCCGCTCCAAATCGCAGAATTAAGGGCAAAGTGTCGTGCTTCCTTGTATGGGGATAGTACGACTTTGTCTGAAATCCGCCTTGTTTTTCACATTTTTTATGCCTTATGTTATAAGTTCACATTGGTTGAGAATAATTTTAAAAAACAGTATTCCTGGGTTATTGGATTTAAATTTATAGACTCAAAACTAATATAATAATTATATTCTCTTCCAGAATATAATTATAAATTCATAAAATAAACTTTTATCTTATGTGTCTTCAGACCTCACACACCGCCAAGGGTGAAGCAGTTAACCAAGCCATAAATTTGCCGTGGTCCATTTTACTACCCTCAAAAGGTTCTTAGGCACCGTGTCAAAAAGAATAGTTGTTGTGCCCTTGGCACACTTTTCGGATATTCGCCCCATCAGATTACTTAAGGAAAATTAAAGAACTTAGAAGGTACCCCCCCCCCCCTGCCCCTCTTTATTTTAACCTATTGCCCGTGCCATATTTATATACATTGAATTGATATTCAGATTCGTGTGATTAACTTAATAATTTTATATTGATTAACCTTATTAAAATAAATTCAATTTGTCTTACTTTACTAATCATTGTGTTCTTTACTGACTTATCCTCATACCTAAGAGATGATCATTTGATCCTATCTTAAAACGAGAAACCTTCGATCGAAGTAAGTTTTTACCTAGTTGTGACGTAACAATACTATGTATTTTCAAAAACAGTATTAAAAAATACTACTTCATTTTCAAATGCCTATTAAAGCAACATTTTCTGGACGCAATATTTCTCTGTTCACATTCATATCGTTAAATTATAAAATAATAAATGCAACATTCAAATAAATAATATATTTATTTAGATCAAGCAAATAAAATATAATTATGTCTCTCTAAATATGAATATGTCAAAATTTAGATCAACTGAAATCAGTGAACTAGTTTTGTTGACGCAATAACAATTATTCTTTGCCGATTTTTGGTTGAATATGACTAATTGAATCTGGAAAGTAGCATATTAATTTCAATTTATTCAAATGTAAACTAAGTTCGATTCAGAGTTCAAATAAACGTGGGATGAAGTATTCATTTTCTTGAATCCGTCCGGTATGATATTGACCTATTTAGGATCATTCGTCCCGATGTTCTCTTGGTCTACGCGGCTTTCTAGAAAGCTTCTTCGTGTTGAGTTTGGATGTATCGAGAAAAGGCATTTGCTCCTGGACATCAGGATTTTGATACCCTGAGCGATCTGCACGTGCTGTATGGGATCCATCGTGGAATGGGCCAGCACGAGGCGATTGGTTTCCCCTAGTCCTAATCGGTTTGCAAAATTGGAAACTTGTTATTAAATCATCTATATTGGTTGCTTCTGGAGGATTCATATAACTTGACTGATAAGAATCAATTTCGCTTCGGTGATAAGGATCAATTTGGACTTGGCCATGAGTACCCGTATGGTCTTGGTGATCAGTACCCATAGGGTGTAGGTGTAGGTCTAGGTTTAGGCCATGTTCACCCATTTGGCCTTGGCCATAAGCACCTGTATGGTCTTGGTGATCAGTACCCATAGGGTGTAGGTGTAGGTCTAGGTTTAGGCCATGTTCCACAATTTGGCCGTGGCCATAAGCATCCATATAGCCTGAGTTTTTAGAAATCGTATCAAGTAGGCATGGAGTATCCGCTCCACCTGCAGGTTCAAAATATTCATTGCTTGCCTCTGCAGGAGCTTTACCTTTACCTTTATCTTTACCTTTATCTCTGCTGCGATCTGTAATTAATTAAAATTGAAATTTTAACACTATCACAGAAGCGCTTAGATCGTTCTAAAATAGGCAAACACTTTTTAGTATAAATTTCCAATATAAAATTTCGAGGCTTTCTCCAATATGAAAAAAAAGGAAGAATTGCGGCTTTAGCATATCATTCAACAAAGAAATTGATTTGATCAAAGTCCGATTTACTAGATCCAAAGAGGACGTACTTAAATGAATTAAATTTTACTTGAATAACGCAAGTTTATTTTTTAAATAGATCAAATAGTATGTGTGCGATTGGGAATAAAACACACACACATACTAGGCCAAATTAAAAATTCACTCAAAACGATGTGGGGGAAATAGTTATATCACATAATTATCTTTATGCAATGATTTGTTTTAAAAAATCAGGAACGTTATATTTGAAAAAACTTTTTACTCATCAGTTCCCTTGTAAAATAAGTTCTGCAATTTGATGCAATTTTTCCTTTTTGGTATATAGTTAACCTCGGTTTTAAATGACAGTGCTATAAACAATTGAATTTGGTGTAACACTAATGGATTTTCAGAAGCATATGAATGTCTGGACTGGCAATATGGAAAATGATTTTAAATTTATGATATTTATGACTTTTAAATAGTCAATGTCATTAAGTAGCTTTTTCTTAATGGGTTCAAGTGGATATGCAAGTTTATAATTAATTGAATTTTTAACTTAATTTTGAATTGTCATTAATCATTCGAATATTTATTTTTTATGATGACGTAATTATCATCTTAAGCAATTAATTTTTCAAGGACATATAATACGTGTAGAGAATTAGAAAATTTCATTGAATAAAAGTTTCCATATATTTGTGTCCAAAATACAGAAAATTCTGTTTTCAAAATTTTAGTAATAGTATCAAAGGTAAAAGCGAACGTAGATAGACAAATTTCAGTTTAGAAAAAAAAATTGAATTTTACAATATCTAGAATTTGATTATTTATTACCGAAATATAATTCTATGGAAAAGTGACTGACAGTTACATATCGCTCCGCACAATACACGGGAAAACACGATATAAGTGGTGTTTTGTACCCAAATGTAAGAATACGATGATTAAAACACCGACCAAACTGTTCACTGTTCACGAGGATAAAAAATGTATAGACTTTTACAAAAGTTAAAATTATAATTTGAATCTGTCATATACGTACTCTAACCTAAAAATGATTAATTTTAGATCATTCGAATCAAAAACGAGTATCAGTGAATGAGTTTATGTTTAAACGTATTTGAATTTTTTTAATCAGACACTACATAATATACATACATTGTAGAATTGTATTATAATTTTATATCGTCATAGTCGAAAGAATTTTTTTTCCAGTCTTATGTGACACATTCAGAAAGTAAGTTAGTCAGTTGGATTTGTTAATTAAAATTTAACAAATTTTAAATATTTGGTTATAAGCAAAATGTATAATGGCTAATAATAAAAATTAAAAAGCTCATTTAGAAAAATGTTGTTCAACTCAAGATTTTTAAAGGGGTTGTATTTTAATGACACGCGGGTATGGAAGTTAAGCATTATTAATCGCATCGTTGGAGCTAAGGGTTAACAGATCCTGGATTTCGCATACGAAAACGGTAAGAATAAAAATTTTTGAAATCAGTTAAGGTAGGTCGTTCACGAAAATTAGACCTCAGGCAAAAATAGATTATTTTGCTTTCAAGAATAGCAATATTATTATTGAAGGGCTAATTTGAAAAACAAAAGATTATTTTTCATGAAAAAAATGTACAACACAAAAAGAAAATTTTATTAATAAATTTTATTTTGCCCAAGCATATTTTCTTATCGCTTCGAGTCAAATTTTTAACAATGATGCGATTCTGATGAATCACGGTTCATTTTTTTCAGGAAAAAGATTCTCTACAACATGAACGTTTCCTATTTTTGAAATTGAATTAATTATTATCAAATACAGCAATTTGTTTATAAAAATGTTGTCTTGAAAAATTGTTTTTTTTTTATAATTTCAGCGATTAAAGAATTCATTTTCAAAAATTGGTACGGTCAACTTGTAGAGAATCTTTTTCCTGAAGAAATTAACCGCGATTTATTAGAATCGCATCATTTTTAAAAATTTGGCTCGAAGCGATAAGAAAAGAAATTTGAGCAAAAATAAAATTTATTAATAAAATTATTTTTTTGTGTTTCAAATTTTGTTCATAAGAAATAATCTTTTCTCTTTTAAATTAGCCCTTCAATAATAATAATGCCATTCTTGAAAGCAAAATTATCTATTTTTACCTGAGGTCTAATTTTCGTGAACGAACTACCTTAATACCTTTTGTAAACATTTTTTATCTGAAAATCTTGAAAAATTCCTATTGGTTAAGAAATTTCAGCATATTTTTCGTATTTATAGTTTTTGATAGTGAACAATTACAGAGAATGACGAATCAAAAAAGTTTTACTAAATTTAGATTTGTTCGAAAATTTGCGTTCAAAAAATTGTAAATGCATATTCCAGAAAAGGCAGAAAATATTTTCGTGGTTTTTGAATCGTTCCAACATGGTGAATTTTAAGGTTTTTTGAGGGAATAAAAAAATAATTTAGAATATTCGAATGAAGAAAATAAATGAAAGATATTAAGTGACTTTAAATTTTGTTTTTATTCTTTTTCAGATGCCGTCCTCGCCTTATTCAGAAAAGTAAATGGTAGGACTTTTAAATACACTCAAGATTCCCTTAAGCGAGAAGCTCGAGCATCGAAGTGTTCTCTGCAACAAGCGCGAGGGTGTAACCTCTCCATACCCTACATATTGTTATACGCGTTACCGTTTTAAATTCAAACGCGCTTTACCCCATAGTAGTGGGAGAAGAGGGCTCGATGAGCTGCTCGTTGTAGGGAGCCATGACGCGCTCGTATAATGGAACTCTCATTCAAGGGAATCTCGAGTGTATAAGATTTTACATCTGACATGAGGTCTTAAGTCTTAATTACGTATTCTTAAGGTAGATATAATGGATTGCCAAAAACTTCAGGTTGACTTACAAGTAAAAATTTAGAATTCTTTCAGCTAAATTCGGATTTTTTTTAATGATACTTTTTTTAAATTCTACTTTCTTTGATACTGATTATTTGAAAAAGTGTGTGCAACTCAGTTCGAAATTTGAATGCTGGTCTATGATATCTGATATCTTATTTCGTGTTTATCTAAATTTGTAAAATTCAAATTATGCTGTCTTGTTTCAGTTGTAGAGTTTTATGGTGCAGCATTAAGTGTAGTGAGTTATTTGAAAATATTGAAATTGTTGAATTTATATAACTGTGTATAGTCCCTGTGTGTATAATTATTTTTCTCAAGCTTGCAGGCGTAAAGAATTAAATTTTGTAGTCATTTCATAAAAGACAAATTGTGTTGCCCGATTCTTCAATTTTAATACACATTCTTTTAAGTGATATGTATAAATCGCATAATACAAAAACAAATTATTTCGACTCACGATTCCGATGTGATAAACTGGTAATAATAATTTTAAAAACTTATTTACCAATTATTTTAAATTTACTAAAATGAATACTTATACAATTTTAGACAATTAGTTAAAATTATATTGTGTAACGTGTGATTAAACATTGCAAGCTACATCCTGCGCCGATCGAATCTTAAAAATCCGATATTCAATCGAACGCTTTTCGGATGTCGAATATTCCACATTCGACGGGCGGATTATCGAATCAAAAAAATCCGATCCAACAAATAAGGCGAATCGAATCGGATCGAATTTGCGACATTCGACACGACAGAATGCACACGTCTACTAAATTTATCTATAAATTAATATGTCTTGTTAAGAATACAATAATTATTTGAACATAATATTATTCAACTAAAAAATGTAGTCTCCTCCAATGAATCTCAAAATTCTTATAAACAATCTAGGCATTCAAGGCTTCTAATTTTATCGTTTTCCTCGTCGATTACACGAATTGTACATTCCGAATTCTCGCGTTTCAAACAAACATTACCAATAACTGCGCCACTGTAATTTTCTCTCGAAGATCTATACCTATTTTTCGCCCAAATATTCATGATTTCAACGAACACGGTCTGTCACATGAGCGTAAACACTAAGCAGACGTTACTTTACCTATCGGTGACGTCATAACCTCAACGACAAATCAGACTCGCTTGACCGCGAAGAAAGAAGATTTTAAATGTAGATAAATTTCGAAGTATTACTACGGAGAGAATTTGTCCATAATTACATAACAGTGATTTCAATCGTATTATTTACAACGGAAACATTATGTTTAAATTTCAAAAAGTGTACTTTTAAAAAAATGCAAACCCACAATTCGAACGTAAACATTTAGATACCGAATTGAGTTTTTCACGTGATCTTACTACTTTTCTCAAATATCACAAGCAGTTAACAATATGTTCCAGCGTAATTTACTCTTCATAATATCACAAAATAAATTTAGTCTGTCATTAACTGTTAAATATCGAATTAACACATTTCTAGATTACCGAAATTAGCTTATTGCGACAACTGCAGCCCCACTCCCAGGCGGAAAAATCGGTGTACTGCCAATCCTTACAACCGGCGCGGTACCGTTCCGGTTGTAACCCGTGAGTAATGCCAGTGCTGCCGATCAGCACTGTGCCAAGCGTTGGCACACCGCTGGGGCGGCACAGGCTAAACACCGGCGCAGTACTGCTTTTCAGTGCTGGCAATCAACCAAATTTTGAGTAATGCCAAGCGTCGGTGCAGCACCGGCATGGTACCGCTTTTCAGTATTGGCGATCAACAAATATCGCGTAATGTCAAGTATCGGCGCAGCACTGGATCAGCACCGGCGCAGTGCCACCCTTCAGTGTCAGCAAACAACCAACTTTTGAGTAATACCAAGCCTTTCTATCGCCTTTCATTGCCGACAAACATATTAGTAATGCTATGAGCAGTACTTTAAAAAAAATCAATTACATTCTACAAATTCGTTTGTGTGCCCGCATTGGTGTGATAGTAAGTAAAATTTCGCTGATCGAAAAACATTTTTATTGAAGTAAACCAAAGTTTATTGCTAGAATTAGTTAAACTTTCCATCGATTAGTTTTATGATTGTACCAAAGTATGCTGCGCTTTACTTCGCGTTTAATTCGCGCGATGAGAATGTGCCCGCAAAGCGGGCAGATTTCTTTTAATAGTACTTCATAAGTTGGAATAACTTATTGCGAACTTGAATGCATAATTTCGCTATGAGATAATTTTCTTGATTCCAAAGTTTCATCATATTTTTGAAATTGAAAAAAACTCAAAATTTTCAGATTCTGAACATACGTTGATTTTACTCTTGAAAACAAAAATTAAAGAAAGCATAACCTGTATAAAGTATCACTAATGTACAATAATAAAAGTTAATAATTCTAAAATGTATATAAATCTTTTTATTATGTAATGTTCTTTAATTCAAAAATTTAATCGCTTTCTTTCAAAAATATTTTATTTTATAGAAAATCAATTTAATAATTAAAAATCTTAAAAATTTTAATCAGAATCGTTAATTGGGATAAAATCTAAAAATTCCCGATTACACGGGGCCTATACACTTCTTACACGGCCTTGCAGTAGTTGAAGGTTATAAGCGCTATTTTCTTTCTTGTATTCCAAGCGTGCGCAGCCGAGAGGCTTAGTCGTTAGGTTAGTAATGCGTTAATTGTAAGTAGAGAGGGTTCGAACCCGCAGCGTTAAGAATAATTTTTAATACTACCTATACGAGCGTTTTTGTAGTGTAAAGGGGAATGTGTGTTTGTAGGTAAGTTTGTATATAAAAATAGTAAGTTAGAGTCTGCTTGAAAGTAAATAAAGTTTTGAAATATACTAAGAATATTCATGGATTCAATTACTGCTCTTATTTGATGTACCTATGTTCCTGCAGTTCACTTAACTTCGAAAATGACACTGGGGCCTTTACGAACTACGGAAAGTAAGTTAAAAAGTAGTCAAACTTACTGAAATTTTTTTTCTGTGTACGTGTAACGGAAAAGTATTGTCAATTTACTCAGAAAAAATTTTCTAGCTTGAAAACAGATTTTTTACTGTGAAAACAGTAAACTTAACCTTCCAAGCGAATATCCCACCGTTGCCGTTAAAAACGGTAAATATTAGAGTCTTAACTCGAACGTTCCCTGTACTTTTTATCTAAGTATATTACAGATTTTCGGTACATTTTCCAGTACCGCCCCAGTACTAAAAGACAACTCCCAGTCGAGTGACATTTTGTACTAGTGCCAGCACCGCACCAGCACTGAAGGCCAGCGCTAGCGCAGTACCGCTAGTCTGCACTATGCCGTTGTTAACTACCGGAGTTCCGCCAGCACAACGCCAGCACTGAAGGTCAGCGCTAACGCAGCACTGCTGGTCAGCACTATGCCGGTATTACCTTTCGAAGCTTTGTCAGCACCGCGATAGACTTCATGAGGATCTACTGCCAGCACTATGCCAGCGCTGGAAGTCCGCTGGCAGTGCTGGCGCGGTGCTGCGCCGGTTGTAAACTTCCGCCTTGGCTATTGAAAGAATATCAAGCGATCAAGAAGTGCAAAGCTTATTGTAAATTGAAATTTTTACTCACAAGCTTCCGGTACCTTATTTACAAAGTCCATGATAATTTTTCTATCGTTGTGAAGGAGTGCACAAATAGTAATTCCACGATCATCGGTAGGGACGTGAACAACGATTCCCAACAGTAGGAAATTATTCATAAACAAACCATTGCCTTTATCCATCTAAAATAAAATAGCTTTTTTGTTTTAACATACCTTATCAATGTCAAATATGGAAAAATGAAAGATCGTATGCATAACCTTTGTAAGTTTTTTCTCGTTGAGAGCGGCGCATGCAAGATTATGTATAACTCTACCGTAAATGATGCTAATTATCTTCTGGCAAGAGCTGAATGGTAATAATTTCAATTTCCAGTATTCTGCATAGGGATTACGATCCTTATGTATATTCCATCCTCCCATAGTGTATGAAACATCCATGTTTATTTCATGTGAATGCGAATTAACGAAAGCAAAGTATGGCTCTTCTCTTTTACATTCTTTGCTTAACTAAAAACATATTTAAAATTTCAGTCTACAACACTTACCACACGGGTGGTACTCCTTTTCAACCTGAAGAAAGAAAGTAACATGAGAGTTGACCGTCGGCGAGGGCAGCGCTGATAGTACTTTAGGCCGACGAGAGATACAAGTGCATGGGAAATTATACAAAATTGCAATAAAAATTAAAATTAATCAATTTAATTACAATTAAATTGATTCATTTTTGTCATTTCATTAACTATAAATAACTCTGCTACTAAAAAAAAAATAAAACACTTAAAAAGGTGGAATAATCAAGTCAGAATAAATATAATAAAATAATTTGGAGTACGGACATTTTTTCAAAGATTCAAACGTTATTGTTTCTAAAAGTGTAATATGACTATAAAAATAAATTTTTTTTTTCATTTTTTACTCAATATTATATTCGAATAGTTTTTTTGTTTTAAATATTTTAAAAAGAATATCAAGGGGACCGGAATGAAAATAATTCTACATTTGAAATGTACTCAATCGTAATTGAGTATTGCGATTACAAATAAATTCTTTATTTTCATTATTTGTAATTTTTATGAAATATATTTAAAAATTACATTCTTTATCATAAACAACAGATGACAAATAAAGTGTGTGTATGAATCCATCGGACAATGTTTATTATAATTCAAATCGACGTTTCGCCATTTCTCCGATAGCATCATCAGGATTGAAATCAAAATATAATAAATTAAAGTCAATTTTAATATATGAGAGCTCTCAACTTAAATCGAAAGTGTGTGAATAACATTGTTTATGTGCCTCCGGCGCGTAAACTACTTTGTACGATACAGTTGAGAGTAGCGTAATGTAGTGTATTACGATAAAGATGAACATAATGTGAAAATTGGACTGCTTATGCGCCTATTACAATAAAGCGGAGCACAATCTTCTTCTCATTCTTCTTCTTCCTCGTACAGCGTTGGCAGCGTACTGACAAAGCCTTGTACATTTGAACTGCGCATGCGTCTATTACAATAAGCTACTACTACACAAGATCGAAAAAATCAAAATGGCCGAAAGTATTCGCGAAATGTCAAGTGAGATAGACTATAATCATGTCAATTTCAACCTTTTCAGATTGGACTCGAGTGTACGCAGAAAAACTCGTAAATGCGCCGAAGTCGCATGAAATAGAATATGCGCCAATCCACACAATTCGGGTAATTACGAGACTCGCTCAAAATGCTCGCAGGACTGATCGCGTCTCGGCTTTGATCTCCTGCGAGCATTGTCACTCGTCGCGTAATAATTCTTATTATGCGCCTAGGCACATAATATACTATAAATTTCCTAACCATTAGTGTCAGAGAAGTATGATTGTTATCAGTTTACTAAAGTTGATGAAGAATAAATCAAAATAAAATCTAAAACCAAACATTTGAGTTGAACAACTACTTAAATCAACATTAATTAAAATATTAAACTTGCAAATAATCAAGTATGATGTTTTGAGCACTATTTAAATTTTCTTAATCAGTAATTTTATTTAAGCTACTGCTACCATCTTTTTTTATAAAATCCATCTCAGCAAATTTTCTTGTATAAAAACGTTTTTTTTATGCGGTATATTAACTTTTTCACATTGAATAGAGTGCTTCGCTTAGTCAACATTATCTTTTAAGCGTTTATTAATTTTGACTTTCACTGGAACAATGTAGAGATTTTACACTCGGAAAGTAATAAGGGAAAAAGAGAATTTATGGAAATGTTATATATAAAAAGAGAGGGAACATATTCTATAAATTTAAAAACGGATTTGGTTAAGTACAATGGATATTATGACAGCATGATAAGTTATCTCTAATGACAATGTTACTACTAAATATCCTTAAGGTTTCTAGATTATGCGAAACAATTTAAAATGTATTGAAATCCCTAGGGGTCTTTCAGGTGCTTGGGAGGGAGGGATGCACGGGGTCTTGTTTCAGTTTCCTGTTGGCGTTCCGTGGAGGAGGGTCTGCGTCCCCATAGACCGGCTACCGAATCAACGTAAACACTGGCCGCCCTGTCGAGTTTCGAGCCACGATGGATCGACGCTTCGATTATCGCCACCATCGATCGTTCGAGAGCGACGCACCAGACGACCAGATGCCACCACGTGACCCGGAAAATCTACCCTAGGGCGCATAGACCCTGGGGCTTGATATAAAACATATTTGATATTCAGTATCTTAGACATTTGGAGATACTGAATTTGTGCAGTTTGATGGAAATGAACACTAGTTACAATGATGTCATTGTGTCACATGCGCCGTTCATTGTAAATGATAGAACCGCGTGTTGAGGAAAATTATTTGCCGAGGGCAATTATTATACTAGGCACGAGTTGCCTCGTCGTTTATTGGATGTTGGACATGTGACCTGTTTCCGGGTCCGCGATTGGGTCACGCGTGTAATTCGTCGGGCAGGTCGGGAATTCTGTCAGCGTCGCGTCGATCATACTCACTCTCGTCCTGCGATTCTAAGTAGCAACTGCCACCCACGTTTTAGTCAACAAAATCAGAGAAATTTAAAAGAAAATTTGGACGTTAATTGTATTCGATGGAAGGAGAATTCGTTCTAAGATTTATTCCGGAGCTCCAGGACGTAATACAGGTAGCGTGAGTTGGTTTTATTTAAATTCTCTTGGCAAGTGGTCCGGAACTACGGACATTATTGAACTGATACTGACGCTTTATGGCGTACATTACACATACCGGCCACTTCGCCTCTTTTCTCTCTCTTGCTCGCGAGTGTTTCTCTAGATAAGTGACCTTTTTTTATATATTCGAAAAATAGGAAAATCGGTGTCCTAAAGTAATTTTTTAATGAATTCTAGTGTTCTCGGGTGGTGACGCGCGTCAGCAAATTTAACCCGCCATATTGTCGCGTGACTCGGGAAAAGTCCGAAATTGTGTCATTTTATTTTACTCTTCAATATTAATATGAATGCTTTGGCTTCTTTTGGTTATTGAGTTTTGTATTGTATCGAGTCCCTAGTCACTTAAATAAATCTTGTTCAGCCTTCTATTTATTAGTTAAATTCTGGTTTTTATTTCGTTACCCGGTAACCTGTTGTGACATTGTTTGACCCCGCCTTGTGTTGATTTTTTGTTTTCGAGTCTCACCAGTGTTGTAGAATAAATTTTGTCACTCTAGAGAGTGTCTGGCGCTCAGCAAAGTATTTGAGAAAATATTTTATTTTCAGGAAAGTTTTATACGAGATAAAATTAGTTGGGCCAGCCCGTTTAAAGAGTTGCTAGGTTACGGGTAAAAGCTGCATCTCAAATTTAACTTCATAGTTTCATAATATTGTTCAACCTTATTATTTAAATAAATTCAATTTGTTTTATTTTACTAATCATTGTGTTCTTTACTGACTTATCTTCATCCCTAAGCGAGGATCATTTGATCCTAACTTAAAACAAGTATCCTTCGATCAAAGTAAGTATTTACGTAGTTTTGACGCAGCAATGTGATGTTCTTTAATTTAAAAATTTGATCTGTTTCTTTCAAAAATATTTTATTTGATGAAAAATCGATTTAATGATTGAAAATCTTAAAAATTTTAATCATAATCATGAATCGGCATAAAATTTAAAAATTCCCGATTACACGGGGCCCATACACTTCTTACACGGCCCTGCAGTAGTTGCAGGTTATAAGCGATATTTTCTTTCTTGTATTCCAAGCGTGCGCAGCCGAGGCGCTTAGTCTTTGGGTAAGTAATGCGTTGATTATAAGTAGAGAGGGTTCAAACTCGCATCGTTAAGAATAATTTTTTATAGTGCCTAAACGAGCGTTATGTGGTGTAGAAGGGGGTGTGTGTGTTTGTAGGTGTGTATATAAAAATAGTAAGTTAGAGTCCACTTGAAAGTAAATAAAGTTTTGAAATGTACTAAGAATATTCATTGATTCAATTACTGCTCGCACTTGATTTACCCCAATTTTTCTGCAGTTTACTTAACTTCAAAAATGACACTGGGGCCTTTACAAACTACGGAAAGTAAGTTGAAAAGTAGTCAAACCTACTGAGATGTTTTGTCGGTGTACATGTAAATATTAGAGTCTTAACTCAAACTTTCCCTGTGCTTTTTCTCTCAGTGTGGAAAATCCTTTTTATTGATTATTTTTTCAGTGACATACCTGAAAAAAATAGGTCACGTGACTGTGCAGATATATGCCCTTAAATTCAATTCCGAAGTCCAGTAGGGTCCTAATGGTGTCTTTTCTTTGTAGGTTTGACAAATAATATTACAAACAAAGTTATGGAACACCAATGGGTTATCCTATTTCTTCGATAATTTCAGATATAGTTATGCAAGACCTAGAAATCAGCTGTCTAAGTCAAATTGATTTTCATAAAATAAATTAATTTGAGATATGTTGATGACGCATTTTTAATAATTCCTGCTAATAGAATTGAATTCTTGGTTACTCTCTTTAATTCATATCATGAGAGACTCAGTTTTACATATGAAATAGAAAATAATAATTCTTTAAGTTTTCTTTATATTAACCTTTTATTTCGATTTGTTCTTTATCAACTGTAGTAAACTACCAACAATAAAACTTCTCTGACACTAAAGCTTAGGTAATTTAACAAGATTATTCACACAGTTTCGATTTAATTTGAGAGCGGCGCGTGTGCTCTCGCTCTCATATATATTAAAAATTAATTTTTTTCAACAATTATGGATGACTTCTTTATCACAAAAATATGACATATATCGCGATTATCACATATACATTATTAAATTGAAGAAATATCTGCCAATTGTGACGTGGTAAAATTTACGCGTTATATTAAAAAGATTTAATTTGTTAAACTCACCGGTATGACAGGTGGGGTTGTGTCCCGGGGAAAAAGTCGTGTGACGAGAGACCGCACTTCGTCGCCACCCGAGAGCACTCGAAAAACACTATCACGCACTGCACGCAATTACGCTTCCTGTCCCTTCTTCTTCTTCTTGTTGTGGCAGCTTGCAATACTGCAAATAGCCATATCATTGTCCCGTCTGTTACATAAACGATACGAGGACGGCAGCACCGGAGGACAGCAGCGTTGGAAAAGAGGCACAGCCGGCTACCGAGTCGACGTAAACACTGGCTGCCATGATGACTTGCGAGCATCGATACACCGATGCTTCGACCATCGCCGCCATCGATCATCGGAGAGCGACGCACGAGACGACCAGATGCCACCACGTGACCCGGAAGACGTACTCTGGGGCACATAGACCCCGGGACTTGATATTTAGTATTTTTTTTACACTGATTGTAATAGTGCACGCATTGTTCGTTGTAACTGAGAGAACCGCGTGTTTATAGAAATTATTTGCCGAGGGCAATTACTATACTAGGGACGGGTTGCCTAGTCGTCTAACAGATGTGTGACATGTGACCTGCTTCCGGTTCTGGGATTGGGTCACGCGTGTAATTCGTGGGGCAGGTCGGGAATTTTATTAGCGTCGCGTCTTCCATGATCGCTCGCGTCCTGCGACTTACCGGATTACTAGCTTTTGTGACCTAGCCATTTTAAAGAAACTTTCCGAGAAAGTAACTGGAAAATTGTACGCCGTTATGGAGGGCGAGTTTGTTACTGTACATAGCGAAGACCGACCGAAGACTGACTGAAGACTACTTACCTGTACTTGACTGACCTGAACCTAAGCTAGTGACAAAGTTATTGAAGGGAAGGGAGAGTGCAATAAAATAAGGATGCATACCTGCATTGCTAAAACTTCGAAGTAAATCTGAAAAGGGAAAATAACGAAACTCCGAAAAGAGAGAATATTCTGAAAGCTATTGTAAAGAAATAATATTTGAATTTAATAGAATTTGCTATCTAATCACGAAATTAAATTATAAATGAAATTAGCATAAAATATTAATAATTATAACAGGAGGTCACCACACAGACATTATTGACTCTAATGCGTTGTGGCGTCTGTCACCCTAGCCGAGACCACTTCGTCTCTCCGTTTCTCTCATAGCTTCGCGAGTGTTCTCTCATATTCGTGCTTTTTTTTATTGCAAATAAATTCATTTTCTCTCGCGGTGTTAAAAGTTCTCTCTTCGATTTAACCTTGAATAAATTCTAGTTCTCTCTGGTGGTGACGCGCGGTAACGTATACAAGTCGCCATATTGTCGCTTGGCTCGGGAAAATTTCGAGATTATGTCATCTTATTCATAACCATTGTTCTAACAATCAAATTCTCGAGTTTCATTTATTTACCTGGGAAACTGTTGTGACCTTACTTTGAACCCGCCTTGTATTAATTTTATGAATTTCGAATCTCGCCGTTATTATCATAAGGGGCTGTTCAAATAATACGTAACTCTACTTTTCTTTTGTTTATGTAGCTTTGTCGTTGTCAACTTCACGAAAATTTTATTCTTATCTCATTTTAAACAAATGAAAAAGGCGTAACGTATTATGTGAACGGGCCCTAAGTAGTATTACTATTATCATTGCCCTTGTCTATGAAAATTTTTCACTCAAGAGAGTGGCTGGCGCTCAACAAGTCTTTAAGCAAACATTTTATTTCAGGTCATTTCGAACTGAAATAATATTATTTGGGCTAGCCAAAAATATGAGTTGACAGGTCGCCGGTAAAACCAGCATCTCACAATATTTCTTAAAAATTGGATTTTAATATTATAGAAATAATAAATTCATGCAACAAGAGATAAATACATGTCGATATTATTGCAAACCTTAAATGGCAACCAGCTTTGCCATTTTCTTCTTCTCCTGATTTTCTTTCTTAAGGTAGTTGTCGTGCCAAAAATCAGTCTCTGGAAAAAGAAGTTTTTCTATGATTTCAAGACTGGAAATTATATCATCAGCAGTGTCATATGTAAGGAAAGACACTCTTTTTAATGAAAAAATTTGAAAATTACGAAAAATAATTTTTTAATAATGTTTTTTGTAATAGGATTTTTCCTTACTGTCACTTCTTACCAATTTTTTGAAAATGATTGAAGTTTCTTAAATCATAGCTTATGTCACGTACTGTGACCATTAACATTTATTTATTTATAATATTGTAAAATTATTCGCAATAAAACATGCATAAACGATATGTTTTGGAAGATATTGATTATACGAAATAAAATGTACGGTAGTAAGATTGTAATAGGGACAGAGAAATAGTATGTTATAAATAGACAACGGTTATGAATGAACCGTTGAAACTCTTAACTACCTGTTAACCCCATCGGAAGGTCCTAAGTACACAAGAATGTCGACAGGCGCAGCAAAGGATAGAAATTAAATAATGAATCATCTCAAGAAGAAGGAACGTCGGGGAAACCAGAATAAGAAAAACGAAGTCTCCCCTTTTTCTTCAGTACAGAAAAATGGAAACCCAAAGGAAAAGAGGCCAGCTCAGTCACGTGCCAAGGTCAGGCCAACATCAGAAAAATATTCGCAGGGCAAATTAAAACATAGCCAGTATCGACCAAAAAATATAAAACACATTAGTCAGCACAAGAAGTTCCATGTCAGTATCGATCGAAAAAATGGCGAACATAGCCACTATCGACCAAGAAAATTGCCTATAAAAGCGACTGCGAATCCGCAAAAGTAGATTTCATCGTCAGTTTTTCTTCAGTTCTCGTCGGGTTAAGATCGGAAGCGGAATCATCAAGTGTCCTCCCCCATAAATAACAGCCTTCCCCTTAAGAATAAATTGGAGAGAGTTCAACAGTCAACTTCGTGAATCGTTTCTTCGGTATGATCGTCCTCAAGTAAAAAGGGTGATCGGATATCAGTGTCTTCAGTTATTAGAAGGAAGTTCCAGTGGTACAAGTTCCATTGGTACCAGTTCCAGTGGTACCAGTTCCAGTGTTACCAGTTTCAGTGGTTACAGTTTCATAGTTCCAGGTGGAATAAAATAAAATAAAGGAGTAAGTCCCCATTTTAAGTTTTTTGTTTATTGTTGGCTATCCCTAACCCTTGCTTCGTTTAAGAAATCCTTCCGATTTCTTAAGCGAACAAAAAACGGGGAAATTTAATTATAATAGTAGAAGGTAAGTGACAGGACGCCACACTTATTTTTTCGGGGAAAATATTCTCTACAACTTAAACATTTCCAATTTTTGAAAATAAATTCTTTAATGGCTGAAATAATTAAAAATCAATTTTCCAAAACAAAATTTTTATTAAAAAATTGCTGTATTTGATAATAATTGATTTATTTTCAAAAATTGGAAACGGTCAAGTTGTAGAGAATATTTTCCCCGAAAAAATAAGCAATGATTTAAGAAACTTCAATCATTTCTAAAAAATTGGTAAGAAGCGATAGTAAGGAAAAATCCTATTACAAAAAACATTATTAAAAAATTATTTTTCGTAATTTTTAAATTTTTTCATTAAAAAGAGTGTGTTTTCTTACATATGACACGGCTGATGATATAATTTCCAGTCTTGAAATCATAGAAAAACTTCTTTTTCCAGAGACTGATTTTTGGGGCGACAATTACCTTAAGATCCGCCATTGTAGTTTTTACAAACTGAGGTATTTAGTATTGCAAGAAAAATTGACAACATGTGACAAAACATCTGCAGCATGGTTTTTGCACGGAAATGAAACTCATGCAGGCTCATTTCGTGCAAGACCAATTAAAAAACGTCGCTTCGTTAGCAAAACTCCGTAAAAGAGGCTTCTTTTAATTTCAAAAAATTAAAAAGCCCTATTTTCGCATGTTGAAACTGTGATTCTTTCTCGAAACTGATTAATTTCGTTGCAGGTCAAATTTGCAAACATTTAAGCCGTTTCACAAAATGTGAATTCAGAATATAAAATTATTTTTATTGCAGGCTCCTTGATATTCTTTTAAAGATAGTTAAAACAAAAAACTATTCGAAAATAATATACATATACAAGAAAATTTACTGAAAGTAGAAATATAAAATACATAATAATATAATTAATAACTCATTGTATTTTATTTATAATGATTAATAATTATAACTAATAATTGGATGAGTCAGAGAAAAAAGAAAATTTCTTTTTATAGTCATATTACACTTTCAGAAACAATAACGTTTGAATCTTTGAAGAAATTCCCTCAGTCTAAATAATTTTATTTTATTTATTCTGACTTTATTATTCCACCTTATCATGTGTTTTATGTTTCTTTAATGAGAGAGTTATTTATAGTTTATAAAATGACAAAAATAAATCAATTAGATAACATTTTTGAAAATTTTTACTGCGATTTGGTATCATCTCCCATGCATTTGTTACTCCTGCGGCTCTAAGTATTGCCAGCGCCGTCCTCGGCGACGGTCAACTCTCATGTCATTTTCAACTCAGAGTGTCACCCGTGTGCACGTTACGTTATAATCAGTGAGGAATATTAATACTATTATCTGGTGAAGTGTATTTCAAGCATTAAATAGAGAAATTAACGATTGTCCCATATTCGGTTAGCGACCACTCATGTAAATGTAGGGACCCTGGATCGAATCCGGATCGAGGTAGATTTTTTCTCGTTCCTCAATTATTTGTCTGATAGAACCGTTAATTTTTTTATTTAAATATTATAAATCCTAGACGGTAAAATATGATGAATAAATTTTTTTTTAAATCTGCCGTGATTTGCAAGAATACCGTTAAGTACAAAAAGTTGAAAAATGAGTTTTTTATATCGTTGGAATCGAAGAAAAAGATACACCAGAATATTGAGATAATTTTTTTAAAAATGTTAATAACTGAAATTAATCATTACATAATTTTAGGGAAACACCGTTAACTGCTAGTTACGGTCTTTACTAAATTATCGGATGGCGATATCCAGCCTTTGTGATTTCGGAGAAGACTGTATGTACTTAACGGCGTTCTCATGAAGTGTCCAAACCCAAGAAAAGAGGTTTGTACTATAATTCGAGAAATACCGTAACCGCATATATAATATTTTTAGATTGTTTTCGACTTATTTTAAAGGTAAATTCATGTAGAATGTAAACAGTGTGCCAGAAAAGCTATAGAGGAAAAATTCTAATATGCTGAGGAATAACCCTGGCTTCGTTAAAGACTCGGTGAACGAGGTAACTGAGGTGTTGAGCGGCATGCTCAACACCCACAAGTGCCTCCTGGAGAGCGGGGTGAAATTCCAGAAGAAAATGGAATCTCACCCCGCCATGAAGAAATTGGGGATCTTCCAGAGACCACGTTCGGCGTCTCTGGGAGATACCCCAAAAAATCAGGCGAAAGGCGAAAAAAGATCTGCGCCCTCTCCCCTTCTGGAAAAAACTCCCAAGAGGGGGAAGGGTGGCTCTTCGCTCTCTTATGCCGAGGTGGCCACGAGCCAGCCCCCAAATAAAGAAGGGGACTGGCATGTGGTCACAAAAAAAAGAAAAAAAAAGGAAAAAGAAAAAAAAACTAGAAAAGGGCGGAGGACCCTGCCCAAAAAGCGCAGGGGACCACCGCCACTCCTAAGTCGAAGCGCTTCACGCCCGCCAGGTCGGGCGACGCCATCAAGGTGTCGGCGAAAGATGGCCAGTCCTACGCCGACATCTTGAGGGAAATGAAGGCGAAGGTCGACCCCCGGAAGACAGGACTTGAGGTCCTGTCTATCCGGAGGACCAGGAAGGAAGAAGTCCTTTTGGTCCTCAAAAAGGGGGGAGACGTTTCGGCCTTCCGAAAGGAGCTCGACCTGGCGGTCGGGGAAAGGGCGCAAATTTCAGCCCTGGTCTCGACGAGGTCCCTCGAAATTAGGGACCTCGACGAGACCGTTGAAAAAGAAGAGGTTGTGTCTGCCCTGTGCTTGGCATTGGGCAGACCGGCTTTGGAGGGGTCCTGCAGGCTCTTCACCCGCTTTGGTGGGGTGAAGACTGCAGTCATCCGGCTGGCTGAGGCAGACGCCGCGCGTCTGCTTCAGCTAGGCAAGTTGAGGATCGGGTGGGTAGAGTGCCGCAATCGCGAGCACCTGGAAGTCGCCCGCTGCTTCAGGTGCCTTGGGTATGGCCACGGGTCCCGGGGCTGCAGCAACCCCGACAGAAAAAACGCCTGTTGGAGATGCGGCGCCACGGGACACTTGGCCAGGACCTGTAAGGCGCCACCAAGGTGCCTGTCATGCGCAGACAGGGGCGACAAAGATGTCGCCCATGTGTCGGGGAGCGGCTCCTGCCCGGTCTTGCGGGAAGAGCTTCGGAGGTTGAGAGGCAGGAATCTTGGTTGGCGAGATGGTCGCTAGGAACGAACTGATCGTCTTGAATCAGGGCGGAGAATTTACGTTCAGACGAGGAGCGGGGGGGTCAATAATTGATCAAACAATTGCCGCACCTCGCCTCGCTTCAAGGATAAGCGACTGGTCGGTCCTCGAGTTAATAACTTTGAGTGACCACCGGTGCATCGAATTCACACTAGAACAACGGTGTCAGGCGGTAGATAAGGGTAGGGGCGGCGAAGGAAGGAGCCCCTCCTGGAACACGAGACGACTCAGCATGGAAAGACTTCGCGAACACCTCGAAGAAACCAGGCTCATTGATGAGCTTGGTTGGGTCTGCGCTTCTGGTTCGTTTGAAGCTGCTGTGCGCTCGGTGAGGCAGAAGGTGGTCGCGGCTTGCGACTACTCGATGCCTCGCCGTGAGCGCAGGCAAGCCAAGGGTTCGATGTACTGGTGGAACGACCAGTTCGCAGCCCTACGTCGAGAAAGCCTCGCAGCGCGGCGAAAATTCACCCGTCCAAAGGGGGATGCTACGCTGCACGAGGCATGGAAAGGGGCAAAAACAGCTTTGAGGCGAGGCATAAAGAAAAGCCGACTTCAATGCTGGAAAGACTTGATCGGTGAGGTCGAGAAGAACCCATGGGGTCTCGCCTTCAAAATAGTCACCAAGAGATTGGTGGCTAGAAGAAAGATCCCGGGCCTGGAAAATCCCGGTCGAGTCCAGTACATTGTGCGTAGATTGTTTCGAAACGTGGAGCCTTTCCAAAGACAGGACCGAAGTTCCTGCGTGGTCCGGCGCGAAGAACTCTTCACTCTCGAAGAACTAAAGAGAGCGGGTGGAAGGCTTAAGGCAAATACAGCGCCGGGTATCGACGGGGTGCCGAACGAGATCCTCAAAGAGGTGATCGGGGCGTACCCAGAGATCTTCCTAGAAGCCTTTAACTCCTGTCTTCGGGAGGGGAGATTCTTCGCAGATTGGAAGAAGCAGAGGTTGGTCCTGCTGAGGAAGGGCAACAAACCTCTAGGGGTTGCCTCGTCGTATAGACCAATATGCTTATTGGATACGATGGGGAAGCTTCTGGAGGAGTTGATTCTACAACGGCTTCAGGCTCTCTTGGTCGGGGAGAACGGGCACTCGGAAAACCAGTTCGGATTCAGGAAAGGCAGGTCCACTGTGGACGCCATCCAAGCTGTGGTTAACATCGCCACAAATGCAAGAAAAGGAACTGGTAAGCGTAAGGGATTCTGTGCGTTGATTAGCATTGACATACGCAATCCGTTCAGTACCGCGAGATGGAACATCTGCATCGAGGCGATGGTGCGGAAAAAGGTTCCAGACTACCTGTTGCGAATGATAGATAACTATCTGAGCGACAGGTGGGTGATATATGAGGGCGACAAATGGTCTCTCAAGGAGGAGATGACATGTGGCGCCCCTCAAGGGTCGCGGGTGGGTACACTCGTTTGGAACGTCATGTACGACGATTTCTTGCGCATGGACCTGCCTGCTGGAACGAGCATCGTCGGCTTCGCGGATGACGCACTTGTCGTGTGCGCCGCTGACGACGTCGGAATCCTAGAGCTAAGGATCAATGAAAGTCTGTGGCGAGCGAAGCGCTGGTTGGATGGCAGAGGTCTTAAAATGGCCCCTGAGAAAACCGAGGCTTTGCTCGTTACGGACAGGAGATCCTTCCAATACCCGAGGATCATTCTCGGATAGCATAAAGTCGAGTGGAAAACAAGCATTAAGTACCTGGGGGTGCGGCTGGATCGTAGGCTTAGCTTTGGCGCACACCTAAAGATCGCAGCCGCCAAAGCTATCCAATGTGGAGCAAACTTGGCCCGGCTTATGCCAAACATTGGTGGACCCAGGGAAGCGAAATGAAGATTGGTGGCGAGCGTAGTCCATTCGAAGCTGCTTTATGCAGCTCCGGTCTGGGCCAATGCCTTGCAAAACCATGATATCCAGAAGAAGCTGTTCTCGGCGCAGAGACTTGTCGCGCTGAGAATAGTTTCGGCATATAGAACTATGTCGACGAGCGCTGTGCTGTTCCTGGCGAGCGTCCCGCCAATAGATTTATTGGCGGAGGAAGGGCAGGAAACCTTTCAGCTTCGCAAGGAGCTTACCTGCGCCGACCTGCAGGAAATCGCTCGCGCGAAGGAGGCCATCCGCAAGGATGGAAGGCGCAGACTCGTCGAGAAATGGCAGATGAGATGGCATGGTGAGCAGACAGGGAGATGGACCTACCGCCTGATCCCTGAGCTCGCCACCTGGCTGAACAGAAAGCACGGGGAAGTCAGCTTTTACTTGGCGCAGGCGCTCTCGGGCCATGGCTGTTTTAACGCCTACCTGAGGCGCTTTAAGAAGAGAGACGAGGAGACGTGTTGCTACTGCGATTCCCCGGTGGATAACGCAGAGCACGCACTCTTCGTCTGCGCAAAATGGGGCGTGGCTAGGGAGGTCCTCGGTCAGGCGGTGGGTTCCGAACTTACTCCTGACACGATGGTCCCCTTCATGCTCCAGTCTGAACGGTTCTGGACGCTCATCGAGTCATTCGTCACACTTGTGATGAAGACGAGAGAACTTGATGGGCGTCGAGAGTGAAACAACGGCGAGGGCCAGTAGAAATCGCATCGGGGCCGGCACCCGCGGTCCTGCGTCTCGGGTAGACTTGACTGTCCGCGTCGTTCGGGGGAGGAATCTGTTTGTTTCTCCCCTGGGTGGCGCGGCTAGTCGGTTATCCTAGTGGGCGTGTGGCCGCGGGTGGAAGTTCCGAGTGAACGGATGACGGAAGAGTCGTACGCGACTTTAAGCTGGAATCAACTGGGACATATGGGCCTAGACCCGTCCTAGGAGAGTCTTGTACAACGTCTATAAAAGATTTTGCCATTTTTCCTGCTCACCAAAAAAAAAAAAAAAGTATATAATTTTGCAAGTTTGAATTTATACGCCTTTTTTTTCTATACGTAAATAAATTTGATGATTAAATGTTTTACGTTTCGTGAGAAGATGAACCATTTTAGTGAGTAAACCAGAACTATTGGAAAAAGTTGTGACAAGGTCCGATCATAATGGTAAATTTTATTATGTCAATCGTTACTCGCTGTTTGTCTGAAATTCAAGTCTAATAATGACACATAATAACAGCATTCATATCATTTTACCGAATCTTCTGATGTAAATATACGTCTTCGTATAGAGCAGAGTTTTGGAATCAGCGCGTGTTTGAAAATGGAACTATTGAGACAACTTTTTACCATCTATGATATGTAGGTTTCACTTTCGAGCCTTCTGATATTTCGACTACAGTAAGACTTAGAAAGTCAAATCAATAAAAGTGGATTTTACCATCTCCGATATAGTAATAATTCCAAATTGAAGAAAAACAATTTTTTTCATTGCATCATTTCGTAGTGCCACTGTTAATCTCCATTGCCCCTTGTCGATTCCCTTCACTTACTTGTCAAATGGCAAAAATTTTAGCCGAATAAAACCTACCTAATTGGGTTCGACTGAGGGGGAACTGAATCTACAACCTATGGCTTTTAACGCACCTTCGTTTACCGTCAAAGATGATATTTTTAACCAGCAAATTTCTATTCGTGTAAGTTTAAACTTTTCTACAATTCTAAGGCAAAATTATTCTAACTTTTTGGCACGTTGTTAACATTCTACTTGAATTTACCTTTAAGATGGGTCGAAAAATATTTAAAAACATTAATTATTTTGGGAATTATTAATAATTTGAGAAAAGTTTTGAAATTTTGACTTCTTCCGAAATATTTTTCTCAAAAATTGACTAAAGCACTTCATCCCGAGGTCGTTTCATGCATAATTTTGACGTCTTTCATTTTATTTTTAGCGCAAAATTTTAATATGTATATTGACAATATTAAGAGATTTTATGCGACTAACAGGAACAAAGTGAGTAAAATAATTTGATAACCCACAGTGTTTCGAGTTTGGTTGTCTCTCAATAAATTTGTAATTTATGTACATTATTTAATAAATATTAATGCATTATTCCCACTAGAATTTTTTATTATTCATTATTCATGAAATTCAATG
Source organism: Diplolepis rosae (assembly GCA_030998225.1). Classification (NCBI taxonomy): domain Eukaryota; kingdom Metazoa; phylum Arthropoda; class Insecta; order Hymenoptera; family Diplolepididae; genus Diplolepis; species Diplolepis rosae. The sequence continues at coordinate 1,421,057 of JAPYXD010000082.1, forward strand.
AAATTTATAATAGTATATTATGTGCCTAGGCGCATAAAGAGTGTTATTACGCGGCGATCGACAATGCTAGCAGGAGATCGAAGTCAAGACGAAGCCGAGGCGCGATCAGTCCTGCGAGCATTTTAAGCGAGTCTCGTAATTACCCGAATTGTGTGCATTGGCACATATTCTATTTTATGTGACTTCGGCGCATATACGAGTTTTTATGCGTACACTCGAACCCAATCTGAAAAGGTCGAAATTTCTGTGATTATCGCCCATCTCACTTGACATTTCGTGACTACTTCCGGCCATTTTGATTTTCTCCATCTTGTGTGGTGGAAGTGTATTGTAATAGACGCATGCGCAGTTCAAATGTACAAGGCTTTGTCAGTACAGTGCCAACTCTGTACGAGGAAGAAGGAGAATTAGAAGATTACACTCTGCTGTATCGTAATAGGCGCATGCGCAGTTCAATTTTCACATTACATTCCTCAGTATCGTAATACACAACATTACACTACTCTCAACTGCAGCTTAAAAACTTGTTTATGCACCGGAGGCATATAAAGTTCTTTATATATATTTATATCTGAGGTTTGAAAAAATGTCGACTTCCAATTTATTTGAATTGATAACATTAATATCTATTTGTTTCATGTAAAAATAAGCTTGAAAAAGACAAAACAATTATTGATATTCATCATAATATTATAAAATATAGCATTTCATGATAATTGTAATTCCATAATTGAATGATATCGTACAATACTTTCATTCTGTCAACTTTTTTTGCAGTTAACCTATTTGTCTCATGTAAAAATAAGCTTGAAAAAGACAAAACAATTATTGATATTCATCATAATATTATAATATATAACATTTCATGATAATTATAATTCCATAATTGAATGATATCGTACAATACTTTCATTCTGTCAACTTTTTTTTGCAGTTAACCTATTTGTCTCATGTAAAAATAAGCTTGAAAAAGACAAAACAATTATTGATATTCATCATAATATTATAATATATAACATTTCATGATAATTATAATTCCATAATTGAATGATATCGTACAATACTTTCATTCTGTCAACTTTTTTTGCAGTTAACAGCATTTTTTTTAATCACACCAGCAGAAATGGTATTTCAAGTATATGCTTCTATTATGAACTACCATTTTTAGAGTCATATGGTCAATTTAAATTTTATAACTTACTTTTACAACTCCCCAATACGCTGCTACATCATCTTCTGCGTTTTTATAAAGCACGCTGTCAATCTCATGTATTTCTTGTTGAAGAAACACTGGGCTCTCTACACGATGTTTTTCTTTCATTGCTTCTATTCTCAAAGCCTGATTTCTTGTGGTTATACAATTGCATTGATTAATAAAAGTTGCCGTGGCCGTGCGTTTAGGCTTCACTCCTTGAACTATTATATGACCTATGAATTGTAAACCCTTGTTTCCAATATCAATATCTATCTTTTTTTTTAACTTTTTACTTTTAAGTAGTGCTGAATTGGATCCTGTAAAAAGATAAAGAAGTTACAACATGATGCAATTTATAGGGTACGTAAAGAGTTTTATATTGCTCAACCAGCACCAAAAGTACACTAGGGCGTCAATTTTAAAAATTACAAGTTAGAGATCGATTTGTGAACGCAGTAGGGCACGGAAGAGTTCTGAAGAGGTACAGTCTAAATCCGATAAGTTTTGTGCTATAAAAAATCTGTAACTATTAGATTCCTGTAAATGGAATTTTTGATGAATCTTAATTGTACATAAATACAACTGACTTTATGTATTTTCAAATGATCATATCTGTACGCCCTGTCTTTATCATACTTGAATCACTTTTTATATTCTGTCGTTTAAAGGTTTTTTTTTTGATAATCCTACGTTTACCAAGACTGAATTTATTAAATTCCTTGTCGAACTCAGATTTGATAATCTGGCGAACAAAAGATTTTCCTATCCGAACATAAATTAAAATATTTGATTAGACCAACCAAGATTTCGTTGGATTAACCAAAGAATTTTTTTCGTTAAACCAAAAAAAGTTTGTTTTGATACGATTTTCAATAACTCAAATCATTTAAAGAAATTTTATAAAATACCACTTATTTTTATAAAATGAATATATGTGAAGATTTTTTTTACTGATTATGAGAAATGGAAGGAATGTATGATATATTTTTTGGGAATAAATAAGGAAATTCAATAATTGTGTAGTAAATGGTAAAAAGCGATATATAGATTATCAGTATTTTATTGAGCTACAAAATTATTGAATTTATGCATTTTTAAATAAAATGGTAAATTGCAGTGCCCCTTAATTTAATTTATAAAACTTGGAACGTTTGCATTGGTTTTAGGGTCCATAAATGAAGAATTCTGGTTAATCAGACGTTTCGGCTCCAATCAGGGCCCTCATTACTGATATTTATTAAAATCTAGAAAATACAAAAAAGGTGGTGTCGCTAATTTCACATATTTTTCCTCGGAATAACTAAAGTACTTGACATATGATAAAGAAAAGAGTGCTTGATGTGATTATTTAAATTTGTAATGGAAAATGGAACGTTTGGATATTTGATCAGGAAAAGAGTTATTAATTTTTCACTTCCCTATTATAAAAAACTTTAGATAGATGTGCTTTATATCTTAGAATAGTTTGCAGGGATTCCTTGAGAAACCATAAAGTTATATACTTAAGGGGGTCGTTTACCTTCGCGCCTGAATTTCGGGCGTATTTTTGACAATGGATTGCGAAAAAACTACACATGATATTGACACAAAGTTTTTTTATTTAATTAGAAGATTATTAAAATTTAAAAAAAATATATATTTTTTTTTTCTTTTCGTTATCTTGGCCTTGACGCGTCCTTGAATCGATCTCTGCCGGCAAGACATAGTAGACTTTGTGGCACGATTCTTTTGATTTCAAAAATACAAAAATTTTAGATATTGAATACAACTCAAAGAAAAGATTATTTCTAGAAATGATTCACATTCAAAACGAAAATTCCGCAATTAATCACAAAACTGTCATAGAAAATACTAGCGCTATTTTAAAAAACATTATCAAATCTATAAAGTCATGATTTTTCTATTTTCCATTTTATTTCATCCTTGCCAAAATTTCTCTACGGAACTTTCGAATCCTTATAAAAATTTCTTTACATACCTTTCTAATTTTACGACGCTTTTATGCTACACTTATCATAATTGCTATGAACGCATCTTTACAGCATCAACGCTATTATAGCCAAAAACATAACGTACAATTTAAAAATAATTGAAAAATAATTTAGAAAATGTGAACTATTCCTTGAAAGAATTGCTTATCTCAATTTGCTCATTTTAACCTCAAATTAAACTGATAAGCAATTTCATGGTTTTCAAACTTAACGAATATCTCAAGGAAAATTTTATGTTACTGACAATTTTATTTACTTTACAAAAATTTTACATAAAAAACTTCATTTTTGAAATGGAATTTTAAACACTTTAAATTCAGGAAGTACAACTATGCATCTACTGCTTTCAAGTTTGTTTGACGTGAGGAAATAATGATTATAAATTTATCCACGTCTCGATAAAGACCAAAACTTTGGTCAAATGTCAATGATTAGTCAATAAACATCTATACAACACCGGAAAGGCCACTTATATCTTTTTCAAAATTGAAATACCGGTAACACCAAATATACAAAATAATTATCTGACCTAAAACCTTTGCAACATCTAAATATACCAAATATACACAAAAAAAAGAAAAAAAGTTTTTTTCTCAAGTTAGCCTTCTATAAAATAGTTCAAAAACACAATATGGTCCAAAACTTTTGCACACCACTCATATAGGAATCTTCATGTTTACACTGAGAAAAATATATCTTAGTTTCTTCTTTTTTTTAGACGAAATTCTCCTATAATTTATGGCACTCAAACCCCAGAAAATCCTTATGGAACATTTTCCTATTTTTTATCGGACTTTACTTACCACCCGAAATTGTGCTATAAAATAGAGGGCTTTTTCCGAAAAAACATCATATAATTTCCTACTCAAATGTCTAATTAATACTTTTATGTGCCACCGGCGCGCAAACTCGTTTTTTCGCTACAGTTAACAGTAGCGCAATGTAGTACATTTCGCCAGAAAGGAATGAAATTTAAAAATTGAACTGCGCATGCGCCCATAGCCATGAAACGAAGCTCAATCCTTCTTATTCTTCTTCTTCTTCGTACAGCGTTAGCATCTTACTGGCAAAGCCTTGTACATTTGAACTGCGCATGCGTCTACTAAAATCCATTACTGCTACACAAGATCGATAAAATCAAAATGACCGGGACTAGTCGTGACATATCAAGTGTAATGACTAGCGCCGCAAACAACTACAATACTAGTTTAGATTCCAGTATACGCATAAAAACTCCTATACGCACCAAAGTCACATAAAATAGAATACGTGCCAATGCACACAATTCGGGTAATTCCGAGACTCGCGACAATGCTCGCAGGACTGATCGCGCTTTGGCTTTGTCTCGGCTCTGCCTCGACTACGCCTTAGCTTCGATCTCCTGCGAGCATTGTCGCTCGTCCCGCAATGACCCTCATTCTGCGCCTGGGCACGTAATGTACTATTTCAAAACAGTAAAATATAACTTTTTTGATTCCGGAATTTTTACTGTTTTTTATCGGACTTTTTCCCGTGATTGGAACACTAAAAAGTTCATATAAATTTGTCAGAATTTTTCCTCTTTTTTATCGGACTTTTTCCTTTTTTTTATCGGACTTTTTCGACGCAAAAAAAAAGCAAAAATTTATTTTCCCTTTTATCGATCCTTTCCTCCTTCTTCCCCTCCTCTTCTCTTTACAATGTTTCTACCTTCATTTTCCTACTTATCATTGACAACCTGTGTGAAAGGAGAAATTATTCAGACTCTTATTATCATACACAATTATGAAACAATGTTAGTAATTATATTAGGGAATTTGAACATTTATGTAGTAAAGCTGAAGAAATCTGAAAATAATTCTGCTCCAAGCTGGGTTCGAACTCGCGCACTCGTGGTCCGTAGGCTAGAACGTAGACCGCTGACCTGTGAAACCATTCCAACGGCACTTCGATTATTAGTTACATGACCCACAGCCTGAGATGCCCCATTTTGTTACGAGTTTTACTTTGAAAAACCCTACTGTTGTTGGTGAAATCGTTTCCCAACCGTAAAAAAACAAATTTGTTTTTCTAAATGTAGATTCTACATAGCGATATACAGATGGTCCTTAGTAATTAAAAACTTTATAAAGCCACTTATTTGAAATAAAAATTTTGTTATACGCGCCTTCAGCCGTATATAATAATAGTGGAAAAATATCCAATCTTTTCCACCATCGGAAGATGCTTGTCCGAAATTCACTTATAAAACGTCTTGAGGCTTACGAAAAGCAGTACCGTTAGAAGGGTACGACGGTGCGTCCTCCTTCAACGTACGCACCAGCATCGGAAAAGCCTCGTCCTTGTCGCACCACCGCAACCTACCGACCAGATGCGAGTGCCTCCCTCTCTCTACCGTCTCACCCCCTTTGCCTAGAACTACCCCCACTTCACTGCAAGCTAGAAAAGTGAAAGTCGGGAAAGGCAAGGAAAAGCAGAGAGGAGAGCACTCTCTCGACGCCTACCCCTTCCCAATCAATCGCCTCGAATTGGGAAGAAAAGGACGAGACGACGCCGACCACAGGAGTGAGAGGGACAGCAACATTACCTCCCTCCAAGCGGTCAGTGAACTGGCAAGAGGAAGGAGTATCGGTACCCAAAAACTATGCAAAAAAAACGATACTCCTTCCACTGCGACACTCCTCCCCGATATTTCCATCCCTATAAAAAGGGCCTCGAGACGTTTGAGTGACAGTTGAGTTCAGGGTAGCATCCCTGACCTAAGACAGCAGCCACCAAGCAACCTCGCCAATAACCAAAGTGTCTTATCCTAAGTTTTATTTTAGAAGTGTAGTTCGAATTAAAAGAATAAAGCATACAATGTATCAACTCCACTTGGTGCCTTTTCTGCTCCCGACTCCGGTCCCGGTCCGCTTCCAGCCTCAGCCAACCGTAAGTTCCCTCATTTAAACGCACATTTTTTTACACTGTCACTGGGACTCAGTGACACGCTCTCACCCTTACTTGGACCGCTGGATACACAGCGAGTCCCTCACTCCCTCTCTTTCTCTCTCACCACTCACGCTCTACACTGTCACTGGTACTCAGTGATATCCTTTCTCTTTTGCTCCCTCTCTTTCTCTCTCACCACTCACGCTCTACACTGTCACTGGTACTCAGTGATATTATTTTTTTTCTCCCTTACTCTCTTTCTTTCTCTCTCACCACTCACGCTCTACGCTGTCACTGGTATTCAGTGACATCTTTTGTCCCTTTACTCTCTCTCTTTCTCTCTCACCGCTCACACTCTGTACTGTCACTGGCACTCAGTGACATCCTTTCTCTTTTGCTCCCTCTCTTTCTCTCTCACCACTCACGCTCTACACTGTCACTGGTACTCAGTGATATTATTATTTTCTTCCTCCCTTACTCTCTCTCTTTCCCTCTCACCACTCCCGCCCTACACTGTCACTGGTATTCAGTGACCTCTTTTTTCCCTTTACTCTCTCTCTTTCTCTCTCACCATTCACACTCTGCACTGTCACTGGCACTCAGTGACATCCTTTCTCACTTGCTCGAACCGCTGGATACACAGCGAGCCTCTCTCTCTCTCTCGCCACGCACTCTACCCCGTCGTTGGAATTCAGCGACACACACTCGCTCTTACGCGACTCGAGCCACTGGCACCCCACACGGCAGTCCAGACACTCAACCGCCTTTTCCCCATTTTTTTTCCCAGCTGGTGTCTGCGAAACAACGCCGGAAGCGCAGCCACGGCCCGGCTAACGCCCGACGAAACGCCAAGCGTTTAGAAGCTTGGAAGGCCCGGAAAGGATTCGCCGAGGAAAAGAGGGACTCCACAGGCGGGGTCACCACCGGACCCCTGTATACCGAGCCAACCGGAAAGAGTTGCCCCCACGACGCAGATGAGGCCGCGGGGTACGATCCCCACCACCCAGGCTATGACGAAATAGCCACGACTGCCTCGGTGGACAATCTACCCCGACCTTACCATCCAACGCCGAAACTCGCCACGACCAGGCCCGCGTCAGACGTTACGGTACCCACCGAGACGCCGGCAACCGCAGCCGCCTCACCACTACCCGTTCCAGCCGCCACACCGCCGACGTCGGACACCACCCCGCTGTCAAGTGCGGAGCTCTCCGCGCTTTTCGACCAATTGGAAGGGCAGTACACCGCCCCGACGCCGAGGACGCCTGAGCCTGCTTACGGACAGAGGGAACGTACCCTGGATGAAGTCTTAGGGTCCCCTATCTGGGAGTTAGAGCTAACGTGCTCCCCAATCCACGTGTCCCCAGGGCTAGGATCCAGACAAGCCCGAGTTACGCCACACGCTCGACCAACACCGCGCCGGCTATTTGCCCCGACAGGGAAAGAGAACTTCGAGTCCCCAGGCTTGAGCCCGGCTACACGTAAGCAGACCAGGACAACGCCAGTGCTGAAGATAGCACTGATTCCGCCACCGCAGGACGACCCTTCCACCAGGAGACGGCCTACCCGACCGTGCCGCCCACCTACAAGGCCACGCGGCCCGAACACGCGTTACATCGGCAGCCCAGCCCGCCCCCGGTCAGCGCCACGACCCACAGCGCATCCATACAGAAGGCCACCACTGTAAAAAGGACGTACTGTACTGAGAAGGGATTAATAAACAAGCTTGGTTAACCCAAAACTCGCGAGTCTCGTTACTCCCACTGCCTTTACTTAGCATAAGAGCCTCTCCCACCTCCTACACCATCCCCGAGGACCTTATCAATTTTATAAAATTAGTGACTTTTTATGAAGTCGACTTTATGAAAATTTTTATAAAAATTGTCTTTATGAAATGCGTTTTTTTAATAAAAATACAAAACTTTATAAAATCACTGACTTTTATATAAAGTTTTGTCTTTTTATAAAGGTACGATTCTTTATAAAAACTCTAAACTTTGTAAAATTTTCATATAGTTTTTTTATAAAGTGAACATTATAAAAAAATGTATACATTATGAGTATTAATAATGTAATTTTATGAAAACTGAATAAGTGTACCAATTTTGTATATAGTAAACCTTATGAAAGTTTTATAAAGTTTTCTATTTTTATAAAGAACTTTTTTTTATTAAAAGACTAAACTTTATAAAATTTTTGTATAGTTGACCTTATGAAAAGTCAGTATTTTTATGAGGATTTGTCTTTTTTATAAAAAATCGCATTTCATAAAAAGACCGGACTCTATAAAAAAATTTTAAGTTAACTTCATAAAAAGTCATTAATTTTATGAAGTTTTCTGTTTTCATATAAAGTAGTGTTTTATAAAAAAAGCAAAAATTTATAAATATTTTTTGAAGTTCACTTCTTCAAATAGGTACACGTACACATGTACGCCAAGCCACTTTGTACGTCAAATTACATTACTACATTCGAGCATGACGCACGTCTGTATACACACGCACACAAGTAAACTGTTCACGCGAGCACGCCGCACACTAATGCTCGGAGTCGTGTATAGTTGATGCCATCAGTCCGAAAAAAACCAGTAAAATCTGCTTTGAACTTGAAGTTTTGATTCCGATAATTTATCGGAAATCTGACGGACCATAGAAAGTCCCATAATTTATCGGACTTTTTTAGATTCAGTTACTGTACATATTTTCTTTAAGTAAGGTACTATTTCCGTCAAAATTTGAATAACAACTTTCCTATAAAAAAAGTAAATACTTTCATTTTTTATCCTCTTATTTCACTTTCGCAATAGTATATACGTCATTTCAAATAGCAAATTTTCCTATTGTCTACCCCCTGAGGTAGAATTCCTATAAAAAACAGGAAAAATTCAGATATATTTTTCTCAGTGTACAACGTTGACAAAATACATTTTCTCAGTTGTATCACAAATATAGGCGTGATTCAACAAACTTGGCTGCGGTTATATAAACCAAACATAGTCCCAAAATTTGCTAAAATTTCGACATTTTATCTCTAGGACTGACAATGTTTGTCATTATTTGAAAAAAAAATTGCCATATTCGTAAAACGTCACACATCTGCCTTAATCTTTCCACTTATAGTTATTACACGTATGCCATTGAAAAATCAATTCACATTCAAAATTTTATGCTAGCTTCTGATGAATTATCCAAAACTTCCATTTTCAATTACTGGGGTTAATATAATATTTTTAATTAATATTAATTTCATCACAACATAGACTAATTATAGTTTATACGTAAAAAAGTAATTATGCTCGTTAAAATCGTATCAAGGAGATGATTCATTATGATTTGTAAATAACATTTAGAATAAAGTTCTTCAAAAATTTAAGATCTACACTTACATAAGTGAATTTGAAGAGCTGCTTTGCAGAAAAAAGGTTTGAGGAAAAAAATATTTAATTATTTATTTAAAAAATACTATACTGTTATTGATTATATCAGAGTGAAGGAAAAAAATTATTTTTTAAATCATTAAACACCAATTTTTTAAAAATATATTGGATTTTTAGAAAAAATAGTTTGTTCTCCTGAAAAAAAGATTTTCCAACATTCAAATGTTGATCCAAGAAGAGACATACAAAATTATATTAAAAATTACGTGGGAGAATACATGAGAAACAACGTAAGCAACCATGCAGGAAACTACATAGAAAACTACCTTGGAAATTGGGATATGAAACGACGTAATTTTTTACGTTGTTTCCTAACGTCTTTTCCAAAACCTGTTTTTTACATTTATAAATCTAGTATTCATAAACCTAAATTGCATATGCAATAATAATAATAATCTGTTCTTTGTTTCTAAATATATAATTTTAAAACAATATAATATCCTTTTATTTCAAATACTAACAAGAATTATTTTCCATAAATATTAGATTAATTAACGTAAAAAAGAGGTTTAGCACACAATGTAGAAAAGTACGTGGAAAACTACGTAGAGAAAGAAGTAAGAAACCAAATTCAATGAGGCCTTGTCCAAAGAGAAATAAACCGACCGTGAATATAAAAAAGGAATACGCTTGTTCTAAACCTTTTAATTGTGGGGATGGTCGATATATCAACCATTCAAGAGGCACAAAATATTCAATGGTTTTAGACAGAATTTGATATTTTGAATACGTAAAAGAAAGTCTTAAAATTCCTCGACACATTTTTGACCTCGAAAATCGGTATTTCAAGGTCAAATTTCATTTCTATTCGAAGCGAGAATTTCAGAGTGTTGATCTACGTAAGATGGACTGAATACGACAAAAATACTGAAAAAAATCACTGAGGTGTCATTGACCTTGAAAATCTACAGTCAAGGCCACATTTCATTTTTTTTCTTCATTTTTTGCGTATGAAACTACGCACAAAAACTTTCTAAAAACTTGGCTTATATTAGGAATAAAATTTAACCTTGAATTGGCAATTTTCAAGGTCAAGGGTGTCCGCGGGAATTTTTTTACTATTTTTTTCATATTTAGCGAGTGAAATAACCTAGAAGTACCCTCTCAAACCTTCATTACAAATAAGACAAATTTTTTACATTGCACTTTACGTTGCGTGCGGGGCTGTTAGATATATCGACCAGCAGTCAGGTCGGGAACTTTACCTGAGATATCCACTGATTTTATATATAAATTTTGCATTCTATGAAAGTTCGAATTGTATTGAAATTTCTCTGTAGCTACAAGATTGATAAAATCGCACCGTTTTTAAAAAATTGATGTTTTGTTAAGATATTATTTTCCATGAATATTAGATTAATAAATGTAAAAAAAGGTTTTGCACACAATATAGGAAACAATGTTGTAAAGTACGTGGAAAACTACGTAGAGAAAGACGTAGGAAACTACGCAGGGAATTACGTCGTTTTCTTTGCCAATTTCCGACGTCATGTCGGTTCCTACGTAACCTAACTTCATGTTTCCTAACGTTGTTTCTCATGTAGTTTCCCACGTCGCTTCTTAAGTCAGAATTTTTTATACAAATCATATTACATATTATATTTTATACATAATAGTAATTTCTGTACGTTCGAAATTTTTTTATGAAATATAATTTTTCCTGTTTTTAACGATATAATTAGTAAAAATTTTATGTTTCAATTATTCATCTATTTTATAAGAAACTCAGTGTGATTTAGTGAGTTGATTATGATTGTAAAAATGATGCAATTATTATTTCCATGCACGTTTCTCGAGCAATATGTTCATGGATTACCGTGATTAACTTGATGTGAAGGGAGAAAAGTTTACATTTAAATGTTTTCTAGATTTGTAATCAAAATTAAATATATTTTGATAAAAACAAATTTTTAAGTTTGATATTTCAGGCTTTAGTTTGTAGAAAAAAGTTCCCACAAGATTTGGCTGAATAGAAAAATGTAACTTGGATTAAATACAAAAAAAGTTGTGTCATGACTGTAGTTCTTTTTATTTAGGGGAGATTTGACATCACTAATTCAATAGAGATAGTGGGTCTTTTTGATTGTTTGAAGAATGAGTGAGAAAATTGTATTTTTCTATATGCCTGAAATATTTTATTATAAGTACTCTAATGTGGGTAAGACTTTCTCAAGTGGGTCCCGATTTTACAAAAGCTTGTATTTTTCGTTGATATTCACATGTGTTACAGATAAAAAATATTGTTAGTGTACTTTCAACTATATTTTATTCAAAATTAAGATACTCGCTAGCAGCTCGTAAGCTTTTAGAAAAGGGCATGTGGGCTCGGATAGCAAGACTTGGAGATGAGAGAACGTAACACATGACACTATAAAACAGTACTTTATGCAACGGAAGCACGTTTTTGGCGTTATTATGGGACTGCTTGGTAAAATTAGCAAATCGAGGAATATTTGGGGTGGGGATTATGACCGTACTTGGACGGTAAAACTGACTTTACCAGCGCTTGAGTACGCGCAGTTCATGAGTTTTATTGTCCAAGTACGGCAAAAATTTCGACCCCAAATATTCCCCGATTTGCTCATGTTATACCAAACACTTCTGGAATGAGGCGATAAACGTCCTTCCCTGGCATGAAGTATCGCATGCAACTTAGAGCCAAGCGCGTACTTGGTCTCGGACGATTTTTTTCATACTCGCCTGCTTTGCGTTCTCCGTTACGGCTCATACGAAAAACATCGTCCTCTAGGGGTGTTCAATTCCGATTCGATTCTTTAAAAAATCAATTTTTTGGTAGGACGATTTCCATTTTTAAATCAATTATTTGCTGTTCGATTTTCTTGAGAATCGATTCTTTACCCGCAGAATCGGAGAATCAATTCTCTTTCTTCCTTCTGGCTTTCTTCCCCTATCAGCAATCACGACCCCATTGATAGAGGAAGAAAGCATGATCTCGTGGGTCGTGTAGTGAGGATGGACTTTTCCAACGTTCTGGAGACGCTGTGCTAGGGTGAGAAAATTTTCATCGTTCAAAGATCATTTTTGTAGAACATATAACTACACGATAAATATTTTCTCACTTTCATCACAGTCTTCCTACGTTTTACTCAATGTTTAACGCCTTCTGTGCTTCCAAAAATTGAGCTATGATGGTGATGGATTTTGTGTGTTGAGCTGTATCTATTTATTATTCAGGAGTTGCACGGATGGTGAATTTGGTTTTTTGGAAAATAATTAAAGAAAAAGTAGGTCTATTTGCTACTGTCGCATTATTATACCTTTTTTTTTTAAAATTTCGAACAGGACCTCACTTAACCTAATATCTTCATTCATCTTTTTTCCGGAAGGAATCAGTTTCGGAGGGCATGTGATACTTGAAAAATTAACAAATTTTATTGATTTTAGGATTCTATATGCTTGTGTCTAAAATACATAAAATTTTCTGTTCAAAATTTGGGAAATGGTAGAAAAGGTACAAACGGACGCAGATAGACTACTTTTGGTTTTAAAATTGAAAAAAGGTAGATTTTAGCAAAATATATCAGGACATTTTCTTCGTTATCAAAACCAAAAGTAGTCTATCTACGTCCGTTTTTATTTTCTCTAACATTCCCGAAATTTCCGAAACAAAATTTTGTGTATTCTGGACACAAACATATAGGAAACGTTTTTTATTTCGTTTGATGAAAAACGGGCCAAAATCGATCCAACCTAATCCAATTCAATCCGACGCAACAATTTGAATCAATCAGAGGTCGGAATCATTCGGATTGAATCTGATTGAAAATTCGGTTTGGATTAATCTGAGCTCAGATTTATTCGGATTCAAAACTTGGTTTCGGATTGGTTCGGATTGTTGCTTCGGATTGAATCCGATTAGTTCGGTTCGAGTTTTGACCGTTTTTTATTAAACTAGATACAAAACGTTTTTCAGATTGGTGTGGAATGATTGGCATTAGCTCGGATACAGATATCAGAACGAATCGGAGTAGTTATAATTGGCTCCGAATAAATTCCTATCCGATACTTCCGCCACGGATATCGATATTATGAATTTATAACTGCAAGAAAGTAAATATTTATTACGAATAGATTCTTGTGCTTCCATTTGGGAAAGACGACAAAACTAAGGATTGCAAAAGAAATAATTAAGTATCAAAGAAATATTTAGAAGACAAATACGGTAGTTCTAAAATTTTCGATTTTTTACGATCGAATCTTTTGCTTCGGTTCTTACGTGAATCGATTCTCTTTTATTCGGTTTAGAACGAACATCCCTAGTTTGCTATCAACAAGTTGTGGCGCTATTGTCGCTACCGATTTCATATTGACCTATAAGAATGACTTGATATCGAGCGTGAAACACTAGACGAATATAAACAAACCAAGTAGCGGACCCCGCGGAGGTCTCAGAAATATATAAACACAGTGGCTCAATGCATTTGCACACGTAAATATAAAATATGAACGATATAAACAATAAACGCTTCTTTTCAAAAGTTGTTACCTACTTTATTCTTTAATGCAAATAGCATGTTTGGCTTGTATATAAATAGATTTTTTCTAAAGTTAGCCTTTAATGAAATAGTTCGAAAGAACAATGTGGCCCAAAACTTTTGCACACTACTGTACCTCAATTGACCTTTTGGCAAACATTGTTCAACAAAAAAATCGCCAAAAGTGCCAGAACCAGATTTTTCGTTGTTTCAAGTAGACTTTTATTTAATTGTTTTAAATGTGTGTGTATGTTAAAATAAAATATTAATTCTTTATATTTACCAGTAGACCAAGCTGACGGAATCGAAATACAGATGAAGATAATTATAGGAATCTTCATGTTTACAACGTTGACAAAATACATTTTCTCAGTTGTTTCACAAATATAGGTGTGATACAAGAAACTGGATTGTCGTTATATAAACCAAAAATAGTCCCAATATTTGCTAAAATTGCGACGTTTTATCTCTAGAACTGACAATGTTTGTCATGATTTGGAAAAAATGTTACCCTATTGATAAAACGTCACACATTTGCATTAATCTTTCCACTACTAGTCTTTATAGTTATGCCATAAAAAACCAATTCATATTCACAATTTTATGCTAGCTTGTGATGAATTATCCAAGATTTCTATTTTCAATTACTGGGGGTAATATATTATTTTAAACTAATATTAATTATATCAGAACATAGATTAACTGTAGTTTACACATAAAAATGTTATCATGCTCGTTAAAATCGTATAAAGGAGACGATTTATTCTGATTTGTAAGTAACATTTACCGTAAAATTCTTCAAAAATTCAGGACCTATACCGACATAAATGAATTTAAATAGCTTTTTACAGAAAAATGGTTTGAGGAAAAAAATATTTAATTATTTATTTAAAAAATACTATATTGTTATTGATTATATCAGAGTGAAGCAAAAACATTATTTTTAAATTCATTAAACATCAATTTTTACAAAATATATTGGATTTTTATAAACCATGGTTTCTTCTGCTGAAAACAAGATTTTGCAACAACTTGACTGCATCGCATTTATTAAAATTGATTCTTCAATGCCAGTATTCGAAAAAAAAATTACTTTTTCTTCACATTAAAAATGTTCAAAAATACCTATATTTAGCGCTAAATTATTTAATTATGAACATTGGACACGTTCAAATTGTGAAAAATATTTTTCCCGTGAGAATAAGCCTTCCCCTATTGAAATGTTGACCTAAGAAGAGACATACAAAATTATATTAAAAATTACGTGGGGGAATACATAAGAAACAACGTAAGAAACCATGCAGGAAACTACATAGAAAACTACCTTGGAAATTGAGATAGGAAACGACGTAATTTTCACGTAGTTTGCTAACGTCATTTTGAAAACCTCCTTTTAACATTTATAAATCTAGTATTCATAGACCTGAATTGCATATGTAATAATAATGATAATATATAATTTGTTTTTAAATAAATAATTTTAAAACAATATAATATCCTTTCATTTTAAATAATACCACGAAATATTTTCCATAAATATTAGATTAATAAATGTATAAAAAAGGTTTTGCAAACAATGTAGGCAACAATGTGGAAAGTACGTAAATAAGTACGTCGAGAAAGACGTAGAAAACTACGTCTGAAATCACGTCATTTCCTATCCCGTTTTCCGATGTAACGTCGGTTCCTACGTAGCTACCTGCATCGTTTCTAAAGCAATTTCTTATGTAGTTTCCTACATATTTTTATGTAACTTTTTACGTCAGAATTTTGAGTAGATGCATTCAATAAAATCGCACCGTTTTTAAAAAATTGATGTTTTCTTAAGATATTATTTTCCATAAATATTAGATTATTAAATGTAAAAAAAAGGTTTTGCACACAATGTAGGAAACAACGTTGAAAAGTATGTGGAAAACTACGTGGAGAAAGACTTAGGAAACTACGCAGGGTATTACGTCGTTTTCTATGCCATTTCCGGCGGCATTTCGGTTCCTACGTGACTTAACTTCATGTTTTCTAATGTTGTTTCTCATGTAGTTTCCCACGTCGTTTCTTACGTCAGAATTTTTTATACATATCATATTATATATCATATTTTATACATAATAGTAATTTCTGTACGTTCGAAATTTTTTTATGAATTATAATTTTTCCTGTTTTCAACGATATAATGAATACAATTTTTATGCTTCAATTATTCATCTATTTTATGAGAAACTTCGTGTGATTTAATGACTTAATCATGATTGTGAAAATGATAAAATTATTATTTTCATGGACGTTGCTCGAGCAATATGTTCAGGGATTACCTTCAAACTAGACCCAATTCAATAAAACCTTGTTTAAAGAAAACTAAATCGATCGTAAATATAGATAATAAATGCGCAAGTTATTCTTTATCTTGCTTGATTTTATGAATATGAATTAACAAACTCTGATATACAAGATTCGTTATAATTACCATAACGTGATATGGAGGAAAACAAATTTTTTTTTTCATTTAAATAAAAAATTCGGAAAAATTGTCAAAAAAATGTGGCAGTACATGTTAAATGTCATTACACATATTTTTTCTCCCATAAATTTTTGTGTCAGAACTCTAGTTTTTTTAATAATCGAAGAAACCCGTATTTTTTAAATATACGAAATCAATCGATTTTTCACAATCAACTCGCTGTTTTTCGTACAAATATGTCCGGAATAGTTTGAAATTTTATCAACAGACTCAAAAAACCCTAGAGCTTCAGATGGTTATGTTAAACATATCAAAATTCTCAATTTGTTAATAATTTTTATTATAATAGTTGCGGCTTGCAAAATTCTCATTTTTCATCATCAAAAAAAAAAGTATGCGAGGAAGTTTAGAGTTAAGAGAACTTTCAGCGAGAAAGCTGTTCAGCAGGCTTTCAGGCAGTTTTTTAATATATTTTGAGATTTTTAAATCTAAAACTGCAGTCAGGATGGGAATTTCTTTAACTGCGTTCAAGCGCACCGATACTGATAAGAGATAAATCGATCTAACGCGGAGAAAAAGAGATGCACCTATGCCGAGAGCACGCGATTCGACAGAGTTGCAACATCATTTTTTCCATTTCGTTTGTTTTATTTACATCTATTCTGTAAAAATTATTTAGAAACACTCTAGACGAATGGGAAGAAATGATATATATACACTTTATATTGGCAATGATATAACGAAAATTTGATCATTTATCGTTAAATATACGTCAAAATAATCGTTATTACAGGTTTGGTAGTTACGTATTGAACATTAGCTCAAAATTTGTCGAACTTTTTAGGACTAATACATTTTGTAAGATGAATGCCCGAAATGTTGGTGAAAACACGGAGAAAAATAGTTGAAGTAATTTTACTCAACTTCCGATCAAATTTGGGACACAAGGACAAGTTAGAAGTTATTTAGTATCCCTGTAATTATTTGTGATATATTAAATGTTCAAAAATGAATCAAAGTTGAGTAAAATTCAGAAGTGTAGGGTGAAGTTTCAAAGCGTGCATTAAAAGTTTCTAAATATATATATTATTACTCGTAGTATAATTATAAAAAACCAGTATTTTATTAAATCGTAAAAATAGTAGGGCTTTCTCTTCATTCTACTCTACGCTTCAATCGAGAGTTGAGTAAACCGTGAATCACAAGATTTATTCCACCAGCTATATCTATTTACGTAGAAACGAATGAAAGTAATCTGCGCCTTGGGCACACATGAAAATTTTTTAATTTCAGAAACGTGTTGAATTCTCAACATACTGATGATCCACGTTATTATATTCAACAATCAAAATCAATTAAAAACATACAAAATAAAGTTCCAGTTTATTTTACTACTCTCCAAATCCAAAATAATGCAATTTTTTATTAAATTTTCACAAATGAATTTTCTCTGTGTGCTTACGCCGGTTCGAAATTAAATTTCTGAAAAAATATTCTGAAGCTTTTCTTTGTTTTTATTCTTTTTAAATCAATTCATGATTTACCTTCGAAGAGGAAACATGTAATTTATCGCTAACATCGGTAACTTATTACATTAAATAAGTTAAAGAATTTCCAAAATTTATTACTGTGGTCGTGAAAATGTCCCAAGAAACAAATCCTCAAGTGGGATGAAAAAGATCAAAGAATCCCGAAAAGTGGAGCCGGAATATCGGGAAGAAAGCCGGAAACAAGGAACACTTGGTACGAATTATTATTGAGCCTGCGAAAAAGTATTAATATTTAAATTACAATTGAATAACATTATCAGTTAAAAATTTCAAGGATTCAAAAGCAATCGAATCCTCAAAATAACAAAAACACAATCAAATTTTTGAATTATTAAATATTTAATTGTGAATTTGTTTGGACGTTGAAAGGAATCCGGGTTTGTAGTGATGCGAGTTCGAGTTCAGGTTTAAATAACATTATCAGCATCATAATTCTATTATATTTGATTTAGATAATTTTGATCTGTCAAATGAAATGTTTTTAAAAATAGGTTGCCTGTCTTCCATTTTCTCGAACATTTCAGGTATTCATCTCACAAAATGTATTAGTCCTAAAAAATTCGACAAAGTTTGAGCTAATTTTCAATATGTAACTACCAAATCTGTAATAACGATTATTTTGACGTATATTTAACGATAAATGATCAAATTTTGTTATATTATTGGCAATATAAAGTGTATATGGGTCATTCTATATCAGATTTACAATCAAAATTTTGATTCACCTGAAAATTGTTTTCCTCGTTCTAGAAAGGAAAAAAAATGACACGTATTTTTTTTTTCAACATGATATGTAAATTTTTCAAGTTATAGATTTTTTTATTTTCAAAGTGCAAAAAATGTTTTTTTCAATACTGCTTCTAATATTCAACGAAGAGCATAGAATACATAAATGAAATATGCCATGGGATCTATTATTAAGTCCATGCTTTGATGAAAACTCAGAAACGGTATTTAGTACTTTCTATGAAACAATTAAGTAAACAAATGGAATTATCTCAAAAGGGACATGTCTGAATTGAATCATTTTCTGTGTAATTTGTTCGTTAAGTACACAGAACTTTGTTTCAAAATTTGGTAGTGGACCGTTTGATACTTTTCGAGAAAAAAAATTTTTTGTGTGACCGCGCGCTTGGAGCGCGCAACGTGAAGTATAGAGTCGAGCGCACTCAAATATTTGTAAGTGAGTCTACCATATTCCGATGAGGATTTTATGCAGTTCCCACAAATAAAAGTCCGTAAATAATAAAAAGTCTTTTGAGAAAGAAACACTGTTTAATTCGAAAGCAGTCATGTAATTTATTAACAATGCACTTCTACATCAAATACTTTCAAATAAATGAAAATTCAATTGTTGTCAGTTTGTAATGTTTGTAATGGTGTCGTTATTTGATCATACACAGACCTTTGAAGACTAGCTTCTCGTGCTTGTCTTTGAGGAGTTTGAAGTCATGTTTGGGCCTTTTTTTAATGTGCAACATTTTAGCGAAAAACCAAGATTGACGTTATTTTGTGCTTGATTTATATTTTTAAAAGCCGTTTTCAAAATAAAAATCGGACCACCTTTGCGGCACCAGACATTTTACAATTAACGGATTAAATAAATTAAAGTGTCAATAGCGCGAAAACGTATTATCTCAAAGTGTTCGTTTTTTTATGCATTTGAAGAGCATAAACTCTGCTACTTTTCCACCAAACCTTAACCCTAAACTCTATACTTCGCGTTGCGCGCTCCAAGTGTACGGTCACACAAAAAAAAATTTTTCTCGAGAAGTATCAAACGGTCCACTACCAAATTTTGACACAAAGTTCTGAGTACTTAACGAACAAATTACACAAAAACTGATTCAATTCAAACATGTCCCTTTTGAGATAATTTCATTTGTTTACTTAATTGTTGCATAGAAAGTACTAAATACCGTTTCTGAATTTTGATCAAAGCATGGACTTAATAGTAGATCCCATGGCATATTTTATTTATGTATTTTATACTCTTCGTTGAATATTAGAAGCAGTATTGAAAAAAACATTTTTTGCACTTTGAAAATAAAAAAATCAATATCTTGAAAAATTTACATATCATATTGAAAAAAAAAATACGTGTCATTTTTTTTCCTATCTAGAACGAGGAAAAAAATTTTCAGGTTAATCAAAATTTTGATTGTAAATCTGATATGTAATAACCCATATATATCATTTCTTCCCATTCGTATAGAGTATTTCTGAATAATTTTTTCAGAATAGATATAAATAAAGAAAACGAATTGGCAAAAATGATGTTGCAACTCTGTCGAATCGCGTGCTCTCGGCATAGGTGCATCTCTTTTTCTCCGCGTTGGATCGATATATCTCTTGACGGTATCGTTGCGCTTGAACGCAATTAAAGAAATTCCCATCCTGACTGCAGTTTTGGATTAAAAAATCTCAAAATATATTTAAAAACTACCTGAAAGCCTGCTGAATAACTTTCTCGCTGAAAGTTCTCTCAACTCTAAACTTCCTCGCATACTTTTTTTCTTTAAAGATGAAAAATAAGAATTTTACCAGCCGCAACTGTTATAATAAAAATTATAAACAAATTGAGAACTTTGTTATGTTGAACATAACCATCTGAAGGTCTAGGGTTTTTTGAGTCTGTTGATAAAATTTCAGTTTATTCCGGACATATTTGTACGAATAACAGCGAGTTGATTGTGAAAAATAGATCGATTTCGTACATTTAAAAAATACGGGTTTCTTCGATTATTAAAAAAACTAGAGTTCTGACACAAAAATTTATGGGAGAAAAAATATGTGTAATGACATTTAACATGTACTGCCACACTGTTTTGATCATTTTTACGAATTTTTTATTTAAATAAAAAAAAATTTCGCGCATTGTTGTATCCCCTCTTTTGCCTACTAGGCCACGCGCTCCGTCGGTTATGGAATCTGAATCCACAATTGTAGACCATCTTTGTGTTAATGCAAAAATTAAGCTTTTCAAATCAGTGAATGTTGCACTTTGCCATGATGAAATAGTATATTACATTACAAGGGGCGAAATATAGCGATTGCATTGAGTGCGAAGTTTGCTGCCCGAGCGAAGCAAAAGAATGGGCAAAAAATTTAGTTTTATGTATTTCTGATATATTTCATTGTAAGACTCTAATGCATCAATAAATTAAAAGTTAAATCGTAATATAAGTACAAGAGTAAAATAAAATTGAAGCTCGGTTCACCTTCAAAGTTTAATACGAGAACCGCAAAGCAAACTCTAGATATTTTGTGTATACAGCTGATAAAATGTAAGGAAAATGTAACAAATACGTCAGACAATGTTTCGCAACTTGTCATTGAAAATGTCAATAATCGTAATAGGCTGATGGTATCTCTCTTCTAATTGGAGATGCTATCTGTCTTACTCATTTCTCTGTTCTAAAAATTATGAAGGTAAATTTCGGATGTAGAAAACTATGTAAAGACATAGTAGGAAACTACGTTAGAAATCATGTCGTTTCCTATCACGATTTCCGATGTTACGTCGGTTCCTACGTAGCTAACTACATCGCTTCTAACGGCGTTTCTTATGAAATTTCCTACGTCTTTTTTATGTGACTTTTTATATCGTTTCTTACGTCAGAATTTTGAATAGGTGCATTCAATAAAATCGCACCATTTTTGAAAAATTGATGTTTTGTTAAGATATTATTTTTCATAAATATTAGATTAATAAATGTAATAAAAAAATTCTGCACACAATGTAGGAAACAATGTAGGAATGTACGTAGAAAACTACGCCGTGAAATACGTAGGAAACTACGATGGAAATTACGTCGTTTCCTATCCCGATTTCCTGTGTCACGTCGGTTTCTACGTACCTATCTACATGGTTTTTAACGTTGTTTCTGATGTAGATTCCTCTAAAATATCTTAATGGCATATTTTACTCAATACAATTAGGATACTAGATTAGATTCGAGTGTACGCCTGAAAACTCGTATACCCACCGGAGTTACATAAAATAAAATATGTGCCAATGCACTGAGAATAAAATTTATCCAAAATAACTTTTTTTGTTGTCCTGACAAAATATTTTGTTGTCACAATAAAACATTTTGTTTGAGTAACAAAATTTGATTGGTATAGAAAAATGTTTTGTTGGCACAACAAAAGAATTTTGTTAGCTAAATACTAACAAAATATTTTTTTTGATTTGACAAAACTGTTTTCTCAGTGTGCACACAATTAGGGTAATTACGAGACTCGCTTAAAATGCTCGCAGGACTGATCGCGCCTCGGCTTCGTCTCGGCTTTGCCTCAGCTACCTCTCGGCCTTGATCTCCTGCGAGCATTGTCGCTCGTCGCGTAATAACCCTTGTTATGCGCCTAGGCACATACACTGCCGTCGGAAATTGTGCGCACGGTGCTTGTGAGCGCTATTAAAAATCACTGCTGACTTTGAACCACGATTTCTTGGTGAAAAAAGGAGATAGGGCATTTTCAAAAAAATAGTTGGAAAGCTTATGAAATTTCACGTCTAGCCGTGCTCAATAAATATTTCTTTGACCTTTTGAAAATGATACAGCACGTGAGGAGTTAAAAAATAAAATCTAAGATTTTCGCAAATTCTCTACCTCAACTTCAACTTTTTGCATGACCTAGGGAAAATTTTTTCACAATCTGCAAATCATACGAAATAGAGTCCAAAATCTTATTATTAATTTAAGCAAAGAAAACTTCAAAAATATTCATGGGTACCCGAGATACGATTAAAAATGTTCAATCGTATCTGAGTTAAATTTCAATCGACGATCACGGTTCTTGGCCGGTTTGTTGCTCGCCTCCTTCGTTGAGGCAGGATCGAAATGGCCACGCACAAAGGTGGCGCTTAAGTGGAGCCCTCTAATATGTTTTTTGATCCAAGAACGTGTTTCCTTTACTTCCTTTCCTTTCATTCTTAGTTAATATTTACAATGACTAATAAAATTTTTGTTAATGTTCTAGTTTATAAGAATTTCAAGAAATAAAAAATGTTTACATATCATTGTTCTATTCGTTAATATGGGGATAATATTGGATTTAAATAATTTTTAATAATCACAAATAACAATAAATATTTTTCTTACTACCCTAGTCGAAAGTACGTGGTTTCGGCACCAAATTCACGGCAGAAAGTCTAACTTTCATGCATTGGTCAAGCTATATGCGCGCCCTCTACAATAGCGGGAGTAAAAACGTCGATAACCTCAAACGTCAAAATTTGTCCGCTCTCTGCTAATGTTTATTAGTGGCAATGAGTGGATATTATTTAGAATGTAATAGTAATGACTGAAGTGTAACAAAAATAAAAATAAAAAAATGAATGACATATCATCTGATGAATCGACAGATGAAGAAGAAATTAATAAAAACTTTGAAACTGAAGCTCAATTAATAGTAGAAACTGACACCTTACCCAAAAAGTCCGTTGACAGATGCATGCTAGTCTATGATAATTACCAAAGATGGAAATAAGGAAATAGAAATCTAAACCTTAATTTATAGATGTATTTGATGCCTGCCCCCCCGACCAGCAGCACTCGCTCCGCTCGTGCCGCAAATGTCGGGGCAGGCATCAATATATTCCAATGGACACATGCAATTATTTTCGTACTTTCGACAAGGGTAGCAAGAAAAATGGTATACACTACATGGGCAGAAATTTGAGAGCCCTGAACTGCGTGCCATGATGCCCTCGGCTTCGCCTCGGGCATTATGGCGCGCAGTGCAGGAATCTCAACTTTCTGCCCTTGTTATGTAATATACTATTTTTAAATTTAGAATAATTGGAAATAAGAATTACTAATGAACAGAATCAAAAATATATATAAGAGGGCTGCACTTGAGCGTCACCTTTGTGCGTGGCCATTTCGCTCCTGCCTCAGCGAAGGAGGTGAGCAACAAACCGGCCAAGAACCTTGATTGTCGATTGAAATTCAACTCAGATACGATTGAACATTTTTAATCGTATCTCGGGTATCCATGAATATTTTTGAAGTTTTCTTTGCTTGAATTGAAGATAAGATTTTAGACTTTATGTTGTATAATTTTTAGATTTTGAAAAAAAATGTCCTAGGTCATGCAAAAAGTTGAAGTTGAGGTAGAGAGTTTGAAAAAATCTTGAATTTTTCTTTAACTCCTCACGTGCTGTATTATTTTCAGGAGGTCAAAAAAATATTTTTTGAGCATCACTTGACGTGAAATTTCATAAACTTTCCAACTGTTTTTTTTAAAAATGCCCTATCTCTTTTATTCACCGAGATATCGTGGTTCAAAGTCAGCAGTGATTTTTAATAGCGCTCACAAGCACCGTGCGCATAATTTCCGACGGTAGTGTAATATACAGAGGAGCATAATGAAAAAATTGAACTGCGCATGCACCTACTACGATACATTGAAGCACAATGTTAAAATTGAACTGCGCATGCGTCTATTACAATACCGTGACAATTTGCGACATATAGAACTGCGAACTTGATACCAATTGGACGACTCAAATCCGAAGTGATTGTAAATACATCGTCGTTATTTGTAACATTCATTGTACAATAATAAATGCAATATAATGATGCTGGACGTTATTACAATGTAACGTATAAATAGTTCTCTGCGAACCATTTATGTATTAACTGCGTCTCGTTTCAATTGTGTGATTGTTTATTGCCGAAGATTCGATTGGAAGATTTTGCGTATATGAGTTAAATTCGAGTGTACGCTGAAAAACTTGTAAATGCGCCAGTCACATAAAACAGTATATGCGCCAATGCACAAAATTCAGGTAATCACGAGACTCGTTTAAAATGCTCGCAGGACTGATCTCGCCTCGGCTTCGATCTCCTGCCAGCATTGTCGCTCGTCGCGTAATAACCCTCATTATACGCTTCGGGGCATAACATACTATTATTTTTCTCTTATGCTACTTTATTATATTTTTTAAGTTGCCACGGGAAGAGAAATGGGAAACTTCGTGTTATCTGGTACATGATTTCATTTTAAACTGTCGATTTACTTGCAATCTTTCTTTACATATCTTTGGTCAAGATAAGTATTTTATGCACAAGATATGAGAAAATAGAGGGATTGACCTATTTCAACAAATCTACCTAGGGTTTACATAAGATCTTATTTTTAATTTATATTAGAGCATATCAAACCTGGAAAATGTTCCATTGTAATATCGTCGTCTTGTATGGCTAGGATGCAGCGAGTCAGACGTGAATTTGTGAATTTGCATGTCTTTAGGAAGGCTAGTGCCATATGATCAGTTCGATTTATTATGTACACGATCGCGAGGGTCTCCTTCTCGGTGGTAGAATATGATAATTCAGGACCGTTAAGGGTTCTGCTAGCTAGTGTGATTAATTCCTTTTCCTGTTTATAATTTTTATGGTATAATATGACCTCTAATGCATAATTTCTTGCGTCTGTTTCAAAATAGTATGATTTCTTTGGATCCGGGAAGTACAGATATAGTTTTGCTTAACAATTGTTTAACTCCGTTGAAATAACCTTGCATATCCTCATCCCATTCTCATTGCACTCCCTTTTTTATAAAATTTAGTAAAGGTGCTGTTATATTTTAATCTTTTGCAATGTGTTTGTATGTATTTACGTATATGTGCGAAAGAGAGATAAGTTACTTTAATAATTTGTTACGGGCGGACCAAGGTGTGCCATGTTTCTCTCTTTATATAGAAAAATTGGACATCAATTTCTTCTAAGAGTGAATAAAGTGTACACCTTGGAGCATTCGTAACTTGATTACATTCCAATGGTCAATGCAATTCAGCATTACTGGTCGCGCGAGCTGGCCCGAGATGTGAGAATGTATCTCTTGTTTCTGAATCCAATGCGCAGGTCCTAATAAGGTCGGTAACTTTTGTAAAAGACCACCTTCAAGAAATTACAAATATTTGAATAGGTGAGAATATATACACATGTAGGTATATATATATATATATATGTGTGTATATATGTATGTATGTATGTGTATGTATGTATATATATATAAACATAAACACAAATACAAACATAAATGTAACGTCTAATGAAACTCGTGCGAGAGCCTTATTGACGCTCGATCACAAAACAACATCGTAGCTGTAACCTAGGACATGCGCTATACGCTACATGTAATCGTGCCAGTCATAATCCATTGTAATCCAGGCACTAGGCGCATACATTATAGGTATTCAAGATAAGGTAGATTCATCGTGAGAATAAAAGCATGGTCGATCGCTGCATACGAAAGAATAAAGGCAGCAAGAAAGAGAATGAAAGCTGGTAGAGAAAGAGAGAGAGAGGTCTACGTCCAGACACCGCACACCACTACGCCTTTCTGTCGTTCCATTTTATTTTATTTTTTTTATTATTATTATTCCATCTTTCTTCCGTCCAGATGAGGAAACCATTGAAATTACCATCGGCATAAAATTTTCATTTCAGATAATGCTCCGATTTTCCCCTGCAGTTCAACGTGAGGCTCGAGATACACCCTACATTCTCCCTTCCCCGCGCCTCTCCTTGCTTGAATACTTACGTACCTAGTCAACTGATCCCCAGCCCCAAAGCCACGTGCCTTTGTAACTAAAATCCAGGGCTCATTTAAATAATTAAATAATTATGTTAAAGCTTTAATCCACCTAAAGATTACAAGCCTAGACTAATTATATAAATATATATATATTTCGAGTTACTCGGAAATATACTAGAAACTAAAATTGTTTCTACAATTTGATGACCATGCATCAAATGCTAAGAATTGATGAGCATATTTCCTTTCTCACGGTAAGTGTAGAAAGAGGGGAGAAATGTTGACACCTGAAGATCAGCACGGTGCAAAGTCCATCCTCGTTCCTAGTTTCCCCTGCCATTATTACCTTACTCATCAAAAAAACCCTACTATATTCACCTCACGATGAACTTACGAGGTAAATTTCAGCCAAGTTAAATTCGCAGTCCTCTAAGCGTCTCGATACCGATCAGACCTTAGAGTAGTAAAGAAAATACTTTTCTTTCATCGTGCCCGTCTGCGGCCCAGATCGACAGTTCCTAGATCCTCGTTAGTTGATTGAACCCGTAAAACTTTTTCTAACGAAATTATTTATTTTTGGAATCGTGTCGGGCGGACGTAAAAGACAAAAGCCTTCATCTGGACTGAAGCAATACATATAAGATATATTGAAATATACAAAATATATTTTTTATATATCTTTATTCGGCGGACTATTTTAAAGTCCAACTCGTGTAATAAAAACGACGAAAAAGTGCGCGAAATCGCGGAAAAATTAATACTACCGAATCTCAAAACGGTAGTGATAATTTTTCATAAAATATTGTAATTGGATTTAATGGGAAAATTTTAGCGGCGAAAAGGGCGAGTTTAAAAGCACTCTACCCCTTTTCTGGTTAAAAGCCAACCGTTACTTTCTCTCATTAAACCTAAAAGAAAGTGGCAAAAACGGTATTTGTGAGCGCGTGTGCTATGCGCGACTTACAAATAGGACAAGTTGTGATTCTGAGCAACCTTCTATAAAAACCTTCCTGCCCAGTCAAGGACAAATAGAAGAGCCCAGGGATAAACCTCCCTCTCTCACGATCTCTCAGGACTGGTAGAATTAAGATAAGTCTACTATGTAAGGTATCGTTCCAACTATATTATATAATAATTCTATACCAATATATGTTTATAGTCATTTTTGTTTGTGTGGCTAAATAAACCTTGGAACACGAAATTTTATTGCCTCAACTTTTATTCGGTTCACTTCTCTTTCTTCTAAAAAGGTTTTCTTGTGCAAAGGGTATAGCCTCCTCAGTCAGAGGAGAGGGCAAATACGATCCCAGTAATTAAACAAATTTTGATTTATATTTTTCTGAGTTGAAATTTGGCAGTTTGGAGCCTCAAGCGGGCGTGTAATTGGATTTAATATTTTTATTTTTATTGAGTTTAATTATTCGTACGTAACAAACTGATGGTGGCAGCGGTGGGATTTTTTGTCTCGCGCTTTACCTAGCCACGTTACACGTTGCAGAGTCACACTCACCAACCACTTGCAACTGCTTTCTGATCTTAATTGTTTCTGCTTTTCATATTAATATTGATCTGTCAAATTTCTGGTTTTAAATTTACTCCCTTTTCCAAAAACAAAATCCTTTTATTTTCCAAAATTGTGTTCTCGAGAATTCCCCTTTATGCTTTTTAGCAGAAGGTAAATTCTTAAATTTAGGCTTTTCTGCTCTTTAGCAGAAAGAATAAATTTCGAACATCAATTTTATTTCAAATCATCTCTTTCAACTCATTTTCGTGTAGGAATTACCCTTTATGCTTTTCAGCAGAAGGACAATTCCATAACTTGCGCTTTTATGCTCTTTAGCAGAAAGCTTAAGTTTAACGAAAAATTCTTTACCTTTCCTCATGTTGCAACCTACCCCTAATAGAGATTGCAAACGCAAATCAAAGTCTCGAGCAGGAAGACAGGTCAGGCAAAGAACAATTCAGCAATTAGAAGAATTAAAATCAATTTCTAACAATTTTGGGGATACGGTCCCCACTGCAACACCCGAGGCTCCAACCCAAACTTTCGACCCGCAGGAATTAGAAATCAGAGAAATAAATAATTTCGACGAATTTTCATTCTTTTTTGAAAATCTACTCAACAAGGCGGAAATTGACTTGAGGAAATTCCAGCAGGCAAAACAAGAGTCTCAAGGAGCGTCCACTTCCAAATAATAAGCTTGTTTAGCTCTCTATTCTCGACACACGTATACTACACATTTCTTCCAACCCATTTAGTATACTCTACCATTATCATATATACCGGTGGAAGGAGAATAATGTAACAGAGTTTTGATTGGGTTTTATTCAACCAAAATTCTAGTGGTTCTCTCGCTCTGAAGTACGTACGTTGAGTCACTGACTCTGTTGTCACCGTTGAGCGTTTGAATTAATTATTCCCCTTTTTCCATAGAGTAACGTGAGGAAAATTCAAATCCGAATTTCCCTTTTAATTTGAATCTTCTGAAAAATTCTTCCCCTCTGTGGTACGTACGTTGAGTCATAGACTCTGTTGGCCACGTCGAGAGTTCGAATACTCCTTGTTCTATGTCCTGTCAAAAGAATCCTACTCTTCTGGAACCACCCAAAAGAGGAAAACGTTCCGGTAAGAAACATCAAGACACACTGTTTAAAGGGTACATCAAGGCTCTTCATACCTTCTCTGAATTTCTTGTAATTCAATAGAAGGCATCAAACAAAAAAGGGGCTTCCTCCTTCAACGCCTTCGCAATGCCCCCGCCTATCATTTGCAAGCGCAAACGTAGGTCACGAGCGGCAAGACGAATGAGAGAGGAAGTCGCCAGGCAATTGGAGGAATCAATGGCCGCCCTTTTTGGATCATCTCAAAATTATCAGAGATACTAACCGAATCTCAAAATCGTGCCCCCGACTTAAACGTTGTGATGCTACGCCCTTCGCAAACAACCTTGGAGAATCCAGACTCTGCCAATTTGATCTCTGTCATGGCTCCGGTTTCTGACTCAGAGGTCGACTCTGGGGCAGGGACCGTGATCATGATGGAGACGTATTCCAGAGCACGGATATCAACGAAAACGCCCAGCGTCCAGAATCCGGATTTTAAGTGACAGAGTTCTGGGCACTTCCAAGCGCCTCGATATCAGCCAATTCCTCCGGCTCTCAACCCCATCTAGTCTTTTATTCAGTCACACCATTGCTGATGGCAATGATCTTAATCCCTCAATTTCATCTTAGGGGAAGAGTGAGATCGGAAACTACCAAAAATTTCCGGGGTGGTATGGAATAACCACTGTCAACCACAAAACCTCGTCTTACCGAAGCAACCTGTGTCCAGGCCCTAGGCGGCACCCCCAATCGTGAATAGAGATCTAATTCCCATCTTTTCCAGATGCTGACTACCGACTACGATCTCGGATCTCGAGAGGTCTCCTCTTACTCTTCTATGCCGCATGCGAGGAGCCCAATGGACGGACTTCCAGGCCTCTCTGGTCAGAGGCGATGCCGGGATGCTCCACCAACCTCGAGGACGTGCGAACGGAGGACTGACAATCCAACTGATGCCGGGAGGAACCAGGGCTTCCGTCTACAACCTGAATTAAAGCAGGCATAAGCCAAAATCAAAGGACGACCAACCACCGGACCTTCGACTATCCTCACCATCGCCGAGTCACGAAACCTACTCCTGCTATGCAAGATGTTAGCAAGAGCAACCACCAACATCGGTCACGAACAAAGACAGGAATACTGGATTCCTATTAGCAAATCCATCTACAAAATTCCGGGGTGGTTTCTGAGGACTCGTTAATAATGAAGTACCTGTGTGCCCCTCTCCTGGTATTTCGCATTTTTACCAACCATGGCCCGGATGACGTCACCTGACAGATCCTCCCACTCCTGGTTGTACGGAGGATTTCCGCAAATACCTGGGCCTGACGAAACAACCAAGAACATCTAAGAGAGCCACCGTGGAGACGACGTCAATCCACGAAGATGTGCCCTCCTACATCTCGAAGGGGAGTGTTACGGCATTAGACAACACCATTTCTGTGGATCCCCTGAGTAATTCCTTTGACCGCATGGACGACCTACTGACCTACGAAGATGATCAGGTCATCATCATAGAATCCACCAACCAGAAAGGCCGCAACAACAATCCACACTGATGAACCAGAGGGCGCATAAGGATAAGCCTCAGCTGGAAGAAATACGTCATTCAGTCAACTATAACGTCAGCTTGAAACCCACAGTCGAAAATTGAAGTGAAACTGTAAGAGCTCTCTACGGTCTGGGCCTGACGGGGCGGGATCCTCATGCATGCCATCACACTGATGCAACGCCGCTGCAATGCTGATCGGTGACGACCATCAACGATTCCCGAACCACGGAACCGCAGAGGAGAACGAGTAATCACCATCAGCAGGGCCGCGGGGGCTACCTCACCATCCCACCTTCTATCAATGACCACCGATTGCCTGGACTCAAGAAGAATAGGACCACGACCCCGGAAACGACGACGCCTCTGATAAGTACCTTAAAATAAGCTGCGCAGTTCTTGTAATGAAGGACCGCTTCTGCCTCCTTTGGCCGATGTGGTCCTTGCCTTCACTCTGAGGTTAAGATTGTTAAATTGAAACCCACAGTTGAAAATTGAAATGAAAGTGTGGGAGACTCCATAAAGTAGCTCTAGGGGAGAGACCCCTCCGAAACCATGCAAGGGTTCCTTTTGGGGAGGGAATTCATATTCATTCCTCTTCCTTTCACCTTTTTTTTCTCCCCTCTTCTTTCCTTCTCTTCTCCCACCTTTCTTTCCCAAAATTTCGGGAGCAAGCTTGATAGGAAGGAACATTAGTGGACTGTCGAGGTATAGAACATGAGCATGATGTGCATATGTGTGTATGTATATATATATAGATATATAGATATGTGTATATGTGTATATATGTGTGTGTGTATATGTGTACATATGTCTATATCTTTTTGTTTTTGTTATTCTCTTGTTTATTGAATTGTTTTTTTTTTACACAGGTAATTTGTCTCATGTCCCGCGCGACCGGGATCTCCCCTTCCCCCCCCGTTCTTCTTAAACCCAGCCTAGGTCCGGACTTCCCAGTGTCTCTCTACACTGTTCGCGTACCGCTGAAAGAAAAGGGAACTCGGTCATAAGTAGGAACATAACAGGAGGATTTAGTTAATTATTTAGTTTTGTCCTCGAAAAAAAAAAAAAAAAAAAAAAAAAAAAAAAAAATAAAAAAAAAAAAGGGGGAGGATAGGAATCGAAAACTCACCAGTTCCCACCCATGGGAGACCCTGGGCTCGTTAGGCCCCACGAAGAAATGCTGCTGCACCCATACCAGCTGTAATCCCTGGTTCCTAGGCTGGTATCCCACGAACGGAGGCAGCTTTGGCAGGTTCCGGAATTCGCTGAAAAAGAAAGAGGAGCCGTAGTCACAACTACTTTTGCTTGATCATGGCAGGGGAGTAAGGCTTGATGAGACTTACCACCTGGAAACAGGAGGACGGACACGGCTCGCCCCCTGCCACAGCTCCACCGGTGCCTCTCTCGGGTCCACTACCATGGGATGGCTGTATGGGTGCTAAAATCCAAAACAACAGCAATAGTAATAGCTCAGTACCACCGTGTCCCAATAAGCATAAAAGTGATTAGATATCCACCTTCGCCCAGTACCCCCTGCAGAAGTACACTCCCTCCGCCTCCTTCCAGATGTACTCCTGGATCCAGCGGGACTTTGGGAAGGGCTTCCTCGGACCCAGTTTATGAAGCGCGTTCTCATGAGTCCATGGCTCGGGGAAGGAGCGCATGGGTGCCCTTACCCACCGGGGAAACTCCACGATGAATCTGCAAATCGATCCGTAGATAATCCTGAGGCTCGATTGGGAATAATAAGCGTAACCCTCGAAAAGTACGCCACCTTAATTGCCCCCGCTCTCAAAATATAATCTAAACCTGGGACGTTGCCTTTGGACAGAGCTAAGATTATCCCGCCTTCCCACTATCAATCTCGTGTCAAGAAAAGATCTATCATAAAATCGTAAAAAAAAAACTACGAAGACGTGAAACAAGGGTTGGAATCAGTTTTTTTTTGTACTGTTTATAACCAGTTTACAAAAATTATATAAAACTGTCGTCAAATGCCTGATTCTAGCTTTAAAAAGAAAATTATTCACAAACGCAGTACTTGGCAAAACTTAAGGAGGTTGGGTAGTAGAATGAAAATGATTAAAAACTTTTGAAGCTTTCACAATCCACTGTTTAATATTAAAGGAAAATAACGTAAAAATTTCAAAAGGATTGACAATGCAGTTTTCGAGAAAATCAATGTCAAAATAGTCTTCTTATACATGGGCTCTTATGGGAGAAAACTGAAGTCCATCAATCTCCCTTCAATATTTTTGTTAAAAATGATAAACTCATTGAAAGCTCAGTTGCAATATGAACTTTGAATATTTCTGAATATTTTGAAAAAAAAAATGTGCACTTACAATGTAGTTATTCAGATAATTGAACTTGAACTAAATATATTCGTTATTTTGGGGCAAACGGTCAGCCGTCATCAAGAAGTGTGGCAACGCTGCGGTATCTGCTATATTATAATAGTAATACAGATTCACAGGATTCATTGTAAATAAACAACGTACTTATGAAACATTACATGCTTTATCACTTTTAAAATTATTAGAACGCTGTACAAACAATCTCATTATAAAAAAATATCAAAAATAACTTATTGTAAACTAAAGAACATTTTTTTTTTTTTTCAATACTAACAGACTAATCAATGCTCGGTTAATTATAGTGTTTAAGGTTGTATGAAAAAAATCGATCTCTGGTTAAATTTTTTTTAAAAGGAGCTGATATTTAAATAGAATAATTATTTATATGCATACAAAAAAAAAACAGTTCAAACAACACAACGTTGCCAAACGTCTTTCGTTATTTCAAAAAACTTCATGTTGATAAAAATAAACTTTATTTCACATAAAACATGAATTTGCTGGTACTTAATGTTAGAACAAGATATTTACACTACACTTTATTGCACATCGATACGTAAATAGCAAAAAAAAAAAAAAAAAAAAAAAATCATATAATTTTTTTTTATCTAAGGTTGGTCACACTACCGAACGCCCGTGTATAAGCATAGGCATACCCCTCTCACCGCCTGCCCCGCAAGTGATCTACCCAACCTCCTTAAGAAGTAAATTTTCCAACTTTTCTCTTTGACAAATGTTTTACCTATACAAAGGTTATCTTGCACTTGGCTTACGGCTTGGCCAAGTGGCTTACCTTTGCAAGGTCTCAGCAATATTCTAGCAATTGACCCTATAAGACTTGATATACAATTCTGTTACAATATAAAATAAATTAACAACTAGTATAAAAAGGGCATTTCGAAATTTCTAAACCCCAAAATCTAAATTTTCGAAACTACATATCAGACTTATCATTAAACTACATTTTATGATTATAGCTTTTACATAATTTCAATAACTACAATAATTTAGGGACACCTCAAGAGATTTTAGAGATTCTAAGGGTACTCAAGATATCTTATTGTATTGACCTACTCCAGAATTCTCAAACATTTTTGAAATTGTTGAAATTTTCTAAGACCTCTGAACTTCTTAAAACCATTTTGAATTTCTTACAATCCTTTAGGTCTTGATTTTTTTTTTGAAATATTATGAAGCCTCTTGAAACCCCTTTAATTCCTTGGAGCCCTTTTAAAACTCTTTAGAATGGCTAACTTTATTAGTATTTTATCACTAACCTATTGATAGACAACGTCAATTAGTATACTCTCATTGAGTGACCATTTCTGAAAATTATTAATCTCAGAAAATATTGACTATAATAAGTTTGTACATACCCGGAAAAAGAGGAGCGATAGAACGCGCGTCTCTTTGAATTGCGTATCTGTCGTTTGCATATTCAGGAAATAAGGGTTCAATCGGTTGAAATTCCAAATGAAATGGAAGTCTCAAAGGGTCACTCTGAATAAGAGAAATACGATAAAAACAAAATACGAATTGTATTGCGCAAACCGCTGCGCCGATCCGTGATCTGGCTGCTGTGATTGAAGGGGAGCAAATAATAATGGGGCAAGTTGAAACTTGAAGTCTCCAAAATCGCGTGGATGGTGGAACGGGGGACATTCGTGGAAGGGGCAAACGACATTCAGCACTTCAGGAAGCCCGAAGCACTGTTAACTCAACCTCAAGAAGAAAAAGGAATCATCTTCCTCACAGACTATTTAATAATTTTTCTTATTTCATTCAAGCTGTTAAAGTGTTTCTAAATTGGTTAAATAATTCCATTGGTTAATTACATAATTGGACTGCTTCAAATTAACGACCTACGGGTGGCAATCTAGAATTCCAGTGACAGAGACGCAATTCGGAAGGTCTCAAAACCCATTCAAGCGCAAGTGAATGGTTTTTGTTTCCTAGATATGTGTATATGTATATGTATATATATATATATATATATATATATATATATATATATATATATATATATATATATATATATATATATATATATATATATATATATAGAAAGGGGGGGGGGACTCTCGACATATCACATATTTCTAGACAAAAAACTAAAATTGTTTTGCCCACACTAGCATTGCTGAGGACCATCAAAACACCGTTCTGTCATTGACCGAGCGAGAAATTTGTGAAAAAAAAAACTAGACACTGTCAACATAAAGTACTTTGTGAAGAGTTGCAAAACTTTTAGACTTCCATTGACTAACAATTCACTTCTCGTTTCTGCATTTAAGGACAGTTCCATCGCAAGCAGGTTGTGTATGTGCAATAATTCTCGTTTTTTTTTGTATTCCACCTGTTTCTCCTACGTAAAATTCATCACAACCGCAACGTTTTACCAAATAAACTGAATTGGAAAATTTCAGTTTCCTCTTCAACCTTTTTGTGACAAATTATCCAGGGAGCGATTTTTTTTTTTGGTCAGCGCTTATAAAAGAGGGGGAGGTATTGAAAGATTTTACAAACATAATATATTATATTTGGGGCTTGCAGCACTAACTGTCAATCGTTTTTGCCTGATATCCTCAATCGCATTAATAGTATCCGCTTTGGTATAAAGCTTTTTAATCTTTTCTGATACTTCTTCCATGACCTATAATAAAGACACCAAATACATAAAACTCATAAAATACATATGTTAAGATGAAAATACTCCCTCAAGATATCAGAAATTCAGCCATTATTTCATAAAAAAAAATTTTTTTTTCGTTATTAATCATACCTTATCAGTGAAAAATACTATGATGTAGATAAGGAATTTGACTTTAGCGTCGCACGTACTAGATGAGGATGAATGTAAATGTTATTTGCCCATCCATACAACGTGTCAGTTAACTTATAGAGCAGATTTCGCAACATTTCGACCATCCTTGTGCTTCGGTACAGAAATTTTTTTTTTGCGAAATTTTAATTTCTAATTCAACAAATTTTTCACTTTTAAGTTGTACGCTTCGAGGTTTGTACACGGTACACCAAAATAGCGATAAGTGATTCATAAATCTCTAATTTTGAGAAAAATGTATAGCTCTGTCCGCCTATAATTGTTTTTACTTCTCTCTCAATGCTAACACTATCATAAAATTCCCGGATTCTTGAATAAATTAGACTCACCCGTCCCGCTCATATTTGAGGGCTTCCTTCAAGACATCCTCCGTGTTGAGGGCGATGAGTAGGGCCCGCAACAAGATGAGAGGCGACGGCTTCCTCTCCCTCGCGATCGCCTCCTCCGCTGTCGGCTCGCTGCTCACCGCGAAGCTCCTTAATAGAGCAAATCTTGCCGACATATTTTGTTTTTCTCACTTTAATTCCTTTTCACCTTTTTCTCACTTTAATTCCTTTTCACCTTTTTCTCACCTTAATTCCTTTTCACTTTCTCACTTTAATTCCTTTTCACTTTTTCTCACCTTAATTCCTTTTCACTTTTTCACTTTAATTCCTTTTCACCTTTTTATTTTTCCAATTCTTTAATCGAACCTTGACCACGTCCATGCCCGAGATATGAGACGCAACTAATGAACTTGCGGAGGTTAATAAGAAGCAACTAGCCATAGCCAGCACCCACCCCCACCTCCTATAACTCCATAATCTCTGGCCACCGTATCGGATTTCCATCGTTATTATATGGTCATCATACGAACTGTTGACTTTCGCGCCTATCTTGCATTCCTTCTGGGAAGGAGACCCTATATGATGAGAGATTTGGTTACTCCTCTAGAGCTCTGAGAAGTGCCTGAGTGCATAAATACAACGGAGAAAAACGGACGGTAAATCGCAATATCTTGATACCAGCAGATGATATATTTGCGATCTAACTTTGGGACACTGTAAGGAAATAAAAAATTAAACTTCACGATCTCCAAGGGAAAAATTTTATAAATATATTTTATATGTACATTATTTTTATATGTATATGTACTCTAATTGAAGGGATAACACGATTTGAAGGTTAGAAATACGGATGAAACTCGTAAACTTGCAAATTTTCGAACGCCTGTGAAAATGCAAAATTTGCAAATTTAACTTCACATGTATAAAACGAAATTCTCTCTATAACGTATTTCACAGCGTAGCGTATATATTTCTATAATTTAGGAAATGTTTCCTCACGCCACTGAAAGTATGTATACATATATTCATAAGTTGATATTGACATGCGATAGAATCTTACAAGGAGTACCTATGATACAAATTCGGCTATACTTTAGAAATATCGGGTTGAAAGAATTAGAAAATTCAGAATATCTGCCATAAAAATTTCTATGTTCAATACGAAATTTACATTTTCTTTTTTTTGCAAATTACCTTTAATGCAATTTTTACAATTTTGTTAAACACGAATATTTTTGATTAGAATATTATTGCCTGTAATAATACAGCTGATTGAGATTTTGCAGAATTCATTTGGAAAGTTACACAAAATTCTTTTTGCAGTGCATCTCAAACGTCAACCTGAAATACATAGGATATAAATCTTAATTTTAATATCTAATATTGTAGACTCCGAATATAAACTGTTGTTGGGTATTAATATCTTATATATTTAAGAGAGTATACTAGATGTTATGTTATATAATCTAAACGATATAAGGTAACATCCAACGTTCTAGGATCTCATTTCTAGCACCTATTCTTCTCAGTGCAATATCGCCCTTATTTTCTCCCCCTCTCTGAAATAAAAGAAAATAATTTTTGGCTTTACAGCCTTCTTACATGGTTCATTTTATATTTTTTTTTTTATGTATATATATGTTGTATAAAGAAAATTGAACGGTTAAAGGGCCCTTGCCGGCTGGGAAGAATAGGAAAATACGCAATAATCAGGGCATTAATAAACACTCAAAGGAAGTTATATTGTCACGAAGAGTGCAGCAAAATCGGATTTGGAAGAATCTGAGGACACTTAAAATCGTATGTTCATTTCATCATGACACCTTTCGGGAACCATTCTACTCGTCTCAGACCAGCCTAGTTTGTCGGGGACGAAAACCCAAAAATTCCGGTGTGGTTTGTTACGGGCGGACCAAGGTGTGCCATGTTTCTCTCTTTATATAGAAAAATTGGACATCAATTTCTTCTAAGAGTGAATAAAGTGTACACCTTGGAGCATTCGTAACTTGATTACATTCCAATGGTCAATGCAATTCAGCATTACTGGTCGCGCGAGCTGGCCCGAGATGTGAGAATGTATCTCTTGTTTCTGAATCCAATGCGCAGGTCCTAATAAGGTCGGTAACTTTTGTAAAAGACCACCTTCAAGAAATTACAAATATTTGAATAGGTGAGAATATATACACATGTAGGTATATATATATATATATATGTGTGTATATATGTAT
This sequence comes from Diplolepis rosae, assembly GCA_030998225.1. Taxonomy (NCBI): domain Eukaryota; kingdom Metazoa; phylum Arthropoda; class Insecta; order Hymenoptera; family Diplolepididae; genus Diplolepis; species Diplolepis rosae. The sequence goes on from JAPYXD010000082.1 coordinate 1,459,556, forward strand.
GTATGTATGTGTATGTATGTATATATATATAAACATAAACACAAATACAAACATAAATGTAACGTCTAATGAAACTCGTGCGAGAGCCTTATTGACGCTCGATCACAAAACAACATCGTAGCTGTAACCTAGGACATGCGCTATACGCTACATGTAATCGTGCCAGTCATAATCCATTGTAATCCAGGCACTAGGCGCATACATTATAGGTATTCAAGATAAGGTAGATTCATCGTGAGAATAAAAGCATGGTCGATCGCTGCATACGAAAGAATAAAGGCAGCAAGAAAGAGAATGAAAGCTGGTAGAGAAAGAGAGAGAGAGGTCTACGTCCAGACACCGCACACCACTACGCCTTTCTGTCGTTCCATTTTATTTTATTTTTTTTTTTATTATTATTATTCCATCTTTCTTCCGTCCAGATGAGGAAACCATTGAAATTACCATCGGCATAAAATTTTCATTTCAGATAATGCTCCGATTTTCCCCTGCAGTTCAACGTGAGGCTCGAGATACACCCTACATTCTCCCTTCCCCGCGCCTCTCCTTGCTTGAATACTTACGTACCTAGTCAACTGATCCCCAGCCCCAAAGCCACGTGCCTTTGTAACTAAAATCCAGGGCTCATTTAAATAATTAAATAATTATGTTAAAGCTTTAATCCACCTAAAGATTACAAGCCTAGACTAATTATATAAATATATATATATTTCGAGTTACTCGGAAATATACTAGAAACTAAAAATTGTTTCTACAATTTGATGACCATGCATCAAATGCTAAGAATTGATGAGCATATTTCCTTTCTCACGGTAAGTGTAGAAAGAGGGGAGAAATGTTGACACCTGAAGATCAGCACGGTGCAAAGTCCATCCTCGTTCCTAGTTTCCCCTGCCATTATTACCTTACTCATCAAAAAAACCCTACTATATTCACCTCACGATGAACTTACGAGGTAAATTTCAGCCAAGTCAAATTCGCAGTCCTCTAAGCGTCTCGATACCGATCAGACCTTAGAGTAGTAAAGAAAATACTTTTCTTTCATCGTGCCCGTCTGCGGCCCAGATCGACAGTTCCTAGATCCTCGTTAGTTGATTGAACCCGTAAAACTTTTTCTAACGAAATTATTTATTTTTGGAATCGTGTCGGGCGGACGTAAAAGACAAAAGCCTTCATCTGGACTGAAGCAATACATATAAGATATATTGAAATATACAAAATATATTTTTTATATATCTTTATTCGGCGGACTATTTTAAAGTCCAACTCGTGTAATAAAAACGACGAAAAAGTGCGCGAAATCGCGGAAAAATTAATACTACCGAATCTCAAAACGGTAGTGATAATTTTTCATAAAATATTGTAATTGGATTTAATGGGAAAATTTTAGCGGCGAAAAGGGCGAGTTTAAAAGCACTCTACCTCTTTTCTGGTTAAAAAGCCAACCGTTACTTTCTCTCATTAAACCTAAAAGAAAGTGGCAAAAACGGTATTTGTGAGCGCGTGTGCTATGCGCGACTTACAAATAGGACAAGTTGTGATTCTGAGCAACCTTCTATAAAAACCTTCCTGCCCAGTCAAGGACAAATAGAAGAGCCCAGGGATAAACCTCCCTCTCTCACGATCTCTCAGGACTGGTAGAATTAAGATAAGTCTACTATGTAAGGTATCGTTCCAACTATATTATATAATAATTCTATACCAATATATGTTTATAGTCATTTTTGTTTGTGTGGCTAAATAAACCTTGGAACACGAAATTTTATTGCCTCAACTTTTATTCGGTTCACTTCTCTTTCTTCTAAAAAGGTTTTCTTGTGCAAAGGGTATAGCCTCCTCAGTCAGAGGAGAGGGCAAATACGATCCCAGTAATTAAACAAATTTTGATTTATATTTTTCTGAGTTGAAATTTGGCAGTTTGGAGCCTCAAGCGGGCGTGTAATTGGATTTAATATTTTTATTTTTATTGAGTTTAATTATTCGTACGTAACATAATTTATAATTTAAATCGAAATAATATGATTTCACTAAAGTCTTATACAAAGAATTCAAAGTTTGTGAATTGTGCGATATTTTTAATATATATATTTTTATATATGTTATAAACTGGCATTTTTCTTCCGTGCATAAACCTTTGTAACATTGTCCATATTTTATTCGTATATCTAGCCGTAAAATATACATTTTTGATATAAAATTACTATTTCAAATAACTTTGCGTGATTTGCAGCATCAGCCTTTATACAAGTACGTTTAAAATTTCTTTATTAATAGAACACGTAAGTAAATTTTCTTTATAAAATAATGTAGAAATAATAACATGAATTTCATGATAAATTCTTAACCTTTTTAAGTTCTTATTAATGTAGAATTTCATTATCTATTATGTATGGCAACTGCACATTCATCTTAAAAGGTTTTTGAATCTATATAATATTTGAGAAAGATGTTGAGATTTTAAGATATTTACGATAGTTTGGAAAGTTTGAGAAAAGCATAAAATAAAGTAGTTTCACAGTGTTATAAGAATAATAATTAAAGTATAAAATAAAGAATGGACGCAGGAGGTTATATGTTTGTGTTGCCAGGGCCGATCCTGTCAAAGTTTTCCAGCAGTTCCACGAGACTGTCCATGTGTGTGATTCCATCTCCGATGATTGCGTATTTTATCTCTTCGTTGAAGGGTCTAGCGAGTTTCTGAATGATTTCACTCAGTGACATTACAGGACGTAGTTCTTTTGCTATAAATGAATTGCATATTCTGTTCTGGAACCCGTCTTTCCCTCCTGATGACGTCGAACTCCAGTTTCCTCCTCAGCTCATGTTGAGCTTGCTCGTTCCAAAATCGACGGGAGAATTTGTTCAAGAACGTTTGGAGGTTACTGACCTCATCTTTTATTATTTGCCACCAGACTCCTGGTGGTTCAGATAGCGACCGCTCTGTCAGGTAATGTGTGTCGTTGTCTCTAGGTTTTACTGCTTCCCAATATTGCTTGAGTTGATTCATGTAGTGAATCAGGCTCGTGCCTCCCTGAAACTCGGAAAGTATATATTTGATGTTCAAACCTCTTTCTGATTCTCTGCACTCCTCTCTTCTTCCTTCCTCAGCATTCATCCCCGCCATTATTTTCGTCTGCTGAGCTTCCAGGGCTTCCACTATAGTTTGGTTCAGCTCACTTTGTTCCATTTTGTCCTCTGCGAGCTCATCACTTGAAATATTGTCCTCTGGTCTTGATGATCGTAGCCCTTGACGACTCACTTTTCCAGACCTATGCAGGTGCTGATTATATCCTGTTGTCTTTGATCTGTATAACTAGCATTTCTACTGCCCTTCTTTCTGATTTTGTTTCTTCTTCCTATTTTTTATTTCTTTATTTAGAGACAAAAATATGTCCAAATACTTCATTCCTTTTTATTTTATATCCTAATTCGAATTCCTCTATTCTACTCTTTGTGGCCCCACGTTGGGCGCCAATGTAACTTATTTTATTTTTCTCTTTTGCTACTTCATTATATTTTTAAAGTTGCCATAGGAGGGGAAATGAGAAACTTCGTGTTATCTGATACAAGATTCAATTTTAAACTATCGATTTACTCGCAATCCCTCTCTACAGATCTTTGTTGCAGAATATTTATTTTATACACAAGATATGGGAAAATAGAGGGATTGCCCTATTTCAACAAATCTACCTTAACCTACCAATCTACTAAAAGTTCCCTAGCGAACTGGCTGAACGATAGCTTTACGCTGTAGCGTAAAGCTATGGTATAGCTATCGTAAATCTATAGTAAAGTAGCATTATAACTCATGAATGAGGCAAAATAAACATTCAAAATGTTTTTATCGGTATTCTGCATTAAAAATAACGTTAACTGGTAATTCATGTATGCAATAATTTTATTTATTAACGCAAAAAATTAAAAAAACATAATACCTGTCATTAAAGGCAGTACAGTGGTTCATCACTTTCCATGTCTTCACCGTCAGGATTTACTATTTGTTAGAGTGAGATGAAAGTATAGTTGTGTCTCACTCCAACCAATGATCAACTTTAACCGTGGAGACGTTCCACAAAACGAGAAACACTGCACTGCCTTCAATGACAATTATTATGTTTGTTTAATTTTTAACGTTAATAAATAAAATTATTGCATATGTCCATTACCTTTTGACGTTATTTTCGACGTAGAATAAGGATAAAAACATTTTGAATATTTATTTTGCCTCATTCATGAGTTATAATGCTACTTTACGATAGCTTTACGATAGCTTTACGATAGATTCACGCTACAGCGTAAAGCTAGCGTTCAGCCAGTTCGCTAGGGTTTACATAAAAACTTTCTTCTGACTCACATTAAAGCATATCAAATTGATTATAATGAGTATCTAAATTTATCACGCGTAGTCCTATAATCGTCCTAACAAGAACCTAGACCTACACTTGAAATATACCGTCACCTAGACTCCCTTTAGGTGGGAGGTGAGTTAAAGGGCTTGATTTAAAATAAAAGTCGGTGATTCTAATTCTTATGCTCTACTGCTATGGTATGCGGGCTACTTCGCTCTTCCGTCAATTAAAAGTAAATAAATAATAAATAATCTACAAAATATTCTTTTAAATCAATATAAATGATTAATTATTATAATTATAGTTTTTTATTATAAGTATGCATGGAGTTTAATGAAACTAAAGTTTGAAATGTACATTAAAAAATCGCATTATTATCAAAAAGTATTTCCGCAGGAAAAACGACGAGCCTGAAAGTAGCCCATTTGGGCTCAATTTTACTCCGATGCGGGCTTGAATCAAGCCCGCGCGATTGCCTAGCAAATTCACCCTTATTCAATGCTGACTACCGAGTAAAAAGTATACTTTTATGGTCCACACAGTATCGGGCTTCCATGTAACCTGCTTTCGGGCTAAAATAACGACCGATTTTCACCGTTGCTGTCTGTTCGTGCAAAATGTTAATGTTACTAACCTAAAATCATAACATCTTTTAGGTCAACACGTAACCATTTTTCGAATCCCGATATAATAATATTTTGTTTCTTAACTTCGAATCGATTAATCAAGAGCTCTAGTATGAATTCCGTTAATTTTGTAGCAATAAACGATGCCATTTATTATTCGTTTGAATACTCAACGTGTTTAATCTCACTGCTCACTAAACACGAATTCACTGTCACACGCCACCGCGTCAAACTGTGTGAGTGGTTACATTCAATGAGGAATCCAGGCCACATTCAAGCCCGCGTTCAATTTAAAGTTAAGGCTCACCGATCTAGGCAGCGTTACGAGCTTGATATAAGCTCCTTTTTTTTTTCGCTGTCGTGGAAAAATATTTAGAAAAAGATTCTTCTATTTTCTGTGTTGTATATTTTCAAAATATGGAGTTGTCAATTGCGAATTCCAGATTATTATTGTGCCTAAGAAATTGATGTAAAATTTGAATCCTGTGTAGATTTTTCAAATTTTATGTAAAACACTTATAAAGACTTTCGTTGTTTGAATTTTCAAGAAATCAATTTAATTTAAAAAACTTAAGTGAAAAACAAAAAAGTAATTAGAAATGATTTAAGAGAAAATTATGAATGAAGAATTCATTAATCTTACAGAATGTATATAAATAGATTATGTGAACATTTCAAATAAATTATATAAACTAGTGGATAATCATTAAAGCAAATAGTGCTTAACACTGCGGAGCATGTACGAAACCTTCGTGACGGATAGACAAAACACCATCAAACACGACTGCCGTACGATGAATTTTTAAAATCAGTAGTTTATAAGTGAAATCCACTATTTTGGATCTGGAGAGTACTAAAATAAACTGCAATTGTGTTTTGTATGTTTTCAAATGATTTTTATTATTAAATATAATAACTTGGAACATCAGTATGCTGAAAATTCAACAGGTTTTCTAAACTGAAAAATGTTTATGTGTGTCTAAGGCGCAGATTACTTTGATTTGTTCCTGCGTAAATAGTTATAGCTGGTGAAACATGTGTTGCGATTCACGATTAACTCAACTGTCGATTGAAGCGTAGAGTAGAATAAACGGAAAGCTCTACTACTTTTATGATTGGATAAAAGATTGATTATTCATAATTATACTACGAGCAGTAATATATTTTTTTCGAAATCTTTAATGCATGCTTTCATACTCCATCCTACACTTCTGAATTTTACTCATCCTTGATTCATTCTTGAACATTTAATAAATCACAAATAATTACAGTTATACTAAACAACTTCTAACTTGCCCATATGTCCCAGTTGATTCCAGCTTAAAGTCGAGTACGACTCTCCCGTCATCTGTTCGCCCGGGACTCCCATCCGCGGGCACACGCCCGTTAGGCAGACCGACTAGCCTTGCCAACCAGGGAAGGAATAAGAAGGTTCCTCCACCGGTCAATGCGGACAGCCAAGTCCGCCCAAGACGCAGGACCGCGGGTGCAGGCCCCGATGCGATTTCTACTGGCTCCAGCTCTATCAGCCTTAAGGAACACATTCTCATCATGACACTCGCGCTTCGCGCTCGATTTTCTGTATACATTTCTGTAACTTTCTATTAATTTGCATGACTAAAAAAAATCTATTTTCTTCCAAATATCTAAAAAAGGAGGAAAAATAGTGGACTGTTTTTAACCCTTAACCAACACCTTGGGTGGTAGACACTTCAGCTAAATTTTGATCCCATTTTTTTGTTCAAAATTCTTTTTCCATGAATTTTTTTTTGACACTTAAGAATCAAAATCTTTTAATCGGACAATTTGCATCTTATTTTCGAAGGTTCAAAGTTTAGTTTGTAGATATGTTGTTACCGGTATTATAATTTGAACATTAAAGTGAATGGCCTTTCCGGTTTTGTAAAGTTGTTTTATTTTGAAAGTACGTCAACGTTTCGACCGATTTTTCGGTCCTTATCAAGACTATAAAAAGGAAATACAAAATGAATATATATAAAAATTTTTGAAAAATTATGAATATAATAAAAAGATAATATTTATATAATAAAAAGATTTTGTTTCTTCAATATAAAATATAAAATTAAGAGAAGATAAAAGAGAGAAAGAATAATAATAATAATAAACATACCGTGGATGACATATTTGGTATTTTACTTCCATTCATATTGTTTGGTGATTGGTTAAATTTTTATAAAAAATTAAATTTCAAAAAATCTAAGTTTAAAAGCATAAAATTATATTGTAAAATTATCATCATAGCATATTAGTTGCTATGAGAGTTCGTTAAATTTTTTTTAAAATTTCTTCTAGGATAACCGACTAACCGCGCCACCCAGGGGAGAAAAAAACAGATTCCTTCCCCGAACGACGCGGACAGTCAAGTCTACCCGAGACGCAGGACCGCGGGTGCCGGCCCCGATGCGATTTCTACTGGCCCTCCCCGCTGTTTCGCTCTCGACGCCCATCAAGTTCTCTCGTCTTCATCACATGTGTGACGAATGACTCGATGAGCGTCAAGAAACGTTCAGACTGGAGCATGAGGGGGACCATCGTGTCAGGAGAAAGGTTTCCTGCCTTTCCTGCGCCAATAAATCTATTGGCGGGACGCTCGCCAGGACCAGCACAGCGCTCGTCGAGATAGTTCTATATGCCGAAACTATTCTCAGCGCGACAAGTCTCTGCGCCGAGAACAGCTTCTTCTGGATAGCATGGTTTTGCAAGGCATTGGCCCAGACCGGAGCTGTATAAGGCAGCTTCGAATAGACCACGCTCGCCACCAATCTTCTTTTCGCTTCCCTGGGTCCACCAATGTTTGGCATAAGCCGGGCCAAGTATGCTCCACATTGAATAGCTTTGGCGGCTGCGATCTTTAGGTGTTCGCAAAAGCTAAGCCTACGATCCAGCTGCACCCCCAGGTACTTAATGCTTGTTTTCAACTCGACTTCATGCTCTCCGAGAACGATCCTCCGGTATTGGAAGGATCTCCTGTCCGTAACGAGCAAAGCCTCGGTTTTCTCAGGGGCCATTTTAAGACCTCTGCCATCCAACCAGCGCTTCGCTCGCCGCAGACTTTCATTGATCCTCAGCTCTAGGATTCCGACGCCGTCAGCGGCGCACACGACTAGTGCGTCATCCGCGAAGCCGACGATGCTCGTTCCAGCAGGCAGGTCCATGCGCAGGAAATCGTCGTACATGACGTTCCAAACGAGTGGACCCACCCGCGACCCTTGAGGGGCGCCACATGTCTACTCCTCCTTGAGAGACCATTTGTCGCCCTCATATATCACCCACCTGTCGCTCAGATAGTCATCTATCATTCGCAACAGGTAGTCTGGAACCTTTTTCCGCACCATCGCCTCGATGCAAATGTTCCATCTCGCGGTATTGAACGCATTGCGTATGTCAATGCTAATCAACGCACAGAATCCCTTACGCTTACCAGTTCCTTTTCTTGAATTTGTGGCGATGTTAACCACAGCTTGGATGGCGTCCACAGTGGACCTGCCTTTCCTGAATCCGAACTGGTTTTCCGAGAGCCCGTTCTCCCCGACCAAGAGAGCCTGAAGCCGTTGTAGAATCAACTCCTCCAGAAGCTTCCCCATCGTATCCAATAAGCATATTGGTCTATACGACGAGGCAACCCCTAGAGGTTTGTTGCCCTTCCTCGGCAGGACCAACCTCTGCTTCTTCCAATCTGCAATGAACCTCCCCTCCCGAAGAAAGGAGTTAAAGGCTTCTAGGAGGATCTCTGGGTACGCCCCGATCACCTCTTTGAGTATCTCGTTCGGCACCCCGTCGATACCCGGCGCTGTATTTGCCTTAAGCCTTCTACCCGCTCTCTTTAGTTCTTCGAGAGTGAAGAGTTCTTCGCGCCGGACCACGCAGGAACTTCGGTCCTGTCTTTGGAACGGCTCCACGTGTGGAAACAAGCTACGCACAATGTACTGGACTCGATCGGGATTATCCAGGCCCGGGGTCTTTGTTCTAGCCACCAATCTCTTGGTGACTATTTTGAAGGCGAGACCCCATGGGTTCTTCTCGACCTCACCGATCAAGTCTTTCCAGCATTGAAGTCGGCTTTTCTTTATGCCTCGCCTCAAAGCTGTTTTTGCCCCTTTCCATGCCTCGTGCAGCGTAGCATCCCCCTTTGAACGGGTGAATTTTCGCCGCGCTGCGAGGCATTCTCGACGTAGGGCTGCCAACTGGTCGTTCCACCAGTACATCGAACCCTTGGCTTGCCTGCGCTCACGGTGAGGCATCGAGTAGTCGCAAGCCGCGACCACCTTCTGCCTCACCGAGCGCACAGCAGCTTCAAACGACCCAGCAGGGCAGACCCAACCAAGCTCATCGATGAGCCTCGTTTTTTCGAGGTGTTTGCGAAGTCCTTCCCTGCTGAGTCGTCTCGTGTTCCAGGAGCGGCTCCTTCCTACCCCGCCCCTACCCTTGTCTACCGTCTGACACCGTTGTTCTAGTGTGAATTCGATGCACCGGTGGTCACTCAAGGTTATTAACTCGAGGACCGACCAGTCGCTTATCCTTGTGGCGAGGCGAGGTGCGGCAATTGTGACGTCAACTATTGACTCCACAGTCCCTCGTCTGAACGTAAATTCCCCGCCCTGATTCAAGACGATCAGTTCGTTCCTAGCGACCATCTCGCCAACCAAGATTCCCCTCCTATCTAGGCGGGCCTTACCCCACTCGGGCGACTTACTGTTGAAGTCACCCCCTATGAGGGATCGCCCGATGGCCTTACGGAGTCCTTCCTCAAGGAGGAGGATCTGGGTCTCAAAGACACCGAAGGGATCGCCGGGGGAGAAGTAGCAGTTGTACACACGCACATCCGCCACCTCCACCCAGACGAACCCTGCGTCGGTCTCCAGGAAGTCCCCGACGCCCAAATCAGGGTTACAAACAAGGATGCCGGCCCTCCTTGATGCATCCTGATACCAAGCAGAGTTATCGGACCACTTGTACTGCTCACTAATGAGCAGCACATCAGCCCCCCTCTCCCTGGCAGTCTGCATCAGGAGGTCCTGGGCATCCTTCCCCCTTCCGAGGTTGAGCTGCAGGAACTTCAATTCCTGCCTCTCAACCTCCGAAGCTCTTCCCGGAAGACCGGGCAGGAGCCGCTCCCCGACACATGGGCGACATCTTTGTCGCCCCTGTCTGCGCATGACAGGCACCTTGGTGGCGCCTGACAGGTCCTGGCCAAGTGTCCCCTGGCGCCGCATCTCTAACAGGCGTGTTTCCTGTCGGGGTTGCTGCAGCCCCGGGACCCGTGGCCGTACCCAAGGCACCTGAAGCAGCGGGCGACTTCCAGGTGTTCGCGAATGCGGCACTCTACCCACCCGATCCTCAACTTGCCTAGCTGAAGCAGACGCGCGGCGTCTGCCTCAGCCAGCCGGATGACTGCAGTCTTCACCCCACCAAAGCGGGTGAAGAGCCTGCAGGACCCCTCAAAAGCTGGTCTGCCCAATGCCAAGCACAGGGCAGACACAACCTCTTCTTTTTCAACGGTCTCGTCGAGGTCCCTAATTTCGAGGGACCTCGTCGAGACCAGGGCTGAAATTTGCGCCCTTTCCCCGACCGCCAGGTCGAGCTCCTTTCGGAAGGCCGAAACGTCTCCCCCCTTTTTGAGGACCAAAAGGACTTCTTCCTTCCTGGTCCTCCGGATAGACAGGACCTCAAGTCCTGCCTTCCGGGGGTCGACCTTCGCCTTCATTTCACTCAAGATGTCGGCGTAGGACTGGCCGTCCTTTGCCGACACCTTGATGGCGTCGCCCGACCTGGCGGGCGTGGAGCGCTTCGACTTAGGAGTGGCGGTGGTCCCCTGCGCTTTTTGGGCAGGGTCCTCCGCCCTTTTCTAGTTTTTTTTTCTTTTTTCTTTTTTTTTCTTTTTTTTATGACCACATGCCAGTCCCCTTCTTTATTTGGGGGCTGGCTCGTGGCCACCTCGGCATAAGAGGGCGAAGAGCCACCCTTCCCCCTCTTGGGAGTTTTTTCCAGAGGGGGAGAGGGCTCAGATCTTTTTTCGCCCTTCGCCTGATTTTTTGGGGTATCTCCCAGAGACGCCGAACGTGGTCTCTGGAAGATCCCCAATTTCTTCATAGCGGGGTGAGATTCCATAACCTTTTTAGGTTATATTGATAGATAACGACACCTATAAAATAAATATATAAGAGATAAATTTTGAATTAAATTATGTAAAGAAATTTTTTGAAATATTAGTTACTTACAAGCAGTTTCCATCTTTTATACGTTATTGTTACATTTTTAAAAAATTTTTTACTACACAAAACATTGGAAGTAAAATGTCTCCACAATTGTTCATTTGGCTATCGTAGCGTTGTTGATGTTATGGTGCGTTCTCAAGAAAATTAATATGTAATATATCGGCTATTGGTAACATTCAATGGTAATTTTTGAAATTTATGAAATTATACAATTAAAAAGATTAGAAAAGATAAGAGAAAGTAGAAAAATTATTTTATGGATTTTATTATATTATTATAAATGGCACTTAGATTTTCAATATCTGTTTTGTAATTAATAGAAAAATTTTCTTTTTGAATATAAATCATTTCTAAAATTAATCGTTTTTTAAAAATATTTTCTGTATCTAAAATTTTAGTATTTTTAAAATCAAAGGAATGTTTGTAAGAAGTAGCATGTTCTGCAAGTGCAGTTTTGTTATCTTTATTTTTAACAGATCTAGCATGTTCTAGTAATCTATTGTGTAAGAATCTGCAAGTTTGTACAATATATTTGTTGTTGCATTGAATACAGTTAATTTCATAAATGACATTATATTTAATTTTTTTTTGTGTTCTATCTTTAATTGTTGGAAATAATTTTTTTCGTAAAGTGTTTTCTATTGTAAAGATAATTTGAAGTTTAGTTTTTTTAAAGATTCTGCATAAAAAAATTTCTTTACATAATTTAATTCAAAATTTATCTCTTATATATTTATTTTATAGGTGTCGTTATCTATCAAAATAACCTAAAAAGATTGACACCAGTTATCCCAACAGAAATTTTAAAAAAAATTTAACGAACTCTCATAGCAACTAATATGCTATGATGATAATTTTACAATATAATTTTATGCTTTTAAACTTAGATTTTTTGAAATTTAATTTTTTATAAAAATTTAACCAATCACCAAACAATATGAATGGAAGTAAAATACCAAATATGTCATCCACGGTATGTTTATTATTATTATTATTCTTTCTCTCTCTTATCTTCTCTTAATTTTATATTTTATATTGAAAAAACAAAATCTTTTTATTATATAAATATTATCTTTTTATTATATTCATAATTTTTCAAAAATTTTTATATATATTCATTTTGTATTTCCTTTTTATAGTCTTGATAAGGACCGAAAAATCGGTCGAAACGTTGACGTACTTTCAAAATAAAACAACTTTACAAAACCGGAAAGGCCATTCACTTTAATGTTCAAAAGGTTCAAAGTTTATTTCATATTTTTCGATTCAATCAGTAAAATAATCTAATCGTAATCAACAATTAAAGTGCCTGGGGTGGCGAACACCTCCTGTGTCTTTTATGATCGATCACACACGTCTGCCGGTTAAGTGTGAAGCAAACGATTTTTTATTTTAACGATTAATTTGTATCTCACATATTTTGGTTAAAAAATGGAATTTTTTATTTTTAGTATTTAAAATCAAAGCATAAAATTTATATCTTGTCAAAAAATGTCATACTGAGAATTTATTGACCGCATTCAGGCAAATAATTTTACAGCTTTATGCTTTTTTGATATATCAAATATTAATGTCAAAAAATCAAGTTTGAGTTTTCAATAGTGCACAGAGAAAAATACTACCTTGTCATAATGACTAGGAGAAATGTAGTTGGAAAAAAAAATGACTGGAACGAGGTTGACTTGTTGCTAATTGGCCCATTGTTACAGAAACATGATTTGTGGCCATGCACGGAAAAAATAAGTACTGCACGGAGAAACTTTTTATATCAATTTTTACTATAGTATTTTTCAATTTAGGGAAAAACGTATCACTTTGAGAAGTTTTGTTAGTAAAAATACTAAACTTTATAATAATGATATGAAACTTTAGTATGAACTATAGTAAAATTTGCTATGAACTATGCTAAAGTTTCATATCATTATTATAAAGTTTAGTATTTTTACTAACAAAACTTCTCAAAGTGATACGTTTTTCCCTAAATTGAAAAATACTATAGTAAAAAGTGATATAAAAAGTTTCTCCGTGCAGTACTTATTTTTTCCGTGCATGGCCACAAATCATGTTTCTGTAACAATGGGCCAATTAGCAACAAGTCAACCTCGTTCCAGTCATTTTTTTTTCCAACTACATTTCTCCTAGTCATTATGACAAGGTAGTATTTTTCTCTGTGCACTATTGAAAACTCAAACTTGATTTTTTGACATTAATATTTGATATATCAAAAAAGCATAAAGCTGTAAAATTATTTGCCTGAATGCGGTCAATAAATTCTCAGTATGACATTTTTTGACAAGATATAAATTTTATGCTTTGATTTTAAATACTAAAAATAAAAAATTCCATTTTTTAACCAAAATATGTGAGATACAAATTAATCGTTAAAATAAAAATATTATTAAATCTTTAATATTCGGAAAAAAAGAAATCCTTTGGCAAATCTTCGTCAGACTCGGAATCAACCCCTTCAAAAAGGTATGCTTTAGTAGGAAAATATTTGGCAGCGGTACGAAGAAAGGGGGAAATTTCTAAGACTGAGCAAGAGATGATGATGATGAGGGAAGTGGGGGGGCTTCTGTGTTTCCCCAAACAGACCTTTCTGCTATCAAATGCTCTCAAGGCGAAAGGACCAAAAGATTTAGGCTGACTCAATGAATACGTTTAAATTACTAGAAAATGTAAACGATAAATTTCTTAGAAGATTTTTTTTCATTGCCTCTATCCTCTCTTAATAGAACGTATCATCCAAATCTGATTCACCAAAATTATAAAAGAAATAAGCCTATACAGGTGAGACGGCCCAGCCTCGAGTCTTCGCCTTTTGCGAGGAAACGGGAACGAAATCCACTAGAATAGATTCAGTCTGAGGACAATCACATTCACATGGAACCCGCACGAAAGAATCGAGAGGTTTCGTTAAGTCCCTGCTGAGTAATTACTCATTAACTTCCAAACCGGAAGTGCACGTGGCTCGAACGCAGGCGTCTGGTTTTCAGGGACATTTTCATTCGCATTCTTAGAGAGCGCAGCACTAGCCTGCAGTTGCTGCCGCTCAACCAGCCACCTGGGTTAAGCAGCTTTGTGCGTGTTCACTGGATGGGCGTCCCACGTTAATTTCTCTTTTGAATTTTTTTAAAATTATTTTTTGCAAAACAAGCACTAAAGTAGTACTTCGAGCCCCTGTAGAGCGGCTGTAAAGTTGTCCATTTACGACCAACATGTTCATATTGTATCTGTTTTCTTCCTTAAGTCCTACTTTCGTTCCTTATGTCCTACTTTTGTTCCTTACGCCCTCTGCACAGTTGCGAAAAATGAATTATATTTCCCCCCAAGCAAATACTTGATCGGATCGCAAGATGGCGACAGCAGGGATTAAGCTAACTCCTTCATTGCTCACCAGGGAGCCATCTCGAAGCTCGAGATTAGGTGAGGTGTATTGTAGCATCACCGCACCTAATCTTTAGAGAACTCATCACATTTGATCCCTGTCGCCCCATAGTTAGGGATCAATGGGTTTTAGTTTTGACTTTCGATTTTAGGAATTTAACAAAATAAAAAAAAAAGTTTACTATCCAATACTTTATACATACTTGGCTAGCTTGGCTCATGCCATAAGCAGTGTGAACTCTCATATCGAGAGACACATCAAACGTGGCACTTCCAATAATCAAAATAAGAATAAATAAAAGAGTGTTTCCCGTGCTTATTAAACATCATTTTCTACGAGGAAAATCAATCAAAGATACTAAAGAAAAGCTCACAAAATATTATAAGGAGTATGCTCCATCGCATGCCATGGTTCATAAGTTGTTCACTGTATTTCGTTGCGGCCGTATTAGCACAAGTGATGAGGAGCATACTGACCGTCCAAAAGAGATGTCTTCTCAAGAAATAATCGGTAAAATCCACGGCATCTTACGCAACGATCGTCGATTGAAAGTGCGTGAAATTGCTGAGACTGTAAACATTTCAGTCGGATGCATATGGCACATTTTACATGAATGTTTGGGCATGAGGAAGCTGTCTGCAAGATGTGTGTCGCGTTTGCTCACAGCCGATCACAAGCGGGCTCGTGTGGTTGCATTTCAGCAATTTTGGGGCATCTCTCAACATAATTCAAAAGCAGTTTTGCGACTAACATGGTATAATATTAATCGATTTTCTACAGAAGGAAAAAACTATTACAGGAGAGTATTATGCCTCAATATTAGATCGATTTGATGCCATACTGAAGGAAATGCGGCCCCGTCTGGAAAAAAAAAATTATTTTCATCAAACGAAGAGATCATTGCTGCGACAAATGAGTATTTTGAAAGATTCGATAAAAATTCCTTTGTAGAGGGCATAAGGTAGCTTGAGTACTGGTAGTACAAATGTATACAGATAAAAGGGGAATATGTTGAAAAATAAATTGGAATTTTAATTCTGAAAAGTTTTCTTCATTTCAAAGTCACGGACTTATTGAACAGCCCTCGAAATGTATATCTACCAAAAAGCTGCGATTTCGGCCAATGCGAAATTGATAATTTGATTCGACAAATACTTCACCCCATCCTACTCTTGGGTGACTTCAACGCAAGAAACACAACCTGCGGTGATCACACCATATGTCCCAGGCGGAAAAAATGAGAAAAATCCATTTAAACCCCGACTTATTCATCCTAAACTATGGATCTTCCACCAACTTCCTTATTGCGCACAATTCCTTCACTTCAATCGACCTAACTATATGCAGTATCCAAATCGCTCATAAATTTGTATGGAAAACACTCCCCGAATTACACTATAGCAATCACTTTCCCATAAAAATCTCCATTCTACCCGCAGACATAAAACAAATTCTTCCTTCAAAATGGGATCTCAAAAGAGCAAACTAGGAACTCTTCCAAGATATAACAAATCCAAAGAATCCCACCCGCCATGGTGGAACGAATCATGCACAAAAGCAAAAGAAGCAAAGAACTATTCTTTCAATAAACTCAAGAAACAAAACACCCTGGAAAAAAATAGAACTAAAAAACTAAGAGCAAAAGCCCGTCAAATCTACCTACAAAATAGCAGAGCGTTTTGGACCGAATATCTATCTTCCCTGACCAATCAAGTTTCTACAACCTGCATTCGGAATAAAGTCAGAAAAATTTCCGGCTCAGAAACAAAGCCAAGGTTATCTGGTTTGAGAAACCCTAACGGAACTATCACTACCGACTCCATAGGAATGGCAAACCTCAAAGCAGAAAGCTTTGCAAGAAATTCGAGCAACGGAAATTACCACCCTCATTTTAGGAAATTCAAGGAAGAAGAATATACAAAATCAACTAGAAGATCATCAACTAATACACACACCAAACCAAGCAATAACACAGAGCTAACCATTGAACACTCAAACAAAACAGCAATCCAAGTAGTAAAATTCCCGGACCCGACGGAATGCCATATGCGTTTTTCCAAAACCTGCCCCGCTCAGGGATTGAATACCTTCTTTCAATATTCAATACCATATGGAAAAATCAAACGTTTTCCACCATATGAAAGGAAGCCATAGTTATGCCAATTCCAAAAACTGAAAAAGACCCTTCCAATTCAGCCAATTACCGCCCAATTGCCTTAACTTGTACAATGTGCAAATTATTAGAAAGGATAGAAAACTATCGACTACGATGGATACATGTAGAAATAGTATGTTGTGTATCTAGGAGGTAAGATAGGTTTTTTGGGACGGGGACTGAATACATCAGACGAGTCTCAAAATGGCCGACCCCCACGGCACACACGATATTTTTTGCAAAATACGTCCTAAAGAAGTATTTCGAGTGTTTGTAGAGTGGTAACGAGAGTGTCTAATTACGAGTCGGTGAAATAGGAACATATTATAACAATAATATTAATAAATATGGTACGAAATGTGGTGGAAAGGGATGAAGGGGTGGGGCAGGTAACCCCGGTGGGAGTACAGAGAGTAAAGACCCTGGGGGGAGGGGGGGGGGCGCCCCCGAATTTCAATAAAAAAATGTGATTGGGGAAATATAATCCATTTCTCGAAATTGTCCAGAGGACGTAAGGAACAAAAGTAGGACATAAGGAACGAATGTAGGACTTGCGGAAGAAAACGGATACAATATGAACATGCTGGTCGTGAATGGACGTCCTTACAGCCTCTCTACAGGGGCTCGAAAAACAACTTTAGAGTTTGTTTTGCAAAAAACAGTTTTTCCCCCCAGCAAAGTGGTTTCAGGCAAAAAACGTCCACTTCAGTCCTGCTCATTAACATCCAAACAAATATTAGCCAAGCCTTCCATGATAAAAAACATCTCATAGCCGTATACCTGGACATAGAA
The DNA here is from genome assembly GCA_030998225.1 of Diplolepis rosae. Taxonomy (NCBI): domain Eukaryota; kingdom Metazoa; phylum Arthropoda; class Insecta; order Hymenoptera; family Diplolepididae; genus Diplolepis; species Diplolepis rosae. The sequence continues at coordinate 1,477,102 of JAPYXD010000082.1, forward strand.
AAAGCTTATGAAATGACTTGGCGACACCAAATCTTAAAAATGCTTGAATACCAAGGTATACCAAGGTCAGTTATGAGTACTACGCTCTTCCTAATCTAAATCAACGATATTATATAGGAAATCGATAAACCAGTAAATTCATCAGTCTTCGCTGACACCGTAACCACACTCTGTAAAGGAAAAACATTCCAACAACCACAGCAACTCTTCAAAACTCCCTAAATAAATTGGAGATTTGGTCCCTTATAAATGGTTACAAATTTTCGTAACCTAAAACGGAATATATCACTTTCTCCCGCAAAAAAATAAATATAAATATATAACTTTAGCCTCAAAATATGCAGTGAAGCATTCTGTACTAGCCCCAACAACAGCATACGATTGAAAATGAACGAACCGACCTCAAATCATCGAAGAAAAGAACTCCCCCTAACTTCTCCAAACAATTAAACAGCAACCAAAATTCACAAATCAAATCCCCCAAACCAATCGGCACAATCATTAAAGAGTACCAATCGGGAATCCTGAACCAAATTCCATCAGTACTGGCCCACAAACTAAGCCCAATCCCACCAAGGAATCTAAAAACACCAAAGGTTAACCTTAATCTCACAAAAATAAAAAAATATAAAATGTCTGAAAATCAATGGATTTAAATTTATAAAGATCTAGACGAAAAATACAAAGATTCCATAAAAATCTTTACAGACGGATCAAATACAGAAACAGGGACAGGTTGCTCTGTGTTCTTATATTCGGAGGCACTCTACTACATTAGCCTTTCTACAAACCGACGAATTCCCTATCCCTGAAACGATCTTAAATCACTGCATATAGAAAACATTGAATAGAAGAGAACAAGCAGTCCTCACCAGGCTCAGGATAGGCGACACAAAGTTTTCACTCAAACACCTCATTGAAAAGACAGATCCACTTTACTGTGATCAGTGCAACGTCGTAATCAGTGTTAAACATATTATAACTGAATGTGCTAAGTTCAGTGAGCTCACAAACTAGAAATACAAAACTCTTTAAAGAAAAACATCGGAAATCCTTCGCAAGTGAAAGAAACTATCAAGTTCCTGAAAGAAACAAACCTATTCACTCTAACTTAATTATAATTACCAGTCATTTAGCAATAGGATTCAAATACACAAAGCCATGCTTCCATTTCTTTTCACCAATAGCCCCTTATATTTTCCTATTTCTTTACCAAGCCAATATACAATATAATCTTATACAATCCATTGTACGTCAGTAATAACCTTTGTTGTTGATGCGACGCTAAATGAAGTAATAAAAATAAATGTAAATAGTGAAAAAGCATCTGAAATATTATTGCTTTGTGTCAACAGAATCTTCAAAGTTGTGTTCGATGAGAAAAAAGGTATATAAATAGGAGTTCTGCTTTATTAGAAAGCACGATAATCTTTAAGGGCATTGTGCCATATAAATTACAGGCATTATTTCTAATTGAGGGATCTAACCCAAACAACCGAATTTTGAATTATTAGCACATTTTTTAATTTTATCGAAAGATTAAAGCAACTTCACCTTTTGACATGTTATAAAATATGCCAGCTAGAACAATAATAATACATTGAAAGAGTGCTTGAGCACTTCTTGTATAGATATGAAAACAATAAAAGTACAATGAGAAACAGCCTATTTTTGAGGAAAATCATGAAACCTTCCAGAGTTGTGTTAAATCTGAATAATCCATTTTAATAATTCTCTTTATTAAATAATGCTCTGGAGCCAATAGCCAGACGATAAAAGTGAATTGATCTAATAGCCGGACTGTGCTGCACCAATACTCGGACAGGAGAATATTATAATTTGATTGATATGGATTTTATATTTTTTAAGCATAATAAACACTGGGATATATTTACGGAAACATTTTTTAGGTCTACGTTTATAAAAAAATAATATTGAAAAGATTTTACGAATGGAATTGTTAATGAACTTCAGTCTTTTGAGGTCTATTGAATAAGTTTAATTTATTTTGTCAATTTTTTTTCTATAAACTTTGCTTTACATTTGCATAATAAAATATTTATTTAACACTTCTCCTCTGGTTTTTTTGCTGCTTTTTTGTTTTATTCTTCTTTCTTTCTTTTTAAAGATTTTTTCTTTTGATCCTGCTTTTGATTTTCATTCAACGTGGCTTCTCTTTTTTCTTGCTGCTCCTGTTTTTTCTATAATGCAGCTTCTTTTTCCCTTTCTGTTCCTGTTTTTTTTAGTGTAGCATCTTTCTTCTCTGTTTCTTCCTCAAAAAGGAATGCAATGTTACGCCGGACACGCATTCAATTAAGGTAGTGGACCCGATATCCAAAAGGTACCCTATAATCGATAACTGCGACAATTAAACTGATTTAAAAAATGATATGTATTTATAATTATTAAGAAATTTTCTGTGAAAAAAGGAACGCTGCCACTCCGCTGGGTATCGAGCCCAGGTCCTTTCGATTGCCGGTCGAATGCTCTGTCATCTGAGCTACGGAGGTTCCACAACTTTTCTCACAGAAACTTGTTAACGCCAATCATGGCTACGGATAAACCGGGAACTATTTTCTGATCTTTCTAAATCATTTCAGTCGATTATGTCGATCATTAGAAGAGTGTATCACTGTATGTGATAACGGAACTCTACTATATCGACCTTATCAACCTATGATTCAGAATTAATTTAACATCTCGCAAGACTAGATGGAATTTTTAATCATAATTATTAAGAAATTTTCTGTGAAAAAAGGAACGCTTCCACTCCGCTGGGTATCGAGCCCAGGTCCTTTCGATTGCCGGTCGAATGCTCTGTCATCTGAGCTACGGAGGTTCCACAACTTTTCTCACAGAAACTTGTTAACGCCAATCATGGCTACGGATAAACCGGGAACTATTTTCTGATCTTTCTAAATCATTTCAGTCGATTATGTCGATCATTAGAAGAGTGTATCACTGTATGTGATAACGGAACTCTACTATATCGACCTTATCAACCTATGATTCAGAATTAATGTAACGTCTCGCAAGACTAGATGGAATTTTTAATCATAATTATTAAGAAATTTTCTGTGAAAAAAGGAACGCTTCCACTCCGCTGGGTATCGAGCCCAGGTCCTTTCGATTGCCGGTCGAATGCTCTGTCATCTGAGCTACGGAGGAAAAAATTTCTCAATAATTATGATTAAAAATTCCATCTAGTCTTGCGAGACGTTACATTAATTCTGAATCATAGGTTGATAAGGTCGATATAGTAGAGTTCCGTTATCACATACAGTGATACACTCTTCTAATGATCGACATAATCGACTGAAATGATTTAGAAAGATCAGAAAATAGTTCCCGGTTTATCCGTAGCCATGATTGGCGTTAACAAGTTTCTGTGAGAAAAGTTGTGGAACCTCCGTAGCTCAGATGACAGAGCATTCGACCGGCAATCGAAAGGACCTGGGCTCGATACCCAGCGGAGTGTAAGCGTTCCTTTTTTCACAGAAAATTTCTTAATAATTATGATTAAAAATTCCATCTAGTCTTGCGAGACGTTACATTAATTCGGAATCATAGGTGATAAGGTCGATATAGTAGAGTTCCGTTATCACATACAGTGATACTGTGACGCTGCTTTTTCCAACTCTCCGAATTAGTTGAATGGCCGCGCCCAATTCCGGTTTCCCACTCTGGTACTAACTCGAAAGAAAAAAAAATTAAGTAAATAAATTCTATACTCCATGTAAGAAAAGATAAAATAACTGAGAAGAGAAACTCGAGAAAATAATAGCCGCGGGCGCCAGGTCTTTCTTGGACCAATCCTCAACCAGCGTTAAGGTGAAAACAAAAAAATATTCCAAAATAGACAATAAAAAAGAATGGAGGACTAGGAACTGGTCCTAGCGCGTTAAGCCGTAGGCCTCGTCCACTCGTTGTAGTTCGAAATTCCCGTTTGGGTTTTTTCTCTACCTCGTTCAGACTCGACACAGAACCAAAAGGTCGGTGCCCAGAGTGGGAGTCCGACGTGCTGCTAGCTCAGCCTCTTCGCTGGAAGAAAGTGGTAGAGGGGTGGTTAAAAGAAAATGATAATAACTCACGTGTAAAATATATATATTAAAATATAATTCTAATCAAATAAGCGTTCCGTCGTTACAACAGGTAACTAAGTAGGCTCAACCCTCAACGTCTTCAGTGCTCCAAATACTCGAAATTTATTATATGTTAGCCTAATATGGCTCGACAAATACTCTACTGTCAGAACTATACCTTTACTTATAGCTCTATTCCCAGCAAAAGAAAGTATGGACAAGTCACAATCTTATTCGCGTCGACTCAACCAAGACGATTCCTCATGTAAATTACCACTAACTACAATTAAATTTGCGAAAATACGAGGATCATAGCGAAGACGTCGAACATATTTACTCTACAAAAAAAATCGTGGTTTTACTAGTCATACCAGTCGCACTCAAAACGAATATGGCGGTTACAGAAACTCAACGCGCTGACTCGACCGCGTGGTTATGCTAACCGCACTCGACGGACAATAAAACTCAAGAAAGTCGCAGGGGTGACAAGAGTTACCTTTCTTTTTCTTTGATCCCGCAAAGGTAGAAAAAATATATGCCCACTCACACTCAAATTTCGCACCAATCGAAAAAAGGTATACAATTTCCACTAAAGCTATCTCTTCAATACAGGTTCAGCCAAGGAACCCTTGCCCTAACGCCAATGCGTCCACCAACTAAGAGATACTCAAGGAACTATTCCTGGGCTCAACCCGATGTAAACAAAGCTCTTACTTCTAACAATTATTTCGCTCTCACAATCCAAAGGGGGCGAAGATCGCTCTACAATAATTCTGGCTCAGCAGTCTTTGCTCAACAGCACTCAACAAATTCGTGCACTTCGCAACGTAACCAGAACAAAAGTGACAGCTCGCTCTTCTCTCCACCGTGGAGTACGCATAAAAGTCAAGATAGTCCATCGTTGTGCCATGCTTACAACCTTAAGCCTCGTCCTCAATGCTCGCTGTGGAAAACTGCTGGCCAGTAGACTCTTCTTACTTTCCTCTCATCTGCCTCGTCATCTTTACATCTCCTTATTGGTCCATATTCTCTTTCACAATAACTCAGTGTTGTTCTCATTCGTTAAACAGTAGAAGTCTTGAACAACACTCCGAACGCAGCGTCCGTACAAGTGAGTATGTAGCGGTATCGCTGTCTTTTTCTTCATATATCGTTCTGTCCCTCTCTAGTTGGTGACTGATACGATATGAAGGTCTGAAGGCTTTGGGGACTAAATTCACCATTACCAGGGTTGGATATCTGTTCCGTTCTCATCAGGGACTCGCCATGAATCTCGAACAGGGTTGGGTTGTTCCCATCTGTCTTCACTGGAACTAGCCTTGTGTCTCGTACAGGGTTGGGTTTCTCCTCAACCGGTATCCATGCTGGCCTCGAAATTAGTATCTGGGTATTCGTGGCAAGTGTGTCCACGATACTCAGGGCTCGGTAGCGTGCTCCTATTCTCACCGGAACATGCCAAGTTCTTGAATAAGGTTGGGCAACTCCACAGCAAATGTCGACGATTAACTCGAAAAAATAAACTATTATGGGACCAATAAGGGTGTCTCGACTGTAGATGTCCCTCTATCAACGCCCGGGATGGCGGCAAGGCATTTTTAATGACCTGGGAGCCAAAATGGCGGCGACTGACCCACGGCTTAGCCACAGCTTTCTTGTAACTTCTCGGAACCGACTATAGGTGGCTGATACTGCTTCCTCGATGGTGGATCTCGATGTGCGTGCATAATACAACAAAATAAAAACAGTTTAACCTTAATACTAATAATTATTCAATATTATCAGACCATGGAGCGCCGAGTGAGTTTTCTGCGACAAAAACGTGAACCACGTAAGTCTCGTAACCTGTAATATAAGGCTACAGATTAGTTCCAAAGCTTAAAAGTTGTTTTGTGAGTTGCAGAATATCTGCAACGTCACAACTCCCCCCTCCCTGTAAAGGACCGAAGCCGGTCTCAACCATAGGTTGCAAGAAACTATTTAGATTGGACGTGTCGTCCACAATAACATTGTTAAAAAAAGGAAACGCGGAAATTGGTTAAACACAAGCGATCAAGGCTACAGTGATAAAGGGGACGCTGTGCCTCCGCCCTAACAAGGTCTCGATACATTCCAAAAATAGATATCCCAGGTGGATTGCTTCTCCTTTACAATTATGTCGAATAATGGGTGGCGGGAGGCACAACGTCAGATAATCTGCGAAATTCGACACATTCGGCCATTTTTCAAGAGAAAGTAAAAATTATTAGAAACTCCGACTCTATTAATTACTCAATTTCCACGTAAACCTGACCTCTCGACTGCGGGATAGGATTCAAAATTTTATTAGATAAGAACTCTTGTTCGCACGAGTTGATAGCCCTTCAGTTAAGCGTACTTTAACCCGGGGCCCCATGGCTGAACGTGCTTATTCAGATGTAAACCAAAGTAAATCAGGCAAGCAAAAACAACAAAAAGTTAGGAATGGTAAGAAGATAGAACAACTCCAGTACAAGGTAGTAAAACTTTAATGTGCTTTCTGTGGTCAATAATGTCCAAGGTACAAAATTGTGAGTAAGCTGGGTCTCAACTTCGGCAATCTAGTCATATAACTATATAAATTAACTTTCTCTATTCATAACATGATACAAAAATTAAAAAAAACGTACTTGACGGTTATACAATGAGACAGATGAATAATAAAAGAAAAGCGGAGAGAGGAGAAAAATCGAAAAAGAAAAAAAAAGGAATGAAGGAAAGAAAGAAAGAGAAAAAAAAAATCGAGAATAACTAGGCTCTACGGCTCGTTAGGCCCAATACCGTTCTGGGACACAGCGCGGGCAGTCCCTAGCCAAGTATCCCGGATCTCCACATCCGAAACAAAAAATGCGCAACCGCCGTTGGCATAATGAAAAGCGATGCGTGGTCTCTCCACAGTTCGAGCATCCCTTTGGGACTGATTCTTTGAGGGTTCCCAGGATTCTGGAAGGGGCGCCCGGTGGTTACGGGATGCCCAGGTTAAGGAGGGGAGCGGGGGGGGGTGTAGGCTTGGACCTTTTGGAGTGGGGATAGACAAAGTCTTCTCTACGGATGGGGGCTTCAACATAAACGGAGGGTAGTGGATGGTATCCGGGAGGGTTGGGGGTCAAGGGATTTAATGGGCCGGTTTGGATACGCTTGTGAGCGACTGAGGGGCGGGCGGCTGGAGCGTCCATAAAATAACGCAGTGTCTGCGTTCCCTCGTGGGATACACAAGGCGGCGCGCCACGGAGTTCTCAGAGAAGCGCGCAGTTGCTTGGGTACCCACGTTTCTTGCCGTGCGGGTGGCCTGTGCTTCGGCGTCCCTAGCTGGCCATCGTACTTGCATCCCGATGGTTCTTGTGGAAATATTTCGACGGGGCACCATATCATATTTGCGGATGATTTCTCGCATAAGCTCTTCATCTGTGGGCATGTCCCTTAGTAGGACGGTGGACTGCACTTCCCTAGCCTCCTTCTCAACTCGATGGGCCTCCTCAAGGGCCGTAAAGAAGCCCGGGTAATCTGCCTGGATGATGGTGATCAGATTTGCGTATTCCTTCAAGTAGGTCCAGCTCCTGGAAGATCGGGGATCGCTTGACATCTTCTCAACGGGTTTATTTCTCACTCTCAACCTGGGGATTAGAATTTGGGTCCACGTTAGGGGGGACAAACGGTTTTAAATCTTCTATATGGGATTTGCCTATCACTTTGTGATCTAGACCACTCAACTCATACACATTTTGTGACAACACCTTCGAGACTCTATATGGGCCCAAAAACTTTGGACACAACTTAGCAGCAACGTTCTTAATCTTGGAGGAAGGGGTCCTACATCGGGACAACACCAAGTCACCCTTCGAAAAGTCTAGCTGGCGCCGTCGTAGGTTGTAATACTTGGACTGTCTCACGAATGCGTCGTCCAAATTCTTGATTAGCCACTCGCGCAAAACTTGTATCTTTCTCATCCTCTCAATCCAGGAGGTGGGATCCTGCGATTCCACCTCCGTGTTAGCCCTTTTGCGCCTGTGCAGGGAATTGGTTGGCGCGGGGTCTCTCCCGAAGTTCAAAAAAGCAGGGGAAGACTTAAGGGAGGTATGATACGCTGAGTTATAGGCAAAACGGAACTCAGGAAGAAACTGGTCCCACTGGCTATGATCATTGTCGACGAATGACAGGATCATTGTCTTTAAAATACGATTGACTCTCTCTACTGGATTGGCTTGAGGATGATAAGGGGGCGTCGTGGTGTGCCGTATTTGATATTCTTGCGTCAAAGAACTCAGGGTTCGATTCACGAACTCCGTCCCGTTATCCGTGAGCAGTACCTGGGGGGTGCCCCAACGGTTAATGATAAACTCCCGGAAAGAAGCCTCTATTTTCCCACCCGTCGCTGAACGGAGGGGTATGCACTCGACCCATTTTGTAAACAGGTCCTGCAGCACCAGCACATATTGAAAACCTGACCTACTTCTGAGCAGGGGGCCTATTATGTCCGCGGCGACCACCACCCATGGCTCCTCAACTATTCTATGTCCCATCATGCCCGCAGGCAACAGCTGCTCGACCTTACAGGTCTGACAGATTACACAACTCTTCACATAATTCAATACGTCTCTATAACAACCCGGCCAGAAGTAACGCGTCGCCACACGCATATACGTCTTCTGGACTCCAAGGTGGGCCGATTGGGGGTCGTCATGAGCCTCCCGCAGCACGACTCTTCGCTCCCCGTCATTCGGAACCAGCTTCCACGCGTCTAAATCCTCCACTACACCCTCCAAAAGCGAGTTGGGGTGGTAATGATACAACTTCTCGTCCTGAATTCGCTATGTGGGAAATTTTTCCGGAAAGTTGGTGACTGCCAAATACCTTCGGACGTACCAAGTAGGGGTGAGTTCGTTGGCCAGATTAATCGACTCTGAGGGTAGGGGCTCAAACATTCTCGACAATGCATCGGGTACAAGGTGGGAAGATCCCCTACGATGGATTATTTCAAAATCATATTCCAATAAAGAAAGGGCCCACCTTGCCAGTCGACCCGTAGGGTTTCTCAAATTATGTAGCCAACGAAGGCTACCATGGTCGGTCACCACCGTAAAGTGATAGCCTTCCAAATAGGCTCTAAACTTTTGGATAGCCCAGAAGACGGCAAGGCACTCCTTCTCAGTTGTCGAATAGTGGCATTCGGCCTCAGATAAAGTTCGGCTAGCATACGATATGACACACTCATTCCCCTCAACTACTTGGGAAAGCACGGCCCCTAAACCCGTGTTGCTGGCGTCCGTCTGCAACACAAAAGGAATCTCGAAATTCAGGCATGCCAACACTGGGGTCTCGGACAAACAACGCCTAACCTGCTCAAAAGCCTGTTGCTGCTCTTCCCTCCACATCCAACGCTGTTTCTTCTTTTACAGGCAAGTTAGAGGAGACACTACGGTAGCGTAGTTCGGGATAAACCGGCGATACCATCCAGCCATACCTAGGAACCTTCGGACTTCCTTCAGGTTACGTGGGACAGGATAATTCAGGATAGGCTCAATCTTGTCTGGATCTGTCTGTAAACCACTCTCGTTGACGAGAAAGCCCAGGTATCTCACCTGCGAACAACAAAATTCGCATTTGTCCAGGTTGATCTCGAGCCGAGCCTCCTTGATCCTTCCCAGTACTTTCTGGAGCCACTCCAAGTGTTCCTCAAAGGTCCCGTTGACGATTATGATATCGTCCAAATAGGCGAAAGCGTGTGGCTCCATTTCTGGCCCGATGAGGCGGTCCAACAAGCGCTGGAACGTCGCCGGTGCGTTGGTGAGGCCAAAGGGCATTCGCTTAAATTGGAATAGGCCTCTACCAGGGACAGTGAAAGCCGTCTTATCCCCACTACCTAACTCCAAAGGAATCTGAAGGAATCCCTTGTACAAATCGATCTTAGAAATGTATTTGGCGCTTCGCAGCTTATCCAAGATTCCATTCATTTGAGGGAGTGGGTACGCATCCTTCTTGGTGACTCCATTTACTCTACGGATATCCAGACAAAACCGGTAGCTCTTGTCGGGCTTTTTCACCATGACTATGGGTGATGACCAGCCGCTACTCGAAGGCTCAATAATATCCTCTTCCAGCATCTTATCGACTTCAGCGACTATAGCCTCCATAACTTTCGGTGACACTAAATAATGTCGTTGCTTAATCGGGGCGTGATCGCCCACGTCGATCACATGTTCGGTTAGGTCTGTCAAACCGGGCCTCTCAAGAGGTTTTGGCAGCTCTCTCTCCAGAAACTCCTCCAACAGTTCCGCCTGTCGTAGGGACAATTCACTAACGCCACAGCACTTTTCTGACGACCAGTCTTCAATCTGAAATTCATGGATCGTGTTGGGGTCGTCTCTAAAGAGCCAAACTCGGCTTTCAAAGTCGACCTGAATCTTGAAAAATCTTAAAAAGTCAAGACCTATTACAAAAGTCTCGGGCAAGGACTTCAATGCCCTAACTCTAATCTCACCAAACCGATTGTGAATCTCCACGGGCGTCACTATTTCCTGGGAAACTAACTCGACCTGGCTATTGGCCACCAAAACCGGGCCTCGCTTATTCTCTACCTCCAAGCCCAAGTCTTTAATCAGCTCCCAGCCCTTAGGGCCCATAAAAGATCTCGAGGCACCGCTATCCACCAGGGTCTTGACTGGCCTTCCCAGAATATAAAAGGTAACATACAACAATGGTTCCGGTCCAACAAATGGAGCGGGGCTATACGGGAGTTCTGAAAGATTGTATACGGGAATTCGCTCCACGTTACAGGGATCACAACTGGATCCAACATCTGGGTCAAGGTTGGGAAGGTCACGGTTCGAATCAGAAACTAAAAAATTGTCAGCTCTACCTAATCTAAACGGGGATTTCTCAACACGATAGTAAGGCTCTACTTCCTCAACTTGGCTGTTCTCAGCCACGTGACCATCTGCCAAGAGTTCTTTGTAGAATGGATTCGTACGATGGATTACCATTAAGGGCTTATCCTCGTTCTCAGGGGACGCATTGCCCTTCTCATGCGTCGCTCCAACTAGTTTCCCGAACAATTGGGACAGTCGGACTTGACCACGTCCCTCCTACCACACCTGTAACAAAACCTTTTTCTAGGCTCTCGACAATCGGCATGTTTGTGTCCCGCCCTAGAGCAGTTCCAGCAAGTAGGGGACCTAATCTCGGTTCTGCGGTCAATAAGAGGGGGTATGAAAGGATTCGAGTTGGGGATAGGGGGACTTTTTGGAGAGCCACCTTGTGGTCTCCCTCTCGAGCCACTCGTCGAGTTCTTCACGGGGGCATTTCCCGACGGGGTGGCTCCCAGCTCATCAGACAAATAAACAACATCTACCGGGTCATTCCGGAAGTACGGGTTATTCTTTCGGGATGTCTTGCAGGTCTTCGGTCAGAATTCTGAAGCTTAGGCTCCCGGTATGCCAACTCGGGCAACAGGGAGCGCTCCGGCGGCGGGGGAGGCCTATAATTCTTAGCCACTCTATAGCTTTTCTCCGCGTCCATAGCAAGAAGCTCAAAGTGGACGAAGTCCACAACGTCCGCTCGACGGATGTTGAGATGCAGTCGGGGTAATAAATTCCGAAGCGCGTAACTAACTTCCTCGGAAGGCGGTAGTCTAGGGATCAGCCTATCGAATATCGCTCGCATACAAGTCAAATAATCAGAGACAGACTCCTTCTCGCCCTGCGTCCGCTTATAAATCTCCTGACGCAGTTCGAATTGGAAATCTGAGTCACCAAACCTCACTCTACAGGCTCGGGAAAATTCCTCATATGTTAACCAGAGGTGTCTCGACCCTCTAAACCAACTCAGAGCAATCCCTGTCAAGAAAAAGGGCATGACCCTCAACATATCTGAGTCACAAATCGGAACAAGATCACGTCCCTCCTCTATACGGAGCAATAATGCGTCTAGGTCTTCCTGTCGTGTGCCCCCGAACCTAACGTTCCATTCACGCATTATCTCGTACGCTCTCGCAGGGTTCGAAGGGATCTGTTCGTCGTAATCGGCCCAGTCATCGCCCCGATAGGACCCTCGAGGATGTTCCTCTCTACGGTGGCGTTCACGATACGGCTCTCTACTGGAATGGGGAGGTTGACCCTGTCGGGGGTCATATCGCGCCTCAAAAGTTGCTTGCGACCTGCGCAGATCCTCACGCGCATCCAACTCGACTCTATAGGGGTGATGGTCCGCGTAGCCGCGCCTATCCGTGGGGGGAATGACCTCGACTCTGTCGTAGGTATGCTCTTCCGCGAACCCAACCCTAACGCGGCTCAGATCGTCTTGCTGCCCTCGATAACCCTCCCTCATACGTCGGCTGCTCGCCCCACCGTCTTCGCGAGAACAAGTTCTCTGACTCCACCTTGGTTGTCGCCCGTTCGCTGAGCAACCCTCACCGAATGGGTTGGAGTGCGTCAAAACTTCCGGCGGTTCTTCCGCGAGTTGAAGGTTAGAAAAATCGAGGTCCGTTTAACACGCGACACTACTAAAATTCAGCACAGCAGCCGTGCCTGATAACTCCACTCGGTCCGCGTTAGAGGGTTCCTTGCTATCGCTCAAGGCATCACGAGGCTCCACCCTACTATGCTCGCCCCTACCTTCCGCCACATTAGTACCAGCCTCTGCCCTTCTGTCCGCGTGGGACTCCATAATACCTTCAAGGCCCGCACGTTCGTATTTCAGTAGCCTCTCTCGCAATACTGAGAAGGCACCGTCAATCCGCAGTCCCCTCTCCTCCAATTTCTCTACGAGCTCCTCTTTATTGAGGTTATAAACCCAGGAGATGGCCCTCTTCTGCTCACTCATCCGAATGTTTACATAATTGTCGAACAACGACCAAGGCTACTCTAAAATTGGCTCTGAGTCTCGAAAGCGCTGTCCACAGTGTAAGGAAATTTTGTCTCAACTCCAATTAATAATTATATATTAAACATAAAAAAAAATCCACATCATTAATGTAAGAAAAAATTATTATTATATTAGTAATAATTAACAATAGGTATAATCGAATCAATCTATTAATAAACCCAATGACTAATCATCACACTAATTATTCCAACTCAACCCAAAAATTTACCTCTACTTGGAGCACCGAATCGTGTCCTAATTATTATCCGCGAGTTTACTAAGTTTACTCGGTTATAACACACGTACGATCAGACGTCTTGCCAATATTAATTCAATATAACTCTGTCCATTTCCAACATATACAAATTTCTCGAAAGTTATCCGAGCTTCATTCAACAACTCAACTTGATTTTCTCAGGCCCCACGTTGGGCGCCAATTTGTGACGTGGCTTTTTCCAACTCTCCGAATTAGTTGAATGGCCGCGCCCAATTCCGGTTTCCCACTCTGGTACTAGCTCGAATGAAAAAAAAATTAAGTAAATAAATTCTCTACTCCATGTAAGAAAAGATAAAATAACTGAGAAGAGAAACTCGAGAAAATAATAGCCGCGGGCGCCAGGTCTTTCTTGGACCAATCCTCAACCAGCGTTAAGGTGAAAACAAAAAAATATTCCAAAATAGACAATAAAAAAGAATGGAGGACTAGGAACTGGTCCTAGCGCGTTAAGCCGTAGGCCTCGTCCACTCGTGGTAGTTCGAAATTCCCGTTTGGGTTTTTTCTCTACCTCGTTCAGACTCGACACAGAACCAAAAGGTCGGTGCCCAGAGTGGGCGTCCGACGTGCTGCTAGCTCAGCCTCTTCGCTGGAAGAAAGTGGTAGAGGGGTGGTTAAAAGAAAATGATAATAACTCACGTGTAAAATATATATATTAAAATATAATTCTAATCAAATAAGCGTTCCGTCGTTACAACAGGTAACTAAGTAGGCTCAACCCTCAACGTCTTCAGTGCTCCAAATACTCGAAATTTATTATATGTTAGCCTAATATGGCTCGATAAATACTCTACTGTCAGAACTATACCTTTACTTATAGCTCTATTCCCAGCAAAAGAAAGTATGGACAAGTCACAATCTTATTCGCGCCGACTCAACCAAGACGATTCCTCATGTAAATTACCACTAATTACAATTAAATTTGCGAAAATACGAGGATAATAGCGAAGACGTCGAACATATTTACTCTACAAAAAAAAATCGTGGTTTTACTAGTCATACCAGTCGCACTCAAAACGAATATGGCGGCTACAGAAACTCAACGCGCTGACTCGACCGCGTGGTTATGCTAACCGCACTCGACGGACAATAAAACTCAAGAAAGTCGCAGGGGTGACAAGAGTTACCTTTCTTTTTCTTTGATCCCGCAAAGGTAGAAAAAATATATGCCCACTCGCACTCAAATTTCGCACCAATTGAAAAAAAGGTATACAACTTCCACTAAAGCTATCTCTTTAATACAGGTTCAGCCAAGGAACCTTTGCCCTAACGCCAATGCGTCCACCAACTAAGAGATACTCAAGGAACTATTCCTGGGCTCAACCCGATGTAAACAAAGCTCTTACTTCTAACAATTATTTCGCTCTCACAATCCAAAGGGGGCGAAGATCGCTCTACAATAATTCTGGCTCAGCAGTCTTTGCTCAACAGCACTCAACAAATTCGTGCACTTCGCAACGTAACCAGAACAAAAGTGACAGCTCGCTCTTCTCTCCACCGTGGAGTACGCATAAAAGTCAAGATAGTCCATCGTTGTGCCATGCTTACAACCTTAAGCCTCGTCCTCAATGCTCGCTGTGGAAAACTGCTGGCCAGTAGACTCTTCTTACTTTCCTCTCATCTGCCTCGTCATCTTTACATCTCCTTATTGGTCCATATTCTCTTTCACAATAACTCAGTGTTGTTCTCATTCGTTAAACAGTAGAAGTCTTGAACAACACTCCGAACGCAGCGTCCGTACAAGTGAGTATGTAGCGGTATCGCTGTCTTTTTCTTCATATATCGTTCTGTCCCTCTCTAGTTGGTGACTGATACGATATGAAGGTCTGAAGGCTTTGGGGACTAAATTCACCATTACCAGGGTTGGATATCTGTTCCGTTCTCATCAGGGACTCGCCATGAATCTCGAACAGGGTTGGGTTGTTCCCATCTGTCTTCACTGGAACTAGCCTTGTGTCTCGTACAGGGTTGGGTTTCTCCTCAACCGGTATCCATGCTGGCCTCGAAATTAGTATCTGGGTATTCGTGGCAAGTGTGTCCACGATACTCAGGGCTCGGTAGCGTGCTCCTATTCTCACCGGAACATGCCAAGTTCTTGAATAAGGTTGGGCAACTCCACAGCAAATGTCGACGATTAACTCGAAAAAATAAACTATTATGGGACCAATAAGGGTGTCTCGACTGTAGATGTCCCTCTATCAACGCCCGGGATGGCGGCAAGGCATTTTTAATGACCTGGGAGCCAAAATGGCGGCGACTGACCCACGGCTTAGCCACAGCTTTCTTGTAACTTCTCGGAACCGACTATAGGTGGCTGATACTGCTTCCTCGATGGTGGATCTCGATGTGCGTGCATAATACAACAAAATAAAAACAGTTTAACCTTAATACTAATAATTATTCAATATTATCAGACCATGGAGCGCCGAGCGAGTTTTCTGCGACAAAAACGTAAACCACGTAAGTCTCGTAGCCTGTAATATAAGGCTACAGATTACTTCCACAGCTTAAAAGTGGTTTTGTGAGTTGCAGAATATCTGCAACGTCACAATACACTCTTCTAATGATCGACATAATCGACTGAAATGATTTTGAAAGATCAGAAAACATATGTATTTATATTGTACAAACAAATAATTGTATAAGAAACTTAAATACCTCAAGTTTCTATTTCATAATTTCGAAAAAAAATCGAGCGGCGCCATATTTGCAAAAAAATACAAAGTTCGTGTCAACTCGTGAAACCAGCTCATTATGCCTTGCTGCTGGCCGTCAGAGCTAACGGAGACTCGTTGATGGTTGTAATTTTCGTTATTTCAGACACATAAACAAGAGTCACAATAAGATTACTAATTATACACTTTAATTTAAAATTTCGAATAATTTTTATAAAGAGTTTAATATTTAAGAATGTATAAAATGTTCATTTTCCTTAAGTGTTCGTTTTTTGTTGTTTACTAATATAAAAAATTACAAATATTTCATTTAAATTAATTATTATAGATAATTTAGTCAATTTATAAATAATTTATTCAAATGAAAATGATAAATAAAATGAAATTATAAATGTTTATTTATAATTGTTATGAATAATTTTATTACATATTTAATAAACAATAAGTAAGATTTATTGACAATAAAACAAGGCATCTTTTTTAAGAGTAATCTTGACATCCCTAACCTCATTTCAGTTCGGATCATCTATATCGACTATTGGGGTCCCTCAGGTCTCGATAATTGCTCCGGCGGGTAAAGTCGTTATCGACTACTGCGCCTTAGCAGTCTTTGCTTGAATATTTCTTTTTTAAATATTTGATATACATCCTTCAGATGCAAACATGGGGAGAACTAAGAACCCGCAATTTTTCGTTCCTGGTTTCCATGCTTTTCAGAAAACTTACATTATTTCACAAATTTGAGTTCTCAGTTCTTGCCTGGACGACCATTGCTTGGCCATTTCCATTGTTCCATTAAGTACCTGGGCCTCCATTATTCTGGGCGACCGATGAATTACCTATGCCCCCCCCCCGCCATCGAGTTTAGCGTTCCTTCGATACTTATGTCAAAACACGATTTCAAAATTTCCATTACCTTATTTGTAATACATTATTAATAATTTTAAATTCTTTTTCGTTCAGCATTATTTAATTATTATTAATTATTTTTCATCACCAGTCCGTTCTATCTCAAAGTCACTGTAACGTTATGGATTAATTCGTGTAAGAAGTAGAAAATCTGATCAATTATCTACATCTCTAAAAGAAATTATCCATGAACTTTCTACTGACGTAGTTTCGTGAATGTAGATCCACATAGGATAATTTTGTGCATAAAAGGAGCGCGCCTTGCACATCAGATTCATTCAAGCCCGCGATTCGAGAGGAGGAAGACGCAACGGCACTCGAAGTAACTCTTGACACTTCCAACCTGGGAAGTGACCAAATAAATCCTCATCGATAAGAAAGCCAACTCGCAGTAATTCATTTCTTTCAAACCCAACAGTTCTTTTAAGAAATACCTATATATATATATATATATATATATATATATATATACACATAACTTTAAACCAAACAGTTCTTTTTAGAACTACTTATATATAAAATTGTTAAACCAAACAGTTCTTTTTAGAACTACATATACATACGATCTTCAAACCAACAGTTCTTTTAAGAACTACTTATATCCATTCTGGTTCGAAATAGCCCTCAAACCTTACGACCTTAAAGGTCCTCAAGAGGCACGGCTTATCTCAAAGGCCCTCACGAGGCACACCTTATAGGCACAGGTTGGATGGCCCTTAACGCCAAACAACGGAAAGCTCGTCGGCGCTAGTTGGAAAAGTGCCGGCTCCTGGAGGAGACGAAGAAGAACGCCTCCAGCCACGAGAGGGAGACGCTACCAGCGGCCTGCCCGACTTCGACTACTACTCCGAAGACCCAGAATCCAGTTTCCAAATGGGTGCCACGTAAGGATACCGCCTGGCATAAAGAGCCACCCACGACGCCCCTCACTCGGCGTCCACCGCCGACACCATCCAGCGACCATCCTCGGTACCTGCGACGCCGGACGAACGCCCGGTACTCCAAGGCCCGGCGCACGCTAACCTTCAGCGAGGGTCTTCAGAAGCTCGCCTATCCAGCGAATCTGCAGGGACGACAACCCATCCATCGATCACGCAGTGAAAGGAACTTTATCGTAAAAAGGTTCCTGGCGGGTCTACAAACACCTTCACCACTTGACTTCCCTACTACTACCTGTCCTAACCTCTCCTTCTACCTGCAAGATTAACTCCCCCCCCCCACCCCTGCTATATCATCTCCTTCCCTACACCAACGACTTTCTTTCCCCTCCAATGGATTTGTGTTTCTTAACGCCGCAAGCCTGGTGGATCGAGTAGCTAGGCAAGCAGTCCCGGTTCACGAGGCGCGGGTCCCGATCGAGGGTCTACCTTCCCCTGCAGTCTATCACATTCCATCGGTCGCCGCCCAGGTCCCTGTCCTAGTCTCACTAGCTCTACCTCAGGCACTACCACCCACCTTCTCACATTTATAAAGGTGTGGACGGTATCATATTAATATTAAAAAATTCTATATTTTACTGTATCAATAGCTTAAAAAATATCTAGATTACTTATTAAAAACAGCTTCACACTTTTCTTTCGATTTAAAATGCCTTGAAGAGCTTTCACACTGGTGAAACTCGACACCCTTCCCGTTAGGTTATCGCGTATCGGGTCCGTTACCTTATTAGGCAAAAAAAATATTCATTGACCTAATAACCGGATTTGAAATATTTAATTAAAGGAAAATGTTTTTTCATAGCGCATCCTTTGAAAATCTGATTTTCGGTACCTGTAGAGTGGGTTGAAACTACGATTTTCAAACCTAGGGTTGAAACAGCGACTTTCAACCCTAGGGCTGAAAATCGTAGTTTCAACCCGCTCTACAGGTACCGAAAATCGGATTTTCAAAGGAGGAGCTATGAAAAATAGTATACATTACTCGAAACAAAACACAGCGAAAGCGTTTCGTGTGATTGCAGCCCTCGTTTCACTCGGGCAGAAAACTTCACACTCATGCAATCGCTCTGTTTCGCCCCTTGTAATGTAATATACTATTTAATTTTGAAAAATATTATGGTTTATAACAAGCTACATTTCGACCAGCCTTGTGTTTCAGTAGAGAAATTTTTTTTCTTGGCGAAGTTTTAATTTTTAATTCAAGAAATTTTTCACTTTTTTAAAGGGAACGTTTCGAGGTTTGTATACGGTACACCAAAATAGCGATAATTGATTCATAAATCGCTAATTTTGAGAAAAATGTATGGCTCTGTCCGGCTATTGGTGCTTTTATCTTAAATCGAAATTGCTGCAAACATTATTTTTAATGTGAATTACAAAAAATACAATTATCATCAAGAGTATAATAATCAATAAATGTAGTTAAAAAGTAAAATTATATAAATTATATTTTAACAAATTATTATATTAAATATTATACAATAACTCAAAAAAAGTGACAACATTATTCAATTGAATTAATTGGTTTAAATCTAAAGTATTTTGAGGCATTTTGAAAATTAAAATTTTTTTAGTGTGCAGCAAAAAAAAATAAGTTTCAAAAGATGTTTTCAAGAAGTCTCTATCAGTTATTTTAGTCAAAAGTTTTAAAAAAAAGTTTGTGACTAAATTTGTTTCATTAATTTTCAATGTTTTACTCGAAAAATTATCTACGAAAACGTATAATAATGAGATAGTTTTGAAGTTTCCACTTTTTAAACTAATATTTAAACATACTTGTAGAAATAAGGATTTCAAATGATAAAATCTCCATGAATGTGTCATAATTACCGCTGATTTCAAATTTAAAGTGTGAAATTTGATGATGAGAAATACAGCGGGATAGTTTATTGGAAAAACTATCATTTGTTGCTTTAATATTTCTTTTAATACAAAATCGGAAAACCTTGCAATATTTCTATTATCAATTTCAAAGAATTGCCCTGTCCGAAATGCCTCTAAAGTCATGACCTTGAAATCAACTTTGGAATTTTAAGTAGGGAAAAGTATGCTTTCGACGATTGATGCGCGTATATAAAGTACATCATTACCAACATGTGAAAATTCAGACACAGTGCTCAATAATGATCCAGAGTTTTTTTCAGGTGGGAACTAGTTAAAAACATTATTAATGAATATTTCAATAATATCATTATTTTCAATATATTTTTCTGAATGTAGTCTACTTCAATAAAGAGATCATGAATTGTGACTTCCGAAAGGTGGGGATAGACATAATTTCCCAACAAGTAGAAACATACGAGTTTAGTAAAATAACACAGGCCCACAGAAAAAGCTTTCTATCTGAGCCGTGGATTCCAGTATGAGATTCCTATGTATGTTTTCCGCTGAAACCCAATCCGCAACCCGTTGAACCCCTACACGTCAGGATTTTGACATAACCTCAAAAAACACCAAAAAATTCAATGGAAGCAATAAAATCATCTACTTCATGCTATTTTCAACCCCCTTTCTCCGAATTAGTAATTTCGTAGCCCCATAATCCCCTAACCTCGAAATACCATTACTGCATAACCTCAAAACCTAACCTAACCTAACCGTTTTGAGTAGAAAAATCTAGTCTATGAAATCAGAATAAATATTTGAGTTTTTTGTGGAACATAGTTGGATTACTTCTATAACCTCAAAATTCCCCGACACCATAACCTCAATATCCCGTTACTCCGTAACCCTATATATTATAACCTCTCAACCACGTCATCTTTTTTTTCTAAATCATTTCAGTCGATTATGTCGATCATTAGAAGAGTGTGTATCACTCTACATGATATCAGAACTCTACCATATCGACCTTACCAACCTGCAATTTAGAAATAATTTTAACGTCTCGTAAGACTAGATGGAAATTTTACAATATAATTTTTTAAGAAATTTGCTGTGAAAAAAGGAACTCTTCCACTCCGCTGGGTATCGAGCCCAGATCCTTTCGATTGCAGGTCGATTGCTCTGTCATCTGAGCTACGGAGGTTCCACAACTTTTCTCACAGAAACTTGTTAACGCCAATTAGGCAGCGGATGTATTATGAACTATTAATCAAATTTTCTAAATCATTTGAGTCGATTATGTCGATCATTAGAAGAGTGTGTATCACTCTACGTGATATCAGAACTCTACCATATCGACCTAACCATCCTGCAATTTAGAAATAGTTTTAACGTCTCGTAAGACTAGATGGGAATTTTCCAATATAATTTTTTAAGAAATTTGCTGTGCAAAAGGAACGCTTCCACTCCGCTGGGAATCGAGCCCAGGTCGTTTCGATTGCCGGTCGAATGCTCTGTCATCTGAGCTACGGAGGTTCCACAACTTTTCTCACAGAAACTTGTTAACGGCAATTAGGCAGCGGATGTATTATGAACTATCAATCAATTTTTCTCAATCATTTCAGTCGATTATGTCGATCATTAGAAGAGTGTGAATCACTCTATGTGATATCAGAACTCTACCATATCGACCATATCATAATACATCCGTTGCCTAATTGGCGTTAACAAGTTTCTGTGAGAAAAGTTGTGGAAACTCCGTAGCTCAGATGACAGAGCATTCGACCGGCAATCGAAAGGACCTGGGCTCGATACCCAGCGGAGTGGAAGCGTTCCTTTTTTCACAGCAAATTTCTTAAAAAATTATATTTTAATATTTCCATCTAGTCTTACGAGACGTTAAAATTATTTCTAAATTGCAGGTTGGTAAGGTCGACATGGTAGAGTTCTGCTATCACGTAGAGTGATACACATTCTTCTAATGATCGACCTAAGCGACTGAAATGATTTAAAAAAATTGATTAATAGTTCATAATACATCCGTTGCCTAATTGGCGTTAACAAGTTTCTGTGAGAAAAGTTGTGGAACCTCCGTAGATCAGATGACAGAGCATTCGACCGGCAAACAAAAGTACCTGGGCTCGATACCCAGCGGTGTGAAAGCGTTCCTTTTTTCACAGAAAAGTTCTTCAAAAATTATATTAAAAATTTAAATCTAGTCTTACGAAACTTTAAATTAGTTCTGAATTGCAGGTTTGTAAGATCGATATGGTAGAGTTCTGCTGTCACGTAGAGTGATTCACACTCTTCTAATGATAGACATAATCGACTGAACTGATTTAGAAAAATTGATTAATATTTCATAATACATCCGTTGCCTAATTGGCGTTAAAAAGTTTCTGTGAGAAAAGTTGTGGAACCTCCGTAGATCAGATGACAGAGCATTCGACCGGCAAACAAAAGTACCTGGGCTCGATACCCAGCGGTGTGAAAGCGTTCCTTTTTTCACAGAAAAGTTCTTCAAAAATTATATTAAAAATTTAAATCTAGTCTTACGAAACTTTAAATTAGTTCTGAATTGCAGGTTTGTAAGATCGATATGGTAGAGTTCTGCTGTCACGTAGAGTGATTCACACTCTTCTAATGATAGACATAATCGACTGAACTGATTTAGAAAAATTGATTAATATTTCATAATACATCCGTTGCCTAATTGGCGTTAACAAGTTTCTGTGAGAAAAGTTGTGGAACCTCCGTAGATCAGATGACAGAGCATTCGACCGGCAAACAAAAGTACCTGGGCTCGATACCCAGCGGAGTGGAAGCGTTCCTTTTTTCACAGCAAATTTCTTAAAAAATTATATTCTAAACTTTCCATATAGTCTTACGACACGTTAAAATTATTTCTAAATTGCAGGTTGGTAAGGCCAGTGTGGTAGAGTTCTGCTGTCACGTAGAGTGATTCACACTCTTCTAATGATAGACATAATCGACTGAACTGATTTAGAAAAATTGATTAATATTTCATAATACATCCGTTGCCTAATTGGCGTTAAAAAGTTTCTGTGAGAAAAGTTGTGGAACATCCGTAGCTCAGATGACAAAGCATTCGACCGGCAATCGAAAGGACCTGGGCTCGATACCCAGCGGAGTGGAAGCGTTCCTTTTTTCACAGCAAATTTCTATATAGTTTAGGTCATATTTATCCATTTAGCCTTGGCCATAAGCATCCATATAGCCTGGGTGCTTAGGATTCGTATCAGGTAGGCATGGAGTCCCCGCTCCACCTGAAGGTTCAAAATATACATTGCTTGAATCTGCAGGAGCATTACCTTTACCTTTATCTCTGCTGCGAGCCCTAATTATTTAAAATTGAAAATACAACACCATTACAGAAGCGCTTAGATCGTTTCAAAATAGACAAACACATTTTGATATAAATTTCCAATATAAAATTTTGAAACTTTTTTCAATATGAAAAAGAAGACAGAACAGCGGCTTAAGCATATTATTCAACAAAGAAATTGATTTGATTAAAGTCTGATTTACTAGATCCAAAGAGGACATACTTGAATGAATTAAATTCCAATTAAATCAGGCAAGTTTATTTGTTAAACAGACCAAATAGTATTTGTGCGATTAGGTATAAAACATATACACAGACTAAATCAAATTAAAAATTCGCCCAAATTGATATGGCGGAAACAGTTATATCACATTATTATCTTTATGCAATGATTTGTTCGAAAAAAATCAGGAACGTTCAATTTGAAAGAACTTTTTAGTCATCAGTTTCCTTGTAAAGTATGTTCTGAAATTTAAGAAAATGAAGAAAGAGGTTCCTGTGCCCTCTGCGCAGGAACCCAAAGTCAAGGGAAAGTTGCCAAGGCGCTCTCCAGCCACTAGGTCGGGCGACGCTGTCAGGGTATCGGCGAAGGACGGTGAGTCCTACGTCGAGATCCTGAAAGCCATGAAGGCCAGGGTGAACCCCCAAGATTCGGGAGCAGAGGTCCTCTCCATCCGAAGAACTAGGAGGGAAGAGGTCCTTCTACTCCTAAAAAGGGTGGTGACGTATTGGCCTTCGAGAAGGCACACGACCGGGCGGTCGGGGATAAGGTCGATGTAAGGTCTCTGGTCTCGAAGAGGACCCTTGAAGTTAGGGACCTCGATGAGACCGTCACAAGGGAAAAGGATGTTGCCGCGCTCTGCATCGCGCTGGGCAAACCAGACCTCAGGGAATAGTGTAGGCTGTAAAGCGTTTCTACACTGTGCAGACTGCGGTGGTCCGTTTAACCGAGGCGGACGCTCGAAGCTTTCTCGGGCTCGGTGAGCTAAGGGTGGGGTGGGTAAACTGCCGCATTCCAGAGCATGTCGAGGTTGCCCTGTGCTCCAGGTGCAAGGCTCCCCCTAGGTGCCTGACTTGTGCTGATAGGGGCAAAAAAGATGTCGCCCATGCCTCGTGGAGCGGTTCTTGACCAATATTTAGGGCGGAGCTCCAGAGGTTAAGGGGTAGAAAGTGAAATTTCTACAGCTCAACCTCGGAAGAGGGAAGGAAGCCGACGCGGGGTTCGTTTGGGTGGAGGTGGCGGGGGTACGTGTTGTACAGCTGCTACTTTACTCCCAACGATAATTTCTTGGTCTTCGAGACCCTGGTCCTTCTCCTCGAGGAAAGCCTCAGAGAGGCTAGTGGGCACTCCCTTATTTCGGGCGACTTTAACAGTAAGTCGCTCGAGTGGGGAGAAGCCCGTCTGGACAGGAGGGGAATAGAGGGGAATCTTGGTCGGTGAGATGGTCGCTAGAAATGACCTGATTGTATTAATTCAGGGCAGAGATTTTACGTTCAGACGAGGAGCGGGGGGGGGGGGGGGTTCGAATATCGAGCTCACAATTGCCGCGCTCCGTCTTGCCTCAAGAATAGGCGACTGGTGGGTCCTCGAGGTATGAACCTAAGTGAACATCAGTGCATTCAGTTCAGCATCCAGGAACGGAGTCACCCATTGAATGTGGGAAGGGGCAGAAAGCTGAGGAGCCCCTCCTGGAACATAAAATGACTCAGCAAGTACAAGCTTCGCGATCATCTCGAAGAAACCAGGCTCATAGATGAGCTTGGTTGGGCAAGGTCTGCTGGGTCGTTGGAGGACACTGTGCGGGCGGCGAGGCGGAAAGTGGTCACAGAATGTGACCACTCCATGCCTCGCCTCGGGCACAGGCATACCGGAGACTCGATGTACTGGTCGAACGACCAGTTGTCTGTCCTGCGTCGAAAATGCCTCACAGCGCGGCGGAGATTTACCCGCGCAAAGGATGACCTGCCGCTGCGCGAGGCATGGAAAAAGACAAATCAGCTCTGAGGCAATGCATAAAGACAAGCCGACGTCAGTGCTGGAAAGACTTGATCGGGGAAGTCGAGAAGAACCCATGGGGTCTCGCCTTCAAAATAGTCACTAAGAGATTGGTGATTAGAAGAAAGACCCCGGACCTGGATAATGCCGATCGAGTCAAATACATTGTTCGGAGCTTGTTTCCACACGTAGAGCCGTTCCACAGGCGGGACCGAAGTTCCTGCGTGGTCCGGTGCGAAGAACTCCTCACTCTCGTGGAACTAAAGAGAGCGAATGTGAGGCTTAAGGCAAACACGGCGCCGGGGATCGACGGGGTGCCATACGAGATCCTCAAAGAGGTGATCGGGGCATACCCAGTGATCCTCCTGGAAGCCTGTAACTCTTGCCTCCGGGAGGGGAGGTTCTTCGTGGACTGGAAAAAGCAGAAGTTGGTCCTATTTGTCTATTGGATACAATGGAAAAGCTTCTAGAGGGAATGATCCTACAATGACTACAGGGTTACATGGTCGGCGAGAATGGTCTTTCGGAAAACCAGTTCGGCTTTTAGAAAGGCAGGTCCTCAGTTGACGCCATTCAGGCAGTGGTGGACATCGCCACTAAAGCAAGAAGAGGAACTGGTTAGCGTAAGGGATTCTGCACGTTGATCAGCATTGATATACGATGGTGCGGAAAAAGATTCCAGACTACCTGTTGCGAATGAGAGATGACTATCTAAGCGACACGTGGGTGATATACGAGGGCGACATGTGGTCTCTCATAGAAGAGATGACATATCACGGACAGGAGATCCTTCAAATACCCGAAGATTGTATTCGGGGAACATGGAATTATGTGGAAAAAGAGCATTAGGTACACCTGGGTGTGACTCGGCTCATGCTTTATGCAGCTCCGGTCTGGACAAGTGCCCTCAACAACCATGCAATCCAGAAAAGAAAGGAAGGAGACCTTTCAGCTTCGTAAAGAGCTCACCTGATTAACAAACCTGCAGTAAATCGCTCGCGCGAAGGAGGCCTTCCGCAAGAATGGAAGGCGCAAACTCTTCGAAAAATGGCAGACGAGATGGCATGGTGACCAAACCGGGAGATGGACACTCCTTCTGATCCCGGAGCTCGCCACCTGGCTGGATAGAAAGCACGGTTAAGTCGGCTTTTACCTGGTGCAAGCGCTTTCGGGCCATGGTTGCTTTAATGCGTACCTGAAGCGCTTCAAGTAAAGAGACGATGAGTCTTGTCGCTACTGTGGATCCCTTGTGGAAAATGCAGAGCACAGACTTTTTGTCTATGCCAGGTGGGGCGCGGAAAGAGAGGCTGTCGGTCGGGCAGTGGGTGCACAACTCACTCCTGACACGATGGTCTCTCTCATGCTCCAGTCTGAACAGATATGGATGCTTAGCGGGTCATTCGTCACCTTGGTAGGTGCGGCTAGTCGGCCTGCCTAACGGGCGTGTGTCCGCGGACGGGAATCCCGAGAGAACGGATGACGGACAAGTCGTACGCGACTTTGAGCTGGAACCAACTGCCCGCGAAGTTTAAAACTAAAAGGTGGTTCCGCGGGCGGTGTATTGGTTCGAGAGATGGGGTTTTTGGGTTTTAACAGGTATGCCCAGACCCGTCCTAGGAGAGTTCTGTACAACGTCTATAAAAGATTTCGTCATTTTACACAAGTTAAAATTATGATTTGAATCTGCCATATACGTATTTGAACCTAAAATTTATTAATTTTAGATCATTTAAATCAGAAACAAGTATCAGCGAATGAGTTGATGTTTAGACGTACATAAATTCATCTATTAATTAGTAGGGTAAATGTGCCAATTACTGCGGATCGGAAATCAAGACGGCTTTTAAAGTTAAAAAAAAAGATTATGAGATGAAAAAGTCGTCGTGAATTAATTTTTAAAGCAGTATTTGGTATTAAGTAAGTAGCATGCAGTCCATAAACCCTGAAAAGAAACCAGATTTACTTAAAAAATGCGAATCTAAAAAAAATGTTCCATGTAGGTATTACTGCGGGTTTGCATGAATTACTACGCACCAATTACTGCGAAATCCCCAATTACTGCGCTCCAACTACTGCGGAAACCCAAATTTCTGCTCGCGTAATACTGCGATATTATTTTGAGTGAACTTACAATTAATTTAGGAGTGTTGAACATTTTATTTAATCTCAATTATAAAAAGTAAACACAACGAACCATTCGTAATAAATTAAGATTAATAATTTTATTAACTTTATTTAATTTAACTTAAAATTATATCACTTGAGTTCCTCTTGCATCTTTAGCAACGATTAAGGAGTGTTGAACATTTTATTTAAACTAAATTATAAAAAGTGAACATGAAGCATTTTTAACAAATTAAGATTAAATAATATTATAACTCTTATTTAATTTACCTTAAAATTGTATTACTTGACTTTCTCTTGCCTTATTAGCAACGATTTTGGAGTTTTCAACATTTTTTTAATCTCAATTATAAAAAGTAAGCATAACGAAGCATTTGTAATAAATTGAAAGGTTATGCAGTGCCGCCTGACAGATCGCAGTAATTCATACACCTATGAAAATCATGTACCAAATACTGTTTTGGTAAAAAAATGATTAAAAAACGTATTTTTTGTTATTTCGCATAAATATTTAGAAAAATAAGATATTTACTTTGCAAAAAATAATATCACAATAAATATTTTATTTTCAGAAACGGAATTATAACAAGTTTTTCAGAACGTGTTCATGGCCTGTCAACAAATCTAAGCATTAAAACTATGGGAATCAGGAACATGAGAGTTTCAAATTGCAGTCAATTAGCTACGAATATCGTAACTATTGATAATTCGTTGATACTTATTATGCTTGGATTATAAATTAATTGTTTTTAATTATTCTGTAGCGTTATATATCTTTAAAACATTGTATATCATTAGTTTTATTAGAAACCGCAGTAACTGGGGCATCCACAGTAATACCCACACTTACCCTATCTCTTGTTAACAATACGTTAATCATTTGAACATAATATTATTGAACTAAAAAATGTAGTCCCCTGTAATAAATGTCAAAATTCTTGATCACAATCTAGGCATTCAAGGCTTTCAATTTTATCATTTTTTTCCTCCATATTGATTATAAAGGTGTAATCTTTTTTTTTACACGATGTTCCGGGCAGATTCTTACTCGAATTGTACATTTCGCATTCTCGCGTTTCAAACAAACATAACCACTAACTGCTTCACCATAATTTTCTCTCGAAGATCTAAATCTGTTTTCATTCAAATATTCATTATTTCAATGAACACGGTCTGTCACATGAGCGTGAACACTAAGCAGGCGTTACTTTACCTATCTGTGACGTCATAACGTCAACGACCAATCAGATTTGCTTGACTGGGAAGAAAGAAGATTATAAATCTAGATAAAATTCAAAGTATTTCCATTGATTGAATTCGTCGATAATTACATAACCGTGTTATGTACGAATAATTAGATTCAATATAAATAAAAATACTAAATCCAAATACACGTTCGCTTGAGGCTCCTAACTTCCAAATTTCAATTTAGAAAATAATAATTAAATAAATAAAAATTTGTTTTTAATCTGGGATCGTGTTTGCTCTCTCCTCTGACTGAGGAGGCTATACCCTGTACACAAAAAAAAATATTTTTGGAAAACTAAATGAAGGGATGAAATTGAAGGCAGTAAAATTATTCCCAGTTCTTGAGTTTATTTGGTTTCACAAATGCAAGCAAAATCAAAATGTATATATATATATATATGTATTAACTGGAACGATACCTGCCAATCCTTACAATGAGTTTTTCTTATATCTACCAGTTCTGAGAGAGTGTGAGAGAGGGAGGTTTACCCCTAGGCTCTCCTATTCGTCCTTGACTGGGCAGGAAGGTTTTTGTTGATTGTTACCCGAAATCACAACTTGTCCTATTTGCGATTCGCGCATAGCACACGCGCACACAAATACTGTTTTTGCCACTTTCTGTTAGGTTTAATAAGATTAAATTACGGTTGGCTTTAAACCAGAAAAGGGTTGAGTGCTTTTAAACTCGCCCTTTTCGCCGCTAGAATTTTCCTATTAAATCTAATTAAAATATTTTATAAAAAATAATTACTACTGTTTTGAGATTCACTAGTATTAATTTTTCTGCGATTCCGCGCACCTTTTTGCCGTTTTCGTTAAACGACTTGGACTTTAAAATAGTCCGCCGAAGAACAATATATTAAAAATATATTTTGTATATTTCAAAATAATATGTTATTTATTTATTGTTCATCTGGGGCGAGATTAATTTAACAACAAACTGAAATGTTTCTCTGTAAAAATGAGATTTATTATATTATAAGGCTATTTACAGTATTTACAACTTACTTATAAAGTAATTTACAAACCTGTAAAAATGAGAAACAACATTCAATGTTTATTGATTACAATCTTGTCTCTCACAGATTATAAATTATTTTTAACCACTTGCTTTAACTTTTAATATTGCTTTCAGCTTGATAGTTACTTTCTAATCTGCTTTCTACTTTCTAATCTTATCTAATCCTATCACATGTTATGTTTACCAGTACTCTACCTTACCTACTCGACTAACGCGGTAGAATTCAAATGTGTAAGAAGTATACTTCTTATATCAATATATCTTATATGTATTGCTTCTGTCCAGATGAAGGTTTTTGTCTTTTACGTCCGCCCGACACGATTCCCAAAATAAATAATTTCGTTAGATAAGGTTTTACGGGTTTAATCAACTAACGAGGATCTAGGAACTGTCGATCTGGGCCGCAGACGGGCACGATAAAAGAAAAATGTTTTCTTTATTATTCTAAGGTCGGAATCCGGTCAAGACACTCAGAAGACTGCGAATCTGATTTTGCCTTGATCCGTTTTACTAGTTTATCGCGAGGTGAGCATGGTAGGGTTTTTTGATGATTAAGGAATTAATGATTGGACGGAGGTAATAATGGCAGGGAGGATTTAGGAATTTGC
The DNA here is from genome assembly GCA_030998225.1 of Diplolepis rosae. Taxonomy (NCBI): domain Eukaryota; kingdom Metazoa; phylum Arthropoda; class Insecta; order Hymenoptera; family Diplolepididae; genus Diplolepis; species Diplolepis rosae. The sequence goes on from JAPYXD010000082.1 coordinate 1,507,021, forward strand.
ACAAATGCTGATGTGGTTATTGCGCCATTTGCTGATTTTAGGATGCAATTATTTCTCCCCTCTTTCTACACCTATCGTGAGAAAGGAAATGTGCTCATCAATTTTTAGTATTTGATGCATGGTCATCAAATTGTAGAAACAATTTTAGTTTTTAGTATATTTCAGAGTAAATCGAAATATATATATTTAATTATTCTAGGTTTATAATCTTTAGGTGGATTAAAGCTTCAACATAATTATTTAAGTATTCAGGTGAGCCTTGGCTTGTAGTTACATAAAGCACGTGGCTTTTGTGGCGGGAGATCAGCTGGGTAAAGCATTTGAGCAAGGATAGGTGTATGAGGAGGAGATGCAATTATGAGATGAATGCTAGCCTCGCGATGCACAGCAGAGCGCATCAAGATTTTCTAAAAGAGACCGATATATTGGGCATGTGCATGGGCGAACGAAAGAAGAAATGGGAAAACGTCAGAAAGCTGTGGCGACAAACAGTGCATTGCTAGTCAGTATTTTCATCATCCCATAACGGAAATTCATTACTATCTGGGAAGAACAGTAATTCGTTGGATATTAGAGTAAACCAGTGACTTATTCCTAGTTTTCCTACTCTTCGAAACAGCCATTGACGGATTCGACAGAAATATGGAATGAGGTTTAAAACATAAATTTCACCATCTGAAAAAAATATAGAGGTGAAAAGAGTCGAGAAGATTACTAAACTTCATAAACAGTAAAGATGTTTTCAATGGACTTAAACTCTTCGAGTCTTAAGAAATAGAAAACTACTAATTGAAATTGTACGAGATCGCTTACTCATAGCTTCAGTAAACATTTGTATTAGCAGCTAAAAGTTTTTTACTAATTTAATTGGTAGCAGTAGAGTTTTACTATGTATTAGTAAAAAACTGTTTAGTGTGGAAATGCTTACTAAAATAATGCCAATTCTACTGTTATTATACCTGAATTTACAGCTAATCCCACCAGGCTCCCATCTTTGATTAAAATCCCGTTATGAGCAGTCTGAAACGCACAATTAAAAATCAGTAACTCCCTTTTTATTAACAAAATGGAGGTAATAAATCTTCATTAGTAACCCAAATAAAGTTTCAGAAAAATAACTGCATTTACGTTTTATATATTAATTTTTTTATCTTTATTTCCTTACATATGTTCCCCTAGAAGAATCCTCTTGTTTAGGAATTACTATAAATCGATCTCGAGGAATTGTTATTATCTCTGTAGTTCTAACTGTACACGGTGCTAGCTGCAAAATTGAATACATACGATTACTATATAATTTTCTAGTAACATAAAAAAAAACACAGTGAAAGATACCCAGTTTTTAGTCCTAGATTTTTAAATTGAATCACAGAACAGTTTAACGTTGAGCATATAATTGGCTTTAGAGACATAGAAGGTCAAAATAGTTGGCATTCGTGAAAAAACTATTACACTTTTGGATCTTTGTAGCACAAATTTCTGTTTTAATGTTTCCGAAGCTTGGTACTTATGGATTCTTTGAGTTGCTGATTACAAATTTAATGTCAGATTCAAAAAATCAATATGGCGAATGTTATCACCTGGCAGGTCGCGTGGACCGAACTCTTACCGAATTGGGTATCATTTCGGTAACGATTGGATAACGTTTCGGTCACAAGACAGTAAACTGAATTAATGGTGCAAAATGAACTCTTAAAATATTGATAGTGGGATTGTTTGTTCAAATTGACCTAATAAAATTAACAATGAAAATCGATAATTTTATTTCCTGACTATAGAAAATAGAAAAAACAGACGTGAAAATTCGATACCGTGTTTTCTATATTTTCTATACCCGGGAACTAAAATTGTCGATTTGTATTGTTAAGTTTAGTAGATCAATTTCAACAAAGAATCACACAACTAACATTTCATGTGTTAATTTCACGCTATTTATTCAGTTTACAGTCGTGTTAACGGAATGTTACTTAATCGTTACCGAAATGATACCCAATTCGGTAACAGTTCGGTTCACGCGATCCGCCAGGGTCTAGCCAACGAAACCAAAGATCAAACGATTTTTCAAGATTAAAAGTTACCCAGTCAATGGAAGCAAGATCAAAAAGGTTACTCAGCCAGTGAAGAGAAGAATAAATGTTATCCAGCCAGTGAAGGCAAGGTCAGAAGATTATCCAGCTGTTGAAGGTAAGATAAAAAGGTTACGTAGCCAGTGAAGGCAAGATCAAGCGATTATCCAGCCAGTGAAGGCAAGATCAAATAACTATCCAGCCAGTGCAGGCAAGATCAAAAGATCACGCAGCCAGCGAAGACAATATGAAAAGGTTATCCAACCACTGAAGTCAAGATTGAAGGTTATTCGCTCTCTTACATCCACCATCTTGAGTTTTTTGAATCTGACATTGGATTCGTAATTAGCAACACAATGAACCTATGGGTATAGAATTTTAAAATAAGTCAGCAAAAATTCGTGCTACAAAGTGTTGATGATGGCATTGTTTCTGTATGGATGCCGATTAGTTTGACCCTCTATATTTCTGAAAAAAATTTTTGTTTTTGGCGTTTATCTTAGAAAATTTTGAAAAATGTTTCAGATAAGTGTTATGTCCTCTAAAACACGATGGGGAAAACCTAACGCTCCTACTACTACATTCGTTACAATATCTCGAATTCTCCCCGTATTTACGTATTTCAAACCGCTGATTACGAATATAATAGTAAAAATTGCTGACTAGCCGATTTTCATGTTAAAAACCATGAAAGTCGTGGTTTTTGGCGATTATCTCACCCAATATGCAAAATTTCGCGAAATGTTTCAGGTATAACTTGTAGACTTCGTCAAAATACATATTTTATGAATGATAAATTTTTTCAATAGCACTAACAGTTTTCGAAAAATTCGATTAAAAAGTTTATAACATGAAACATTGCCGCGCATTGGACGCTTCTTTTCAAGCACGATGGATAAAACCTAACGCTCCTACTACCCCTACCTTTGTTACAATATTTCAAATCCTCCCCATATTCACGTATTTCGACCCGCTGATTACATATTTCAAGGAAATCTGACGCTTATTGCACTCAAATGTGTCATATCTCATCAAATTTATCACTAATTTTTTCGGAAACTATCAATCGTAGAAAAAAATGCACATGACGGCAAATATGTATCTTGATGACGTCTACAAATTATGTTCAGAACATTTTACAAAATTTTGTATATTGGCAGGGATAAACACAAAAAACCATGATTTTCATGGGGTTTTCATGATTTTTATTATTAAAACGTCTAGTTGGCAATTTTCACTACAATATTTGTAATCATCGTGTCGAAATACGAAAATATGGGGAGTTCCAAAGAAATCGTAGAATTTATCTATTCGGAAATGCACACCAATTGGAAATTCTAGGACTAAAGAATACGAAATCAGTGTACATCGTTATTCACGAGAAGAGCAGAAAGAAGCGAAAGGGAAAAAAGATATTTTGCTTAAGGTCATCTGGTAGGGTCTGACGTCACCAATCACATACAATCGCTTTATTGATAGAATAATAGCACTGGTTAACAAAATATTACCTATGTGTTTATGGAATGAGATATATTATTTCCAGAGTAGTTTTCGGTGCTGAATCCAAATCTGGTCTCTGTTTTTTCTCAGCATGGCAGGTTTTCACCTTAAGTACTTGTAAACCGTCAAACTGTCAACTTTATAGAGAGACAACTTCTCTGCCATGTATCTTTCGAATAGTTACAGCTGGAACTATAAACATTATGAAATTATTTTTGCATCATAGAAAGAAGACAATGACATCCAGTGGACTAAGAAATAAATAATATTCAGTTATATTACTATTTTATCAATAAAGCAATTATATGTAATTGATGACATCAGACCATGCCAAACGGTCTTAACTCAAAGGCAAACTTTAGGAAGAAATTGAAAATTATATTCGTAACGCGAATAACGTTCGAAGCAACCAGTACAGTTGATCCCATACAGTTGATCTTTGCGTGTCGTTTCACTCGTGGCATGACATCATACACCACAACAGCTGAGCTGACTTACTATACATTTGCAATAAAACTAAGTAAATTCATGATTTTTACAACTAATTTTAATTAAGAAATTTTCTGTGAAAAAAGGAACGCTTCCACTCCGCTGGGTACCTGGGCTCGATACCCAGCGGAGTGGAAGCGTTCCTTTTTTCACAGAAAATTTCTTAATAATTATGATTAAAAATTCCATCTAGTCTTGCGAGACGTTACATTAATTCTGAATCATAGGTTGATAAGGTCGATATGGTAGAGTTTCGTTATCACATACAGTGATACACTCTTCTAATGATCGACATAATCGACTGAAATGATTTAGAAAGATCAGAAACTAATTTTAAGTTATTGATGGTAAAAATGCATAGTTGGGACTTTTTAGATCTTGATAATCCTGAAAGGTAATTACGACGACTAATACTGTTCCTCAGAGATGTTGAACCAACGCAAAGTTAATAATGAAAAAATGGAATAGGCAGTTGATTTAACTCTACCATCGGAAACAAAAAAATTATTTAAAAAAAACAATTCCTTTAACTTTATTTTGTGTTAAAAAACAAGCTTTTTGACATCTTCAAAAATCTCAAGAAACGAGTCAACCCTGAAAAACTAGGCGTCAAAGTGGTGTCACCTTAGCGTCAAAAAGGTTTTTGACAATCTCTTTGAAAGGGCTTTTTGAATGATCAATTCCCGGTACTTTTTTGACAAAATGTACCTGTCATTGATAGTCCAGGCGATATAGTCTAAAAAACAGCCTTTCGCGATGTTTCCTCGGATCAGGCTGAAACTTTGAGTTTAGGCGTCAAATAATAAGTAGAACAACATATCTGTTTCCGTCCAGTCAAATTGATGCACGGTTTAAATTACGGTTATTTATAAATTTTGAACGAAATTTCACGTTTTTCGCTTATATCTTCGATTCTTTTCATTTTATCGGAAAATATTGTAATAACTTTTTTTTCCTCATAAAAGACCCTACAAAACTAGATGCTGCCCGTAAAAACATATTAATAAGGTCAAAGGTTATGAATAAAAAACAATAATATTTATGACTTTTAAATAAACAATCATTCAAAGGCTTTGTTTACTCATATCGCGCCGTTCGACAACGTCCAAATACTTCTTATTATTGACAAATCATGTGTGCAAAACCTGGAGTCGGGAAGTTTGTTAGTTTATGAGTTATGGCCTTATAAACAAATTAATAAAAAAATTTATGTGCCTCCGGCGCGGAAACTCGTTTTTCCGTTACAGCTGAGAGTAATGGAATGTTGTGTATTCCGTTACAGAGGAATATAATGTAAAAATTGAACTGCGCATGCGCATATAGTCTTACAGCGGAGCAGAATTTTCTTCTTATTCTTCTTCTTCTTCGTACAGCATTAGCACCCTACTGACAAAGCCTTGTACATTTGAACTGCGCATGCTCTGTTACAACAAGCTACTACTACACAAGATCGATAAAATCAAAATGGCTGGGACTAGTCGCGAAATATCAAGTGTAATGACTAGCGCCGCAAACAACTACAAGAATAGATTAGATTCGAGTGTACCCATAAAAACTCGTATCCGTACCGAAGTCACATAAAATAGAATAAGTGCCAATGCACACAATTAGGGAAATTACGAGACTCGCAACAACCCTCATTGTGCTCCTAGGCACGTAATATACTAAACCTGTACGAACCTGAGCAGTAGACATGGTGATGCTGAATTTTTAATTGATAAATTTCACTATTTTATATAAAAAATCATCATTGTTTCATGAAAAAATTCAATTTTGCAACTGAGGGAATTTTTTATTTAAAATTGCCTAGTTGCAAAATGCATTTTTTAAAGTGTTCCACTTAATTTTCATAACTTTTTATTGCGTACATTGAAATTGTATGATTTTCAATATAAAATATTGAAATCTATCAATTAAAAAATCAGCATCACCATGTCTACTGCTCAGGTTCGTACAGGTTAATTTTTTATTAATTTGTTTATAAGGCCATAACTCACAAACTAACAAACTTCCCGACTCCAGGTTTTGCGCACATGATTTGTTAATAATAAGAAGTATTTGGACGTTGTTGAACGGCGCGATATGAGTAAACAAAGCCTTTGAATGATTTTTTATTTAAAAGTCATAAATATTATCGTTTTTTATTCATAACCTTTGACCTAATTAATATTTTTTTACGGGCTGTATCTATTTTTGTTGAGTCTTTTATGAGGAAAAAAAAGTTATCACACTATTTTCCAATAGAATGAAAAGAATCGAAGATATAAGCGAAAAACGTGAAATTTCGTTCAAAATTCATAAATAACTGTAATTTAAACGATGACGTGCATCGATTTGACTGGACGGGAAAAGATATGTTGTTCTACTTATTTTTTGACGCCTAAACTCAAAGTTTCAGCCTGCTCCGAGAAAACATCGCGCTTTACTCCAGATCACCTGGACTATGAAGGCAGAGCAGTGGTTCACAATCGCGAACCGCTGCTCTTTTATTGAAGGCCGTGCAGCTCAGGTGCAGGTGGTTCGCGATTGTGAACCACTACTCAGCGTTCAGTGACAGGTATATGATGTTTTTCGAGTTTCTATCGCTGAGAAATGAAACTATTATATTTATTCCCACACCATCTAATTCAAATTCGATAGCAGAATCATAATTAAAACAATTTAAATGTCTTTTGTGCTCTTCTTATTCATATTACTAAGGTGGTTGAGTACTATTTTTATTTGTTACTGAAAATAAATCAAGCGATTGATAATTGGAGTCAGTACTTTATTTCTCCCAATTTTCAAGCTTATTAGTTGAGCGAATGTATCTGTATTGTGAGGGTCGTCGCTAACTGCTATCACTGCTTCACATGGTGGTGTTTGATCTTTCTCAAATAGCTGAAAAAAATTAAAAAATGTTTCTTTATTATAGATATTTGATAATTTTTAAAGTTATAATGTGAAATAAGTTATCAAAGAATCAAGTCAGCACTTAGCTTCTATTCATTAATTCACCCTTGCGACTTCGACCTCTTACCCAGAGAAGAGTTTCATTGATATAAAGTCAAAGAAAAAATTTCTTTGAATCAAAAGAAGCTTTGTTGATTCAAAGAAATTTCCTTTGACATCAAGAAAAAGATTTGTTTACATTGAAAAAATTTCTTTTGAATCAACGAAACCTTTTTTAATCCAGGGACATTTTTTCTTTGACCGTATATCAAAGAAATTCTGATCTGGGTCCTCCAGTCTTCTTTGATTATTTATAGTTACATGACATGCTTGAAGGTAAATAATAACGAAAAAAATTTGTTTTTTACTTTCAAGATGGTACTATAAAAAAAATTTGAATGACCTACAGGGTTATTACTTTCGAGCTTTTATACGAGTGCTTGTATATTCTCTGAATCTAATTCATATCAATGAAAAGATTGACACTGAATTACTTGAATAACTTCCACAATTAATCACTTACTTTCAACTAAAAATTTCTTGAAATCGCGCAAGAAATTAATTTTATTACGCAAACACTTTTTATAAGTTTTATTGAGTTAAAGCAGTGATCAAGCTTTCACTGATGTACACTTAGGGCGCATGGTTTTTTATATTTTTAGTTACAAAATCTAAAAATTATACTTACAGTTACAATTGCAAAGTAATGTTTTAGTTTTCCTTCATCCAAATTCTTGCGGTCATAATCCATCCTTTTAATATTATGGGTTTCGTGGGGCAAATCTCGACTGCAAACTTGAAGAGTAGCCTCAATTTCACATAATAAATTCTGATAATTAAAAAGGTAGAAAAGAGAAGCTATAACGTGTATTCCAGTAAGTGCAACTCCGCCACATATATTATTATTGTTTTTAGTTTGGAATTTAACTATGGCCTGATGGGCTGGGTATTCTGCAACAAAATTTAACTTTGCTGGTTTTTATTGTCGAAATTACATTCCCATTATTTTTTAACGCTGAGATAGATTGTATGCTGTTTTACATACCAAGTGTATAAGCTTAAATCCGCTGTTTGCTCTTAGATGGCGTTAGTGAGCGTATTAAGCTACCACAGACGCGCTATACCTTTTTTTTATGAGTTTGACATCTGTCAACATTATTCAATGCACATGTCAGCAATTTCACACAACATAAATTTTACCTTTGGTAATCATGTCTAGCTTTTTTCCAGAAGAAGAGCATATACGGGAATCTCTGCTGTTCTGCTTCAATTTAAAGAAATCGGCTGCCAAATCGCATCGAATTCTTGTGGAGGCCTATGGTGACAGTGCTTTATCGAAGGTTAAGGATCATTAATTGCAGGCTCTTTTGGACGGGGGCGGTACCCATTCGCAAAAAATGCTTGCTGAGCAATTGGGTATTACTCAACCAGCTATTTCTATGCGTATATTTTACGTACCATGAGAAAGGTTTCCTTCACGACAAGGCACCACCGCACAGGTCACAAATGGTCTGAAACTACTTAGAGACACTCAACTTAGAGGTGCTACCCCATTCCGTTTATTCACCATACCAGGCTCCTTCCGACTACCACTTGTTTTCATCCATAGGTCACGCGCTCACTGAGCAACAATTCGATTCTTACGAAGACGTCCGAAAATAGCTTGATGAGTGGTTTTCCTCGAAAAAGAAGGAATTTTTTTGGCGTAGTTCCCAAAAATTGCCCGAGAGATGGGAAAATGTATCGCTAGCGAGGGCAAGTATTTTGAATACATTTTTTTTTGCTTTCTATGAAAAAACATGTGTTTTTCTAACTAAAAAACAGCGGATTTAAGCTTATAAAACCTGGCATATAAACTAATTAAAGGTTATTAAGTCGTTTTCTCTGATAAATGATAATTTAAATGAGAAGAGTGGTTACTGTAAACCTTCTTTTTGGCCCCATGACTGATACAGCTCCTATATTATCTGAAACATTTCTCTTATATGTGCTTTACAGATCTCAGAAACGATTGACTCATTGAAAGTTTATTCGTGGTGAACATTCGGTGCTTATAATTGCGTTTTACATGGGATTTTAGTCATTGCATTCTGTACCTATACATTTACAATTACTTTGTAACAATTCATTATATATACTCTGTTTACTAAGCTTTCCCAAAAATATAGTGTATGTGTAACGCCTAATATTTAGAGCCTATATTTTTGGCCTTTTTTAATCAAGATACTGTAATTTAGCATATTGTCTTTTAAATATATTTTATCGTTCAAGCGAAAATCCTGAACATAGTAAAAGATGCACTTTATGACGGAAAAAGTTATATGAAAATGTTATATTAATTAATTAGTTCATAATACACAATCTGCATCTTCAAACTTTCACGGCTGACCTGGACACTTCTTGTCTTTTCTACAAAAATCACCACTCTTAAAGCGTTTAAACCGTCGTTCACAAGTTTTTCGGGTTGGAGAATGTTCACTATGAGCTTCAACCAACAATCGATAACTTTCAGCAGCTGCCTTCTTCAAATGAAATTAATAACAAACTTTCTTTTGATGGAGTATGTTTACTCTTCGGAATGCCATAGTCATTAGTCTAGATCACCAAAAATATTAGTAACGCCAAATATTAGTATATTAGCAAAATCGACATTATCAAACGAAACACCTATTATTATAAGCATCCAAATAATGAATTTCAGTTGATTCAGTAAACGCAGTTTTGATAAAATGTTTAGTAAAGAAAAACCGTTTCCCGCGAAAGCACCCGTTAGCCAGTAGCCACTACATACCTGGTTCACTAGACAAAGCATCGGTCGAGACCGTCGAGTTACGCGATCGAGGGACGTCGCTTGAACTCTGTACGCTCTCACAAAAAAATTAATATTCCAGGAACTTGTTGAATGTTTTCAATATTTGATGGCTTAACTTAGACACTATTTCAGAGAATATTTTTGCTTAACGGAAATATTTTCAGACTATTTTCCCAGCTCCAGCCAAAAGATGCAGTTTAGGTTTACAAAATTCTGTAAAAAGCGAAATTTGATTGTTGTCTTACACACATCATAAGTTTACACATTGTGACGTGGTACTTGTTCACGCCCAAGTATGTATAAAATTATTGAAATTATTGACTTGGAGTAGAGAATCATGCCCGAGGCTGTCTATGACAGTTATAAGTCAGGGGTCAAGCGTAAGGTGCTCGGGAGGCTCCTGACCGCGGTGTGCCCACTCCCAGAGGCCAAGTGGCGAAAGAAAAATAGTGATTGCTACGTCCCCTAGTCGCCGCTAGTGTGTCATGGAAATGAACGTCATGCGCGGTAAATATGTTGTCACTTGTCTCCATGTTGTGATTGATTAAAATTGATTGAGATTTCAAGTGATTTTAATGAACTTCGATTTTTAAAGTTCTAATACCTACACTAATGTGCCAACAATTAGCAGTGCTGTACTGTTTGCCCTCCAAATGAAAATAGTTGTAGCTGCAAATTGGGTAAGTCACCACTAACTTTTGTTTTGAATCTAAAATAAAACTCATAAAGGCTTGATTTCTCGTTTTGTTTATAAAAATTCATTGCGTATTATATTGCAAAACGCGGTAAGAAAGTTTGCATTAAAAAAGATTTTCGTTCTTCAGCTTTAAATCCGCATTTAAGTGTTGATAAAGATAAAACTCCAGCTCCCTTCAAAGCTGATTTAAGCCATGTAAAGTAACCTCAAATATAATAAAATCCGAATTTCTCCTTTTTCGTATGAGAAGGCGAAAATTTCGCGCTCTTTAGTACTGGAACTGTAGTGGAGGGGGAGGGGTAGTTTTCATGAAATCTAGTTCCTGCTACGTCCCCTAGATGTCGCTGATATAAATTCATTCCCCCGCCACCGTCTGTAAGTACCCCTTTGTAATACATGGGAGTGGGCACACCGTGCTCCTGACTTTGACTTTATGTTGCAAGTATCAAATGTGACAGGTTACCTGAGAGGAGAGGTTAGATTCCCCGGGAACCTATTGCCAAAGGCCAGACCGTAGGTTGCAGCTACACTTAGCACTTATTTTGATTTAATTCTTTGTTTTAATTTTCACATACGCGAACTGGACATTACACAACAAACCACCATGTTCACCCGTGCTAGGTCAACGGCCGGTCGAAGGCAATCAATATTCGTACCCACGGATGAGGCATCGGAGAGAAAGAGGAAACATCGCGACATGACAAAGCACACCACGAAGAGGATCCTTGGTGCGTCAGGCGGATGCAAGTCCCGCCTGCTCAAGACCACCAAGGAGAGGAGCTGGCTGTCGCACCGTTAATAGGTTGTCAACAAACTAACCTGTGTGGCGAGATTAATTACGTCAATCGCCACGTGGCGGCGTTAGACATCGGCGTACCTTCGCCATCTGTTGCTCGGAACTACGAACTCGATTCAACTGTCGATAACTTCGTTAAGCTGTGTAAGCGCCACCGTCTTCCGGTAAAGCGACCACGCCAGCGGATCTCACCATCTTTTTATTCATTCATTGTTCGACGTCTAAAGTTAACAAGTGCGCCCGTAAAAGGTTTGAGATTGTTAAGGTAGTACTGACGGTACGTAGCTAATCAAATGAGTACTTTTTCTAATTTGCTTCAAGTAGTATCTAAATTTATCAAAGTCGCATAAGAAAGCGACCGCGGTGTGCCCACTCCTATAGGCTAAGTGGCGAAAGAAAAATAGTAATTGCTACGTCCCCTAGTCGCCGCTAGTGTGTCATCGAAATGAACCTCGTGAGGAGTCGACATGTTGTCACTTGTCTGCATGTTTTAATTGATTAAAATTCATAGCGATTTCAAGTGATTTTAGTGAAAATCGATCTATAAAGTTCTAATACCTACTGTGCCAACAATTGCAGTGCTTTACTGTTTGCCCTCCAAATTAAAATAGTTGTAGCTGCACATCGGGTAAGTCACCAATAACTTTTGTTTTGAATCTAAAATAAAACTCGTAAAGGCCTGTTTTCTCGTTTTGTGTATACAAATCCATTACGTATTATCATATTGCAAAACCCGGTAAGAAAGCTTGCATTAAAAAGTATTTTTGTCCTTCAGTTTTAAATGCGCATTTAAGTGTCGATAAAGATAAAACTCAAGTCCCCTTCAAAGATCATTTAAGCCATGCAAATTAACCTCAAATATAATAAAATCCAAATTTTTCCTTTTTTGCATGGGATGGCAAAAATTTTGCGTCCTTCATTACTGGATCTGAAGTGGAGGGGGGATGGGTAGTTTTCATGCAACCTAGTTCCTGCTACGTCCCCTAGATGTCACTGATATAAATTCATTCGCCCCGCCACCATCCGTAAGTACCCCTTCAAAATACATGAGAGTGGGCACACCGTGAAAGCGACTATACATGTGTGTATAGCAGATGACTTCTTACGACTCGCAAAATAAAACTGTCGCTCACCCGCAAGGATGCTGTAATGGCACGGGTTTCAGCGCCCTGATGATTTGCCTATCCATTGACTCTACTCCTTACACACCGCTCTCCACGATTTTTGGAGGACTTTGTAGCTTCGGTATAGAAGGTACAGGGTGACTCAACACGAGCGGGCCGTTCATTTATTAACTCACAATTTTGGTTATTTTGGCATAGTGTATATGTAACTATGTGCAATGAAAGGTACCTCACGCCCGAAAGCTGAACTTTACAGGACGGGCGATCATAACAGAGTCTCTTAGTGGGTTTAGGCTCATTATGCCTACCTTTTTAGTTTAATAACAAAAAAAAAGTAAGTTTTTTCGGATGTTAGCAACCTATTTTTACGGATGGTCACATATTTTGAGTATTCATGACAGGGACTGCAATATTTTGCAACCCTAATTTGTTTACTGAGCTCTAGTGATGATCCAGAAACAACATTAAACAATGCTAATTCTTGCTGCTTCGGTACACGTAGAACCCAATGACAAGTGCTCCGAAAGGGGATGTGTAGAATGATTTCCTTCCTGTCTATCAAGATAACGAAGTGAGTGTAGTCACGCTGTACTGCAGGGAGGATTAAAATGTGAGGATGATACTGTAGTGTGTAAGGTTAGGGTTTTTGCAGTAAACACGGCTCCTTAGATACAAAGAAATAAAAAAACTTTGAATCCTCCGAAAGTGAATTAATGGTGAATTAATTAATAAAAAGTTCCAAAGTATTGATAAATATTGTTTCCTTTAATTTACGAGATAGATAATCAAGATAAAAATTGAGTTCTACTTGAATAATTTTAATGAACAGAACTTATATATATAATCTTATCTCTTTTCATTATATTATCGGAGAGTCGCCGACGAAGATGAACCAATCACACGTCGGGCCCACCTGCCATGCCATCTTCATCAAACATCACTGAAGGATACAGAGACGAACCTATCACCGCGTTGGGGCCGGCCCTGCTAGTTCCCGATTACTGTGGGTAAGCTGGGGGTCAATCGCCATCTTTTGCACCTCAATAACTAGGACCAATCCCCATTGATCTGGATTGTGATTGACTACTGTTTGTAGGTGGTATGGAGTAAGTCCATCACATTAATTTACGAAGATTTCGTGTCGGTCTCGATTTAGAGAGAGACCGACGGACCTATAAAAGAGGAAGTTCGACACTTGCTTCCTGATGGAAAGTGACTACCCAACCCTGACCACCGTGTCATGATACATTTTACTGAATCTATGTATCGGGTTTAATCACCAACGAAGATGTCGTTGCTGCAGCCAATCACCAAGTCCAAGATATAAGGCAAGTTCCAGATAAGGACATAGTGTAGCTGCCCAACCCTGATCGAGAATCTAGGAAAGTTCCGAGTGAGACCAGAACTCACATACATCCTTGTGTGTAACCAGCGAGAATATGGTTGACTACGTGCTTCAACGTTCGAGACTCTAGGCGTGTTCCGGATGAAGACAGCCCAATTATTCAACCCTGGTAAGGCGGTGAATTTAGTCCATCACCTCAATAATATAAGGTGTTGTGTTTGTTTGTGATTAGAAGGAGACAGAAGAAAATAGAGAAAGAGACCAAAGATTTCGCGTTTGTCTGTAGATAGAACGAGACGAAACGACGATATAAAGAGAAGTTGCCTCACGTACTTGCGTTGGCGTACGAAGCCAATGTTGTCAGCATTGTCTAAGACTCCCAGACAATCACGGATGAGGACAATGGAAACTATTGATATAGTGACCCAACCGACCAATGGGAGAAGACTAGGGAAACAACAACAGAAAATCAACTCCAGCGCAACCACATTAACCATGAGGATGCGGCGTAAGTTTGCGGCGTAAATAAGTCCAGTTGGAGAAGACGAGGGACGGTTCGCCTTCTTCAGGTACACAGGAGAAGAATGTTTCTTCTTGCGGAGTGAGAGTTGAGTGGAGCGTTTAAGAAAAATTATATTGGATCTATAACTTAATTCGCCCGGTTTGCTAAGAGTTGGCGTCACTTGATTATTATTCCATCGTTCCAATATTCCGAACATGCGTTGCAAATCTACTGTCATTGTGCGTCTTTTCAGTATATGTCATTCATTTAAAGCGTAAACAACAATAACTTTTTTTCACTCAAATATGTCGAACTTTGTGCCTGAAAAAGTGTTTTTGCGGGGAGTTCTTCTTCATTACTTTAATATGAAGAGAACTGCTGCCGAAAGTCATCGTATTTTGGTGAAAGTTTATGGTGAACATGCTCTAGCTGAGCGAAAGTGCCAAAAGTAGTTTGCACGATTTAAAAGTGGTGATTTTGGCTTGGAAGACGAAGAACGTCCTGGGCAGGCAAAAAAGTTTGATGATGAAGAACTGGAAGCATTATTCGATGAAGATTGTTGCCAAACACTAGAAGAGCTCGCGGAATCTTTGGAAGTCACTCAAGCAGCCATTTCAAAACATTTAAAAGCAGCCGGATACATTCAAAATCAAGGTTATTGGGTTCCACGTGAACTCAAGCCGAGAGACGTTGAAAGGCGGTTTTGCATGTCCGAAATGCTGCTGGAACGCCATAAAAAGAAGTCATTTTTGCATCGGATTGTTACTGGTGATGAAAAATAGATCCATAATGAAAACCCCAAGCGCAAAAAATCATATGTGAAACCCGGCCAACCAGCCAAATCAACGGCAAAGCCGAATATCCATGGCGCGAGGGTAATGCTTTGTATTTGGTGGGATCAGAAGGTTGTGCTGTATTATGAGCTGCTAAAACCCGGTAAACCATCAATGGAGAACGCTACCGAACACAATTAATCCACTTGAAGAGAGCAATAGGCAAAAAACGGCCGGAATATGCGACCAGACACGAGGCTATTTTTTCATCATGACAACGCTCGGCCCCATGTTGCTATTCCGGTTAACAACTATTTGGAAAACAGTGGATGGGAAGTTTTACCCCACCCGACTTATAGCCCAGACCTTGCCCCTTCTGACTACCATTTGTTCCGGTCGATGCTCTCGTGTATCGTGGATAACGTTCACTAGGATACGGTTCACATCAGAACAGGGTATCAAAAATTTGCTTGATTCATTCTTGGCCGCCAAGCCGGCGCAGTTCTTTTGTGATGGAATCCACAAATTGCCAGAAAGTTGAA
This sequence comes from Diplolepis rosae, assembly GCA_030998225.1. Taxonomy (NCBI): domain Eukaryota; kingdom Metazoa; phylum Arthropoda; class Insecta; order Hymenoptera; family Diplolepididae; genus Diplolepis; species Diplolepis rosae. The sequence goes on from JAPYXD010000082.1 coordinate 1,522,598, forward strand.
CAAAAGTCATAGCTTCAGATGGGCAATACTTTGAATAATACTATTGTACATGCTTTTCTTAAATAAATGTCTAAATTTTGGAAAAAAACCGCACGAATTAAGTTGTAGATCTAATAATTGTGTAAAAAGGAAAGAAAAACTGTGTCAACATTAATGTAATTGATTAGGACGTTCCGATCCACTGTATATTCCGATGCGTAGGATAATCGGATATTGATTGGAAGGCAATTGTGATGCAAAAAGGTGTCGAAGGGTCATTGAGTTACAGGTAAGAGTCTTTTTGTTAAAATTTGGTTCGCTCGAGGTGTTTAGTTACACATAATGGCTGCTGCAAGCCAAGCCACGTGCTAATAGCAATATCCCCTCGACCGTGACATACTTTATTTACATTTCAACATTTCGATTTAATTGAGTAAATGAACACGTGCGTCACTTAAATTTTTAATATTTTTTTTTCATTATTGTAAAACGGACCGCGTGGCCGGTCAGTTAATTAGCAAGGGAGTGGGGAGAACTTTTGTAACAGTCGATAGAATAGCGTGGCATAGTGTCTTCTGGGGTGTCTCTCGGGACTAATTGACGTGATAGCGTGCCCTGAGACCGGTCAGTTACAATAAAGTATTGTTGGTATTGCTCGCGGATAAATTGTCCTAATTTATCAAACCGTTTAGATTAGGTGTTAGACGGTCATGTGACTTGGCGAGTTTGCCTGATTTGTGCGGGTGGGACAAGGTTGTAGAAATAGCGTAGATCAAGTAGGTTAAGCGAATAGTATGAATGGCTTAGAAGAATAGTTGGCGTCGCGTGCCGTGTCCGCCATTAGGCGGTTATATTTTAGGCTAGGTTATGGGATGTACAATCACTAGTTGTAAAATAAACATCCAAATTCTTTTATTCAATTTTGCTGTTGCCTTAATTGAATTCATAACGAATTTGTTTTTTTTCGAACTAACTACACACACTATACCGAAGGGTGAGTTGCCTAGGGTTAGGAAAATTGCAACGTCACACTTCGTTAAATAGTGTTAACTTATTGGAAAAAGTTACTTTGGAATGAGCAATAATAAGGAATGTAATGGATTAAATTAGAAAAACATCGTTTACGCTAATGTTCCAACGTTAAAAAAACCGATAAGTTCAAATAAAATTAACAATATGATTGTATTATATGTAACTATAAATCAAGCCTTTTCTCTTAAAAGCATAGTGCAGATTATCCGGCTTTATTTTGAAAGAAAAAAAAACTATTTTCAAAAGGTACAAAAGATGAGTTTTTACAAGACAAAGAAAAAAATTTTGGAAATATTTATTGAAAGATAAAGAACCGTCTTAAGTATATTTCTCTGACATTGGAAGATTAATGAATGCATTGAAACCAGATATTCACAAAGATGAAGAATAGATATTTCATTTATTGATTCTTCTCAACGAAGTTTAAAACTAGTATTACTTCATAATACCAAAATTTATGCTCCAATTCTGATAACACATTCCATAGAGCTGAAAGAAAACTACAAATGTATACCACTAATTTCATAAAAAGTTAGATACCCAGAACATACCTGGCAAATTCGTAGCGATCTTAAGATTTTATCTCCAACTCTTGGCCAACAGCCAAGTTTTACGAAAACAAAAAGAATGGCCAAAAAGAATATCTTTTGGACCGGATTCGAAGAACATTATTAACAAGTCTCTCGTCACCCTTCACATATATTGTTTTCACCCTTTCAAATTGAACTCGGAGTAATGAAACTGTTTGCTGAAGATTTAGTTAAGGAAAGAAATTATTTGGATAATTTGGAGCAACATGATAAAAGACAAATTGTGTTACTACGATGAATAAAAAATAAAAAAATTCATGGCACAGTTTTCAGAATATGAATATGATTAAAGACTTCGCTAAATTGAGATGCTTGATCAACTTGAAGTTGCATTTCTTATATTTACATCTGGATCACATCGCTAACAATTTAGGATTTTTCAGTGGGGAGCAAGAAAGGCGATTCTGCCAAGACCTGAAAGAAATGGAACGTCATCCGTATTGGATCCGTCATTTTGAATTGTGTGAGATAGACTTCCGAATCGTTATCAGCGAACCAAAAACCCCTTTATACAAAGTTCCCAAGAATTGACTAAAAATTTCATTTATTTTGTGTAGCATGTTGAATTTAGTATTTTTTTTTACGGTTAGAATAAAATTTTGAAAAGATGGAGCAGATCTGCCCTTTAATTCGTATTTAGTGGGTCAGAATATGCAAGGATACAGTGCTGCAGCTTGCCGCACAGGAAACTTTATTTTATTTTGTGGCGCTATCTAAACAACGGCAGCAATGTGTGAGTAAAAGCGGACAGTTCGTTTTCTATTAGCATTCTACCTCAGCAACTAAAATAGTCTACACATTCTTTTGACTACATTTTCTGCAAAATATCATCAAAAGTGTCAACATCTGATAGAAGTCTTTTCTCAAAGGACTTATCGAGAAACGATGCGACAAATTATTGGTAGATTGTGTAACTAGGAGTTGTTTTTGAGGAGAGTACTGATGTTTTCAGCCCTATACGTAACCAAGGGCGCGCCCGAAGTAGAGACGAGGACTAAAATATCAGTTGAGCCCCAAAAACGTTCAGGATCCGTAGCAAATGTGTGCGTGTGTGTGTGCATGTATTTTCTTATTTTTCTGATTTTTTATATTTTAATTGCTGTAAATTCAGTTTTTTCATGAAGACTGGCAAATTTTCATATTTTTTAATACATGATACCGTAAGTTTACTTGAGAGTTATGAAGGGCTAAAACAGGTTGCACTTGATTAAATTTAATTTGTGGTGTTTCTCCTTTGATTATTCCATACTAGTTAGTTGTTAACAAGCATTGACCTTTCCTCAGGAATCTTGAGGAAAACTCTCGATGTCCACAGAAAATTCCTGAGGAATATTTTGAGATACTTTTTGGATTTTCATCCGTACAGGATGTAACGAAGTTACATAAGGACTCAATAAGGGCACAGCCCTGCGGGCTGGAATTTGGGGAAACGCGGCCGGGCATGCCTCGCGGTCGCGTACCGTCGCCGGTTCCTGTATTCCTGTATTACGCTGAAAGCAATGGTTTCATGTAAAAAAAATTCTTTGAACTTCATTTCTTAATTTCAAACATATTTTTGAGTGGGGCGAAAGAAATTGGTGGATATATATAAAACTTCTTGCGCGCGATTTCTGCGTCGCAGTGCAGCTAGGCGCCACGATCACGACGTACCGTCCATTGGGAACTTATTTAATTGTATTTTGTAAAGTTTGTTTGTAAAACAGTTATTTTTGGCTGGTACGAAATTAAAAATAAAAATTAATTTGTAATTCGGAGTGATTTTTTAGCGTGAGTCCCCTCGCCTCTCACATCAAAACTTAAGTCAAATAATTTTCTTATTAAAGTGTATGTGCACTTCTCTTTCTTCTTTGCCTCGCAGTTTTTTTCGGGAAAACATCACATTCTAATGATGACGAATATTTTCTCCACATGAGAGTTAATTCAGCAGAGGGAACGAAAGAGTGATATTTCTGTGTACCAGGCACTGTGTTCACTGATGCAAATCTACTCTTAAGTTCTTGAGCTGTGATGGCGTGATTTTCTTTGGGACTAAAGAATACTAGTTTCAACTAAATTTTTCTTTGCCCATTGATACAAGACATCAGCAGTCAAAATCGGATCTTTAGATGACGCTTGTAGGCTAGCACGCGCTGCGAGTCTTTTTAAATTTCCCCCAATACCATCACAAGGTCCTGAGACGACTCAGCTGCGACTTTCAGCCATTTAAAGCAAAAATAGAGAAAAGTTTACAAGAAGATATATATGGAAGGGTTGAAAACAATGTGAGTGAGGTCGCACGCCAAAATTGCGATGTTTCGTGACCCACAGACACATCAATCAGGGCTTGAAGCACGAACCGGAAGTGCATGGGAGATAGATACGGCGATGAGGTTCTCAGGAACATTTTCTTTCGTAGCAGCAGACAGCGCGACACTAGGCTGTGTATGCCGGCTCTCGGTCGATCACAGAAGTCTTGCTATATCGGGCCCTTTCTTCAATTCCGGATGAAAAATTACACATTCAACCGAAACATATCTAAAAATTAGCTGCCGAAAGTTTCCGGTTTGGCATTGAGACATTAATTCAGATGTAATGTACAGATTCGCTCCGAATTGCTCATTGTACAGTGCACGTTATTCATACTGTAACATCTTGAACTTTTTTCTAAACTACTTAATTGAGTATCCAGGAATATTATCAAATAGTTGAAATTCTTCTTTTTTGACCAAATTCTGAATAATGTAACATAACATCGACATAAAAGTGGATTTTCCTTGTCCAATAAATAATAAAAATTATTATCCGTGAAATAATTTATAATGATAATAATTATTTGGTTAAAAAATGCAGTTTGTAGTCGATTATTTATAGTCGACTAGAAACCGTACATTCTGAATTTGAAGCATGGGCGCTCGCGAGGCAGAAGCCGCGCGCAAGGAGTGTTATATATCTCCACCAATTTCTTTCGCCCCACTTTTGACCATGGCTCATTTTAAAGGGAAAAAATCAAGCTTTTTTCTAAACATAATTTTGGAACGAAAATTGACGGCCGCACTTGGAGAAAAGCTCAAAAATATGTTTAAAATTAAAAAATGAAACTCAAATCATTTTGTTAATCTAAAACCATTGCCTTTCGCGTAAAGCTGATGAAAAAACCTTTCTCAGACGTCCATAAAAAAATTAATTTGGATAACTTTTGTAGAAGTTATGTATACTGACAACCCGTCGTACTAGAGACGTTCTCTTAGGGGAATTAAAAGAGGTTCACTAGGACAATAATTTCGCGGACTTTCATGAAAATCGGAGACAAAAAGTTTTTAGACGGGTACACTTGACGAATTTTGCCCCCTATTAGAATGAACGAGAAAATATTCTGCACCCGATTGAATACTTTTACATTAGTTTAATTTCAAGGCTATGACACACTTACTCAATTCCTACCTTACTTTTTTAAACCAACTTTCGGCCACACGAAATAAGATATCGATTATTAATAGACCAGCATACAAATTTCAAACTAAGTTGAACACACTTTCTCAAGTAATCAGTACCAAAGAAAGAAGAATTAAAAAAAAAGCATCATTAAAGAAAAATCCGAATTTAGCTGAAAGAAAACATTCTAAATTGATTTCAAAACTTTTTATTCTTATTTTTTTTCGTATGCTGAACCCAGAAACTGTTGACCCTCAGCTCAAACGATTCAATCAATAATGCTCAACTTCCATATCTTTGGATCATTAGAACACAACCCCTTTAAAAATCTTGAGTTGAACAAGTTTTCTAAATAAGCATTTAAATTTTCATTACAAGTTATTAGACATATTCTTATAAACAAATAATTAAAATTTGTTAAATTTTAATTAAGAAATTCAACTGACTAACTATGTTAGTTGGTGGACTATAGTCTCTGAATGCATCACATTGGATTAAAAAAATTAATTCTTTCGACTATGACAATATAAAATTAAAATACAATTATACAATATATATTGTGTAATGCCTGATTAAAAATTGCAAACTACATCCTGCGCCGGTCGGATCTTAAAAATCCAACATTCGATCGGACGCGCATCGGATATCGAATATTGGATATTCGACGGACGCATTTCGGATGTCGAATATTCGATATTCGACGTACGGCCGACTGGATGTCGAATATTCGACATTCGACGGAGGCCAATATCGGATCGAAAATCAAATGGGATCTTTTTGCACACCTCTAATTCACACTGTCCCGCTTGAAAAAAATTATGTGCAGTGAATCCGTTGGTGCTTGTCATTTTAATGAATGCAAATCTTGTCCTAACAATGGAAGTTTTAAAAAGTACCTGACTAATCTATTGTACCTGAATACTTTCGACAGTGACATATCAAGTCTGGCAAAAAACTGATAGAAGCACACTGATGATTTCGTGAAAAAACTCTGCACTGAACTTAAATACCCAAACCTCACGCATTTTGTGCAAAACAACAAGTTTTGTTTTAGAAGCATCTTAGAATCATACTCAAATGAGGAGAGCTTTTAATTTTGTTAATTTCATCACGTACTTGTATTCATGCCTTTAGTCTTTATCTTGACCCAAGATAAGATTATTATTAATATTTAAAGAATTTGAAAATCTTTCTGTGGAAAAAATGACGCTTTCGACTGCGCTGGGATTCGAGCCCAGGTCTTTCGAAAAATTTCAAACTCAACTAATTAATTTGAAATTATTAATATTTTTGTATTGGCATTGGGTCAGTTCTTTCCCATTAAAAATCAGTGATTGCGGACACCTGTCGGAAACGTATCCTATCTGATACGCAACTAATGATCCTCAGATAATGTAGGCAGTGGCAAAAATTTTAAACTAGTTAATAATAATATTGAATTTATCGTGTTTTTGTTGTTTTTGTTTTTTTAAATTAATATTTAATAAAACCATGCAAGGAACTTATGCAAGAAGGTGAGCTCTAAGTCGCCCAGGAACCATAACATGTTTCCGTAATCACTGATTTTTAATGGAAAATAACTGACTCAATAACAATACAAAGATACTATAACGGCTTTTGATTTTGCTTGACTTTACCGAAAATTATGCTTTTATCATCCAAAATGCTGCAGAAGCTTTCTATTGTAATAGTAATCAGCCTACTATATTTGCAGTGGTTATTTATTACAAAGAAGGCAACAATTGAAGCATCATAGTATGGCAATGATTTCGGATTGTTTGAGCCATGACACTGCGTCAGGATATACATTTTAAAAACGCATCACTGAGTATCCCAGGAAGATATTCAGCGTTGCCAACATGATTCATTATGCGGCAGACGGAGCTGTGCAGCATTCAAAAATAAGTGTGTCGTCAGCAATCTTTCAAATCATAGAAAAGATTTTGGAATTTCCGCAGAAACATTTTCAAGCAACTGAACATGGAAAAGGTCCAAGTGACGGAATTTTAAAAAGACCGGCTCAAACCCATTAATTTTAGTTGAGAGCGATCTCCCGTGATTGTTTCGTTCGTTTTGAGGAGCTCATAACAAACTGCACCCAGCTGATCCCACCAAATGCCAGAAGAGAAGGCGCTTTTAAAGTCAACATCAGTTATTTTTCATCCTTTTCACGGCCAGAAACTCGACTATTTCGATATGTAGTAATAAATTTTTTTTTTCAAAGAAATGAGCAACAAACGAAGCTTCTCGCTGTGTCACGTATACAATTTTTCATAACATTTTTATTGAAGAAATTTCCTGAGAAAAAAGGAACGCCTCCACTTCGCTGGGTATTGAGCCCAGGACCTTTCTATTGCCGATCGAATGCTCTATCATATGAGCTACGGAGGTTCGACACAACTTTTCTCACACAATCCATTTACGCCTCATGTGTATTAATAGTACGACTTTGTTATGGGTGTAGTGTATGTACGTTGCTTGAAAATTGTTATATGATTAAAGGAATCACGTAATCAATTCTTGTTTTTTGAATAAGACAAATGCATATAACAAACACGACGATGCTGTGTCAAGTCATATAAACTGAGATTTGACTATACTTTTCAATGGATGATGGGATTATTTTGATATTTCTGAAATCGTCGTTAAATATTTATTATATACACGGTGACCTATTTTAATCTATAATCCCAAATATCTTCCAAAATACTTTATCTACGAAAAAATTGTTCGGACGAAGGTTGACCAGGACCGAGGAGGACATTTGAGTGAACCATTAATTTTGACCTTTAGGTCAATTTTCAAGGTCAAATGGAGGTAGGACCCTTGTCTCAAATGAGAACCCCTTTTTTCTGTGGATTTGAAAAGAGCGGGAAATTTCACGTCAAAAATGATCTGTGGAAAAATGGTTTTTGTAACCTTGGAAAGGTAAAAAATTAAGGTCAAATGTCTGAGAAACGACTATATGCCCTTTTTCAGAATTGTCTTCGTTTTTCGGGTAAACAAACTTGAGGAAGCTCCACAAAAGTCGATGGAGTGTTTTGTCGTGGTGCGGAATAGTAAATGGCTATTTAATTGGACCCTACTTTTTTTACGGAAGCGTTGACGGACGCACTAATTCAGAGTTGTTAAGGGACCATTTACCTGGACTATTGGAGAACGCTTACTTAGCAACAGGCCAAAGAATGTGGCTCCAACAAGATGGTGTTCCGCCACATTTTGCACTCATCGTACGTGAGTTTTTGAACTTAAATTGCAATGAGAGATGGATTGGACGAGGAGGTACATTCGAATGGCCCCCCTGCTCACCAGATCTAACATAACCAGATTTCATTTTATGGGGTTATATTATAAATGTAGTTTTCAATCAGCGACCCACAACAAGAGAAGATCTGATGGAGAGGATTCGGAGAGCTCTCGCAGCAATCTGTCGAGAAACTTTGCTGAAAACTGTGGACGGTTTAGAAAGACGTCTACGTTTGCGTCTTCAGGCCAATGGAGAGCACTTCGAACAGTTACTCTGTGGCTAATTGTAACACTGGTAGATATGGTGAGAGGCAAGGGGACTCACGAAAATCAACTACCCGAAACGTGAGAGGTAAGGGAAACTCACGACAAGAAAGCACCCCAAAAGAAACAGAACTCACTACGTCCACGCCGTTGTTTCTGGGTAACGCTAAAAGTAAGGACACATTGTCCTTTTTTTGTAACTAGTCACAGAGAAGTGACATTGTCAAGATTGTCACTTTTATAACTACATAGTCACAGTCTTTTCATCTTATCCGAAATGATTGTTACTGTCTGGGTATGTTTGGGAAGGAGGGGGTGTTGTGATAACAATCCACAGCCTGAAGTCTACAAAAAAAATGTATCTGGGCATAGAGTTCAATCTGAGAAAAATCGTCTTGGCCTTCAAGTCACCTTGAAAATTGACCTGAAGGTCATGATGGCCGAGGTGATGTACACCTTAACATTTCATCGACTCTTGTGAAGCTTCTTGAACGTTTGTTTACCCCGAAAAACCAAGGCAATTCTGAAAAAGGGCATATAGTCGTTTCTCAGACATTTGACCTTAACTTTTCACCTTTCCAAGGTCACAAAAACCATTTTTTTACACGTCTTTTTATTCCTTCCCCGGTTGGCGCGACTAGTCGGCCTGCCTAACGGGCGTGTTTCCGCGAATGGGTGTCCCGGGCGAACGGATGACGGAAGTGTCGTACGCGACTTTAAGCTGGAATCAGCCGCCCGCGAAGTTTAAAGCCGAAAGGCGGTTCTACGGGCGGTGTATTGGTTTGAAAGGGGGGTATTTAGTGTTAACAGATATGCCTAGACCAGACCTAGGAGAGTCCTGTACAACGTCTCTAAAAGATTTCACCATTTTTTCTTCCTCGCCAAAAAAAGGGGCAGCATCCGTGCCAAATTTTTTCGTGTACAATTAAATTGTATAGAATCAGACAATTAGTGTCACAGCAAACCAATAAGATACAGTGGCGTTGCATACTGAGAAAAAAAGTGCCTGTGGAAAAATCAATTTTGAGCTTCACTATTCATTAATTTGGACGTTTTCATGAAATAAATGCACGTAAAACTCCGCATTTTTAAAAGGAAGCACATTTTTCCAAAGTTTTCTCAAATTTTAATTTTTTTATTTTCCTGAAAATTATCTACATCGGAACAACAACTCATTAAAAATGACGTTCAACAGTATTAAACGAATAGAACTCAATTTTGTGTTGTTATAAACGAATCAGTGAACAAAAGGTATATCTTCTTTAGTATCGATATTTAAATGCAGTTGGCCAATATGTTCAGGAGTAAATGGAAAACGATTATTCATTTTATCACAATATTTTGTATTAGGTGCGCAACTAAGTTCCTGCTGTTTTTTTTTTATGAAAATGCAACATTATTTGGAAAAAATAGTTACAAATTAATCATTCCAAGTATTGCCCATCGTTAGCTACAACATTTGCCCATCTTTCTGGTAGAGCTCAAATACCGTAACGGTAAAAGTGTTCATCTTTTTCGATGTCTTCATATGAGCGGAACTGCTAATCAGCCAGACCATGTGCCATCGACCGGAACAAGTAATAATCGGACGGCACAATATCTGGGGAATACGGCGGGTGGGGTAGAACTTTCCATTTAAGAGTTTTCAGATAGGTTTTAACGGGTTTGGCAACGTGAGGCCGAGCGTTGTCATGCTTTAGAATCACTTTTTCTTCCCTCTGCTCGTATTGTGGCCGTTTTTCGTGCAGTGCTCTGCTCAAACGCTTCAATTGCGTTCGATACCGTTTCCCAGTGATGGATTCGTTCGGTTTCAACAGCTCATAATGAATAACATCAGCCTCTTCGAAGGTTTTTGGCCTTCTTTCACGCGGACGGTCGTCACCATCGAAATCACCGTCTTTGAGCAACGGAAACAATCACGGCACGTTGTTTCACTTATAGCAGCATCTTCGTAAATTTTTTGGAGGTCTCGACGTGCTTCAGCCGCCGTTTTCTTCAAATGAAAAAAGAAAATCAACACTTATCGCAAATGACAATTATTTGGCACAAAATTAGACATTTTCACACAACCAAAAGTATATAACGCCAACAAAAAAATCACTAATGTGTCAAATTGGTTTTTTTACTATATTTCTAAGCTTGTTTTATGATGTTTTGGATATGTCAAAATCGACCAGCACTTACTGCTGGAGCCATCCATTCACAAATAGCGGGAACTTAGTTGCGCACCTAATATATTGGGTTGGCAACAAAGCCATTTCGCTTTTATCCGCCAGATGACTTTAGTCGTTCGAAGTCGTTCTTCTTCATTGCAAACTTCAGACCACTTATAGTATTTGAGAGCTGACGTTTCATAGATTATTCAGTGAAAAAAAAGTTTCAAGTTTTGTTGCTTATTCATTCTTTCGCATTGATTTGAAATGGAGATTCTAGACGGTCATTTTCGTCAAATTTTACTTTATTACGTACAAAAAGGTAAAAACGCAGTGCACGCTCAGAAAAAGTTATATTATGTTTATGGTGAAAAAATCATTAACGGAACGCCAGTGCCTGAATTGGTTTGCTCGTTTTCGTTCCGGAGATTTTGACCTCAAAGATGCACCACGCTCTGGACGCACAACTGAAGTTGACGACGACAAAATGAAAGCAATGATAGAAAACAACCGGACCAGTACGACACGAAAGATCGTAGAGAAGCTTAACATATCACATACATGCGTTGAAAGACATTTTGAACAACTTGGTTACATTAATAAGCTCGATATTTAGGTTTCTCACAAATTGAATGTAATTCAACTCACCAAACGAATTTCCATTTGCGATTCACTACTAAAACGTAACGAAACTGATCCATTTTTAAAGCGATTCATAACGGGCGATGAAAAATGGGTTCTTTGCGATAACTTTGTGCGAAAAAGATCACGGAGCAAGCGAGATGAGCCTGCACTATCGACACCAAAAGCCGATATTCATCCAAAGAAGGTTATGCTGAGAGTTTTGTGAAATTTCAAAGGTATTGTTTATTTTGAGCTGCTCCCAAGGAACCATGCTATCAATTCAAATGTCTACTTTAGCCAGCTAATGAAATTGGACAAAGAAATGAAGAAAAATCTGCCCGCTTCGCGGTTACACTCTCATCGCACGCTTCGCGCGCAGCTCGCAAGTTTGAGCGCGCCTAGGACGCGCGATTTGACCGTCGCGCTTCGCGCTCCGTTCTTCCTGGACCTCGCACTTCGCGCTCGGTCTTGTGCTATTCGCATACGTTTAAGTTTATTTCTTATAATTTAATACTGAAGCTCAAACCAATTTAATGATATTAAAGATGATGTAAATTAGTCATTATCTCAAATTCACTAAGTTTCTTTTTCAGTTTAAGTGAAACAGGAAATTCAATTTACTTAAGGCTCAATCGGCCTCAAGGAACACATTCTCATCATGACACTCGCGCTTCGCGCTCGATTTTTCTGTATGGATTTTTGTAACTTTTTAATAAATTACATGATTATTGATAAATTTATTTTCTTCCAAATATCACAAAAAGGAAAAACAATCGTAGACTTTATTTAAGGAAGCGATTTTGCAAAACAACGCTTATTTCGTATCTCACATATTTTGGTGAAAAAAATCGAATTTTCTCAATATTAAAAATCAAAAAATTAAAATATACATCCTCTCCCGAAATGTCTTAATGAGAATTTGTAAACCTCATTCAGGCAAACAATTTTCCATCTAAACGTTTTTTTTGTATCTCACATATTTTGTCTAAAAAATGGAATTTTTGAATTTTAATCGTATTTTTTGGAATTGAAACGAAAAATATATCTTTTATCAGAAACTGTGTGAGACAAAATTTGTAGATCTTTTTGAAAGGAACAACTTTGTATTCTTACGTTTTTTTCGTATTTCACATATTATTGTTAAAAAATTGAATTTTGGATTTTCAATGGTTTTTTTTTAAATTAATAAGAAAAATATGCATCTTATGAAAAAATGTTACAATTCAAATTTGTAAGTCTTTATGTAAAAAATAATATTGTATCATAACCTTTTTTTCGTATCTCGTATAATTTAACTTGAAAATGGAATTTTGATATTGACTTTTTTCGAATTTGAATATGCTGTAACATTTCTAATTTTGATTTAATCAAAAAATCTTATCAAGATAATTTGTAGAGATTTATGAGCACTATCATAAACCAGTATTGGAATTTTTTATTTTTTTCAAAAATTATTTTCAAAAACACAAAAGTAGTGCTCAATCCCTCAATTTTGATTGGATGTGGCTGGTTAACGAACTTTTCCTTACTTTTGCGGCTCCGATAAAGTGTACCAAAGCTCAATTCAGTCTGATAATTCTGTCGAGAGTTATGCCGCACACGACCTACAGACAGACAGACAGACAGACACTTTCGTAAAAACCCTTTTTTCTGACTCAGGGGGTCTCAAAACGTAAAGATTTGATGAAAATTTCGAAAGTCAATTTTCACATAAAACCAATACCTTCTCATGCATGATGAGAATGTAAAAAGCGGCCAGAACTGGCAACTCGTAAAGGTGTTATCTTCCATGAAGATAACGCAAGACCAAATACATCTTTGGTCACTCGCAAAAAATTATTGGAGTCAGGCTGGGGTAAGTGATGCGTAATCTACCGTATAGTTCTGAACTTGCATCATTCGATTATCATTTATTCCGTTCACTTCAAAACCATTTGAATGGAAAAACATTGGATTCAAATGAGGCTGTAAAAATGAGTTGATTCAGTTTTTTGCCTCCAAGAACCAAACTTTCTACAAAAGCGAAATTATGAAGCTGAATGAAAGGTGGCAAAAGGTCATTGAACAAAATGGTCAATATATGATTTAGTAATGTTTGTTATTTGTATTAATAAGCTTGCTTTGAAAATCATGAAAAAAAGGAAATAACTTTGTTGCCAACCCAATAGTTTGACTGAAAAATAGATTTTTATTATTGATTATTTTCAAGTTTAATATACTGTAACTTTTATTATTTTTATTTGGTTGAAAAACACCACAAGAAAATTTGTAGAGCTTACTGGACAGTATTAAAAAATTGTACCGAAATATTTGAATCTTCCAAAAATTAGTTTTCATAAATACCAAAAATGCTCTAATTTTTGAAATTTTGGTCGGATATAGCTGGTTAACGAACTTTTCCTTACTTTTTGGCTTCTGATACAGAGTACCAAAGCGCATTTTAATCTGAGGATTCTTTCGAAAGTTATCGTGTCCATAGACAGACAGGATTGAAAAAACCTGTTTTCGGATTTAGGTCATAGAAATGGACATTGGCCATAAAAAGTGGGGTTCAGATTTTACACAAATATAATACTTTCTCATATATGATGAAAATGTAAAAATGTTAACTTAAAGTTGAAAGACTTTGAGCATCAATTCCTAATCGTTAAACGCAAAATCATCAATGTACAAATAATACATTTGTTTACTAAATTTGTTTCAAACAATGCACACAATACAAGGATTCACAGAAAAAGGTTATTGGCGAGATATTAGTAGCTAATTCTGCTGAAAAACACTCAATCTATCCATTAAGAAATGCCTTAGTTCCGTATTTGTCTATTAAACTATAAAAAATTAAGAATTGATGCTCAACGTCCTCCAATTTTATGTTAACATTTTTACATTGTCATCATGGATGAGAAGGTATTGGTTTTATGTGAAAAATGACTTTCGAAATTTTCATCAAATCTTTACGTTTTGACACCCCCTGAGTCAGAAAAAATGGTTTTTACGAAAGTGTCTGTCTGTAGTAGGTCGTGTGCGGCATAACTCTCGATAGAATTATCAGATTGAATTGAGCTTTGGTACACTTTATCGAAGGCGAAAAAGTCAGGAAAAGTTCGTTAACCAGCCACATCCAATCAAAATTGAGGGATTGAGCACTACTTTTGTGTTTTTGAAAATAACTTTTTGACAAAATCAAAAATTTCAATACTGGTTTTTGATAGTGCTCATAAATCTCTACAAATTATCCTGATAACATTTTCTGATTAAATCAAAATTAGAAATGTTACAGCATATTCAAATTCGAAAAAAGTTAATATCAAAATTCCATTTTCTAGTTAAATTATACGAGATACGAAAAAACGTTATGATACAATATTATTTGCTACATAAAGACCTACAAATTTTAATTGTAACATTTTTTCATAAGATGCATATTTTTCTTATTAATTAAAAAAAAAATATATTGAAAATCCAAAATTCAATTTTTTAACAATAATATGTGAAATACGAAAAAAACGTAAGAATACAAAGTTGTTCCTTTCAAAAAGATCTACAAATTTTGTTTGACACAGTTTCTGATAAAAGATATATTTTTCGTTTCAATTCCAAAAAATACGATTAAAATTCAAAAATTCCATTTTTTAGACAAAATATGTGAGATACAAAAAAAACGTTTAGAAGGAAAATTGTTTGCCTGAATGAGGTTTACAAATTCCCATTAAGACATTTCGGGACAGGATGTATATTTTATGTTTTGATTTTTAATATTTAAAAAATTCGATTTTTTTCACCAAAATATGTGAGATACGAAATAAGCGTTGTTCTGCAAAATCGTTTCCTTAAATAAAATCTACGATTGTTTTTTCTTTTTGAGAGATTTGGAAGAAAATAAATTATTTTAATCATGTAATTTATTAAAAAGTTACTGAAATTTATACAGAAAATCGAGCGCGAAGCGCGAGTGTCATGATGAGAATGTGTTCCTTGAGGCCGATTGAGCCTTAAGTAAATTGAATTTCCTGTTTCACTTAATTTGAAAAAGAAACTTAGTGAATTTGAGAAAATGACTAATTTCATCATCTTTAATATCATTAAATTGGTTTGAGCTTCAGTATTAAATTATAAGAAATAGACTTAAACGTATGCGAAGAACACAAGACCGAGCGCGAAGTGCGAGGTCCAGGAAGAACGGAGCGCGAAGTGCGAGGTCCAGGAAGAACGGAGCGCGAAGCGCGACGTTCAAAAATTCCGAAGCGCGCAGCGCGACGATCGAGTATTACGGAGCCTGTAGCGCGACGATCGAATCGCGCGCCTCAGGCGCGTTCAAACTTGCAAGCGAAGCGAGCTGCGCGCATAGCGCGCGATGAGAATGTGCCCGCAAAGCGGACAGATTTTTTTACTTGTATTTGCTTCTGAATTTATTTGTCCAGTACAAAATTTAATATATTTTAATTTTAAAAAAACATCTTAAAATATTTATTTCCATAAGTAGTTCTATTATTGAATGCAATATATTTTTATGGCAAAATCAGATCATTTGTTTTTGAGAAAAATCACGTTTTTATTGTACTTTTCTCCTCCATAGCTCTCTTAAAAATGAAATTTCAAGTTTTTTGTTTGGAGGGATTTTCCTTGAGTTCCCTTTTTATTGCAGCAAGTTTTCAAAAAGAAGAAAAATTTATCAAATATTTATATTAGTATTTATTACTAGTACTTAATTATTTAATTATTATTAGTATTTTTATTAGTAGCAGCGTAAACTGTGAGAAGTTGACACTTGGTTTAATTTATTTTATGGTGCGTAGTATCTTGGAGCAATGGATTATTATTTATTTTCTTTCATTTATCTCTCTAAATCGTAATACTCCATACCATTCATTCGATTTTCTTATGTTCCAAAATATTATATTCTTCAGTATTGAAGTTTCTTGTGCAGTTGACATTTAAATATTTACTTTTCAACCAGAACCAATTTTTTTGGATTTTGTTCATTGATTTTTATCCATGAATATAATCAACAAATATTTTCAAACTGTAATGCAACATGGTAAACATTCAACAGGGAAAATAGGTGCGAGCGTTGGAAAACTTACGTAACAAAGTGTAAAATAAAAAAAGACCGACATTGATCCGATTAGTACATCTGGAGAAAATAAATTTCAAGTATGAGAAGATTGGAGTAAATCCAGAAAATTATTAACAATTCAAGTGTGGATATTTTTGAAAAAAAAATTTTTCATGAAAGATTCTGAAATACGTGTCAACTAAATTTGTTGAAACATGGAGAAAAAATTTTTTTATCGGATTTGAATATGTCAAGTTTTTACTACCTTACGGAGAATAATGGATATTCAGGATGAATATCTAAATATTTAACTATGTGACAAGCATTTTACATACTCTGTTTTCATATCCAATTGTTCAGCTGTAATATCCAAGATATTCATATTAACCTATTTCAATATTTAATGTTTTACAGATTTAATTTATTGAAGAAATGGGTTTAATGAAAATTTTTTGCTGCTCAAAATTCCCTCGATAAACGAAGCAATTGAGCATTAAAATTTATGCCATTTTTGCAATGTATTGGAAAAAAATAAGCAATGATTTTGTTTCTAAAAATGCTTACTTTTCTATTTTAAAGTTACTCTTAAAATATAAGTGCACCAAATTTTCTTATGGATTCATTAAAAAATTCCAAGTCCAAGTTGTCGCAAGTTGAAGTGAAAAAAACAAGAAATTTTTGATTTTATAAAAAACTGGTTTCTTAAAAATATTTTTTAACGGTCAAAAGTACAAAAATTTTCAATAAAAAAAATGCGCAATGAAATCCTATATCGAAATATATTTCTAAAAAATTTTAATTCTCCTTTTTTGTTAGGTTTTTATGATTTTTAATTGGGTGAAAAAGGTTGCATGATTGTTTTAGAACTAAATTTAGTCGATCGGTAATTAGTGAATTCAAATTGTTTTGGATTACTTAAAATTTTGAATTATAGTTCTGATTGGACCTGAAGATGATTTTGAGTTTGTAGTAATTTTCTGATGTTTTTTCTTTCTCCAAAAAGTATGTTTTTATTAGTTTACCTTGAGAACGAACAACCGTCAATATTGCACAAAGCACTGCAACAACTTGAAACTTCATCATTACTATCTTACGAAAACTTTTTACGTTATGGTTAATATACTACTGCTGATGCTGCTTTAACTTATATATGGAGGGAAAAGGCAAGCCCTACACGTGATGGATCTTTTAATTCAACCAATAAAGGGGTAAAGTGTGTCAGTGTAAACGGCGTTCGATTTTATTGTTTTCTAGGTATGTGTCAACATTTAAATATTAACCTAAGGTCTTGAGAAATAAAATCACAGTTCAAATTAAAGAGTAAACTAGCACACATAAATAAGAAAAATATGGAGCAGCAAATAAAGATGGAAACTAGTACAGTTTGACCCGATTCTCGGAATTTTTATTTATGATAGTTTAAGAGGGTCATCCCGTGTAACTGGTTAAAAAAATCGGATTTTTCTTTTTTTGTTGCAACAATTGCATCCAAATGTAGACGTTTTTGAGGAAGCTGAAGGTAAAATTCATTTACCAGAGATAGCAGATTGTCGATGATTCAAAATTGTATTTGTGGTAATCGTATTTGAACCTTTAAACGCGTTTTTCTCAAAGCTGTATTTTTCAAACTGGTGACCACGATATCTATTTAACGAATTTCTTCGAAATTTTAATGGCTCATTTAGTATTTATGTAGACCCAAGCCGAACAAGGATAATTTTGATTCATTTAGCCGTTTCTTTTGTCATGTTGGAGAAGTCGTAAAGAAACACCAAAATCCACAAAAAAATATTTAATAAAATCCAGAAAAGAAAAGTTTTGTATGAAGATATGTATAATTTCCTGAAGAAGAAGCTATTTATTTTATTCTTTCCTAATTGTTTTAACTATTTGACAAAAAATTTTCTCAAAATGTGAATCTTACGCAAAATATGGAAAATTCTTAGAAAAACTTTCACATTAACGGCAGTTTGACTGTATTTTCAAAAATAGTTTGAAATTATGCTGAATAGTAATAACTTTTCAAAAATATTTAAAGATATCAGAAAATATAAAAAAACATCAGAAAAACTTTTTGAGGTAGTACGAACTGGGTACCGGGTGGGGACAGACCGCTGCTGGCGCGCGGTAAAGAGGTGAGGTTGATCACGTGACCCCAGCTGTACGTATGGCAACCAAAGCCAGTTAATTTTTCTAAAAAGCTGACCTTTTTTTTAAATACCTTTTTAATAAGTCCGCGACACCGCTTTTTTTTATTTTTATTTTCTTCGTCAAGGTCTTAGCTTTAAATTAAATAGTTTTTTTTCATTTTCATCAACAAATTTGGGCGAAAATTAGTAAAACATTTCATGTATCTACCACTTTGCCATAAGACCAATGTTTATTATGCTGACTTTTAAAGTCGATTATTTGTTTAAACAATCGATCAACCCCCCTCAAATTTTCAGAATTTGTTTAGTCGTATTTGAACTTCACATAAAATAAAAATCAAGTCTTTTGTTCGAAGATGCTACTGTGCTCGTACTACCTTGAGGACCCGCGTTTGACAAACAACTTTACTATCTTCATATTTTATCGTATCTCTTTGCTCGTAAATGTTTATTTTATTGTACAGCAAAAATGACTCAACATCCTCGTTTTTATCAAATTTTTTCTCCACTCCCAGTTTTTTTTCAAATGTTACAATTCAGTTCATTTTAATACACATGTAATAATAAATATAATATACTACACAGTGTGATCTAAAAATAACCGAACTTTTTAGTTATAGAATGAAATAAGCATGGTATTACGTTACCCCTGAATGCGGGGCTCTGCAGGGGCGGGCCGAATACTTCCCTAGCTGATCGTGGGAATAAAAGGGAGAATTTAAATTTTAATAAAAGTATGTGCGAGGAGATGTTCGGAGGAGAGCTGGACGTGACGGAGAAGACGCCTGAACCGTTAGAGAGCGAGAAGTCTCAGGTTAGGCAACATCGGGATTGGCAGCACCAACTTAATGAAAGAGACTGGTGCAGTCGGCAAAAGGTGATGGAATCCTTGAAGAGGATGGGGAATTTTTGTAGGTCGAAGAAAATATTCCTCCCCATAGGGGATGGCATCACAAAGGCACTGCGGGAGATGCAGCTCTTGAAAGAGAAAATGAAGAGAAACGACTGCTACTTCGAGTACCATCTTAGGGACAAAATGGTCCAAAAAATAAAAAAGGTGAGATCACCCAAGAAGGTCGTCCTTGATGAGAGCACCCAAAATCTTCCCGAGCCGGCGCCGAGGTCCATCCCAGAATCTCGTATGCGGCTGAGGGAGCCGACGGTCACTCCGGAGGTGATGGCTGCCGAGAAACCGGTGGTGAAAAGGCCAAAAACCTCAAAGCATCGAGAGGAAGGGGTGGAGGTTCCCCTTTGGAAGGACCTTTGCAAAAAGAAACTGAAGCCGACACCGAAGAAACCAAAGCAACCAAAAAGGGCCCGCTCTGAAGCGGTTATCATGAAACCCTTGGAGAGGTTAGCTACCCGTCAATTCTGAAGAATCTGAAGAGCCGCGTAAGCCCCGAGGAGTTAGGAGTCAAAATCGGAGTGATTCGAGAGACCAGGACGGAAGACCTCCTGATCGAGGTTAAATGTGCTGCAGAAGATAGGTGGAGACTGGACTCTGACCTTCGTGACCGGAGTAACGATGTCCCTGACAAGGAAGTCCGTCAGCGGCACTAAGAAGGCCTTTGTCGGGCTGGAGGAAGCGCCGGTCCAAACTTTACTCAAGGCGAACCATATTAAAATTGGGTGGGTCTCCTACAGGGTCCGCAGGAAGACGGAGATAAAGCTGTGCTACCGCTGCCTCAGCTTTGGCAATATGGCGGCAAACTGCCGGGGGCCCGATAGAAGCATGTGTTGCTGGAGGGACACGCTGCGGGGTCCTGCTCAAGGAAATCACGGTGCTGCCCCTGCACCGCAGGAGAGGAGAAACCCCGGGATGATAATATTTCGGGGACAATGCGTTGCGCGGCGTTCCGAGAGGCAGCTTCAAATAGGAGGCCTCCGAGAAGCCGCAAATAAAGTCCAAGCAGGCAACAAAGTAGATCACCGATGTACAGCAAATTGCGCCCATAGACAATGACCCTGATGTAAGACTATTGCGGTTCCGGGGTCATTGCCTGGCGAGGAAAAAGGGAAGTTTTGAGTTTAGTGGGTATTACTTTGGCTGAGTCCCACACAGCGTGTGTAAATGCATTCTCTTTTCTTCTTTGAATTGGAAACAAAAACAAAAACAAAATATACTACACAGTGTGACCTAAAAATAACCGAACTTTTTAGTTATAGAATCAAACAAAGCTAAAGCTTTGTAATAATATAAATATAAATATAAGTAAAGCTAATATTTATTCAAAATAGGATGCATTTAATTCAATATAGCGTTTGGAACGATCAACCAATTTATCCACATACTGTTTAAACTCTGTTTTTGAGATGTTCTTCACCACCTGTGTCACAGCTGCTTGAGTGGCTGGAACGTCATCGTAAGAAGCTCCTTTCATTGCAGTTTTCAGCTTTGGGAACAGAAAATAGTCACACGGTGATAGATCAGGCGAATGCGGAGGGTGGTCGATGAAACAAATCTGTTTTTGCATCAAAAATTCGTTGACTTTTTTGGTCTTGTGAGGTGGTGCATTTAACTGATGTAGAACAAAACGTGCACAGACCTTTCTTTTATCAATATCTTCAGTTAATATAATGTAGATTGTACAGTAAGATGAGTTTAATTCTTCTGCCAGTATTCTCACAGTGAAATTTGCATTGATAGCAATTATTTCACGTACTTGTTCCACTAACTCAGCGCGATTACTTTTTCTCTTATTAAGCTCAAAAAATAAAGATGAATCGCGTACCACTCAATCATTATCCGCGATATCTATGAGTTTCACTCGTTTCGTGCGTAAAGATGTAGTGTTAGGGGGTGGGGCTGATCTTTTTAGGCGCATCCAGTGTTGCTATTGCTAATACAAATGTACTAGATCTAGTACTATTTTGTCTTGTCTAGTGATCTAGCACGTACTAAATGAATCTAGTACTTTTTAATTTTCATGATACCATCTCATCATTTGAAATTTTGGAAATTTTTTCATTGGCTATTTTTTATAAATTTTCCAAATGCGCAATGTAGAAACGAAGATAATGGAGGAGAAGCATGACTTCATGAAAAGTTCCAATCAAAGTGATTTGTCGAAATACTGTACCAATGACCCTATTTTCGAAAAGATGAGCCTAGATCTGGCATGCGAGAACCATTTATTGTTTCTTTTTAACTTATGTTTTTAGAAAGAGACTTGATTATCCCACGATCTCAAGATGCAGGTTCTTTACCCTTAACCTGTACTCCTGGTGAGCCCAACTAATTTAATTAATTTGACAATAACCTGAAAATACAAAATGTTTATACACAAGATCTTTTTCGGACGCAAGTCACTTTGCTCAAAGCGACAAAGTTAGTTCCAAACTCACCGAGCCTCGAGACTCAAATATTAGCAAACACAAGGCGGGGTCAATTCAAAGTCACAACAGTAATCGTGTAAAATAAATAAAATTCAGAATTTAATTATTCAAAATAGATTGGCAGAACAAATATTTATTCTAATGAAATGAGACTCGATACAATCTGATATCTAATACAAAATGCCAGAATATTAAGAGAAAGCAAAATCTTACATGGCTCGGAACATTCCGAGTCGGTAAGCGACAATATGACAATTTAACTTTAATCTAGCGCGTCACCACCCGAGAGAACACAAATCTAACGCGCGGCCTCAAAACGGCCAAAAGGGCAAAATTAAGAATTAAAAAGAGATACACGAGTCTAAGTCACCACGAGAGAGAGAAAGAAAAAAAGTGACAAATGCAATCGCAAACACTTAAAAGAGAGGCGAAGTGGTTCCGGTGTGTGTGACAGATCATTTGTAGATACATAAACAGAATTGATCTCATTTTCTCGCAGTTTTCACAAATGAACTGGTATCGAACATCTATGTCTTTGGACCTACGGTGAAATTCAGGATTTCTTGTTAATTTTATCGCACTTTGATTATTAATGTAAAGATCAGTAGGTTCAGCACACGCATGCTCGATATTTGAGAATAATTTTCGTAGTCACAATACATCTTTACAAGTCTCGCTTGCCGCTATAAAGTCAGCTTCGGTCATGCTTAGTCTAACGTATTCTTGACGCTTCGACGACTGGATCTGGGTCAGCTGCATAGTCCGCATCGGAATATCCAATTAATGCGTGACATTCGTTTTTCGATTGGAATAAAAGCCCGAAATCTGACATACCCCTGAGATAGCGAAAGATACGCTTTACTGCCTACCAATGCGATTCGTCATAATTATCTAGGTATCTACTTGCGACACCCACCGCGAATGCAATGTCAAGCCTTGAGATCATCGCCAAAAACAAAAGCGAACCAACGGCTTCACGATAAGGTACATTCAAATTACATTTCTCAGTTGGGTTAATGAGTTTTACGTGTGAATCAAACGGCGTATTTACGGATTTCGCCTCGCTCATGTAAAATTTTCTCAAGATTTTGTTGATATAATTTTCGCGACAACTAAAGAGAGTGTCTCTTCCGCGTGAGGTTTGCATCCGACAAAATA
Source organism: Diplolepis rosae (assembly GCA_030998225.1). Classification (NCBI taxonomy): domain Eukaryota; kingdom Metazoa; phylum Arthropoda; class Insecta; order Hymenoptera; family Diplolepididae; genus Diplolepis; species Diplolepis rosae. Next base: position 1,545,597 of record JAPYXD010000082.1, read on the forward strand.
ATTTATTTCGCTAACAGTTAGATCAAACTACGGGAGAAAAAATTTCCTTATAATCTATCCGTGGCTCGTGTGCAAATCCTTGGGCATACAAACGAGTCTTATAGCGCTTTGAAATTTTGTCGTTCAAATCTTTAACGTTAAATATCCACGTGAAGCCTATTGGTTTTCGCGAATCCGGCAACTCAGCTACATCCTACGTCTTATTTTTAATATGAGCTTGTAGTTCCTCGTCAATTGCTTGTTTCCACAACGCTGAGTCATCGCAATTAAGGGCTTCTTGGTAAATACGCGGTGTTCCGTAGACGGTAACACATGCTTCATATCGATTGGGAGCACGTATATCCTCTCGGTTGCGCAACTGATACCTCGAAAGAAGCCAATTCGGTTCCTCAGCTTCGATCGTGTCCGATCGCTCTTCTCTGATCTCAGGAGCGCTAGAAGGGGTCCAGTCCGTAGTATCTGTGTTATCGTCGTGGTGCTCGATCGGTAACGTATACGCGTCGGCTTGTAGATGATTAGAATTGTATTCTAGATTTTTATCAGTTTCTGGAAAAGTATCATTAATGGAGATCGATACGTTTTTTTCTTTTACGTTAAGACATCCAGTTTTGTTGAAAAAACGTTTCTTGATACGACGATGCGACCAGTTTCCGGATTGAAAAGTCTATAGTTTTCTGATTCTTTTTGGTAGACCACAAATATTAATTTTTCAGCTTTTGCATCCCATTTTTTACGAAAAACATCCAGCAAGAGCGCGTAAGCATCGCACCCAAAGGTGCGCAGGTGCGATACGCATGGTTTGGTATTAGTCCATAACTCGAATGGTGTAGTTGTGTCCGAGCGAGAACCAAGTGTGAGATTCAGGACGTACACTGCCGTATTGACGGCCTAGGGCCAAAGTCGCGTCGGCAGACTTTTCGCGAGCAACATGGTTCGCGCGGACTCGACGATGGTTCGCATCTCGGATTCAGCACGCTAGTTTTGCTGGGGCGTGTACGGTGCCGATGTAAGCAACTTGGTGCTTCGAGAGTCTAAGAAATTTTCAACCCTTTTATTAATGTACTCTGTCCGATTATTAGAGTGGAGAATCTTCATATCTCTTTCAAACCGATTTGCATCGGACCGCAAAGGTCTGCGTGAATAATTCTGCGATCGTTTTCTTCTTTCTTAAATGGCAATTTCGATTGTTTTCCAATTGAAAAATGTTCACAAAAGAAATTATCCACATCCTTGACTAACAAGCTGACAACCGCGTTCTACCGAGGTAAACATATTCGTCACGACACACTGAGAATTCAAAAAACCAAGCGCGTTACCAAGAAATGTGGCACGACGCACCGCTGTCGAGAACCCAAAATTGTTTTTCGTCTGAAACATTAAGGGAACTAAAATCAACAGCAGGAAACGGAAGACTTATCTCACACTTCCTGGGGTTTTAGGCAAATTGAAAAAGCACATACATTCGCGGGACTTTCGTCAGGTCGTGAACTTCCATTATTTTTAGGGTCATACGCTCGCTTTCTAGCATAACAGTATTTCGCGATATGTCCCGACTTTATACAAAAATGACAAACAAAATTCTTCTTAGGTCAACCTTGGTCATTGCGTGCGACATTGCCTTCTTTTTTGCTGTTAGTCGTCGAAACGCTCACCGTAGCTAGTGCGCTGGATAAGTCGTTCGCAGATGTCACCCTTGCTTCTTCCCGAAGTAGTCTCTCCCTCAAAAATTCAAAGATTGGTTTTCCTCCGCCACAGTGTCCCATGCAGAAGTAAAAGGGTTATATTTGGATGACAGGGTGCTGAGGATCTTTGCCATGATCATCACGTCAGATGCTGTTTGGTTTATATCCTTCAATTGGTTGGCAATATTCTGAAAAAGGTTTATTGCAAACAAGGTGTGAAGCGCGCTGTGTGCTACCCTGCAGCGCGCGTTAAGTAAGTGGCCTTCTCCCACCATTTTATTTATTCAACCTCGGTTGAAATATTCGCTCTATTACGACTCTACTTCTAAAATTTAAACACGTTAGACTGTGTCACTTTAATGTGTTTGCCCTACAGTTCTTGCGGTGCAGAGCATGCATTTTTGGCGTTGAATTTAATTAAAAACAAACAGCGAAATCGGTTACTAATTCCGACATGTGATGGTCTAATAGCAGCAAAAACACTGTTAGATGGACAAGAATGTTATGAGCGGATACCGACTGATGATGTATTATATCCCACAGACGAGCATTCTTCTGACGATGCTACATATCAAAATGATATTGCGGATGATCTCATTTTTTTGTAATTTTAATGCCTGTTATGCAAAATATATGACTTTATTTAAATATTATTAGGTTAAATACGTGTCTTGTACTCAAAAGTTTTAGGTACATTGCGGATAATCTTATATTTATGTACTTTTAATCCCTGTTCTCCAGAATTTAAAAATATGTTCCGTTCTTAAAAGTTTAAAGGATTGTAAAACGTGGTAAATAATTCAATTTACTACAAATAAGAAGGTTTACCATACTCATTCAGTAGTGTTCTTTTTTTTAATAATTTGGTTGCGCATTATTTATCCGTAAAATGTATTCGACGTTGGTTTATGTTTATAACTTAAATAATTCTTTACAATACACTGAAAAAAGTATCAGAAACATTAAGTTTAGTACTATAATATACCAATAAATTGTATTTATGTGTTAAATTAATTATAATCTGAATCTCCCGCCAAAAAAATAAAAGTACCACATCTAGTACAAACGAAGTGAAATCTAGTGAATTCTAGTACTAAATCCGTTCAAAGTCTAGTAAGAACCGAAGATTTCACCTGGCTCAACTGATCAAAACGTCTGTTCTACTTATTTTAACAACTTCTGTGTGGATATTCTGTTAATGAACTACCATTTCCAGAATTTGCTTCATGTGTGAACGATCTCTGGACAAAAGGTCTCGCACCAACTATCATAAATTGAATGGTACATTCTTCTGTAAGGAATTTTATTTACATAGGAAAAGACCAAGGAGGTTTTTATCTGACAATGAACGCCTTGCTTCTGTTGACAAGACTGACATCAGAAGTCAGAGTATCACTCTGCCATTTTTCGGTACCCTAGAGTCACACAGTAAATTTGTATTTGTTTGCGAAAGGAGAATTCTAAAACGGTTCTTTATGGAAAATAGAGCCTCAAAATATTTATTTAAACAAAGCATTTATAAGTTACTTATAATCTGCGCGCCTGCTTTCATCATAGAGAAGGCGATTCCTTCAAGTTTCCAGATGAATTTGCAACACCCTACTTTCCTGTTTCAATAAACCCCGAAGGAATATCATCATGTCTTGCTACAAAGAAGGATATCGTGATCTGCGAAAAAGGTTACACTATTCTAAGATATGAGAAGATGTCCTAATATTCGAAACAATACTCAATAAAGATCATCTGCAATCCGCACTGCAATTCGTGAAAAATGGACACCTATATGTTCGGAATCTTGAATTTGCTCTTGGGGTATTCTTATCGCGTCTACGTCGAACATATACATATAGCGAACTTGCCTTGCATCAAAGTATTACTCAGCAAACGGCAAGTTTGCATTGCGACCAAGTTAAACAAGTTTTATCAAAATTTCTTTAAATAGTACGTATATATTTATACAAAAGAGCAGCAATTTCTCTTTTTAACGAGGCGCCTACTCTAGTCACAAGAAATTAAACGTTATTAAGCCAATGATGGCCGTATTCACTGACGGCTACATAGCAGCTGTTTTCAGGCCCTATTCAGGAAATAAAAATCAGCCATACTAAATGAAGTGTTAGATACAAATACTTTCCCGATTCCAGCCCAACCTTACAGTAGTTATTTTGACCAACCGTCTTCATAAAAATCAGAGGACGATACAGACGACGAACATTGAATATACTGTTTTTGATAATTCAGAAATAGAAGAAGGCTATCGTAACATGAATATTAAATTATATTTCAACGGTTGCAAAATTGGATCGGCTATCTAGAGATTAAAGTTTCCCTGCACAAAATCGAGAACAGCACCAACAAGACCCTTTGTCATATTATTATAAATCAATCCACAAGTTTTTGAAATATGAGCAGAGGATATGTGTACTAGGGGTGTTAGTTGAAGTTTGCCTGTTTTTTCAATAAAGAAAACACTTAATTCTCAAGGGAATCTCAAAAAAATTTTATTCAAAGTATTGACCATTGGATTCTACACATTTTGACCATCTTTCAGGCAAATCATGGATACCATTCCAAAAAAACTTTTACTCTTTCAAGGCAAACCATTCGACGAGCTATTTATCGACTTCTTCAAAATTGGCGAAGCGCTGCTCTGCGAGTGAGTGTCCCATCGATGCGAAAAGGTGATAGTCGGGTGGGGCGAGGTCTGGAGAGTACGGTGGGTGCGATAATGTTTCCCAATTCAATGCTTTTAATGTGTTCTTCACCACTTTAGCGGTATGAGACGGTGCGTTGTCATGTTGTAGGATAACTTTGCCATGTCTTCGGGCCCATTCCGGCCGTTTTTCGAACAACGCATGATTCAAATTGATAATTTGTCGTCGGTAGCGATCCGTATTCACCGTTTCACCAGTTTTTAATAACTCGAAGTACACCACACCACACTGGTCCCACCAAACACAGAGCATTGTCTTACGACCAAAGCGATTTGGCCTTAGAGTCGATGGACCGACCTCACCAGGTGAAAGCCATGATTTTGTCCGCTTCGGATTCTCAAAATAAATCCATTTTTCGTCCCCTGTGACAATTCGATGCAGAAAAGATTTCCTTTCGAACCGTTGAAGCAGCATTTCACAAATGGTTTTTCGATTTTCCATTTGTCTATCGTTGTGGTACCCATTTTCCATACTTTTGGTTTTTTCCCATGGCTTTTAAACGTTGGCAAATTGCTCCTCAGGTCACATTTAGTGTTTGTGCCAATTGTTGTTGCGATTGGGTTGGGTCTTCATCCAATAACGCCTGCAATTCCTCGTCTTCGAACTTTTTCGCTGCACCAGGATGTTCATTGTCTGTTAAATTCACTGAGGTAAACAACTATGATGCTACTATTTTGGCAGAATGTAATTGTGTATTTTTGAAGGTTATTGTCCATAGAAAAATATGACATAGATGCCAAATCATAGAGATGTATACATATCTCTAGCGACATCTATGAGTAAAACCGGCAAATTTCAACTAACACCCCTGGCATATGCTTTCCGTCGCACAGTGGTCTGAGAAGCCCAAAAAGCTGGCCAAACATCAAAAATATTCTTTTTTTGAATTTCAAATTCAATATTTCATTAAGAACGTATTAATGTACTGAACGCTGAAAATATAGAGCGTTATCATACCTACGCGACATTCGGGAGTATCTGAATGTCAGCTGTTTGCATTTTCTCGTGAGGTTTCCCAAAACGTGAAAATATATGCTCAGTTAAAACTGGTCTAACTTTTCATGGAGGAGCTTGATTTGTAACTTGCGACATAGAAACTATTATTGGAGGTATGCATGTTGACTTTTTTGTGTAGTTTATTCGTTATTAATGCGTGATATGTATTATGGGCGACGTCAAAATGCTCTTGTCATATATTTTTACATTACCAAAAGCGTTTAAAAAAACATGCCAAAAGTTGCTTATTGGTGACCATTGGTCACAGTCTCAGTTAAATTTTAAGGATGAATGTCTATTGATAATGAATATTCAAAAAACCCCTGTTCAAGATGATTACAACTAGGTACCACTACTTCGACGCTAGTTGTCGCAGTGTTGAGAATATGAAATTTTGAATCTTGCTAACTAGCCTTCGCGTTCATCATAATGTTTAATGTGCTGAAAAAGATTGCAACGCTATTTGTGTGTTAATAAAGGGAAAAAGAAAAAAGATTTTTTCCCAAGGTGGGATGTAATCATCTTAAACGAGGGTTGTATATACTTACAATCGAACTTGACTTCAGGTAAATTCGTTTGATTGTTCATTATATTTTAACCAATATTCTTTGGGCCCTCAGAGGTCACGAACAAGGCTCTTCAATAATCATTTTTGGGTTTTTCGAGACCCAAATGCGACAATTCTGCTTATTAACGTAGCCTCGAAGATGAAAATGAACCTCATTTAACTTTACGAACTGTTTCAGTAAAATTTTTACCATTTTTATAGTGAATTTTAACAATTTCAATGCGTTGTTAAAGCGTATATCGTTCTATTTTTTTAATGGCATAGTTTGTAGTTGTCATCTTTCAAAAAATGACACCTCTTATAATGACAGCTGCGAAAATAGCAAGCTATTCCAAATAAAACCTCTAATTGGAAAACCCTGTAGTTGATTCATAGATATCGTTATGAATAATGAGAGCTGTAAATTCAACTTTCTCGAGATTTTTTGTATACAGCTATCCGTTACCTATAACTGCGCAGCAGAATATTAATGATCCCTGAGATGGACAAATTCTCAAATTCTTTAGGTCGCAAAATGTAGAAGGATTGTACTAACCGACTAAGGTTATATTTTTTATCGGAGGGCAAAGATAATGTAAAGCGTTTAAAATTTATAAGAAATCCTAGAAATTTGCATTCAATACTAGAAGTAATATTACTGTTCTTGTAATTAATAACAAATGACGTCTTGAAATAACTCCTAAGTTTAAAAGTTGTCTGATAGCAGATTTTTAAATCTGCAATTGTGTAGGTGTTTTCCAGGGGAAAAGAATTGCTTGACATGGTATGGAACGGGAATTTCATATCATTTTATGCATAGTAAAACAAATTTATTCCGACTTAGATTCTGTTCTTATCGTTTTTCAGCAGATCGAAGGCAATTTTTATAAAAGGTGAAAATATTTGTCTCTATTTAATAAAGATTAACTGGAAACAGGTGTACAAAGTTTATTATTGAGAATTTAAGGGCATGCGATACTTACGAGATTAGCAAATTTTATTGATTTTAGGTCTCTACATGTTTGTGTCTAAAATACGTAAAATTTTGTTTCCGAAAATTGGGAAATGGTTGTGAAGATGAAAACGGACGTAGATAGACTAGTTTTAGTTTCGAAATTTAAAAAAAATTCAATTTCAGCAATATATATCGGAAAAATTTTATTCATTGTCAAAACCAAAAGTAGTTTATCTACGTCCGTTTTTATCTTTTCTACCATTTCTTAAATTTTGAAAACAAAATTTTATGTATTTTGGACACAAACATGTAGAAACTGGACCAGATTATTCACATGAACTTGCTGCTTTTCTCAAGTATCACATGCCCTTAAGCCTGAAGAAGACCTGGGATTGGGCATAGTTTTTAAAGAATTTTTTGTTCATTTCTCGTTATTTTGGCATAGGGTCAGATTCTTTTTATTTCCTTCGAATAAAATTTTCACTATTACATATAAAAATACTCAAAAAGAAAGCAAGGCAAACGTTTCGGCCACATATGGGGGCCCTCTTCAATGCCATAAATTCAAAGATTAATTTAAAATTTCTGTAAAACATTAGAATATAGAAGATAATGAAATTAAGGATTATCATAGAATTAAAAAACTTATCTCAAAGCTTGCAACTCAAAATGAAGTAGTCCAGTATGCAGCATCACGATTCGAAAAAATATTTAGAGTTCACTGTGAATAAAAAAACCGGATAACAATTAAACCGGGAAACATAAAAAAATTTCCACACGAACCGACCGCAATTTAAAAAAATTTCTTATTAAAAAAGGATGCCAAATTGCTTATCAATGGCAGAACGCGAACAAAACCGGAAGAAATGAACAAAAAATTCTATGAATTATGGGTCAATATAATAGCAGACATGTTATCAAACATGTCACTTTAAAATTTTAAAATGGCACATTTAGTATAAAGGTTGAATATCTCATAGTTCTGACCATTTTCAGAACAAACTAAATCTATTAATACTTCCTAAAATGTGATACTTGATATCACGAATACTAAAATTGCATTTTTGTTATTTTTTAAAGATAAATGTAGTATTTTTCAAAAAATCTCAGAATAAATCTGAATGCAGTAATAAACAACATTCAATTTTTTTTTTTTTGCTTAACATACTCAAATAATATTGAGTAAAAGTACATGTCTAGATATTATAATAATTTATGTTTCTGTAATGCCTTGCTTGCCAATTCAATGTTAAATGGATTGTCCGTGAAGCTGATATAAAAAAATCGTTTCTTGAAAAATACACGCCTTCCTCCACTCGTGAAAATCACCATAAACGTTTCGAATTTCTTTACTAGGTATAGGACAATAGTCTTCTCAAGGAGCAAAAGAACCTCTCAGGATTTCTTATATAAAAAAATTTTCGGTCAGCAAAGCCACATGTCTTGAGTCGGTATTTAAAACAGTTCAGATCATTCTGTGAGAGACTCCGGTAACAAAGTCTTCACGAAAAGTTTAAAAATGTAAACCTTGTTCGCGTTCTGCCATTGATAAGCAATTTGGCATCCTTTTTTAATAAGAAATTTTTTTAAATTGCGGTCGGTTCGTGTGGAAATTTTTTTATGTTTCCCGGTTTAATTGTTATCCGGTTTTTTTTATTCACAGTGAACTCTAAATATTTTTTCGAATCGTGATGCTGCATACTGGACTACTTCATTTTGAGTTGCAAGCTTTGAGATAAGTTTTTTAATTCTATGATAATCCTTAATTTCATTATCTTCTATATTCTAATGTTTTACAGAAATTTTGAATTAATCTTTGAATTTATGGCACTGAAGAGGGCCCCCATATGTGGCCGAAACGTTTGCCTTGCTTTCTTTTTGAGTATTTTGATATGTAATAGTGAAAATTTTATTCGAAGGAAATAAAAAGAATCTGACCCTATGCCAAAATAACGAGAAATGAACAAAAAATTCTATGAATTATGGGTCAATATAATAGCAGGCATGTTATCAAACATGTCACTTTAAAATAGTTTTTAAAGTTCATTTTTTCGGAAGACATTCTTACCATATAACCAATTTTATTGTTTCAGCAATCCTGATGTAGGTCGTTATGAAAAGAAACTTCCATGGATTAACAATCACTGAAATTTCTTCCCAAGACTTTGAGAACATCTACATTGATCTGAAGGTGAAAACTTGATTGAGAATCAGATTCTGAACCTATGTTTCTGGGTTATTGTTATCTATGTTAACACATTTTTATTCGCATTTAAATTAACAATCTATATGGTCGTGCGTTACACAGAGTTTTGGTTTAATTAATTTAATTAAATCAATTTCAAAATAGTTTCGATCATTGACCAGAAAGAGAATATAACGATTTTACTCATGACACGTGAATCTAAATTGTGATCATTTTTTGAAAATAATATTTAATATTTTATTTAGTTATTAATATGTGCAAGTGAGCCAAAAATGTTAAAACTCTTTTTCTGGTAGGAAATGTAATCAATTGAAAATATTGCTGTTATAAAAGATTTTTAAGTTACAAAGTGAGAAAGAAAGCCAATTTCGTGAAAGAATCAACATTTTAAATTCGACGTAAGATTTGAAGAAATTTTAGAGATTCGCTGTATTATGCTGAATATAACCTCATTCCCTTCATGGATGGAAATCAAAAGTCCTCGTTGTTGGAGCATTTATCAAGTCCAGAAAGCCGGAGAAACTGCACGCGTTGCAAAACGTAATCTTGAGCAATTCAAAGAATAGCGGCGTTTCCCTAGACTAGATCTATTCCACCCTCTTCGTTCCCTTCGGACCTGAAAGAATTCCATTGCGCTACTCTATTATCTCTTCAAGCGCACATCGAGTCTAATTTCTAACCATATATTTTTTACCTTTCTTTCTTGACAAAGCATTATTTTCGGTATGTAATAATGACTAAAGGAAATTTAAAACCCAGAATCCTTATTTTTCTGAAGATTTACCCAGCCGAGTTGAAACACAAGTTTTATTTATTATATTTATAAATACGATTTATAAATAATATAAATTTCTTAAATATAAATAATACTTCCATGTTTTTAAAAAATTCTATCAGATTCCTTAGTTATTAATATAACCAATTCAATTTATTTTCTATAAAAGAATATTTAATAATATTTGTAAAAAATAGTTCAGTTACCGCGATAGTCAATTTCTAAAAAATCATGAAATTTTTAGCTATTAACCTCAGAAGATTGTATTTTATAAAGTATCTATTAATTCAAACTTTGAAAAAAAAATGTAATACAAATATTATCCTAGTATATTAGAGTAAAATTTGAGCTTTAAAATACGGCCTTCGTGGTTTGTAAAATTCAAAATATATCAAATAATTTGAAAATTGTTACGATCATTTACTGGTACATCAATATAGTGTCTTCTTCCAGTAAATGATCGGGCGGTCATTTACTGGGTCGATAAGAATTTGCAACGACCAGTCAGTGACCGCTGAAAACTCAACTGTGATAGTTAGGTTAGGTAAAAATAAATATAAGTTAATAATAAGTGAATGTTGAGTATCGCTTCCTATTTAATTTGTATAAATGCCTAAAATTCAACAAAAAGTCGCAAGTAATCGTACCAGAATTAGCCCTTTCAGTAAAAATGAAAGTCAAAAGCAATCTACACCAAGAGTACAAAGAGTGCACCGAAGAAACAGAAAAAAAGAAGAAAGAAATGCAAGAAAAAAAAGAGTTAGCTTTGAAGAAAAAACAAGAAAAAGAAAAAGAAAAAAATGTTTTAGAATTAATGTTAAAGCAACGAGCTGAGATATTAGGATTAGAAAATTATGCTGTTACAAAGCGTCCTAAGAAAAGGATTAAACAAGAAGTATTAAATTATATTACTAACGATAAAGAAATGTAATTTCAATTCATAAAATTTATTAATTAAAAACATTTAATATATAGATTAAGAATGATGAATTAAATTCATTTGATGTATTGGCGTTGAATTCTACTTGTAATTTCGAATGATATTAAATTATATTTATGTAACTTTATAAATGTGTTCATTAATGTTTTAGAAAAAAATTAATGATTATAAATTACCAATGTTCTTTCAAGAATAATTTTTCTATAATTATTTACCCTACATAGTCATTCAATAAATAATTACTTTATTTTTCATTTTGCATTTTAAAATAACCACAGAACCATAAATAACGTTTGCGTCAAAAAGCACTGGGCATTCACTGGGTAGGCATCGGTCATTCATTGGGTGTCAGTGGTCATTCACTAGGCAAACTAGTAATTATTAAAAGAAAATTCATTTAAAAATATACAATAGAAATGTTAACAAATTAATGTATTTTCTCATTAAATTTATGTGTCAAGCAACACATTGAACCATACAACATACTCTTATTCCTTATAATAATTTTAATATAGTGTATTGAACATCGCAAAAATATAAACCGGTCATTCACTGGCCAATCTACCCTACACTCAATTTTCTAAAATTTCAAAGAGAGCATTTGAAGTCGAGATGTTCACGACCATGAGTAACACCTTTCTCTGAAAATATGCTAGAATTTTCTAACATTTATTTAACAATTTAGTTTTAGTACATATCGATATGATGACAATGCTATAATGCTAGCATTACACGGAAAAAATTTGTTGTTGTTGAAAAATAACAAAATTATGTTTACAAATAACCAAGTATGTACTTTTTGCTGTCACGCAGTACTCGTTCTATTGTACCTCATCTTCAAATTATCATTTCGTTTTTTTTCATAATTTTCAAAGCAAGTTTATTAATAAAAATAACAAACATTAATAAATTATGTATTGACCATTTTGCTTCATGTTCTTTTGCCATCTTCAAGTCAGCTTCACAATTCTGCTTTCGTAGAAAGTTTGGTTCTCAGAGGCAAGAAACTGAATCAATTTATTATTAACAGCCTTATTTGAATCGAATGTTTTTCCATTCAAATGGTTTTGAAGTTAACGGAATAAATAAAAATCAGATGGTGTAAGGTCAGGACTATACGGTGGATAAGGCATCACTCCCCAGCCTAACTCCAATAATTTTTTGCGAGTGACCAACGATGTATGTGGTCTGGCGTTATCTTGATGGAAGATGACGCCTTTACGAGTTGCCAGTTCTGGCCGCTTTTTGTTCATTTCATTGTCCAATTTTATTAGCTGGCGACAGTAGACATTCGAATTGATAGTTTGGTTCCTTAGGAGCAGCTCAAAATAAACAATACCTTTGAAATTTCACAAAACACTCAGCATAACCTTCTTTTGATGAATATCGGCTTTTGGTGTCGATAGTGCAGGCTCATCTCGCTTGCTCCGTGATCTTTTTCGCACAAAGTTATCGCAAAGAACCCATTTTTCATCGCCCGTTATGAATCGCTTTAAAAATGGATCAGTTTCGTTACGTTTTAGTAGTGAATCGCAAATGGAAATTCGTTTGGTGAGTTTAATTACGTTCAATTTGTGAGAAACCTAAATATCGAGCTTATTAATGTAACCAAGTTGTTTTATATGTTTTTCAACGCATGCATGTCATATGTTAAGCTTCTCTGCTATCTCTCGTGTTGTACTACGCCGGTTATTTTCTATCGTTGCTTTTATTTTGTCGTCGTCAACTACAGTTGGGCGTCCAGAACGTGGTGCATCTTTAAGGTCAGAATCTCCGAAACGAAAACAAGTAAACAAATTCAGGCACTGGCGTTCTGTTAATGATTTTTCACCATAAACATAATATAACTTTTTCTGAGCGTGCACTGCGTTTTTACCTTTTTGTAAGTAATAAAGTAAAATGTGCCGAGAATGACCGTCTGGAATCTCCATTTCAAATCAATGTAAAGCAATAAATAAACAACAAAATTGGGAACGTTTTTTCACTGAACAATCTATGAAATGTCAGCTGTCAAATACCATATACGGTCTGAATTTTGCAATGGAGGAGAACGACTTCGAACGCCTAAAGTCATCTGGCGGAAAAAAGCGAAATGACTTTTTTTACATTCCAAGTTTGTCGCGATAATGTACACTAATATGGCAAAAGTAAGTGATCATGAAAGATTCGAGGTTGATACCATATTGCATCCACGACAAGAGAAACTTTAACGTCCAGGACTGCGGATGAAGTGGACACCAAAATTAAATAGATACGTTACGCGGTGTCACTTCACTGTAGTGAAAATTTACGGTCCTGTAATAAGTGAACAGTAATTTTTCTGTTTGCTTAAATCTCTGCAGTTGGTCGCGAGAGTAACGGAACAACGCATTGTGAACGATACAATTCCAAGAAACTGCAATGTTTTTAAAGGAACTTCAATTATGTCCCATTTGAAATTAAAGAAGGTGGATTTATTCTGTCGTCTCTTGTCATTTTTCTTCAAATTTTATGTCCCAGTATTCGCTGCACTTGATTTTGCCTGCACTGCCAGCCTTATCGACCAGACTTAAGTGCCTGTGAGATTAAAATATAAAGTCTCTCAACTATAATTAGAATTTGAATTCGAACGTTCGTTTTCGTTTCCCCATCACTGGCAGTCAATTGGTTTGTCGCGCTAGCATACCTTCAGTTGCTCTAAGTTGCTCTTATGCTCTCTCTACTGATGATTATCATTAGAATGTTCTTGAGATGATCTCAGTACATTTGTTCCCCAGAGCACGAAGTAGCAAAATGTACACATTTAAATCAACGTTAAATATCTTTAATTGTTTACTTAGAATAATGATGAACGGGGCGTGAATGCAATTAAATTTTACTTGAAATGATTGCACTCGCACACTAAATTCTGTAATCTAAATTTTAGTTACTAAGAAGGTACAATTTTTGAATTTTTCCTAAAGAGTAAAAGTAGAAGAATCTTAGTTACGAAATTTAGTTTTATGAGTACTTTCTTTTCATAGCATAATATTTTTTTATGTTAGCTAGTGAAGATTAAAAAAATATGTGGTCGTTAGAAAAAATTAGATCCCATCAAACGGGTCGAATCGTACCTTGTTAGAAATGTTTTCAAATATTTGGTACTCTTAATATGCACGTGAGTTTTTTTTAATATAAGTGCATTGAATTCAATGTGTTGAGGGTCCATTTTGATTTACATATACCACACGAAGGTTAAAATTCCTTAAAGAAGACTTTCCTGTAGGATTTTTTATTTACACCATAGCCATTTCAATTTCACGTAGTAAAATCTCTTGAAGTTTTTTGTTTCAAACTTTTACATGCGAATTTATTGACACAAAGCAAACTTTTTAAACAGAATAATTTATTAACATAATTATTTTAATGGCTGACTGTTTGCTTTAGTAGTTAGAAAGAATACTCCAACTTTCGTTGAAATATAGTGATATTGAGTAAAGGCACCAATTATACCGAGATATTACTAATTGTTGATGATTGCTATATGTATTTTTCATAATGATCAGTCAATTATAATAAAAACAAAAAATAAAATTAATACCTTTAATAAATTAATTTCTCTAAACTACATACCTTGAAAATAATAATATTTTAAGATAAGAAATTAATTTAGGACTTAATTTTTATAATAGAGTCTCCTATGAAAATTTGGCATTCACTTATTAATTTATCTCTGTTAAAACGAAAGTTTCAACCACAATTGTTATTATTGTTTCAATGAAAGTTCTGTTTTCGATGATATGACTTGAGAGTTTCTCGTGCACCATTTGTCAATTACACTGGTATACAAGGGTTGTGCTAATGAGAAGTGACTAGGTGTTTTCGATAAATTTTTGCGTGTTGAACACGAATCTGGGCTCAAAAGTTATCCATCACGTATAGTTTTTGAGAAAACGGGGTTTGAAACATCCAAGAAAAGCGTTTTTGACCACTTTTGGATAACCATGGACACTGAACCCGAAGTCCTAACACCTTCAAAAATGTCTCAAATTGAAGCATGTCATTTCATTTCATTTTGGTCGAATCCAAAGACACCCTAAACATTCCGTGATGAAGTACGAGTATACGCACATTCCACCCTCTAAAAACAAACCTCATTTCGATTAATGTACCCTTACTTTTGTGTGATGATTGCAAATTTTAAAGAGTTCCTACATTGAAAAAATTTCGGTGCACCGGTTGCTCCTATAGGGACAGCAGCAGCGCAAAACGCGTGGTAAATCTTATACCACAATTCGGGGCAGCTGATGCCCCGTTTCCGGACAGCAGATGCACTCGAGCGGCACAAGCGCTCTCCGAACTGCATAGTATAAACGTTGTCTTCGGGACCCATGGTAAACCAGTGATAAGGGAACGCGTTGTTCTTATAGTGATATAATGATATAGTGATGGATATTTTTATTAAAAAAAAGCCATTTTGAGGAGTTGAAAGGAGTATTTTAACGCAAGTGTAGAATTTTAAAATCATTATAAGCTTTGTAAATATGTTTATTATGTGTAACCTATAAATTCCTTATGCAAAAATAGTGACTTAAGCTCTTCATTCCATGTAAAGAGGTTTAAGAAATAAATCGCACATTATTAGATTTATTATATGATTGAATGCTTTGTGCATATATTGAAGCTTATAAAAAACATGTTATATATCTTGTATTCACTCGACATGCAAATAAAATTGATTCAATGTAAATCTACAATAAATTTCGGCCCAGTAGGCACAAAACCTTGGATATCCTAAACATGTTCTTTAGACGTTACCAGGACGTCTAATGTCAGTCCAATTGACGTACGAAAGATGTCTAATGTCCTAAAGAGATCCTAAAAACGTCCTTAAAACACAAGATATCTCTGGAGCGTTATTTGTACTGATATTGTACGTCCTGAGAACGTCCTTAGGACGATCAAAGGACACGTGCCAAAAGGCGTCCTAGAAATGTCCTATAGACATCCTTAGAACGTCTTTAGATTTTTTACCCACTGGGTGCCCACTGGGGGGAGCAGGGAAAAAAAGTATTTTTCTAAGACTAAGACTAAAGTTAAGAAAATAAAAATAAAACTTAGCAAGTTTTTTGACAATCTAATAGATTCAAATTGTAAAAAAAGTTCAAATTTTTTAATAATTCAAAATTGTAAATTTTTTGAATGTATAGTAAATTCCACCTTTACATAGTGCGATTACTGACTCAGTTTTGGAGCACGTGCTGTACCACACATAAGAGACAACATTTGTCCCTTACTTTCGCGCATCTGTACGCCCGAAATTTGTGCCACGGTTGGTCCGAATCTGCAGTGTTGCCGGCTTATTGTAGGTGGTGCAACCAGTGCACCGAAATTTTTTCAGTGTAGTCGGAAACTGGATCGGAAATAGTTTGTATGGCCAACAACGAGGAAACCCTGGATGGATCGGCGTACATTGATGAACCGAAGGGTTAATTCCAAAGGGTGCAATTTTAGTTCATTTATCCATGGTTCATTCAGCGTTGTCCAGGTTGTTCTTACAATCAGCCTTGATCCGATTAAATTTAGGTTTCTTGGAGTCGAAAGGGGAAATGACAAGCTTCAATTTGATACATTTTTGAAGGTTCTAGGACTCCGGGTTTAGTGCCCATGGTTATCAAAAAATGGCCAAAAACGCCTCTTTTGGGGGGTTTCAATCTCCATCTTCTCAAAAACTATACGTGATGGAAAATTTTTGAGCCCAGGTTCGTGTTCAATGTGCGAAAATCTATCGAAAACACCTCGTTACTTCCCCTTAGCAAACCAAAAGTTGAAAATTGCAGACCAGTGCTATCAATCGCAGAAGCATGTTTTTAGGTTTAGTTAAGTTCTCTCAAAAGTGAAAACAACTGAACTATTTCTTGTCTGTTTTAGTTCAATAAAGCAATTTCATTCTATTATTAATTTCATCTTTTTCGTAATTTTTTGAAATTTTATGTTAGGTTGTTACGTTGCACATTGACATTTTTTTTATATCATAACTAATGTCAATATTCTCTATATGAAAATAAACGTAGATAAAGATTAACATTGTTAGAGTACTTACCAAAAGTATTTTTTTGAAACTAGTTTTTTCTGATACTATTCAGGATTATTCAACCTTTCTTAATTTGAAAGAAAGGTCTCTTGAAGTGCTTTAAAACGTTGCATATGCCTCCTTAGGAAAGCAGAAAAATGATTAGAAGACAAGTGTTTTTAGGAAAATGATTGCATGCGACATAAAATATTTAGCGACAAATAATTCTTCCGATTTTCGAACTCGACAAAAAACATTACATGAAGAACTGTTGTTGGAATATTTTTACTAGGATAGAAAGTGGTGATAATTTGAAGTCTACATTTTTATTGATGCACTACTTATGTGTATGTTTTAGCTATATTGAATCGTATACCTCAGGTTAAAATTAAATTACCTTGAATCTTTTGGAAACTGCGTAAACCTAGAATTTGCTAGACCAAGTTATATAGTACATTTTAGATCGCCTGTTCCAGTGCTGCCTGGAATAAGTGGTTATAAGGTAGTATCTTCCTTAAGTCGATTAATTAAAAAGTCGTTGAAATTTTAGAAGATCGTAAATGAAGTCTAAGTACACATTCTGGAAAATTTTAAATGCATTTGTCTTATTAGTTTCGAAGATTTTAATTTTGAAATTCGACTACACTCGAGATTCCCTATAACGAGAAGCTCAAGCATCGGAGACCTCTCTGCATCGAGCGCGTGAGGGATTCCCTCCATATCCTACTTGTTGCTATGCGCTGTTATGCGCATTATATGATACGTGCAGTAAGTCTGTCAGTGATGCCATGTGAATAATTGTACCTATGTACACAGTAAAAAAGCGTATAATAGTATATTATGTGCCTAGGCACACAATGAGGGTGATTGCGTGACGAGCGACAATGTTTGCAGGAGATCGAAGCCAAGACGTAGCTGAGGCAAAGCCGAGACAAAGCCGAGACGAATCCGAGGCGCGATCAGTCCTGCGAGCATTGTCGCGAGTCTCGCAATGTCCCGAATTGTGTGCATTGGCACATATTCTATTTTATGTGACTGTGGTGCGGATACGAGTTTTTATGCGTACATTGGAATCTAATCTAGTACTTATTGTAGTTGTTTGCTGCACTAGTTGTACAAAGCGGGCGCAAATTGGCGACTAGTCCCGGCCATTTTGATTTTATCGGTCTTGTGTAGTAGTCAGTGCTAACGCTGTACGAAGAAGAAGTGAGAAGAAGAAGAATAAGAAATAGATTGCATTCCTCTGTAAGACTATAATGCACATGCGCAGTTCAATTTCTACATTGTATTCCTCTGTAACGGAATATACAACATTGCTTTACTCTCAGCTGTAACGGAAAAACGAGTTTCCGCGGCTGAGGCACATAAAAAAGATTTTTGCGAGTATTATATATATATGCTTATCAGGTGTATTTTTGAATATTTCCAGAAAAAAAGAAAAGTCTTGATGATAAATGTAATAAACAGTAATATAAATGTTAAAATGTTGCTGCTGGTTTTCATTTATAAAAAATGCGTTTCGAAACATAGTATTACACATGTAGTATTGATCACAATAATAATCTGCGCAAAATTATACATACTGATTAATTGTAATTATATAAAATGTTCATACATATTGTTTAAAAAGGGAAAATTTCACTTATCTACAGTAATGTGTGATTCCGATACTGTAAAATTACACAATTAAGTTATTTTTCAATAATTGACCAATTATTTTCTCATTAATTTGTGATAAAAGCCATCAAACTCATTGATTACTGTTTCAAATTCGAGCGCGCTTCATTCCGTAGTAGTGGGGAAAGAGGGATCGATCGTCTACTTGTTATGGGAAACCGTGACGCGCTCGTAAAAGGGAGGCCTTGTTACAGGGAATCTCGAGTGTACTTTTACACGGGAGGGATAGGATGCACCTTGAATTTGACAAGGAAAGTTAGTAGAAAAGTACGAAGACAAATTAAGATCTCGATGAAATTTTGATGGCGCAATAATTACCTCATAAGATGTACGTGTAGAAAAATTGAAAAAATTTGTCTTATTTGTTTTCCAGTTATTCTGTCCTACAGTTGATAAAAATGAGTGCGCAAAATCGGTGAATCAAGTAAGTGGCAACTTCGCAATTGAGCAAGAGAGATAGATCATATTGGAGAATAAGTAGGGGTGGTCGATTCTTCAAAATAAAATCGATTCACGTAAAAACCGAAACAAAAGAATCGATCGTAAACAATCGACATTTTTAAACTACTGTATTTCTCTTGTAAATATTTTTTTGATACTTAATTATTTCTTTTGAAATTCTTAGTTTAGTCGTCTTTCCCAAATGAAAGCACATGAATCTATTCGTGAAAAATATTCATTTTCCTAAAGTTATAAATTCATGATATCGATATCCCTGGTGAAAGTATGGGATAGGAACGTAGTCTATCTACGTCCGTTTGTATCTTCTCTACCATTTCCCAAATTTTGAACAGAAAATTTTATGTATGATACTTTAGACAAAAACATGTAGAAACCTATTATCAATAAAATTTGTTAATTTCTCATGTATCAAATTTCCTTGAAAACTTTGATTGTTTCCAGAAAAAAGGACAAATAAAGATATTAGGTTAGGTGAGATCATGTTCGAAATTTTGAAAAAAAGTATAATTTTGATCAATTTTTTTTTCCAACAAACCAACTTCACCATCCGTGCAAATCTTGAATAATAAATAGATATAGCTCAACACACAAAATCCATCACCAGCAAAACTCAATTTTTGTAAGTGCAGAAGGCGTTAAAGATTGAGTAAAACGTAGGAAGACTGTGATGAAAATGAGAAAATATTTATCGTGCAGTTATATGTTTATAAGATTTTAATTAGGTTAATAAATATGGCTGCCTTAGGGTGCTTTCATTCCTCCTTTGCATGCAGGCGGAAAATATTACATTATCTCTCTCTATCACGTGTCTTTTTTATAAATTTTTCTCACTCTAGGGCAGTGTCTCCAGAACATAGGAAAAGTCCATCCCCACCAAACGACCCACGAGATCATGCTTTTTTCCTCTATTAATAGGGTAGTGACTGCTGATAGAGGAAGAAAGCCAAAGAAAGAAAGAGAATCGGTTCTCCGATTCTGGGGGTAAAGAATTGATTCTCAAGAAAATCTAGAGCAAATAATCGATTCAAAAATCGAAATCGTTCTACCAAAAAATTGATTTTTTAAAGAATTGTATCGGAATCGAATATCCCTAAAAACAAGCGAGGAGCGCACGCGAGTGAGATATGTAAACAGAAAATCAACCAAGCAAAACTGATTAGATCTACATTAGATCTAATGCAGATCTATATGAATCTCTGTAGATCTAAATTAGATCTGCATCGATCTACATATCTCTGTAGATCTAGGGGTCGAGATCTACATAGATCTTCAATTTGACCAGCTCTAAGTAGATCTACGTATATAATATAAATATTAAAACACTAGTTTCATAGTAGAGTACTTAAAAACTACAAAACTGGAAATACTAATTCTCTTAAATTTACCCCTCACACCAGTTTACAGTAAATATATTTTAAATGACTTTGTAAGGTGGATCTAACGCCATTTTTAAAATATCTTATACTTTCTAAAAATATAATTTTTTTATAAATATGCCTTTTATCATTACGAGTGGTTATAATTGTTGATTGGATGCTTGTTTGGATGCGAAGTTGGCTAGTTTGGTATTTTGAGGATGCAAATTGTTTTGGATTCTCGAAATTTTGAATTATTCGCTTTTAGTACACGCAATGAAATCGATACGATGGTGATTATGATGAGAGTTGGAGCGTGGCCAGAGTAGTTGCACCGTAAATCCAAATCCAGACGTTGAATGCAGACTTCATCCCCTGGAGCGAGCCACCGCGACGCTGCCTAGCTGAACGGGATTTCATCTCGTCATTCTGATTAAGCTCACGCAATTCGAATTTTGTTACTTTCCACGTCCGCGCAAACGCGTCTCTAATTAAGCAGTACTGTTGATGAAGATTTCTTCGAGACACGGAGAATGTTATAATTAATAAGACACGGAAATTAGACTGAAGTAATCACAGTGGCGTTTGTAATTCTTTTAATCCAATAAATTGTGTAAGAAAATTGTCTCAGTGCTTATTATCCATAAAGGACAGTCAAAAAGTAAAATAAAGAAGTACAATCTGGATTTATCTATATGCGTAAGATACTTGACTGCATTCGAAATTCCAGGGTACTAAAAAGTTATAACGTATGTAATATAGAAATGCGTATTAAGGTCATGGATCAACTGGACCATGTAACGTCGGTAGTTGCAATTTAATTTTGTTAATAATTTTCGAATAGCCTTACATACAGTAATTGCAATCACCAACGTCACGTGATCTGATTGATCCGTGTCCTTAACTCAAAACACTTCGAAATCTAGAAAAGAGAACAAATGGAACTTAATTAGGAAAATAAAATATCAGAAAACATATTTGTCTGATGACGAATTTTATGTAAATGAGGCAAATCACATTCGAAATTTTCATCATATCTTTACGTTTTGTGACACCCTGAATATGAAAAAACGGTATTTATGAAAGTATCTGCCTGTCTGTCCGTCTGCCTGGTGTCTGTGGACACGATAAATCTCTATAAAATTATCGGATTGAATTGAGCTTTGGCTTACTTTATCGGAGCCAAAAAAGTGAGGACAAGTTTCTTAATCAGATATATCCGACCATAATAGTGAAAATATAAGCATTTTTTGCGTTTTTCAAAAAGTAAAAAATCGCAATTTTGGTTTCTGATAGTGTTAATAAATATCTACCAATTACCCTCAAAACATTTTCCGATTCAACCAAAATTAGAAAAGTTACAGTATGTTGAAACTTGAGAAAAGTCAATATCAATATTCCAAATTTTCCAGTTACACTATGGGAGATACAAACAAAATTTTATGATACAAAATTATTTTCTACAAAAATATTTACAAATTTCAATCGCAAGATTTCAATATAAAATTGTTTGCTTCAATATAAAATGTATTTTCAACGTTTCAATTTAAAAAAATATCATTAAAATTCAAAAATTCAATTTTTTAAACAAAATATGTGAGATGCGAAAAAAAAGTTCAGGTGGAAAACTATTTTCATAAATAAGGTCTGCAAATTATCATTGAGGCATTTTTTAAAAGATGTATGTTTTATGTTTTGATTACAAAAAACGTTATTGAAAATAAGAAATTCTATTTTTAAACCAAAATATGTGAGATACGAAAAAAGCGTTGAAATACAAATTCGTTTACTTAAGGGGGTCTCCTTATCCAGAACTTTCAAAAAATCGATTTTTTGTTTTTTGTTTTAATCGATGGATCTATTATCAGAGAATATTGTCGCAAAATTTTACAGTCCATATCGGAATAGTTTTGATGGTGGAGTTCCGAGCAGTGGCTTGCGCGGAGCGAGCGGAAGGTTTTTTTCACCGTTTGAAAACTTTAAAGCGCGTTTTCTCAAAACCACATTTTTCAAAATTGCGTGCACGATTAAAGGAGAACCATTTAAGCTATTATTATAAACTTTTTTTTTATTTGCAGGTAATTAAAATGCGCATATAGTGAACCTTTAGTTTTCATGATACAGTATTTATTTTCATTATAAATAACTTATAAGTAACTCAAAAGATCGATAAAAAAAATTTTTTTAAACAATTTCTTAGGTTCACTATAAGCGGAAGACCCTTCTGAATAAAAAAACAAATATATATGTGTTTCAGATGAAAACTTTGGACAATATCATGCACGCAAAATTAATTGTCCGTGGTGAGACGCTGCGCGGGATCTTCGATAAGTCCGAGATTTTTTCTTGTTTTCAAATGAAAATTTTTTTTTAATAAGTTCAAATATGTACCTAAATATATGCCAAAAATCTTTTACCAGTGTTTTTATTTTCTGCTTCAAAGAAAATTGGGAAAAAGTGCCGTTTTAGAAGGTTCTGGATAAGGAGACCCACTTAAATGAATTTGACGAATGTTTTTCCTTATCGAGATATTTGAAAGAAAATAAATTATTTTAATCATGTAATTTCTCAGAAAGTTACAGGAATGTATACAGAAAATCGACTGCGAAGCGCGAGTGTTATGGTGGGATACCCAGCGGAGTCAAAGCGTTCCTTTTTTCACAGAAAATATGTTTCAATTTTTAATATTTGTAATATCACGTTTTATACAACTATAATGGCAGAAGCGTGCCTAAGATTTTCTGATTGAAATCCCCTTGGGAATTCTTACAATGTGTTATCGAAATTAAAATCTTTCTGAAGAGGATTCTATCGATAAAACAAGGTAATGGAACGTCACCGGATTCTATTTTGTGCGACAACTTGAATGCTGTGTCGTCTTCTGTAGCGTCCACTTTTCCTTTTTTCGTTGTTGTTATTTTCTACGATTTAAACGCTCGTTTTTATATCTATAAAGTACTTTATTCTTTCTTCGAATTTCTCTATATTTTGTAAACAGTTTAGGACTAGGAAACTTTTCAAGATGAATGCAATACACAGCTGCATCAATAAAAATACTCAAAATTTACTTGGATTATCGTAAAATAAGATGAACTTTGTACCTCAAAATTCCTACCAAGATAGATCACCCACAATTGTATTCTCTTCTCAAACATCTCTAGTTTGATATCCTCTTGAAGATGAATGCATGAAACTGTATTCAATTCGAGACGGTATACAGGATAACTATCAACCATCTTCCTAAAAAATCATAAACGGCTCAAGTTCAACGTCCAAAGGGGCTGTGCCAGTGTCGTGCTCATGCAAATACAAATAGACCCGAATTAATTCTCTATTTGGAAAGCTATAAATCAGAAATAATATAAGAATTTAGAAAGAAACTAAAGTTATTTCTCTCATCTTACTCAATTAACGACCTGATTCAATCGAATCACTGTTATTCGTTTTTTATGTGATTGAAATCTTGAATATATTTTGTTTTATTGACGTAATCTTGTAGTTATATGTTATATTTTTTTTTACAAATTACAAATATTTTTATGTCGACATAATTGATTGCTTGTATGTAAATAATTTAACTTTTATTTACAAATAGAAATGTCGAATCAGAGTAATGTAAATTTACAATTATTAGTCAGATTTTAGAATTATCGTTTATATTTCAAGAAATGAATTCCATCAAGGGAAAACGAACACTGTTAAAAATGTTTGTGATTTTACAAAACATTACAATACAAATTGTGATGCAAAATTACAATCGGAGTATTATAGAGTGAAATTACAATAATTTTATTTTATTTGATTTATTTAATTTCTTTTATTCAATTCTAAGTGAAATTCGGAATTACAATACGCATGTTGTGAAGTTGAAAGTTGTGTCACGCTGTTGTGGAGTGTCGCTTCCGCTGGTCATCGTGGATTGTCAGTATGTTTCGCTTATGATTTCTCGCTAAGAAGGAACCGTTAAAAATCTTTAACTGAGATTTGGAAGCGACGTACAAGATAAGTTTAATTCATTTAACTGGATAGGCAATTCCTATCAAGAAATTTTCCTTCTGTCTCATTCTGCTTCAAAACGAAAGGCAGTCAATGCCACGCGACAATCTCGAATTGAGTTAATGATTAACTCTCTGTCGGCTAAAGAAAAATTATTTTAAATATATTCTTATGCTTATTTGGCAAATTCCAATTTCAATCCTCATTCAATTAGACTCTGAAAGTTTATTTCTTTTCAAATTCCGAACTTGTAAATCATAATTCGTTTTGAATTTGTTACTAATTTAAAGTACATTTTAAAATTTTTATACTTAATTTTAAAGTCGAACAACCCAGGTGCGAAATCCGGTCGGCTGCCAGAGCTTGACCATCGGCCCAATGTAATACCAACCTTTAAAAATCAAAGTCGGCCTTACATTTTTGCCCAAGGTTAGGCTGGCATCATCTTAATAGATGGCCCATCTATGGGACCAAATGTCGGGCCGACGTTGAGAAACTAAAGGCGGTTGACCGTTATCATTTAGCTGATTGGCCCGACCAGTGGCAAACAAAGTTGGACCGACCGTCTACCAGTTGGCCCGACGGTGGGCAGACGGTCAATTTGCACCTGGGAAGTGAAACTAATAGATTTGAAAACTGATATCTATATTGCTTTCACGAACTAAGATTGAAATAGAAAGACTAAATATGTGTAAAACTTGGAAACATATTTACGATTGGAAAAAAATTTTACAATTAGGAGAGGACTAAAAATGATTATATTGAACAAACTTTGGCGAAACTGTGATGTTAAGATGCCATCCCTAAAACAGCATTTACAACATGAACTATTTCATAGGTATATTTCTCGAAATTTTCATTGTGGTTATAAGCAATGCAATAAATTTTGTAAACATGACGCATTTTTGCGGGTTCACTTAATACGAAACCATGGTATTTTGTTAAATGTTTCGCGAAAGATAGAGAAGAATACTACTGTAGATAAAAGAGAAATGTATGTACAATAAATGTAATCGAAGTTTATTACCAAAACGCAATCCAATTTCACAATATATTTATATTAAAATTACAATATGTATGCTGTAATGCACATTTTTTAGATGTTGTGAAATTACAATACATTTGCAGTAATTTTATAACACTGTACTTTAAAGATACATTTTCATGTATTGTAAAATTACATTGCGTTTTGGTAATAAACCTGGTATCGCAAGTCATACTTCTCCTTCCACTACCTATCATTACCCAGGTGCGAATTAACCGTCGGCCCACGGTTGGGCCAACCTTGTTGGCCAGAGGTCGGGCCAACTAGTGCAATGATAACGCTATCCTTCCATTGGCGTGAACAGTTGGACGCCGGGTGCCGGAGATGGGCCGTCCTAGGTCAAAATATGCTTATACCCGTGTAGAAAATGAAATCAGGGCACTAGCAGGCCCTGATATGGTACATTATTTGATTAGTACATTATTAGTACGTTATTGATACATTACTTGTAATCGCACGCTTGACTTAAAAATTTCATATTCGCTTTTGGATTCGAACCCTCTAACCTACCTATATTATCTACATAACTAAACGCATTCCTA
The DNA here is from genome assembly GCA_030998225.1 of Diplolepis rosae. NCBI lineage: Eukaryota > Metazoa > Arthropoda > Insecta > Hymenoptera > Diplolepididae > Diplolepis > Diplolepis rosae. The sequence continues at coordinate 1,571,520 of JAPYXD010000082.1, forward strand.
ACGCCTAAAGCCTCTCGGCTATTCTCGCTTACCATATTCCGAAAAAAATCTCGCTTATAATCTACTGCTGCAAAGGCCGTATAAGATGGGTCTGTTCCCTATTAAAGAGCAATCGTTTTTTTTCAGGTATTTTAATCAGTTATGGGTTTAAAGCTTTCACTTTCAATGACTGAATTAAATTTCTATAAAGCACAGTATTTTTGTTTTATTATTATCTAATAAAAAGTTGTGAGTTGTGTACTTCAGAAGTATACATTCTTACAGTACGTTAGTGATAATTTGCATAGTATACAGCTTTTTACATTGTAATGTCAAGATTTTTTTTAAATAAGGAAATGTCCGCGCAGTTATAATCTAGTTGATAATATGCCGACGATTGGTTCAACCATGGCCCAGAGGTGGGCCGACCAAACTATCACGGTCATCCAAGGTAATTCGCCAAGGTTGGCCCGACAGTCGGTTCGAGTCTGGGCCATAGTTGCACCGACAGTTGGTCGTGCAATTTCAACGGAATTTAGTTATTATTAGGCCGACGATTGGTTTAACCGTGGTCCAGAGGTGGGCCGACTGAACTGTCATGGTCATCTAAAGCAATTCGCTAAAGTTGGCCTGACAGTTGGTTCGAGTCTGGGCCATAGTTGAACCGACGGTCAGGCACAACTTTGGTTGCCGTTGTTGGCTGTCAAAGCTGGTAAAACCGAAACTACCACAGTTGGCCCAACTATGGTCATCAAACCTTGATCGCCACAGTAGGGCTAACCGTGGCCCGATGGTCCAACTCTGGCAGCCGACCGAAATTTGCATCTGGGTGATTGTCAAGTAATCTGGTGTGCTCCGTTAAGTTGATGTGCAGTTTCACTTGACTCTCATTTCTTTCTTTCCGAATGTGCTATTTTCCCATTGGGATAAGAAAGGAATTTTGCTCATTCAATAGTTTAAATTGTCCCGAGTTCTTAGAGTGGAAGCTCTTGACTTGAAACAAATACTAGTGATGGGAAATATCGACTAGTTCGGTTCGGCTAGGTTTGGCGACAAACGCGACATTTTATCGGTGATAGTATTTCCTGCCGTTGAAATCCTAAGAATTTTTAGGCGTCATTCTTGTGAATTATAATGCGCGCCTAAAAATTCTTAGGATTTCCAACGTGAAGTTCACTGCGCCTGGGAGAATTAATGCTTTTGAGAATCGATATACGGTCCAAAGTACACCCTACCACCAAATGCAACAAAATATCGATATATATCGTTAAGAGAAAAATGTATCGATTATCGTTGATAGGATGGATAATTGATATGTATCAATATTTATAGATACTTTTCCCATCACTAACAAATACTTCCATGGTAATTCTCCCAATAATTTCAAAAGTGGTTTTTGGAACGGCAAAAGAAGATAGTTTTGCGGTTAATGAAGAACATTCAGTACACTGAGAGAAAGTATTAGTCGTGGTTACCTATTTTTTTTTGTAAAAAAGGGTCACAAGTATGTTTTTTAGTCTGTATCATCTAAGCACCTTAGTTCTTACAGCAACATTAACTGAGTAGCAATGATTAACATTTTTAGTAAATCTTACAAAATCCGATTAGTCGGTCCGTTTTGTAGCCGCGACTATTTACATGCATTCCCACATTGTATCGAGCTTATAATAGATGTTACCAATACGTTTTTGTAAAACTTACTAATTGCGTTAATTGCTTTTACTATTTGTCCAGTGTAGTTATTACAAAAATATATATTTTTTCGACATAACGGAGAAAAGTTGTATCAAAAACTATTCCAATATCTTAATTAGAAACTGATTAATTTTTTTCATCCGTACATGATTGAAATAGTAATTGCAACCTTGAAAAAAATGTTAAATTTACCATTCTATCTATTTTATTTTTGTTAATGTCGATGGGAACTTTCTTAGGTTAGAATTGTTTAGGAGAAAAACTTTTTTAATTATTGTTTTTCAAAATGTCAAAAGGATGATAATTGTTGAGAGGTTTTTCATCAAACACTGCACAACAGTTTACAATTATACTTTAAAATTACCATGATTTAATTCTTCTCATTTTGATGAAGAACAAAAACAAAATTTTAAGAAATCAATATATGTAACGATTTCAAAACGATTCAAAACAGTTGATAAGCAGGTGAAATCTAATTCGTCTGTACAATTATTTCTTGAAGTTTACTATTACCAAAGAATTGCAAGTCATGTTTACACACGAAATATTGCATATGGAAATAAAATATTTACATTCCTCAAAATAAATGAATTTGATCAATTTTACAAAAAAAAATTAGTAGGATTTACAAAATTTTTGGTACTGCTTACTAAAAATATATAGTTGTGACCTTTTAGTCAGCATAACTAATAGGATTTCTCTCAGTGTATCAAACCTCGACACTATTGTTAATGTAAATTCTAAATTTGTATACGTCGAAAAGCATATTCATGCTCAAATGAGACAATTTTATAATGATGTTATTACCCAAAAGTGTCATTTTGAAAAACAAACCATAAAAAATTCTTTGTCAATAGCAACACAAACATGAGCCTACACGGAAGAAATTTATTCTTGAAGAATTTCCGAATTGTTCAGGAATTGAGGATATGAGAAAAATTCGCCACATTTTCAATGATTTTTCAGTGAAATAACTCGAACGATTCCAATATAGTTACTGAACTGTGCAATAAAGCTTTTATTTGAATATTACAAATGTCTTTGAGACAAAATATAAAATAATATATATATATAATATAAAATGTTTAATAATTATTGCATAGGAATGCCACTTTTAACCGGCTGGGATCGTCTCGTACAAGCATAACGACTGAAATTACATCTAAGACTTAGAGCACTACTAGCAGTATAAAAAGTTATGCTATCGCGTAGCACATGTTGCTACTGTCTCATCGTTTCTTTGCAGACATATTATAGAAAATTTCGAAGAAGAGGTAAAAAATTACGAAAATGCTTTTTAGATGTATAAGTTCAGATGAATAAGAAGGTAACATTTACAAAATACAAGTTTTTAATGGTTATTGCATCCATCTTAGATTTTTTCGACGTCACAAGCATGAAGGAAAACATGACTGGAACTTTTCACAAAGTCGGTGGGATTCCCACCGTATAGAACCATAAAATCTATAACGATCACTGTAATCATTACTGAACTGAATTCATGGAATTTTCCCGAACTACACCAGAATTTCTACTGTTGTTAAGAGTGGGTTTCTCCCCGTTTCTCCCCGAAATTTTCAATAGATTCTCGTTAAGAATATTACTGCACAGTTCGGGAATTTAAATTGAACTATTCTTAATTCTCCTAAAAAAAAGTTCTATAAAATTTCTAAACGATTAAGTCAGTAATTTCTAAGGAATTTTTTTCATATCCTCAATTTCGGAACAAATTTGGGAATTCCTCAAGAACAAATTTTTTCCGTGTATGGAAATAAAAATGAAACATTGAGATGCACGTTTTGCCCAACTTCAAGTCACAAGGAACAAATAAACATTCTTTCTTGCAGCAAGGACTCACGTACTTAAGGAGAAGGGGCAGAGATACCATGTAACAGAATCTTAACTCCACTTTACTATTGCTGGGGTATAACAACTAACTTTTGAAATTGGACTAATCAGGAAACAGAACCACTAGCCCCAACTCCCCCTGGGAAGATCTTCGAGTGGAAAGGGTACAAGGGTACAGTTATTTTCAATAGTTATTTTCGACGTCCGAATGCAAACAAATCATAATCCTTCTTTTTATTTTCTTGAATGGTTAGATCGAATTTCGTCTAGAATAAACGATATAATCTAATTTATTAGAACTTTCTGTTCATTTTTTGTTTGACATTAATTTCTGAGTAACAATGAATGAGATTGATTGTCTCCTTCACGGAAAAAATTTGTCGCTTAAAATTTAACAGACTATTCGAAGAGTCGTGGACAGAAAATAAAATCGGAGAAAGTCTTGTAAGGTTTCAATGACTTTTAGGAAATAGTAGAAAAAGGTCGAATAACTTTTAGAAAATCAGGTCGAAGAAAAAAGTCGCGTATTTACTATTATAAAAGTATTTTAAACACTAACTGATCTTTTCTAAGAAGTAATGAAAAGCTTCATAATCTTTGGATTCATTTGCCATAGATTTTAAAAGACTATCGAATAATTTGAAATTAAAGTAATTCAAACGATGCGCAGAAACGTAATTCGTAGCATCGCATAGCAGACAATGCAGCTTGGCTTTATGTTTTTGTAATAATTTTTGTTAGATTTTGAGATTACGTGTCGTTTGGTTTCGTTTGAATCTGGATTGAAGCGTACATTGAAGAATTAGTTCCGAGTAAGTATATGCTTACCTTGATAAAGTGTATTACGTCAAATATAATGGTAAGTTCATATTAGGATTATATAGATAATGTAGAAGTGAAAAATAATTAACTATATAAGTGCAGGATCATATCACAGAAAATAATATTTTCCTTTTTACACTGTTCAAAATTTTCTTCGACTGTCACTTAGACTTTCGATGCCTGGTTTAGAGACAATAAAACCCACGGTGTTTTAAATTTTCCGCGACTGTCACTTAAACTTTCGAATTTACGTTTTACATTTTCAGCGACTATCTATCATATTCTTCAATAAGGAGGCTCATAATGTTTAGTCGACTTTCTAACCTATCCACGAGTATTATACAAAGTCGATGACTTTTTAAGCCACAAATTTTTTCCGTGTTGTATTGCATAATGAATATCGATTTAGAAAATTTCTGTTACATTGTTCGTATAATGAGAAGAATAAAGATTCTAAAAAGTGTCAGTGAATCAGCTATCTTGAGCATTCGAATGAAGATAGGATGCAAAGCTGTTTTGACGCATTGATGTTTCATGCGTCTTATATGATATTTCCACCTCCAATGCATCCCACAGTGACACTTTTCATCTAAAAGTTTTAACGTAGAAGGGATTTTGAAATTGGATCCTTCAATTTGCATATCTCCATATTCCTTTAATATATATATGTGTCAGCGCACTAGTAGACGGGAAATAAGCACGTCTAGAATTACAAGGCGATCGAATCGTTAGTTAGACGTACTTTTGACGAATCGAGAAAGCAAGTTTCTGCAAACTTTGACTGCGTCGCATCGACTGACGAGCATTGCAGGATGATTGCATGTGCCACGCCATTTTTGTCGGGCAATGGGATGCCGCGGCTATTCAAAAAGTTCGTTATTGCATTTAAATTGTAAATCGCTGATCCTACGTAGCGCAAATCCCGTGTGTATTCTTTTATTAGACAAATACGCCAAGGGACAAACGAATCTTGTTCAAACGGCACAACTATTCCACCTTGAATCTGTGTGATACAAAATATATGTGCAGAATATCTAGCTACATATGATGCATAAAGTATTCAATTAAGACATTTTTTTATCTGAACTCACTTTTGTATTTATAGAAAAAATGAAGCCAAGATCCGAGAAAGTATGGATTTCTAGGATTTTTTTAGTCAAATAAAGAAACTAAATTTTGAGGTTAGAACACCGCTACATTAGCCTAAAGTGCCTGAAGTGAGGCAATTTTGATTTCAACCTTTTAAACTTTATTCAAAAGTCAATTAAGTCGCTCAAGAAGAAAGTCTATATATTATACATAGACTTTCGATTAAATGAAAAAAGATTTTCTTAAGTAAAATGCTGATTATTTTCAAAACATTTTTTTCTTTTCATTCTTTTCATTCAAGTAATAAATATTCCCTTTGAGTGTAACGTTTTTAAACAAATGTTTTGCGGTCAAATATGTCCCTTAGAACTTGAATTAATCCTAGAATTGACACGTTCATCGCGTTAAATGACTATTTCAAAATGTTTGTTCCTGGCATTAAAAAATTTTGGAATAGTTTTATACCAACATGAAGGACTGTCACCTCCAGTTTCGGCAAAAATATTTTAACTTAATAACAACAAGCGTTAATAATTTTAATAATAACGTCAGCGACCTTAAAGCGTTTTTTTGTTTTATAACAAATGAATATAATAAATTTTTAATAAGAACGTTAATGAATATCGATAGCTTATAGAAATACCGGAAATTAGGTGATTTTAAGAACAATAATGAAGTTAATGTTTGTTCATTTCTTTGGCATAGGGTCAGTTTCTTCTTATTTTCTTTGATTAAAATTATTATTACATTTGAAAATGCGCAGAAAGAAAGAAAGGCAAACGTTTCGGCCACATATGGGGGCCCTCTTCAGTGCCATAAATTCAAAGATTAATTCAAAATTCCTGTAAAGAATTACAATATAGAAGATAATTAAAAAAGAATTATCATAAAAATTAAAAACTTATCACATAGCTTGCAATTCAAAATGAAGTAGTCCAGTATGCAGCATCACGAATTGAAAAATTACTTGAAGTTCACTATGAATAAAAAACCGGATAAAATGAAGAAATATAAAAGATTTTGCACACGAACCGACCGGAATGTTTTTCAAAAAATGTTTATTATTAATGAATGATGCCAAATTGGTTCACAATGGCAAAACGCGAACAAGTTTTACATTCATGAAAACTTCTCGTGAAGACTTTAATACCGGCGTCTCTCACAGAATGATCTGAACTGTTTTAAAAACCGACTCGGGACATGTGGCTTTGCTGACCGAAAATTTTTTTCCTATGAGCAATCCTGAGAGGTTCTTTTCCTCCTTGAAGAAGACTATTGTCCTGTACTTAGTTAAGAAATTCGAGACGTTTATGATGATTTTCACGAGTGGACGAAGGCGTTTATTTTTCAAGAAAACGATTTTGTATATAGGCTTCACGGACAATCCATTTTACACTGAATTTGCAAGCAAGGCGTTACATAAAGATAAAATATTATAATATCCATATATGTAATTTTACTCCATATTTAAAAACATTGAAAGTTCTTTATTTTCACATTCAGATTTATTCTGAGATGTTTTGGAAAAATGATAATAAATTTATCTTTAAAAATTAATAAAAATGCAGCTTGAATATTCGCGATATTAATTATCACATTTGAAGTTATTATTAAATTCAACTAGTTCTGAAAATGGTCAGAACTGTTAGATATTCTAAATGTATAGTGAAAGTGGCATTTTTATATTTGAAAGTTACATGTTTGGACAAACTTTATATGAATTTGGGTCAATACAATAATAGACATGTTACCAAACATGTCAATTTGAAATTTAAAAATGGCACTTTCACTATACATTTAGAATATCTAACAGTTCTGACCATTTTCAGAACTAGTTGAATTTAATAATAACTTCAAATGTGATAATTAATATCGCGAATATTCAAGTTGCATTTTTATTAATTTTTAAAGATAAATTTATTATCATTTTTCCAAAACATCTCAGAATAAATCTGAATGTGAAAATAAAGAACTTTCAATGTTTTTAAATATGGAGTAAAATTACATATATGGATATTATAATATTTTATCTTTATGTAACGCCTTGCTTGCAAATTCAGTGTAAAATGGATTGTCCGTGAAGCCCATATACAAAATCGTTTTCTTGAAAAATAGACGCCTTCGTCCACTCGTGAAAATCATCATAAACGTCTCGAATTTTTTAACTAAGTACAGGACAATAGTCTTCTTCAAGGAGGAGAAGAACCTCACAGGATTGCTTATAGGAAGAAAATTTTCGGTCAGCAAAGCCACATGTCTCGAGTCGGTTTTTAAAACAGTTCAGATCATTCTGTGAGGGACGCCGGTATTAAAGTCTTCACGAGAAGTTTTCATGAATGTAAAACTTGTTCGCGTTTTGCCATTGTGAACCAATTTGGCATCATTCATTAATAATAAACATTTTTTGAAAAACATTCCGGTCGGTTCGTGTGCAAAATCTTTTATATTTCTTCATTTTATCCGGTTTTTTATTCATAGTGAACTTCAAGTAATTTTTCAATTCGTGATGCTGCATACTGGGCTACTTCATTTTGAATTGCAAGCTATGTGATAAGTTTTTAATTTTTATGATAATTCTTTTTGAATTTATGGCACTGAAGAGGGCCCCCATATGTGGCCGAAACGTTTGCCTTTCTTTCTTTTTGCGCATTTTCAAATGTAATAATAATTTTAATCAAAGAAAATAAGAAGAAACTGACCCTATGCCAAAGAAATGAACAAACATTATATGAATTTGGGTCAATACAATAATAGACATTTTACCAAACATGTCAATTTGAAATAATGAAGTTATTTGATAAAAAGAATTTCAACATAATTTTCAAAAAAAAAAATTTATATAAAATAAAAACTTATTTCACTTGTAATAAAATCAGTGTATGTCATCTGCATTTTTATGAAAAGGAATGTTTTGGTGATTATTTCAGTTACTAGTTGATAGAATTGATTTTGACCAGGATATAGAGGCTCTGGAATTGATCGACGTGTATTCACAGCTTTCAGACGTCGAACAAAACTCAGAAATATAAAATATCTTATTTTAATACTTTTTGTGTAAAACGAAAAATTAGAACTTTCAGACCATATAATTTAAATTTCTCGTTTTACACAAAAAGTACTAAAGTAAGATATTCTTTCTCTCTGTTATAATCTGCACAACAAAAAGAGAGTATCACTATGGTGCTATTATAAAAAATATGTAAATCTAATTTTTATTAAGAAAAATAAATTCAATTTTTGAGGTTAGAACTCTTGTTTAACACTTTAGTTGCTTTTCTATATAATAATTAAGAGCAGTTCTGCTTTATTCAATTTTTTATTAGCTTTATCAAAGTTTGAGGTTTTGTATAAGTACACTGAAACAAAATTAAAATCATATTTTAGGTATATTTTATAATACAGTAAATTCTTTTGAACAAAAAAAAAAAAAAAAATATTTATTTCTTTTCATGCACAAAAAATAAACCAAATCATATGGTAATAGTATATTACGTGCCTAGGCGCACAATGAGGGTTATTGCGCGACGAGCGACAATGCTCGCACGAGATCGAAGCCGAGGCGCGATCAGTCCTGCGAGCATTGTGGCGAGACTCGTAATTGGCACGTATTCTATTTTATGTGACTTCGATGCGTATACGAGTTTTTATGCGTACACTCTAATCTAATCTAGTATTGTAGTTGTTTGCTGCGCTAGTCATTACACTTGATATTTCGCGACTAATCCCGGCCATTTTGATTTTGTCGATCTTGTGTAGTAGTAGCGTGTTGTAATAGAGCATGCGCAGTTCAAATGTACAAGGCTTTGTCAGTAGGGTGCTAACGCTGTACGAAGAAGAAGAAGAATAAGAAGAAGATCGTGCTCCGCTGTATGGCTATAGGCACATGTGCAGTTCAATTCTTACATTTCATTCCTCTTTAGCGCAATACACAACATTGCGCTACTCTTAACTGTAGCGAAAAACGAGTTTACGCGCAGGAGGCACATAAAATTATTAACGTGCTGTCACGTCCTGCAACGTATTTGAATGTACTTAATACACACAGGCTGGATTGAGTAGAAATCTATGAGAAATTCAATAAAGGGGAATGAGGAGTAGGGGAAGTAGGGAGCAGTAAAGGGGCCCTTCCCTTCTAAGAAAATATAACTACGTCACGATTCACGCTGACCGTCAATTTGTATGGAAAAATATAAAAGAGGCCCACAACAAGAGCGAGCAGTTAATTCTTCGCCTGGTTTGTCTCCTGAATTTTCCTTCGGAATTATCACCGGTCTCGCTACAATAGTTCAGTGCGGTATTTTCAATTTAACTGCGAAAATCTCTTAGTTTGAGATCAATGAAATTCGACCGGAACAATTTAAAATCCAATAAAATAAAAGTCATCGCGGACTTGTATAGATCTTTGTAAAGATCTTTGAACTGTATAATGAATAAGGTTCACCGCCTTTACGAAACATACCTGTGCAGACTATATCTCCGTCTCTTTCGCACACCTTGTCTACACCTGTGGGGATCCTGCGTACTACATACTCACCGCCGTGTGGATTAACCCGCAACTTAGCCTAAAAATTAATAAAGGTACCGAACTTCTCTCTAATTCCTGGTTTTTCAAGCTGCTGACAACTAGTTTCGATAAGCTTTGCGTTAGTCTCGTTGATTTGCGTGCGTTAGATTAGACCTTCGAATCCCCCCCGTTGCGTGCAAAATTTTAATCATTAAGTTAGTGCTAAAAATTGTGATTACCAATTAATTATAAGTGGATCCATGTATATCTTAACAAAAATCATGTTTTATGTGTAATTATACATTTTTTAGAATTCTTTTTTATGCTTTCAAGCGCGATTTTACTATAATGTGCTTTGCTATTTTGGCATATTGATTTCCATACGAAATTTTCTTAAATTTGTGCACTAAAAGTAAAACGAATGTGTTGCGATTTTAGTAAATTCAGATTTGTGCGAAATTCGGAAGAGGTATTTTTCGGTGTAGATTCTACCGTCGAGTTGGCTTGTCCATAATTTACTATTCCGTTTAGTAGCTCTAACCCTTGCAAGGGTGGGAGCCACTAAACATTTTTCTTCGTACACACCTGTTTCTTCTAAATATATCGAAAACATAATTTTATTAACTATATATGCCCGATTAACATTTCAAGTGCTATTTTGGCCATCCGTTTGGTTGCCTTTTTGAGTCATACTAATCAGTTTATTGAAGAATCTATATTGGTGTGCGTACCGTAGGTGACAGTGTACAGTGATAAACCGAAACAAATCTCTTTCGAATTTCGTATGAGGTGTCGTTACAATTTTCATACGCAACTTTTTATATGATATTGGTATAAAAGATTTACCATTTATGAATAAAATCATACGATTATAGTATGGCAGTGTTGTAGCCCAAAATAGTAAATGTGTATACGAAATTCGCACGAAATTGCGTATACTATAACCGCGAATTCAGTGTCTTACCAAGAAAGCACATAACTCTGCTCGCGAAAAACGCACGAAACCTGTACTCTCTCGGTATGGCCAAGTAGCTTGGGAATTCATAATTGCATTTATAATATGATGTGTCTCTCTGAACAATGCAGCATGTTAAACACAGCAATCGAAATATTGTGATTGAAACTGGTCGAATCAGAAATATAATATGGGAAGGCAAACAATAAATATTGCTATATCAACCAATAATATGGCTGATTCTTTCATATTTATCCAGTTATAATCAAATGGTCAGAATACACATCTTATATTGCTGTATCTATACCAGCAATAAGGTAAGGTTAAATTAATCATAAAGATAGTTGTATTGGCCATTCCTTTGTATCAGTTCATTTTTTCCATTTTTCGATATATCTAGAAGAAACAGATGTAGAATGTGCGTACCTAAATAAGAACATTTTGGCATATTAACCATATTAGTCTTTAAGAATCTTCTCAGTAGACTTTACCATCAAGCAAACTTTTATCGCCATATAGCATTCATAATTTTCTTATTCATAGGTGTTGATGCTCAATTATGCACAGTGTGATCTGAGAATAACCGGACTTTTAATTTGAATCATGGAACTCGTAGCGCCATCTATTAAACGTTGGCAGCGTTAGAAAGGTACATTTTTCTTCTTTCAAGTGCAACTAAGTTCAAACAAATCAGTTGGCAGGTAACAAAATTACGCACGTTTTAATGGCAGTAGTTTTTGTGGTTATGTCGTAATAACATAATGGAACAAAGAGCAAATATTAAATTTTGTTTTAAACTCAGTAAAAAATTTGCTGAGACTTACGAATTATTAAAAAATGTAAATGGTGATGATTGTACGAGTCGTACTCAAATTTACACGTGGTTTACACGATTTAAAAATGGCCGTGACGATTTAAATGATGATCCAAGACCTGGACGACCAGAAGCATCAAATCGTGCTGAGTTAGTGGAACAAGTACGTGAAATAATTGCTGTCAATGCAAATCATCTAAACAAAATTAACTGAAGATTTGGGCAAAAAAGCTCTGTGCACGTTTTGTTCCACATCAGTTAAATGAAGACCAAAAAAGTCAACGAATATTTTATGAAAAAACAAATTTTGGTCATCGACCACCCTATGCATTTGCCTGAACTATCACCGTGTGATTATTTTCTGTTCCTGAAACTGAAAACTGCAATGAAAGGAGCTTTTTACGATGACGTTCCAACCATTCACGGAACTGTGACACAGGTGCTAAAGAACATCCCAAAAACCGAGTTTAGAAAGTCTATGGATAAATTGGTTGATCGTTCCAAACGTTGTATTGAGTTAAATGGATTCTATTTTAAATAAATATTATCTTTGAAACATAATACCATGCTTGGTTTATTCTCTAACTAAAAAGTTTGGTCATTTTTAGATCACACTGTGTATATGCCTGAGAGAACACATTTTTTTTTCTACTTCAGTTAGAAATCGTGAAGCCAATAAATATTGATAATAGCCCCAAAGTATTTATTTCAGTACGAATGGTCTAATTATCATTTTCAGTTTTTTTCAAAATTTTCCATTATAAATAATTGTGAACTGGCCCACTGACTATGTAGTACGATACTCGTATAACTAATAATATAGACAAAGTAATGATAATACAATTTTGTTCCAAAACACAAGTGTGGTACTGATAAAAATTTTGGATGATCCATAATGGGAAGAAAATGTAGAAAAAGTGTTGAACGGTGCTGCAAGCGGTTTCAAAGAAATAAAAATCGCACTTTTAGGTTAGGATATCTCAGAATCTTACAACGCTGGAAATATGTTGTCGGCCTGTGTTAACAATAATATTGTTGTGCGTACAATAAAAATGATACTTTCTACTACGTAAGATGCTACTTACTTCTTTTGAATACAATAGTAAACTGTCCACTTTATAGTTTTCAGTATATATTTCAAGTGAACGACAATTTTAATATTTGTTGAAATACAATTTTACATCCAAAAAACTAGTTTTGAATTTTCTGTATATTGCTGAAGGAAAGAGCCACTTTTTTTTCAATACATTGAGCATAAATATCTATTATTTTGTTCAGTGCCCTTCCCCTATAATATAATTTTACCTTTTCTGGCGTAAAAAGTTGTTCAACAAATATTCAGTCATCAAAAAATAGTGAAAGGTCGTGCCAAACCGGCAACTCCTATAATGTAGGGTATTATCAGTATCGAATTATTTTACTATTCTATTTCCCCCTTATAATTTTTTATTCACTCTTTTAAGCATTCTTAAGGTGGAGAGGAGGAAAGCATTCGACAAAAACAAGTTTCTTCAAAACGCCAGATTAAAATAATAGCCGACGCTCGTGGAGAGGTAATGGCTACAACGTAAGAGTAAATAATGAACAAGGATATCATTCGGAGTATTTGGGGACTCTGTAAGGTTGGTAGACTACCTCCATAAATCTCTCATGCTGTTTCTTGTTGTCTTTTTACTTTGTGGGGAAGTAAATGTTGGTTCCAGGGTAACAAGAGCGACTTGGTATTATTTAGCACAGATTGCTGCCACTGAGTAATAAGAAACGCAGTACGCGCGGCAAGAACTCAACATTAATCGGACTTTTAAATCACGGTAGTGTGTTTTAGTACAGGCAGCCTGGAGATGTTTCTTTGGACATTGAACTACATTTTATTTGAATTTTTTAATTTCCTTTCAAAGCTTTACCGCGTGCAGTAAATAAGTATACACCATACAATAGTCATTGAGAAGTAAATTTTACTTTGTATGCAACGTCATTTGAGGATTTGGAAATTTATTAACGATGATTACCCACCGCTGTAGGATTGCGATATTTAATCATGCTTCGGATGACGCAAAGCATTCTCGATTTTTTTATTCACGTTTGTTAAACACTGGTACAAGTATCGGTCTAAGTCATCCAAACATAAAAAAAAACGATATTGACAATAATATTCACAATTTCATAGATTTATAACACTGGACAAACATCTTTATGAAATGGGAGAACATAATAATGTTGTCTATAAAGTTTCGTGTAATTGTAGAAAGTATTATGTAGGTCAAACAAAACGTCCCTTGAGGATCAGGTTAGATGAATATTTTGGAAATTTTAATCTCAACGAAAGGTTTCATAATGTAATTAGCAAACACCGTAAGAAGTATGAAAATGATCAGGAGAATCATGTTTTTCTTTGGAATGATGTCAAAATTTTACATGAAGAAAGAGATAGATATAAAAGAGCTTTTTCTGAAATGGTTTTTATAGAAAAAGAAAATAATAATAGTCTTAATACAATCACTGATATTGAACACTTAAATTCTTCCTACAATATGATTTTGGATTCTTATTCTGATAGTGTAAATTTCTTCTTTTTTATATTCTTTATAATCAAGGAATTTTTTGGTTCAGTAGTTATTAATATTTCCTAGTGATAAGACAATATGTCTTTTCCTTTCGTGAACTGAAATTTTTAAGTGAACTTTGGGAATTGATGTTACAGTTTTTTACTTAATTATGACGTTTTTATTTTTATGGTAATTATTAATATTTTACTTACTTTATTTCATGCCATGTTTTAGTTTTTCATGTTTTAATTTTTTATTATCTCCCTGTTATTATTTGTAGATTTTAACGATTTGACTGAAATGGTTTGACTTGGCATTATTATCTTTAAATCCTTCTAAAAACCCTTTTATGTTGCTGATTTTTATATACCCTGATGATGTCTCTGAAGAGGAGGTAAAAGGTTGGCAAAATTTGAACATCTGTATTAAATGTCTGAATTGCACCCGTTTGTTTCTTTGCGCTTCATTTAAATTATAATTTCTATCTGTGGACAAAAACAATTGATAAACGGGGGCTGGTTTGGCCACACACACACAGCTTAACGAAGTAATTTAAATTTGCACGCATTTCAGCTTTGAATTATTAAATTCAAGGGATTCTTGATATCCAAACTTTTTAAGAAAAGGACACATGGCACTGAAGAGAGCCCCCATTTGTGGCCGAAATGTTTGCTATTTATTATTTTTATGCTTTTCACCATCTGAAAATCAGTAAAAGAACTGACCCTATGACAATTCAACTATCACAAATTTATTACAGTGGGTCAATAAAAAAATTAAACATGTACTGAAACACGTCTAAAAATCATGTGCTTGCAACATTTTTTTGAATATTTGTTTCTTAGCAGATATTCAAGTGGATTGTTTTAAATGGGACTAAGTATTAGAAACGCATTTTGGTTCTGTTGGAGATCGTTTGAGAAAAAATCACTTGGGGTAAAAGTGGTTAATTTTAAACTGCAGAATCAAAATCTGAAACACTAATGGGGGTCAAAATAATGAAGTTGAGTCTGACAGGGCCTAAGTAGGACTCTGGACCAAAATGATAATCTCACCATCTTCCATGCCACTGAAAACTCTACAACTCTCGTTCAAATCTTTTATATCTCGGGTAGATAAGGAGACATACGTATTTCAGGCGGTTATTTAAAATTGGATACCCTGTATACATAGCGGTTTATATCTTATTCATTCAGTCATACCTTGTCTGTCCACTTCATTTATTTATAAGTGAGTAAGTATATAGAGAATGAACAATGCGATCCTTGAATTCGCACCTCTGCCTTTCCATTAACTTGAGACTTGACGATAAGTGACAAACAGAAATAGAAACTAGCGTTGTTTCGCAAACTAGCAAAAAGACGAGGTATGAATGTAACGCATTCCACTAATAAAGTGCAGTCGCCCTTTTCAAATGGAAACACGCGATGTCGTGTATCGGAACGCATACATATGTATAATACATATGCATTTTGCAGGATCCGGAAGCAATCATATTCTCGACTCGACGCTCTCGGTAAGCCGCCCGTGTACGCAATATCCAAAACAATAGTATTTTACTGCCGCGCAATCGCACAATTGGAAATTTACATGCTCAGCTTCGTTCCTCCCTCCATAGGAAATATGCGCTCTCCCCAAAGGGCCACTTCCTCTTTACTAATGGCCCAGTCTAAATTCGAATCGAGTCGAAAATTACAACCACTGAATTTTGATTTAACACATCCAAATACAGATACCTAATAAGGCAAAAAGCGGAATAACATCTAAGGGTATAATAAAGAAGAAGACAAAAATACTTATTAAATTATTTTGTCATTTGACGAAATGACAATTTCCGAAAATGCAACCAGTTTATATCATGGTTGGAAATGTTTTAAAATTCAACCACTTTTTATTTATTGTAGTAGTTACTGTAGTCCTGTTTTTGGATAGACCAAGTGACGTTTATGATTGCAATTATAGCGTGTAAAGATAGTCTAAAATACATACTCTGATACAATTACCGACCATTTCCGACGTCAAGTGGTCCAATTGATCAATTCCAAGTTCAGATAAATTTCTCGTAGTTTTATTTTTCAATGGGATAATACCACCTCATGGATGACCCTATGCAAGAAGTAACACCGATATTCAAAAACACATACATGAAATATGCCACTTTTAGCGCGTGTGGATCATGCAGATAATGACTAATTCTAGATCAGTACAGGAAAGTAATTTTCACCACTGTTGCGCATAGGCACTTCAAGAAAAAAATGGCATTCTCTACAATTTCCCATACACCTTTATGGTGTATTATGTATATTTCTCGTTGAACATGTAGGGGGGCTACCAAACGTTGATACCATCGATTTCTTTTTGCGTACTTTATATAGCCAAAACATGTCTGATCAGTCGAAGCCAGGCTAGCGTAATGGCAATAGTAGATATACAGGGGGACTTCTGCCTTAAGATTCCTGTTACCGACATTTACCGACACTCGAGAGCCTTCGATGCTAGAATGAAGAATAGGTATTTTTCTAGAAGGTTATGACGTTATACAATAAAAAAATAGTTCTGTTCCGTGCTAAGTGTCAAAGCTTGTATCATAAAAAGTGCTCGAAGGCAGGTAGGGTCTCGAACAGCCTTATCCGACTCCCCAGTTTTAAGCACTGAATCCATCGTTGCTTAATCATTCCACTTGAACTAATCAAACAGAGGGCGCCACATCTGATGAGGCCAACTTTTACATTGCGGCTTACAAGAAAAATTTTTAAATAATTAAATAACTAATGATTCTGATTATTAAAAATCATGGTTTTTTTTCACAACCACTTCAATATGTAAGAAATATTTTAGAAATACAAATTTTTGTGGAAACTTAGAAAAAATCGTTAAAAAAAGGAATTAAAAAAGCATTGCGGTTTATAGAGAAAATTGTTAAATAATTAGAAATACCATGATTTTGATTATTAAAAATCACGATTTTTTCACAACTACTTTGATACATACAAAATATTTAAAAAATAAACATTGTTCTGGAAACGTAAAAGAATTGCCAAAAAAATGAATTGAAAAACAATGTTCAATATTTATTTGAGCGTTCGAATCGTTTGAATAATACGAAAACACAAAGATACCATTTTTATAATATAAATTAAATTATACTTAAACATGTTAACTATGCTATAAATAAATTATAATTTGTTGACATGCCAAAATATTTTCATGACTAAAATAAATTTGAATGTAATGTCTATAAAATGTCCTCTTACGAGTAAAAGAATGCAAAATTCTTTTATATAGAATATTTTTAAAAATTAACATTTTTGTTGCAGAAGAGGTGTTTCTACATAAATAAGAAAGGCATAGTTAATATCAAAATAAAGATATATATATTTCAAATATATTTTTTGAACACACATATTATAAAAAATACTTTTTTATTAAATAAATTTCGTTATAAAAGGAACACATATATGTAACAAACAGAATAATATTTACAGCTAACAATCAGCATGTTGAAGTGTTAGATACTTTCAAGTCGGGCAGAGCTTGGCTTTTTTTTTCAGGCGACTAATTTTTTTAATTTCAGCCATTTCATCCTTGAGAAATTCGCGAAATCTTATTTGTAAATAAAATTGTATGACGTAAGCTACAATTTCTACAGGATTGTTGACATGATCTTTGCAAGAAAACTGAATATTGATTTTAGAGGATGTTAGATCTTTTAATATGAAATCAAAAGCATTACGACCAACGTGGCAGTACTTTCGAAAGAGGATTTCAATTTGAATTACTAATTTGTACTTATATGACAGCTTACACTCTCAATTGTATAGAACAATAAACAATCTAATATCTCTGGTAAAGCGTAATCATGCTCAGTCATGTTAATAAAGTCATTGAAATCAGAGTTTTCTTCTTCAACAATGACCTTTAAATTCATTTTTATTTCTTCGAATGCACCAACTTTTTTGGTCTTGTAAAGTTCTTTTATGTGCCACCAGCGCGCAAACTCGTTTTTTCCCTACAGTTAACAGTAGCGCAATGTAGTATATTGCGTGTAGTATATGGGTGATCGTTAGTTCCACCTGCCATTCGAATTGTTCCAAAGCACCGCTAAAAAAACATGCAAAAAACAGATGTTATAAGGATTTTTTAAAACAGAATAGAAATTGTTTAACTAGAAACGTCTGGCTACAATAGTATATTACATTACAAAGGGCGAAACAGAGCGATTGCATGAGTGCGAAGTTTGCTGCCCGAGTGAAACGAGGGCTGCAATCACACGAAATGCTTTCGCTGTGTTTTGTTTCAAGTAATGTATACAATTTTTCATAGCAACTCTTTTGAGAATCTGATTGGCTGTAACTGTGGAGCGGGTTGAAACAGCGACTTTCAACCCGCTCTACAGGTACCGAAAATCGGATTTTCAAGGGAGGCGCTATGAAAAATATTTAAATTTCTATTTACAGAAATCAAGGAGAAAAATGAAACAAAATGCGAGTGTCATATTTACCGAATGATTTACCTGGAAAAGTTAAAATTTTGTTGGTTCCTTGTAAGAAAAAAATTTTTTTTTTCCTTTTGTACTAGTTAAAAAAAATCTAGAATACTTAATTTTTTTGATCAGCAGTTCTAGAAAAAAATTTATAAAATCTTAATGCATTTATATATGGATCACTTTATGGGAGATTTACAGTCAAAATTTTTTTTTCGACGAAACATTTTTTTTTGACTTTTTACCTCGAAAATAATCGACACGTATTTTTTTTCAATGTAATACTTGAAAATTTCGAGATATAATTTTTTTCAGTTTGGGACTCGGGAAAATTTTTTTTTTTTTTAACAGCTCACTGTAAAAGCAGTTTTGAATATAAAATGTAACCCTTGCAATTGAAATGCGCGAAAGAGTACAAGCTTTCAAAAAAGTTATAGCACACATTTCGTTGTTTTTTTTTTGTGATAACAATATAGTACATTTTTATAAACAATTGAATTTTTGTAAATTTGGAACTTGGATACTTGAAAAATTGAAAATTTTCAAACCGGATGATGTTTTGTGTACACAATGCAGAATAGAAGCAAATGAAATGGAGATTTTTGTTGTAAGTACATTCAAACTTGTGCGTAGACTATTTTAAAACGAATCATTAGTTATAGTGATAAATTGATGAGTGAAATTTTACGATAAAATTACTCTAAATGATACACTTGAGACGCAAATTTTTTTTTGCTTTTTTCCACTATGATTTTTTTTATTAAACGGATTGTAGCAGACATGTTTAAATCGAGAGCTTGGCATTTCTGTATTAATTTATAATAGGTGAACACTTGAGGAAAATTTACAGAAAACTAAAACAGCGGTCACTGCATTCACTGCCACACGTGCTTCGAGTCCGAGTATGCCTAAACAAGCTTAAGCGTAGTTGCAGCGTGCGGGCTCGCTCGTTGCAACGCGCGGGACAGATTTTATAAATTAATTACATCTACAGTTTTCATTTTCTATTCCAAAATTTTGCCTGCATATTGAAAAAACTTCAACAAAAATTTAGAAACAAAAAAATCGGAAAAGAATATTAAAAAAATATTATGATCAACGTGAAAGAAACGTAAAGATAAATTGCGGTATTGTTCAGAAAATCATTTTTTAATATATAATGTAAAATCGATGTAAAATCGTATATCGATGTAAAATGTAGATATAAAATCGAAAATACCATTCTAATTTACAAAAAGTGATTAGGTATCAATTGTTAAATTATTATACGTACAATTGCCATGATTTATCTTTTTTTGAAGAAAAAATGCTTCCTGTATTGATAACAAGCTGGATATCACGATCATTTTTTCCATTGAATTGAATATTTCTAATTTGATTTAACGATGATATTGAAATAATTTTACAATTTCTATATTAAAAAGAAAACAAAAAAGCATTTTTCTACAATATATGCTCAGAGAAGGTAAATAACTTGAGGAACTTTAAATCAAACTGAATATACCTCTATAGAGTCTTGATTCAAGTTCCCAGTTAGAACGTACGCGAAATTGTATTTTCCTAACAGCAGGGTTGATAATTCTATTGCAGAATTGATCGTCACCCTCAGTCCTTCGCTTGTACTGTCTGTCAGAAAATCATCTGGACTTAGTTCTTTATTAATCACTCTTCTTTCCCAATCATCCAAAAATATCAAGAATTCTCGCAATACCTACAAATAAAGTATTGTTTATTAGGGTAAAGAAAACTATTCTATTGTTACTATTATCCCTTAATCCTGTTTTATGTGATCAAAAAGTACATTATCAACACTAACCTTTAAGTCTGCACAATTATTTGCATGAATACCGGTTTCCGGTATTGTTCGATTTAGCACGTCAAATAAATTGTTTATTTTAAAACAAAAATCTGAGGTTGTTTAGCATCCTTCAGATACTTTCTGAAATACGTCACATTTTATTTAAGTCTTTATATATGTTTCAATCAATTTGAGATATTTCAATAAAATCGTTTACCTGAACTGCTAAAATAACTCGCATTTTGAGCATGCTACTCGGATCGAGGTGATATTCGGTGATATTCAGACACAATTTTCCTGTAAAATGTTTTCGATCACGCTCAAATACTTTTCTAAAATAATCCCATTTTACAGAAGGCTCATTGGGATGAATCTGAAACAAATAAAGAGCAAAAGTTCTAAATATTCTTGATATAAGATAGAATTGTAAAATGTTAAAACGTACATATTTATCCTTCTATGCTGACCTTCAATTCACCTTTTCCATACAAACGATTTCGAATACATTTTATAAGGTGGGGTGTATCAGAAAAAACGAAAACTTCTCGATCAGGATCAGTAGGATGAGGAAACCAGCTTCCTTCGTTATCTATTTTCCCACTGACTTCCACTATAGACCAAGATTTTCGATTGGGTGCTGCTCCATCAGTAATAATACCATGAATAACAGCTCCTGCTTTCTCTACTACTGATATGGCTTGAATAATTAGTTTCGCCAAAGTTGTTCCAGCAGCTGGTCCTTTCGAGACGTATACAGACACTGGCTGAGTAAAAGAGCCCATCACTGGTTGGAAAATAATCACTAAACCATGATCAGCTTTCTGATTTATGTCAGCTGGTTCATCATCACTGCAGTCAGCCAGACCCAATATTTCCATAGTTTTCCTGTTCAATCGCACATTTTGTTTACTTGAAACTTCGTCGAGCATTAAAATTCCATGGCGAAAAATTTCTGGAAGTTGTGCTAAGGCATCTCCAAATAACTGTAAGAAGCTGTCGTCAAACCCACATCGAGTGTCCATTAAGGCTAAATATCTTTTTCGAATAAAAATACATAGATTATCAATTTAATCTTTAAAAAATTCAACTATCACACTGCTAATAAAAATAATTAAAATGTAAAATTTACAGAGAAAAATTCTCTTACCTTCGAATGGTACTCGTGCAAGGTAGAGGTAGAATTTCGTTTTCACGTAACAATCGGTAGGCATCTGGAGATCGCATATGAAAAAGTAAGCACAGAAGAATCCAATCCTCTGAATATCGACGTCCTTTACTGTTTTTATGCTTGGATGATGCCAATATTTCAGAAATGACTGTTTGCTCGTTTTTGGGAATTTTAAGACTCGTTAAAGTTTTCTCTAAACAGTCTACATTGAAGGAAGTCGTATGTTTTTGCGTTTTTGTAAGAAGTCTTTTATAATGATGGAAAAGTCCAGCAAAGTGAGTTTTTTGCCTAATAGAATGTCTAAATTTCTTTTTCAAAAGTTGCAACTTTTTTTCTTTAGTAGGACTCACTTTCAATCTAATTCGTTGTAAGTCACTATACTTCTTCAGTCTAACTACCTTTTGAGCAAGAAATTTTTTACCGTTCTTACAAGATAGGCAACAAGAGCGTTTAGAATTTTTCGGTAAGACGAGAGAGCAATTTAAGTGACGTAAACACTTTGAAATATCTTCAATCGCGAATGAAGTTTCGACTTTTCCAATTGAATTAGGCGAGGCACATCCTGAACAAACTTTGACATTATCAAACATTTCAATTAACTTCTCTAATTCTTGAATAGAGGATACGTGTTTTCCAGTAAAGCCAATTTTTTCCAAATCTAATTTTAATCCTAATACCTCAGCATGAACTTGCATGTCATAATAAAAAATTAATTGTTTGGATGAAATAAATCTTATTTCATCTTTGATTTTTCGTGATGTACTTTGAGTAAATTCGATGACAGGGGTATCACCGTCTTCTGTACCTCGTCGGTGCAATGCTGTTGGTATTTTCACAATGTGTTTCTCGTTAAATACTAAGCTAAAGAGAGTGAGTCGGTCTTTCTTCTGTTTTTCCTCCTCAATCAAATTATTTTCAGGTTCAACGGAGCCGGTGTCAACATTTCCACACCTTTCTTCTATTTCGCATTTATTCAAGGTAATTTCTTCTGATATTTTTTTATTCTTTATCTCTGCGTCTGAAGAATCCGGTGATGCTGAACGTTTCTTTGGAGATTTCCGTCTTTTTGCTTTCGTCAAATATTTTGGACAGTTCGGAAATATGGTCGGTACACTACCTTTCTTCAAATATGGCTTGTGCAAAACTTCCTACAACAAAGAGTACGTAATAGAGTGATTTATTTTAATCGTTTAGCATACATTTAAATTTACCGTCAACCCTCAACAATTGCTTTTTACCGCTTTTTATTTTCAATTGATTTCATTTCTAAAAAATAATCTTCGCACATAATAAATAATATTTAATTGCTTTCATTTGAATTACTTAAGCACCAAATAGAAATTTAAATCAAGTTAAAAAATGGTCCAAAAAGAATTGTCTAACAATATATTCAATATTGACTTTCTCTGGATTAAATTTAAATATTATTATTAAATTCAAATTGAAGGTGCTGGACAAGAGTTCTGCTTTAAAAAATTCAAACTCCTCATTTTTCTCACCAAAAATTATGTTTACATATTTTTTGCTTCATATATAGAACTACTCCTTTTTTCATTCTACGTAATTCAACTTTCCGTTTTACACAAAAAGTATTAGAGTAAGATGATTCTTTCACTCTGTAATCATATTTTACAATAAAAAGAGAGTATCGATATCTTGCCAAAAAATATGTATATCTACAATAATTTTTATTAAGAAAAATAAAACATTTAAATTTTGAGGTTAAAACTCTTGCCCAACAATTTTACATAATAAATTAATTTTCTATTTATTTATATTTCTTCACTGTTATTCAATTTATAATTTTTATAAATGAATAACCACTTTTGCAAAAGGTCACTACGCACTTTTTACCCATAGTATATCACTTTTTTAAATTCATTTAGTCACAAAAAGTACACTGAATGTGATCATTAACACCAAACAGCAAAAAAAACTCCTAAATAATAAAATATTTTATTTAAAATTTTGTTTTTCCATAAGCCGCAATGTAAAAGTCGGCCCCATCAGATGTGGCGCCCTCTGTTCAATTAATTCAAATGGAATGTTTAAGCGACGACCATTTTTCGAGGTAATCGGATAGGGCTGGTCTCGAAGGTAAGCTGTACATATAGTTCAAAAGATGAATTTCTTTATATCGAAGTTTCAAGAAAGAACTCGATGTATGTTATTTGTTGAGACGTGTTTGTGTTTTTGAAAAAATAAAAAATTCTAATACTGGTTTTTGATAGTGCTCATAAATCTCTACAAATTATCTTCATATAACATTCTTTGATTAAACGAAAATTAGAAATGTTACAGCATGGTAACACTTGAAAAAAGTCAATATCAAAATTCCATTTTCCTGTTTAATTATACGAGATATGAAAAAATGTTATCATACAAAATTATTTTCTACATTAAGGTCTACAAATTTGGATTGCAACATTTTTTCATAAGATGTATATTTTTCATTCTGATTGAAAAAAAAAATACTATTGAAAATCTAAAATTCAATTTTTATATTCACATCATGGATGAGACGGTATTAGTTTTATGTGAAAATGACTTTCGAAATTTTTATCAAATCTTTACGTTTTGAGAACCCCGGAGTTAGAAAAAGTGGTTATTACGAAAATGTCTGTCTTCTGTAGTAGATCGTATACTCGATAACTCTCGATAGAATTATCAGATTGGATTGAACTTGGGCACACTTTATCGGAGCCGAAAAAGTAAGGACAAGTTCATTAACCAGCCATATCCAACTAAAATTGAGGGAACCAGCCCATTTTTTGTGTTTTTGAAAAAATAAAAAATTCTAATTCTGGTTTTTGATAGTGATCATAAAATTCTACAAATTATCTTCATAACATTCTTTGATTAAACAAAAATTAGAAATGTTACTGCATGTTAAAACTTCAAAAAGTCAATACTGAAATTTAATTTTCCAGTTAAATTATATGAGATATGAAAAAATGTTATCATACAAAATTATTTTCTACATTAAGATCTACTTTGAATTAAACATTTTTTCATAAGATGTATATTTTTCTTTTTAATTTAAAAGTACATTATTGAAAATTTAAAATTCAATTTTTTTTAACTATAATATGTGAAATACGAAAAAATGTAAGACTGCAAAGTTGTTCGTTTTAAAAAGATCTACAATTTTTGTCTCACACACTTTCTGATAAAACATATATTTTTCGTTTCAATTCCAAAAATACTATTGAAATTCAAAAATTCCATTTTTTAGACAAAATATTGTAACGTCCTGGTTACTCACCTTTTATTATTATATTTATTTCTCCTCGTTTTTGATCGGAAAAGAGACCTAAAAGATTTATCAACCGAAACAGGGACAAGAATAGCTAACAATGAAAACTTACTAAAATTCACAATTATTAATCTCTTTTATTCTGACAATTTACACTACAGAAAAATAGCGAGAGAGAACAAGTTGCTGAAATTTTCTTCTTGGGGAGGATGTTACTAAATCTAGACTTGCTGGTTATTTAAAAAATCCAAACTAGAGGGTTAAAGTTCTTCAGAATATCCAAATTGGATTCCCTTAAAATTCAAATGGGAACAATTGTACTTCAAATTCTACTTCAAATCCTCAAGTTGTCTTCACGATTTTCACTCTCTAGAATAGAGTATTATCCCGGATGGAAGTTAGCAGGTTCTTATCGGCCAGAGTAACGGCATGGATGGATGTTAGCAGGTTACTGTTGGGCAGAGTAACGGCACGGATGGAAGTTAGCAGGTTACTGAGATTTTCCAAAGGAACAAGTGGTTTTATAGAGCCTTTTTCTAGTCAATACTTTCTTGGCCTGTCACCCCATGGGTCAATACGATCCTGACATCCTCCCTTTTATTTAATTGCTTTTCAGAAAAAAGGGGGAAAAATGTAGATAATAAGTCTTCTCTCTGGTTCTCCGATTTCCCTTCTTCTCGGGTCAGTGAACCTTCAAGTTTACTCTTTTTCTGCGGCGACAGGTGTTCGAAATTTATGTATAAGATACATTCCAAAGGGGGTTTCCTAATCCGTACAATGCCGCTTCGTCTAGACACTTACATTTTCCTATGATCAATACATTCAGAACCTGATGCTTTATAAATATGATTTCGTAAAGTATTTTTATTAATTTTGCACACGCAATTATTATAAATAAATATTGACGGTCACAGGACGTGACAATATGTGAGATACAAAAAAAACGTTTAGATGGAAAATTATTTGCCTAAATGAGGTCTACAAATTCTCATCAAGACACTTCTCGACAGAGTGTATATTTTATGTTTTGATTATAAGAAACACTATTGAAAAAATTCCATTTTTTAGCCTAAATATATGATATGTTTATTAAAAAGTTACTGAAATGTTCACAGAAAATCGAGCGCGAAGCGCGAGTGTCATGATGAGAATGTGTTCCTTAAGGCCGATAGAGCCTTAAGCGAATTGAATTTCCTGTTTCACTTAAACTCAAAAAGAAATTGAGTGACTGAGAAAATGTGTAATTCACATCATCTGTAATATTATAAAATTGATTTGAGCTTCAGTATCAAATTATAAGAAATAAACTTAAATGTATGCGAAGAGCATGAGACCGAGCGCGAAGCGCGACAATTACATCGCGCAAGCCTAGGCGCGCTCAAACTTGCGAGCGAAGCGCGCGATGAGAATATGCCCGCCAAGTGGTCAGATTTCTTTTCAATTAAGTTGTGCAAGTTTAAACATTTTTTACTAGTTTAATCGACTACACAGAGAAAAAAAGGACCTAACCATAGTGACTACGAAAAATTGTAGAAAACAGAAAAGAGATACTAACACAATGGAAACTTGTTGTTTCAACCTGAACTATTGCTACAGAAACATGATTTGTAGACATAGTACCCATATTCTAAATGCCTGGTCATAGCGAGTAATTAACGTCGTTGAAATTGTCCTCAACTGTTAGACCTTGCTATGTGCACTCATGACGTTCAGTTTTTATGACAAGAATAACGCAGTCGCTATAACCAGGCAAGGACAGTCGATTTTAACTGTTAGGAAATTGTACCGACAATAACAGTCTACACTTATGGAAACGAGGAAATTATTTTTCACTTCGTGAAAAATAATTCAAAAAATTTTAATTTCGCAATATCAACATATTTCTAACTGGAATTGACATTATGTATTTAGAAGACGTTTCATTCAAAGAAATCTATATTATTACCTTTATTACAATATTATTATACAGAAATGAAAATGTAAAATAAGATTTCAAATTTGACATATATTCCAACCTCAAAATGAACAACATTTTTTGTGTCCAAACGGGCGGAAAAAGTCGCATTGCATGCTTGTGCGTAGAGCGGCATGGAGTGAATTGTTCCTCGGCGTCAAAATCGGGCGAAATGTTCATACTGCTCGCTTCAACGGGCGAAATGTTCATACCGCCCGCTTCAACGGGCGAAAATGTTCATACCGCCCGCTTCAACGGGCAAAATGTTCATACCGCCCGAAACTTGATTGCCCGCAGCTAACTACGCACTCGCACGCAACGCGACTTTTTCCACCAATTTGGACACAAAACGTCGTGTGCACCTCGAGCGACATGGTAGCGATGTGACTCGTGTGAATACCGTCCTCGCTACGCTCGGGCGGGTACACTTCGCACTCATCACAATCGCCACCATGCCGCCCTTGATACATAATCTACTATTAAATTCGGTGGATGGATAAGAATGCAAATGAAACGGTTTCAGAATCCTCGTCAATTGTTTCCATTGATAATTATTTCCTTATTTGACTACTTTATAGTTTGAATGGTGACAAATTCAAGTTATAAACATACAAAGTTCATGCTATACTTTTGCCAGGTAAAAATGATAGAGACGGAAATATGATAGGACTGAATACAATTATAGGATCTGGTTACTAGGATCAGGTAAAAACGTCTCAACAGTGCCTCGATCGTGGTTTCCGTAACAGAATATTTTCAGTCACCATTGATACTTAACACACCACTCAATAAGTTTCCGGTCTGACATATAGATAGCACCACTGTTATAAAATCCATATGATATCTGGATAGTACCAACCTTTAAACGTTAAATGTCAAAATTACATGACAATCTGACGTTTAGTTCAGAAGTTACAGAGGTTTTGGTAAAGCAACTTTTGCCATTTTCAAAACAATGAATAAAAAAGAGTTTGGAGTGTCAATGAAACATTGCTTTTTAATTAACAATGAATGAAACATAAATACACCACTACACACCTGAAACAAAAATATCGTGAGCTGAGCAGACAGCAGCTGGTGGAAGCTGTCCAAAGCGACCAAAAACTCAACAGTGGGTTGGAAAGGTTAAGGCATCCATATTTTGGGACGCGCATGGTATTTTGATTATCGACTATCTTGAGAAAGGTGAAACCATTAACAGCGACTATTACATGCCATTACTGGATCGATTGAGCGCAGAAATCTAGAAATAACGGCCTCACATGCAAAAGAAAAAAAAACCTGTTCCACCAAGACATTGCACCGTGCCACAAGTCCATGAAAACAATGGTCAAATTGAATGAATCAAGCTTCCAATTGCTTCCTCACCCACCGTATTCTCCAGATATGGCCCCCAGCGACTACTACCTCTTTGCTGACTTGACAAAAATGCTCCAGGGAAAAAGATTTGGCTCCAATGATGAAGTGATTGCCGAAACTGAAACCTATTCTGAGAGCAAAGACGAATTATCCTACAAAAAATGCATTGTAAAGTTCGAGAAGCGTTGAAATGGATGTATTACGCTTGAAGGAAATTATGTTGATGACTAGAATCGAATTTCTCGAAAAAACTGTGTTTTTCGTAGTTAGACCGGAAACATATTGAGTGATGTATTACACATAGTCGTTGTAACTACATTACTTAGCCGCGGTAGCCACTTTTTACACGTTCTCTGATGGGACACAATTGTTATAATCGACGTTATTTTCTTGAAAATGTTTAAATATTACAATTAACTATTTTATAAATTAGAATGTCCAAACATAATCTACAACTGTAGGGAGTATGAAGGAAAGCAAAATTATCAAGATCTAGCGGTCTCCTCATTGATTGACCTATTCAGACTTTGTAAAACATCGCTGAAGACTAAAATCCTAGTATTTTTCATGTAAAGAAGGAAGAAAACAAACAAAAAAATAGTTCAAAGTTTATAAATATTTCTCTTGTGGAATGAAAATGTTCTGTCTATTTTGGAGTATCCACAAAGTGGCTGTTTCACGTGCGTACGATTTCATACATTCTCCACAAATCGACACTTCCGATTCATCTATCGCTCAGTTCTTTTGCTGTTTCCCTCGTAATTTATCTTTCCTTGTGTTGGTATGGCATGGCTTTCGTTTGGAATTGAAAAACTCTTCCTTTCGATGCGAAATGGATTCGATCAACGGCTGAGTGATTCACATCGTAAGTACTACGCTGGAACTATAAGTGGGAAATACCAAGTGAAATCAACGTTGAATCAATCGATCAGCGCATGTTCTTCCAATGAAGAAAAAGCAGTTGACAACCACCGACTCAATCACTTGAAATTTCATTAGGCCTTGCCTTATTTAGGAGGCGTATGTAGACAATTGTCTGGCGTGCCATACACAAATGAATCGGAGAATGAATGGATAAAATTCTCTTTTGATACAATATTTACAAGAATTTGACAAATTATTTTTGAAGAGAGTCACCCAATAATAAAAGGTCATATCTTTGAGCGCATAATGCATTAATTTTTATAATTTTTTAAAATCAATAATCGTAATAATATTTATATTGTGGACTTGCATTGACCATTAAATAATAACACAGGTCTACGACGTCAGAAATCACTTCGTTTCCTATCCCGATTTTCGATGTAACGTCCGCTCCTACATAGGTAACTACATCGTTTCTAACGTCGTTTCTTATGTAGTTTCCTACGTACTTTTTTTATGTAGCTAACTACATTGTTTCTCACGTCGTTTCTCATGTAATTTCCTACGTCTTCTTCATGTAACTTTTTACGTCGTGTCTTATGTCAGAATTTAAACCTTTTAGCTATGGGGGTGGTCGATATATCGACCACTCGAGAGGCACAAAATATTTAATGTTTTTAGGCAAAATTTGATGTCTCGAATTCGTAAAAAATAGTTTTAAAATTCTTCGAAACATTTTTGACCTTGAAAATCAGAATTTCAAGGTCAAAATTCATTCCTAGTAGAAGCGAGGATTTCAGAGAGTTTTCCTACGTAATTTTATGGACTGGATATGGAAAAAATACTGAAAAAAATCACTTACGTATCCCTGACCTTCAATTGGCGATTTTCAAGGTCAAGGGTGTCTGCGGGAATTTGTTTACTATTTTTTTCATATTCAGCGCGTGAAATTACATAGAAATACCCCCTTAAACCTTCATAACAAATGAGACAAATTTCTTACATTGCACTTTACGTTGCCTGCGGGGCTGGTCGATATATCGACCAGCAGTCAGGTCGGGAACTCTACCTGAGATATCCACTGATTCTATGTATAAATTCTGCATTTTATAAGGGGTCGATTTGTACTGAAATTTCCCTATAGCTACAAAGTTAATAATATCGCATAGTTTTTGAAAAATTTCTGTTTTTTTAAGATATTAATTTCCATAAATATTAAATTAATAAATGATACAAAAAGGTTTTGCAAACAATGTAGGAAACAATGTAGGAAAGTACGTGGAAAACTACATTAAGAAAGACGTAGGAAACTACGAAGAAAATTACGTCATTTCCTATCGCGATTTCCGGCGTCACGTCGGTTCCTACGTACCTAACTAAATGGTTTCTAACGTCTTTCTTACGTCAGAATTTTAAATAGGGTCATTTATTAAAATCACACCGTTATTGAAAACTTGATGTTTTGTTAAGTTAAAAGTTTTTATACCTATTAGTAATTTCTGTACGTTCGAATTTTTTTAATGAAATATAATTTTTCCTGTTTTCAACCATATAATTAGTCAAATTTTTATGTTCCAATTATTGATCTATTTTATGAGAAACTCATTGTTTTTTAAGGAGTTGATTATGATTGTAAAAATGGAAAAATTCTTATTTTCATGGACGATGCTCGAGCAATATGTTCAGGGATTACGCACAAAAAAATTAACTTGTATTAAATACAAAAGAAAAGTTGCGTAGTGAGCAAAGTTCTTTTTATTCAGGGGATATTTGACATCATTAATTCAATAGAGATAGTGTCTGTTCGCTTTTCTTGAGAACCGATTCTTTACCCCCAGAATCGGAGAACCGATTCTCTTCCTTCCTTCTGGCTTTCTTCCCCTATGAACAGTCACGACCCCATTGATAGAGGAAGAAAGCATGAGCTTGTGGGTAGTGCGGTGGAAACATAGACTAATTGTAGTTTATATATAAAAAAGTAATTATGGTCGTTACAATAGTATAAAGGAGACGATTTATTCTGATTTGTAAATAACATTTATAGTAAAATTCTTCAAAAATTTAAGATCTACACCTACATAAATGAATTTGAATAGCTGTTTTGTAGAAAAAAAGTTTGAGGAAAAAAATATTTAATTATTTATTGTATTTAAAAAATTACAATATTGTTATTGATTATATCAGAGTGAAAAAAAAAATTATTTTTGAAATCATTAAACATCAATTTTTAAAAAATATTTTCGATTCTTATAAACGATGGTTTGTTCTCCTCACAAGAATACTTTCCAAAAACTTGACTGTATAACAGGGTACAAATGAAATAAACACCGTGATCAATGTTCTCCGCCTGAACTTGATGAAGGACTTCTTTATTTCTGTAGTAGCGTGGTCAATAGTAGGCAAAAGACTGCGAAAAGGGCCTTACGCCCTAAGCAAAATACATCGCTTTTTAGCTAGTGAGTAGGGAGGAAAGTAGAACAGGACAACAAACTATAGAAAGTGTGTCGACTTTCTATACATTCTTTACACTCCCACGTTTAGACAATTTTAAGCCCTCTAAATTTTAACCCGTCTTTTTTTGATCGGCATCGTTTCCCCCACTATCGCATCTTGAGTCGGAGCAGTCCCATAGTATACGGTAGGATTAACTTGCACTTGAGTTTTAACGCAGATGAGACATAAACTCGTAGGTACACATTTTTTTATTAGATCTATAACTTAATTCGTGTGGTTTTTTTAAATTTGAACGTTTATTCAAGAAAAACAGGTACAATAGTATTATTCAAAGTATTGCCCATCTGAAGTTATGACTTTTTCCCATCCTTCTGGCAATTTGTAGATTCCATCTTAAAAGAACTGCGCCGGCTTGGCGGCCAAGAATGAATCAAGCCAATTTATGATACCCTGTTGTGATGTAAACCGTATTCCAGTGAGGGCGTTCTGCATCGACCGGAACAAATGGTAGTAAGAAGGGGCAAGGTCTGGGCTATAAGGCGGGTGGGGTAAAACTTCCCATCCACTGTTTTCCAAATAGTTCTTAACCGGAATAGCAACATGGGGCCGAGCGTTGTCATGATGGAAAATTATTGCCTCGTGTCTGGTCGCATATTCCGGGCCTTTTTCGGCTATTGCTCTTTTCGAACGGATTAATTGTGTTCGGTAGCGTTCTCCATTGATGGTTTCACACGGTTTTAGCAGCTCGTAATACAGCACACCCTTCTGATCACACCAAATACAGAGCATTACCTTCGCGCCATGGATATTCGGCTTTGCCGTTGATTTGGCTGGTTGGCCGGGTTTCAAATATGATATTTTGCGCTTGGGTTTGTCGAAATGGATTCGATTTTCATCACCAGTAACAATCCGATGCAAAAATGACCTCTTTTTATGGCGTTCCAGCACCATTTCGGACATGCAAAACCGCCTTTCAACGTCTCTCGGCTTGAGTTCATGTGGAACCCTATTTCCTTGCTTTTGAATGTATCCGGCTGCTTTTAAACGTTTCGAAATGGCTGCTTGAGTGACTCCTAAAGATTCTGCGAGCTCTTCTTGTGGTTGGCAACAATCTTCATCGAGTAATGCTTCCAGTTCTTCATCTTCAAACTTTTTGGCTGCCCAGAACGATCTTCGTCTTCCAAGCCTAAATCACCACTTTTAAATCGTGCAAACCACTTTTGGCACGTTCGCTCAGCTAGAGCATGTTCACCATAAACTTCCTATAAAATACGATGACTTTCAGGCAGTAGTTTTTTCATATTAAGGTAATGAAGAAGAACTACCCGCAAAAACACTTTCAAGCACAAAGTTCGACATATTTGAGTGAAAAAAAATTATTGTTTTTTACGCTTCAAATGAATGACATATACTGAAAAGGATGCACAATGACAGTATCTTTCCAACGCATGTTCGGAATATTGGAACGATGGAATAATAATCAAGTTACGCCATCTCTTAGCAAACCGCACGAATTAAGTTATAGATCTAATATAATATCCAAGACTCGGCATTTATAAAAGGTAAAAATACCGATTAACCCTATGCTAATGTAACCTATGTACTGCAACCATCTGGTGGCTTTCTCTTTCAAGGTTTGCACTCTGTGATGAGGAGCTATTTTCTGAAGCAAATTCTCCGTCTCATCTAGACTTAGCCTCATTTGCTTGAATACATTAAGATCTAGTTGTCGAGGTAAGGTTATTACATGTTTTTTCACAGTGTCTAAAGAATTCCTATCATACGGCGTTTCGTAAGTTTTGTTCAATACAATGGATTTTTCGTAGACAGTTGTCTTTTCTAAATAAAGTTGTACATTATCTGATACAATTTTGCATTCGGAACCCTGGAGCAGGACATTTGTATCCACTTCTATAGAAGTCGCAGAATCCGCGCAAAAAAATCTAGTGTTAAGTTATTATTCGGTAACAGTATGTAACCACTCGTAGTTGGGATGTATCTTTCGCTATTTAGTCTAAGGGGTAAAAAATTACAAGTCGCAAAGTTTTGATGTCTTTTTATTATGCTAGTGTCGCAGTTGTTTGTGTCTGCTAGCCTATTGTCAGGTTGATTCCGGTTGCAAATTTTATATTCCGCTAAAGATTTGCATTTTTTCAGTGTTGAGGTGAGGTGATGTGACTTTTGATGAGGTGACTGTGGTGTTAGGGGTCGTTGTCCTCTTGAAGGATCCAATCCTTATTGTTGGCTCCAAACATCTTCTCTTCAGATCTCGGAAGGCCATGTTCGTAGATTTGAAGCATTTTTTGAGCATTGCAGTTCTCATTAAAAAGCTCTAAACAGCCAAAACCGCGCTGTGAGAAGCATCCCCAAACATGGATCTTTATGAGGTGTTTAACAGTTCGCTGGAGACAACGCTCACCGGCGGCTAGCCAGGTACGTTTTATGGAAACCCATTCCCAAAAGGACACTTCGACCGAAGAAAGTACATTGGACCAATCGCAATCAACATTTTCCGTAGCCCATTCCAAGTGTTTTTACATGTGAACCTCAGAGAGCAGGAGTTTCTGCCTCGTAGGGTGGTACTGCACTTTCGCCTCAGCTAGTCTGCGTCTTATGGTATTTATACTAACGTGTGGTCCCTTTCCCGCTAGCTTAGCTAGCTTAACGATCATCTTATCCTCCTTATTGGACGTTGCTCGCGTCTCTCTTTTCCCTGGCAGGTCAACGACGGTTTTTGTGTCCCTATACCGCTCTACCCACATTTGCACGAAGTGCTTAGACTTTTTAAGCACTTTGGCAGCAGCTGAGTATGAAAGATGTGGTCCGCGTGCATGGGTGCACAAAAAAACCGCTTTGTAACGTTTATTCGACGATATTTGTAGCATTCATTGTACAATAATAAATGCAATATAATGATGTTGGACATTGTTACAATCTAACCTACAAATAGTTCTATCCGAACCACTCACGTATTGACTGCGTCTCGTGTCAATTGTGTAATTTTCCATTACCAAAGATTCGATTGGAAGATTTTGCGTATACTTGTTGGATTCGAGTGTACGCAGGAAAACTCGTAAAGGCGCCAAATTCACATAAAATAGTATTTGCGCCAATGTACAAAATTCAGGTAATCCCGAGACTCGCTTAAAATGCTCGCTGGACTGATCTCTCTTGTCAGCATTGTGTCTCGTCGCGTAATAACCCTCATTATGCGCCTCGGCGCATAACATACTATTATTTTGCTCTTATGCTACTTTATTGTATTTTTAAAGTCTCCACGGGAGGTCAAATGAGAAACTTCGTGTTATCTGATACTAGATTTAATTTCAAACTATCGACTTACTGGCAATTCCTCTTTACAAATCTTTGGTGAAGATATTTATTTTTAAAAAAAAAGTCGGTGATTCTAACTCTTATGCTCTTCTCCTATGGTATGCGGAGGAATGCTCTCAACCACTCGTATGTAACCGCAGCCTGGGATACTGAAACTTTCTTTTAATGAAGACAAATTCAATAACAAAACTGCTTAGAGTCTCGAGATAAAGGGTACCAAGCTCAGACTCAGAGCAAAAATCTCCACCTGCGTCTAGTGTTGTCGTTTGTATGCAGGCCACTTCGCTTTTCCGTCAATCGAAAATAAATAAATGAATAATATTATGTATAATATCAATATCCAAAGATGTTTCAGAAAAAGGTTTCAGTGTTCGAGAAGGCCGTCATACTCGACCACCCTATGTTTTTATCGGTGGAGGCGCTGAAGCTACGTTAAGGTCAACGCCACTTTTTTAAATGGAAACAAGTATTTTTTTGCGATGAAATTATTACCGATTTCAAGACGAATTCAGCGACCTACAAAACAAGGTCATTCTAGTCACGCAAAGTATGAAAATAGTCGTAAAATCGAACCATATCGGAATAATCAATATCAAAGGATCCACCAACCTTGGTTTCGGTCTACCTACAGAAGATGCTCGAATTGATGACCCTCGACTTGTAAGCACTTGTTAATTCGCTGATGAAAAGACCGTCTAACATGTACATGTGCGATTTTTGTTGCCTATCGGCATAACCAACCGCATACAAATCTTGGGCGTTTCTGTATTGTTTACGGCATTCCCCCAGTACCATCAATATATCAAAATATTCTTAAAAATCGTTCATATTCGCGTTCCGATGTACTCACATTAGAAAGTAATGCGTGACTAACTGATATGTCAACAGTAAATGCTTACTTTCTTCCTATGTCAACAATACCCTATCGTTGTATATACCCTACCTTGTGCTGTAGGTCGCTGAATTCGTATTAGAATCGGTAGTAATGTCATCGAAAAAAAAATACATGGTTCCATTTAAAAAAGTGGAGTTGACCTTGACGTAGTTCCAGCGCCTCCACCGATAAAAAAGAGGGTGGTCGAGTATGACGGCTTTCTCGAACACTGAAACTTTCGTCTGAAACATTTTTGGATATGATTTTAACGCTTAATTCGTACCTCACATATTTTGGTTAATAAATGTAATTTGTGATTTTCAATATTTAAAATCAAAGCATGAACTTTATATCTTATCAAAAAATGTCCCACTGAGAATTTATTGACCTCATTTAGGAGAATAAGTTTCCATCTTAACGTTTTCTTCGTATAGCACATATTAATGTGAAAAAATCTGCCCGCTTCGCGGGCACATTCTCATCGCCCGCAGCTCGCTTCGCTCGCAAGTTTGAGCGCGCCTGGGGCGCGCGGTTTGATCGTCGCGCTTCGCGCTCCGTTCTTCCTGGATCTCGCGCTTCGCGCTCGGTCTTGTGCTCTTCGCATACGTTTAAGTTTATTTCTTATAATTTAATACTGAAGCTCAAACCAATTTTATAATAATATTACAGATGATGTGAATTACACATTTTCTCAAAGTCACTCAATTTCTTTTTGAATTTAAGTGAAACAGGAAATTCAATTTACTTAAGGCTCTATCGGCCTTAAGGAACACATTCTCATCATGACACTCGCGCTTCGCGCTCGATTTTCTGTATGCATTTTTGTAACTTTTTAATAAATTACATGATTATTGATAAATTTATTTTCTTCCAAATATCTCAAAAAGAAAAACAATCGTTGAACTTATTTAAGGAAACTATTTTACAGAACAACGCTTATTTCGTATCTCACATATTTTGGTGAAAAAAATCGAATTTTTTCAATATTAAAAATCAAAAAATTAAAATATACATCCTGTCGAGAAATTTCTCAATAAGAATGTGTAGACCTTATTTAGCCAAACAATTTTTCATCTAAAAGTTTTTTTTGTATCTCACATATTTTGTCTAAAAATTGGAATTTTTGAATTTTAATCGTATTTTTTGGAATTGAAACGAAAAATATATCTTTTATCAGAAACTGTATGAGACAAAATTTGTAGATCTTTTTAAAACGAACAACTTTGTATTCTTACGGTTTTTTCGTATTTCACATATTATTGTTAAAAAATTGAATTTTGGATTTTCAATAGATTATTTTTGAATTAAAAAAAAAATATGCATCTTATGAAAAAATGTTACAATTCAAATTTGTAGGTCTTTATGTAGAAAATAATATTGTATCATAACGTTTTTTCGTATTTCGTATAATTTAACTGGAAAATGGAATTTTGATATTGACTTTTTTCGAATTTGAATATGCTGTAACATTTCTAATTTTGATTTAATCAAAAAACGTTATTAAGATAATTATTAGAGATTTATGAGCACTATCTAAAACCAGTATTGAAATTTTTGATTTTTTCAAACAATTATTTTCAAAAACACAAAAGTAGTGCTCAATCCCTAAATTTTGATTGGATGTGGCTGGTTAACGAACTTGTCCTTACTTTTTCGGCTCCGATAAAGTTTACCAAAGCTCAATTCAATCTGATAATTCTATCGAGAGTTATGCCGCACACGACCTACAGACAGACAGACAGACACTTTCGTAAAAACCATTTTTTCTGACTCAGGGGGTCTCAAAACGTAAAGATTTGATGAAAATTTCGAAAGTCATTTTTCACATAAAACCAGTACCTTCTCATCCATGATGAGAATGTAAAAAACTAAGAGCAAAAGCCCACCAAACCTACCTACAAAATAGCAAAGCGTCTTGGGCCGAATATCCATCTTCCCTAACCAATCAAGTTTTTACAACCTCCATTTGGAATAAGAACAGAAAAATTTCCGGCTGACCAACAAACCCAAGGTTAACCGGTCTGAGAAACCCTAACGGAACTATCAGTAGCTACTCCATAGGAATGCAATCCTCATAGCAGAAAGCTTTGCAAGAAATTTGAGCAACGAAAATTACCACCCTGATTTTAAGAAATTCAAGGATGGAGAAGATACAAAATCAACCCATAAAACATCAACTAATACACACACCAAACCAAGCAATAACACAGAGCTAACCATCGAAGAACTCAAAACAGCAATCCAAGTAGTAAAAGTGCCGGACCGGACGGAATCCCATTTGCGTTTTTCCAAAACCTGCCCAGCTCAGGGATTAAATACCTCCTTACATTATTCAATACCATATGGAAAAATCAAACGTTTCCCACCTTATGAAAGGAAGCCATAGTTTTTTCCCCCCAGCAAAGTGGTTCCAGGCACAAAAGGTCTACTTTAGACCCACTCACCAACTTCCAATCCAATGTTAGCCAGGCTTTCCAAAATAAACAATATCTCATAGCCGTATGCCTGGACATAGAAAAATCCTATGAAATAACTTGGCGACATAAAATCTTACGAATACTTGAAAACCAAGGTATAGACGGAAACTTGCTATCCTTCATCAAAAATTACCGAAGACAAAGATTCATTAAAGTTAGTCAATGGGGAACTATCAAAAAAATTCACCCTTGAAAACAGAGTCCCCCAAGGGTCAGTTATGAGTACTACACTCTTCCTAATATCAATCAACGATATTATATACGAAATAGATAAACCAGTAACTTTATCACTCTTCGCTGACGACTTAACAATATTCTGTTAATGGAAAAAACTCGAATAAACCATAGCAGCTCTTCAAAACTCTCTAAATAAATTGGAGATTTGGTCCCTTAAAAGTGGTTACAAATTTTCGCAACCGGAAACGGAATATATCATATTCTCACACAAAAAATATAAATATATAACCTTAGCCTCAAAATATGCAGTGAAGCATTCCGTACTAGTCCCAACAACAGCATACGATTGAAAATGAACGAACCGACCTTAAATCATCGAAGAACAGAACTTACCCTAAAATATGCAATAAGAATAGCTGCCTGCCCAGATAAACAAACACACGATCTTCTCTTCTCCAAACAATTAAACAGCAACCAAAATTTACTAATCAAATCCCCCAAACCAATCGGCATAATTATTAAAGAGTACCAATCGGAAATCTTAAACCAATTTCCACCAGTACTGGCTCGCAAACTAAGCCCAGTCCCAGCATGGACTCTAAAAAACCCGAAGGTTAACCTTAATCTGACAAAGCTAAAGAAAAATGAAATGTCTGAAAACAAATGGATTTAAATTTATAAAGAGCTAGAAGAAAAATACAAAGATTCTATACAAATCTGGACAGACATTCACAGATATTTCAAATTCATATTATATCTAATATTCTTATGAATTTGACCGTACAAAACACGAAACTAATTGAAAATGATTTTACAAGAGCACTAAATTTGCTTGATATTTCTGATACACTTCAAAATGCTTTTATAGACCACAAAACTGAACATTAATCACTGAATTATTTTTAAAATATAAAAACTTTAATTACACCTAAACAGTATTCTATAGGGGGTCAGAAGAGAGCAATGAAAAAAATAGGCAATAAAAAGCGGCTTTGTACTTTAGAGTGTTCTGTTCAGTAATAACTATGAAGGAAGTGCAGAAAAAAATTTGAAACTACCTAAAGTCTTTGAAATTATTTCAATTCATTTAGAAAAACTTAGTCAAAGTTAGGCAAAGATAAATAATGACGACGCCAACTAGTATTAACTCTTTGCGGTCGTATTAAGTTTATAAATAACATGTTTTGGTGGCTGAGAGTAGACATACGACCGCAAAGGGTCAACATTGATTCAACTGACGTACACGTGGGACTCGTCCCTGACAGTGATTATAGCCAAGGATTCATATAATCTTTAGATTTCGATCAGATTTCTTCAAATTCTTCAGGGATCGCAGATTTGTCAAAATTTCTTCAGATCTAAAGAAAAATCCATAGACCTGGCAACACTAGAGGAAACCCACAAACTGCCACTAGCAGACGCAAAAACCCTATTCAAACAAATGGTCGCGCAGCATCAAATCGGGCCCAAAACCGACAAATTCTCTATACCTAAAACGAGCTTAAATCACCCCATATGGAAAACACTGAATAGAAGCAGTCCTCAGCAGGCTCAGGATAGGCCATACCAAGTTTTCACTCAAACACTTCATTGAAAGGACAGATCCACCTTACTGTGATCACTGCAACGTCCAAATCAGTGTCAAACATATTTTAATTGCATGCCCTAAGTTTAGTGAGATCACAAACATACTAAAACTACAAAACTCTCTGAAGAAAAACCTCGGAAATCCTTCGCGAGTAAAAAAAAACTATCAAGTTCCTAAAAGAAACAAACCTATTCACTTTAACTGAAGTATAATTACCAGTCATTTAGCAATAGGATCCAAATACACAAAGTCATATTTCCATTTCTTTCCTCCAATAGACCCTCACATTTTCCCATTTTTTCACCAAACTAATATACAATGTAATCTTATACAATCCATTGTTCGTGGCTAATATCCTTTGTTGTTGATGGGACGCTAAATGTTCAGAGTTGTATTCGGTGAGAAAAAGGTATATTAATAGGAGTTCTACTTTATTGGAGAGCACGATCATTTTTAAGAGGATTCTGCCATATAAATTACAGGCATTATTTCTACTTGAGGGATATAACCCACACAATTGAATTTTTAATTGTTACATCCCGTAAAAATAAATAAAATTTAAAATCGCGCCTACAGAAAGGCAACCGGGCATAAAATAGGAAAACTACCTTACCGTCGGTAATGTAGAAAACCAAGCCAATAGAACATTAATAATTATTTAACGAAAATAACAATATCATTAATTATTGTTAAGAACAGCCGTTAAATAATTAATAATAATAATCAAACAATAGCAAATACTAATCAGCGATAACCAATAATGGATAATCAATCAATAATATCAATTAAATTATTGGGGATCCGCAAACTAGCTTAAATAATATCTCAAAAAATAGACACAAAAAAATCATGTATTTCATAAATACTATGAGAATATAAACCCAATTATAAAATAATAGATGAGTCAGTGCAATCATAACCTAGTACAATTGTACCGACCTGTCAACATATATATATTAAGTAACATAGCCGAAAACACGAGAGAAATATGTACCGCATCGAGCGTCAATGGACTTTGATCCCGATAGTATGACCTGCGTTAGAACTAGCCGCGAGTTCACGAGTTTACGCGACTGTAAGCAAGCATGGTCATCGACATTGCCGCCAGACGCGTGCCGATCTACAAATTAGCAGGCACTCTCCCACTATGGGAATAATCAATAATATATAAACCCCAGATTTACCTCTGGAGGTTGTCTTTTCGCTAGTAGCTGTTCAGTCTTCAAGATCTTAACGTCGGTAATCACTCCGTCCGCAAGTCATACGGTCGGTGTCACGAATTGACCTTTCGGTATTCGTAAATCGGTATCTTACACAAGGAATACCTCGGTACTTGGTAAATAAAATCCCTGGTCCTTAAGTGGTGCAAGTCCAGTGGTCGTGAATTAATAAGTGCCGTTACATACGTGTATCGTCGTATTAACTCGAGTTCTGAGAGTTAAATCTACGGAAAACGAACTTAACCAGTGTTTAGCAAGCAAGTTGGATTGTCTGATACGATTCCTGTACTACTTGACTAGCACTACTTAACTCCAGCCAGGATTGTGCCGTTATCCAGCTATCAACAAGGAGAACTATACGACAAAACTCTTTCTCTTGCCTTCTGAACAAGGAAAAAGGCGTAAGTTATATATATAAGCATCTCAAAACTTATTATGTTAACTATAACGCCAATTGTAGTGCGTGAATTGTATACCTAGGTATCTCAAAACCTAGTATATTAGCATAAAGCGGACGCAATCAACCGCGGAAGTCACATATATAGTCATCTCAAAACCTGTATTATTGACTCATAAACGCATAAAACCCTTAATATTGCCTTCTCATCTTAAAAAGTAGTATAAGTCATACACATAAGCATCTCAAAACTTATTGTATACCTATCATTTAAATAATAAAGCTCGTACACCGCAATATATTCACATTTGTTATTACTGTGAACAACTCGAGCCGCATAGGTTTGACTAGTGACCACGATCCCACAAAAATAAAAATAATCAGAATTTACCACTCTGATTTAATCAGCAAACTTTCTTCCCTTTTCCTAATTTTCCCAACCTACCCTCGCCTTAGCTCGGGACGTAACAAAATTATTAGCTCATTTTTCAATTCTAGCGAAAGATTAAAGCAACTTTACTTTTTGACATATTATAAAACATGCCAGCTAGAACAATAATAATACATTGAAAAAGTGCTTTAGCCCTTCGTTGTGTAGGTATGAAAACATTAAAAATACACTGAGAAACAGCCTATTTGTAAGGAAAGTCATGAAGCATTGACACTTTATTTTATTGTGGAAAACGGGCTTGAGTTTTCATATTTCAGAGTTTTTATTGTGAAATAAATGTTTACTTTGTCAATGATTTAGGGAAAAA
Source organism: Diplolepis rosae (assembly GCA_030998225.1). Classification (NCBI taxonomy): domain Eukaryota; kingdom Metazoa; phylum Arthropoda; class Insecta; order Hymenoptera; family Diplolepididae; genus Diplolepis; species Diplolepis rosae. The sequence goes on from JAPYXD010000082.1 coordinate 1,613,932, forward strand.
TAAATTTCGAAAAATTACGGGTTTCTCAAATTTGTCAAGGCGTATATTTTTCCCCCTTGTAATTTTCCATTTACATTAATATCATTAATGATAAAAATTATGAGGTGTAAAAAAAAACTCAAGCGAAGTCAATGAGTTTATTTAACATTTTAATGACTAATTGGTATAAGATTTAAATTAAGTTATTCTACTTGAAAGATTCTAATTTTAATATTCAAAACGCTAAAACAAAATTGCTGCAACAATTATTTTCAATGTGAATAATAAAGAATATAATAACACAGTTGTACATGGTTTTGTTCTCGAATAGCTCAAGATCATTTCTGAAGTGAATTTTGACGTAGAAACCGAATCCGGGGTCAGAATTGCTCCATCACGTCAGGTTTATGAGTAATCCTAACCTAACAGTGCAAAAAACACGGTTTTCGCTTCATTTAAGCACCTATAACTTCGCGAATTTTTATTACTTTTCAAATCTGAAAAAAAAACCACCAAAAAGAGCCACTTTTCACCTTTCCATTTCACTAATTATATGTAACCTCATAACCTCAAACGCCATAACATCACACCCACGACAGGTAAAGCTTCGCTGTTATTTACTTAACCCAGTTCTCCACGTACTTTTTTCCATATTTCTTGAGCCTTTTAACTAAAGCCCTGTGAATAAAGCCATATGACGTAAAATTTGTTAGAAACCCAGCTAATTAAAGCAAAGTCTTCTAACCATTATTGGCACTCTCGTTGAATTTTTCCTTCTTATTTTGTAATGATCTTGTATTTGATCGTCTCTTATGAGTGGTATGTGTGCTAGATAGCACCAAACCAACTATTGGATCAATGTCAACATGAAAGAAAAATTTACCGTGTTTTTTCTTTTTGCAATTCCAATTGTTTATGCGAAATTATTTAAACAAATTGACAAAATTTTGCAATTTCAAAAAGCGGATAATGCCAGTCGATTCTACGGGAACAGACAAGTCGAAAACCTCTATACCATTTTTTTGTCAGTTTCTATTTTGTTAGTGTATTATCGTTATCAACAATGACATCTCGAGGGAAGATGCTGTATCCCGTTCTACCCCAAGCCAAATCTACGTTAGATAGCAACGCACTATTGTATCACTGTCCAAACGAAAGAAAAATTTACGCGTGTTTTTTCTTTTTGCGATTCCAATTGGTTTTTTGAAATAAACCTCGTAAAGATCACTACATTGTTTATTAATAGCGCCACCGTTTGCTTATCAAACGTAAAACGACCACAAATGTAACAAAAGTTATTGGGATTATTCACACATTGACGAGATGCCACAGTAAAAATGATTTTCTGTACGAAGCAATATTAAGTGTTGCCAGAAAACCGTCGTGAAAAAAATATAGATCAAAAAAGCTCAATTAATCGAGTTGGAGTAAGCTAATAACAAGCAGAATTATAAAAGCGACTGATAAGAAACTGTACAATGGTCAATGCCTGCGAGAGAAGTAGCCGTGAGAACGGCTGATTGGTGGAATTGGAGAAAATTCACTACTAGCAATCGTGAAAACGACTTATATGGTACTGCTTGGTCGCAAATTTTCTTCAGAGAAATAGCCGTGAGAACGGCTGATTGATGTACGTTGAGAAAATTCACTACTAGCAGAGTCGTGAAAACGACTCACATGTACCCCCGACCTGTAATTGGCCATTAAACCTGGGTTTGATGTTATTGCGTTTTAGGTTGTACGGTTACAGCGTACTTGGGTCTTTTAAACAGAGGGCTGCCTGTCGTGGTTGTGATGTTATTGCGTTTGAGGTTATGGGGTTACAGCGTACTTGAAGCGTGAACAGTAGAGCCTCACCTGCCGTTAATGATGTGTCGTCCATGTAATGTCTCGTTCAGCAGAAACAAGAATAAAAAAAACAAATTTGACGTCCTATAAGTTTGTCCCTTCATATGTCGCTCATTGCGAAACCTGCAATTTTTCTTTTCAATAGGCGATATCTCTGGTGATGAAAGTTCAAATCATACATATAATTAGTGAAATGGAAAGCTAAAAAATAGCTCTTTTTGGTGCTTTCTTCAGATTTGAAAAATAATGAAAATTCGGGAAGTTATGGATGCTCAAATAAAGCGAGAAACCGTATTTTCCGCACTTTTACGTTAGGATTACTCAAAAACCTGACGCGATGGAACGGTTCTGAGGTCAGATTCGAATTCTATGGGAAAAACTACTTTGGAAATCACTCCTATTTTTTCTAGAACTAATTCAACATTTTTTTCGCAGACCTGTGTAATTATTAAGAGTATAATAATTAATAAATGTAGTTAAAAAGTGAAATTATATAAAATATATTTGAAATACCTGATATATTAAATATTGTTTGATAACTCAAATAAAAAAGTGTCAATATTGGTCAATTAAATTAATTGGTTTGAATATAAAGTATTTTTAGATTTTTTGAAAATTAACATTTTTTAGAGTGGGCAGCAAGAAAAAAATACGTTTCAGAAGATGTTTTTAAGAAGTCGCAGTCAGTTATTTTAGTCAAAAGTTTTGAAAAAATCCGAGACTAAATTTGTTTCATAAAGTTTCAAGGTTTTATTCGAAAAATTATCTACGAAAATATATTATGTGTACAAATAAGTTTTGAGGGTTTTTTTGGTGACTTTGAAGCTTTATTCTGGGGAATTGGTATAATGTATGTTATTCAAAGTATTGCCTATCTCTTTCTACTACCTGTGACCGTCTTTCAGGGAGCATACATATACTGCGTTTAGAAAATTCGCCATTTTTTGAAGCGACCCAAGAATCGACCCAATTTTTGGTTTCCTCTTGAGAAGTGAAGTGCTGCTTAGCCGGGCCATGAGCCATCGACCGGAAAAGTGGTAGTGCGATGGAGCAATATCTAGCGAATACGGTGGGTGGGGTAGGATATCCTAGTTAAGTGCTTTCGAAATTTCCTTGAAGATTTTAGCAACGTGTGACCGAGCGTTGTTGTGCTGAAAGATCACTTTGTCATGTCTTTTAGCATATTGGGGGTGTTTAAATTTCAATGCTCGGCTCAATTGCATCAATTTTTGTTGGTAACGTTCCGTCGTGATGGTTTTGTTAGGCTGGAGTAGCTGATAGTAGACCACTCCGCGCTGATCTCACCAGATGCACAGCATCAGCTTCTTGCCACCCTTGAAACGCCGGAACCAATACTCACATGTTTTTATTAGAGCATGTTCCCCACATGCTTCACATAGACATCTATCCCCTTCGACTGACCTTTTCTCCGAGTTAAAGCCAAAAAGCAGCGCTTTCCGCAAATGTTGTTTTGTTGGCACAAAAGTTGTCATGGTTAGAGCACGAAGAAGGCGTTTTGTTTACACTTCAGCGAAATGACACAAACTGCTTATTAGAGGAAAATAATGACGCTTTAAGGTGAATACCGGTACGATTTGATACTAGTTACACCATGTTTTGTCAATCCCCCAAAACTTATTTTTACACCTAATATAATATTGAGACAGTATTGAAGTTTTCACCTTTGAAACTAATTTCTAAACATAGATATAAGGATTTCAGATGATAAAATCCCGATAAATGAGTCATAGTTACCGCTGATTTCAAATATAAAGTTGGAAATTTTACTAACCTCATTTTATTTACTTTTTGAAAAATAATTAATGGATTTAACATTAACTGGATTAATCGGAACAGAACTTTTTGTATATCTTGATGACATAGCTATATATGCAAATACTATAGAAGAGCACGAAATTAAATTTAACAGTTTAGCAGAAAGACTCAAGAAAGCAAATCTTCATTTACAATCAGGCAAATGCAAATTTTTACGACACGAAGTAGGATATTTAGGTCATATAATTGATAAAAATGTAGTACGTCTAGGTCCAAAAAAGATAATAGCTGTAAAAAACTTTCCAGTTCTAAAAACACAGAAAAATATTGAACAATTTCTAGGATTAGCAGGATCTTACAGACGATTTATTGATGGATTTTTAGAAATTGCAAGTCCTTTAAATCAACTTCTAAAAAAAGATATACCTTTTAATTGGACAGAAAAACAACAAGCAGCTTTTGATATTTTAAAAGCACAATTATGTGAAGAACCTCTTTTACAACGACCAGATATTCCCTTACCTTTTATACTCACAAAAGATGCCTTAGGATTTGCAGTAGAAGGTATTTTATCACAAGTTAAAATAGGTAAAGATAATCCAATAGCATATGCTTCAGGTAGTCTAAGTGATACTCAGAAAAAGAAAATACAAGAAGAAAAAGTAAAAATTTAAATTAAAATTAAAATAAGAGAAATTAGACGAAAATTTTTCTTGTAAACCTTTTTTGAAAAAACCACGAGGTAGGCCAAGAAAAAATCTACTTTCAAATTCAAAAAATATTCCCTGTCAAACAAAAAGAAAGAGAGGTAGACCAAGAAAAGAAATATATAAAGATAAATTACCAAAAATAAATTCGCAAAAAGGAAGCCGGACAAAAGTAGAATCAGGTTCCGACTCTGATCCTGATTATTCAGATTATTTGAAACAAACTCAAGCAAGAAGTAGAAGAAAGAAGAATGCCAAAAAGGCAAAAAATATTAATGACCTTGAAAACGAAGAAATTGACCATTATTTTTCAACCTCAGAAGATGAAATCAACGACATTGAGACCACACACGAAGGAAATTATGGAGAAAATAACGAAGAAAATTTGGAAGAAAATTTTTTAATAACGCCGGTGACACCGAGGGTAATCCCGAATCCTCGGGTCCGCTTTGTTAAATGCTTTTTATTTCTGACGTTTCAGCGGAGGTCACCCGTTATAAATGGCGCCCAACGACTAAAAGGAGTTCGAATCATCGGGAAAAATAAAACGACAGAAAACTTTATAAAAGTTCAGTGAACAAGCTTCCTTTATTAGTTTTGAAGTTTGAAACCACGGTGAATTTCATATGTCACCCAATAAAAATTTCAAACAACAGAAACTCAAATTCTTAATTTTGAGTTGTTTCGAAATTTTTATTTATTTTTTTTCCCTCCTGAATTTTATTTTCAGCTTGAGTGCGCTCGCTTATCCGCGCAGGATTTTGGATCATTTCATTTTTCAAATTAGAAAAGTACTTATTTTATGTATTATATTTTTCTATGTTTTATATGTATTTGTTCTATTTTGATTTGTATTTTATGTGTTGCACATTTTATATCTTGTATTGTTTTGATTAAGCGCTAGAGCGCTATACAAGAATAAAAGCGCTAAAGCGCTATACAAGAATAAAAGTGCTCTGTCCTATAAAGCTGCCATATTAATTTAAAGTGCGGGTAGGCGGTGATAGGTCGCGAAAAATCGTGTACGCGAGTTAAGTGTTTGCCTCTGTTTTTCCGGGAGTGCGATTATACAGCTGTTCGGTTGACAGCTCGGTCGATTTTAATTAATTTTCAATTAAAATCACGTTCGAAAAATATCCTAAATAGTCTCATTAAATAGTAAAACTATTTCTGAGACTATTCCAAAAATTTTTTCGTTGAATCTCTTTATTTCTTTTGATTAGTTAAATTTGTTATAATTATATTGATTTAAATTACTAATTTTTATTAATTGATTAAACAATTTTACCTCGTTTAAATTATTATTACTAGCCCGATAATGGATTCGAATGCAACCGAATCGTGGGTGTACACACTGGGTGAAACGGAACTGCGAAGACTCGCGAATGCATTTAATATAAATGCAGCGGGGGTGGTCCCAATTTTAAGAGACCGAGTAGTTCGTTATATTAAAAAGAGAGCGGGCGACACAAATATACCGTGGGAAGAAGAAGACACACCAGACGCGTCACAATCACAAATACGCGATGATCAGACGGTATCTCGAAAACCGTCTGATCTATCGAACATTTTAGGCGCAACTGCGTTTGACACCCACGCCCACGCTACCTCCACCGCGACGACCACGTCGACAATAACGACCTGCGCAGGCGCGTCATATGCACCGTATTCGCAGGCGTACACCGCAGCCTACCCAGGACCCGTTGCATCGCATTTCGAAAATGCATCCAGGTTCGTACCTGTCGCGCACCAGGCCCCGAGCACTACGATTTCAGGCAATTTAACGACGGAATCACCGCGATTACAAACCACCCTCTGCGCCGGAAACTTCATTTTTACCGGAATTCGTGTATACGGGCGAGGAAACTCGGAATACGAGGGCAAGCTTGGCAGCAATGGACGCGAATTTCGAGGAGAAAAATAGTCCTAGCGAAAAAACACACTCATCCCCTCGGACAGCGAGGTGCGACGCAATGTCACATAGCTCACCTAGGCAAAAAAGTCCTAGGTCGGGTAGAAAAATTAGGGACAATAACGCACATAGACTTCCCTCGACAAACAAGCGTGAACAAAACCTGGCGTAAATAAATGTAGACGCGATTTCTCAAGCGCCGTCTACTTCAGCGACGATTATATGCAGAAATTGCCTTTCTTATGGCATACCTGCACCTCACGACCATAGTACGATGCAATGTACTAAGAAACAGCAAATTTTTTGCTACAAATGTGTTCGTGCAGGATATAGAACCCCGGATTGTCCTACACCGGAGTGTAAAGCTTCCAAAAAGCCTCCGGGAAACGCGAAACGGGCTCAGCGCTAAAGGTCAGCGCTGAACCTAGCCCAATTTTATTAGACCTTGCTACCAGCGTCTCTAATGAGTACTCTGTTTCTCCATTTTTCTCGCCCTTATCGTATTCTGGCGGGGAGGGGGCGCGTATGTCGCCTGGCGAACCACGCGTATATCTCGATTCCGATAAGTTCTCGGAAAACGATTGCGCAGCCTTAAAATTTTATGAACAATGCACACGATTTTTCGTGAAATTAAAAATCGCCAACAGAGAACTCGACGCGCTAGTGGACTCAGGTTCCACGAAATCCATTCTGGGTAAAGAGGGGATAGAATTAGCCGCAGAATTTAACCAAGAGATTAAACCCTCTGAAGTTAAAGCTATTCTATTCCCGAATGGTAGCATAGAGTCAGTTTTAGGGCAAGTGGCGATACCTAGCACCCTAGATGTCGTCCAAAAGTGCGTAGAATACAAAGTGGTACCGAATTTTAAGTACCAATGTGTTCTGGGCATGGATGCTATTCGAAAATTTAGATTAATTGTGGATGGCAACGCCAACGTTATTCGTATGGCTTACGACGACGAAGTTTACCGCACAGCCACTATAGACTTATTTAGACTATTATTAGCCTATTTAGACGACGTCATAATAGTGAGCGAAACCTTCGAAGATCACCTCAAATGGCTAAAAGAGGTATTAGATCGACTCGCTGCTGCTGGTCTCTCAGTAAACCCCGATAAATGCCTATTCTTCCGAAGCGAGATCAGGTACCTTGGGTTCCTCATTAACAACGAGGGCGTCAAGGTTGATCCAAGCAAGCTGGCCCCTATTTTGGACTTGCCAGCGCCGCGAAACATCTGCAAACTTCGGAGTTTTCTAGGTTCGGCAGGTTGGTATCGGCGCTTTATTCCGAACTTCGCGACAGTAGCAAAGCCCCTTTTCCGACTGTTAAAGAAAGCGCAGCCCTTTGATTGGCAGGCAGAGCAGGAAGCTGCATTTGAGGCAATCAAAACTGCCTTAACTACGGCGCCAGTAGTTGCTCGCCCAGACTTCGCGCATCCGTTCACTCTACAAACAAATGCAAGCTCCACTGGAGTTGGAGCCGTCCTGACCCAGACGATAGAAGACGTAGAGCGCGTCATCGCTTATGCCAGCCGCTCCCTGTCAGCCGCCGAGCGTAACTACTCGGTGACTGAGAAGGAGTGCTTGGCCGTCGTGTGGGCAATTAAAAAGTTCCGTGAATACCTCGAAGGATTCCGTTTCACGGTCGTGACGGACCATAGTAGCCTTCGATGGCTCAGGTCACTAAAAGACCCGACTGGGCGATTAGCCCGTTGGGCATTAAGTCTCCTGGAATACGACTTTGAGGTCCAGTATAGGAAAGGGGCCTTAAATGTCGTACCAGACTTCCTATCACGGCTTGACCAGGACTTAGATGGTTCTGAAGAGGTCGCCACGATGGACAAAACCGCGGACGCTTGGTATCTTAAGCGCCTCTCGGATGTTCAGAAGAACCCGCGCGCGTTCCCCACGTGGAAAATAGAGAACGGACTCTTATACCACCACCACGCGAATAAATGGCTCGATCCCATCCTCCCAGATTTAGATTCGTGGAAGATGGTCCTCCCTAAAGAGTATACTGAGCTCTGGCTGAGGCGCATGATCAGCCTCAAGCGGGACATTTGGGGGTGTATTAAAAATTCTTATTCTTTTTTAAACCGTGGCTCTCAGGCTCTCTTAGAGCTCTGCCTCTTTTCTTGTACCACGAGCCATGTCGGCCACGATATTTTGATAACTTTTGTTGTCAGCTCTTTTGAATTTGTATCGAGCCTGGGCCTTGCCCGATAACTAAATAAATTGTAGCTTAGTTTTATTTGCTTAATTTATTTTATTATTTTATTTGCACAAGAGCTTCTATGTTTAGGTTAAGATTCCTTTACTAACCTAAAACCTTGCCTGATCCGGACTCCCGAATGCATAATCACCCTAGCTGGAAACCCTGCTTGGCTTCGCCTTTTTTTTGCATGCTAAGCTTTTATTTTCAGGGTCGTTGCTTTTATAAATATGGCGTCCAGAGACGCCAGGCGCTCATTATTTTAGCCGCCTTAGTAACGCCGGTGACACCGAGGGTAATCCCGAATCCTCGGGTCCGCTTTGTTAAATGCTTTTTATTTCTGACATTTATATTGACAGTTATATTTATTTTCAAAATGCTGGGCGGCTCCATCTGTAAAATATATCATTTTTCTGGGTTGAAAATTCTCTTTCAAATATGTGTACTAATTTTTTCGGCAGGTTTTACAAATTCCTTCTAGAGTCTTAAAAATGAAGTATCGACATAAAAGTGGATTTTACTTGTCCAATAAATAATAAAAATTATCATCCGGGAAATAATTTATAACGATAATAATTATTTGGTTAAAAGATGCAGTTTGTAGTCCATTATTTGTAGTCGACTAGAAACCGTACATTTTGAATTTGAAGCATGGGCGCTCGCGAGGCAGAAGCCGCGCGCAAGGACTGTTATATATCTCCACCAATTTCTTTCGCTCCACTTTCGACCATGGCTCATTTTAAAGGGAAAAAGTCAAGCTTTTTTTTAAACATAATTTTAGAAAGAAAATTAACGGCCGCACTTGGAGAAAAACTCAAAAATATGTTTATAATTAAAAAATGGAGTTCTAATAATTTTTTTGATCTAAAATCATTGATCTCATCGTAAAGCTGATGAAAAATCGTTTCTAAGACCTCCATAAAAAAATTAATTTGGATAGCTTTTGTAAAAGTTATGGTTAATTGAGTATCAGCGTGCGCGGTAAAAGGTTGAAAATTCGAGCCCCTGTATACTGACAACCCGTAGTACTAGAGACGTTCTCTTAGGGGAATTAAAAGAGGTTCACTAGGACAATAATTTCGCGGACTTTCAAGGAAAGCGGAGACAAAAAGTTTTTAGACAGGTACAGTTGACGGAGTTGGCCTATGACTACCGACGCGATCGAACGTGTTCCTCTAGTCCCGTGTAAATGTGTATGTAAAAGTGTTGTAGGAAGGAATTAATGTACAATCTCAGCATAAAACCAGCATTAATTAGGGCTTCAGGTGTTTCTGTTTACAGGAGCACTTGCACCTAAACCCAAAATCAAAATGATGCCAATCCTACAGAAAACCCAACAAAAGAATTCATACGCACATGTAGCTGATCAACCTCAGTTTCCAACAAAAGAACATGCAATTATGTTAGACTCAATTGACGGAATCACAATCCAAGAGGTACAGTTGACGAATTTTGGACCATATAAGCTACAAGTATAAAGGCAAACCTACTGTAGTTCGCATTAATAGACTAAAACGCTCACATGTGCACGTATAAAAGTAAATGAATAAAAATAATATGTTCTTTCTTTAATTATAAAAAACAATATAGATATATATACAATAAATAAAAAATTATAGAAATTTTTCCTTGTTTTGCTAATAAATAATGAGAACGAATTTATAAAAAAAGCTATGACTAAAAAATTATTAAAAATGAGATCTAACACGTTATTCCATATATAATGGATTAAATTTATTGGAATGGTATTGACGATCTCATTGAAATAGTCCCCTGTTTTATCGACATGGTAGCTCTCTGGCCATATTAAATCCAAACTGGAATTTTTAACCAAGATGACTGTAATATTCCCACATGGAGCAGAAACCTAAACAATTCAGATACAATAAAAGACATTTTTTCAAAAATTAAAATAAGAGGACCGGACGCATACAAAAACTTAATTCTCAGATTACGGGTATCAGATCACATTGTCATAGTCGACACGTTGGATATAATGAACTAGAAAGACAAAAAACAAAAAATAAATCAATAACTTCAACAACAAAATATATATATATATAAATAACACAATTTTTCTATTTTTATATTACAAAGCAAAATAGGCTGCTAATTAGAATCTCCTTTTTCCAGAGATGGAATTGCGGGGCTTCCTCTTGGCACTGCTCATTTGCAACTTCAACTACATAACAACAGTCTACGCCATCATAGGATTTAACTGCGGTTCAAATCAATCAAATATTACGAGATTATCTTTACTACAGGTAGAAGAATGTGACCTACCTCGATCTCAAGTATATCTTGAAAGAACCTATATACAACTTTTATAATTAACTTGATTTTCAAATACAAAAGTAATACAATGCAGAGTAGAAATTCGACGTGCTATTTCTCATTGTGGTATGCACTCACACATTTCGATAGTTGCAAATGGTCATTGTGAATACATACAAGATGTTATACAAGATCAATGTAATCAAATGTACACAATAGGAACATTTTTAGTAGCCCCTTCCCTTCAAATATCAAAATTAAAAGTAAATGAAACTTTATTTCATAGCGATACTTTAGCAGGTTCTGTAACAGCTAACGGAGACTGTTCTGGAACACAATTTTCTGACCCATAAGGAACATGGAATAATATATGTATCCTGGTCGAAGTAAAATATCGCAAACCTGAAGAATGTTATCTACAACTACCAATATTTAGAGGAAATCAATCTTTTTTCCTTTCTCTACGAACTCATATATTATCAAAATCCCGTATCCAAACAAATTGCAATTCTTTCCTTACACCAATGTACCTTTATGGAGAAACCTGATACATATTACTTCCAAATTCTGTCGAATCTATAGCACCAATTATAGAAAAACCTCTCACAAAAGCAACCTGGAAATACACAAATCCTTCATCCTTAGCGACAAGTGGCATTTATTCTCAATCTGATCTTGATAAACTGCAAGATCATATTATTTTTCAAGCAGAAAAACCAATGATTCGAAATTCTATATCTAGAGAAATAACAGGATATCCAACTATTAGTCGCGGAATATCATTAACAAATTTATTTAATGAAGATGTAATTGATAAAATTGCTGAATCCGCATGGGGTAGATTTTGGATAATTTTTACAAGTTTTAGAACTACTAGTGCAGGCCTAATTGGAATTATTATAATAATTAAAGGAATCGAATTGATAGCGGATACCATTATTCATGGATATGCGCTACACAGATTATTTGGATGGTCTTTTCATCTACTAGGCGCCTCCTGGGACTCAGTTACTAACCTCTTCTAACAGTTAGGTACCAATCGACCTCCTGGATCTCCTGCTAAGAGTCATCAAGAACTGCTAGCAGCTTCAGCGCCACAAAACCCGAAAGCGACACCCAAAAGTTCAACACATAACGCAAATAACAATTCAGGTAAATATCATAATAGTACAAACACTGTCCTTTATCGTCACTCTGAACTAACAGAAGAACTTAGTAGAACACACTACTGTATCCAAATCTAACATCTTCAGGATGTCGCGTTGTTCCTTTTACTAATTTACTAAACAAACTTATCCAACAAAGAGGAAATCCACCCCTTATCTACGAAATACTCATTGAACAAACAATTAATAATGAGCATTTATTTCACGTCAATTTGCAATATAAAAATTACATAATTATGGGTAGTGGAATAGATAAATATAATGTAAATCAAAAGGTAGCACGGAATTTATATCAAACTTCAATAAATGAATCGGAAAAACCAATTAAAATGAACAACCAAATTTCATCAATAAAGTTTGCAGAGAATTAAACGAAATTTGCACCCAAAACAAATTTTTATATTCAAAATATACGGTATTACGAATAAAAACTTCATTAGAAGTTTCAAAATACATAGCAGTTTGTTTTATTAACAATATCAAACAAATAGGAATAGCAAAGTCGATAGAAACAGTTAAGGATTTTGCTGACATAAAAATTATTAATTCTCTTTCGCATAAGGACGAGAATTGTGAACTAAGTTTGATACACTTACTAGAACATTTGCATGTAACAAATCAAGAATCATCTATTAACGATCCAAAACCTTCAACGAGTAACCAAATAACAAAACCTATTACTCCAAATAACAACCGTTTTAAAAATACAAATTCATATAAAATGAAAAGAAAATAATAATCTTACTACATCATCTTTCTCTACAAAAAGCTTTAAAAAATGTTTAAAACGCGGATATAGACCTTCCAACCAGTACAATAAATTCTAGTATAAACATTCCATAACGATTCAGGAAATCAACTACAATGGAACATAAGTACGACGAGCCTACCCACGTAGCAAGTTACCAAAAAAAGAAATACAGATCAGACTCCATGGGATTTTTAAATCATGTAGACATTTTGAGGAATTTTACAATAAAATATTGATTGGCGTCACCGCAATATGCAAACTATCCTGATACGATTTTGAAAACAAACTCATTGTTTTTTGCACAAATCAATATAAATGAACATTTTGTTATACAAGCCAGCCCTACTAGCAATCTAGCAGAAAATAGAGCAGCATTAAAACTATTATTACTACTAATGAGATCGTACTATCTCTGCGTCGAAGATTTTCATAATAATGATGATAAAAAAAAAGCAAAAAATAAAAAATCAAAGTTGAAGAAATTTTCTGTGAAAAAAGGAACGCTTCCACTCCGCTGGGTATCAAGCCCAGGAGCATTCGATTGCCGGTCGAATGCTCTATCATCTGAGCTACGGAGGTTCCACACAACTTTTCTCACAGAATCTATTTACGCCTCATGTGGCTGCGGATAAACCGGGAATTATTTTCTGATTTTTCCAAATTATTTCAGTCGATTATGTTGATTATTAGAAGAGTGTATCACTATCAGTGACAACGGAACTCTACTATATCGACCTTATCAACCTATGATTTAGAATTAATTTAACATTATTTAAAATAAGATGGAATTTTTCAATATAAATTGAAGAATATATATACATATTATATTTACATTATTATTTTTTATATTATTATATTATTACGGAAATGTTATTGAAAAACTATAACCTTCGCATACAAAATCCTCATTTACTAGTAACCAAACGTCGTTTCCCAAACGTCCATATGAAATGACGTATTTGTATCGAGATGAATCTGTTGTGGACAAAAGGTTTCTGTACATTATTAAATTATTATTCAAATTGTTTCGTGTCATTAATACACAGTGTGTCCCAAAAATAACCGAACTTTTTGGATATAGAATAAGATACACATTATATTATCTTTGAAAGTTATTATTTATTCAAAATAGGTTCCATTAGACTCAATACAACGTTTGGAACCATCAACCAATTTATCCATAGACTTTTTAAACTCGGTTTTTGGGATGTTCTTTAGCACCTGTGTCACAGCTGATTGAATGGTTGGAACGTCATCTTAAGAAGCTCCTTTCATTGCAGTTTTTAGTTTTGGGAACAGAAAATACTTACACGGTGATAGATCAGGCGAATGCGGAGGGTAGTCCATAGTCCATGACACAAATCTGTTTTTTCATCAAAAATTCGTTGACTTTTTTGGTCTTGTGAGGTGGTGCATTTAAATGATGTGAAAAAAACGTGCAAGGACCTTTCTTTTACCCAAATCTTCAGTTAATATTGTGTAGATTGTACAGTAAGATAAATTTAATTCTCCTACCAGCTTTCTCACATTGAAATTTGCATCGATAGCGATTATTTCACGTACTTTTTCCACTAACTCAGCACGATTTGATGCTTCTGGTCGTCCAGGTCTTCGATCAACATTTAAATCGTCAAGGCCATTTTTAAATCGTGTAAACCACGTATAAACTTGAGTACGACTCATACAATCATCACACAAAATTTTATATTTGCTCTTTGTTGCATTTTTGTTTTGTAACATTAGCACACTTTTTCTTTTATTGAAATGGCTGTAACTTTCACATCAGTCATCCGATTTACATGAATTTAGGAGCGTTTGAAAGAGGATGAATGTATCTTTTTAATGCTGCAAATTTTCAATAGATGGCGCTGCGTGTTGTACGATTTGAATATAAAGTTCGGTTATTTTTGGGACACACTGTGTACTTTTGGCATTTCTGAACTTTATCCGAGTAAAATTTAAATAATTTCCATTTATCAATTTTAAGTTAAAACCTTCAATAATATACAACAAAAAATTGAATTCAAATAGTTTTAAATCTAAGGGTATAGAAAAGTAGATACTATTTTAAAATAAAACACTCGAAGTTGTAAAAGATTAACTCAAACATCTCCATTATCATTCAATACGACATTGTAAATATAGAAATAAATAATTATAAGCTCAGAGAGTTGAAAATCAAAAAATGTAGACACACTGAATTTTAGAATGAAACATTGCGAACTCAATCATTGAAACGTGGAAAGTTACGAAATTAACATTTCCTTATCCAGCAGTAACCAGTAATCTGAGCCAGCTTTACATGAAAAAGAATATTCATATCCAATCCTCGGGTTTATCACGTCTTGGGACATATGATGCATCCGCCTTTTGTTCGTGCTGCCTGTTTGGGCGAAGAGGTGGAGGAGGCATTTCGGTTTCCACAATTTGTGAAGTTGGTGAAACTGTTAATTTCAGTATTGGGTTCAATGATTCCATTGCCAGCGGAGTAGATAATCGTCGAATTTTTGTTACTCTTGGTCGGCTGAGCATCATTGGATCTGAATTTCTTTTTAATTCCATATTTAAAACTCTAGCACTTTTTAGTGTATAAACTTCCTTTTCTTTCTTATAACATCTGCTATAAAATAATAATATGACTTTTTAGTGCTAAGTATTAAATTTGTACATATTAATTGAGGGTGTTTAATTCGAATTGTAACTAAGTCGATTTCATAGTTTTGCTCACTAAATATTACAATTAAGTATATTTTCGCTCTATACCGTTGGTTAGTTTTCGAATGGAATTGAACTTATAGAGCGAACAAGTCTGAAATTTCATTACTTTTTGCGTAAAATGAAAAGTTGTAACTTTAGGGTTGGAATTTAATTCCAGCAACCTGAGATTCCTTAAATTAGAACTAATTCTTACCATTATTAGTCCTTGTAGGCGATTGAAAGAGATCCTCGTCTTCTGAGTCAAGGACAACAGTGCCGTTTATTTCTGATTTTTGTAGTTCATTAGATTTATTTTCCTTGGAAAGTGAATGTTGCTGTTGATCTTCCTCCATTTGTTTACGCCCCTCCATCATTTTGGTATATTTATTTAAAACTGCTTCATTCTGCTGACGTATGAATTGCTGCTGTTGTTTTTGCAGTTTCTTTTGGTTTCACTTCCCTTCTCTCGTTCTACAAAAATACATCAAGCTTTAAGGCATGTGATATCTTGCCATAAGAGCAATTTAGTTTACCCAACTTTACGTTTATTGCGAACGTAAAATTGTGTAAACCAAAGTGCTGTCATGATAAATTATCACATGATCTTTACTATATTTTTTTTTTATTTTCGTGTGTGGACCTTATGTTCTTTTTATCAGCAAATTAGTCTATTTTTGCTGAAAAATACTGTAAAATTTCTTGATTATCCTTTAAAAAATATATACATTAATTATTTTTATTATTATTACCACTTTTGGATTGATTCTCCTTTCACTTGGTTTCCGCAATTCTAACAGTTTTATGTCAGATGAGAAACTCATCATTCTCTTGTTAGGAAATCTTAAACGAGTCATATTTCGTTTATTTTGAACATCAGTTTCGCTAGCTGCAATTGAAGGCATTTGGAACAATTATTTCAGATGGAGAATTAATATATTAATTAGAAGTTTTAAAGCGTTTCAAAGTAAAATTGTATTAATAGTAATATTTTCCATTTTTAGTTATGAAATAATAAAGTCCCTAACGAACCGGCTGAACGCTAGGGATAGTTGAAATTTTCATTCATTAATTCATACATTTTCAACCTAAACATGTAACATCCCTACTTTCCCCCTGGTCGCCAGATGCTTCAGTCAGCCAGGGTTCGGTAGGAGTGGGGGAGTAGGGAATGGAAATAAATTGTTGTAAAGGCTGAGTATAATTGAACATATAGTTTATTAATAACGATAAATAGAAAGAGAATACATAATAACGAAAAATAGAAAGAGAATACAGGATTACATATGAATATGTGATGACGGGGTGTGTGCGTGTATGTGTGCGTGTGAGTGTATATAAACATAGATTGTTGTGTGCCGGTGTCCGTGTAATAGAGTTTGAGTTTACGTGTGCGTGTGTGTGTGCGCGGGGGTGTGCGTGTGTGTGTGTGTGTGCGTGCGCGAAACCGTGAACGTATGGTCGCCGGAATGTGCGAAAGCGGAGAGCGTGTGAGGAAGAGGTGAGGAAAAGCTGGGCTCTGGCCTATTGGTTCGTGTTCTGGAATAAATGAAAACGGTGTTTATTTATTGTTTGCGCTGTGATATGGAGCACGAGCCTCCGGGTAACGTTCAAATCACCTCCGCCACCCCCCGTCCCACAGGTACGTACGGTCCGTCTTGTCGGAGTCAAGTCGGTGTCGTCGTAGGGTAGGGCGCTCCCAGCGGTATCTGGGTCCGCGCCCGCCCTCAGGACCCCGGCCATGGCGGTATCCAGGGGGCCGGGGTTTCGGGTTTGTCGTTCGGGCGGTCGGTTATCAGGAGAGAAGGGGGGAGGAGGAGGCGGTCTCACGTGATTGGTGAGGTCCGGTATTGGTCTTCGTAGCGCGCTCGGTCGGGTTCGGCAGTATTTGAGTCAGTCAAACATTATTGTGTCCGGGTCAAGTGCGAGTCAAGTTACGGTCAAGTGTGGGTCGAGTTCGCGCGGAAATGTCCGGGTCAAGTTCGCGCGGAAACGTCCGGGTCAAGTTACGGTCAAGTGCGGGTCAAGTTCGGGGGTGACGTCCTCACCCAGGGATGTCGGGGCCAGGGTCAGTCAGGTGCGCCTGGAGCTCATTCCCGGCCCATGTCGAAAGCCGACCATGGGGGAACCCATTCGTCGGTGTTCGACACGGCACCCTCTGGGGATTAGTCCGCTCGGGGGTGGTTGCCATATCCTGGTGAAACCTGAGCAGCACCTAGTCAGGGGAACCTGAAGCTAAGTGCCGGCTCGCACCGAGAACTGGCCATGGGAGCGCCCATTCGCCAGTGCTCGGTCCGGCTCCACCAGGAAGTCGGAGGGTGGTGGAGATACCTTCCTGTGGGAGTACCCACCAGGAGGGGCATCTCCGGGCTACTCGTCCAGTGCGACGCTCCGGTGTGACCCGGCTCGCCGCCCCGGGCGAACCGCCCTTTCTCGGCTCGTCTGCCTTCCCTTTATACCCACCCGCGCGTGGTGGGGGAATGCAGAGAGTAGTAGGGGTCGCTGCTGCGCGCGCTGGTCGATATGCTGGTGGGGGAGGACGTGACTGAGTGTGCTGCCGAGCACAGTCCGTCACAAACACTTAAAAATGTCCAGGGTCTACATCGACATAAAATTGGCAGTTAGTTGGAATATTTTTACACAACATTTGAAGTAAATGTACAATTCAGCAGTAACACTGTAAGTTTGAATTGAGCGAAATTTTAGTTATTCCACAAACATTAACTAGTACATGAGTTCAAATTTAAAACTTTTAGAACTTAAATATTTCAATTATGCTACGTGTAAAATCTTATATGTATTGTTAAATGTCTAAGAATACTTACGATTCTTAAATTACAATTCTGAATTTACATCGTTTAAAATAAAAAATCATCAAAATTTTTTATACAGTTTTTGAACTTTAAAACATTTTCACTTTAATTTCAAAATGAAAGTCTTACAATTTTAAAATCTTTACTTATAAATTACTGAATTCTAAATGTTTGCACTTAAGAGTGTTCGATCCAAATTCCAACCACGAAATTCTATCCGTAGAAAATTTAATAATTATACATTTTTCTTCTGTAAATCCACTAATTTTTTAAATAGATATATATTTGTAGACTGAAAAAGTGTTTCATTTTATTACTGTTTGTGTAAAATAAAACAATTTAATTCACAAGTTCGTAATTGGTAGGTTACATTTTGAATTCTCTGTTTTAATAAAATATTATTAAAATTAAACATTTTTTCGCTTTAAACACTTACTTATATCAAATTCAATAAAATTAAAATGAAATAAGAATGAATTCAAAAGTAAATTAAAAATGAAATTAAATAAGATAAAATAAAATAAAAATTAAATTACTTACTGCCCAAAAGTAAAATATACGCATTTAGGAGAGCATCCTCTTTATCATCTTTCCCATTTTTCAATCACACTTTATATTTCTTTGTTTTTTTGAAGTCTTTCTCATTTTTCGGTGAAAAATTCTGAATTGCAGATAAAGGCACAATATTCTGCGTTTCATTCCTAAAATAGACGTAAGCGTGGGAAATAGGCATCTTTCTCTTTACAGCTCGCACTTTCAATCACTCATGAAACTGGCGAAGTTTACACTTTCCTTTGTTTTCTACATTCAGTTTTCTAGAATCGTCATCCACAATCGTTTTAAAAAATCAAATCGACGTCATTTTATTTTTCTTACTGCTGCTGCATTTATATGGAAGAGAGAGATCCGATGAATTTGAAGCCGACATTCGACTTACTTCAGGGGGGAATTTCTGATGCTTAATCGATTGAATATCGATCGTCTCTTTTTATCGTATGAAATTAGACAATGATATTCGATTGTTTTGAAACGATCAATTACAGTTTGTTCACGTCTGAGTTTTTTCCTTTGGCAGAGTTCTCTATAAAGCCGAGTGAATCGATTTCATTAAAAACAGTGGAAATTCAAATTATATGTTAGTCAATAAGTTGCGTCCGTAAATCTGATCTCTTCAAGTGCCGTGAGGTTATAATTAATTAGGAAGAAATATGCTTCTCGCCTGCTGCTACCACGTGTTTCTATAACTGTGTGAGATATTAATCAGCATTTCGGCTTAAAGGTGATTCTCACAATAACATGGCTGTTAAAAATTTTAAAAACGGATTTAAATAAACAGGTAAGTACTCTTTTGCAATATATTGTACGTATATAGGAAACTATATGGGATCCCATATAGTTTCCTATGTCAAATCGTATACGTAAATTGGGACCAGTAAATCACATAGAAAAATTTATATGAACATATATAGGATCCTATGCATTATCCTACGACATTCCCCATATACAATTCCCTTCTGGATTTACTTTCAAATTTCCTATGTTCATTGCCTATACTAAAAACCATGTAAAAATCTTCATGGAATTGCTTCGAGAAATTTCCTATGTTATATATTTCTGTTATATATTTCCCGTTATACATTTCAGAATGTCTAGGATTGAATTTAATTGTGATTCATCCACTAGGGTTTTACATGGATTTTCCATAGGAAATGAACATAGGAAATTTTAAAGTAAATTCACACGGGAATTTTATATGCGAAATGTCATAGTATATTGCATAGGATCCTATACATGTTTCTATAAATTTTCCTATGTGATTTACTGGTCCCAATTTACGTGTTCGATTTGACTTAGGAAACTATATGGGATCCCATATAGTTTCCTATATACGTACTTGCATAGGTTCCTATAAATGTACACATGTGGGGATTTGCAATAGGGATATGCTGGGTCGACTTCATCAGTTTGACGTTGCTTAATTTTAAGGATATTACCCAGGAAATGTAAATCCATTGACTTGCGTTTGAATGGGTTTCAAGACCTACTAAATCGCGTATCTGTTACTGGAATTGCAGATTGAGACTGATTGTTTTTTAATCGAATGTTACTAGGAATTCTTTCTTTTACAGTTTTATATTCCTCAAATGCCTTACGTGCTCTAGAACTTAAATAGCAATAGGAATCTAATAATTGCTCATAATTTATTTGGAATATCCTAATAAATAATAAAACTGACCCGAAATTCATTGATTTCGAGTAAGACGGTAAATTCTCGTCCAACACTAAAAACATCTGACATTCTTCACATGCCCCACCAAAAAGGTGATGACTAAAGCTTCTCAACAATTTTTTTTAAAAAGAATTCACTTGTCGGAAGACAGTCAAAACGGGCAAAAACTGACCCAAAATTCATTGATTTTGAATTAGATGGTAAATTCTCGCCGAAAACTAATATTTCTGACATTATTCACATGCCCCACCTGAAAGGTGATTACAAAAGCTACTCACAGAAGCAGCTACTAACGTTTTACTTACTATCAATTTTATAGTACAACCTGACGGTTTTTTTTCCAGAGTATCCTTGAAAGGATCTTAGACTCAGTGTCAAGAAGAATATTTGTTGTGTCCTTGTCACACCTGTGGAATATTCACTCCATCGCAGTCACACCTGTGGGAATTGCATCTCAGTCACACCTGTGAGGATTACTTAAGGGAAGTTAAAGAACTCATAAGGTACCGAACCTCTCTCTTTCTTTCTCTCTCGTTTGTTATTTTTACCAATTGCCCGTGTTATATTTATATGCATTGATTTGATATTTAGATTCTTGTAATTAACTTCATAATTTTATAATACTGATTAACCTTATTATTCAAATAAATTCAATTTGTCTTACTTTACTGATCATTGTGTTCTTTACTGACTTATCCTCATCCCTAACCGAGGATAACTTGATCCTAACTTAAAACGAGGAACCTTCGATCAAAATTAATATTTACGCAGTTGTGACGTAACAATCCTATGTATTTTCAAAAAGAGAATTAAAAAATACTACTTTATTTTCAAGTTCCTATGAAAGCAACACTTTCTGGACGCAATATTTCTCTGTTCACATTAATATCATTAAATTATTAAATAATAAATGCAACATTCAAATTAATGATATATTTATTTAGATCAAGCAAATAAAATATAATTATATCTCTCTGAATATAAATCTCTCAAAATTTAAATCAACTGAAATCAGTAAACTAGTTTTGTTGACGCAATAACAATTGTTTTTTGCCGATTTTTATTTGAAAATGACTAATTGTATATTGAAAGTAGCATAATAATTTCCATTTACTCAAATGTAAACTAACTTGGATTCAGAGTTCAAACAAACGTGGGATCAAGTATTCATTCTCTTGAACCCGTCTTTTTCTTGTACTTTTTGTTGAGTCTGAATGTATCGAGAATAGCCCTTTGCCCCTGGACATCAGGATTTTGATACCCTGAGCGATCTGCACGTGCTGTATGGGATCCACCGTGGGATCTCTCAGCACGAGGCGATTGGTTTGACCTGGTCTTAATCGGTTTTGGCAATTGGAAAATTTCGCTTTGGTGACGAGGATCCATTTGGCCATGGCCATGAGTACCCACAAGGCTTGTATCATGAGTACCTGTTTGGCCTTGGTGATGAGTATGCACATGAATTGGGTTCAAAGCGCCCATTTGCTCTTGGTTCCAAGCAGCCAGAAAGCTTGAATCATAAGCACCCGTGTTGTCTTGGTGATAAGTACCCATAGGGTTTGGGACATAAGAACCCATTGCCTCTTGGTTCCAAGCAGCCAGAAGGCCTGGATCATAAGCACCCGCATGTTCTTGGTGATAAGTACCCATAGGGTGTATGTATGGGTTTATGTTTGGGTCATGTGTATCCATTTTGCCTTTTCCATAAGCATCTATATAACCTGGGTTTTGAGGATTCGTAACAGGTAGGCATGAAGTACCGGCTTCACTTGCAGGTTCAAAATATACATTGCTTGCCTCTGCAGGAGCTTTACCTTTACCTTTACCTTTACCTTTACCTTTACCTTTACCTTTACCTTTACCTTTACCTTTACCTTTACCTTTACCTTTACCTTTACCTTTACCTTTACCTTTACCTTTATCTCTACCTTCATCTCTGCTATGAACTGTAAATTAATTAAAATTAAAATTTCAACACCATTACACAAGCGCTTAGATCGTTCTAAAATAGGCAAACACTGTTTAATATAAATTTCCAATATAAAATTTCGAGACTTTTTCCAATATGAGAAAACAATGAAGAACTGCGACTTAAGAATATCATTCAACAAAGAAATTGATTTGATCAAAGTTTGATTTACTAGATCCTAAGAGGGTACACTTAAATGAATTAAATTTCACTTGAATCAGGCAAGTTTGTTTGTGAAATAGACCAAATAGTTGTGTGCGATTAGGAATAAGTCTCACACCCAGACTAAGCCAAATTAAAAATTCACTCAAAACGATAATGGGGAAATAGTTATATCACATTATTATCTTTATGCAATGATTTGATTAAAAATTCACGAACGTTCTCTTTGAAAAAACTTTTCACTCATCAGTGTCCTTGTAAAAGAAGTTCTGAAATTTAATGCTTTTTTTCGTTTTTGGTATACAGTTAACCTCGATTTTAAATGACAGTGCTATGAACAATTAAATTTGGTGTAACACTGATGGATTTTCAGAAGCATATGAATATCTGGACTGGCAATATGAAAAATGATTTTAAATTTATGATATTTATGATTTATAAATAATCAATGTCATTAACTAGCTTTTTCTTAATGGGTTTAAGTGGATAAGCAAGTTTAGAATTAATTCCATTTTTAACTTAATTTTGAAATGTCTTTAATCATTTGAATATTTATTTTTTATGATGGCGTAATCATTATCTCAGGCAATTACATTTGAAGGGCATATAATACGTGTAGGGAATTAGAAAATTTTATCGATTTCAATCTTCTATATGTATGTGTCCAAAATACATCAAATTCTGTTTTCAAAATTTTAATAATAGTATCAATGGTAAAAGCGGACGTAGATAGACAAATTTCGGTCCAGAAAAAGAAAAATTGAATTTTACAATATCTGAAATTTGATTATTTATTACCGAAAACAAAATTTGTCTATATACGTCCGTTTTCATCTTCTCTATTATTTCCCAAAATAAGGGGTTTGCATGTTTTTTAAAAATAGTCTTAAAATATAGTTTGAGCATTACCTTGGTTGATATCTATTTTAAAATAATTTTTCGATATCCCGAAAATTAGTAATTAAAGATAGAAATTTATATTTTTTTAATAAACCGAAGTCGTTCTGGAAACAGCCGAGTATATTCGAAAGTTCGCGTGACGTCACAGTAGTGTAAGCACAAATTTGATTCTATGGAAAAGTGACTGAAAGTTACATATCGCTCCGCAAAATGAACAGGAAAAGACGTTATAAATGGTGTTTTGTACCCAAATGTAAGAATACGACGATTAAAACACCGACCAAACTGTTCACTGTTCACGAGGATAAAAAATGTACAGACTTTTACAAAAGTTAAAATTATAATTTGAATCTGGAATTACGTACTCTAACCAAAAAATTATTAATTTTAGATCATTCGAATCAAAACCGAGTATCAGCGAATGAGTTGATGTTTAGACATACTCAATTTTTTTTAGTCAGAAACTACATAATATGGATACATTGTATAATCGTATTTTAATTTTATATCGTCATAGTCGAAAGAATTTTTTTTTTCAGTCTTATGTGACACATTCAGAGATTAAGTCAGTCAGTTGGATTTGTTAATTAAAATTGAACAAATTTTTAATATTTGTTTATAAGAATATGTATAGTAACTAGTAATAACAATTAAAAAGCTCATTCAGAAAAATGTTGCTCAACTCAGGATTTTTTAAAGGGGTTGTATTTTAATGATACACAGGTATGCAAGTGGAGCATTATTAATCGAATCGTTTGAGCTAAGGACCAACAGAATCTGGGTTTGGCATACGAAAAACGTGACAATAAAAAAGTTTTAAAATCAGTTAATATCTTCTGCTCACATTTTTTATTTGAAAATCTTGAAAAATTCCTATTGGTTAAAAAATTTCAGCTAGTTTTTTGTGTTTATAGTTTTTGATAGTGAATAATTACAGAGAATTACGAATTTGAAAAGTTTTACTAAATTTCGAATTGTTCGAAAATTTGCATTCAAAGAATTGTAAATGCATATTCCAGAAAAGCCATAAAATATTTTCCTGGTGTTTGAATCGTTCCAAAATGGTGAATTTTGAGGTTTCTTGAGGGAATAAGAAAATAATGTAGAATTTTCGAATGAAGAAAATAAATGAACGATATTAACTGACTTCAAATTTTGTTTTTATTCTTTTTCGGATGCCTTCTTCGCGCTATTTAACCAAGTAAATGGAAGGACCCTCAAATATACTCGAGATTCCCTCCAACGAAAAGCTCGAGTATCGAAGTATTGTGTGCAACGAGCGCGAGAGTTAACCCCTTCATACCCTATTTATTGTTATGCGCGTTACTGTTTTAAATTCGAACGCGCTTTACTCCATAGCAGTGGGGGAAGAGGCCTCGATGAGCTGCTCTTTGTAGGGAACCATGACGCGCTCGTTTCAGGGAACCCTCGTTGGAGGGAATCTCGAGTGTATAAGATTTTACATTTGACATGAGGTCGTAAGTCTTAATAGCGTATTCTTAAGGTGGATATAATGGATTGCCTAAAACTGTAGGTTGACTTACAAGTTACAATTTAGAATTTTTTCTTTCAGCTAAATTCGGATTTGTCTTTAATGATACTTTTTTAAATTCTACTTTCTTCGATACTGATTATTTGAAAAAGTGTGTGCAACTTAGTTTGAAATTTGTATGCTAGTGTATTATAATTGAAGGCCTCGATGCAATAAGGGCCTTAGCGCTTGAAACAGCTCAAACATGACGTCCCGATTACACAAATGAACAAATTACAGTAAATGATTTCGAAAAAATACCGTCACATTCCTTACAAAAAACAGAAACTTTTTTGTATTTATTTTTTTTACGTACATTGTTTATTTCCCGAGATAAAAAATAAAAACGTGATAGTTTTTAATCGCATTTTTAATAATTTTTTCAAAAATATATCGCTGTAACGTCGTTTAATCTGGTCGAAACTTTATGAAAATTTTTTTACAGTCGTAAAATATCTTAGCGCTGACGACGAAAGTATCAGAAGTTCATTTTTTATTAATAGCAATTAATTATTCAATTGAAAATCATAGGCGCAGGACTTTACGGTTTACGTAACTTTCAAGAAAAAAAGTGTGTGGGGACCTTTAAGCTACGAAAAACTGTCAGCGAGACATTTGTTTTTTAATTTATTTCAATGATCTTTTTGAACAATGCATTTTTATTGATAGTTTACTGTACGCTAATGCTCGTCACATATAGCTGTTGAATAACTGTCGAGACGCGTTCCCAATTTTCTTTAGTATCAATATGTACAATATTCCATAAAATATTAATTGTTACTGGACATTGGAAAATAACTGCGTAAAATAAAATTACATAAACTTTTATTACTTCATTAATAACTTAATTAAATACATATACTCCTTACACATACAATATATACAAACATAATAATTATTGCAAAAATCGTTACTTTTTTGATTTTTTAGATTTAGTTGTACTTTTTTTTTATATCGTTTTGAGCACCTGGTTTTTTTTTTGACTCCCTTGTGTTCATTTTTTACTTCTTAATATCAGCTTCGAGTTTCACTTTATTTTTTGTAGTTTAAGGTTTTCTTTTACGTGGTTTTCTTTTACGTAGTTTTCCTTTTGGCTTCTCTTTTTCTTTCTTGAGGTCAATTTTCTCTTTCTTCGTATCTTGTATGGACATAAAAAAAAGAGTTGAGAGAGGGTTGAAACTGAAAAGGAATACGTGGGCTTGATCAAACATTCAAGAAACCCTCCGTTTGAAATGGTTGACGTGTCGTAATTTGACATGAAAGATTATGAGCAGTTATTTGCGAAGGATGAAGATTTGCAAAAGAACAGGATTAAGATCAGCAAAGTTGTCAAAATTGTGTATAAAGTGAAACTCGAAGCTGATGTTAAGAAGAAAAAAATGAACACAAGGGAGTCAAACAAGAAACCAGGTGCTAAAAACGATATAAAAAAAAGTACAACTAAATCTAAAAAATTAAAAAAGTAACGATTTTTGCAATAATTATTATGTTTGTATATATTGTATGTGTAAGAAGTATATGTATTTAATTAAGTTTTTATTCAAGTAATAAATGTTTATGTAATTTTATTTTACGCAGTTATTTTCCAATGTCCAGTAACAATTAATATTTTATGGAATATTGTACATATTGATACTAAAGAAAATTGGGAACGTGTCTCGACAGTTATTCAATAGCTATATGTGACGAGTAATAAGCGTACAGTAAACAATTAATAAAAATGCATTTTTTAAAAAGATCATTGAATTAAAAATGATGGAAATATTTGTGGCTGAATTTCTGCGATCGCATGACTTTCTATCGACTTGTGGCGCGGACGACGTGGTTATTTGCGGGAGCGCGCGACTTTGTTTGAAACGCTGGATCTCAGTCAGTTTTCATCGAATCGATCTGAAACTTCGCCAAAAACTTCTTTAATTATTGAGGAAAAAATTTATCGCTGACAGTTTTTCGTAGCTTAAAGTCCCCCACGCACTTTTTTTCTCGAAATTTACGTAAACCGGAAAGCCGTGCGCCTATGATTTGCAATTAGATAATTAATTGCTATTGTTAAAAAATGAACTACTGATACTTTCATCGTCAGCGCTAAGATATTTTATGCCTGTAAAGAAATGTTCATAAAGTTTCGACGAGATTAAACCACGTTACAGCGATATATATTTGAAAAAATTATTGGATCTATAACTTAATTCATACTGTTTATTCAAAAATTTGAACGTTTATTAAAGAAAAACATGTACAATAGTATTATTCAAAGTATTGCCCATCTGAAGCTATTACTTTTTCCCATCTTTCTGGCAATTTGTGGATTCCATCCCAAAAGATCTGCGCCAGCTTGGCGGCCAAGAATGAATCAAGCCAATTTATGATACCCTGTTGTGATGTAAACCGTATTCCAGTGAGGGCGTTCTGCATCGACCGGAACAAATGGTAGTCAGAAGGGGCAAGGTCTGGGCTATAAGGCAGGTGAGGTGAAACTTCCCATCTACTGTTTTCCAAATAGTTCATAACCGGAATAGCAACATGGGGCCGAGCGTTGTCATGATGGAAAATTACTGCCTCGTGTCTGGTCGCATATTCCGGGCGTTTTTCGGCTATAGCTCTCTCCAAACGGATTACTTGTGTTCGGTAGCGTTCTCCATTGATGGCTTCACCTGGTGTTAGCAGTTCATAATACAGCACACCCTTCTGATCCCACCAAATACAGAGCATCACCTTCGCGCCATGGATATTCGGCTTGGCCGTTAATTTGGCTGGTTGGCCATGTTTCACATATGATTTTTTGCGCTTGGGGTTGTCGTAATAGATCCATTTTTCATCACCAGTAACAATCCGATGCAAAAATGACTTCTTTTTGTGGCGTTCCATTAGCATTTCGGACATGCAAAACCGACTTTCAACGTCTCTCGGCTTGAGTTCATGTGGAACCCAATTTCCTTGCTTTTGAATGTATCCGGCTGCTTTTAAACGTTTTTAAATGGCTGCTTGAGTGACTCCCAAAGATTCTGCGAGCTCTTCTTGTGTTTGGCAACAATCTTCATCGAGTAATGCTTCCAGTTCATCATCTTCAAACTTTTTTGGCTGCCCAGGACGTTCTTTGTCTTCCAAGCCAAAATCACCACTTTTAAATCATGCAAACCACTTTTGGCACGATCGCTCAGCTAGAGCATGTTCAACATAAACTTCCACCAAAATACGATGACTGTCGGCAGCAGTTTTCTTCATATTGAAGTAATGAAGAAGAAATCCTCGCAAAAACACTTTTTCAGGCACAAAGTTCGATATATTTGAGTGAAAAAAAATTATTGTTGTTTACGCTTCAAATGAATGACATATACTGAAAAAGACGCACAATGACAGTATCTTTCCAACGCATGTTCAGAATATTGGAACGATGGAATAATAATCAAGATAAACCGTCTCTTAGCAAACCGCACGAATTAAGTTATAGATCCAATATTAAAAATGCGATTAAAAAATATCACGTTTTTATTTTTTATCTCGGGAAATGAACAATATACGTAAAAACAATAAATACAAAAAAGTTTCTATTTTTTGTAAGGAATGTGATGGTATTTTTTTGAAATCATTTCCTGTACTTTGTTCATTTGTGTAATCGGGACGTTACTTTCAAGCTGTTTCGAGCGCTAAGGCCCTTATTGCATCGAGGCCTTCAATCGATATCTTATTTCGTGTGGCCGAAAGATGGTTTAAAAAAGTATTTAATCGGGTGTAGAATATTTCATCGTACATTCCAATAGACTTCATTTAAATGTACAAAATTTAATTTCCATAATTCAGTGTACAGTTGTAAGGTGTACAATTTCATTTTGCATAAAAAATTATCAATAAAATTATGTTCAATAGGGTTTTCTCTTCTATTGTACAGAGTTTTATTGTGAAAAGTTTATTTAAATTTTCAAAATTCAAATTATTATGTCTTGTTTCAGTTGTAAAGTTTCATGGTGTAGGAATAAGTTTAGCGAGTTAGTTAAAAATATTAAAATTGTTGAATTTATATAACTATGTATAGTCCCTGTGGGAATAATTATTTGTCTCAAGTTTACAGGCGTAAAGAATTCAATTTTGTAGTTATTTCATTAAAGTCAAATTATGTTGCCCGATTCTTCAAACAATTTTAATACACATTCTTTTAAGTGATATGTATTAATCGCATAAGACAAAAACAAAATTCTTTCGACTCACGATTTCAATATGATCAACTAATAATAATAAATTAAAAAATTTATTTACCAATTATTTTAAATTTAGTCAAATTAATACTTATATAATTTTAGAAAGTAAGTTAAAACTAAATAACATTAATGTGTCTAAACGAAAAAATTTATTTAATTCATTTTTTTTATTCCTCAAATATGACGATGTAAAATTAAAATACAATTGTTCAATGTATGTATATTGTGTAATGTGCGATTAAAAATTGCAAGCTACATCCTGCGCCGGTCAAATCTTAAAAATCCGACATTCAATCGAACGCTTTTTGGATATCGAATATTCAACATTCGACGGGTTGCTGATCGAATATAAAAAATCCTATACAACAAATAAGGCGAATCGAATTGAATTTAAGACATTTGACCCGACAGAATGCACACGTCTACTAAATTTATCTATTAGTTAATATGTCTTGTTAAAAATACGACAATTATTTAAACATAATATTATTACTGTATAATTATGTAAGTCGTGTATAATGTACATTAATAAAAGCTATGTAACAATGTGACATTACTATTATGTAAGAATTATGTAAAATTTGTTCTGTAACTTTGTTACCCGAATGATCTATAACAATTTCGTTTCTTTGTTACGTAAGGGTAATGTAACAATGTTGTGGAATAGTTATGTTAGTTGTATACAATGTACATTAGTAACAGCTACGTAACACTGTGACATAATTTTTATGTGACAATACTGCAACTTTGATTTTGTAACTTGGTTACGCGAATGATCTGTAACACTTTCTTTGCAGTGTTACGTAAGTGTCCTATGACGGCGTTACTGTGTAGTGCTTCTGTGTAAGTTGTGTATGATGCACGTTATTATCAGATATGTAACAATCATGTAATATTATATATAGATATTTTAATTTACCGAATACCGACATCAATAATAGTTGGAATAATTAAAAATTGTGGGTAATAACCTGTGTAAACTAAATTGCTTTTATGGTAAAATTTCACATGCCCTAAGTATAATATTCAGCAATCGACAAATAACACACAAAGATGAAAAATTTGACTCACCGAAATGAGTTGTGTATTATCAATATTTTATCATCGTATATCTGTTTAACATATCTCCGTTACATACTATTTACATATCGCTTTTACAAAATTCTATATAACATAATTGCATAACACATATAGAACATATTCACGTTGATGCTGCGTAACAATATAGCACATATGTTACATAAGTCTATTACAGACACATTACATCACAGCGTTACAGAGCTGTTACAGAACTAATTCTTCACACAGTGTGTGACACTTTGCGTCACAGGTGACTCACCTGTAAGTCACCAGCTAAGTAACGTGTTACAATCTATTACGTAACAGTTAATACATGTTATATAATAGTTTTTGCTGGGATATGAGTATAAAAAGATATTTTATTTTTTGTATTATTTACTCAATATTATTTTCGAATAGTTTTTCATTTTAAATATTTTAAAAAGAATATCAAGGGTGCTGGAATGAAAATAATTCTACATTTGAAATGTACTCAATCGTAATTGAGTATTGCGATTACAAATAAATTCTTTATTTTCATTATTTGTAATTTTTATGAAATATATTTGAAAATTAAATTCTTTATCACAAACAATAGATGACACATAAAGTGTGTGCATGGATCCATAGGACAATGTTTATTATAATTTAAATCGACGTTTCGCTATCTCTCCGATAGCATCGTCAGGATTAAAATCTAAATATAATACAAAAGTTTGATTTATGACAATTGAATCATTCAGAAGAAATACGATTAGTTAAATAAAAGTTAGGATATAAAATTGTAACCTTATGTAAATGAAATAATGAAAATAATTTCTTAGTACGGTTGTTGACAGGGCTGATAATAATCCAACTTTTAAATTAGTCGCTTTTAAAAAAAAAAAAAATTTTTCACCGTCAAGTATAAAAATGTAATTTTTAAAACATTCTCAAATTGAAGTCAATTTTAGTATTTGAGAGCGAGAGCACACGCTCCGCTCCCAAGTTAAATCGAAACTGTGTGAATAATATTGTTAAATTATTTAACCTTTAGTGTCAGAGAAGCATGATTGTTGTTAGTTAACTTAAGTTGATGAAGAACAAATCAAAATAAAATGTAAAAGCGAAAATTTAAGTTGAATAACTAATTAAATCAAAATCAATCAAAACATTAAACTTACAAATAATCAAGTATAATTGTGACGCCCTAGTTACTCACCTTCTACTATTTATTATAATTAATTTAGCCCGTTTATTGTTCGCTTAAGAAATCGGAAGTATTTCTCAATCAAAGCAAGGGTTAGGGATAGCCAACAAGAAATAAACACTAAACAAATTTTAAAGTTATTAACCTTTTATTCAATAAATATTACAACTTGCCGCGAGAGGGAGAGAGATTTTAATGAATATTCTTTCTGGAATTTGTTAAAATTAGACTTATTTATCTTTATTCCACCTGCAACTGTCCTTGGATCCTTGGAACCTTGGATCCTTGTAACTAACAACTGAAACTGGAGGGACTGTTGTTTCTTCTCGATGGTTAAAGACACCGATAATCCAATTTTGACTGAGGAGGAACGTACCGACAAACTGAAGTACCGAGTTGGCCGTTGAAATGGCTCCAATTTTTTCTGGAGAGATTTCTTCTTCTGATGATGATCTGGCGACAACTTTTCGAGGAAAAGTTCCGAAGTTCAAGATGGTCTCACGGTAACTGAAAGTTTGCGGATTCGCAGTCGCTTTTATGGGCAAATTTTCCGTCGATAGTGGTCCTGGTCGCCATTTTTCAATCGATACTGGTTTTGCCCTAGATATTTTTACCAGCCACTAGTTGATGCTTCCCCGCCCTTGGCACGTGGCTCATCTGCTCGGCTTCTTGTATATTGAAGAAGAAAATGGGGGACAATATGTTGGAATAACTTTTTCTTCTCCGGTTTCCCCAACGTTCCTCTTTCTCAAATCAACTAGTTTTTTAATTTTCCGGTTTTGCTGCGCCGGTCGATATTCATTCATAAATGTTGTCTATTCATAAACTTACTATTTCTCTCTCCCTATTACAATTTTACTACCGTACATTTCATTTCGTATAATCAATACCTTGCAAAACATATTTTTTATGCATGTTTTATTGCGAATAATATTATAATATTATAAATAAATAAATGGTAATGGTCACAGGACGTGACGTAATGTTGTAAGCACTATTTAAATTTTCTAAATCAGTAATTTTATTTAAGCTATTGCTACCTTCTTTTTCCATAAAAGCCATCCAAGCAAATGTTCTTTCATAAAAACTACTTTCTCGATGCAGTATTTTAACTTTTTCCCATTGAATAGAGTGTTCCTCATAGTCACCAATAATATCTTTTAAGTGTTAACTAATTACATTATGATATTTCTCATTAAGTTTAAAATTGTCAATATGTCCCTTTCTTCTAATTCTTAAAGGATGTTTCGTTTGACCTACATAACACTTGGCACAAGTGCAAGAAAACCGATATATGGCATTCTTCTTGTTAAGAACTCAAGAGGATCTTTACCTGCCTTAATAAATGTATTTAGCTTTAATTCACTGCGAGAAACTATCCTTAAATTGATGTCTTTGAAAAGTCTTTTAATATTTTCAGAAAGGTCATCAGAATAAGGAAATGAAAAACCACTTTTATTAAGTTCAGTAACTTTATCAATATCCAGTTCATTGTTGTTTCTATTTCGCAATTCTTATATTCTTTTATTAATATGTTTGGTAATAAATTGCGGAGAAAAGTTATTTATAAGCAATAAATCATGTACCGTTTTTAAATTATTATGATGAAATTTTTTGTCTGCAAGCAGAATGACATAATCAGTCAAACTCTTAATTACTTCAACTTTCTGATAGATGGGATTTTTTGAGAGACAGTTGAAATATCTAGCGAAATCTGTTTTTTTACGATACCAATTAGTTAGTAAGTGGCTTTCATTCCTATCAAGGTTAATATTAGGAAAATTTAAAGAATTATTATTTTCCATTTCATATGTAAAACTGGGTCTATCGTGATATGAATAGAAGAGAGTAACCAAAAATTCAATTTTATTAGCAAGAATGATTAAAAGTGTCATCAACATATTCAAATAAAATGTAATATGAAACACAATTTGAATTAAACAGCTAATTTCCAGGTCTTGCATAACTATATCTGAATTGATCGGAGAAATAGGAGAACCCATTGGTGTTCCATAAATTTGTTTGTAATATTTGTATTCAAATTTAAAATATGTTGAGTTCATCAAAAATTCAATGCCTTCTTTGAGTTTTTGTAATGGAATTTTCGTCCACTTACAAATATGATGCCATCTTTTTTCTATTCATTTAAAAACCAAAGGAAGAGGAACGTTATTAAAAAGCGAAGAAACATCTAGTAAAAGCATAACGTAATTATCTGGTATTACTAAATTTTGTATCTTACTTCTGACCTCAAAGGAATTCTTAATAAATAACGGAGGTTTTGGTAATTTTTTATTAAGAATGTCCTTAAAGGTTTAAGCAAGAAAATACGTTGGCGAATCTATACAAGAAACCACTAGTCTCATAGGGCAATTTTCTTTGTGAATTTTTGGAAGATAATAACAAAGACCTACTTATAACTCATGCTAATAAAGGTAATATAACAGTAACCCGTATAAAAATTTACCTATCATTCCTTATTTCAAGTCGGGTTCTAGTGGGGCTCGGACTAGAATTTCCAAGTATAGAAAAAACTGGTAGGGGCACTGTTAGCACCCAATTGGTATTTCTAGGCCAGTAAAAACTAATAGAGGCCCTGTCAGGTGTCAGTGAGGAATTCCTTGTTTCGCTTAAGTATGGAAAATCTATTTGTATCTGGCGGGTCCCCGACTAGAGAATCCCTACTTGTAATATTTGTGGTTAAGGTTAGGTCCATTACATACAGCATAACCTTTATTCTTTATTCCCATTAAAATTTGATTTTATCTGAGAAAAATGGAGATTTTCTGAACACGGTCTTAGATAAGATTAATACTTAAGCAAAATCAAGCACTTTTAAGATAACTTTTAATAATTTTGAATCGAATTCTCATGTAATCATAATAATCATATGCGAGCACGTGCGTGTATGTGTGTGTATCTGATTGTGTTGAGGTAGTAACAGTAACTAAACTTGTAGTTTAATTAACATGGGGTGAATAGTAAAATCAATTGAAGCTTTCATAGTAAATATAAGCAGTAGAAGTTACTAAAAGGTTTTTCAATAGGGACATAACAATTTCGTATCTTTATATGAACGTACCCTTAAACTTTTTTAACGAACTGTCAATGTCTTCTTCTTCTTCTTCAATTAATGGCTTCTTGTTCAATGAACAAATGGCCAGAACATCCACGTGGGGCTAGAAGAGCCCAATATAACTATTCCATTATAGAACGATCCAAGTGAGAGCAGTGCAAAGGTAAAGCGAACTGTCAATGTCAAAACGTTAGTTAAAGTCAATATTTTCATCATGGTAAAGTTCACGAACCAGCAACGTTTGGAAATTATTAAAAATTACTACCGAAATTCTGAGTCGGTGGTCGCAACTTTAAGAGCGCTTACTCCAATTTTCGGCCGTAATAATCGTCCCACCTGACAGGCTGTGCGTGCTATAGTGGATAAATTCGAGACCAAATTGACAATATTGGACGTTCCGGTGCCAAAAAGACGTCGTATTGCTCGAAGCGAAGAAATAATCGCATCCGTAAGTGCATCGATTCAAAATGTGCCAAATCAGTCAATTCCACGTCGTTCTCAAGAATTGGGCATCGCTCACACGACACTGTGGCGTATTATGCGAAAGGATCTTGGCCTAACATGCGTGAAAGATTAAATTGACTCAAGAACTAAAGCCACTTGATCATTTGAAACGCCGAAACTCCTCCAATTGTGCTCTGGCAAACCTTGAAGATAATAAAGAATTTCATCGAAAAATCATCTTCAGCGATGAAGCTCATTTCTGGCTCAATGGCTTTGTTAATAAGCAAAATATGCGTTATTGGTCAGCAACAAACTCAAATGTGCTTCTTGAGACAACGTTGCATCCGCAAAAAGTGACTGTTTGGTGGGGTTTTCATGCCAGAGGTGTGATTGGGCTGTATTCTTTCGTGGATGAAAACGACCGTCATGTTGCCTTCAATGAAGAGCGCTATCGTGATATGTTTGAAGATTATTTATGGCCAGAATTGGATGAACTTGACTTCAACAATATGTGGTTTCAACAAGACTGTGACACTAGCCACACAGCACGCGTCACAATCGATTTATTGAAAGGCAAATTCGGTGAACGTGTTATCTCGAGAAATGGTCTGGTCGAATGGCCGCCTCGTTCATGCGATCTAACGCCATTGGATTTCTTTTTATGGGGCCATATCAAGTCACTGCTCTATGCCAACAAGCCAGCAACTTTAGACAACCTCAAAGACAACATCCAACGCGAAATTGCCAACGTTCCGGTTGAAATGTGTGCCAGAGTGGTGGAAAATTGGGTCCAAAGAATCGACCACTGTAAACGGGCTCGTGGTGGTCATATGACCGATATCGAATTCCATTCATTAAATGTAATGCTTGCACTACACCCACAATAAATTTGAACTCAATATCTCAAATATTTCTTTCTTTTATTCATTGATAAAATTGTTATGTCACTATTGGAAAACCCTTTACATAAGAGTCGTTAGAAAAACAAACTGATGATAAGTAAATAAGTACATGTTAAAACTTTATGTACTTCCAAGTAGACACTACTAACTTACTATTTTTATATACACACTTACACCTACAAACACACATCCCCTTCTACACCACACAAACGCTCGTTTAGGCACTATCAAAAATTATTTTTAACGCTGCAGGTTCGTACCCTCTCTAAATATAATTAAAGCATTACTAACCTAACGACAAAGCCTCTCGGTTGCCCACGCTTGGAATACAAGTAAGAAAATAGCGCTTATAACTAGTGTTTTAAAAGTTTTAAATGCTCGGAGAATTTCTCGAGGCCCGAGCATATGCATGAATTCTTATGCATATGCTCGTGCATATTCATGCTCGACCTTTTTTTGCTCTGAGCATTTATGAGCGTTTAAAATATATTCTTTAAGTCACGTTCTGTTATGTCCCCAAGCAATCTCAATCACTATTTAGCAGTTTTTCAGAGAAAATAGACTGGTTCGATGTATTTTCCTGTTAGGTCTATGGTATTCACTATCGCCAATCGCCATTTCCGTTATTATTAGGCTGTCTTCTGCTTGAAGCATTTAAGATTCAAATAATCTAATAAATTTTTCGAATAAAACAGTAATGCGTTACATTTTCCTGCATTGCTGTCTTCTTCGGAAAATTTTCTAAAATATATATTTCAATATTAAAGCGTCGGTAGATAATTGATAACGATAGACCTTACCACACGGCCATAAAGCTAAGTAGATGTGACTCAATCCTTAAAATAACTTATAATTAATAGTACTGTAAGTTTTATGGCCAATAAGATTTGTGTATCCAGCGTATCAGTAGAAAATAAATTACTCGTATTTATTCGTACCTTATTTTGCACATTTGAATAATTATTTCATAATTATTTTTTTAAATAAACTTTTATTATTATTTTTATTAATATAAACATCATTTAAATGTTTAATAAACCTTCAAAACATTAATTAAATTCAAATTCTCTAACTCCGCCATTGCCGGTCCCAAGCCTGGATGAGAAAGGAGGAGGGGTTACACGGATACCAACATGACACGACACATTCACAGCAACACTGAACACAACACACCCAAGACCTGAGGTCAAGCACGGAGCAGACGCGTTCTGCAGCCCACTAACGGTAGTAGCCGCAAGGACTCTTCCAGCAGCAGGGCTGTCGTCGTCAGGATGGCCGCCAAGGGAGCCCTATAGACAGACTTTTCCCTAGTGATGGGCCTGCCGGGCGCACGCGCCACGACGGTTGCGGTAAAGCGAAAGCATCAGGGGACCTTGAACAGGTTTCTTGATGCCGCATGAACAAGCACGGAGTGAATGTGGGGGGGCCAATTAATCAATTAACAAATGCGCATCCGGCGATGACGCTGAACTTTCCGCGTGCGCTCTAGCGGTCACACCACAATCACATGGGGCTGCGGCCGGCGCGTGGTGGATATTGCCGATGGACTAGCCAAGGGAAGAGTAGTAGCTTCTCGACCAGGATAGGAAGCGATGTCAGTACCTCACCTCTGTGAAATTAATATGGGTAACCGTAAGTCCCTCCCGTGCTCGGCCGCGAAGGGCAAAGACCCCGTGAAACCACATGTTAAACTAAGAAAACCGCTCAAGATCCTACTGTCTGAAGCCAATTTCGGGGTTGAAATCATGGATGCCCGGGCGCAGAAATGAAGGATTACCTAGTAATCACCGCCGTGAAGGCATTCACTTTCGCAAAAAGCGAAAGAATATTTGACATACCTCGTCGATCCTCTGAAACTACGAGGAACGTTGCGATATACAGTCTGTTCAACAAGAGCGATCCTCGATTTTTCGGAAACTATTAGAGATTTTAAAACGTTTTTTTAAAAATAAAAGTACTCTCGAAGGAATACGGCGCTACTACCTAATAGATAGTCCAGTCCCCATCATTGTCCAGAATGGCCTGGGACCTTTTCGGCATGCTTTCCAGTCCGTTGGTAATTCTTGCCATATTTTCCTGATTTTTTGCGAGAGCTGTTTCAGGGTGAACACACATTTTCCCGCAAGCTTCCTCTTTAAAACACTCCAGACATTTTCGATTGGATTCGCATCGGGGGACTGTGATGGCCAGTCCAAAGTTGTGATGCCATTTTCTGTTTTCCAGGCGGTGCAGAGACGGCTTCGATGTTTCGCGTCGTTATCTTCATGTAAGATCCAACCGGCCGTATCGGCTCCAAACGTCTTTGTAGCAGACCTTAGAAGACCACGTTCATATATTTTGAGCTTTTTCTGAGCATTTAAGTTCTCGGTGAAGAGCTCTAAACACCCAAAACCGCGCTGTGAGAAGCATCCCCAAACATAGACCTTCACGGGGTGTTTAACGGTTCGCTGAAGTAATCTACTGCCAACGGTAGACCAGGCATACTTTTTGGGAACCCATGCCCAGAACGACGCTTCATCAGAAAAAATGACATTCGACCAGTCACGGTTGAGACTTTCAGCAGCCCATGCCTTTCATTTTCCCATATGGGTTTCTGAAAGCAGGGGTTTTTGCCTCGTGCTACGGTATTTTATATTCGATCCAGCCAAACGCTGTCGAATGGTGTTTATACTGATGTTGACTCTTTTTTCGGCTAGAATAGCCTTGGCCTCTCGTAACCGTAGAGTGGGGAGAAGCTCGAACAACTTTATGATCGCTTCATCCTGCTTGCTCGTTGTTGCTCGCGAATTTCGACTGTTTTATTGGCTTTATAACGCTCAACCCATTTCTTTACGAACGATTTCGACTTTTTGATGAATTTAGCAGCGGCTGTATAGAACATAAGTGTTCCCTTTGGATGGGTACACAAGAAGACCGCTGCAAAACGTTTTGCGTACACAGGACTCATTATGACTTACGTCTGCTCTCTCGGACGATTCGAGCGCTACTGAATCGCCTTGGTAATGGCGCCGTAGTCCTTTGAATGTACTTTCATTAAAAAAAAAAATTAAAAAATCTCTAATAGTTTTCGAAAAATCCAGAACTCGCTCTTTGTTGAATAGACTGTAAAACTATTGCTCTCGTGAGCCAAACGCAACTAAAGTTAAATATAATTGTTCCGATTTCTCGACTCTTCGCAATTCGTTCCCGCTTATTCTCACACGTAATGTCACATTTGATTAATATCTGATCACTTACTTTGCTAGTTTAGTGTAGGCAGTTCCAACAGAACTCACATTAGTTATTGTTACTACCTCAACACAATCAGATACACACATACACACACGTGCTTGCATATGATTATTATGATTACATGCGAATTCGATTCAAAATTATAAAAAAGTTTTCTTAAAAGTGCTTGATTTCGCTTAAGTATTGATCTTATCCAAAAATCGTGTTAAAAAAATCTCCATTTTTCTGAGATAAGATCAAATTTTAATGGGAAAAGAGAATAAAGGTTATGTTGTATCTAATGGACCTAACCTTAACCGCAAGTATTACAAGTAGGGATTCTCTAGTCGGGACCCCGCCAGATACAAATAGATTTTCCATACTTAAGCGAAACAAGGAATTCCTCGCTGGAACCTCACAGGGCCCCTACCAGTTTTTTCTGGCCTAGAAATATGGTACTAATCGGGTGCTAACAGTGCCCCTAACAGTTTTTTCTATATTAGGAAATTCTAGTCCGAGGCCCACTAGAACCCAACTTGACATAAGGAAAGATAGATAAATTTCTACACGGGCAATTGTCATTAATCAAAGTTATGTATTATATTTAGATTTTAATCCTGATGATGCTATCGGAGAGATGGAGAAACGTCGATTTGAATTATAATAAACATTGTCCGATGGATTCATACACACACATTATGTGTCATCTGTTGTTTGATTATCTATCTCGGACGTTAAAAATTAATTGTTTTCAACAATTCTGGATGAGTTTTTTATCGAAAGCAGATTACATATATCGCGATTATGATATTTATATACATTATTAAATTAAATAAATATTTGCCAATATTTCTTAAAGATTGGATTTCAATATTATAAAAAAAATAAATTCATGCAACAAGAGATACATACATGTCTATACTTTTGCAAACCTTATGTGGCAATCAGCTTTGCCATTTTCTTCTTCTTCTGATTTTTCTTTCTTAAGGTCTACCATTTTAGTTTTTACAATCTTACGTATTCGGTATTGCAAGAGAAATTGACAACATCTGCTAAAACATCTACAGCATGTTTTTTGTACGGAAATGGAAACTCAAGCTGGCTCATTTCGTTTAAAACTAAATAAAAAGCGTTGCTTCGTTTGAAGAATTTCGTAGAAGAGGCTTCTTTTAATTTCAAAAAATTAAAAAGCCCTATGTTCGCATGTGGAAGCTGCGAATCTTTCTCGAAACTGATTGATTTCGTTACAGGTCAAATTCGCAAAAATTTACGCCGTTTCACAAACTGTGAATTTAGAATGTAATAGTATATTACGTGCCTAGGCGCACAATGAGGGTTATTGCGTGACGAACGACAATGCTCGGAGAAGATCGAAGCCAAGGCGTAATCGAAGCCTAGGTGAGACGAAGCCGAGACGAAGCCGAGGCGCGATCAGTCCTGCGAGAATTGTCGCCAGTCTCGTAATTTCCCGAATTGTGTGCATTGGCAGGTATTCTATTTTATGTGACTTCGGCACATATACGAGTTTTTATGCATACACTCGAATCCAATCTGAAAAGGTCGAAATTGCCGTGATTATCGCCAATCTCACTTGATTTTGATTGATTTGATTGATTTTGCTATTTTGATTTTCTCGATCTTGTCTAGTAGTAGGAGTGGCGTATCGTAATAGGCGCATGCGTAGTTCAATTTTTACATTTCATTCCTCTGTAGCGCAATATACTACATTGCGCTACTGTTAACTGTAGCGAAAAAACGAGTTTGCGCGCCGGTGGCACATAAAATTCTTTATGTGCCTCAGCCGCGGAAACTCGTTTTTCCCTTACAGCTGAGAGTAAAGCAATGTTGTATATTCCGTTACAGAGGAATACAATGTAGAAATTGAACTGCGCATGTGCACTATAGTCTTACAGCGGAACGCAATCTATTTCTTATTCTTCTTCTTCTCACTTCTTCTTCGTACAGCGCTAGCACTGACTACTACACAAGACCGATAAAATCAAAATGGCCGGGACTAGTCGTCAATTTGCGGCCGCTTCGTACAACTAGCGCAGCAAATAACTACAATAAGTACTAGATTTTTTTTTTTTTTTTTTTTTTTTTTTTTTTTTTGGTGAGGAGGAAAAATGGCAAAATCTTTTATAGACGTTGTACAGGACTCTCCTAGGACGGGTCTAGGCATACCTGTTAAAACCAAAAAACCCCCTCTCTCGAACCAATACACCACCCGCGGGACCGCCTTTCGGCTTTAAACTTCACGGGTGGTTGGTTCCATTAAAGTCGCGTACGACTCTTCCGTCATCCGTTCGCTCGGAACTTCCACCCGCGGCCACACGCCCACTAGGATAACCGACTAACCGCGCCACCCAGGGGAGAAACAAACAGATTCCCTCCCCGAACGACGCGGACAGCCAAGTCTACCCGAGACGCAGGACCGCGGGTGCCGGCCCCGATGCGATTTCTACTGGCCCTCCCCGTTGTTTCGCTCTCGACGCCCATCAAGCTCTCTCGTCTTCATCACAAGTGTGACGAATGACTCGATGAGCGTCCAGAACCGTTCAGACTGGAGCATGAGGGGGACTATCGTGTCAGGAGTAAGTTCGGAACCCACCGACTGACCGAGGACCCCCCTAGCCACACCCCATTTTGCGCAGACGAAGAGTGCGTGCTCTGCGTTATCCACCGGGGATTCGCAGTAGCAACACGTCTCCTCGTCTCTCTTCTTAAAGCGCCTCAGGTACGCGTTAAAACAGCCATGGCCCGAGAGCGCTTGCGCCAAGTAAAAGCCGACTTCCCCGTGCTTTCTGTTCAGCCAGGTGGCGAGCTCCGGGATCAGGCGGTAGGTCCATCTCCCTGTCTGCTCACCATGCCATCTCATCTGCCATTTCTCGACGAGTCTGCGCCTTCCATCCTTGCGGATGGCCTCCTTCGCGCGAGCGATTTCCTGCAGGTCGGCGCAGGTAAGCTCCTTGCGAAGCTTAAAGGTTTCCTGCCTTTCCTCCGCCAATAAATCTATTGGCGGGACGCTCGCCAGGACCAGCACAGCGTTCGTCGAGATAGTTCTATATGCCGAAACTATTCTCAGCGCGACAAGTCTCTGCGCCGAGAACAGCTTCTTCTGGATAGCATGGTTTTGCAAAGCATTGGCCCAGACCGGAGCTGCGTAAAGCAGCTTCGAATGGACCACGCTCGCCACCAATCTTCTTTTCGCTTCCCTGGGTCCACCAATGTTTGGCATAAGCCGGGCCAAATTCGCTCCACATTGGATGGCTTTGGCAGCTGCGATCTTTAGATGTTCGCCAAAGCTAAGCCTACGATCCAGCTGCACCCCCAGGTACTTAATGCTTGTTTTCCACTCGACTTCATGCTCTCCGAGAACGATCCTCGGGTATTGGAAGGATCTCCTGTCCGTAACGAGCAAAGCCTCGGTTTTCTCAGGGGCCATTTTAAGACCCCTGCCATCCAACCAGCGCCTTGCTCGCCACAGACTTTCATTGATCCTCAGCTCTAGGATTCTGACGTCGTCAGCGGCGCACACGACAAGTGCGTCATCCGCGAAGCCGACGATGCTCGTTCCAGCAGGCAGGTCCATGCGCAGGAAGTCATCATACATGATGTTCCAAACGAGTGGACCCACCCGCGACCCTTGAGGAGCGCCACATGTCATCTCTTCTTTGAGAGACCATTTGTCGCCCTCGTATATCACCCACCTGTCGCTCAGATAGTCATCCATCATTCGCAACAGGTAGTCTGGAACCTTTTTCCGCATCATCGCCTCGATGCAGATGTCCCATCTCGCGGTATTGAACGCATTGCGTATGTCAATGCTAATCAACGCACAGAATCCCTTACGCTTACCAGTTCCTTTTCTTGCATTTGTGGCGATGTTAAACACAGCTTGGATGGCGTCCACAGTGGATCTGCCTTTCCTGAATCCGAACTGGCTTTCCGAGAGCCCGTTCTCCCCGACCAAGAGAGCCTGAAGCCGTTGTAGAATCAACTCCTCCAGAAGCTTCCCCATCGTATCCAATAAGCATATTGGTCTATACGACGAGGCAACCCCTAGAGGTTTGTTGCCCTTCCTCAGCAGGACCAACCTCTGCTTCTTCCAATCTGCGAAGAACCTCCCATCCCGAAGACAGGAGTTAAAGGCTTCTAGGAGGATCTCCGGGTATGCCCCGATCACCTCTTTGAGGATCTCGTTCGGCACCCCGTCGATACCCGGCGCTGTATTTGCCTTAAGCCTTCCACCCGCTCTCTTTAGTTCTTCGAGAGTGAAGAGTTCTTCGCGCCGGACCACGCAGGAACTTCGGTCCTGTCTTTGGAACGGCTCCACGTGTGGAAACAAGCTTCGCACAATGTACTTGACTCGATCGGGATTATCCAGGCCCGGGGTCTTTCTTCTAGTCACCAATCTCTTGGTGACTATTTTGAAGGCGAGACCCCATGGATCCTTCTCGACCTCACCGATCAAGTCTTTCCAGCATTGAAGTCGGCTTTTCTTTATGCCTCGCCTCAAAGCTGTTTTTGCCCCTTTCCATGCCTCGTGCAGCGTAGCATCCCCCTTTGAACGGGTGAATTTTCGCCGCGCTGCGAGGCATTCTCGACGTAGGGCTGCTAACTGCTCGTTCCACCAGTACATCGAACCCTTGGCTTCCCTGCGCTTACGGCGAGGCATCGAGTAGTCACAAGCCGCGACCACCTTCTGCCTCACCGAGCGCACAGCAGCTTCGTACGACCCAGCAGGGCAGACCCAACCAAGCTCATCCATGAGCCTGGTTTCTTCGAGGTGTTCGCGAAGTCTTTCCCTGCTGAGTCGTCTCGTGTTCCAGGAGGGGCTCCTTCCTTCGCCGCCCCTACCCTTTTCCACCGCTTGGCACCCTTGTTCTAGGCTAAATTCGATGCACCGGTGGTCACTCAAGGTTATTACCTCGAGGACCGACCAGTCGCTTATCCTTGAAGCGAGGCGAGGTGCGGCGATCGTGAGGTCAATTATTGACCCTCCCGCTCCTCGTCTGAACGTGAAATCCCCGCCCTGATTCAGGACGATCAGGTCGTTCCTAGCGACCATCTCGCCAACCAAGATTCCCCTCCTATCTAGGCGGGCCTCACACCACTCGGGCGATTTACTGTTGAAGTCACCCCCTATGAGGGATCGCCCGATGGCCTCACTGAGGCTTTCCTCAAGGAGGAGGATCTGGGTCTCAAAGACATCGAAGGGATCGCCGGGGGAGAAGTAGCAGCTGTACACACGCACACCCGCCACCTCCACCCAAACGAACCCCGCGTCGGTCTCCAGGAAGTCTCCGACGCCCAAATCAGGGTTACAAACAAGAATGCCGGCCCTCCTTGATGCATCCTGATACCAAGCAGAGTTTTCGGACCACTTGTACTGCTCACTAATGAGCAGCACATCGGCCCCCTCTCCCTGGCAGTCTGCATCAGGAGGTCCTGGGCATCCCTCCCCTTCCGAGGTTGAGCTGCAGGAACTTCAATTCCTGCCTCTCAACCTCCGAAGCTCTTCCCGGAAGACCGGGCAGGAGCCGCTCCCTGACACATGTGCGACATCTTTTTCGCCCCTGTCTATGCATGTCAGGCACCTTGGTGGCGCCTTACAACTCCTGGCCAAGTGTCCCGTGGCGCCACATCTCCAACAGACGTTTTTTCTGTCGGGGTTGCTGCAGCCCCGGGACCCGTGGCCGTA
Source organism: Diplolepis rosae (assembly GCA_030998225.1). Classification (NCBI taxonomy): domain Eukaryota; kingdom Metazoa; phylum Arthropoda; class Insecta; order Hymenoptera; family Diplolepididae; genus Diplolepis; species Diplolepis rosae. The sequence continues at coordinate 1,658,636 of JAPYXD010000082.1, forward strand.
CCCAAGGCACCTGAAGCAGCGGGCGACTTCCACGTGCCCGCGAATGCGGCACGCGACCCACCCGATCCTCAGCTTACCTAGCTGAAGCAGACGCGCGGCGTCTGCCTCAGCCAGGCGGATCACTGCAGTCTTCACCCCACCAAAGCGGGTGAAGAGCCTGCAGGACCCCCTCAAAAGCCGGTCTGCCCAGTGCCAAGCACAGGGCAGACACAACCTCCTCTTTTTCAACGGTCTCGTCGAGGTCCCTAATTTCGAGGGACCTCGTCGAGACCAGGGCTGAAATTTGCGCCCTTTCTCCGACCGCCAGGTCGAGCTCCTTTCGGAAGGCCGAAACGTCTCCCCCTTTTTGAGGACCAGAAGGACTTCTTCCGTCCTGGTCCTCCGGATAGACAGGACCTCAAGTCCTGCCTTCCGGGGGTCGACCTTCGCCTTCATTTCCTTCAAGATGTCGGCGTAGGACTGGCCGTCCTTCGCCGACACCTTGATGGCGTCGCCCGACCTGGCGGGCGTAGAGCGCTTCGACCTAGGAGTGGCGGTGGCCCCCTGCGCCTTTTGCGCCGGGTCCTCCGCCCTTTTCTCCTTTTTTCTTCTTTTTTTTTCTTTTTCTTTTCTTTTCTCTTCTTTGTGACCACATGCCAGTCCCCTTCTTTATTTGGGGGCTGGCTCGTGGCCACCTGGGCATAAGAGGGCGAAGAGGCACCCTTTCCCCTCTTAGGAGTTTTTTCCAGAGGGGGGGAGGGTGCAGATCTCTTTTGCCCCATCACCTGATTTTTTGGGGCATCTCCCAGAGACGCCGAACGTGGTCTCTGAAAGATCCCCAGTTTCCTCATAGCGGGGTGAGATTCCATTTTCTTCTGGATTTTCACCCCGCTCTCCAGGAGGCACTTGTGGGTGTTGAGCATACCGCTCAACACCTCAGTTGCCTCGTTCACCGAGTCTTTAACGAAGCCAGGGTTATTCCTCAGCATACCCTGTTGGATAACGCTGAGGGCCCTGGCTAGTTTCTCCATTTTGTCATTTTGCTCCTTCAGGAGCTGGAGGACGTCTTGCCATCCCTCAGCCCCTGGAGGAGTGTGTGAGTGCGCATCTAGCGCCTTCACCTCCTTATCTCTTTCATTTTTTTTAGAATTCATATCTAATACCGTCGTGTCTTAAGACGGTTCGCCCATCATGGGAGCCCTACCGCAGTAGGGCTACTATCCCCGCCTGTATAGATCCCTAGTTATGTGCGCCGAAACCGAGAAGCGGCTTATCGGATGGTCGATCCTATCAGCACATTTAAATGAGGCTAGAAAAAGGTTACGGGATAGGCCCGCGCCATAATGATGCAAAAGGTTTAGCGTCACCCCTATCGAGCGAGCGGTGCCGGGTCCGCCCCGACACCTGACCCGGACTTCAGGCTAGACGGTGTGCGATTTATCCTACGCAGCGTCGGATATAAGGAAATACTGACCAGGTAATCCTTCATTTCTGAGCCCGGACGTCCATGATTTCAACCCCGAAATTGGCTCCAGACAGCAGAAACGTGAGCGGTTTTCCCAATTTAACATGTGGTTTCACGAGATCTTTGCCCTTCGCGGCTGAGCACCGGAGGGACTTACATTTACCCATATTACTTCCACAGAGGTGAGGTACTGACATCGCGTCCTACCCTGGTCGAGAGGCTACTACTCCTCCCTTGGCTAGTCTATCGGGAATATCCACCAGGCGCCGGCCGCAGCCCCATTCACTCAGCATCCCATTCATTCTGGTGTGTGTGGGTGTCGGTGTCGTGCATGTGATTGTGGTGTGACCGCAAGAGCGCACGCGGGAAGTTCAGCGTCATCGCCGCATACGCATTTGGGGCGATACCCCGATTAAGGGGCCCCCCGCATTCACTCCGTGCTCGTTCATTCGGCATCAAGAGACCTGTTCAAGGTCCCCCGATGCTTTCGCTCCACACCGCGTCCTCACGCGCTTGAAAGTCGCAGAACAACCGTCGTGGCACGTGCGCCCGGAAGGCCCATCACTAGGGAAAAGCCTGTCTGTGAGGCTCCCTTGGCGGCCATCCTGACGGCGACAGCCCTACTGCTGGCAGAGTCCTTGTGGCTACTACCGTTGGTGGGCTGCAGGACGCGTCTGCTCCGTGCTTGGACTCATGCATACACCTCGGCGTGACCCTGCCCGCCCGCAAAACGCTCTCTCGGTTGTTAGGCGTTTTGTGTTCAGTGTCGCTGTTATGTGTTGTGTCATATTGCTGTCTGTGTGCCCCCTCCTCCTTTCTCATCCGGGCTTGGGACCGGCAATGGCGGAGTTAATAAGTACTAGATTAGATTCCAATGTACGCATAAAAACTCGTATCCGCACAACAGTCACATAAAATAGAATATGTGCCAATGCACACAATTCGGGACATTGCGAGACTCGCGACAATGCTCGCAGGACTGATCGCGCCTCGGATTCGTCTCGGCTTCGATCTCCTGCGAGCATTGTCGCTCGTCACGCAATCACCCTCATTCTGTGCCTAGGCACATAATATACTATTTTATTCCAGGCTCCTTGATACCCTTTTAAGAATATTGAAAATAAAAAAAACTATTCGAAAATAATATACATATTTAACAGAATTTACTGAAAGTATAAATATAAAATAAATAACAATATAATTAATAAGTTATTTTATTTTATTTATAATAATTAATAATTATAACTAATTATCGAGTCAATTATAGAAAAAATAAAATTTATTTTTATAGCCATATTACACTTTTAGAAACAATAACGTTTGAATCTTTGAAGAAGTTTCCTCAGTCCAAATTATTTTATTATATTTATTCTGACTTTATTATTCTACCTTTTCGAGTGTTTTCTGTTCCTTTAATGAGAGAGTTATTTATAGTTTATTAAATAACAAAAATAAATCAATTTAATAACATTTTTGAAAATTTTTACTGCAATTTTGTATAATCTCCCATGCATTTGTAGTTCTTGTCGGCCGAAAGTACTGCCAGACCCGCCCTCGGCGACGGTCAACTCTCATGTCATTTTCAACTCAAAGTGCCACCCGTGTGCGGGTTACGTTAAAATCAGGGAGGAATATTAATACTATTATCTGGTAAAGTGTATTTCAAGCATTAAATAGAGAAATGAACAATTGTTCCGTATTCGGTTAGCGACCATTCATGCATGTATATGTAGGGACCCTGGTTTGAATCCGGGTCGAGGTAGATTTTTTCTCGTTCCTCAATTATTTGTCTGATGGAACCGTCAAATTTTCTATTTAATTATTATAAATTCTAAACGGTAAAGTGCGATGAATGAAATCTTTAAAAAATCTGCCGTGATTTGCAAGAACACCATCAAGTACAAAAAGTTAAAAAATGAGTTTTTTATATCGTTGGAAGCGTAAAAAAAGATACACCAGAATATTGAGATCATTTGCTTTTAAATGTTAATAACTTTGAAAATAATTATTACTTAATTTTAGGAACACACCGTTAACTTGTTTATCTTGAAAACAATTGCTCTCAGGAAAATTTTTCCAAATTACGAAAATTAGGGTTTTGACTCTGCTCTACAGAATCTAAATCCACGAAAAACAAAAATTCGAAAGAGACCAAATTTGGAAAAAAACGATTTTGCGTTTATTTCTTCACTTTTGTATGTTAAAAAATATTTGAACAATTTTTCCGCAACTATCTCTGTAAAGAAGAGTCAAAACACAAATTTTCGTGATGTGGAAAATTTTTCGTGCGAACAATTGTTTTCAAGATAAACAGGCTTGAAAGTACGCTTGCTATGTCGAAAATATCATTTCTTAGAAAATTCGAAAAATGGTATACTTGTAAAAAATAGTATATTACATAACAAGGGCAGAAAGTTGAGATTCCTGCACTGCGCGCCATAATGCCCGAGGCGAAGCCGAGGGCATCATGGCACGCAGTTCAGGGCTCTCAAATTTCTGCCCATGTAGTGTATACTATTTTTCTTGCTACCCGGTCGAAAGTACGAAAACAACTGCATGTGTCCATTGGAATATATATATATATATACTTTCGACAACAAATTGGTGGAGATATATGAATCTCCACTAATTTCTTTCGCGCCACTTTTGACCATGGCTCATTTTGAAGGGAAAAAGTCAAGCTTTTATTTAAATATAATTTTAGAAAGAAAATTAACGGCCGCACTTGGATAAAAACTCAAAAATATGTTTAATATTAAAAAATGAAGTTCAAATAATTTTTTTCAATCTAAAACCATTGCCTTGAGCGTAAAGCTGATTAAAAAAAGTTTCTAGGACCTTCATAAAAAAATTAATTTGGATAACTTTTGTAAAAGTTATGGTTAATTGATTATCAGCGTGCGCGGTAAAAAGTTGAAAATTCGAGCCCCTGTATACTGACAACCCGTCGTACTAGAGACGTTTTCTTAGGGCAATTAAAAGAGGTTCACTAGGACAATAATTTCGCGGACTTTCAAGGAAATCGGAGACAAAAAGTTTTTAGGCAGGTACACTTGAAGAATTTTGCCCCTTATGTAGGTTTCACTTTGAAGCATTCTCATATTTTGACTACAGTACGGCTTAAAAAGTCAAATCAATAAAAGTGGATTTTACCATCTCCGATAGTAATAATTCCAAATTGAAGAAAAAAATGTATTTCATTGCATCATTTCGTAGTGCCACTGTTCTTCTACATTGCCCCTTGTTGATTCCCTTCATTTATTTGTCAAATGGAAAACATTTTAGCCGAATAAAACCTACTTAATTGGGTCTGACCGAGGAGGAATTGAACTAACGACCTATGGCTTTTAACGCACTATCTTTTACCGTCAAAAATGATATTTTCAACCATAAAATTTCTATCCGTGTAAGTTGAGACTTTTCTACAAATCTAAAGCAAAATTAGTCTAACTTTTTAACACGTTTTTAACATTATACTTGTATTTCCCTTTAAGATGGGTCGAAAAACACCTAAAAACATTAATTATTTCGGAAATTATTTATAATTTCAGAAAAGTTTTGAAATTTTGACTTTCTCGGAAATATCTTTCTCAAAAATTGACGAAAGTACTTCATCCGGAAATCGTTTCATGCATAATTTTGATGTCTTCCATTTTATTTTTAGGAAAATTTTTTAATATGTATGCTGCCAATATTAGGAGAGTTTATGCGACTAACAAAACAAAGTGAGTATAATAATTTGGTTACCCACAGTTTTTCGAGTTTGGTGGTTTCTCAATAAATTTGTAATTTATGTACATTATTTAAGAAATATTCATGCATTATTCCCACTAAAATTTTGTATTATTCATTATTCATGAAATTTAATGAAATATATAAAATTCTTCATATATATTTATATCTATAGTTTGAAAAAATGTCGACTTTCAATTTATTTAAATTGATAACATTAATATATATTTGGCTCATGTAAAAACAAGCTTGAAAAAGAAAAAACAATCAATGATATTCATCATAATATTATAATATATAACATTTCATGATAATTATAATTCCATAATTGAATGATATCTTACAATAATTTCATTCTGACAACTTTTTTTTGCAGTTAACGGCATTCTTTCGAATCACAGCAGCAGAAATGGTATTTTAAGGTAGTACTGCCGTAAATGGAAATACAGTTTAGATATTGATAAAATTGAAATCACTGTTAAACACTATGCCAGAAATGACTCAGTTAAATTTCTGAGGACCTAGGGTACACTGGAGGGGAGTAATTAGTAATTGCATTTTGAGACGATTAACACGTAACCTTGTGGGAAACCGAGTTTATTTACAAATCCCGCCATAACTGCAGTTTAGATTTCAATAAAAATGACTGGTGCATTGATTGATAATATAAGCATCATTTTGCAAGTTAAAACATGTCAAGTGAATACGTGTAGGCGTAGCAAAATCCAAGTAAGTAAGCAAAAATATAATTTTTCTCCAGTAACCGACGGCGATTAAATAGATGTGGCAACGTCGCAGAGTAAGTGAAAGCGCGCGCCATTTATGTATCGTAAGAAGTCATCTGCTATACACACATTTATAGTCGCTTTCTTATGCGACGTTGACAAATTTAGATACTACGTGAAGCGAATGAGAAAAAATACTCATTTGATTAGCTACGTACCGACAGTACTACCTTAAGTGTACGTTTCTATTATAAACAACCTTATGTAGAGTCATATGGTCTATTTAAATGTTATAACTTACTTTTATAACTCCCCAATACGCAGCTACATCATCGTCTACGTTTTTATAAAACACGCTTCGAATATCATTTCTCTCTAGTGCAAAAAACACTGGACTCTCTACACGATAAAGTCCTTTATTTTCTTCTATTTTCTTAGCCCAATCCTTAGTGGTTAAACAATTGCATTCATTGATAAAAGTTGTCGAGGCCACACGTTTTTCCATTTTTTTTTGTGATACTATATGACCTATGAATTGTAAACCCTTATCTCCGAAGTCTTGCTCAGTAAGTATCTTTTTACTTTCAAATAGTGATGAATTGGATCCTGTAAAAATATAAAGAAGTTAAAGCATCATGAAATTCATAGGGTACGTAGAAAGTTTTATATTGCTTAACCAGCACCAAAAGTATACTAGGGCATCAATTTTAAAAATTACAAGTTTAGAGATCTATTTGTGGACGCAGTAGGGCACGGCAGAGTTCTAAAGAGCTACAGTTCAAATCCGAAAAGTTTTGTGCTCTACAGTTTGAAGTTAGAGGAAATTCTGGGAACTCGAATGATAACGATGGGCTCCTCCATGCCCCTTCTATGAAGGGTATATGTTATATTGCGTATGTGCAGACTCACACTCGCTTGCACGTGCAAGCGCATATTATCGCGTAGCACAAGTAAAGATATGACGTGATCTTTGTGAGCGCCGGCGAAAAGAAATCCGACTTCGAATGTAGTATCATCGGTCGCTACAATTGCTGCTACCCAATAGGTGTGAAAGACCTGTGTGTTAAGCTGCATGTGTTCGAATAGTGTTAAAGAATAAAATATCTGTAACTATTAGATTGCTGCAAATAAATTTTTTGATGAATCTTAATTGTACATATATATAACTGACTTTATGTATTTTCAAATTATCTTTACGCCCTGTCTTTGTGATACCTGAATCACTTTTTATATTGTGTCGTTTAAAGGTTTTTTGGTAATCCTACGTTTACCAAGACTGAATTTATTAAATTCCTTGTCGAACTCAGATTTGATAATCTGTCGAACAAAGGATTTTCCTATCCGAACATAAATGAAAAAATTTGATTAGACCAACCAAGATTTCGTTGGATCAACCAAAGAATTTTTTTCGTTAAACCAAAAATAGTTTGTTTTGATACGATTTTCAGTTACTCAAATCATTTAAACAAATTTTGAAAAATACCATTTATTTTTATAAAATAAATATATTTGAAGATTTTTTTACTTATTATGAGAAATGGAAGAAATGTATAATATATTTCTTGGGAAAAAATGAGAAAATTCAATAATTGTTTAGTAAATGGTAAAAAGCGATATATAAAATATTTGTATTTTATTGAGCTACAAAATTATGGAATTTATGTATTTTTAAATAAAATGGTAGATTGTATTAACCCTTGATTTAATTTATAAAACTTGGAACGTATGCATTGGCTTCAGGGTCCATAAATGAAAAAGTTTATTTAATCCTACGTTTCGGCTCTAATCAGAGCCCTCATTAGTAATATTTATTAAAATCCAGAAAATAAAAAAAAGGTGGTGTGACGTCCTTTGAAATTACCTACTTTCTTTTTTTTCCGAATTTTATTTCATTTCACTATTTTCCAGAATTAAGCGCTGTTTTACATCTATAAAATATTTTATACCTTTCAACGAATTTCTCAATCTTTTGTTAATAGTTAAGACTAGAAACCTTTTAAGATAAATTCAAAATGCAGCTGCATCATCAAGAGACCCAATCGGGTCTAGAAGGCTAAGGTAAAAAAAAAAGCCCGACCGTGGTATTTATACTTCAAATGTAGTGATTTCTTTACCGACTCTCACGATTTTTTTACTTATTTTAATGTATTTTCATGTTTATCCCGTACAACGAATGGCATTATGAATTGAGACGAATTTTTTAAGTCTATGCGATGTCACTAGGACAATGTTTTTGTGGATTAGATGCGCTAGTGCCACGAGTGAGCAATTTTCGAAACCGCACATCGATCTTCGACAGTATCGAATATCGATTTAACTCATCAGCTGTTATAACAGCTCATTATTGTTATCATTATTGTCGTCATTATTGTCACGCAAATTCGATCACAGTGATTCTAAAGCGAGTAAGCTATCGTAAAACTATCATAAAGTAGTAGAATTATAACTCATGAATGAGGAAAAAAAAATTATAAACATGTTTTCATACGTATTCTACGTTAAAAATAACGTTAAAGGTATTTGAAATATGCAATAATTTTATTTACCAGGTGTACAAGTATGAAACCGGTAATGACATCTATGTGTGGCTAGGTAAAACTATACGCTCTGTCAAACCAAATCATTGACGCCATTTCTTCGCATTGAGTTCCGTCCACAATATACAGTTCATAAAAAATCAAGTTTCATACAACAACTAATTTTTATCGCTAGTAAAAATGTCGATTTTTGTGCCTTCAAACTACGATTTGCGGACATCATTGATTTTTTGTTACCAATTAAAGAAATCTGCTTTGGAAGCCCATCGAATGCTTTTGGAAGCTTACGGCCAGCATCTTCTAGGCAAAACACAGTGCAACGAGTGGTTCAATAAGTTTAAAAGTGGCGATTTCGATGTGAGAAACGAAAAAAGTGGAAAACCACCGAAAAAGTTTGAAGATGCCGAATTGCAAGCATTATTGGATGAAGATGATGGTCAAACGCAACAACAACTTGCAAAACAATTAAATGTGACCCAACAATGCATTTCTCAACGTTTAAAAGACATGGGATTGATTTTGAAGGTAGGAAGATGGGTACCGCATGAATTGACTGAAAGACAATGCACCAGCACATCGAAAAAAAAAGACTCGGGAATTGGTAAATTCGTACAGCTGGGAAGCCCTCCCCCATGCGGCTTATTCACCAGACTTGGCTCCATCTGACTACCACTTATTTTCATCAATGGGGCACGCACTTGCTGAACAGCGCTTCGATTCGTACGAAAATGTGAAAAAATGGCTCGATGACTGGTTTGAATAAAAAAACGAACAATTTTTTTGGCGAGGCATACACAAATTGCCATATAGATGGGAAAAATGTGTGGATAGCAATGGCCATTACTTTGAAGATTGAATGTATAACCATTTTTATTAAATAAACGTGTATTTTCTCAAAAAAATTACCGGTTTCATACTTGTACACCTGGTATTAGCGCTAAAAATTTAAAAAACATAATACCTGTCATTAAAGGCAATGCAGTGGTTCACCTTTTGTGGAACGTCTCCACCGTTAAAGTTGATCATTGGTTGAAGTGAGACACAACTATACTTTCATCTCACTCTAACAAATAGTCAATCCTGGCGGTGAAGACATGGAATGTGATAAACCACAGCACTGCCTATAATGACAGGTATTAGGTTTTTTTAATTTTTAGCGTTAATAAATAAAATTAATGCATATTTCTATTACCCTTTAACGTTATTTTTAACTAGAATAAGGATAAAAACATTTTGAATAATTATTTTGCCTCATTCATGAGTTATAATGCTACTTTACGATGGCTTTACGATAGCTTTACGCTACAGCGTAAAGCTAGCGTTCAGCCAGTTCGCTAGGGTTCCCTTTGATTCGTTTTATTGTAATTCGTTTTGTTGACCTGCTGCTAAAATTATTATTGATTTTATTTCTCGTAAAAAAAAAGCACTTGCCCAAAAACACGAGTAAGGAATATTTGCATTATTCCAATAAAATAATTTACCAATCGACTCACAGTTTCAAAATTTAAACTGTAAACGTATCACCTAACTGCAATTCAATAATGATTTGATACTTATTCTGTATGGATAACTTGAAAAGAACAAATCGATCAATGATTTGGAATAATTCACGCGATAAACCGGTTCGAACTGCGTATTGTTGAATGGATGGCTGTCTGAGGGTGGAGGAGGGTTAATAAACACATGTATGTTTATTTTTAAGAAAATGAACGAGGCTAAAGTTGTGTTCCACAAAAAAATACTATAATTTCGATCGATATTGGTTTTAAAGTCGCAGCGCAGTATACAATGAAAAACGTGACAGCACGACACTCTTTCAGCATACGAAGTTTTTATTTGCTAAAATGAATACGTCACAATATATCTGCTTTTCCGTGATAATTTATGGACATAAAATAACAATTCCTACCAAGGTTAAATATCTGAAATATAGAATTTTTCAGCTCATCGATAAACATTATTTTCAAAACGGCGCTATCGCATTGATTGAATGTGTTATCGCTCATTGAAAAAGGCCTGATGACAATCAAATCGTGGTTTTTTTAGTCTACGGTGAAACACGGAGTGAAATACCCCCCCCCCCCTTCATATAAAATTTTCAAAATTGTAACTTAAGGCTAAGGTTTAACGCCCCGTAATGTTAATCTGAAAGTTCGAACCTTTCATTTTTCTCCCGAATGTTGTTAAATGCATACAATTTTTTTCTGTAACTTTGGGCCTTTTTTCTGCTCACGAAGGTTGTGAAATCAGAAAAAAGGCTAAGTTTGTGAAGCGATGTGACTAAATTTTTGCGACTTATAATTACTCTCGCATTACTTTTGTATAAAAAATTCTTCATCTTGAAAAAACAATGCGATATGGCGTAGATTTATCTTTATAGTTACCGTTTGACGTTGGCCTTTTTAAGTCCTTAGCGACTTCTTGTATGAAGATAAACTCGAGATTAACTGAATATAGATAACTGATAAAACTTCTTCAAGGTAGGAATTAGGTTCGGAGTTAAAAAAGTTTATTGCCAAAATCTGAAACTGCATATAGTAACTTTAAATCTATTTATTACAATTTGATGGACCATAAAAAATAGCTTGTTAAAAAAAAATACATGCTGTTCCATTAGTTTAAACTGTATATTAATTGCGAATTTCAGTTACTGAATGAAACCATGTTTTTTTGATACTGAATTTCAACTTCTACCAACTTTTCAAAATCCTCTCCATCGGATTTCACGTTGATTAAAACAAACCGAGATAAAAGTGCGTGGAATAATATTTCTTTCGGATTTTTATGCACAAAGTAAAGTTGCTAAAAATCCTTTCGATTTTTATTTTCATTCAACTCTACTTCACTCAATCAGTAGTTCAAATTATATATATGTTAAAAGAAAAATCGTCTCATCAAGAAGCCGCTAAGGACTTAAAAGGCAAACGTCGAACGGTAAATGTATAAAAATGAATCTACGCTATATATCGCATTTTTTTTTCAAGATCAAGAATTTTTTATACAAAAGTAATGCGATAGTAATTACCAATAGCAAAAATTTAGTCACATCGCTTGCAGAACTTCGCCTTTATTCTGATTTCATAACCTGTGTAAGAAGAAAAAAGGACCGAAGTGACAGAAAAAAATTGCATGATATTCTGGACAACACGGAAGTAATGCGAGAGTAATTATAAATCGCAAAAATTTAATCACATCGCTTGACAAACTTCGCCTTTTTTCTGATTTCACAACCTTCGTAAGCAGAAAAAAAGCCCAAAGTCACAGAAAAAATTGTATGCATTTAACAACATTCGTGAGAAAAATAAAAGGTTCGAACTTTCAGATTAGGCATCGCGGGGCGTTAAACCTTAGACTTAAGTTAAAACATTGAAAATGTTATATGAAGGGGGGGGGGGGGGATTTCACTCCGTCTTTCATCGTAGACTAAAAAAACCACGATTTGAGTGTTATCACGCCTTTTTTAATGATTATGAATACTGAAAATTTACTTAGACTATCATAAAATATAATAAACTTTATACTTCTATATTTCTACCAAAACATGTCTCCCGCAATCGTATTTCCTTTTCAAATACAACCATTTACCAGCCTCTAACAAGATAAATGCATAAACCTCCAAACAAATACAAGCAGTAAACAGCCCAGTATCTAGCCATTACAAGAAATCAGAAAACAGCTTAAGCTGTCGCTGAAAAGGGTCCGCGCTGGCACCCTGCCCATGAAAATACAAATAGATACAAAGTGCATTCTCCGTTTAGATAATATCTTAGGCCTATTCAACATAGAAAATAAAACTTTTGACAATAAGACTTTATAAAATAATTGAATTAAATAAGAAATTAACATCACTTTTAATATTATTCAGTATGTTATGATTAAGAAATGAAATTATATCAACTAATAAGACAACTGCAATCTGAATCTATTTTATTAAGTGAACTATCATTTCAAACCTATTAAATGCAACCGGAAACCAATAGCAATTTATTTAAAAGATTGAATGCAGGGAAATGACCAACCTCGGACAATCCGGATGTCACAGAGTTTTCAACAACAAACCAATTGTAAAAATCTGATGAGGATGACATAGTAGTCATCGAAACGTCATTAAAGAGATTATAAAAAACATCCAGATTGTCCGAGGTTAGTCATTTTCCTACATTCAATGAAGAGAATTAGTCGGACGTAAATATCTTATAAGTCTATTTAAAAGATGTTAATGATTAGGAATCTAGTTTACCAATATGATAATCTATGAGAAGTTATTTACGAAGGTAAAATACCAGTTTATAAATTACTAAAAGTTATTCATACATTTCTCATTGTATTTCGAATTAATTCTAAGAAATTCAAACATCAATTTATTTGATAATTACTTGAATATATTTCATATTCATTTTCAATAGTAATTTAATAAACCTAACTATTTTACCTTCACAAAAATATACAATTATTCTTTACAAACATATTTCAAACTTCGTAAAGCTTTAAATCGATCTCGATCACAAAAACTAAAATAACTCGTAATTAATATGCAGAAATATAATTGTATTATAATAGTATATTACGTGCCTGGGCGCACGATGAGGGTTATTGCGTGACGAGCGACAATGCTCGTAGGAGATCGGAGCCAAGGCGTAGTCGAGGCGTAGGTGAGACGAATCCGAGACGAATCCGAGACAAAGCCGAGACGAAGCTGAGGCGCGATCAGTCCTGCAAGCATTGTCGCGAGTCTTCGTAATTTCCCGAATTGTGTGCATTGGCACGTATTCTATTTTATGTGACTTCGGTGCGTATACGAGTTTTTATGCGTACACTTGAATCTTATCTAGTATTGTAGTTGTTTGCGGCGCTAGTCATTGCACTTGATATGTCACGACTAGTCCCGGCCATTTTGATTTTATCGATCTTGTGTAGTAGTAATGGATTTTAGTAGACGCATGCGCAGTTCAAATGTACAAGGCTTTGCCAGTAAGATGCTAACGCTGTACGAAGAAGAAGAAGAATAAGAAGAAGGATTTAGCTTCGTTTGATGGCTATGGGCGCATGCGCAGTTCAATTTTTACAATTCATTCCTTTGTAGCGCAATGTACTACATGGCGCTACTGTTAACTGTAGCGAAAAAACGAGTTTGCGCGCCGGTGGCACATAAAATGAATAATAAATTGAACAAATTTTATTCAGAATTTTAAGTAATAGCAATGTTCTGTTTTACCAACACAATCGTGTAATTAGATATATATTTTATAAGTAATTTTGCACGCAAGTTTCAAATCAAAATAATTTGTTTAAAAACGCTAATTTATAACATCTTTACCTACAAATAAAAATGTTAAAACAAAGCAATATAAAATTAAATTCAAAGTCAGATTTTAGAATTAGTACTTATATCTTGAGAAATGACTTTCATGAAGATAAAACTTATATATAAATTTATCTTCCTAAATGTAAGAAACATATATATTTAAACAAAATATTCGACGTTTAATAAGAATAATTTAGAAAATTAACTTCGAAATATACGTTAATTTTAAGCAATAATGATTCTTTTGAATTTGAAACATGACTAATTTAACGTAACTTCACGATTTGTAAGTTAATTTAGGTGATAAATTATTCGATTAGTTAAAATTTACGAAATCTGTAAACATAATTGGTGTACTAAAAACGTCGGAATTATCATGATTCTCGTCCTTTGCACTTGATATTTCGCGACTAGTTCCGGACATTTTAATTTTATCGATCTTGTGTAGTAGTAGCGTATTGTAATAGACGTATGGGCAGTTCAAATATACAAGGCTTCGTCTGTGCGGTGCCAACGCTGTACGAAGAAGAAGAATATTACGCTCCGCTGTATGGTTATAGGCACATGCAAGGTTCAATTTTTACATGGGGCAAAATTCGTCAAGTGTACCCGCCTAAAAACTTTTTGTCTCCGATTTCCTTGAAAGTCCCCGAAATTATCATCTTAGTGAACCTATTTTAATTTCCCTAAAAGAACGTCTCTAGTACAACGGATTGTCAGTATACAGGGGCTTGAATTTTCAACCTTTTACCGCGCACGCTGATACTCAATTCACCATAACTTCTACAAAAGTTAACCAAATTAATTTTTTTATGGAGGTCTTGAAAATGTTTTTTCATCCGCTTTACGCCGAAAGCAATGGTTTCAGATTAAAAAAATTCTTTGAACTTCATTTTTTAATTTTTCCATTGAAAATTAGCCATTGTCGAAAGTGGGGCGAAAGAAATTGGTACTGACAGAGCCTTGTACATTCAAATTGCACATGCGTCTATTACAATACGCTACTACTACATAATATCGAGAAAATCAAAATGGCCGGAAGTATTTGCGAAGTGTCAAGTGAGATGGGCGATAATCACAGAAATTTCGACCTTTTCAGATTGGATTCGAGGGTATGCATAAAAACTCGTATATGCGCCTAAGTCATATAAAATAGAGTATGCGCCAATGCACACAATTCGGGTGATTACGAGACTCGCTTAAAATGCTTGTGGGACTGATCGCGCCTCGGCTTCGTCTCGGCTTTGTCTCGGCTTCGCCTTGAATTCGATCTCCTGCGAGCATTGTCGCTCGTCGCGTAATAACCCTCATCATTCGCCTAGGCACATAATATATTATTTTATAATTTATACTTAGAAAATAAAAAATAAAATGATTAGCGTAAAAAATACGTCGGGAAGGACGTACTCTTTCACGTCAAAAAGGACGTACAAAAAGACGTCCTTTTTAACGTGTAAGAGTATGGCTTTAATGACGTATTTTTACGCCCCTTTTGACGTGAAAAATACGTATTCCTAGACTAAAATTTTTTAACTTGTATCTAAATATTCAATGTTTTGTATCTCTAAGTTAAAAAAGATTCAAATTTACTGGAAAGTAACTAAATTTTCTTCGATTTATTTCATTTTTACAAAACTTCAATTGTAAAAAGCTTCAGTTGTCCAAAACATGAGATTTTTTCTGTTCATATCCAATAGAATGCTTCAAAAACAACGTAAAAAGAAAATTTATAATTTTTGCATGAGAATTTTCATATATTAGTATAAATGTAGAGTTTGATTATTAATGAAGAAATTTGCTGTGAAAAAAGGAACGCTTCCACTCCACTGGGTATCGAGCCCAGGTCCTTTTGATTGCCGGTCGAATGCTCTGTCATCTGAGCTACGGAGGTTCCACAACTTTTCTCACAGAAACTTGTTAACGCCAATTTTGGCTACGGATAAACCGGGAACTATTTTCTGATATTTCTAAATCATTTCAGTCGATTATGTCGATCATTAGAAGAGTGTAACACCGTACGTGATAACGGAACTCTACTATATCTACCTTATCAGCCTATGATTCAGAATTAATGTAACGTCTCGCAAGACTAGATGGAATTTTTTAATTATAATTATTGAAGAAATTTTCTGTGAAAAAAGGAACGCTTCCATTCCGCTGGGTATATAGTAGAGTTCCGTTATCACGTACAGTGATACACTCTTCTAATGATCGACATAATCGGCTGGAATGATTTAGAAATATCAGAAAATTGATTATTAATATTTATTGTCCGTATGAATTGAAAACAAATAAAAAGGGGGTGAGGGGTAATTATTCGCACATGGGGATTATTCAAATTTTAAATATATATTTTTATTGTGTATATTGTTAAACAACATGTTTGTAAGTCAATATGCATATAAATATGCTCATACAATTTTTTTCCTTGGTAATTAACGGAGATGTACCAGGTATGGGTCGGGTTTTGTTTTTCGACCATATCTTTTGACTGAGTTAACATTTTGAGTTCATATAAGGATCAAATTAAAGTTAATGTATTTACGTAACTTTTATCTGCAAGTAGTATATTGATATCATACACAGAAAAAAATTATAACCATTTTCGTAAAGTGATGTTTTTCAGACCAAAAAATTTTTGGCACCAGGTACGGGACACCTAGAAAAATCCGCTAAAAATGGGAAAATATGAAGTAAAAACACCGTAAATTAAGAAAATTTCAAATTTGATTAATTCTCAAAGATTTCACTGGTAAAAAGGAATATAAAAAATGGTTTATTTTCATTTTTTCAATCTAATTGACAAATGGACAAAACCAAATCAAAATATCAATTTAATGAATTTTTTATTGAAGTTATAAAATAGATGAAGGATCAAAAGTATCTGCGTCGGTATCTGGGAGATCATCATAACTCGAGACATTTTCATGCCACTCGTACTTGGGTCAAAATTTCTCAAGTGGGCCACTTTAAAATCGATGGTCTCAGTTTTCTTCGATTAAATGCGGTTTTCGATCAGTTTGGAGGTAAAAACGGCCCCTCCAAAATATTTTTGTAAAAAATTTTTTTTTGCATTAGTTAATAACAGTTAAAATTTTTGATCACGTTTTTTTCAAAAATTCATAACTCACGAACGGTTTATCGAAACCCAACGTTTTCTGCATCAAAATTTTCGCCAATTAATATACTTTGCCATGAAAAAATCGATGTTGATAACAAATTATTATTTCGCTAAGAAAATTCTGTTTCTTTTAAATAATTGAAAATTAATAAAACTTTTTCACCTGCGAGAAAATGTTGACAGATTTCATTCACTTCTACAATCCCTTACGAAAATTTTTGTGAAAAAAAAAGTTATTATTTTGCATTAGGTCAAAAGTTATACATGTTTTTGTAATTGCGCTCCTACCTCTAGCGCTGGACGAGCACGTATTGAAGCGCGCGCGCTTACACCATAGTCATCGTGTGACTCAAAACTATCGATATCATCAGGGACGAATCTAGAAAAAAAATTTGGGGCCGGCGGGGGGGAGGGGGTCCGATTGAAAAATTTAAAAATATAAGATATTTCGGATTTCATAAAACGTGACGTTAGAATTGTGTTAGACAAACTCGAATTTTTTTGCTAGTGATTGCTTATTAAATTGTGTGTTTATTTGCGTTATTTGAGTTTCATTTTCGAAAAGTAGGCACAAGAATAAAAAGTTTAATAAAAGTAACTGTCCATTGTGATCAGAATTTAATAGAAAATATTTTTTTGTTAGATGTTAACAACACACAATATAATATTTAAAAAAAACAAATTGACTTATTGACAGTATACGAGTCAAATAAAGACATTTGAATATAGACAATCCACTGTCTTGAAAATCAGGCAGGTCATTTCCATTTACACAATAATTATTGGAGAAAACTTTTTATCTTTA
Organism: Diplolepis rosae; assembly: GCA_030998225.1. Lineage (NCBI taxonomy): Eukaryota > Metazoa > Arthropoda > Insecta > Hymenoptera > Diplolepididae > Diplolepis > Diplolepis rosae. The sequence goes on from JAPYXD010000082.1 coordinate 1,676,305, forward strand.
TTGATCATCATTCGCAAAAATTATAATTATGGATAATCATTTCTTAGCATCATAGTGATTTATAAGGACCAATATATATGGGACTATACACTAAAATATATGATTTATTTTGAAATGTATATTATAAATATATCTTTACCCATGCGATATGTTGGTTTACGCGAAATTGAAATTTTATCAAGTCTTCGAAACAAAAATATAAAATTATGCCAATCAGTAAATAAACGATGAGTTTATATATTTAAAACTTCGTAATTGTTAAATTTTAAAAATTACGGAAATCAGTATTTTCCTAGGGATTTTTAATACAACCTTTTTAATAACAAAAAATTACCCAACGCATTCAACTATGTGACTCAAATTTTATTCGACATTATATCATATGAAAATTTGAAACACTTACTTCCAGATCAGGTTCATGATCATCTTCCTTGCCATGCCGCGATTTTTTTGCTGTTGATAATTCTTCGGCCTGTTTAACTGATCGCTCACGTTTAGTATCAGCACTTTTTGGTTTAAAAAAAGACGTAATTTTTACAGATGCCATTTTTATTGGAAATAGCTATGCGAATACTAAATACCGTTCGTTTATGAGGTTTCTTTTGTTTCAGCGTTACCAATGCTCCCACGTTCCTTAATATATATATGCATCAGAAGATTATAGATTTGGCGGGATTTCCAAATAATGATTCGGAAAAGAAAATACTCTTAAATAAAGTTAACCGTGTGCTGTACGGGTATTGAGATTTGAGGGAGTCTGATATTTCAGGGGGGGGGGTCCGGACCCCCAGGACCACCCCTCTGGATCCGTCCCTGGATATCATCATTATTATCTGTCATTAGAAGCTGTAAAAAATTGTTTTCTTTTTCAGTAAAAGTCATTGATTTTATTAATCTTGTTTATTTCAGTATTTAAAAAAAAATTTACAATTTTCGAAAAGAATGTGTGCTGTTTCACCGAACGTCGATACAGAAAAAAGGCGTGTTACGTGTAAATTATCGTAGTTGCTCTTTCGTGAGCAGAAAATATTCTGCACAGTAACTTGTTTTCTGAAGGCTGGTAACAATGAAATGAATGTATTTGTTTTATCGCATTTGCATTCAAGAATCGTGATGTCAAGAATTCTCTATGCTTTTCATGCTCTTCGTTGCTGCAGAGATGAAAATGAATTTTTTGCAGCTTCTACTAACAGATAAGAATGATGATATCGGTAGTTTTGAGTCACACGATGACTATGGTAAGCGCGCGCGCTTCAATACGTGCTCGTCCAGCGCTAGAGGTAGAAGCGCGGTTACAAAAACATGTATAACTTTTGACCTAATGCAAAATAATAACTTATTTTTCACAAAAATTTTCGTAAGGGATTGTAGAAATGAATGAAATGTGTCAACATTTTCTCGCAGACGGAGAAGTTTTATTGACTTCCAATTATTTGTCACGTCCCGCGACTCTACCACCTAGAGTAATAAACAAATTAAGGAATCAATGAAGGGATCAAGGCAACATTACCACGTCCTTGATTATATCGACTCAAAAGCAAGATCTAACAAGAAATAAGAAGATCGTTAAAATCGAAAGGCAGATTTAAATAGATATATTTGGCTGTGACATTAACGCCAAGTAATAAATTTCATCGGATCGTGACTCACCGGTGAAAGCAACTCATTCGACCTTAAGTTTCAATACCAAAATATGGAAAAGATTGTACACCTTGTTTTTACTTCCACAGTAGTTGACCTTTTCGTTAGAATCGAAAAGCAGATAAAATAGAATTGATATATTTGACTGCGACATTAGTGCCAGGTAATAAATTTCATTGGAGCACAAGTCATCAGAGAAGGCAACTCATCCGATCTTAATACCAAATATGGAAAAGGTGGTACACCTTGTTTTTTACTCCCACCATAGGCAACCTTACAAAAAGTTCTATAAAAGGCAAAAGTCCCAAGAGAAGTCAGTCCAGTACCATCATCTCTACACGGCGAGTTCAGTTCAGCCTAGTCCAGTTCCATCATCTCTGCACTGCGAGTTCAGTCCAGCCTCATCAGATTTTACCGTTATCCAGACTAATTTTAACTCGACGCTGTGTTCAACGACTTTTAAAAGTGAAGGGGAATCGCCTTCCAAATTCTCTCTGAAACTAAGATCAAGGAATCAACTAGATCAACCGTCTGAACTACGGATTTTCCATCTGAAAAGTACTATCTCAAAGATTACAACGAAGACTCAACTGACCACATTCGCTCCACTGGACTCAATCAATCATCGAGCAAATTTCACTTTAGGGTAACTATAAAGGTACTATCAAATCACAAAACAATTTCCCATTCCATGGTGCTTACTTGGTTCACAATTTGATTGTCAATAAATATATTTTATATCATTAGCCATTCTCAATCACTGACTATTCCTCATCCCTTAGAGAGGATCCTTCTGATCCTTACATAAAACGAGGAGATCTTTTAACAAGAGAAATGTTACGTTACTGACGTAACATACCCAATCTCTTTTTTGGTGCATCGGCCGGAAAACACTTAGTCAGTGAATGGGATATCGAAATTTTATAATTAATAGGAATGAAACATTAATAAATTATCATTATAATTTATATGATTCCACACACATTTTGTTAAAATAAAATAAAGGACCCCGCACCAAATGTACAGAAAATAGCCTTATGATAAATTGTAAAAAAAATTTTTTCTTGTATTTTAGAACCTGCAAACTAAAAATTCGAAAGAAAAATGTCAGAAAGATGGATAGTTTTTAGACAAACACTTGTCAAACTTTCGATTTTTACATGTATTTTAATGGAAAAATGCTTATTTTAGCAAAATGTTTTTTTCCTCAAAAACTCTATGATAGATTTGACTAAAACTTTTATATTTTGACGATCAGGCGTACCGAATCAAAAGATTCATACCCACAAACTAGAAAGATTAACGATTCTTTGGGTATACACCATGTTTTGGAGGGTGTTTTCGTACCTTAAACATGCAAGTATCATATGTAAATCATTATTTCTTAGTAACTGAAATCAATAGAGATTTTTATTCAACTGCTAAGCTATGAAACGACTTTCCAATAAGTATTCGAAGCGTACACAGCAAGAATATGCTTTGACCTAATTTTAGGGGATGTTTTACCATCCGTTAAACAATGAGTCTGAAGTTCCTAACATTCATCAATAACGAAAAATAATTTTATTTTCAAATGCATGAAATCTGCTATTTTATGACAGAAAATAGTCGCGTACAACCCAAAAAACTTTTTAAAGATCTTTCAACCCCTCATTGAATCTGAAACTCACCCAAGCTATCCCTAAATATTTTTCAAATTCAATAAAATCAACCTAATTCAAAAATCCGCCTAGTTTTGCTGATAATGATTTCAGTTGATGCCACAGGGGCAAAAAAATGTTTCATTTTATCATGAAATGACAAGAAATTATGCTCATTAATTATCATTGTATATGAAGGTACTATGAGATTTCAAAGTCGGGTTATTAATAAGTATCGATTTCCCCTAGGGATGATTAAACTACACTAAAAATAAAATCTAATGCAAATCCTGCTAAAAGACGCTTCCTGTATATGTTTTAAAGTTATTTTGTTCACCAGATTCTTAATACAAAAAATAATTGAAGATTTATCTCTTACGAAATGTTAACTTATCCGTTTCTCTAATTAAGGGATGATTAAAAAAAATTAATAAAAATAAAAAATTCAAAAAAAAAATTCAAAACATATTCAGACATATCCTTGCCGTCTAAAAAATCTCTACTTGTTTGAATATGATTTCCGATATCCTCACAGATTAATCAGAAAACTTTGAGTGATTTTAGTTATTAAGACATGTACATATTCCGGATTCAATGTTCAAGGGATAATAAAACAACCTTGTACTTATTTGAAAGTCATTTATTTCATATCATAGCGGTTGAATGAAAATCTATATTGATTTTAGTTACTAAGAAATGATGATTTACATATGTTACTTGGATGTTTAGGGTACGAAAACACCCCCAAAAAACATAGTGTATACCCAAAGAATCGTTAATCTTTCTAGTTCGTGGGTATAAATCTTTTGATTTGGTGCGGGGTCCTTTGAAAAAATCACGAAGGGATTTGACCTTGAGGCTAATCTGAGTGATTAAATAATCATTTTATTTTATTTGAAATTTTACACACATATTGGTTAAAATAAAATAAATTTGATAAAATCACGAAAGGATTTGACCTTGAGGCTAACTTGAGTGATTAAATAATCATTTTATTTTATTTGAAATTTTACACATATATCTTGTTAAAATAAAATAATTTTATCAAATCACAAAGGGATCTGACCTTGAGGCTAACCTAAGTGATTAAATAATTATTTTATATGGAAAATTGTTTAATTTCCTTATTTCTTGTTATTTTGTACAAACTGTGTTAAAATAAAATAAATTCTGTTGAGTCACGCAGGGATCTGACCTTGAGGCTTTCCTAAGTGATCAAACGACTTATTTTATTTGAAATTTTATTATCTGAATTTCTGAAAGTACAAGGATTACATAGGATTTTGTGCTTGAGTCATGCCTGTCTAATCTCGTACTTCTTTAATTCTAAACTGTTAACTATGTTCTAATTCGAGTTAAAACGAGAAAAAACAGCACACAAGACTATACGTCCTTTTTAGATTCGTTGAACGATCACCATTTGATGACGATCAATTGGCTAAGGCAAAATTCAAGTGCTCATGCAGTATCGTTTGAAACTTCTATTTCAACAAAAGAATATTTTTAATTGCAAAAGATTGACCAAGATGTTGTGCTTGAGTCAGGCTTGTCCAATATTGCGTTACTAAAATTCGGTATATTTTATAATTTTGTTTGTGTGGATAATAAAAAAATGTAATAAAAAATTTTATTTTCTGTGATTGTAACAATTATTTCAAAATCATTTATGACCCATACCATTCGATAATTATATATATATAAAAAAGGTAAAAACACATCAAGTATCCCAGGTAAGACAAAGACCAAAATCAGTTTCAATAAGAATAATTTTGAAACAAAAATTCTAAATGAATATTTTTCTGTGAGCACATGGAAATTGGTAGAATTAAGGCATATTATTTTAAGAATTTTGATTGATGACTATGAATTTACCTGATTCGGAACATTCAGACAAATTCATATTTTCTAATAACAAATTATCAATCACATTTATTGATTATAAAAATATTTAAAAATGTGATATTTGAAAAAAATTTCTGTTGATCCAAATGAATATTTATGTATTGCAATTTAAAAAGTGTCTCCATGTACGTATCAGTAAATTTTATTTTATAATAATCTATGTCGGGACCCAATCCCAGTGAATTAGGGAAATCACAAATTCAAGAAAATCCTATTACACACAGTCAAGTTAAGAAAAATATTGAACTTGCAAAATTTGTGGCACAAAATGAAACTGGTCCCCTTAAACGAAAAAGAACAGTTACTGTGAAGGAAAAGGTAACTAAAGATAAGTTTGAAAATATTTCTAACAAGGAAAAAACAAATATCAGTTTGCAATTAGATAATATTTCTTTAGAAAAAACCTTAACGTTTGAACAATTCGAAACTGCCGGAACGAGCAATTTATCTCATTCGAGTCATTCGGTTAATTCAAATTCAAAAACTAATTCAAGTATTATTTGTGGATCAATTGGTCAGGACGAAACATTAAAAAACGAAACTACTTATATTGACAACAAAGATATAAGTTTACTTAGTTCAAGGATAATTCCAAAAAACACAGTTGAAGGAAGAACTAAAATAAATTTATCAGAAAATTCTCTTAAACACCAAACAATTTTAAGTAATCACGATAGCGACGATAATAGTATCGACAACGAACAAATGGAACAAATTGTTCACAACAATCCTGAAGAAAACTTTAATCAAATTATAAACAACGAAATGGTCCTACCTAATAATCAACAAGTATCCTTACGTGACGCGTTAGGAGTAGTACCTTTATTTGATGGAAGTAACATTCCATTATCCCATTTTATTGAAGGATGTTATGAGGCAAAGGCAATGATGCCAATACCCGCAGTTCAAGAAAATTTAGGACGATTATTGAGAAGTAAATTATCAGGAGAAGCGAGAAAATGTATCTTTGGATCCACTTACAATAATATCGAAGAATTAATTGAAAAACTCAAAAGAGTATACGCCCCAGCAAAACGTGTGTTTCAGTTGCAAGGAGAATTAGGGAATACCTATATGTGGAAAAAACAGAACGTACTTTCCTATGCAGCTAGAATTAAGGAGATTGCCGACAGAATCGAAGACGCTGATAGACTCAACAATAATGGACAAGTAGATATTACCTTCAATCAAAACCTGCAAAGAGACGTTATTCGATGCTTTATTCGTGGTCTGTGTCTCGAATTATAAATTCGAGTGAAAACAAAGGGAACATTTGAAGAAGTTTTCAATGACACAATCAATGTAGAAAGAGATTTGGCAGCATCATCCGCACTACGGAGAAATAAAAATTCAGATTATTTAAAAATGGATGATTCTATAAATAATATAAATAATAAAACAACTCGGTTCAATGTTGCACGAGATAACAACATAAATTGTATAATATGTAAAAAACCAGGTCATGTTGCTGAAAATTTTTATCATTTAACCAAAGCACAAGAAGCAGTATCTAGAAAACAAAATCCTAATTTTGTTATGCAAACTCAACAGCCTAGTAATAATCACCAACGACGAGAAAATACTTACAATAATTCTGCAAGAAATAATTACCGGAATAACCACTTTTTAGGAAACAGAAATAACAATTATGATAATAATAACTATCCGAATAACAATTTTTCAAGGAACAGGAACAACAATTACAATAACTTTTCCAGTAACAGAAATAATTATCCTAACAGCAATAGATTCCATAATTACAATAATAATAATTTTTCGAGAAACAAAAATAATGATCATAGACAAGAAAATTTAGATCACAGCAGGTATGCAAATCACAGACAATTTTTAAATCAAAATAGACAACGTGAGATGCGAAATCAGTAATTAAGTAGACCAATTCAAAATTATCCACAAAAATCAGAAGTTATATGCAACTATTGTAAAAAACCAGGACATATTATAACAAATTGTAATGTTAGATTAAATAAACAACAATCGCAAAATTCGGAAAACTCAAACGCTCTCCCCAGTAAGGATGCACTGAGGAAAGCATAAAGCAAGGACCAGAAGCATCCACTTTTAACGATCAACCAGCTATAAAGATAAGCGTTTTCAAACCAAGTAGAATTCCATCGATAATGATATGCACAGAAGGCCTTCAAAACCATGCTCGCATGATGATAGATACCGGTGCTGATCGTAATTTGATTAAACAAAATTCCGTAAATCCTAATTTGCCAATAGATGAAAAAATAGTGTTAAAACTTACAGGAATAAATAATTTACCACTTTTTACAATAGGACAAATTCAAATAAACATTCTAAGATGTCCAACAGTATTGAGTATAATTCCTAATGAAGTTCCAATAGATGAAGATGGAGTTCTAGGTTCAGAATTTTTTCGAGAAAATAAAGTCAATATAAATTATGTATCAAAATGTCTAGAAATACAAAATAAACTGTATCCATTTGAATTAACACAGATATTAACAATTCCAGCTAGAACAGTAACAACATTTTATGTTCCAATTGAAAATACTGAAAAAAGCGAAGGTCGCGTACCTCGACTACATTTTGGCGAAGGAATCTATGCAGGAGACGCAATTGTAAAAAATTGCAACGGTAAAGCTTATACAAAATTTGCAAATACAAACGAAATTTCAGTAACAATATCAATACCGGCTATTACTTTAGAAGAGTTTGAAGAAAGAGATTTTCAAAATGTAACAAGTCAATCAAACAATTTAAACAACTTAAGTGATGACGATTTATCTAACCAAATTCTGAATAGCTTCTTAAAAACTGAAAATTTTTTCGACAATCCATGCAAATTTTTTAACATAACAGGTGAAGAAAGAATAGAATGCATCAAAAAACTTCTTCGTTTGGATCATTTGAATCAAGACGAATACGAACATGTAGAAAGATTAATTATTAACAGTGCAGACAGATTTCAAATCCCAGGGAAACCACTTGAAGCTACTAACATTTTGCAACATTCGATTCCAACTAAAGATGATTCTCCAATTTTTTGAAGATAATATAGATTTCCCCCTGTTCATAAAGAAGAAATTACAAAACAAGTTGACGAATTATTAAAACATAAAATAATAAAACCTTCACAATCACCGTATAACACTCCAGTTTGGATTGTTCCTAAAAAACCAGACTCTAAAGGTAAAATAAAATGGCGAATGGTTCTAGACTTCAGAAAACTTAATGAAAAATCAAAAGGAGATTCTTACCCACTACCTAACATAAATGATATACTCGATTCACTCGGATCTGCCAGATATTTTTCAGTATTCGATTTAGCTACTGGTTTTCACCATATAAAAATGGACCCTAAAGACTCTCATAAAACTGCATTTTCTACACCTCATGGCCATTATGAATTTGATAGAATGCCCTTTGGTTTAAAAACCGCTTCTGCAGCATTTCAAAGGTTAATGGACATTTTTACATTCTCATCATGGATGAGAAGGTATTGGTTTTATATGAAAAATGACTTTCGAAATTTTCATCAAATCTTTACGTTTTGAGACCCCCTGAGTCAGAAAAAATGGTTTTTACGAAATTGTCTGTCTGTCTGTCTGTCTGTCTGTAGGTCGTGTGCGGCATAACTCTCGATAGAATTATCAGATTGAATTGAGCTTTGGTACACTTTATCGGAGCCGAAAAAGTAAGGACAAGTTCGTTAACCAGCCACATCCAATCAAAATTGAGGGATTGAGCACTACTTTTGTGTTTTTGAAAATAATTTTTTGAAAAAATCTAAAATTTCAATACTGGTTTTTAATAGTGCTCATAAATCTCTACAAATTATCTTGACAACATTTTTTGATTAAATCAAAATTAGAAATGTTACAGCATATTCAAATTCGAAAAAAGTCAATATCAAAATTCCATTTTCCAGTTAAATTATACGAAATACGAAAAACCGCTATGATACAATATTATTAAATAAATAAAGACCTACAAATTTGCATTATAACATTTTTTCATAAGATGCATATTTTTCTTTTTAATTAAAAAAAAAACTATTGAAAATCCAAAATTCAATTTTTTAACAATAATATTCGAAATACGAAAAAAACGTAAGAATACACAGTTTGTCGTTTCAAAAAGATCTACAAATTTTGTTTCACACAGTTTCTGATAAAAGATATATTTTTCGTTTCAATTCTAAAAAATACGATTAAAATTAAAAAATTCCATTTTTTAGACAAAATATGTGAGATGCAAAAAAAACGTTTGGATGGAAAATTGTTTGCCTAAATGAGGTCTACAAATTCTCATTAAGACATTTCGGGACAGGATTTATATTTTATGTTTTGATTTCTAATATTGAAAAAATTCGATTTTTTCACCAAAATATGTGAGATACGAAATAAGCGTTGTTCTGGAAAATCGTTTCCTTAAATAAAGTCTACGATTGTTTTTCCTTTTTGAGAGATTTGGAAGAAAATAAATTATTTTAATCATGTAATTTATTAAAAAGTTACTGAAATGTATACAGAAAATCGAGCGCGAAGCGCGAGCGGCATGATGACAATGTGTTCCTTAAGGCTGATAGAGCCTTAAGTAAATTGAATTTCCTGTTTCACTTAAATTCAAAAAAATGGAGTCCGACCGGAACCCAAAAAAATAATAGCCGTAAAAGAATTTCCAGTTCCAAAAACACAAAAAAATGTTAAAAATATGTTAGGATTAGCAGGATATTATCGTAGATTTATCGAAGGATTTTCAAAAATTGCCAATCCTCTTAATCAACTTCTAAAAAAGGATACCCCTTTCATATGGACCGATAAACAGCAAACAGCTTTTGATATTTTAAAATCAAGATTATGTGAAATACCACTTTTACAAAGACCCGATTTTTCTCAACCCTTTGTTCTCACAACAAATGCCTCAGCATACGCAATAGGAAGTATATTATCACAAGGTAAAATAGGCAAGGATAAGCCAATAGCTTATGCTTCACGTAGTCTAAGTGACACTCAGAAAAAATATGACACATATGAAAAAGAAGCACTTGTAATAATATTTTGTGTCACTCATTTCCGTCCTAATTTATATGGAAGGAAATTCACCCTAGTAACTGATCATAAACCACTAGTTTGGTTTCAAAATTCTAAGGACCCTTGCTCACGAGTTTCGCGCTGGAGGTTAAAACTCGCTGAATATGAGTTTGATGTATTATACAAGGCAGGAAAAATGAATGTCAATGCAGACGCTCTTTCAAGAAACCCTATTATTAATGAAGAAAAATCAAAAAATTTTCACGAAGATGATGACGATACCTTCATGACATCTCAAGAAAAAATGAATCTTGAGAATGCTTTTATAAAAATTAATCAAGAAAATAATATCAAAAAAGGAAATACTTCGAAAAATAAATATTTTTATTCAGTATTCGCCGAAGATGATGCGAATGACTTCAGTGAAACTTCGGAAGGACCAATATTCGATGTTAATTTGAGGTAATCGGATATTTTCAATGGAATCTTAAATGAGAAATTACTTAACGAAATTAATAAAGATTTAGTCAAATATATAAATTTATTTACACTACTATCTTCAAAACTTCCTGTTATAAATTATGAAAATTCGCCATGGAAAACCATGACTACTAGAAGGAAAAAGGAAAAACAAGAACAAATGAAAAACTCAAATCAGCATAAAAATCTAGAAAATATAAATCAAAATGAAATCCAAGATAAATTAGAAGAAAATTTTTCTTCTAAACCTCTTGTGAAAAAACCTCGAGGTAGGCCAAGAAAAAATCTACTTACAAATTTAAAAATTATTTCCTCTCAAACAAAAAGAAAAAGAGATAGACCAAGAAAACAAATATATGAAAATGAATTACCAGAAATAAATATGCAAAAAGGAAGCCGAACAAAAGTAGAATCAGATCCCGATTCTGATCCTGAATATTTGGACTATTTAGAAGAAATCCAAGCAAAAAAAAGAAATTAAGCGTATCATGCAATTTTTCGTGGGATTTTTATCGCATTTAACAGTGTTTTGATAATTTATATTTAGAAAATAATAATTAAGAATAAAACGATTACCGTAAAACAATACGTCAGAAAGAACATACTCTTTCACGTCAAAAAGGACGTACAAAAAGACGTCCTTTTTAACGTGAAAAAGTATGGCCTTGATCAGATATTTTTTACGACCTTTTTGACGTGAAAAATACGTATTTCTAGACTAACATGTTTTAACGTGAATATAATTATCCAATGATTTGTATCTCTAAGTTAAAAAAGATTCAAATTTACTAGAAAGTAAATACATTTTCTTCAATTTATTTTATTTCTACAAAACTGTAATTGCAAAAAGCTTAAGTTGTCCTAAACATTAGACTTTTTCTGTTCATATCCAATAAAATGCTTCAGAAACAACTTGAAAAGAAACTTGATAATTTTTGCACGACAATTTTCATATATGAGTATAAATGTAAAGTTTGAATATTAATATTCATTGTGCGTATGAATTGAACACAAATAAAAAGGGGGTGAGAGTAATTATGTGCACATGGGGATTATTCAAATTTCAAATATATAATTTTATTGTGTTGATCGTTAAACAACATAATTGCATGTCAATATGCATACAAATATGCTCATACAATTTTTTTCCTGAGTATGGTATACACTGGAATTTCTTTGGTGTGAAATGAAATTGTACATTTTTACATTTACAAGGCAGTATGTACAATATTTTCATTTTTAACAAAGAATTTCACAAATTCTAGAAGTAATAATTATCTAGGTTTTTTATAGGAAAATATTCACACTTTCCAAATAGAGTCTCATTAATTTGGGAAAAACGCAACAATAACTTTTATAACTCATCAGCATCTTTATTTCCATGCAAATGTAATCCCGACTTTCTTCTAACGCTTTTGCCGGCGTACATTATTTGTGAATTTTTGCGTTTACTGAAAAGTAAATAAATTTTCTTCTTCAAATAGAGCCTCAAATTTCTTTAAAATGGCTTTCATGCTGAGTAACGGTTGATAGACAGTTTCCAATTCGAATAACAAGTGTACGGGGGACCCTTTCTATTATCTTATTTGTTTATACTGCCTTAGCCTACTCTACAGCTTAGCTCAGAACTTACAAATGTCTGTTCTGTTTTCTTCTGGGGTATATAACATGTTCTTGCCGGTTGTTTTGATGCCCTTAAGGGAGTTACTCAGGATGAAGAATTAACGAACAGAAAAATCTTAAACTTTGCAGAGCATTAGAATATAATAAACAAATTATCCGTACCAAATTTCAAGGTCTGAGGTGGGTTTTTTAATGAGATATTCGTATTTCTATTTTGCGCCTCTCTAATTGATTTAACATGGACTCTTATGAGAAATCGCGTTGTTTATCGTGCATTATCATTGATATCTTTTTAACTGACGGACAGATCATAGCGGGATTTGAACAGTAGAAAGATAAGATGTTCAGGAATAGTTATCAACTTTAATAACATTCAAAGGTGGTTTCTATAAGTAATAACAAATACAATGAAGATGGGAAATTGCTGTGATTTTGGTCTTTGGTTAGGTATGTGGCAACGTCGCATTCGTAAGTTATGTGCGCGAAATTTGACATGTATGCGTTATATCTGTCTAGCAGCTTGTACTAACTGATGATTAAAATTTGTTATGAAAATCATGTTTTTAATAAATGAAATATAACATAATTATTATCCGTATAATAAATAAAAGAATTAAGTACATACTAACAACTTTATTTACATACATATCATGATACGCAGTACGTAAAATTTTCCTCAATGACATACTAAATTTGTCTTATTTTCACAGTCTTGAACCGATATAAAAATTTTTCAATACATATCTATTATCATCACAATCGTTCATTAACTATTATTTAGAATATTTGGTACATACCCTAGCGGACCCGTGTGAGAGAACGGTCATAGAATACTCTGACCGTTCTCTGACTGTTCTATGACCGTTCTATGACCTCGCATTATTACGGCTAAGATCGGTCAAAAAGACATTAAAAGCTTTGCAATTATGATTCTGTGGCGAAATTTGGATTAGAAGGTAAAGCAATAAATACAGTTATTTTATTTTTCAGCGATAAAAACTAGAAAAACATAATACCTGTCATTGAAGGCAGTGCAGTGGTTCGCAATTGGCGGAACTTCTCCACCCATAGTAAACCTTCACGGTGGAGACGTTCCGCCAATTGTGAACCACTGCACTGCCTTCAATGACAGGTATTATGTTTTTCTAGTTTTTATCGCTGAAAAATAAAATAACTGTATTTATTGCTTTACCTTCTAATCCAAATTTCGCCACAGAATCATAATTGCAAAGCTTTTAATGTCTTTTTTACCGATCTTAGCCGTGATAATGCGAGGTCATAGAACGGTCATAGAACGGTCATAGAACAGTCAGAGAACGGTCAGAGTATTCTATGACCGTTCTCTCACACGGGTCCGCTAGGGTATACAATAAATATATACCAACTAAACTGAAGTAAATTAGTATTTTGTTTTCAGATAATCGCAGATTTTATTTTTAACTTTCCTATTATTTGTCACACGAATGTTCCCGTTTTTATCAGCAGCAAACAAACGATATAATCCATCAAAACCATGTTCTTTGTATGCATCGATAACCATAGCTACCGTGATGTCAGAGGCAATCATTTTTTTCCTCATTTGGACGGATGTGCAGATTTTTAATTCATTGTATAATTTCATGTCTGAGAAACATTTCTTAGGTACTGACATGACCATATCTGCGACTGTACACCCGTGCGCACACGAAAAAACAAAACGCGATGTTGCAGTTCAAGTACTACTGTGGTCAACCTGCGTGTTGAACCCTGTTTTGACTAGGCGGGTAGGTGAGTAACTCCCTTAATTCAAGCTATGTTTTTATCATTAGTTCCGCGAGTTTTAGGTTCGTGCTTTGGAATCGTATTAGCAGATGCCTAGATTTTTGAGTGTGTGCATACTCGTGTTCAATGGAACTGAATTTTGATTGGGCGGTACATTTAATTAGCTTGCGAACTATTGGTTCGGATACGTTTCCTCAGATGCTCCTACCAATCACTCGACATTCTCTTTCGGAAAGAAATTACTATTGTTGTGTCTTGATTCGTCAATAATTTTGTAACTTTATTTTCATTGGCATATACGTGTGTCTCCATAAAATTGAGGATACTAATTCGTGGAGGTTTCCTATTGTGTGTTAGTTATGGGTATTTCCTGAACAGCAAGAAGTCACAATCATGAAAAAAAAGAAAAGAACTATTCCTCAAAAGAATTGCTTGTCTCAATTTGCTCATTTTAACCTCAAATTGAACTTACAAGCAATTTTATGGTTTCTAAACTTAACGAATATCTCAAGGAAAATTTTATGCTACTGTGAATTTTATTGATTTTACAAAAATTTTACATAAAAAACTTCATTTTTAACAAGTAATTTTAAACGCTTTAAACACAAAAAGTACAATTACATCTACTGCTTTCAAGCTTGTTTGATGTGAGGAAGTAATGATTAGAGATTTATCCACGTCTTGATAAGAACCAAACCTTTGTTCGAAACGTTGACGATTCATCAATAAACATCTTTACAACACAAGAAAAGACACTTATATGTTTCTCAAAATTAGAATACCGGTAAAAGCCAATAATACAAAATAATTATGTGGTATAAAATGTTGGCAAAATCTAAATATACCAAATATACAAAAAAAAATCAGCCCGCTTTGCGGGCACATTCTCATCGCGCGGTTCGCGCACAGCTCGCTTCGCTCGCAAGCTTGAGCGTGCCTAGGGCGCGCGATTTGATCGTCGCGCTTCCTGCTCGGTCTTGTGCTCTTCGCATACATTTAAGTTTATTTCTTATAATTTAATACTGAAGCTCAAACCAATTTTATAATATTAAAGATGATGTGAATTACTCATTTTCTCAAATTCACTCAATTTCTTTTTCAGTTTAAGTGAAACAGGAAATTCAATTTACTTAAGGCTCTATCGGCCTTAAGGAACACATTCTCATTATGACACTCCCGCTTCGCGCTCGATTTTCTGTATACATTTCAGTAACTTTTTAATAAATTACATGATTAAAATAATTTATTTTCTTCCAAATCTCTCAAAAAAAAAAATAATCGTAGACTTTATTTAAGGTAGTACGATCACGAAAATTAGACCTCAGGCTAAAATAGATAATTTTGCTTTCAAGAATAGCAATATTATTTTTGAAGGGCTAATTTGAAAGAGAAAAGATTATTTTTCATGAAAAAAATTTGAAACACAAAAAAATAATGTTACTAATAAATTTCATGTTTGTCCAAACTTATTTTCTTATCGCTTCGAGCCAAATTTTTAAAAATGATGCGATTATAATAAATCACGGTTCATTTTTTTTGGAAAAAGATTCTCTACAACTTGACCGTTTCCGATTTTTGAAAATAAATTCTTTAATGGCTGAAATTATAAAAAAACAATTTTTCAAAACAAAATTTTTATAAACAAATTGCTGTATTTGATAATAATTAATTCAATTTCAAAAATAGCAAACGGTCAAGTTGTAGAGAATCTTTTTTCTTAAAAAATGAACCATAATTTATTAGAATCGCATCATTTTCAAAAATTTGACTCGAAGCGATAAGAAAATAAAATTGGGCTAAAGTAAAATTTATTAATAACATTATTTTTTTGTGTTTCAAATTGTTTTCATGAAAAATAATCTTTTCTCATTCAAATTGGCCCTTCAATAATAATGTTGCTATTCTTGAAAGCAAAATTATCTATTTTTGTCTGAGGTCTAATTTTCGTGATCGTACTACCTTAAGGAAACGATTTTGCAGAACAACGCTTATTTCGTATCTCACATATTTTGGTGAAAAAAATCGAATTTTTTTAATATTAAAAATCAAAACATAAAATATACATCCTGTCCCGAAATGTCTTAATAAAAATTTGTAAACCTCATTTAGGCAAACAATTTTCCATATAAACGTTTTTTTTGTATCTCACATATTTTGTCTAAAAAATGGAATTATTGAATTTTAATCGTATTTTTTGGAATTAAAACGAAAAATATATGTTTTTTCAGAAACTGTGTGGAACAAAATTTGTAGATCTTTTGGAAACGAACAACTTTGTATTCTTACGTTTTTTTCGTATTTCACATATTATTGTTAAAAAATTGAATTTTGGATTTTCAATAGATTATTTTTTAATTAAAAAAAAAAATATGCATCTTATGAAAAAACGTTACAATTCAAATTTGTAGGTCTTTATGTAGAAAATAATATTGTATAATAACGTTTTTTCGTATCGCGTATAATTTAACTGGAAAATGGAATTTTGATATTGACTTTTTTCGAATTTGAATATGCTGTAACATTTCTAATTTTGATTTAATCAAAAAACGTTATTAAGATAATTATCAGAGATTTATGAGCATTATCTAAAACCAGTATTAAAATTTTTGATTTTTTCAAAAAATTATTTTCAAAAACACAAAAGTAGTGCTCAATCCCTCAATTTTGATTGGATGTGGCTGATTAACGAACTTGTCCTTACTTTTTCGGCTCCGATAAAGTGTACCAAAGCTCAATTCAATCTGATAATTCTATCGAGAGTTATGCCGCACACGACCTACAGACAGACAGACAGACAGACAGACACTTTCGTAAAAACCCTTTTTTCGGACTCAAGGGGTCTCAAAACGTAAAGATTTGATGAAATTTTCGAAAGTCATTTTTCACATAAAACCAGTACCTTCTCATCCATGATGAGAATGTAAAAAAGATTTTTCCATAAGTTAGCCTTTTATGAAATAATTCAAAAGAACAATGTGACCCAAAACTTATGCGCACCACTGTACCTGAACTAACTTTTTAACAAACATTGTTTGACACAAAAATCGCCGAAAGTGCCCGAATCAGATTTTTCGTTGTTATAATTAGACTATTATTTAATTGTTGTGAATGTGTGTAAATGTTAAACTAAAATATTAATCTTTTATATTTACCAGTAGACCCAGATGAAGATATAGAAATGCAGATGAAGATAGTCATAGGAATCTTCATTTTTACAACGTTGACAAAATACATTTTCGCAGTTGTATCACAAATAAAGGTGTGATTCAAGAAACTGTTATATAAAGCAAAAATAGTCCCAACATTTGCTAAAATTGCGACATTTTATCTCTAGGATTGACAATGTTTGTTATTACTTGCAAAATTTTTTCCCCCATTCATAAAACGTCACAAATTTGCCTTAATCTTTTCACTTCTAGTCATTACAGGTATGCCACAAATGACATACAAAATTATATTAAAAACTACGTGGGAAAATACATAAGAAACAACGTAAAAAACCATGTAGGAAACTACATAGAAGACTACATTGGAAATTGGGATAGGAAACGACGTAATTTTTTACGTAGTTTCCTAACGTTGTTTTCAAAACCTCTTTTTTACATTTATAAATAAAATATTTATGAACCTGAATTGTACATGTAATATTTATAATATGTTCATTGTTTTTAAATAAAGAATTTTAAAACAATATAATATCCTTTCATTACAAATAATAACAAGAATTATTGTCCATAAATATTAGATTAATAAATGTAAAAAAAAGGTTTTGAACACAATATAGGGAACAATGTAGGAAAGTACGTGAAAAACTACGCAGAGAAAGACGTAGGAAACTACGGAGGAAATTACGTCGTTTCCTATCCCGATTTCCGGTGTCATGTCGGTTCCTACGTACCTAACATCATGTTTTCTAACTTCGTTTCTCATGTAGTTTCCCACGTAGTTTCCTGCATCGTTACTTACATCAGAATTTTTTATACATATCATATTACACATTATATTTTATACATAATAGTAATTTCTGTACGTTCGAAATTTTTTTATGAAATATAATTGTTCCTGTTTTCAACGATATAATTAGTAAAATTTTTATGTTTCCATTATTCATCTATATTATGAGAAACACGGCGTGATTTAATGAGTTGATTATGATTGTAAAAATGATAAAATTATTATTTCCTTGGACGTTGATCGAGCAATATGTTCAGGGATTACCTTCAAACTAGACCAAATTCAATAAAGCCTTGTTCAAAGAAAAGTAAATCGATTCTAAATATAGAAAATGAATGCGCAAGTTATTCCTTATCTTGCTTTATTTTATGAATATGAATAAAAAAACTCTGGAAAACAAGATTCGTTCCAATTACGATAACGTGATATGAAGGATAACAAATGAACCTATACATTGTAGACAACCTTGGTTGTCAACTTTGCCATGATGAAAAATTTATATCCTAATGTTCATTACATTTATAAACAAAATTGGATTTATTTTGATGAAAGGAAATTTTCAAGTACGATATTATAGGCTTTAGTTTGTCAAAAGTGGGTCTTACAAAATTTAACAAAACAGAAAAAAGTAACTTCTGTTGAATAAAAAAAAGAATAAAAGTTGCTTAATGAGCAAAGTTTCTTTTATTCAGGGAAGACGTGATATGGCTAAGTTGATAGAGACAGTGAGTCTTCCTAATAATTACTTGAAGAATGGGCAAAAAATTTATTTTTATGTATTTCTGATATATTTTGTTGTAAGACTCTAATGTATTAATTAATTAAAAGTTAAATCGTAAAATAAGTACAAGAGTAAAATTAAATTGAAACTCTGTTCACCTTCGAAGTACAATACGAAAACCGCAAAGCAAACTCTTGACATTTTGTGTATACAGCTGATAAAATGTAAGGAAAATGTAACAAATACGTTAAACGACGTTTCACAATTCTTCATTAAAAAAGTCAATAATTGTAATAGGCTGGTGGTATCTCTCTTCTAACTGAAGATACTATCTACCTTACTGATTTCTCTGTTCTAAAAATTAGAAAGGTAAATTTCGGACGTACAAAACTATGTAGAAAATACGTAGGAAACTACGTTAGAAATCACGTCGTTTTCTATCCCGATTCCTGATTTAACGTCAGTTCCTACGTAGCTGTCTACATCGCTTCTAACGTCATTTCTTGTTTAGTGTCCTACGTCTTTTCTATGTAACTTTTTACGTCGTTTCTTTCGTCAGAATTTTGAATAGGTGCATTCAATAGGTGCATTCAATAAAATCGTATCGGTTTTGATAAATTGATGTTTTCTTAAGATATTATTTTCTATAAGTGTTAGATTAATAAATGTAAAAATTGTTACGAGCGTGTCAAGGCGGCCAAATTTTTCCAAAAATATAATATAACATTTCCACATAAATTCGCACGCCACTTGAAGCGCCCATAACTGAGCACCTTGACAAGGTCGCTGATGCAGCTTATCGTTGCTCGGGTCAAGAAACCTTTAGCAGATGGTTCGTTCGGGTACGAAATTCCTAATATATTATGTTATTAATATTAATATCACCATTGATATCATTGCTGTTATATTACTAATGTTATATATCACGTCCATATTGCATTATATTATGCATTATATTAATATGTGTAGTAATGTATGTATACATATTAATGTACATGCAGGCTCGTGCACCTGCGTATGAATATGAGTACACGTTTACAGGTGTACGCGAATAATTATAACTATAATTTTTAATGCGAGTGAACTGTCACATTATCGCATAAAAATGTGATTTTAGAAGTACCTAAATTAATTAATAACAAATGAATGTAACTCCAGGAAAGCATTATAAACCAACATTATAGATATCTTTACTGGAAAGTAGAAGAAAGAGGAGAAAGCGTGAGAGAAAAAGAGAGAGCGTAAGAAAGAGGAAGAGGGAGAGATATCCAGCGCGCGTACACTCATGCACTGTATATCATCATAGCTTTCTCCCGTTTGTCAATTCCTCTCTTCGTTCGCCCATGCAAATGCCCCATATACCCGTCTCTTTTGGAAACTTTTTGATCACGAGGCTAGCATACATACCATTTTCAAACTTCCTTCTCGTGCGCCTATCCTTGCTCAGATGCTTTAGCCAGCTGATCCCCCACATCAAAGGCAATGTGCTTTTTGTAATTAAAACCTAAAGACTCATCTGAACATTTAAAATAATTATGTTAAGGCTTTATAATTCATATAATGATTATAAGCCTAGACTAATTAAATATATATTTCAATTTAGCACGAAATATATTAGAAACTAAAATCCTTCTTACAATTTGATGAAAATGCATCAAATACTAAAAATCGATGAGCGCATTTCCTTTCTCACGATAAGTGTGGAAATAGGGGAGAAATATTCGACACCTAAAAATCAGCAAATGGTGCAATAACTGAATCAGCACGGTGCAAAGTCCATCTAAATTCCTAAAACCTCCCTACTATCATTTCCTTGTCCAATCATAGATTCTTTAATCATCAAAAAACCCTACCATGTTCACCTTGCGATGAATCAGTAAAACAGATCAACGCCAAGCCAAATTTGCAGTTACTCGAGCAACCTGGTACCAACCGGAACTACTCGAACAGTAGGAAATATACTTTTCTCTACTTTGCCCGTCCGCGGTTCGGAACCATCGCGTCCTATCACCTGGCTAGTTGATTAAGCTTCGTAAAATACCTAGTTCAGGGCTCAAAATTGGGGATCGTGTTTCGGCGGACGTTAATAATAAAAAAAGTCTTCATCCGAATAGAAGCATCAAAATTAATTTCATCTTCGGCGGACCATTCAAAAGGTTCAACTCGTTGATCGTGAATGGTCGGTATACCTATTTCACTAGTTGAGGATAACTCGTAAACGACTATGTAGTGATAGACTCTTGGGAATCGCATCGAAAGTGTATCAACGAAAATCCTCGGCGGACTATCTACAGTCCAATTCCAGTTTTTCGTGGTTTTTCTTCACCAAAATAAAACGGCACAAAGCAGCGAGAAATCGCAGAAAATTAATACTACCGAATCTCAAAACGGTAGTGATAATTTTCATAAAATATTGGAATTAGATTTAATAGGGAAATTTTAGAGGTGAAAAGAGCGAGTTTAAAAGCACTCAACCCTTTGCTGCTTAAAAGCCAACCGTTATATTCTCTTATTCAACGTGAAAGAAAAGTGGAAAACAGTGTTTGATTCTGTGTGCGTACATCACGCAAGGGACAAGAGTGGTTTCTTTTAGAGACCACGACTACATAAAATCAAGTTTGGCCCGGATAACTCAGGACTTCAGCAACGAGAACGCACTCTCTTCCTTGCTCTTGTTTTCCAGAGATCCAGTAGGATTAAGAACCTAGGAATAGAATCTAGGCTGTGGTAAAGTACGATTTATATTATTATTCTGACTCATCTTTCTATTGTTCTTGATACACAAATGTTCACATCGGATTATTCGCTTCCTTCTCCTTGAAAATAAAACTATCTTTTATTTATGTGAATAATGGCCGCTTGATTTAAATTTCTTCAAGGCACCTTCCTCCTTTCTTCCTTTCAAAATTAAAGGTGATAAGCGTAAGCGTGTAGAATACACTCTCAGTCCGAGAGTAGAAGACCAACGACTCCACTTAATAATAAACGAATTTAGTTTATATTTATATTAACTAAATTCGGCAGTTTGGTCGACCTCTGCGTACTCATTTTACTAATAAATAAAATATAGTAAGGGTAATTTTTTTTACTTTATATGGATTTTATTCAAATTAATAATAGCCGTACATAACAAAATTAAGGTTTTGCAAAGAATGTAGGGAATAATGTAGGAAATTACGGGTAAAACTACATATAGAAAGAAGTTAAAATTGAACTACACATGCGTCTATTAAAATACGGTGACAGGTTGCGACATATAGAAATGTGAACGTGATACCAGTTAAACGACTTAAAATTGAAATGATTGTCAATACATGGACCTAACCTACAAATCTTTCTCTCCGAACCATTCATGAATTGACTGCGTCTTGTGTCAATTGTGTAATTTTCTATTACCGAAGATTCGATTGCAAAATTTTGCGTATATTGGTTGGATTCGAGTGTACGCAGAAAAACTCGTAAATGCGCCGAAGTCATATAAAATAGTATATACGCGTAGTCCTATAATCGTCCTGATAAGAACCTAGACCTACACTCGAAATATACTGTCACCTAGACTCCCCCTTGGAAAGAGCCGAGTTAAAGGGCTTGATTTAAAATAAAAGTCGGTGATTCTAGCTCTTGTGCTCTACTCCTATGGTATGCGGAGGAATGCTTCTCAACCACTCGTATGTAACCGCAGCCTGGGATTCTCAAGCTTTCTCTTATTGAAAACAAATTCATTAAGACGACTGCTCAGCGTCTCCTTTGGGATTAAGTGTGCCAAACTCAGCCTCAGAGCACAAAACTCTGGCCCTGCCCAGCGTACCTAAAAGTACGAGATCCTTCAAAACTCGTCTGAGAGCAGAAAACTCTCAGCCTGCCCCGCAAGATCTCAAGAAACTTTTCAAAACTCAGTTGAAGGCAAAAAAACCTTCAACCTTCCCCAAAGTGCCTCCAAGGTTGGCTACGGCTCGCTTCCAAGCCCCCAGAATGCTGATCCAGGCTCAGCATTCTGCTTTTATCCTCGCGGGTCCAGCCTCCCACTCTGGTCCATGGTTAGACAGTGGGGATGCTGCGCCTGTGCCTAGTTTTGTCATCTGTATGTAGGACACTTCGCTTTTCTGTCTGCTGGATTATGAGCACGGTTGCCGTTTTCTCGTTCCGTACTCATTTTTATTCTTTCCTCTATTCTTTTCCTTATTTCTCTTTCTAAGTTTTCCTTGTCCCCACTTCCTCTCATTTTCTTCGGCATCCGTGTTGATTCACTTCTTAGTATGTCCATGTACGCTTACTGCCTTATGCTGCATTCTGCACGTTCTTTGTGGGGCTTTTATAGGGTTTATTTCCTTTTACACTATTATCTCTTCTTCTTCGACAGGTGTCCACTCATCTGTTCCGACATTTTTTTTTGTGTGTGTTAGCTTTTTGTACCTTGTCGCTGTTCACCGCTGATATCCTCATCCTGCTTTTATCGCTGGTTTGCTCTTTCTGCTGCTTGTTCTTCTTGGATGAGCGTTTATCTCTTTCATCGCACAATATTCTGTTATCATCGACACTACTACTCTCTCAGGTTTGCCACATTGCGTGGATACATTGCGATGAGTGTCTTCGGCTTCGGCCTGGGTAGCGATTTCTGGCATCTTGCGTGTTTTTATTTTTCCGTCTCAATGTTTTAGAAAAACTGATGCATTAGTGCTTTTTTTTTTCTTTCTTTGCCGCTTTCTCCGGTGAATCATCGCTGACGTTGTCCCCTCCTTGCGTCGCCACCCCCTCTCCTTCGTGGCTGTCCGTGCAGTCTGGCTTTAGGTCTACCGCATGGAATTGCCCCACTACCTATATACAACGATCTGAGTAAAGAAACTTTACTCGAAAGATGCGTCGGTGGCTTCAATCAAAATAACAACGAAAGCTTCAATCAACTTATTTGGAAAATCAGCCCAAAAATCATCTCGAGTGGAGCAATCGTTGTAAATTTAGCAGCGTAGATTGCCGTTGGACTATTCATCGAAGGTTCAAAATCATTATTATTTTATTTGAACTCAATCGGAGTGAGCTGTGGACACGACGCGCACGAATACCCTGATAAAATCGACGAAGCACGGATTGCACTGGCAGAGAGACGTGCGGCCGAGAGCACTCGTGAAGGAAGAATGTTACGAAGGCAACACCAAATTTCCGTTTTGCAAGCGGCATCGTCAGCGGAAGAACTTCTGTACGGACCCGGAATAGATGACTCTATGTAAGTTTACAAAAAAATTATTTTCTTCATGTAAACTGAAATTGAAACTTTAAACGCGTTTTTCTCGAAATGGCATTGCTGAAGCCGGTGACCAAGATTACTCGAACACTAATGAATCGATCTTCTGGAAATTTTGCAGGCTTATTTAATACATAAAAATGTAGTCTTTAATCGTTCGATTTTTTGCTTAAAATCGAACCATTAACTTTGACTATCCGCCATTTTGTGAAAAATGAATATTTTTTTAAATCCTTCGAATAGAGACTAGTTTATACTTATATTTGACTAAATCTATCCACATTTTTTGTTTCAGATGATCGACTTCGCCGCAATGTTGGTCACCGCAAACCGTATAAATAAAAACATTATTTCATTGACGGATATTTTCCACTTAACAATGTAATGTTTTTCAATAAAAAATTTACTGAAAGTTCTTCAAGATGCGTTCTTTAAGATGATATAGTGATCGATTAAAAAATTTTTGTAGTTTTCTTTTAAAAAATTCATGAAAAAGGCCTTTTTTTGCACTACAAGTGGGGGTAATCCCTTAATTTTTTCTCCTATAATTTGAATTAGTTCTGTTTGACTGCTTGGATCTTTCTCATATTCTATCTGCGGGGTCCATTTTCCCTAAATTCTTTTTGGTTTCTTTCTTATCCACTGGCAGAAATGTCCCGAAAAATCTTGCTAGCTCTCGATTCACTCTTCCGAACATGTTTGCTGGTGGATGTGGAATTGAGTTTAGGATTAATTTCACCTCTCTTTCTTTTAGTACCTCTTTCTATTTCTTACTAGTAAACTGTGTGCCTCTCAGTCGCTTGAAATTTTTTGGCGTTGAAAAGTCGGTGATCCCTTGTACTTTGTCTGGGTCTGGTTTGTTTTTTTCTGTTGCCAGAACAAAACCTAGAAATTTCGTCTCCTTCCTGAAGAAGTTTGATTTAATTAGGTCAAAAGTTAAATTATTCCATTCCAGTCGTATCATTAGATCCTCCATATGCTCGAAATGTTGTTCTACAGATTCCGATGTCACGAGGGTATCAGCCACGAACGCAATTATTTGGTCACCGGCTCCTTGCAATGCTTTGCCTAGTCCTCTCAATAATGCTGCAGTGCTAACTTTCAGGCCGAATAGTACAATGTTGAATTCATAACTTTTTCCTCGATGTTGGAATGCTGTATATTGTTTTGAGTTTTCCTCCAGTGGGACTTGCCAGAAACTGCTAGTCTTATCGAGACTTGGCATAACCTTAATTCCTTTACACTTCTGAAATAGAATCTCAGCAGGTTCTGGACATTCTTAACCTTCTAGCAAGATTTCGTTTAATTTTCTGGCACCTAGACATAACCTTACTGTGACATCTATTTTTACTACAGGTACTATTGATTTCATATATGAACTGCATGATCGTTGAATTTTCCCAATCTCCAACATTCTTTTTATTTCTTCGTCCACTTTATCGCGGTAGGCCATTGACACTGGATAACTCCGCCCGATGAAGGTTTGATTTTCTTCCATCTGCAGTCTGTGTTGATGTGATGATTTTTTTTTGTTTTTTTCCACTATGATTTTTTTTATGAAACGGATTGCAGCAGACATGTTTAAATCGAGAGCTTGGCATTTCTGTATTAATTTGAAATATATGAACACATAATGAACATTCACAGAAAGCTAAAACAGCGGTCACTGCATTCACTGCCACACGTGCTTAAAGTCCTACAGTTTTCATTTTTCCATTCCAAAATTTTGCCTGCATATTGAAAAAACTTCAACAAAGATTTAGAAACAGAAAAATCGGAAAAAAATTAGTTCCAAATTTTAAAAAAATTGAATTGTTTATAAAAATGTACTGTATTGTTAAAACATAAAAACAACTAAATGTGTGCTATAACTTTTTTGAAAGCTTGTACTCTTTCGCGCATTTCATGTGCAAGGGTTACATTTTATATTCAAAACTGCTTTTACAGTGAGCTGTTGGAAAAAAAAATTTTTTCCCGAGTGCCAAACTTAAAAAAATTATATCTCGAAATTTCCAAGTATCAAATTGAAAAAAAAATACATGTCCATTATTTTCAAAGTAAAAAGGCAAAAAAAATGTCTCGTCGAAAAAAAATGTTGACTGTAAATCTCCCATGAAATGACCTATATATATTTTTATATAAATTATAAACTGGCATTTTTCTTCCATACATAAACCTTTGTAATATTGTGCATATTTTATTTGTATTCCTATCCGTAAAATAGACATGTTTAATATAAAATTACTATTTCAAATAATTTTGCGTGATTCGCAGGATCAGCCTTTATACAAGTACGTTTAAAAATTCTTTATTAATAAAGCATGTAAGTAAATTTTCTTTATAAAACAATGTAGAAGTAATAATGTTAATTCCATGATAAATTCTTAACATTTTTAAGTTCTTGTTAATTTAGAATTTCATTATCTATTATATATGGCCTATGCTATTTACTAAGCGGAGAAGTAAATTTTACTTTATTTGTATTTGCTTGGGCGTGGTACAAGCGCAGGCCCTTTTGACCATTAGCCTAAGCTATTTAAGATTTTTCCGGAAATCTCTAATCGCTAAGCTATATACTGCTGTAGCTCCATGCAGTTTTATAAATTTATTTAAAAAAGAATAGTAAATAGGAATATCTAAAAATGTTTTGGTCGAAATTTCAAAGTGCAAGTTTATTACCTTTACCAATTTCTAAGCAAAATTCAAATCTTCATATTGACGCAGCTGCACATTCACCTTGAAATGTTTTTGAATCTATATAAAATTTTCTGAAAGATATTGTGATTTTAAGGTATTTACGATAGTTTGGAAAGTTCGAGAAAAGCATAAAATAAAATAAAGTAGTTTCACAGTGTTATAAGAATAATAATTAAAATATAAAATAAAGAATGGACGCAGGACGTTACATGTTTGTGTTGCTGCGGCCGATCCTGTCAAAGTTTTCCAGAAGTTCTACGAGACTGACCATGTGTGTTATTCCATGTCCGATGATTGTGTATTTTATTTCTTCTTTGAAGTGTCTGGCGAGTTTCTGAATAATTTCACTTGGTGACATTAGTGGACGTAGTTCTTTTGCTTCCGCATATAAGCCAATTGCATATTCTGTTCTGGAACCCGTTTTTCCCTATTGATGACGTCGAACTTCAGTTTCCTCCTCAGCTCAAGTTGAGCTTGCTCGTTCCAAAACCTACGGGAAAAATTGTTTAAGAACGCTTGGAGTGACCTCATCTTTTATTATTTGCCATCAGTCTCTTGGTGGTCCAGATAGCGAGCGCTCTGTCAGGTAGTGTATCTCGTTGTCTCTAGGTTTTACTGCTTCCCAATATTGCTTGAGTTGATTCATGTAGCGAATCGAAATCGTGTCTCCTTGAAACTCGGGAAGTATATATTCGATGTTCAAACCTCTTTCTGATTCTCTACACTCCTCTCTTCTTCCTTCATCAGCATTCATCCTCCCCATTATTCTTGCCTGATGAGCTTCCAGAGCTTCCACTATAGTTTGGCCCAGCTCACTTTGTTCTATACTGTCCTCTGTGAGCTCATCCCTTGAAATATTGTACTCTGGCCTTGATGATCGTAGCCCTTGACGACTCATTTTCCAGGCCTATGCAGGTGTTGATTCTATCCTGTTGTCTTTGATATGTATAACTATCACTTTTCCTGATATTCTTTCTGAGTTTTGTTTCATTAACCTGTCTTTTATTTCTTTACTTAGAGACAAAAATTTTCCAAATAATTCACTCCTTTTTATTTTTTATCCTAGTTCGTATTTCTCTTTTCTACTCCTCGTGGCCCTCGTTGAGCGCCAATGTAACTTATTTTAATTTTCTCTTATGCTACTTTATTATATTTTTAAAGTTGCCACGGGAGGAGAAATGAGAAACTTTGTGTTATCTAACACCAGATTTAATTTCAAACTATCGATCTTTGTTGCAGAATATTTATTATATACACAAGATATGGGAAAATAGAGGGATTTCTCTATTTGAACTAATCTACTTTAACCTACAAATCTACCTAAAGTTTACATAAGATCTTTCTTTTGACTTACATTAG
Source organism: Diplolepis rosae (assembly GCA_030998225.1). NCBI lineage: Eukaryota > Metazoa > Arthropoda > Insecta > Hymenoptera > Diplolepididae > Diplolepis > Diplolepis rosae. The sequence continues at coordinate 1,704,346 of JAPYXD010000082.1, forward strand.
AGCATATCAAATTGATTATAGTGAGTATCTAAATTTATCACGCGTAGTCATATAATCGTTCTAATAAGAAATTAGACCTATGATTGAAATATACTGTCGCCTTGACTCCCTTTAGGAGGGAGGTGAGTTAAAGGGCTTGATTCAAAATAAAAGTCGGTGATTCTAACTCTTATGCTCTATTTCTATGGTATGCGGAGGAATGCTCTAAACCACTCGTATATAACCGCAGCCTGGGATTCTCAAGCTTTCTTTTAATGAAAACAAATTCATGAACAAAACTGCTTGTTAATCCTTTGAGATTGAGGGTGCCAAACTCAGACTCAGACCAAACAACTCTGGCCCTGCCCAGCATACTAGTTGCTCCGCCTGCGCCTAGTGTTGTCGCCTGTATGCAGGCTACTTCGCTTTTCCGTCAATTAAAAATAAATAAATTAATCCTAAAATATTTTTTTAAATCAATATAATTGATTAATTACACTGGTCAACAGTCATTTTGCTGCAGGGTAGATAGTAACTTTTTTAGAGCAATTCAGGTGCGCTGAATTAAAAAATGACCATATTTTGCCCAATCAGCTCTTGTTTTTGAGATATTGCAGAGAAACCTGTTTTTCTGATAGGCTATACTTTCAATTTTTATAATTATTTTTTTTTCGTGTACTTGGATCAAAAAAATCAATGTACAAGTTGAAGAAGCGACAATATTTAGCCGGGTGTGAAGTGGGCTACTTGAGTGAAGCGAGAGTAGGTATCACACGAGTTAAAAAACGTAGATTGTTTAACATGCACCGTAAAATACTTTTCTCTCATCATTCAGCTGTTTCAGAAAAAAAGTGAAACTCATTCATCACGTCTTCGACATTAAATTGCAATAAACTGTTTTACACTCGAAATAGTATTGCAATAGTATATGACGTGCCTAGGCGCACAATGAGGGTTATTGCGTGACGAGCGACAATGCTCGCAGGAGATCGGAGACAAAGCCGAGACGAAGCTTAGGCGCGATCAGTCCTGCGAGCATTGTCGCGAGTCTCGCAATGTCCCGAATTGTGTGCATTGGCACATATTCTATTTCATAGCGCCTCCTTTGAAAATCCGATTTTCGGTACCTGTAGAGCGGGTTGAAACTACGATTTTCAACCCTAGGGTTGAAAGTCGCTGTTTCAACCCGCTCCACAGTTACAGCCAATCAGATTATCAAAAGCGTTGCTATGAAAAATAGTATACATTACTCGAAACAAAACACAGCGAAAGCATTGCGTGTGATTGCAGCCCTCGTTTCACTCGGGCAGAGCAAACTTCACACTCATGCAATCGCTCTGTTTCGCACCTTGTAATGTAATATACTATTTTATGTGACTGTGGTGCGGATACGAGTTTTTATGCGTACATTGGAATCTAATCTAGTACTTATTGTAGTTGTTTGCTGCGCTAGTCATTACACTTGATATGTCACGACTAGTCACGGCCATTTTGATTTTATCGACCTTGTGTAGTGGTAATGGATTTTAGTAGACGCATGCGCAGTTCAAATGTACAAGGCTTTGCCAATAAGATGCTAACGCTGTACGAAGAAGAAGAAGAAGAATAAGAAGAAGATCGTGCTTCGTTTCATGGCTTTGGGCGCATGCGCAGTTCAATTTTTACATTTCATTCCTCCGCAGCGCAATGTAGTACATTGCGCTACTGTTAACTGTAGCGAAAAAACGAGTTTGCGCGCCGGTGGCACATACAGATTTGTAAGCTAATCAACCTGTAAGGTATGTATGAATTCTGTCTTACTTTGTTTTTTTTTAAGAACGATTTCTGCTGCATGACTTTTGATTATGAACAAAAATGATACAATTGTGCGGAAAAAGCAACCTTTTAATAAATGCAATTTTTCGCAGACTCATGAAACGACATGGAAACTTGACGCTGTAGTTGTAAAAACAACCCAAACCTTTTTTTTTACATTTGCGGGGAGTATGCGTTTCAAGAAAATAGAAGGACTATATCTAAGAACATAGAGAATGCATACAACGCTTATTTCGGTATAAATCTTGATTATTCTAATAAAAAGTGGGCTCCTCAAATTGTGTGTAAATCTTGCCAAGCCAATTTAAATTAATGTAATTTAAATTTAATTTAATCTTCCTCATTCAACTGAGGTACCAGTGACAGTGTCTTCGTCTCTAAAGCTTCAAAAGATGACTGACGATTTCCCCACACCTTACGATAAATATGAAGTGCGAAATGACGATCTAGAATATCCAGGGACATTGAATCCTCGACTGTTCGATCAAAAAGCCTTAAGTGACCTTGCGAGGGATCTTGATATTTCAAAAGAATCTTCAGAATTGCTCGCTTCAAGATTGAAAGGCAGGCATATGCTGGCTCCTGGGGCGAAAATTTCATTTTATCGTAACAGAGAAAAGAACTTCTTACCATTTTCTTCTCAAGAAACAAATCTTGTCTTTTGCAATAATGTCGAAGCTTTGTTGGAAGAAATGGGCTTAGAAACTTACACATTAACTGACTGGCGTCTATTTATTGACAGCTCGAAAAGATGTTTAAAATGCGTTTTGTTGCATAACGGTAACAAATACAGTTCCATTCCAATCGGTCATTCTACAACAATGAAAGAAGAATATTCGAATATTCTTATGTTTTAGAAAAAATCAGATACTATGAACATCAATGGGTTGTGTGCGTTCATTTAAAAATGGTACATTTTCTTCTTGCACAACAAAGTGGCTATACAAAATTTCCCTGTTTTTATGTTTATGGGACAGTAGGGCTAACAACGAGCATTTGACGAAAAAAAATTGGCCTACAAGAGTTAAAGAAGTCATCGGAAAGAACAATATCATCAACAGGCCGTTGATTACCAAAGAGAAAATCTTTCTCCCACCCTTGCACATCAAGCTTGGGCTGATGAAGCAATTTGTTAAAGCTCTGAACAATGAAGGCACGTGTTTCAATTATTTGACAATAAAGTTTCCCAGATTGAGCAAAGAAAAAATCAGTGCAGGCATCTTCGACGGGCCTCAAATAAGAGAGTTTATTTCGGACGAAAACTTTATCAAAGACATGAACAGTGTAGAAATGGCAGCTTGGACTTCCTTCGTACAAGTTCAAAATATGTTATCTAGTTTTCGCAAACTTGGCTGCAGCATGAGTATAAAGGTCCATTACCTGGAAAGTCACTTGGATTACTTTCCAGCGAATCTTGGGGATGTCAGTGAAGAGCAAGGGGAAAGATTTCACCAGGACATAAAAACAATGGAAAATAGATACCAGGGAAGATGGGACACTCATATGATGGCGGACTATTGTTGGAGTCTACGAAAAGATGGTTCAAGTTCGAATGAAAGTTCAAGAAAATCGTTAAAAAGAAGTTTTTCCACACATGAAATGTTTTTTTCAATTCACTGTAAAAATTTTATTTTACATGGCTAAAATATGTTATTGTTTTCCATTTATTACCTATTATAAATATATTCCTTGATCGTAAACTGTTTTCCAAGAATTCATCGATTAACGAGTCTTAATAAATGCCAGTAGCAAAAATGGCTCCAACTACTGATTTTGACACGCGTGGTTGATTTCATTGTCACTTCGTGAATTTTGATCCGATTACCTTGAAATCTGGAAACAATTAAGAGGATAAGTTACACTACAAACACAGTCAATTTCGTTTCGAATGCATATAAATTCTGTGCGTGACAAGGTTTTGAATTTCAAAAATTCACAAATTTTGGCTGAAAAATCGATAAAATTTTGCTTCAAACATGGTTTTAAAATAGAAAAACTTTGAGCATGTGTTAAGTTTTAGGTTTTTTAGTTTCAATAGTACCCATAGCGACATAGAAAAACAATTTTGATCCAAGTACACGAAAACAAAAATAATTATAAAAATTGAAAGTATAGCCTTTCGGAAAAACAGGTTTCTCTGCAATATTTCTAAAACAAGAGCTGATTGAGCAAAATGATGGTCAATTTTTAATTCAGCGCACCCGAATTACTCTAAAAAAGTTACTGTCTGCCCTGCAGCAAACAGAAAATCTTTTTTTGTCGACCAGTGTTATTATAATTATGGTTGTTGATATAGATAATATAATTATTAATTAATATTTAGTATACATTTTTATCATAACTATGTATGAAGTATAATGAAACTAAAGTTTGAAATTTACATTAAAAAATTGCATTATTATCGAAAAGTATCTTCACGGGGAAAACGACGGGCCTCAAAGTAGCTCGTTTGGACTCAATTTCACTCCGATGCGGGCTTGAATCAAGCCCGCGTGATTGCGTAGCAAATTCGCCCTGATTCAATGCTGACTACCAAGTAAACAGTATACTTTTATGAGCCACACAGTATTATGCTTCCATGAAACCTGCTTTCGGGCTAAGATAACGACCGATTTTTACCGTTGGTGGCTGTTCGTGCAAAATCTCAATGTTACTAACCGAAAATCATGACATGTTTTACGTCAACATTGAACCATTTTTTAAACCTCGAGATAATAATATTTTGTTTCTTACTTTCGAATCGATTAATCAAGAACTCTAGTTTGAATTCCGTTAATTTTTCAGCAATAAACGATGCCATTTATTATTCGTTTTAATACTCGACGTGTTGAATCTCACTGCTCTCTAAACACGTATTCACTGTCACACGCCGCCGCGTCAAACTGTGTGAGTGGCTACATTCAATGCGGAATTCGGGCCACATTCAAGCCCGCGTTCGGGTTAAAGTTAAGGCTCACCGATCTAGGCGGCGTTACGAGCTTGATATAAGCTCCATTTTTCCCCGTGTTGTGGAAAACTATTTAAAAGAAGATTCTTTTATTTTCTGTGTTGTATATTTCCAAAATATGTAGTTTACAATTGCGAATTCCAAATTATTATTGTACCTAAGAAATTTATGTAAAATTGAAATCCTGTGTAGATTTTTCAAATCTTATGTAATACACTTATTAAGAATTTTGTTGTTTAAATTTCCAAGAAATCAATTTAATTTTAAAAAATTAAGTGAAAAAGAAAGGAGTAATTATAAATCAATTAAGATAAAATTATGAATCAAGAATTTATTAAACTTACAGAATCTATATAAATAGATTATGTGTAACTTTTAAATAAATTATATAAACTAGTGGATAATCTTTCAAACAAATAGTGGTTAACACTGCGGAGCATGTACGAAACCTTCGTGACAAACAGACAAAACACGACCAAACACAACTGCAGTACGATGAATTTTTGAAATCACTAGCTTTTAAGTGGAATCCAATATTTTGGATTTGGAGAGTACTGAAATTTGTAAAGAAGTGGCGATGAAAATGAAAACTTGGTAACCCCAACTTGAACATCACGCTACACAGCGCATGGGTAAAATCGTTCGACTTTGACGAGCTGTAGCTCACAAACTATGAACTTTCAGAATTTCGGCCCATGGAGACTTTTGTTCAACATATTGTGACTATCATTGCCCAAAGTTATAGAAAAATTGGCCGAGAGCCATTTTCCACAAGGATTATGCAGGGTCCTTAATTCATCACAACACGATGCACAAAACATCGTCCAGCACAATTCCCAGGGAATACGTAACCATCGCCACGCCTATTAACGATATATCGGCGACATGGGTGCCCCCATGGTCAACTCTGTACAAGCCAGCACACAGCGTCAGATGCCCCTTACTTGGTGCTACTCAGGGAAAGTCAGGCCTAACCGAATTGTGCCGAATTCCGCCAGCGGACTCTACGAGTCCCTCACATAAACCGAAGCTCTACTAAACCGTGACAATGTTAACAAATGGGCACCATCACGGTTTACTGGACCCTCTCTAGAGACTACACCAAGTACAATACATAAAGCACCATATTTTACGAAAAAAAATACTGTTGTACAATCCGGTAGAGTTAATGATATATAATTACTTGTCACTGAAAAAGGTCCCCATTTGTGCCAGAAAAGTTTGCCTTTTTTTGTCAATATGAGTTTTTAATTACTGGTTTGAAAAAAACTAACAAAATGACAATAAAAATAAAATCCTCAGTCAATAGCGAAACAAAAAACGTAGCATAATCACGGAGGGGGGGAGTCTTTGCGCGACTCATGGCTGCCAAGATTCTGCATTCCTGCTTGCAGACTTTTTTCAGAGTCGTTATGTGTAGGGTTAAGGGTTCATGTTTTCAAAATCTTTCATATCAACAGATATTACAGGAGACAGAAAAAGAAGGAAAGAAAGAGGGCATTCTGTCCTCCTTCTTTCCATTGTTTCGCATGTCTTAGAAAAAGACACATGATTTCTAAAGATCGAAAACCACTCAAAATTTTTAATATTCAGGGAAATATTCATGAGTAACGAAAGGAAATTTTAATTTTGGTCAAGCTTGAAATCCTCATCATTTTTATAGTCAAAAGAAACTCAACGTGAGATTTTGGAAAACTTTAATGATCCCATTCCATGAAACGGGTTCTACTAGATTTTGCATTTCATTATCCCAGTGGGATACCGCGGGATTAGCTTCTTCACAATATTACAGGAAAACGTGGGATAATCTGGCTGCAGTCTCAATGTAAACCAGCTTGAATTACTTCATACGATACTTACGGTGTTCGCTAGTAACTTATCACAAGTAACGGGGTCGCTTAAAAGTTACAGATTTCATATTTGCAGTTTTCTCTAAAATAGTGAAATTTATAATTTGTTGACATATATTAAAGGTTGCAGGAATTGCAAGTAATCAAGATAAATGCATAAATACATGTTAAGTTTTGAATAGTTTTTCTCTAGAATAGCTAGAGACTATACTTTGAGCATTACTCGCATGCAAATTTCTGACTTAAGATGGTTCTTACCCAGTTATGCAGGTTAATTAAAGATTTACGTATCCTATTTTATTATGAAGATGAATATACATGTGAATCTGATTTTAAAACGCACAATATTGAAAAAAATTCTTATAGTTGTACAATATCGATATACGTTAAAATTTCGCAAATAGAAAAATTAATTAATAACAATAGTTTCATGTAGTGAAAATGAACATTTAAATGTGGCAATGCCGTCTAGCGCATGTACAGTAAACAATCCAAAACGTAACCTAAGTAATCAGCTGCTTAATGGTAGTGCATGTAATTACAAATCTAGTATATTTAACCTATTTTGCACTTTTAAACCTTAATTAGCTTTCTACAATACGTGCACGACGTTGCTACAGATAATGTAAGTTACGATTCTTGCATAATGAATTCTCGGAAACTGTATGAACTATCTCCATGAGCTTTACTCGCAAGTTGCATGAAGGTCTAAATTATTTCCTTCTTTTTTCTATCAATTTGTCTATATTCGTCTAATTGCTGAAAATCAAATTGCAGTTAGTGCATTGAGCCAATACAACACCAACTACCGCATGCAACACTGGGTGGCAGCGAAACGAGTGCTGCGGTATTTAAAAGGTACAGGAAATGAAGGATTGATTTTTAGTAAAACCGGGAAAAAACTTGGTGGGTTACGGAGACGCAGACTGGGGATCAAATGTTGACAACCGAAAATCGTACACTGGTTACGTTTTTCACCTGGCAAACGCAGCCGTGTCCTGGGAATCCTGAAAACAGAAAACTGTCGCCTTGTCAAGGACCGAGGCACAATACATGGCGTTGGCCGATTCCGCAAAGGAAGCAATCCATTTGAGAAGATCCCTGAAAGAAATCCTAAAAAGGAAACCACCAAAAACGACAATTTTCAACGACAATCAGAGCGCCGGATTGTTTACGAAAAATCCAATTTTCCACAACCGAACCAAACAAGTGGATATCCGGTATCATTTTACGCGAGAATGCGTGGAGACAGGTGACATCGAAGTGCGATATCTCCCCACTGAAGAAATGCCCGCGGATGTCCTTACGAAAGCACTGCCGTTACCCAAACATGTGAAATGTATAGTGAAGCTGGGAATCAAAACAATTTGTTGACAAATAGCGTCGCGCGCGACGAGTCAACATGTGAACATCGGTAAATAGGAGCAGTTTACTCGGCTCGAAACGAGTTTACACCGAAATATAAATCGAGGGGAAGTGTTGAGATATACGATTTCCATTGTCTTGTATAACGACCGTCTGTAAAGTAGAACTATCTACTTCCTATATATGTTTCTTCTTCCATCTTCTCAATATATACCGAAAACGTTTTTGTCTTGAACTGTACTAAATAAACTAAAGTTTGCATAATAAGTCTTGTGTATTTTACTCCACTGCCCGAAAACACAACACAAAGATTAATGGATTGAATATTAACTGGATTAATCGGAACGGAACTCTTTGTATATCTTGATGACATAGCTATATATGCAAATACTGTAGAAGAGCACGAAATTAAATTTAACAGTTTAGCAGAAAGACTCAAGAAAGCGAATCTTCATTTACAATTAGGCAAATACAAATTTTTACGATCCGAAGTAGGATATTGAGGTCATATAATTGAAAAAACCACGAGGTAGTCCAAGAAAAAATCTACTTTCAAATTTAAAAAATATCCCCTCTCAAACAAAAAGGAAGAGAGGTAGACCAAGAAAATAAATATATGGAGATCCCGATTATTTAGATTATTTGAAACAAACTCAAGCAAAAAGCAGAAGAAAGAAGAATGCCAAAAAGCCAAAAAATATTAATGAACTTGAAAACGAAGAAGGTGACAATTATTTTTCAACCTCAGAAGATGAAATCAACGACATCGAAACCACACACGAAGGAAATTATGGAGAAAATTACAAAGAAAATTTGGAAGAAAATTTTCAAGGCAATCTTGAGGAAATTTATGAAGAGAAGTTTGATGAAAACCATGAAAAAAACATGAAAGAAATATTTGAAGAACCTTATTTCAAAGAATATTTTAAACTAAACCGAAGATTTCTAGTAAATTATGAAAAAGGCGAAAAAGATCATAATGATGATAATCGTTCACCCCCAGAGCCCCCTCCACCGAACTCAAAATCAAAATAAACTAAGGACAATTTATCCAAAACTTTAAATAATATAAAATTATCAATTAACTCATTACATGAATTATCTCAACAATTTAAATTGCGATCAATTAGTATTTCCACAACTTCCAGAATTAATCATATACCTTGAGAAGAAGTAAAATCAATTTTCGATTTAATTTTTGTAAATTCCAGTACAAAAATTATAGTTTTCAATGGAATAACGCAATATCCAACAAAAAACAACGAACTCATTCAATTAAAGAAGCTCATTCTTCAGAATTAGGGGGCCATAAAGGTGTCACAATAACGTATACTCGAATTCGCCAAAAAATTGTTTGGGAAAATATGAAAGTAGACATTCAAAAATATATTCAAGGCATATTTGGATCGCCAAAAGGAGTACTTAGTGATCAAGGCAGCGATTTTTAAAGTAATTCATTGAAAAAATTGGCAAAACGTTTTAGAATCAAACAATTTCGTACCACAGCTTTTCACCCTCAATCAAACGGATCATTAGAACGTTCACATCATGTTTTAGGAGAATATCTCAAACGATATTTTGCAAAAAATTAAGAATGGCATGATCGGCTTGAACTAGCAATGTTCTCGTATAATACTAGTGTACATGAAGGCACAAAATGCACACCCTATAAATTGGTTTTTGGTAAATTATCTCGTGAAGCTTCTAGTGAACCTTTATCACAACAAGAAAAATTACAAACGTATGATGATTATTTAATTAATTTTGTAACACAACTACACGAAATGCGACCTTATTTCAGCAAATGAAAAATTGAAAATATATTACGATAAAAAAATAAATCCTTTAGAAGTGAAAGTAGGAGACAACGTATTTTTATTAGAAGGAGGTAAAATTTAAAAACTTGACAGCCATTATACAGGGCCTTATAAAATATTGGAAGTGTTAGGAAAGGGGAATGTCAAAATAAGCTATAAAAGCAAACCTACTGTAGTTCGCATTAATAGACTAAAACGCTTACTCGTGCACGTATAAAAGTAAATGAATGAAAATAATATTTCCTTCCTTTAATTATAAAAAAGAATATATATATATATATATATATATATATATATATATATATATATATATATATATATATATATATATATATATATATATATATATATATTGGATCTATAACTTAATTCGTGCGGTTTTTTTTCAAACTTTGAACGTTTATTTAAGAAAAACATGTACAATGGTATTATTCAAAGTATTGTCCATCTGAAGCCATGACTTCTTTCCATCTTTCTAGAAATTTGTGGATTCCATCCCAAAAGAACTGCGCCTGTTTGGCGGCCAAGAATGAAACAGGCCAATTTTTGATACCCTGTTCTAATGTGAACCGTATTCCAGTGAAGGCGTTCTGCATCGACCGGAACAAATGGTAGTTAGAAGGTGCAAGGTCTGGGCTATAAGGCAGGTGGGGTAAAATTTCCAATCCACTGTTTTCGAAATAGTTCTTAACCGGAATAGAAACACTGGCCTGAGCTTTGTCATGAGTGAAAATTATTGCCTCGTTTCTGGTCGCTTATTCCCGGCGTTTTTCGGTTATTGCTCTTTTCAAACGGATTAATAGTGTTCGGTAGCGTTCTCCATTGATGGTTTTATCCGGTTTCAGCAGCTCATAATATAGCACACCCTTCTGATCCCACCAAATACAGAGCATTACCTTCGCGCTATGAATATTCGGCTTTTTCGTTGATTTTGCTGGTTGGCCGGGTTACGCATATGATTTTTTGCGCTTGGGGTTGTCGTTATGGATCCACTTTTCATCACCAGTAACAATCCGATGCAAAAATGACTTCTTTTTGTGGCGTTCCAGCATCATTTCGGACATTCGAAACCGCCTTTCAACGTCTCTCGGCTTGAGCTCATGTGGAACCCAATTTCCTTGCTTTTGAATGTATCCGGCTGCTTTCAAACATTCTGAAATGGCTGCTTGAGTGAATCCTAAAGATTCTGCGAGCTCTTCTTGTATTTGGTAACATTGTTCATCGAGTAATGCATCCAGTTCTTCATCTTCAAACTTTTTTGGCTGCCCAGGACGTTCTTCGTTTTCCAAGCCAAAATCACCACTTTCAAATCGTGCAAACCACTTTTGGCACGTACGCTCAGCTAGATCATGTTCACCATAAACTTCCAACAAAATACGATGACTTTCGGCAGCAGTTTTCTTCATATTAAAGTAATGAAGAAGAACTCCCCGCAAAAACATTTTTTCAGGCACAAAGTTCGACATATTTGTGTGAAAAAAAATTATTGTTGTTTACGCTTCAAATGAATTGCATGTACTGAGAAAGACGCACAGTGACAGTAACGTTCCAACGCATGTTCTAAATATTGGAACGATGGAATAATAATCAAGTTACGCTATCTCCTAGCAAACAGCACAAATTAAGGTATAGATCCAATACAATAAATAAAAAATTATAGAAATTTTTCCTTGTTTTGCTAATAAATAATGAGAACAAATTTATAAAAAAAGCTATGACTAAAAAATTATGAAAATTGAGATCTAACACGTTAATCTAGATATAATGGATTAAATCCATTGGAATCGCATTGACGATCTTATTGAAATAGTCTCCTGTTTTATCGACATGGTAGCTCTCTGGCCATATTTAATTCAAACTAGAATTTTCACCCGAAATGACTGTAATATTCCCACATGGAGCAGAAACCTAAACAATTCAGGTACAATAAAAGACATTTTTTCAACAATTAATTATGTGACTTCGGTGCGGATACGAATATTTATGCGTACACTCGAATCTAATCTACTATTGTAGTTGTTCGCGGCGCTAGTCATTACACTTGATATTTCGCGACTAGTCTCAGCCATTTTGACTTTATCGATCTTGTGTAGTAGTACCTTGTTGTAATAGAGCACGCGCAGTTCAAATGTACAAGGCTTTGTCAGTAGGGTGCTAACGCTGTACTATTTTTATATTACAAAGCAAAATAGGCTGCTAATTGGAACCTCCTTTTTTCAGAGATGGAATTGCGAGGCTTCCTCTTGGCACTCCTCATTTGCAACTGCAATTACATAACAACAGTCTACGCCATCATAGGATTTAATTGCAGTTCAAATCAATCAAATATTACGAGATTATCTTTACTACAGGTAGGAGAATGTGACCTACCTCGATCTCAAGTACATCTTGAAAGAACCTATACACAACTTTTACAATTAACTTCATTTTAAAATACAAAAGTAATACATTACAATGTCGAAATTCGACGTGCTATTCCTCATTGTGGTATGCACTCACACATTTCGATAGCTGCAAATGGTCATTGTGAATACATACAAGATTTTATACAAGATCAGTGTAATCAAATGTACACAATAGGAACATTTTTAGTAGCCCCTTCCCTTCAAATATCAAAATTAAACTTCATTTCATAGCGTTACTTTAGCAGGTTCTGTAACACCTAACGGAGACTGTTCTGGAACACAATTTTCTAACACATACAGAACATGGAATAATGTTGTAATCTAAGCGATATTCAAAATAACTTTACAAGAACATTACGCGTCTATCCATTTAAATTCAAATAAAATTCAGTTAGGATCTGGAATAATGTGCACACTTTCTGACACCTACTGTACAGACGTAGAATATGGACAAACATTCTGGAACACATTACCCAATAACGTATGTAATTTTAATAAATATGAGGTTATCTATGAAGTACCAGCAAATAAAACATATGACAATACGACAACCAATTCTGACCCCTTTTGTTCCTTAACAACTGAGGATATAACCTTTCTACTGGCTGAAAAACAAGAAAACCAGCTTTTAGTTACGTTTTAATACAGACCGAACATCCAAAATTATTCATTTGTGAAACCAGACTTGGAAATTCATTTTTAGAAAATAAACATTTAGAATGTTAAAAATATGGACATACGCACTGAAATAAATAGACTTTATCACGATGTTCATACTCAACGATGTATACTTGAAAAGCAAGTTTTTAGAAATACATGATTCTTAGCAAACCAATCACCAGACAAATCTGCATATCATTTAATAAAAGGCCCAGGATATATGTCAGTAATATCCTTGCATGATTTTTAACCATCTACCTTGCACGCATATAAATCAAACATGAACGATTTTATAAAATTTAATATCATAGTACTAAAAAAATAAAAAAATTGTAAAGTTTTTCAAATTAGATATTTCAAATTCTTTAAATATTGTAAATTTCTCCTTAGAAAAATGCAGCCACAAGGATTTGAACCAATCGAAGCATAAGAAGTTCGAGCAAACGAGCAAGATGTTCAACCATATTTTGAACATCGTTTATGGTCGGAATATTGTTTCGCAACTCTAATCGAACATTTTTATATGAATGTCATCGAAAACAAACTTGTTTGCAGGGAATGTTATAGGACGGAACTTACCTTCCTTGAGTGCGAGGTAACATTACCCGTCGAAATAGATCACATTGACACAAAAGACTTATACTATACTTTAAAATTCTCTAGACTCGACTGCTCCCATTGCAATACAATATTTTTTTACATGTGGCAAAGAGCAGATCTATGCGTAACTTGTGCCGAACGTTTAATAGATCTACACGAACAAGAAGCATTGTATAACGACGTCGATTCTGAAACAACAACCATTATTTATAACAACGAATGAATATATATATATTTAACCATATTTTTACAAATTTGTCTTTTTTCTCAAATTTTTTTTTTATTATAACAATAAAATGTCAAAACACTTTCATTAGATAACGTTCCTTTTTTTAAATTTTATTTATTATATATTATATATTATATTATTTTTCATGAAACTAACATTTCTCTTATTAAACTTACAAATAATGTTCTAAACATTTCTTTGCAGATCAGGAAAATGGCCTTGCACACAAAACCCTTTCGAAATTTCTGACGTAAGAAACGTCGTAGGAAACTTCGTAAGAAGCATCATATGAAACTATGCAAGAAAATGCTTGAGAAACCATTTAGGAGACTTCGTGAGAAACATCATTAGAAACTACATAAGAAACTATGTCGGACATTGGGACAGTAAACGACGTGATTTCTAACGTAGTTTCCTACGTCGGTTCCTGTGTCTTTTCTTACGTAGTTTCCTACGCCGTTTCCTATACCCATTAAAATTTTTTATTTATATACTTTACATTTATGAAAAACAGTTCTTGCTATTTATTTGAAATAAAAGACTATTATATATTTTTAAATATTTATTTGAACTCAATGAACAGATTATCAATGCTAATATACTCGGATGAGTTTTTATTTTTTTTTCGAACATCATATAACTTCGATCTCATGTAGCTCCCAATTCTCTTCATTCGGGCAGCTCTTTGTTTACATAGTAACTCCAGCATCGGTAATTTTGTCGTGAAGACTGTCTAGAAGAAACTAATAATTGGTAGATTATTCTAAAACATTTATGAGTTCAAATCGAAATTCACCGAGTTATAATATTTATAAACTTCAAAAAAAGCAAGGCTTGAGAATTTATGAGAATAAAATTTTTACTTTTTAAGGACGATGGAATGTCTAAGCACACCTCATTTCAGTCTTAACTTTTCCGGGGCTCAAAATGTGCAAATATGAATTTTTCTTAAGCTTAGATAAAAGTTTGGGACAGCAGGACCGGCACTCTTTCTATTTAATTGAAAGTGAGGTAAATTATGTATGAAAACGGGAAAAGTTAAATATTTTATTTTATACTTTTAATAAAAAAACTGAATTGAGGCGTCCTTAGATACTTCATCTACCTTAAGCGGGTCGTCTACTTTTTCCTTTCAAAAAATCGATTTTTTTCACATATTTCTTATCTAAAAGATATGAGAAATACGCTGTTAAATGGATTTAGTCAAATTCGTCATAGTTTGAGTGCTACAGGTCGTGAAATACACCCGCGCGTGGTCAATTTGTGTGACTCCACTGCATTCGTCTGCACTTGCGTCACTTTAGATAAAACCTGCTCCGATATGTTTTTTTAAGATCTATTATCGATTCTCATCTATATGTGTACGTGTGTGCGAGAGAATCCTATAGATTATCTTCGAGTTTTTCCAGTTTGAGACGAAAATTCGCGTCGAAAACATCTCGGTTCCCTAGAATTCTATTAACCGCGTTTAAAGAATTAGTGAAGATATTCTGGATTTTAAGCGGTAATGGCCATGATCAACCGACACAGAAATCATGAAAAGCATTTGCATTTTGAGAGAAATTGTATTTTGCAACAGTTTGTTGTAAAATTATTTAAAACATTGTTTGAACACAGTAATATTGCAAGTCCGACGCCAGATTCGTACTCAGCAGGCCCAAAAACCATGAAAAGCATATATATCTTGATTAAGTAAAAGTCGAATTCATTACCCTCACTAGAGGGTAGAAATGAATAAATTGTTATCAACAAATTCGCCATTTTGAGGCATCTCCCTTGAATTTAAAAGTTGTTCTTTTACATTTTTCGAAGGTTCCCTGAGTTTATGCACTGTTGTGCACCGAATTTGTGATATAAAATTTTTTTTTCAATACGGAATCCATCAGTAAAAAGTTTTTGTACTCAATTTTTTCGTGTTTCTTGTTATAAATGCCGCCATATTTAATTTCCTGATAAACAAGCGATTATTTTGACGACTAAATCTTGTAGAGCAGTCTTTAAAACATAAGTATGTGAAATTTCAAACACATGCGACATGTTTAGCTACCATAACTACATGGGAAAGTTGAACAAATTTTTTCGAACTTTTGGGCAGTAAAATCGTGAAGATAAAATAATTCAAAGAGTTCGTGTCAACTTTTGATAGAAGTAATAACAAATAAAAATTTATTTGGTTGCTCACTTTTCAGACACTCTCAACTCGCAAAGTTGGTAACCCCATCTTTCTATACACTTCCGATGGAAGCCCGAGAAACCGCGTGTTTTAGCTACGGGGATGGACATAATGAATTATGAGAAACAATGTAAAATGTTGAAGAATAAACCTACCACTGGAAAAAAACCGCATTGAAAAATATTGAGTAGTTTTCTTTTAATCCATTGGTAAAGTAAGGGTAAAGATGAGGCCTAAAAAGTAGACGACCCCCTTAAGCATTGAAAATTATATGTAAAAATGGCAAATCTAAATTTTTGGTTAAGCAACTCGAGATAAATCAGAACAAAGTTAATGAAACAAAATTACTGTTCGTCTATTTTTGGTTAAAACTCGTAATTTGCCTTTAATACATTGGAAATGTTATTGAAAAACTATAACCTTCACATAAAAAATTCTCATTTACTAGTACAGTCAAGTCTCGTTTATCTTAAATCTAGCGTCTCGTGTATTTCAAGTCTCACGATCCCCTTCGCACCCCACTAATTCACTGTCACGTGAAGCTCTGTGGAGCGCTAGGAAGAAGTGTGAAGAGAGATGGGGAGGTGCATGCGGTCGGTATAGCAACTGAAGAAGTGGTGGGAATCCCTCGTGACCTGAAATAAACAGGACTCTCTCGTTTCGGGATACTTGAAATAAACGAGACTTGACTGTAACTATATTAATAAATAAAAAAAGGGTTCGAATAGAGTTTTCCAGAACATTACCTTACCTTTTGAAATTTTATATTTTTCTGGAGTAAGTGGTAATCTAAGTTCTGCATTTTCATTACACTCATTTGCCATCTGTGGATTTAAACACCTTTGTTTCAGTCCTTCTGTTCTCCATAATTTTTGAACAACTTGTTATACGCACCTTTTCAAGGAGGTAAAATACAAAAGCCGCTTGTCTTTCCAAAACCTTCAAGTCGCCTCGAAACCCTAATATTATGACGGAAAGTCGTCAAAACGAAACAGAAGGGACAACCAGCATCTACCCTCTCTTTCGGGACATGCACCCTCTCACTCTCACTTTCTACGGAAGGCTACTTGACCCAAGAACCCCTCTCCCCACCTCCCTCTCCAAGTCTACGGTCAAGCAGCCCGGGCTGGAAAAGTACAGGAAAAATAGAGAAAGCGGAGAAATGAAGACGCTCGCTTTCTTACCTACCCCTTCCCGAGACACTTATAATGTAAGTAGCCAGAAGGAGAGAGAAGGAGTTTGCCGTAGGAGTGAGGAAGAAGGACGATGCTGGCCCAGCCCTTCAAGTACATGAAAACTCAAGTACTGCACTAGGGAAGGGATACCAATGGCCAAAAACCATAGTAAAAAAACGCGTTTTCCCTCTACTAGGATTTTCCCCTCAATTCCCCTCATTATAAAAAGGGCCTCGAAGCGACGATTTAATCAGTTGTGTCTGCACATTGACCAGACACTTCAACCCTCTAAGAAGTCCAGAGGGTTACCACCGAAGGAGCTGAGCGCCGCAGATTTCGAGGCGTTGTTCGACTAGATCGTCGAACTGTACGCCCGCCCGGAGACCCTCAGGAAGGTACCCAAGGAGAAGCCATCCGGGCGGACCCTGGACGAGTTGCTTCAATCTCCAATCTGGGAGTTAGAGCTCACCTGCTCCCCGATTAAGGAGACCCCAGAAAAGACCGCCCCGGAGGAGCCACGACTATCAGGGCGTCCTATTTCGCGCCAACTTTTCCTGGAGGACGACCGGGAGAATCAGGCCCCCACCAGCCAGCCACCGGGATCTGGCCACCTCGCCCTGTTAGCCCCAGGACGGAGGATCAAGCTGATCCCACCACCACCAAAGGACCCACAGACTCGGCGCCGACCCACGCGACCACGGAAGCCTCCGACCAAGCCACGGGGTCCGAACACGCGCTGCCTGGGCAGCCCAGTCAGGGCCATTTGGCGCCCAGACACACCTTAACGACTCGACCACACCCATATCACCCGGCCAAGATGTAAGATGATTGAATGAACATCTTTCAAGGTACTAACGTGCATTACACTATTTTCGGCAAACCTTGCCTAGATTCTACCCAACTCCAATTAATTTTTGGTGGAACCAAAAATCTTTCCTCTCTCTCAGATATCCTGTGGGGAACCACGAGATATTTCCTCCCACCTATTTCGCATCATATACCCCCACTACGAAGCAAAGTAACAAACTTTTCTCACAAATCTAGAATCTGTATGAGTTTTCATTGTTTCCCAAACGTCCATATAAAACGACGTATTTGCATCGAGATGAATCTGTTGTGGACAAAAGGTTTCTGTACATTATTAAATTATTATTCAAATTGTTTCGTGTCATTAATACACAGTGTGTCCCAAAAATAACCGAACTTTTTGGATATAGAATAGGATACACATTATATTATCTTTGAAAGTTATTATTTATTCAAAATAGGTTCCATTAGACTCAATACAAGGTTTGGAACGATCAACCAATTTATCCATAGACTTTTTAAAGTCGGTTTTTGGGATGTTCTTAAGCACCTGAGTCACAGCTCATTGAATGGTTGGAACGTCATCGTGAAAAGCTCCTTTCATTGCAGTTTTTAGTTTTGGGAACAGAAAATAGTCACACGGTGATAGATCGGATGAATACGGAGGGTAGTCCATGGCACAAATCTGTTTTTTCATCAAAAATTCGTTGACTTTTTTGGTCTTGTGAGGTGGTGCATTTAACTGATGTGGAACAAAACGTGCAAAGACCTTTCTTTTACCCAAATTTTCAGTTAATATTGTGTAGAATGTACAGTAAGATAAATTTAATTCTTGTGCCAGCATTCTCACAGTGAAATTTGCATCGATAGCGATTATTTCACGTACTTTTTCTACTAACAGCAGGATTTAATGCTTCTGGTCATCCAGGTTTTGGATCATCATTTTAATCGTCACGGCCAGTTTTAAATTGTGTAAACCACGTATAAACTTGAGCACGACTCATACAATCATTACCATAAACTTTTTTCATCAATTCGTATGTCTCAGCGAATTTTTTTTCAAGTTTAACACAGAATTTTATATTTGCTCTTTATTCCATTTTTGTTTTGTAACATAAGCACACTTTTTTTTTTATTGAAATGGCTGTAACTTTCACATCTGTCATCCGATTTACATGAATTTAGGTGCGTTCGAAAGAGGATGAATGTATCTTTTTAATGCTGCAAATTTTCAATAGATGGCGCTGCATGTTGTATGACTTAAATATAAAGTTCGGTTATTTTTGGGACATACTGTGTACTTTTGCCATTTCTGAACTTTACCCGAGTAAAATTTAAATAATTTCCATTCATCAATTTTAAGTTAAAATCTTCAATAATATACAAAGAAAAATTGAATTCAAATAGTTTTAACTCTAAGGGTATAGAAAAGTAGATACTATTTTTAAATAAAACACTCAAAGTTGTAAAAGATTAACTCAAACATCTCAATTATCATTCAATATGACATTGTAAATCTGGGAATGAACAATTATGAGTTCAGAGAGTTGAAAATAAAAAAATGTAGACATACTAAATTTCAGAATGAAACATTGCGAACTCAATCATTTGAAACGTGAAAAGTTACGAAATTAACATTTCCGTATTTAGCAGTAACCAGTAATCTGAACCAGCTTTACATAAAAAAGAATATTCATACCCAATCCTCGGGTTTATTACGTCCTTGTGGGCGATTGAAAGAGATCCTCGTCTTCTGAGTCAAGGACAACAGTGCCGTTTGTTTCTGATTTTTGTAGTTCATTAGATTTCTTTTCCTTGAAAAGGGAATGTTGCTGTTGATCTTCCTCCATTTGTTTACGCCCCTCCATCATTTTGGCATATTTATTTAAAACTGCTTCATTCTGCTGACGTATGACTTGCTACTGTTGTTTTTGCAGTTTCTTTTGGTTTCACTTCCCTTCTCTCGTTCTACAGAAATACATCAAGCTTTAAGGCATGTGATATTTTGCCATAAGAGCAATTTAGTTTACCCAACTTTACGTTTATTGCGAACGTAAAATTGTGAAAACCAAACTGCTCTTATGATAAATTATCACATGCTCTTAACTATATATATTTTTTTTTCATGTGTGGACCTCATGTTCTTTTTATCAGCAAATGAGTCTATTTTTGCTGAAAAATACTACGAAATTTCTTGACTATCATTTAAAAAATATATACATTAATTATTTTTATTATTATTACCACTTTTGGATTGATTCTCCCTTCATTTGGCTTCCGCAATTCTAACAGTTTTGAGTCAGATGAGAAACTCATCATTCCCTTGTTAGGAAATCTTAAACGAGTTATATTTCGTTTATTTTGAACATCATTTTCGCTAGCTGCAATTGAAGGCATTTGGAACAATCTCCATTTTTAGTTATGAAATGATAAAGTCCCTAGCGAACCGGCTGAACGCTAGGGGTAGTTGAAATTTTCATTCATTAATGCATACATTTTCAACCTAAAGACTTAAAAATGTCCAGGGTTTACATCGAAATAAAATTGGCAGCTAGTGGGAATATTTTTACACAACATTTGAAGTAAATGTACAATTCAGCAGTAACACTGTAAGTTTGAATTGAGCGAAATTTTAGTTATTCCACAAACATCAAGAGACCCGGTCGGGTGTAGAAGGCTAAGGTAAAAAAAAAGAAGCCCGACCGTGGTTTCTATACTCCAAATGTTGTGATTTCTTTACCGACACTCACGAATTTTTTACTTATTTTAATGTATTTTCATGTTTATCCCGTACAACGAATAGCATTATGAGTTGAGACGAATTTTTTAAGTCCACTCGATATCACTAGGACAATGTCTTTGTGGAATATTATTGGAATTCCATGAGCTGGAGTTATAATTTTTTTTTTCACAAGAATATCCCGTGAAAAAGTTTCAGTTTCATCGTCAGACAGGTCACGTGATTAGATACACTAGTGCCACGAGTGAGCACATTTTATTTTATATTAAACAATTAAAAGAATGACAAGCGACAAGTAGGTACTCAAAATAAGCGGAAATGAATTTTGCACTTGAAAAATATAATTATTAATAAATTTATGACTTACTTTTACGCTAGAAAATTTTGTTTCATCAATTTCCCATTGATTCCCATATATTTCTTTCGTCCAAGACCAACCTAACTTACAGTCTATTTTAATTTTTATTAAAATTATTTTTATTAATTTTTAATAAAATTTATTTTAATTTTAATTAAATTTTAAAAATTAATTTCTCTGAACAAACAAAACAGGCAATTTTGCATGAATTGTGATTGAAGAAAATAAAGTAACAAAAAAATACACAGGAGATGTATTTTTAGGTTCCGTTTTGCGTTTTCATCATTTTCGTTCCAAAAAGTAAATTTCTTAATGAAAAACAGTCAAATGCTAAATCAATTCCATAAAAGGGATTTTTTAGGTTACGCTTCTAATTTCAGTTTGAAATTTGTGTTTTTATCGATTGGAAAGGTCAAGTGCTACACCAGATCAGCCCTATCCAACTGCCTAAAAGATGTCCGTAAATATGTGACCCCCACATGGTAGTTCCGTAAAATCTCGACTGAGGGCGCAGTTGCGCTTCAGCCTGACTTTAACATTGTTTCTTATGGGATAATGTTACAAATAATTTAAAAAATTATATTTATGAATAAAAAATACTTATGGAACTATCACAATAAATTAACAAACATATAATTCAAATTTTCAGCAAAAAAAATTTTAAATATAATGATAGGAATGGAGAAAATAAATTTTAAACGCAGTCGCGCTTCAGCCTGACTTTTTAACATTTCCGGTAAGAAGGTATGGATTAAATTGAATTAAAAGTAGTTTGAATATGGGCGATTTTCCAACACTTTTAATCCAAAGCAATGCCGTTTTTGAGCGTGAACACTTCAATTCATTTTAGCGTGCTACGTTTGTGCTCATTTCAATTCCGTTGAATCCTGCGACGAAGAATGAACGCATTTTAATTCTGTCAAGGGTGAAAGATTTGAAGTCAAGTTGATTCTGTTTAATCTCGCAAAGATATTTATAATATTAAAGACATCTTAATTCCTTTTTATGAGTCAAAGTGTGAAAGAAAATAATTCAATTTAATTACGTAGGATAACCTAAAAAGTTGAAGTCATTTTAATTTCATCCTGTGAGTGGATATGTGGAACAAACTAATTTTGTTGTTTCTCGTCTAAAATTGAAGTCAATTTAATTCGGTTTGACCACTGTAATGGCAGGAGTTTCAATTCTAATTAATTATTTTGCAAATTTTTTCTAAATAATTTAGATAAATTCCCATAAAAAATGCAATTGAGAAATAATAAATATGCAATTAATATATCTTGAATAATTTTATCAAATAATATAATGAACGTTATGTTTACTAATTATGACAAGAAATGAAAGTGAGAAACTCTTGTAAAAATTAAATGTACATTGATTTAATCAATCCAAAATTATACATAATTGAGAATAAATTCAATTTATAAATTAAAATGACGTATAAACTTAACATGAATAAATAAACTTTTTTCTTTATTTTTTGAGGGTAATTCTATTCAATTCCGTTCCACTAGAGCGGTACTTTTTACTCCGTCTTAATCCCGATTAGGTTGGTGGATTCATTTCAACCCATTTCTTTTACGTCTTTAATACTCTTCTGGATTGAAACGTAATTTTCAAAAACGGTATTGAATTGAATAGAAACGTTTCTATCTAATTTAATCCATACTTTCTTACCGGGTTGTTTCGTATGGAATAATTTTACAAACAATTTAAAAATTATATTCTTTAATAAAAAAATTTTTATGAAAATATCATAATAAATTAACAGACATATCATATTAAAAATTTACAGCAAAAAAAAATTTTTAATAGATACTCATAGCAATGGAGAAAACAATTTTGAATATATATATATGTATAGCTTTCCATAGTGAATCAAAGTGTTACAATAATTTGAATTGATAATAATTTGCACTTAATTAACAAAGCAATTCACTTCAAAATGAAGTTTATAAATAAATTTTTTTTTTTGTAAATTTTAATGTTTTAATGTTAATTTATTATAATATTTTCATAAATATTTTTTTATTAAAGAATATCATTTTTTAAATTGTTTGTGAAATTATTCCATAAGAAACAATGTTAAAAAGACAGGCTGAAGCGCGACTGCGTTTAAAATGTTTTCTCTCCATTCCTATCATTGTCTATCAAAATTTCTTTGGCTGAAAATTCTTATTATATGTTTGTCAATTTATTGTGATAGTTTCATGAGTATTTTTTATTGATAAATATGATTTTCTAAATTCTTTGTAATATTATCCCATATGAAACAATGGTAAAATCAGGCTGAAGCGCAACTGCACCCTCAGTCGGGATTTTAAGGAACTATCATCTGGGGGTCATATATTTACAGACGCGTTCCATGCAAAAATGGAGGAGTTGGATAGGGCTGGTTTTGTGTATCTGGTGTAGCACTGGACCTTTCCAATCGATAAAAACCAGCCCTATCCGACGACGAGCTAAATTTCGGTCTCTTAGTGATGACAGGTGGAAACTAATCCGTAAGGCGACGCCACCTCCGTCCTCTCATATGAGAGTATTGTTTTGCATGGTGTTTATGAACAAATTTAAACAATTATTAGAAAAATGGAAACATTTCCTAAATTTTAATAATTGTTTTCATTATTAATGAAGTTTAGTGTTTCTAGTGCAAATTTATTTAGTCATAAACATGAACTGAGTAAGTAAATCAGAACTGATTAAGTGTACTTATATCTCATTAACAAAATTAATTTATAAAATTAATGATATTAAATATTTAAAAGAAAATGTTTAATTTCTTTTTAACAAGTTTATGAAGCTTTTTTATCTAAATAATGATTCATACTTATCATGTATTGATATATTTGTCTGTGATTAAAAAGCTAATACACATGTGATAGAAAATTGTTGATAAGTATGTGAAATAAGCACCAAAAGAAAAGCAATAAATACATTTAAAGTTTTTGAAAAATGCTATTGAGTGATTTATTTATTAGTTTGATTGTATATTTTTGATGCATACTGTAATTTAAAAAATGGATCAGAATATTGACAATTTCCGCATAAAATATTAAAGTTTTTTTGATTTAATGGAAGACCCTTTTAATAGGTGCTATAACAATTTTTGCAAAAATTTATTGGTTGACTTTTTCTCTCCATGGCGCAATTATTTCAGTGCAAAATTTCTTATGGATTTCAACTGACTAAATATTTTAATTATTTGTCAATATAACGTTCAATAATGTTTCATATTAGTTCATTAAAATAATTTGAATATGTGTAATGTTACATAATAATATAATAATAGACAATTTTTATTTTCTCGATTAATTTATTAATTGAATTTTTTATTAGATCATTAATAATTGATTGCTCGAATTAATTATAAATATTAATTCAATCCATCAATTAATACTTATACTTTATTAAAGCAACTATATTAGATCAAATGAGAAGGTCTTGTTACTCATAATGCAATGCATAATATTTTGTATTATCAACATAAAATAAGGCAATTAATGAAGAAAAGCAATAAATAAATATATTTCTAATATTTCCATTATTATCGATGTTGGTAAAGAAATATTAATAAAGAAATAATTTTACTCTAATTATTCGTGATATAAGGATCCTATATGCAAAAAAATTTATTTCTTGTATTTTTGCGATTAATTTTCTAGAATGTTATAACTATTTTATGTTACAAGTTCTGATTTGTATTTTAAAATGTTATTTCAATAAAATTGATAATCTTAGTTCTTCAAAAATAATAAAACTTTAATTGTTTATCAATTTTCTCCATATAAAACAATACTTTCATATGAGAGGACGGAGGTGGCGCCACCTTACGGATTAGTTTCCACCTGTCATCACTAAGAGACGACTTTTTTAACATTGAAAAAGGCCATCGTCGGACAGGGCTGATAAAAACACAAGTATCAAACTGAAATTAGAAGCGTAACCTAAAAAATCCCTTTTATGGAATTCATTTAGCATTTGACAGTTTTTCATTAAGAAATTTCCTTTTTGGAACGAAAATGATGAAAACGCAAAACAGGACCTAAAAATACATCTCCTGTGTATTTTTTTGTAACTTTATTTTCTTCAATCACATTTCATGCAAAATTGCCTGTTTTGTTTTTTCAGAGAAATTAATTTTTTAAATTTTCACACTAAACTTACCTATAGCTCCATCTGTTACCTTTATGATTTCCCTTTGTTTCCTTAAGTATTCCTCACAGGTATGACTGCGATTCGATTTCCACAGGTGTGACTGCGAAGGGGTGAATATCCACAGGTGTGACAAGAACACAACAACTATTCAGCCTTTTTGGCACTGAGTCTAAGTTCCCTTCAAGGATAGTAAAAAGGACCACGGTAAATTTATGACTCTCGGGTTTTCACTCTGTCAAACTGCACGGTATAATTGTCTCACGCTAAGAATCCTTTTAGTTTTTTAGAAAATGCCGCACTTAAATTCTGCTCACAAGACTAGTTTTTCTTTGGCGGCGTGTCCTTTTTATATTATATTTTTTGGTGACGTCACACGTTGCGCAGTCTCCCGCAGCGTGTGACGTAGTTACACCTCTCTTTTCAATAGGTGTTTTTCTCTCTCTTTTAGTAATTTCCCCAGATTTCTCTCTAGACCTAGCTTATGCCTATAGTACATTCTAATGCGTCGCGGGACGTAATAAATGAAATAAAGGTGTGACTTTGGGTCTTTTTTCTGCTTACGGAGGTTGTAAAATCAGAAAAAAGGCTAAGTTTGTGAAGCGATGTGACTAAATTTTTGCGATTTATAATTACTCTCGCATTACTTCCGCGTTGCCCATAATATCATCCAATTTTTGTTCTGTCGCTTCGGTTCTTTTTTCTGCTTACAAAGGTTATGAAATCAGAAAAAGGCGAAGTTCTGCAAGCGATGTGACTAAATTTTTGCTATTGGTAATTACTCTCGCATTACTTTTGCATGAAAAATTCTTGATCTTGAAAAAACAATGCGATATAGCGTAGATTTATTTTTATACATTTACCGTTCGACGTTGGCCTTTCAAGCCCTTAGCGTCTTCTTGATACGACGATTTTTCTTTTAACATATATATAATTTGAACTACTGATTGAGTGAAGTGGAGTTCAGTGAAAAGGAATGCATTCATTTTCATTCATGTATCTTAATTCAAAATGAATTTCATGTAGAAGATGACTCCTCTATGAAATTACGTTTATGCATGTTTAGATGCTAGATGAAAATAAAAATCAGATCATGTTTCAATAAACTTTTGGAAATGTTGATGGATCTAGTTTTTTGAATCACGAATACTTTTAATTGTCTCGTTTAAAGCAGAATAAAAATTGAATAGTGGCACAACTATTAGTAGATTGATATTTTCAATTTTTTTAAAGACTTTATGTTAGAAACACAATACCTAACAATAACTTTAGTTCATAGATTTTGTTGATAAATATCGAAAGGGTTTTTAGTATTACGTCAGAAACGTAACATTTCCCTTCTTAAAAGATCTCGTTTTATGTAAGGATCGGAAAGATCCTCTCTAAGGGATGAGGAATAGTCAGTGATTGAGAAGGGTTATATATATAAAATATATTTATTGACAATTAAAATTATATCGGGTAAGCACCATGGAAATGTAAATAGAATCGAAATTTAAATACCCTCGTAGTTACCCTGAGTTGTGAATTGGTTGATGATCAATTGAGTCCAGTAAGCGAATGTAGTCAGTTGAGTCTTCCTTGTAATCTTGAGATAGTTGCTGTTGTATAGTAAATTCGTAGTCCAGACGATTGATCTAGTTAATTCTTTGATCCCAGTTTCGAGAGAATTTTGGAAGGCGATTCCCCTTCACTTTCTAATGTCGTTGAACTCAGCGTCGAGTTAGAATTTGGGTTGAGTAGCGGTAGAAATCTGGTGAAGCTGGACTAGACTGACTGGATTTAACTCGCGGTATAGATTCGATGGCACTGGACTGGACTCGCGTTGGTTACATTGTAGAAATTGGACGTTGACTAACTAACTGAACTCGCGGTGTAGAAATGATGGTACTGGACTGACTTCTCATGGAACTTTCGCTTTTTATAGAACTTTGAAAGGTCAAGTATGACGAGTAACATGCTATGACCAGTCGCATGTTATTACAAGTCACATGCTATTACAAGTCGCATGTTGTGACGGTAGTGTGTTGGTATTGTAGGGCTTCATTCACTTTCTCTCTGGGTCAGTCGATTTGTTATCATGTGTGGGTATTATAACGACACATGGTAATTTCATATTGATCATCCTATTGATCTGTAGATTTGTCTATAACTTGCGTCGATAAAATCACACTCGCTGTAATGCTGTCTTGATCCCTTTATTGGTTTCTTAATCTGCTTGTTACTTGTGGCGGTAGAGTCGCGGGACGTGACATTAGCAACTTTACTTTATGCATAAAAATCCGAAAGAAATATTATTCCACGCACTTGCATCTCGGTTTGTTTTAATAAACGTGGAATTCGATAGAGACGATTTTGAAAAGTTGGTAGAAGTTCAAATTCAGTATAAAAAAAAAAATTTATGTGAAAATATATAGGATCCTATGCATTATCCTATGAAATTCCCCAAATATAATTCTCTTCTGGATTTACTTTAAAATTTCCTATGTTCATTTCCTATAATAAAACCCATGTAAAAATCCTCGTGGAATTGTTTCGAGAAACTTCCTATATTATATATTTCGGTTATATATTTCCCGTTATACATTTCAGAATGTCTCGGATTGAATTTTATGTGGGAAATGTTATAGATTTTGAAAAGTTGGTAGAAATTGAAATTCAGTATAAAAAAACATGGTTTCATTCAGTAACTGAAATTAGCAATTAATATACAGTTCAAAC
This sequence comes from Diplolepis rosae, assembly GCA_030998225.1. Classification (NCBI taxonomy): domain Eukaryota; kingdom Metazoa; phylum Arthropoda; class Insecta; order Hymenoptera; family Diplolepididae; genus Diplolepis; species Diplolepis rosae. Next base: position 1,732,142 of record JAPYXD010000082.1, read on the forward strand.
TAATGGAAGAGCATGTATTTTTTTAACAAGCTATTTTATTATGGTCCATCAAATTGTAATAAATTGATTTCCAGTTACCATATGCACTTTCAGATTTCGGCAATAAACTTTTTTTTATCTCCGAACCTAAAGAACTCTCCGAACTTAAAGAAGTTTTTGCAGTTATCTTCTCCACTATGTTTGTTTATTTTTTTGTTAATGAAGTACAAGCAATATGCCAATATTAGCACATTAATTGTAACACTATTAATATTAAAAAAACTTGCGGTATAGTCATGGATACGATGGGAAGATGCTTCAATTTTCTCGCCCAACGAGAATGAATTTTGAGTTTATCTTCATACAAGAAGCCGCTAAGGACTTGAAAGGCCAACGTCGAACGGTAAATGTATAAAAATAAATCTACGCTATATCGCATTGTTTTTTCAAGATCAAGAATTTTTCATGCAAAAGTAATGCGAGAGTAATTACCAATAGCAAAAATTTAGTCACATCGCTTGCAGAACTTCGCCTTTTTCTGATTTCATAACCTTTGTAAGCAGAAAAAAGAACCGAAGCGACAGAACAAAAATTGGATGATATTCTGGACAACGCGGAAGCAATGCGAGAGTAATTATAAATCGCAAAAATTTAGTCACATCGCTTCACAAACTTAGCCTTTTTTCTGATTTCACAACCTTCGTAAGCATAAAAAAGACTTAAAGTCACAGAAAAAAATTGCATGATATTCTGGCAATTCACAACAAAAAAGATATCATCGAAAAAGAAATCATTACATTTTCACCTTTATTTCATTTAACTTTTAGATTAACATTGCGGGGCGTTAAACCTTAGTCTTTAGTTAAAACATTGAAAATGTTACATGGGGGGTTACCTAGTACATGAGTTTAAATTAAAAAATTTTAGAATTTAAATATTTCAATTATGCTACGTATAAAATCTTATATGCATTGTTAAATGTCTAAGAACACTTATGATTTTTAAATTACAATCCTGAATTTACATCGTTTAAAATAAAAAATCATCAAAATTTTTTATACAGTTTTTGAAATTTAAAAAATGTTCACTTTAATTTTAAAATGAAAGTCTTACAATTTTAAAATCTTTACTTATAAATTACTGAATTCTAAATGTTTCCACTTAAGAGTGTTGGATCCAAATTCTAACCACGAAATTTTATTCTTAGAAAACTTAATAATTATACATTTTTCTTCTGCAAATCTACTAATTTTTTAAATAGAAATATATTTGTAGTCTGAAAAAGCGTTTTATGTTATTACTGTTTGTGTAAAATAAAACAATTTACTTTACAAGTTCGTAATTGTTAAGTTACATTTTGAATTCTCTGTTTTAATCAAAAATTATTAAAATTAAACATTTTTTCGATTTAAACACTTACTTAAATCAAATTAAAATTAAATTAAATAAGATAAAATAAAATAAAAATTAAATTACTTACTGCCCAAAAGTAAAATATAAGCATATAGAAGAACATCCTCTTTACCATCCTTCCCATTTTTCAACCACACTTTATATTTCTTTGTTTTATTGAAGTCTCTCTTTTTTTCGGTGAAAAATTCTGAATTGCAGATAAAGGCACAATATTCTGCGTTTCATTCCTAAAATAGACGTAAGCGTGGGAAATAGACATCTTTCTCTTTACAGCTCGCACTTTCAATCACTCATGAAACTGGCGAAGTTTACACTTTTCTTTGTATTCTACGTTGAGTTTTCTAGAATCGTCATTCACAATCGTTTCAAAAAATCAAATCAACCTCTTTTTATCTTTCTCACTGCTGCTGCATTCATATGAAAGAGAGAGATCCCATGAATTTGAAGCCGACATTCGACTCACTTCAGGGGTGAATTTCTGATGCTTAATCGATTGAATATCGATCGTCTCTTTTTATCCTATGAAATTAGACGATGATATTCGATTGTTTTGAAACAATCAACTACAGTTTGTTCACGTCTGAGTTTTTTCCTTTGTCAGAGTCCTGTATAAAGCGGAGTCAATCGATTTCATTCAAAACGGTGGAAATTCAAAATATATGTTAGTCGAAAAGTTGCGTCCCTGAATCTGATCTCTTCAAGTGCAGTGAGGTTATAATTGATTAGGAAAAAATATGCTTTTCGGCTGCTGCTACCACGTGCTTCTATAAATGTGTGAGATATTAATCAGCATTTCGGCTTAAAGGTGATTCTCACAAGAACATGGCTGTTAAAAATTTGAAAAACGGATTCATATAAACAGGTAAGTACTCTTTTGCAATATATTGTACGTATATAGGAAACTATATGGCATCCCATATAGTTTCCTATGTCAAATCGTATACGCAAATTGGGACCAGTACATCACATAGGGAAATTTATGTGAAAATATATAGGATCCTATGCATTATCCTATGAAATTCCCCATATACAATTCTCTTCTGGATTTACTTTAAAATTTCCTATGTTCATTTCCTATACTAAAACCCATGTAAAAATCCTCGTGGAATTGTTTCGAGTAACTTCCTATGTTATATATTTCGGTTATATATTTCCCGTTATACATTTCAGAATGTCTCGGATTGAATTTAATTTCGATTCATCCACTAGGGTTTTACATGGATTTTCCATAGGGAATGAACATAGGAAATTTTAAAGTAAATTCATAAGGGAATTTTATGTGGGAAATATCATAGGATAATGCATAGGATCCTATATATGAAGAGTGGACATTCAAAAGGGCGTAACCCACAATTTTTCAAAAATCGTTTTTTTGGCGAAACAAATTCTTGATGTTAATGCCAATACAATAGCGCAAACGATTTTTTTTTTTATTTTCAATTTGCAAATGAAAAATCTGTATCTCGAGGTGTCGAAATGGGAACGTTTTTGTGCCGCCGTGTAAAATTTCAGGAATGTGGGTTACGCCCTGTTGAATGTCCACTCTTCATATGCTTCTATAAATTTTCCTATGTGATTTATTGGTCCCAATTCACGTGTACGATTTGACATAGGAAACTATATGGGATCCCATATAGTTTCCTATATACATAGCTATATAGGATATTATATTATATATTATTATATATTATATATTATATTCACACCTGTGGGAATTGCATCTCCGTCAAACCTGTGAGGATTACTTAAGGGAACTTAAAGAACTCATAAGGTACCGAACCTCTCTCTTTCTTACTCTCTCGTTTGATATTTTTACCAATTGCCCGTGCCATATTTATATGCATCGATTTGATATTTAGATTCTTTTAATTAATTTCATAATTTTATAATACTGATTAACCTTATTATTCAAATAAATTCAATTTGTCTTACTTTACTAATCATTGTGTTCTTTACTGACTTATTCTCATCCCTAACCGAGGATAACTTGATCCTAACTTAAACCGAGGAACCTTCAATCAAAATGAGTATTTACGTAGTTGTGACGTAACAATACTATGTATTTTCAAAAAGAGAATTGAAAAATACTACTTTATTTTTAAATGCCTATGAAAGCAGCATTTTCTGGACGCAATATTTCTCTGTTCACATTAATATTATTAAATTATTAAATAATAAATGCAACATTCAAATAAATGATATATTCATTTATATCAAGCAAATAAAATATAATTATATCTCTCTGAATATAAATCTCTTAAAATTTAAATCAACTGAAATCAGTAAACTAGTTTTGTTGACGCAATAATAATTATTTTCTGCTGATTTTTATATGAAAATGACTAATTGTATATTGAAAGTAGCATATTAATTTCAATTTATTCAAATGTAAACTAAGTTGGATTCAGGGTTCAAACAAACGTGGGATCAAGTATTCATTCTCTTGAACCCGTCTTTTTCTTGTACTTTCTGTTGAGTCTGAATGTATCGAGAATAGCCCTTTGCCCCTGGACATCAGGATTTTGATACCCTGAGAGATCTGCACGTGCTGTATGGGATCCACCGTGGAATCTCTCAGCACGAGGCGATTGGTTTGACCTGGTCTTAATCGGTTTTGGCAATTGGAAAATTTCGCTTTGGTGACGAGGATCCATTTGGCCATGGCCATGAGTACCCACAAGGCTTGTATCATGAGTACCTGTTTGGCCTTGGTGATGAGTATGCACATGAATTGGGTTCAAAGCACCCATTTGCTCTTGGTTCCAAGCAGCCAGAAAGCTTGAATCATAAGCACCCGTATTGTCTTGGTGATAAGTACCCATAGGGTGTAGGTGTAGGTTTAGGTTTAGACCATGTCTATAGATTTGTCCTTGGTCATAAGCACCCGTATGGTCTTGGCGATAAGTACCTACAGGGTGTATGTATGGGTTTATGTTTGGGTCATGTCCATCCATTTTGCCTTTGCCATAAGCATCTATATAACCTGGGTTTTGAGGATTCATATTAGGTAGGCATGGAGTACCCGCTTCACCTGCAGGTTCAAAATATACATTTCTTGCCTCTGCAGGAGCTTTACCTTTACCTTTACCTTTATCTCTAACGTCATCTCTGCTACGAGCTGTAATTAATTAAAATTGAAATTTGAACACCATAACAGAAGCGCTTAGATCGTTCTAAATAGGCAAACACTGTTTAATATAAATTTCCAATATAAAATTTCGAGACTTTTTCCAGTATGAAAAAAAGAAGAACTGCGACTTAAGCATATTATTCAACAAAGAAATTCATTTAATCAAAGTTTGATTTACTAGATCCTAAGAGGAGGCACTTAAATGAATTAAATTTTACTTGAATTAGGCAAGTTCGTTTGTTAAATAGACCAAATAGTATGTGTGCGATTAGGAATAAGTCTCACACCCAGACTAAGCCAAATTAAAAATTCACTCAAAACGATATAGGGGAAATAGTTGTATCACATTATTATCTTTATGCAATGATTTGTTTAAAAAAAATAAGGAGCGTTCTCTTTGAAAAAACGTTTTACGTATCAGTTTTCTTGTAAAATAAGTTCTGAAATTTAATGCTTCTTTTTCTTTTCGGTATACAGTTAACCTCGTTTTTAAATGACAGTGATATGGACAATTAAATTAGATTACCTTTGATGGGCATATAATACGTGTAGGGAATAAGAAACTTTTATCGGTTTTAAGCTTCTATATGTTTGTGGCCAAAATGAATCAAATTCGGTTTTCAAAATTTTAGTAATAGTATCAAAATTTCTCTATATACGTTCGTATTACTATAAGTACTATTTCCCAAAATCAGGGGTTTGCATGTTTTTTAAAAATAGTCTCAAAATACATTTTGAGCATTACCTTGGTTGATATATATTTTGAAATAATTTTTCGATATCCCGAAAATTAGCAATTAATGTTAAAAATTTATATTTTTTAAATAAGCCGAAGTCGTTCCGTAAACAGCCGAGTATATCCGAAAGTTCGCTTGACAACAAACTGGTGTAAACACAAATATGTTTCTATGGAAAAGTGACTGAATGTTACATACCGCTCCACAAAATGATCAGGAAAACTCGTTATAAATGGTGTTTTGTACCCAAATGTAAGAATACGACGATTAAAACACGGATCAAACTGTTCACTGTTCACGAGGAAAAAGTCTCTCATATACGTACTCTAACCTAAAAATTATTAATTTTAGATCATTGGAATCGAAAACGAGTTTCAGCGAATGAGTTGATGTTGAGGCGTACTCAATTTTTTTTTAGTCAGAAACTACATAATATGGATACATTGTATAATCGTATTTTAATTTTATATTGTCATATTCGAAAGAATTTTTTTTTCAGTCTTATGTGACACATTCAGAGATTAAGTCAGTCAGTTGGATTTGTTAATTAAAATTTAACAAATTTAAATATTTGTTTATAAGAATATGTATAATAACTAGTAATAAAAATTAAAAAGCTCATTTAGAAAAATGTTGTTCAACTCAGGATTTTTTAAAGGGGTTGTATTTTAATGATACACAGGTATGCAAGTGGAGCTTTATTAATCGAATCGTTTGAGCTAAGGGCCAACAGAATCTGGGTTTGGCATACGAAAAACGTGAGAATAAAAAAGTTTTAATATCAGTTAATATCTTCTGTTCACATTTTTTATTTGAAAATCTTGAATAATTCCTATTGGTTAAAAAATTTCAGCAAGTTTTTTGTATTTATAGTTTTTGATAGTGAATAATTATAGAGAATTATGAATTTGAAAAGTTTTACTAAATTTCGAATTGTTCGAAAATTTGCATAAAAAAAATTGCAAATGCATATTCCAGAAAAGTTAGAAAATATTTTCGTGGTGTTTGCATCGTTCCAAAATGGTGAATTTTTAGGTTTCTTGAGGGAATAAGAAAATAATGTAGAATTTTCGAATGAAGAAAATAAATGAAAGATATTAACTGACTTCAAATTTTGTTTTTATTCTTTTTCGGATGCCTTCTTCGTCCTATTCAACAAAGTAAATGGTAGGAATTTCAAATACACTCGAGATTCCCTTTAACGAGAAGCTCGAGCATCGTAGTGTTCTATGCAACGAGCGCGAAAGCTAACCCCATCCATACCCTACTTATTTTTATGCGTGTTACTATTTTGAATTCGAACGCGCTTTACCCCATAGTAGTGGGGGAAGAGGGCTTGATGAGCTGCTCGTTGTAGAAAACAATGACGCGCTCGTATGAGGGAACCCTCGTCTGAGGGAATCTCTAGTGTATATGATTTTCATCTGACATGAGGTCGTAAGTCTTAATTGCGTATTCTTAAGGTGGATATAATGGATTGCCTAAAACTTCAGGTTGACTTACAAGTCAAAAGTTAGAAGTTTTTCTTTCAGCTTAATTCGGATTTGTCTTTAATGATACTTTTTTTTAATTCCACTTTCTTTGATACTGATTATTTGAGAAAGTGTGTGCAACTTAGTTTGGAATTTGTATGCTGGTGTATTATAATTATATTTAATTATAATTGATCTACGAAGGTTATGTAAACACGACCTATCTAACACTACATATCAAAAACTCTATATATACACTTATTCACCACTATGTCACTGCCGGCACGAAATCTAGAGTTACAACCACACGACATAGAGTGGAGTTCCCAGAGTGGCCGCGTGAATACGCTACCTCCTGGACGAAGTGCTCGTCTGCAGCGACATGGACGCCACCTGTCCGTGTAATAAACAAGTAGTGGGAGAAGAAGGAACAACGGAACGGCAGAACTCGTCCTAGCAGAAAGCTGTCAATTACAGTTATGTTTTTACGAAGATTTGAGTACCTTTGTGAGAGAAAATCAGGGGAGGAATCGGTGTCGCATTACTGTTAGCATTATGGAAGTCTAGCCAGTGAAATATAACATTAGAGTATAAAGTGAAGTTAGATTTCTGTATATAATTGAGATTTGAGTTAGAGCAGGAATTTAAAGTGTGAATTTTAGATTTATTAAGTTAAAATTGTAGAGTCAAGGTAGCCTAGAGTAGAGATTTGAGTTTGAACGTAAATGTTGTTGATTTTCTGTTGACCTTATGCCTTTAGCTGAGAGTGAAGACAGGGTCAGAAATAAGTTTCAGTAAATAATTAGAAGTTCTAAATTGTTAATGCCGTATCTGTAAGTAATACTTGAGACAATTTGAGTAAATATAAAATTGGAGAGAATTAGTTTTAAGCATTTGGAGATTTCACCGTGTAGTAAAGAGAAGTTGAGCTTGTCAACGTAAATCACCTATTATTGTCATAACGTAATTGTGTCAATCAAGGTTAGCTTTGGTCAGGATAGTAGTTTCTAAACTTTCCAGTTATAATAGGTTTAAATATTGTGATGCGTAATTGCTGTAAAGAAGCAATTAGTGTTAATCTGGGTAATCCTTTATTAATAAATTAGGCTTTTTTTATTTTGTCCATATCAATTCTAAAAGTGTATTATTCATTTCAAAATTTCTATTGTCTTGTGTTCGACCTATCCAAGTGTTCGCCCCCCACGTTCCCCTCTACCGACTTAACCCGGATTGCTAGAATATTATGCAGCAATTATAATTTATTAAGAATTGAATAGAGATCGGAATTGTTGGAAATGAAGCTAAAGTTGGAAGTTGGAAAATTTAATTTCATTCGGTACTACAGATCAGTACCTGGTGCCCTACAAATAAGATCACGTTGGGCATTTTTGCGACACTTTCGTTGGCGTTTTCCCTCGCTAGTGAGACTGTCGTTACAAGTTTTATTGTGAAAAGTTTATTTAAATTTTCAAAATTCAAATTATTATGTCTTGTTTCAGTTGTAAAGTTTAATGGTGTAGGATTAACATTAGTAAGTTAGTTAAAAATATTAAAATTGTTGAATACATATAACTGTGAATAGTTCCTGTGCGTATAATTATTCGTTTCGAGTTTGCAGCCGTAAAGAAGTCAATTTTGTAGTTACTTCATTAAAGACAAACTACGTTGCCTGATTCTTCAAACAATTTTAATACACATTCTTTTAAGTGATATGTATAAATCGCATAAGACAAAAACAAATTCTTTCGACTCACGATTTCAATATGATAAACTAATAATAATAACTTGAAAAATTTATTTACCAATTATTTTAAATTTAATAAAATTAATACTTATATAATTTTAGAAAATAAGTTAAATCTAGATAACATTAATGTGTCTAAACGATATCATTTATTTAAGGTGGCTTGATCGTTTTTGAAAAAAATTACAGACTGCTCTAAAACTTAGAGATTATCTTAATAAAATATGCTATATTCATTTGGAAAAAAGAAATACCGTGGTTGACGTTGTCATTGCCGAAAAAATCTTCACCGAAAAAATGTCAGTTTAATACGTAGTCTTATGGGATTCCTCGTCGAAATCGGCGAAACTCCGGAAAGAATCACAAGTCCCCATAAATCAAATATATACTAGTACTTTCGATTTCGAGGAATCTATTAGTATTATAAAAACTAAGGGTTAACGACTTCAATCAAGAGAAAATTGCGAAAAAGGTACAGAATATAGAAATCGCCTCGAGGTGAAACTGATAATTTTTTACTATTGCTTTTTTCCGGGGACATTTCCGCGATTTCTTACCCTTCTACTTAGATATTACTATAATATATTTGATTATTAAAAAAATAAGTAGCAATGAGCATTCATGTAACACGTGCCCCCACGGTGCCCCTCACTTCATACGACACCAAACGCTCAAGCCACCTAAATTCATATTTTTTTATTCCTCAAATATGAGGATGTAAAATTAAAATACAATTATTCAATGTCTGCATATTGTGTTATGCGTGATTAAAAATTGCAAGCTACATCCTGCGCCGGTCGAATCTTAAAAATCCGACATTCAATTGAACGCTTTTCGGATGTCGAATATTCGACGGGCGGCTGATCGAATCGAAAAAATCCTATTCAACAAATAAGGCGAATCGAATCGAATTTAAGACATTCAACCCGACAGAATGCACACGTCTACTAAATTTGTTTATTAATTGATATGTCTTGTTAAGAATACGAGAATTATTTGAACATAATATTATTCAACTAAAAAATGTATTCTCCTCTAATAAATTTCAAAATTCTTATACGCAATCTAGGCATTCAAGCCTCCTAATTTTATCGTTTTTTTGTCGATTTTGATTACAAAGGTGTAATCTGTCTGTTTTACCCGATGTTCTTGGCAGATTCTTACTCAAATTGTACATTTCGAAGTCTCGTGTTTCAAACAGACATAACCAATAACTGCGTCATTATAATGTTCTCTCGAAGATCTAAACCTATTTTTCGCTCAAATACTCATTATTTTAATGAACATGGTCTGTCACATGAGCGTAAACGCTAAGCAGACGTTACTTTACCTATCGGTGACGTCATAACCTCAACGACCAATCAGATTCCCTTGACCGCGAAGAAAGAAGATTTTAAATGTATTGTAGATAAATTTCAAAGTATTACGACTGAGTGAATTTGTCCATAATTACATAACCGTGATTTCTATTATATTATTTACAACGGAAACTTTATTTTAAAATTTCAAAAAGTGTACTTTTTTAAAAATGCAAACTCATAATTCGAACGTAAAAATTTAGATACCGAATTAAGTTTTTCACGTGATCTTATTACTTTTCTTAAGTATCACAATCCGTGAACAATATGTCCCAGCGTAATTTACATTTCATAATATCACAAAATAAATTTAGTCTGTTATTAACTGTTAAATATCAAATTAACACATTTCTAGATTACCGACATTAACTTATTTCGACATCTGTAGCCCCACTTTCGAAAGAATATTAAGGGATCAAGAAGTGCAAAGCTTATTGTAAATTTAAATTTTTACTCACAAGCTTCCGCTTCATTCTTTATGAATTCCAGGATACGTTTTTCATCGTTGTGAAGGAGTGCACAAATAGTATGTTCACGACCATCTAGTGTGACTTCAACAGCGATTCCCAACAGTTGGTTATGATCCAAAAACAAACCAGTGCCTTTATCAGCCTAAAGTAGAATAGCTTGTTTGTTTTAACATACCCTATCAATGTCAAATATGGAAAAACGAAAGATCGTAGACATAAAAACCTGTTTAAACTCTCCCTCTTTGAGAGAAGCGCATGCAAGATTATGTTTAACGCTACCGTAAGTTGCATTAAATACATCCTTGCAAAATCTGAATGGTAATAATTGCAATTGCGAGTAACGTGGAATGACTTTACCCGACGAACGGAATATCCATCCTCCTACATAGTATTTTTTTTTCATTCCAAATTCAGGTAAACGCGAATTAATTAAACTGAAGTATGGGTTGTCTCTTACACATTCTTTTTGTAACTAAAAACATATTTAAAATTTCAGAGTCTGCAAAACGTTACCACACGGGTGGTACTCCTATTCCAGCCTGAAGAAATAAAGTAACATAAGAGTTGACTGTCGGCGAGGGCGGCGCTGGTAGTACTTTAGGCCGACGAGAGATATAAGTGCATGGGAAATTATACAAAATTGCAATAAAAATTTGCCAAAATATCATTAAATTGATTTATTTTTGTCACTTTATAAAATATAAATAACTTTCTTATCAAAGAAAAATAAAACACTTGAAAAAGTGGAATAATCATGTCAGAATAAATATATTAAAATAATTGGGACTGAGAAAATTGCTTCAAAGATTCAAACGTTATTGTTTCAAAAAGTGTAATATGACTATAAAAAGATATTTTATTTTTTGTGTTACTTACTCAATATTATTTTCGAATAGTTTTTTTGTTTTCAATATTTTAAAAAGAATATCAAGGGGACCGGAATGAAAATAATTCTACATTCGAAATGTACTCAAATGTAATTGAGTATTGCAATTACAAATAAATTCTTTATTTTTATTATTTGTAATTTTTATAAAATATATTTGAAAATTAAATTCTTTATCACAAATAACAGATGACACATAAAGTGTGTGTATGAATCCATCGGACAATGTTTATTATAATTTAAATCGACGTTTCGCCATCTCTCCGATGGCATCATCAGGATTAAAATCTAAATATTGTACAGAACTTTGATTTATGACAATTGAATCTTTTAGGAGAAATACGATTAGTTAAATAAAAGTTAGGGTACAAAATTGTTACCTTATGTGAATGAAATAATGAACATAATTTCTTAGTACGGTTGTTGACAGGACTGATAATATTCCAACTTTTAAATTAGCCATATATTAAAAAAACAACATTTTTCACCGTCAAGGATAAAAATTTAATTTTAAAAACATGCTCAAATTGAATTCACTTTTAGTATATGAGAGCAAGGGCACACACTCCGCTCTCAAGTTAAATCGAAACTGTGTGAATATTATTGTTAAATTATTTAACCTTTAGTGTCAGAGAAGTATGATTGTTGTTAGTTTACTAAAGTTGATGAAGAACAAATCAAAATAAAATATAAAAGCGAACATTTAAGTTGAATGATTAATTAAATCAAAATTAATTAAAAGATTAAACTCATAAATAATCAAGTATAATTGTAACGTCCTAGTTACTCACCTTCTACTATTTATTATAATTAATTTCCCCCGGTTTTTTGTTCGCTTAAGAAATCGGAAAGATTCCTCAATCGAAGCGAGGGTTAGGGATAGCTAACAACAAATAAACACTCAACAAATTTTACAATTATTAACCTTGTAGTCAGTAAATATTACAACTTGCCGCGAGAGGGAGAGAGTTTTTAATGAATATTCCTTCTGGAATTTGTTTAAATTAGACTTACTTATCTTTATTCCACCCGGAACTGTGCTTGGATCCTTGGAACCTTGGAACCTTGTAACTAACCACTGGAACTGGAGGGACTGTTGTTTCTTCTCGATGATTAAAGACACTGATAATCGAATTTTCACTGAGAAGGAACGTACCGACAAACTGAAGTACCGAGTTGGCCGTTGAAATGGCTCCAGTTTATTCTGGAGAGATTTCTGCTTCTGGTGATGATCTGACGACAAATTTTCGAGGGAAAGTTCCGAAGTTCAAGATGTTCTGATGGTAACTGAAATTTTGCGGATTCGCAGTCGCTTTTATGGGCAAATTTTCCATCGATAGTGGTCCTGGTCGCCATTTTTCAATCGGTACTGGTTTTGCCCTAGATATTTTTACCAGCCTCTGGCTGATGCTTCCCCGACCTTGGCACGTGGCTGATCTGCTCGGCTTTTTGTATATTGAAGACGAAAATGGGGGGGGGGGGGGGGTATATATGTTGGAATAACTTTTTCTCCTCTGGTTTCCCCGACGTTCCTTTTTCTCAAATCAATTAGCTTTTTAATTTTCCTGTCTTGCTGCGCCGGTCAATATTCTTATTTACTCAGCACAATCTAATGGGGTACCCTCGTTCACACCTTTTTTTTCGAAGTTTCATTCATAAACGTTGTCTACTAAAAAATCACTAATTCTCTCTCCCTTTTACAATTTTACTACCGCACATTTCATTTCGTATAATCAATACCTTGCAAAAAATATTGTTTATGCATGTTTTATTGCGAACAATATGATAATATTATAAATAAATAAATATTAATGGTCACAGGACGTGACATAATATTGTGAGCACTATTTAAATTTCCTAAATCAGTAATTTTATTTAAGCTATTGCTACCTTCTTTTATTATAAAAGCCATCTCAGCAAATGTTCTTTTATAAAAACTACTTTCTCGATGCAGTGTTCTAACTTTTTCCCATTGAATAGAGTGCTCCTCATAGTCACCAATATTATCTCTTAAGTCTTTACTACAAGGTGTACAAGTATGAAACCGGTAATTTTTTTGAGAAAATACACGTTTATTTAATAAAAATGGTTACACATTCAATCTTCAAAGTAATGGCCATTGCTAGCCACACATTTTTCCCATCTTTCTGGCAATTTGTGTATGTCTCGCCAAAAAAATTGTTCGTTCTTTGAGTCAAACCAGTCATCGAGCCATTTTTTCACATTTTCGTACGAATCGAAGCGCTGTTCAGCAAGAGCGTGCCCCATTGATGAAAATAAGTGGTAGTTAGATGGAGCCAAGTCTGGTGAATAAGTCGCATGGGGCAGGGCTTCCCAGCTGTACGAATTTACCAATTCCCGAGTCTTTTTTGTTCGATGTGCTGATGCATTGTCATCAAGAAAAATCATGCGGCACCCATCTTCCCACCTTCAAAATCAATCCCATGGCTTTTAAACGTTGAGAAATGCATTCTTGGGTCACATTTAATTATTCTGCAAGTTGTTGTTGCGTTTGACCATCATCTTCATCCAGTAATGCTCGCAATTCGGCATCTTCAAACTTTTTCGGTGCTTTTCCACGTTCTTCGTTTCTCACATCGAAATCGCCACTTTTGAACTTATTGAACCACTCGTTGAATATAATAACTGAATATTGTTGAAAGAAATCAATGCGAAGAAATGGCGTCAATGATTTGGATTGACAGAGCGCATAAATTTACCTCGCGACACATAGATGTCATTACCGGTTTCATACTTGTACACCTGGTAATTACATTATGATATTTCACATTAAGTTTAAAATTGTCAATATGTCTCTTCCGTCTAATTCTTAAAGGATGCTTCGTTTGACCTACATAACACTTGCCACATGTGCAATAAAAGCGATTTATGACGTTCTTCTTGTTAAGACATTCAAGAGGATCTTTACTCGTCTTAATAAATGTATTTAGCTTTGATTTACTGCGAAAAACTATCCTTACATTGATGTCTTTAAAAAGTCCTTTAATATTTTCAGAAACGTCACCATAATAAGGAAATGAAATAACACTTTTATTAATTTGAGTAATTTTATTTATATCCAGTTTATTGTAGTTTCTATTGCGTATTTCTAAAATTATTTTATTGATATGTTTGGTAATAAAGTGAATTATTATGATGGAATTTTTTGTCTGCAAGTAGAATGGCATAATCAGCCAAACTCTTAATTACTTTAACTTTCTTATATATGGGATTTATTAAAAGATAGTTGTAATATCTTTCCGAATCTGTTTTTTTTTTGCGATACCAATTAGTTAGTGAGTGGCTTTCATTCCTAACAAGGTTAATATTAAGAAAACTTAAAGAATTATTATTTTCTATTCCATATGTAAAACTGAGTCTATCATGATATGAATAGAAGAGAGTAACCAAAAATTCAATTTTATTAGCAGGAATTATTAAAAACGTGTCATCAACATATCTCAAATAAAATGGAATATGAAAATCAATTTGAATTAAACAGCTGATTTCTATGTCTTGCATGACTATATCTGAATTAATCGGAGAAATAGGAGAACCCATTGATTTTCCATAAATTTGTTTGTAATATTTGTAGACAAATTGAAAATATGTCGAGTTCATCAACAATTCAATGCCTTCTTTGAATTCTTGTAATGGAATTTTCGTCCACATACAAATATGATGCCATCTTTATTCTATGCATTTCAAAACCAAAGGAAGAGGAACGTTATTAAAAAGCGAAGAAACATATAGTAAAAGCATAACGTAATTATCTTGTATTACTAAATTTTGTATCTTACTTCTGACCTCAAAGGAATTCTTAATAAATGACGAAGATTTTGGTAATGTTTGATTAATAATATCCTTAAAGGTGTTAGCATGTAAATACATTGGCGAATCTATGCGAGAAACCACTAGTCTCATAGGGCAATTTTCTTTGTGAATTTTTGGATGATAATAACAAAGACCTACTTATAAGTCATGCTAATAAAGGTAATATAACAGTAACCCGTGTAAAAATGTACCTATCTTTTCTTATTTCAAGTTGGGTTCCATTGGGGCCGTGACTAGAATTTCCAAGTATAGAAAAAACTGGTAGGGGCACTGTTAGCACCTGAGTAGTATTTCTAGGCCAGTAAGAACAACCTGTCAGGTGCCAGTGAGGAATTCCTTGTTTCGCTTAGGTATGGAAAATCTATTTGTATCTGGCGGGTTCCCGACTAGAGAATCCCTACTTGTAATATTGTTTCGCTTAAGTATGGAAAATCTATTTGTATCTGGTGGGTCCCCGACTAGAGAATCCCTACTTGTAATATTTGTGGTTAAGGTTAGGTCATATGCGAGCACGTGTGTGTATGTGTGTGTATCTGATTGTGTTGAGGTAGTAACAGTAACTAAACTTGTAGTTTAATTAACATGGGGTGAATAGTAAAATCAATTGAAGCTTTCATAGTAAATATAAGCAGTAGAAGTTACTAAAGGTTTTTCAATAGGGACATAACAATTTCGTATCTTTATATGAACGCACCCTTAAACTTTTTTAACGAACTGTCAATGTCAAAACGTTAGTTAAAGTCCGGGTCAGGTGTCGGGGCGGACCCGGCACAGCTCGGTCGATAGGGGTGACGTTAAACCTTTTGCATCATTATGGCGTGGGCCTATTCCGTAACCTTTTTATTAGCTTTATCAAATGTGCCAGTAGGATAGACCATCCGATAAGCCTTCCTTCAGCTCCTGAGGGAGCAAACCAAAAAAATTGAAAAATTGGCCAGGGCTCTCAGCGTCATCTAGCAGGGTATGCTAAGAAATAACCCTGACCATGTTAAGGACAGCGTGAACGAGGCTACAGAGGTGGTTAGCGGAATGCTTAACACCCATAAGTGTCTTCTAGAAAGCGGGGTGGGTTTCCAGAAGAGGCTGGAATCTCACCCCGACTCGAAAAGGATGGGTATCTTTCGGAGAGCGCGCTCTGCGACTCTGGGAGATACCCCAAAAAAGCTCACGATGGGGGCTTGTTTACCCGCTCAGAGGGTGATCCTCTGCTGCGCGAGGCATGGAAAAGAGTAAAATCAGCTCTGAGGCAAGGAAAGGGAAATCCGACTTCAGTGCTGCAAAGACTTGATCGGGGAAGTCGAGAAGGACCCATGGGGTCTCGCCTTCAAAATAGTCACTAAGAGATTGGTGACAAGAAGAAAGACCCCAGGCCTGGATAACGCCGATCGAGTCAAGTACATTGGGCGGAGCTTGTTTCCACACGTAGAGCCGTTCCAAAGACAGGACAGAAGTTCCACGTGGTCCGACGCGAAGAACTCTTCACTCTCGAGGAATTAAAGAGAGCGGGTAGAAAGTATAAGGTAAATACAGCGCCGGGGGTCGACGGAGTGCCAAACGAGATCCTCAAATAGGTGATCGGGGTATACCCGGAGATCCTCCTGGAAGCCTTCAGCTCCTGTTTTCGAGAGGGGAGGTTCTTCGTAGACTAGAAGAAGCAGAGGTTGGTCCTGCTAAGGCAGGTTAACAAACCTCAAGAAGAAGCCTTATCCTATAGACCTAATTGTCTATTGCATACATGCCCAACATTGGTGGCCCCTAGGAAACCAGGAGAAGGCTGGTGTCGAGCGTGGTAAATTCGAAGCTACCTTATGCAGCTCCGGTCTGGACAAGTGCCCTTAACAATTATGCTATCCAGAAGAAGCTGTTCCCGGCACAGAGAGAGGTATGGTGCTCAGAATTGCCTTAGCATACCAAACTGTATCGACGAGCGCTGTGCTGGTCCTGTCGAGCGTCCCATCAATAGACTTATTGGCGGAGGAAAGAAAGGAGACTTTTCACCTCCGTAAGGAGCTCACCTGCTTAACAAACCCGCAGGTAATCTTAAGCTAGAAACAACTGCCCGCGAAGTTTAAGGCCAAAAGGCGGTTCCGCGGGCGGTGTATTGGTTAGATAGAGGGGTTTTTTTGGTTTTATTAGGTATACCTAGACCCGTCCTAGGAGCGTCGTGTACAACTTCTATACAAGATTTCGCCATTTTTCCTCCTCGACAAAAAAAAAAAAAATTCTCTAAATGCTCATAAATGCTCTTTACATGCTCCATATGAGCTTCAATGCTGAGTATATTGTCAAGAGCATTTCCTCAACATAAATTCTCGGGCATTTAAAAACACTACTTATAACCTGCAACTACTGCAGGGCCGTGTAAGAAGTGTATTGTATATTAGTGATACTTTATACAGGTTATTATTCCTTTAATATTTGTTTTCAAGAGTAAAATCAACGTATGTTCAGAATCTGAAAAATTTGAGATTTTTCAATTCCAAAAATATGACGAAACTTTTGAATCAAGAAAATTACCTCATAACGAAATTATGCATTCGAGTTCGCAATAAGTAATTCCAACTAATGAATTACTCTTAAAAAAATAGTACACATATTTACTTATCATTAGTTTGTTTTTCTAACTACTCTTATGTAGTAACTTCTACTGCTTATTTTTACTATGAAAGCTTCAGTTGATTTTACTATTCACCACATGTTAATTAAACTACAAGTTTATTCACTGTTACTACCTCAACACAATTTCGCTTAAGTATTGATCTTATCCAAGATCGTGTTCAGAAAATCTCCATTTTTCTCAGATAAGATCAAATTTTAATGGGAATCAAGAATAAAGGTTATGTTGTATTTAATGGACCTAACCTTAACCACAAATATTACAAGTAGGGATTCTCTAGTCGGGGACCCGCCAGATACAGATAGATTTTCCATACTTAACATTATTAAATTAAATAAATATTTGCCAATATTTCTTAAAGACTGGATTTCAATATTATAGAAATAATAAATTCATGCAACAAGAGATAAATACATGTCTACACTATTGCAAACCTTATGTGACAATCAGCTTTAAAATTTTCTTCTTCTTCTGATTTTCTTTCTTAAGATCTGCCATTGTAGTTTTTACAAACTTACGTATTTGGTATTGCAAGAAAAATTGACAACATGTGCCAAAACATCTACAGCATGTTTTCTGCACGGAAATGGAAACTCGAGCTGGCTCATTTCGTTTAAGACTAAATAAAAAACGTCGCTTCGTTTGAAGAACTTCGTAGAAGAGGCTTCTTTTAATTTCAAAAAATTAAAAAGCCCTATGTTCGCATGTGGAAGCTGCGAATCTTTCTCGAAGCTGATTAATTTCGTTACAGGTCAAATTTGCAAAAATTTACGGCGTTTCACGAAATGTGAATTTTGAATGTAAAAATTATTTTCATTCCGGGCTCCTTGACATTTTTGTTTAAATATTTAAAATAAAAAAACTATTCGAAAATAATATGTATAAGGTAAATTTATCAGTCCTCGGACAGTTAAGACATCAGAGCGGAAAAAATAATTAACCTTTCCATGAAATTGCTATCTATTGTTCATTTATCATAGTAGAAATATTAGGGATATCATTTTCTTCACAAAAATATACTTGATAATGGTTTTGAGTCATCAATTTTGATAATATAAAAGAATTATGATGATTGATACACGTGTGCCAGTCCCCGGACAAGTCAAATGTGATTGCGTGAGTGGCCGAAAATGCATGCTCGAGTCTCCGGACAAGATAATTATTAAAAGTACATTAATTGAAACAATATATAACACGTTTATTTTTGTTTTTAACGAACTTTTTGATACAATCAATCAATATTTGTGTTAAACAAAAATTATTTCATTATTGAATTACAACGCATACGAGCGCTAGTCATCGTTAATATCTTCGTCGATTGCTTTGTCCTTTTCTGTCTTCTTCCCCTTGGTCAGTGTTTGATTCTCAACTGCTTCTGCTTTTCGATTTTCTTGTCTTCGTTTGCTCTCTTCAGGTTTTTCCTCTCTTTTGATCCTTGCTTTCGTTTCGCTTTTTCAATCTGCTTCTCTTTCTTAATCCTCTCAAACTCAGCACGCTCCTCCGTCTTTTTCTTCGCTTATTCTATTGCTTTCTCCTTCTTAATTTTTGCCAACACTGGTTTTCCTTCTTGTTGCTGTTTTCTCAGCTTTACCCTTTCTTCTTTTTCAAGCTGAATTGCGAGTTTCTTTTCCTCATGATCTCTATACCATTTCATCCAACCGTCTCCCGTTGCAGCGTAAGGTTGAGAATGTTTGCCAACTTTTTTCTTCTTATTTGTTGCTTGCGATAGTGAAGGGCAAACAATAGTATATTACGTGCCTAGGCGCACAATGAGGGATATTGCGCGACGAGCGACAATGCTCGCAGGAGATCGAAGCCAAGGCGTAGCCGAGACGAATCCGAGGCGCGATCCGTCCTGCGAGCATTGTCGCGAGTCTCGTAATTTCCCAAATTGTGTGCATTGGCACGTATTCTATTTTATGTGACTTCGGTGCGTATACGAGTTTTTACGCTACAGCTGAGAGTAGCGTAATGTTGTGTATTACGATACAGAGGAATCTAATGTAAACTTGAACTACGCATGCGCCTATTACGGTACATCGGAGCGTAATCTTCTTCTTCTTCGTACAGCGTTGGCACCGTACTGACAAAGCATTGTATATTTCAACTGCGCATGTGTCTATTACAATACGCTACTACTACACAAAATCGAGAAATTCAAAATGGTCGGAAGTATTCGCGGAATGTCAAGTGAGATGGGCGATAATCACGGCAATTTCGACCGTTTCAGATTGGATTCGAGTGTACGCATAAAAACTCGTATATGCGCCGAAGTCACATAAAATAGAATATGTGCTAATGCACACAATTCGGGTAATTACGAGACTCGCTTAAAATGCTCGCAGCACTGATCGCGCCTCGGCTTTGATCTCCTGCGAGGATTGTCGCTCGTCGCGTAATAACCTTCATTATGCACCTAGGCACATAATATACTATTACAGCATAAAAAGTCAATAACTTTTCGATTGTCGGCGACTGGCACAACACAAAAAGGTTGCGGCGCTAGTCTTGGTGATTGTGTCGGAGGACTGGCACATTGGCATGTTACGTGATCCAGTGTCCGGATTATTTATTTATTAACATAAGAATAATAAAATCTTTAAAAAAATAAATACATTGTATGCGAAATTCATTTTTACAAAGTATACATGCATTACTTCTTTCATATCGTAAAAATTGAGGTGTATATTTCCTTATGAAATTCAATCTGTTTCTAACGAAAACAGTAAGCGCGTAATATTTTCTGAGAAATAATTGAAATCGACTTACACAATATTGATTTTTTTTAAGCTATTGCTCAAGAAAACAAAATGTTTCGTGTCATCTTTACTTCTTAAGTACAGCTTACTTAAAAAAAAATTTCAGTAATATTTATTAATTATTCATTTAACAAAAGTTGGAAACGATTGACTTTATCCGGACTCTGGCACATGTCCGAGGACTAGTACATTTACCTTATTTAACAAAATTTACTGAAAGTAGAAATATAAAATACATAACAATAAAATTGATCACTCATTTTATTTTATGTATAATAATTATTAATTATAACTAATAATTGTGTAAATTATAGAAAAAATAAAATTCCTTTTTATACTCATATTACATTTTTAGAAACAATAACGTTTGAATCTTTGAAGAAGTTTCCTCAGTCCATATTAATTTATTATATCCATTCTGACTTTATGATTCCACCTTTTTAAGTGTTTTATGTTCCTTTAATGAGAGTTATTTATAGTTTATTATATGACTTTATCCTATGACTTATTTATTATATATAAAATAAATCAATTTAATAACATTTTTAAAAAGTTTTACTGCAATTTTGTATAATCTCCTATGCATTTGTACATAGATCTTGTCGGCCCAAAGTACTGCCAGTGTCACCCTCAGCGACGGTCAACTCTTATGTCATTTTCAACTCAGAGTGCCACCCGTGTGCACGTTACGTTATAATTAGTTAGAGATATTAATACTATTATCTGGTAAAGTGTATTTCAAGCATTGAATAGAGAAATTAGCGATTGTTTCGTATTCGGTTAGCGACCACTCATGTAAATGTAGGAACCTCGGTTTCAACCCGGGCCACGGTAGATTTTTTCTCCTTTCTCAATTATTTGGCTGATAGAACCATAAATTTTTCTAATTAATTATTATAAATTCTAGACGGTAAAGTGCGATGAATAAAATCTTTAAAAATCTGCCGTGATTTGGAAGAACACCGTTAAGTACGAAAAGTTGAAAAATAAGTTTTTTATATCGTTGGAATTTTAAGAAAAGATACACCAGAATATTGAGATAATTTTTTTAAAATGTTAATAACTGAAAATAATCATTACTTAATTTTAGGGAAACACCTTTAACTGCTAGTTACGGTCTTTACTAAGTTTACTAAATTTCAGAAATACCGTCACCGCATATATTATAAGTTTTAAAGTGCAAAATTATTATTTACAGTCTGTATTCGTTAGAATTAATAACGGTAACAAAGCAACAAAAAGGCATATTGTCAAGAATGTAATGCGTGAAAAAAACAATCTTCTTCAATCGTTTCAATAATTTAAAGCGGAAAAAATGAGTCAGAAATTTTCAAACGAGCATTAATAAAAATTCTTCTTTCCTAACGCTTTTCATTTGCATGATTATAATTGCAATGGGTGGCCACATTATTACACACACTTCGTTTTTGTTAGTCGCATAAACTCTCCTAATATTGACAATACATATATATAAAACTGCTCCGCTCAAGTTAAAATGAAAGACCTCCAAATTATGTATGAAACGACCTCAGGAAGTAGTGTTTTTGCCATTTTTTGAGAAAGATATTGCGGAAAAAGTCCAGATTTCAAAACTTTTCTTAAATTATAAATAATTCCCAAAATAATTGATTTTTTTAGATGGTTTTCGACTTATTTTAAAGGTAAATTCATGTAGGATGTAAACAACGTACCAGAAAAGCTATAAAGAAAAAAATTCTAATACTCAAATAAAGGAATTTTAAAAATACATAAAAGTGATAACCCACAAGAATTTATTAAATTTCAATGAGAAATGGAATATAACTATTTTTCGTATTTTTTAATATATAATTTTGCATGTTTGAATTTATACGCCTTTTTTATTCTACACGGAAATAAATTTGATAGTTAAATGTATTACGTTTTGTGAGATGTACCATTTTAGTGAAAAAACCATAACTATTGGAAAAAGTTGTGAAAAAGTCCCATTATACTGGTAAGGTTTATTATGTCAATCATCACTCCCTGTTTGTCTGAAATTCGAGTGTAATAATGACACATAATAGCAGCATTCATATAATTTTACCGAATCTTCTGATGTAAATATATGTCTTCGTATAGAGCAGAGTTTTAGAATCAGCGCGTGTTTGAAAATTGAACCATTGAGACGAATTTTTACCATTTATGATATGTAGGTTTCACTTTGGAGCATTCTCATATTTTGACTACAGTAGGGCTTGAAAAGTCAAATCAATAAAAGTGGATTCTACCATGTCCGATAGTAATAATTCCAAATTAAAGAAAAAAAATTTATTTCATTGCATCATTTCGTAGTGCAACTGTTCATCTTCATTGCGCCTTGTCAATAACCTTTATTCATTTGTCAAATGGCAAACATTTTAGCCGAATAAAACCTACCTAATTGGGTCCGACCAAGAGGGAATTGTACTTACGACCTATGGCTTTTAACGCACCTTCTTTTACCGTCAAAAAATGATATTTTCAACCATCAAATTTCTATCCGTGTAAGTTGATACTTTTCTACAAATCTAAGGCAAAGTTAGTTTAATTCGTTCAATCTTTAGGAAAATTTTTCAATATGTGTGTCACCCACAGTATTTCGAGTTTGGTTGCTTCTCAATAAATTTGTAATTTATGTACATCATTTAATAAATATTCATGAAATATTCCCACTAGAATTTTGTATTATTCATTATTCATGAAATTCAATGAAATTTATAAAATTCTTCATATATATTTATATCTATAATTTGAGAAAATGTTGACTTCCAATTTATTCAAATTGATAACATTAATACCTATTTGGCTCATGTAAAAACAAGCTTCAAAAAGACAAAACAATTATTGGTATTCATAATAATATTATAATTTATAGCATTTCATAATAATTATAATTTCATTATTGAATGATATCTTATAATAGTTTCATTCTATCAACTTTTTTTGCAGTTAACGGCATTCTTTCGAATCACAGCAGCAGAAATGGTATTTTAAGTATATGTTTCTATTATGAACAACCTTATGTAGAGTCATATGGTCAATTTAAATTTTATAACTTACTTTTAAAACTCCCCAATACGCAGCTACATCATTGTCTGCGTTGTTATATAACACGCTCTTAATATAATATCTATCTTGTTGAAGAAACACTGGACTCTCTACACGATGAATAAATTTGTTTTCGTCTATTATCATAGCCCAACCCTTTGTGGTTAAACAATTGCATTCATTAATAAAAGTTGTCGTGCCCACACGTTTTTCCAAGTGTATTCCTCTTACTATATGACCTATGAATTGTAAACCATTAGCTCCGAACTTTTTCTCAGTAGGTATCTTTTTACTTTCAAATAGTGATGAATTGGATCCTGTAAAAATATAAAGAAGTTACGGCATGATGAAATTCATAGGGTACGTAGAAAGTTTTATATTGCTTAACCAGCACCAAAAGTATACTAGGGCGTCAAATTTAAAAATTACAAGTTTGGCGATCTATTTGTGTAACGAAGGGCTCCTCCATGCCCCTTCTATGAGGGGTATATATTATATTGCGTATGTGCAGACTCACACTCGCTTACACGTGCAAGCGCATATTATCACGTAGCGCAAGTAAAGATATGACGTGATCTCTTGTGAGAGCCGGCGAAAAGAAATCCGACTTCGAATGTAGTATCATCAGTCGTTACAATTGTTGTTACCAAATATGTGTGAAAGATCTGTGTGTTATGCTAGATGTGTTGGAATAGTGTTAAAGAATAAAAAATCTGTAACTATTAGATTCCTGCAAATAAATTTTTTGATGAATCTTAATTGTACATATGGGTCATTCCATATTAGATTGACAGTCGATGTCACAGAATTGAACAAGATAATTTTTTTCGGTTCTTTATCAACAATAAATAGACACGTATTTTTTTGTTTGTCCAACAAAATTTTTTTTAGAAGTATACGATTTTTCGAATTTTCTGAGAAATGATATTTTCGATATAGCAAGCGCACTTTCAAGCCTGTTTATCTTGAAAACAATTGTTCGCACAAAAAATTGTCCAAATTACGAAAATTATGGTTTCGACTCGTCTTTACAGAGATTGTTGCGAAAAAATTGTTTAAACATTTTTTAACATACAAAAGTGAAGAAATAAACGCAAAATCGTTTTTTTCCAAATTTAGCCCCTTTCGAAATTTTTTTTTTTTTCGTGGATTTAGATTCTTTGAAGTCTGTTATAAAATATGACGATTGAATAAAAATGGCTGGATCATTGATTCGGAAGTTATGGAATTTTGAAGAGCCTCGCACGGCCTTGCGCGCAATCCGGACGCTTCCAAACGCGGCGAGCGTTTTACCGGGCGTAAGTTATTAGCGCTAAAAGTAAAGGTAAACGCTCGTCGCGCGCGGAAGCGCCCGGATCGCGCGCGAGGAACTGGAAGCATTACACGATGAAGATTGTTGCCAAATACAAGAAGAGCTTGCGGAATCAAGCAGTCACTCGTCACTCAAGCAGCCATTTCAAAACGTTTAAAAGCAGCCGGATACATTCAAAAGCAAGGTTATTGGGTTCCACGTGAACTCAAGCCGAGAGACGTTGAAAGGTGGTTTTGCATGTCCGAAATTCTGCTGGAACGCCATAAAAAGAAGTCATTTTTGCATCGGATTGTTACTAGTGATGAAAAATAGATCCGCAACGACAACCCCAAGCGCAAAAAATCATATGTAAAACCCGGTCAACCAGCCAAATCAACGGCAAAGCCGAATATCCATGGCGCGAAGGTAATGCTCTGTATTTGGTGGGAACAGAAGGGTGTGTTGTATTATGAGCTGCTAAAACCGGGTGAAACCGTCAATGGAGAACGCTACTGAATACAATTAATCCGTTTAAAGAGAGCAATAGCCGAAAAACGCCCGGAATATGCGACCAGACACGAGGCAATAATTTTCAATCATGACAACGCACGGCCCTATGTTGCTATTCCGGTTATGAACTATTTGGAAAACAGTGGATGGGGAGTTTTACCCCACCCGCCTTATAGCCAAGACCTTGCCCCTTCTGATTATCATTTGTTCCAGTCGATGCAGAACGTCCTCACTGGAATACGGTTCACATCAGAACAGGGTATGAAAAATTGGTTTGATTCATTCATGGCTGCCAAGCCGGCGCAGTTCTTTTGGGATTGAATCCACAAATTGCCAGAAAGATGGGAAAAAGTCATAGCTTCAGATGGGCAATACTTTGAATAATACTATTGTACATGTTTTTCTTAAATAAACGTTCAAATTTTGAAAAAAAAACGTACGAATTAAGTTACAGACTGTATTGACCCTTGATTTAATTTATAAAACATGGAACGTTTGCATTGACTTTAGGGTTCATAAATGAAGAAGTCTATTTAATCAGACGTTTCGGCTCTAATCAGAGCCCTCATTAGTGATATTTCTTAAAATCTAGAAAATACAAAAAAGGTGGTGTCGCTAATTTCACATATTATTTTTCGGATTGACTAAAGTACTTGACAGATGATACGAAAAAGAGTGATTGATGTGAGTCTTTAAATTTATAATGGAAAATGGAAAATTTGGCTATACGATCAGGAAAAAAGTTGTTAATTCTAATCTTCCCTATTATAATACAATAGTATATTATGTGCGTCGGCGCATAATGAGGGTTATTACGAGACGATCAACAATGCTCGCAGGAGATTGTGTGTATTGGCACATATTTTATTTTATGTGACTTCCGCGCATATACGAGTTTTTATGCGTACACTCGAATTCAATCTGAAAAGGTCGAAATTGCCGTGATTATCGCCCACATCAATTGACATTTTTTGAATACTTCCGGCCAATTTGATTTTCTCGATACTTATGTTTGAAACCAAAATAAATTTTTTGGTGCGAAACTGAATGTGAATAGCTTGATCCAGACCATTGAGGCCGTTTTTTTAAACTATTTTTTCCAAAAATATTTTTGAAAACTATTTCTAAACTATTTATAAAAAATATTCACATTTTTGAATCTCTTATTCATACTGGTGTCTACAAATAAATTCTTTGGTGACAGGTTGAATGGAAAGAGCTGGATGTAGAGCATTAATACTATTTTAAACTATTTGGACTGAAAAAACTATTTTAAAAAAATTAATTATATTTTTGATTGTCTTATCCATTACTGTTTAATAATCATTGTTGACAATTTGTTTCACAATGTTTTTTAAGACGGTGTTCAAGAATAATGGGCCACTTTTATTTCGTAGTTTGATAAAATGGTATGCGCTTATAAAGTCAAGAAAAAATTCATTATTTTATTTTTTAATGACTAATACTTGGTAGCCATACCCTTTGTAGCAATTACAGCAGCACGTCGACGAAAATTTGAATCAACTAAGCGCTGAACGTTATCCTTTCGTATTTTTTCCCATTCTTCCTGAAGACTATGCCATACCGCAACTTTGTTCGAATGTTTTTTTGTTGCAACGCGAATTCCAAGTGCATCCCACAAATTTGCGATCGGATTTAAATCTGGGGATTGAGCTGGGTGATCTAAAACCTTCACTTTTCGTACTTTCAAAAATTCCTGGACCAGCTTTGACTTATGTTTTGGATCATAATCTTGCTGAAAGATCCAATCTTTAGCGTTTTTCTCTTGGCATATGGTAATTTTGTTTTGGCATAAGGTCAGAATTTTAGTTATTTGTCTCTAATAAAAATCATTGAATAAATAAGGCAAAGTATTCGGACGCATATAGAGACCGAAACATTTGCCTTTTTCATTTCATAATTTTGATTACAAACAAATAACAAAAATTCTGACCTCACGCAAAGAAAAAAAACTTTCTTACCGTAAAAAGCTATGGTCAGCTGCCCGGTAAAAAATGTTAGTCTAAAAATACGTATTTTTTACGTCAAAAAGGGCGTAAAAAATTACGTCATCAACTTTTCCACGTTAAAAAAGACGTCTTTTTGTACGTCCTTTTTGAAGTGAAAGAGTACGTCCTTTCTGACATATTTTTTTACGCTAATCATTCTATTTTTTATTTTTATTTTCTAAGTATAAATTATAAAAACGTTGTTAAATGCGATAATCATGCCACGAAAAATTGCATAATACGCTTGATTTTATTTTTTCCAAATACATGGAATTGATTTAATGTTTTATTAACCAACAAGCACTATTAATTCCATGTGTTTATAAAAAAAAAATTAAGCGTTTCACGCAATTTTTCGTGGCATGTTTATCGCATTTAACAATATTTATGTGCCTCCGGCGCGTAAACTTGTTTTACACTACAGTTGAGAGTAGCGTAATGTTGTGTATTACGATACAGGGGAATGTAATTTAAAAATTGAAGTGCGCATGCGCCTATTACGATACAGCGGAGAATATTCTTCTTCTTTTTCTTCTTCTTCTTTGTACAGCGTTGTCACTGTACTGACGAAGCCTTATACATTTGAATTGCGCATGCGTCTATTACAATACGCTACTACTACACAAGATCGAGGAAATCAAAATGGCCGGAAGTATTTGCGAAGTGTCAAGTAAGATGGGCGATAATCACGGGAATTTTGACCTTTTTAGACTGGATGCGAGTATATGCATAAAAACTCGTATATGTGCCGAAGTCACATAAAATTTATTACATGTGCCAATGCACACAATTCTAGTGATTACGAGACTCGCTTAAAATGTTCGCGGGACTGATCGCGCCTCGGCTTCGACTCGGCTTTGTCTCGGCTTCTCCTTGACTTTGATCTCCTGCAAGCATTGTCGCTCGTCGCGTAATAACCCTCATCATGCGCCTAGGCACATAATATCCTATTTTATAATTTATATTTAGAAAATTAAAATTAAAAATAAAATGATTAGCGTAAAAAATACGTCGGAAAGGACGTACTCTTTCACGTTAAAAAGAACGTAAAAAAGACGTCCTTTTTAACGAGAAAGAGAATGACCTTAATGACGTATTTTTTACGCCCCTTTTGACGTGAAAATACGTATTTCTAGACTAGCATTTTCTAACTTGTATATGAATATTCAATGATTTATATCTCTAAGTTGAAAAAGATTGAAATTCACTGAAAAGTAACTAAATTTTCTTCAATTTATTTCATTTTTACAAAACTGCAATTGTAAAAAGCTTCAGTTGTCCGAAACATGAGATTTTTTCTGTTCATATTCAATAGAATGCTTCAAAAACAACGTAAAAAGAAAATTGATAATTTTTGCATGACAATTTTCCTTTTTTTGGATAAAAGTAAAGTTTGAATATTAATTTTAAAGTGACATGTTTGATAACATATCTGCTATTATATTGACCCATAATTCATAGAATTTTTTGTTCATTTCTCGTTATTTTGGCATAGGGTCAGATTCTTTTTATTTCCTTCGAATAAAATTTTCACTATTACATATAAAAATACTCAAAATGAAAGCAAGGCAAACGTTTCGGCCACATATGGGGGCCCTCTTCAGTGCCATAAATTCAAAGATTAATTCAAAATTTCTGTAAAACATTAGACTTAATTTCATTATCTCCTATATTCTAATGTTTTACAGAAATTTTGAATTAATCTTTGAATTTATGGCACTGAAGAGGGCCCCCATATGTGGCCGAAACGTTTGCCTTGCTCTTTTTGAGCATTTTTATATGTAATAGTGAAAATTTTATTCGACGGAAATAAAAAGAATCTGACCCTATGCCAAAATAACGAGAAATGAACAAAAAATTCTATGAATTATGGGTCAATATAATAGCAGACATGTTATCAAACATGTCACTTTAAAATATTAAAATGGCACATTTAGTATAAAGGTTGAATATCTCATAGTTCTGACCATTTTCAGAACAAACTAAATCTATTAATACTTCCTAAAATGTGATACTTGATATCACGATTACTAAAATTCCATTTTTGTTATTTTTTAAAGATAAATGTAGTATTTTTCAAAACATCTCAGAATAAATCTGAATGCAGTAATAAACAACATTCAATTTTTTTTATTTATTGCTTAACATACTCAAATAATATTGAGTAAAAGTACATGTCTAGATATTATAATAATTTATGTTTCTGTAATGCCTTGCTTGCAAATTCAATGTTAAATGGATTGTCCGTGAAGCTGATATAAAAAAATCGTTTCTTGAAAAATACACTCCTTCGTCCACTCGTGAAAATCACCATAAACGTTTCGAATTTCTTTACTAGGTATAGGACAATAGTCTTCTTCAAGGAGCAAAAGAACCTCTCAAGATTTCTTATATAAAAAAATTTTCGGTCAGCAAAGCCACATGTCTTGAGTCGGTTTTTAAAACAGTTCAGATCATTCTGTGAGAGACTCCGGTAACAAAGCCTTCACGAAAAGTTTAAAAATGTAAACCTTGTTCGCGTTCTGCCATTGATGAGCGATTTGGCATCCTTTTTTAATAAAATTTTTTTTAAATTGCGGTCGGTTCGTGTGGAAATTTTTTTTATGTTTCCCGGTTTATTTGTTATCCGGTTTTGTTCGCGTTCTGCCATTGATAAGCAATTTGGCATCCTTTTTTAATAAGAAATTTTTTTAAATTGCGGTCGGTTCGTGTGGAAAATTTTTTTATGTTTCCCGGTTTATTTGTTATCCGGTTTTTTATTCACAGTGAACTCTAAATATTTTTTCGAATCGTGATGCTGCATACTGGACTACTTCATTTTGAATTGCAAGCTTTGAGATAAGTTTTTGAATTCTATGATAATCCTTAATTTCATTATCTCCTATATTCTAATGTTTTACAGAAATTTTGAATTAATCTTTGAATTTATGGCACTGAAGAGGGCCCCCATATGTGGCCGAAACGTTTGCCTTGCTTTCTTTTTGAGTATTTTTATATGTAATAGTGAAAATTTTATTCGAAGGAAATAAAAAGAATCTGACCCTATGCCAAAATAACGAGAAATGAATATTAATATTTATTGTCCGTATGAATTGAAAATAAATAAAAAGGGGGGTGAGGGGTAATAATGTGCACATGGGGATTATGCAAAGTTTAAATATTTAATTTTATTTTTTTGATCGTTAAACAACATAATTGCAAGTGAATATGCATACAAATATGCTGATACAATTTTTTTCGTTACACGGAGAAAAATGGAGGGTCAGCCTGAATATCTAGAGGGTCAGGTAGACCAAATATGATGATCGACTATAGGACAGCCTTCGAGATAATCAAACTGATCATCTGTAAAGGGTCAGAAAAAATAATTGATTTGATCATTGTAGGAGGTCGATTTTATCATCCTTGAGGGTCGAAATAAAAATTTAAAACAAGATATTCAACTTGATCATCCCAGAGGATCGATTTGATTATCTTGATAGTGTGACTGTTTCTCTGTGGTAATAAAGCTGATCATAAATCGAGAGTCTCCCTGATTATGTCCATAAAATTATAGAAGGACTATTTAATAATCTAGAGGGTTGGTCTGACACTCAAAATTTTGAACCTCTAACTTCGACCCTCCGTTTTTCGCCGTGTAGTTCTTCAGGAAGATGTACCAGGTATGGGACGGGTTTTGTTTTTCGACCATATCTTTTGACTGAGTTAACATTTTGAGTTCATATAAGGATCAAATTAAATTTAATGTATTTGCGTAACTTTTATCTGCAGGTAATATATTGATATTATACACACACAACAAATTATGACCATTTTCGTAAAGTGATGTTTTTCGGACCAAAAAATTTTTGGCACCAGGTACAGGACACCTAGAAAAATCCACTAAAAATGGGAAAATATGAAGTAAAAACACCGTAAATTAAGAAAATGTAAATTTGATTAATTCTCAAAGATTTCAGTGGTAAAATGGGTTATAAAAAATGTTTTTTTTTTCATTTTTTAAATCTAATTGACAAATGGACAAAACAAAATCAAAATATCAATTTAATTGTTTTAAAACACTTTAGTTCGGTAAAAATGTCGATACATGTCAGTAAATATGGCAAAAAGACATTTTATGTAAAAAAATCCAAGTGTCCCATACATATTGGCACAAGCTGTCCCATAATTGTCCCATTATTTATCAAATTTACAAAAATATTGCAATTTCAAAAAGCTGAAAACGCCAATCGATTTTACGGGAAAAAACAAGTCGAAAACCTCTATACCATTTTTTCGTCAGATTCTATTTTATTAGTGTATTATCGTTAGAAAATAGAATACTCAGGTTTATCCGGAAATCAAGATTTTATTCGAACCGATTGCACAAGACATTTAGGCATGATTTTTTCTGTGTTTTTTGCAGAGAGAGATTTAACATAGTGAACAATAACTTTCAGTGTATACAGAGCAATTTTTTGCTTCACATTTTTGGCGTTTACCAATAATTATCTTGTGTTCGTCGTCCACACCAGCTGAACTAGTAGACCTGTTCTTTCGTTTAGGTCGATCTGCATTTTCGAATTACTCAATATAATATACATAAACCTCTTCTACAGTATCCTTTATACCCTTTCTCTCATTTGGATGAAGCATGTTATAAATAACAGTAGCGTTGGATAAAGCAGCTTGAATGAGTCTCAGGAAGACACACCATGTCCACTTTTTACTGCAAATTGTCGGCATGAGTGCATTGCAATGTTGATCATGGAGATCGACCTCACCCATGTACGTGTTATACTTAGAAAATGCTTGAAGGAAGAGAATTGGTTGTTTAGATTTTTCATGCCATCTTTCCATCTCAACTTTCGGCTCATCTCCGTATTCAGCGGAAATTACTAATACTGTTTTTGAGTCCATTACAGTTATGTAATTCAATTTTGAATTCCTATCTTCATTTGGAAGGAATGCAATGTCGACATATTGATTATCATCGATCTCATCAGCTTCAATCATATCAGACAAATCTGCAATTGTTCGCCTCGGCATTGTAACACAGTGTTGTAGTGTAGAGAATAGAAATTATCCGAGCACAAAATATTGTGCTATGCAAAAGAATGCTACTTCTCCAACAAGTAATTTTTATACTCCTGAATAATCTGATATATAGCACCAAAAGTTAGATATGCTTCAGATATATTTATCCAAGTTACATTTGAAATCTTTTGAATAACTTTCTCACATATTTGTACCGTCTAAAAACTGATCGTTTAGGGTAGCTTTTAGGTAACAGATTACATGTGTACAAAAAAATGGTATAGAGGTTTTCGACTTGTTTTTTCCCATAGGAACGATTGGCATTATTAGTTTTTTGAAATTGCAAAAGTTTTGTTAATTTGTTCAAATAATTTCGCATAAACAATTGGAATCGCAAAAAGAAAAAACACGGGTAGAATTTCTTTTTATTTGGACAGTGATTCAATAGTTAGTTTGGTGCTATCTAGCCTAAATTTCGCTTGGGTAATAATGGGTTAAGCAAGGAGTCTAGTTTAAGTGATGAACCAAAATACCAATTTTTGGACAAATGGTTGGAGCTGGAAGACGTCAAATTTTGATTCACCGAAAACCCTGAAAATTCGTTAAAGTTAAAGTGCTCCAACTGCGAGAATAAGGTATATGCTGCCATAAACCTTCAATGTGTTCCAGCACATTTGTGTTCCGTCAGTCATCAGAAAGGATTGGAAAAAAGGTAAGTCACCTGTACACTGAGAAAAAAGATTTGATTGAATCAAAGCAAATTATTTGTTTGATTCAAACAACGTATATTTGAACCACATAAAAGTTTGTTTAAATCAAATAAATTTCCTCCTTAAATCAAACAAATTATATCTTTGACCATATATCAATGCATTAATTTCTTTGTTTCGAAGAAAAATTTATTTGATTTGAAAAAATATTTATTGGGTTCAAAGATACTTTGTTTGAATCATACAAATTTTATTTCATTCAGATAAATCTTTTGTCTGAATCCAAAAAAGCTTTTTAAACAAATTATTTTCATTCGTTCAATCAAATATTTTTTCTCAGTGTAAACCATCTGTTCTTGTTATAAATCCTTTGCTTTTGAATATCACCAAGCCTCTCGAAAGTAATTGCTTCGTGTTACCACCAATGTCTATTATTGTCCGTGTGAAAATGATTTTTGCGACGAAGATGAGCCTTCGACTTCATCAGAAGTAAGGGCTCAATTTGCAAGGGTCAACAAGCCACAGACTTTTCTTCTCGAGTGGCAGTATCTAAGTCGTTTCAAAGATTGGGTCCAAGTAGTTTCCAATGATCCCAATTCGTTTTACTGCAAAGCCTGCGAAGAGAATATGACGTGCTCTTCAGGAGTCTCTAACTTGGATCGCAACCGTAAGACAGCAAGACATAAAAAAATGTGCGAAGAAAAGTGTATTGCCGTATTATCCGACCTTGATAATGACTTAGTTGATGCGTCGAGACATCCATTAAATGACCTTGTTGCAACGTTAGAATATGGTTTTCCGGCAATGGTTGCAAGTAAAAATTTTTCATTTCGTGGGGCCGCAGATATTTTCAACTTTTCTAAGGATTATGCATATAGAGATCCTGCTGCTTTTCGTAAAGCAACAATGTCCAAGTCGAAATTGTCGGGAATGATTGCAAAAGCCCTTGGACCTGCGGTTGCGGAATCTTTAAAACTGAAGTTACAAAATGTGAAATTCGACGTTCACATTGACGAAACGACAGATAATGCGACGAGGCGGAAGTGGATGACTGCGATATGCCGTTATGTTGAGCCGGACACTTTGAACGTAAAAAAACAATTGCTGAAGTTGATAGAATTAGATCCTTCTGATACTTGCGCAAAAAAGTTGTTCAACGCATTCAAGTCAGAACTTGATGTAGCTCAATTGAATATATTGAATTTGATCTCGCTTGCTTGCGATAATGCATCAGTTATGGTCGAAAACTAATTCTTCCGTGACGCATCTTCATTCTCATAATAAAAATGTAATCGTAACAGGGTGCATTTGCCATAAAAGCGCTTTAGTAGCTCATCACGCCTGCCAAGCTTTGCCAACATACTTGGAGTCATTTATTTGCGATTTAATTAATTTTGTGCGCAGTATTCCGAAACGTGAATCACATTTTTTCAGAAATATTATTCTGTTTTTGAGGCATTGAATTAAAACTCAAAAAATATAACATAACCTGATGGCTCAGTCGTTACTTATCAATAACGCGGATCCGGGAATGCTGGGAAAGTTTGATTACTTTTGTTGGACAGGAGGCGGCTGAAGAAAGTAAAGTGGACATCAAGAATATGCTTCAAGATATGGCAAATCCGTCCACCGAGGCGTATATTGCATTTCTCGAGAACATTTTAAAATTTTTAGTGCTTTCAATTTGCACTTCCAGTCTGCAGGGACTAGAGTCCACGAACTGAACTCTAAGTCGAAGGAATTTTTTAAAGAATTAGCTTACCGTTTCATCAAGCCGCAATTGTTTAAGCATTTGGATTTCGTGAGAGAAATTTATTTTCCTCTGTCACAATATCAAATTGTTCTCGACGACATCGACTTAGGGCGTGACTGCAATTTATTGCTTCGTCAAATCCCACAAGAAACATTGGAAGAAATTGAAAATATGAAGAATTTGAGAAATACTTGTTTAAACTTTTACACAAACAGCGAAATGGATATACTTAAAAGATTTCCCATAGATGATGAATTTTTGAGAAAATTAGAAGTTTTCAGTGCCCCGAAGGTCTTATTTGATAGTGATCGACAGTCGAATTTTAAAGATGTTTTATTCATTAGCAAAGAATTGGGGGGTTTTGACGAGGAGGATTTGCAGAAAAAATGGTCCATTTTACCAGAGGACTTGACACTATTGCGTTTTCTTGCAACACAAAATTTTGATGGAATGTGGAAAACGCTCTTGTCCGCAAAAGACAATGAAGGCTCTTTGAAATACAGAAATTTGAGAGATCTTTTGACAACAATAAGAACTTTGCCTCACTCAAATGCCGATGCAGGAAGAGCGTTTTCCACAATTATCGATATAATTAACTGACAAACGCAACCGAATCGTGTGGTCCAAGCTGGACTATAATCAAAGCAAGAATCACCTGCGACTATGCTAGTTACGGAGGAACACTTGAAACGCAAAAATTCACAAATAATGTAGACCGGCAAAAGCGTCAAAAGAAAATTGTATGCAAAAACTATCAAGTTTCTTCTCAAGTTGTTTCTGAAGCATTTTATTGGATATGAACAGAAAAAATCTAATGTTTCGGACAACTGAAGCTTTTTACAATTACAGTGTTGTAAAAATGAAATAAATTAAAGAAAATTTATTTACTTTTCAGTAAATTTGAATATTTTTCAACTTAGAGATACAAATCATTGGATATTTAGATACACGTTAAAACATGTTAGTCTAGAAATACGTAATTTTCACGTCAAAAAGGGGCGTAAAAAATAGCTCATTAAGGCCATACTTTTTCACGTTAAAACGGAAGTCTTTTTGTTCGTCCTTTTTGACCTGAAAGAGTATGTCCTTTCTGGCGTATTTTTTACGCCAATCATTATATTTTAAAGTATTATTTTCCAAATATAAATTATAAAAGCATCATAAAATCTGATGAACATGCCACGAGAAATCACATGATACGCTTGATTTTATTTTTTCAAACCAATGGAATTGATTCAATGTTTCATTAACCGACAAACACTATGAACTCCATGTGTTTGAAAAAGAAAATTAAGCGTACCATGCAATTTTTTGTGGCATGTTTATCGCATTTAACAATGTTTCTGTAGAAGGTCGTGTGCGGCATAACTCTCGATAGAATTATCAGATTGAATTGAGCTTTAGCACAATTTATCGGTGCCGAAAAAGTAAGGACAAGTTCGTTAACCAGCCCCATCCAATCAAAATTGAGGGACTGAGCACTACTTTTGTGTTTTTTAAAATAACTTTTCGAAGAAATCAAAAATTTCAATACTGGTTTTTGATAGTACTCATGAATCTCTACAAATTATCCTGATAACATTTTTTGATTAAATCAAAATTAGAAATGTTACATAAAGACCTACAAATTTGAATTGTAACATTTTTCCATAAGATGCATATTTTTTTTTAATTTAAAAAAAGACTATTGAAAATCCAAAATTCAATTTTCTAACAATAATATATGAAATACGAAAAAAACTTAAGAATACAAATTTGTTCCTATCAAAAAGATCCAAAAATTTTGTCTAACACAGTTTCTGAAAAAACATATATTTTTCGTTTCAATTCCAAAAAATACGATTAAAATTCAAGAATTCCATTTTTTAGACAAAATATATGAGATACATAAAAAACTTTTGGATGAAAAATTATTTGCCTAAATGAGGTCTACATATTCTTATTAAGAAATTTCTCGACAGGATGTATATTTTATGTTTTGAGTTTTAATACTGAAAAAATTCGATTTTTTTCACCAAAATATGTGAGATACGAAATAGGCGTTGTTCTGCAAAATCGTTTCCTTGAATAAAGTCTACGGTTGTTCTTCCTTTTTGAGATATTTGGAAGAAAATAAATAAATTTTATGTGCCTCCGGCGCGGAAACTCCTTTTTCCGTCACAGCCTACAACCTACGCCTCGACTATGCCTTGACTTCGATCTCCTGCGAGCATTGTCGCTCGTCACGCAATAACCCTCATTGTGCGCCTAGGCACGTAATATACTAATTTTAATCATGTAATTTATTAAAAAGTTACTGAAATGTATACAGAAAATCGAGCGCGAAGCATGAATGTCATCATTAGAATGTGTTCCTTAAGGCGGTATTCTAGTCTAGAATTTTGAAAAAATCGATTTTTTCCCATATTTTTGAAGAATAGACCTTTAAGAATATTTCTTTCAAAGGAATTTTAAAAATTTTAATTCTTTACGGAGTTATAGCTATTTTATGGTTTCTCAACTTAACGAATATCTCAAGGAAAATTTTATGCTACTGACAATTTTATTGATTTTACAAAAATGTTACATAAAAAACTTCATTTTTAACATGAAATTTTTAACGCTTCAAGCGCAAAAAGTACAATTACATCTACTACTTTCAAGCTTGTTTGATGTGAGGCAGTAATGATTAGAGATTTATCCACGTCTTGATAAGAAAGAAAACTTTGGTAGAAACGTTGGCGATTCATCAATAAACATCTTTACAACACAAGAAAGGCCACTTATATATTTCTCAAAATTAAAATACTGGTAACACTAATTATACAAAATAATTATGTGGCCTAAAATCTTTGCAACATCTAAATATACCAAGGATACAAAAAAAAAAAATTTTCTCAAGTTAGCCTTTTATGAAATACAGTAAAACCTCATTTATCGGGACACTAATTTTTCGGGATTTTCACTTAGCGGGATCTCGCAACCTCATTTATCGGGACATTTTGTTTCTCCTCCAGCCACCACTCCTTGTACATAGTGACATGAAGTGGGGTAAGGTGAAAGCGTGGTTGGACTCCCACCATGAGACTGAAGGTTGTAGTGGGGAGCCCCTCGAAATCCCGATAAACGAGGTGTTTACATTTCAATGGCGTCCCGATAAATGATATATTTACCAGTAGACCCAGCTGAAGATATAGAAATACAGATGAAGATAGTCATAGGAATCTTCATGTTTACAACGTTGACAAAATATATTTTCGCAGTTGTATCAGAAATTTAGGTATGTTTCAAGAAACTGTTATATAAACCAAAAATAGTCGCAATATTTGCTAAAATTGCTACATTTTATCTCCAGGACTGACAATGTTTGTCATTATTTGAAAAAAAATTTCCCCCATTCATAAAACGTCACATATTTGCCTTAATCTTTTCACTTCTAGTCATTACAGGTATGTATGCCACAAATGACATACAAAATTATATTAAAAACTACGTGGGAAAATACATAAGAAACAACGTAAGAAACAATGTAGGGAACTACATAGAAAACTACATTGGAAATTGGGATAGGAAACGATGTAATTTCTTACGTAGTTTCCTAACGTTGTTTTCAAAACCTCTTTTTTACATTTATAAATCTAATATTTATGAACCTGAATTGTATATATAATAATAATAATATGTTCTTTGTTTCTAAATAAATAATTTTAAAACAATATAATATCCTTTCATTTCAAATAATAACAAGAATTATTGACCTTGAGGCTAACCTTAGTGATTAAAACAACAAATTTTATCGAAAATAAAATCATTCTAATTCGTTAACTAAGTTTTGATTTAAGTGTAAAACAAACTTGAAAAAAAGCGCAAGAGAGCATAAGTCCTTTTTGGGTACGTTGAACGGTCACCATTGATTACGATCGTTGAGTGAAGATAGGTATAGAGGAGACATCCAGGGCGATTGAATGGTCCAAACCTTGCGGGGAAAGACGCCAGGGGTAGGTAAAGTTCCAGAACCAACCACGGGGATCGACACTTTCGAAAGTCGACAAAATCTAACTGATAAGAAGTAAGTTGTAGGAGTAAGGCCCAAACTTGTGTTGGTGAGTCTGCTGTATTCATGGTGGGTCAGGTAGTCCTCGTCAATTCAATCCTAGCTTGTCGACAGAATTTCACAAAATAGCTTTTTACCTCTTTTCCTTCTACTTCGCACTTTACTAGTCTTTTCTTAAAATCGGATATATATTTAAAAAAAAATATATATGAAATAATACATAAAAGAGTATATATAAAATATTTTATATTATAATTTTTATAATACAATATATATTTATTATATATTGTAACTTTATTTATTTTGCCCAGTAAACTAAATCACTGGTAACTAAGAAAGTAATTAATTAATAGTTACATTTTTTATAAGGGGCTGCCCACGGGAGAAAGAAATAAGAACACTCCTTTTTTTATTTCGTTTCTCAATTTAATGCTAAATAGATTTGCGATTTCCCTTTACAAAATCATTTTATATTTATTGAACTTTAACATTTATGCAAAAACAGGGAATCCGCTCTAACCTAAATCTCCTTATGATTTCCTCCAGGTGATCAGCCTAGAGGTCCTATACTACTTAAACTAATATTAGAAATAACAACTTTCCCGCAAGGTAATTATATAGTGAGTCTCGACAGTGAATCTGTAACAATTGATTAAAATTCGTTTATTCTAGAAAAACTGACTTTTCACCATCTATGTGGTAGGACTCTATATCATACAAGTATGTAGTTATATAACGTTGTGAGAACATTAGAAATTTTCGAATAAGCTTCCTTTGGTCCCTTCGAGGTACCGCAAGCATAGAGAGCTGAAAGTACTGATTAGTAATTATGAAAATTTACTAATGCAGGAGACTTTCAGTTGTCTTGGGAATACTGAGCGCCGGACTCGGAGTCAGAGGAGAAACCTCTTCACCTGCCCCGTGGACCCCAGGAGTGAGACCATTCAGGACTCAGCGAGGGAGCAGAAAACTCCCAGCCTGCCGCATAAAGGCCTCAAGTGGCAAGTCAGGACTCGTCTGAAAGGCAGAAAACCCTTCAGCCTGCCCCGGAAGTACCACTGGAGCTGTGATGGGCCAGTCCTGTCTTGGTGACCACTGTCGGAATTTCTCCTCCCAGTTCTTTTCATTCCTTCTTTGTGCTAGTCTTTTTCTCTTTATCGCATCTTCTCTGCTTTTCTTTATCCTTCTTCCTTCATTTTCTTTCTCCCCTTCCATATCGTTGGCTTTCCTTTTGATCCTGTTCCTTTTTTCACTTTCTATTATTTCTCGATATAGCTTATCCTGCCTGCTTAGCTTTTCTTTTCCTTTGTTTTCTCCGTTCCGTGCCTGGCGTGCCACATTTGGTGTTCGTTTTATATTACTTATTACTTTTAGCACTACTACTTCTTCTTCACTATCTTCTTTTTGCAATTCAGTCATTGTTTCCTTCCTGTGGCCACTTCTTCTGATTTTTTCTGTTTGTGCTGTCGACGTTTTCATTCCTTCTTTCCTGATTGGCTTCTTTCTTCTTTTTTCGTTGATTTCTCGTGCTTGTGTTTTCAATTCCTCGATTCTTTTTAATTGCACTATCACGGTAGCCACTACACTGGATGTTGCTCCACACTGTGTATACACACTCCTGTGTGTATCCATTACTTCGTTTTGCATTGATACTTCTGGCATTTTTGTTGCTTTCCTTTCCTTTTCTGTTCTTTTGTTTCCACGCTTGTGTGTTTACAGAGAAAACTGACGCCTCCACGCTTTCACTTTCCTCTTGGCGCTTTCCTTGGTGATTCATCCTCTCCCTCCTACTTTCTTCCATTCCTTACCCCCGCTCCAGTGCCATCTTCGTTAGTGTGGTATGGCTTGAGGCTCATTGCATGGAACTGACCCCTCTCCCGCTCAGTTTTCACGTCGCTTAGTATGTAGGTGTTTCGTGCGAGTCTCTTCTGTATCTTGTACAGTCCTTCATAGAGGGCAAGGAACTTCGCTACCTTGCCGGCTGCCGCGTTAGCTACATTGCAGGCTCTTACCAACACAAGGTCTCCCGGCTGGAAGGTAATTCCAATTTTGTCTTTGTTTAATCTGGCTTTTCTTCTCTCTCCCTTATTTCTTATTCGTTCACGAATGATGCGTATTAGTTCGGTTCTGTCGTTTTGGTTT
Source organism: Diplolepis rosae (assembly GCA_030998225.1). Lineage (NCBI taxonomy): Eukaryota > Metazoa > Arthropoda > Insecta > Hymenoptera > Diplolepididae > Diplolepis > Diplolepis rosae. Next base: position 1,773,053 of record JAPYXD010000082.1, read on the forward strand.
GTGTTATATTCTGCCTGTGGAATCCATCTTTCCCATATTCTCTTAGGTCTCTGCCCTCGTAGTGCTTCATGCGGTGTTATTTCCGTTGTATCGTGATATGATTCGTTGAGGATGGTCTCTATTTCCTCAATCCAATTATACCAAGTGTCATGCCGATTCTCTGGTAGGAGTGTTCTGAAGCATCTTGCCAATTCTCGATTTACTCTTTCCACCATATTTGCTTGTGGGTGGCGGATGGAGGTTAAAATCATTTTCATCCCTCTCTCCTTGAGTGCTTCCTTCCATCCTTTGCTCGTGAATTGTGTACCTCTGTCCGATAGTATTTTCTGTGGTTTCCCTATGTCACTGATTAATTCATCTATTTTTCTTATAGTTGCTTTACAGGTTGCACGCTTTAGTGGACATAGTTTAGTATATTTTGTAAATGTATCTGTCATTACCAGGATGTGTTCATAGCCATACTTTGTTTTTACCAGGGGTCCAAAGAAATCAATGGACAAAAGTTCCAATGGTTCTTCAGGCTGTACTGATTCCTGAATGACTGCTGCTGCCGTGATTGGGATTTTGTTTCGCTGACATGAATCACATGTAGTTAGCGTTTGTCTAACTATTTTTGCTGATCGTAGATAGTAAAAATGTTCCTTGATAATTTTGTGGTTCTCCTCTGCTCCAGTGTGTCCATACGCCAGGTGACATTCCCAGATTAATTTCTTCAATGTGTCAATTGGAAAGTATATTTTTTCTTCTCCATTTCTTGATTTCTGATATAATATTCCTTCTTTCACTTTGAACCGTGAGCTATTTTCTTCGTCTTTTTCCAACTCTTGGATTATCTGATTAATCCGTGTATCCTTTCGTTGTAGTTGCCGTATGTTCTTTAGATCATCTTCTAGTTCTTTTGAGCACTTATATTTGAGTGCGTTTATGGTAACTTGTGTTGTGTTTTTTTCTCTCTTTTCCCAATTTTTTTCCGGATGCTGTCTGCTGAGTAGAACTGCTGCGACATTTTCCTTCCCTGTACAGTGTTCCATTGTAATGTTGTAATCCTGTATCGCTAATATCCAGCGTGTCAGGCGTGTGTTTATAAATTTACATGTTCGAAGAAATGTCAGTGTCATGTGATCCGTTCGATTTATGATATGAGCTCCCTGTAGGTATGTTCTGAACTTCTGCAGTGCCCATACAATCGCCAAGAGCTCCTTTTCTGTGGTGAAATATGATAGTTCAGGTCCTTTCAGGGTTCAGCCGGCTAGTGTAATTATTTCTTTTTCTTGTTTATCACTTTTTTGGCATAGAATGGCTCCCAATGCATATTTGCTTGCATCAGTTTCGAGATAGTAAGGTTTCTTTGGATCTGGAAAATAAAGCGTAACAGTGTTGCTAAAAAGTTGTTTAACTCTCTTAAAGCAACTCCGCATATCTTCATCCCATTTCCACGGTGTTGTCTTTTTAATGAGGTGTAACAATGGAACTGTTTCTTCTGCGTGCTTGCTGCTGAATTTCGAGTAGAAATTTACGAGTCCTAGGAATCCCCTCAGTTGTTTGACATTTCTCGGCTCTGGGAAGTTGGTGATTCCTTCTACTTTTCCTGGATCTGGCTGAATCCCCTTCACTGTTAAGATGAAGCCTAAGAATTTCGTTTTCTCCTAAAAAAAAATGTGATTTATTTAGGTTGAGTGTTAAATTATTTTCCTCTAATCGTGTTAGGAGTTCGTCCAGATATTCTAGGTGTTGATGTACCGATTCTGATGTTATAAGTGTGTCATCTACGAATGAAATTATGTGATCGCCTGTTCCTTGCAGTGCTTTATCTAAGCCTCTTACTAATGCTGCAGTGCTCGTGTTTAAGCCGAAAGGTACCACGTTAAATTCATAACTTTTTCCTCTGTGTTGAAATGACGTATATTGCTTTGAATTCCTTTCGAGTGGCACCTGCCAAAAGCTGCTGGTCATATCCAGACTTGACATGACCTTTGTTCCTTCGCATTTTTGGAATAAAATTTCTACTGGCTCTGGACATTCCCAGTCCTCCAACAATATCTCGTTTAGCTTTCTAGCGTCCAGACATAATCTTATCGAGCCATCTTTTTTTATTACAGGTATGATTGGATTGATATAGGGGCTGCTTGATCGTTGGATGATCCCCTTGTTCAGAATTTTCCTGATTTCTTCATCCACTTTGTCACGGTATGCCATCGGCACTGGATAACTCCGCCCTACGAAGGGTTGGTTTTCCTTCACTCGTAAGATGTGCTGATATGTTTTCAGTCTGCCTGGCTCTTTTCTGAACACGGCCCTATGTCTCCACAGAACGTCTCCCAGTTCTCTTTCTATTTCTGGATCTGTAATGTTCGTCTCTTCTAGTTTCTGTTTGATTTCCTCTCTCACTATTTCTTTGTTTTCTTCTACTTGTATATCTTGTATGGAATTTATTTTCCCTGTTCCTTCTCTAGGTGATAACGTCGTCTCTTCGTTTCTGATTTTGATTGAGGGCCGTCCTTCAAGATGGGGAAAGGATATTGTTTTACTGTCTAGGTCAATGTGGCTCCTGAATTCATCCAGTAGATCAATTCCTATGATGCAGGGTCTTGACAGTTTCGGAACGACCAATAAAACTACCTGACTAATGTGATTTAGTAGCTGAAGCTCCACGTAGATTTGTTTGTTTAGTTTAATTGCTTTTCCTCACAAAGGGCTAACCAGGGTGACTCCATTTATCGGTAGAGCTGGGCATTCTTGCAGTCTCTCTCTGTTTTTGTTGACGAATTCTTCTGATATACAGGTTACTTCTGCTCCTGTGTCGATCAGTGCTGTGGTAAGTATTCCTCCAATAAGGATATTCGCCACAAAACATTTTGAACGTCTTCTTATTCCCTCTTCTTCCGTTTCTTCGAGTAGCTCATCTCTTGATTGCTGTAGCATATTGGTCTGGATCACGACTTGAGATGCCACGTCTATTTGTTCATCCTCTTGATTTTTTATAGGCGTGGCTGGCACTCGTTTCCCGACTCAGTACTTGGAATGTTCTCCTCTTCCATACATTCTTGTGGTGATTCTGATTCAACCTCCATGTTTCTCATTTGATGTACTGTCTGTGCGTTATGTCTCCATGACCTATTCTCCGTTGGTCGATTGTTTCTGTATGCGTCTCTGCTGTTATTTTGCTCTCTGTTCCTATCTTGGGGGTTTCCATAATTTCCTTGCGTATTTCTTTGCCACGATGGGACCTTTGTAGGCTGCACATGTCTCATTTTATCTTGATGGTTTCCGCTTTGTTGTGCATGCGCAGTTCAATTTTTACATTATGTCCCTCTGTATCGTAATACACAACATTACGCTTCTCTCAACTGTAACATAAAAACTCGTTAATGCGCCGGAGGCACATAACATGAATTTTCATGTGATACATGTTCATTGAAGTTGTGAAAAATATTTTTATATGTTTCTTTGAAGGCGTTTATTATTAAATATGAACTATTTTTTCAAGCACTGTCGCTGCACCTGTTTATGAGCACTAGATTTTTTTCAGCACTAATTTGTGAACTATGGATGTACCAGTTTGTGGACACTCAATTTTATTCCGAATTACTTTGTTAACCACGATTCATATAAACTTGCATAATGTTTTATTGGAAACAATCACTTTATTGTTAATAATTTCGTCCTGTTTTAATAAATTAACATCTTATAATAAAGTTTAGTAGTATATCAAATTTTTCTGTATTAGATGGTGCTATATTTTTATGAAAAGCGACAAGTTTTTCGCATAAAAGTTCTCAAAATCATTCGAAAATAATACTAATGCTAAACTAATGCGACATAATTAAGATAGAATAGTAAATATTCAGAAATCAATGTTTTTATGGAGCAAAAGAAAAATAGCCATTTGATAAATGATAGGTCCATGATGCCTTTAACCTCGTGCAATGGGCCTACTTCTCGCGAAGACATAGCTCCCCAAACCATGACTGATCTACTCTCATGTTTAACTGTTGAAATTTGATACCGAGAATCATATCTTGTATTTTTAGGACGTTGAGCATACTATTTTCCGTCACTTCCAAACAGATTAAATTTTGATTCGTCAGGAAAAAGTACTTTACTCCACTGCTTCGGAGTCCAGTGTTGGTACTTTTGTGCAAATGTCAACCGGGCCTTCTGATTTTTCTTGCTGATCAAAGGTTATTTAACACTGACGCCTCCAAACAGTCCTACATCATGCAAACGACGTGACACTGTGCTCCTATTCACTTCGGTGAGGTTTTCATCGCAGAATTCTTAGGCATCTTCAGATGCAGTTTTCTTGACACCCTTTGTAGATTTGCGTTAAATGATTTTGTCAACACGTACAGTCGTTTTTCGTGGTCTACCAGATCGCGGAAGATCCGATAGACACCTGGTAGTAGTAAATTTGTCTATTATTTCATTCGCAGGACTTTTACCTATTTTTAATAAGCAGCAATTGCGCGAGATGCCTTTCCTCGTTCAGAAAGGTTTATCACGGCTTCTCGAATTTGATAATTCGTATGTCTCGGCATATTGACTTATAAGAATGACTTGATATCGAGCGTGAAACACTAGACGATTATAAACAAACCAAGTTACCTACCTTATTCTTTAGTACAAATAGCATGTTTAATTTGTATATAAATAGATTTTTTCTTAAGTTAGCCTTTTATGGAATAGTTCGAAATAATAATGTGGCCCAAAACTTTTGCACACTACTGTACCTCAACTGACCTTTTAGAAAACATTGTTCAACACAAAAATCGCCAAAAGTGCCCGAACCAGATTTTTCGTTGTTTCAAGTAGACTTTTATTTAATTGTTTTAAATGTGTGTGTATATTAAAATAAAATATTAATTCTTTATATTTACCAGTAGACCAAGCTGACGGAATCGAAATACAGATGAAGATAATTATAGGAATCTTCATGCTTACAACGTTGACAAAATACATTTTCTCAGTTGTATCACAAATATAGGTGTGATTCAAGAAACTGGGCTGTCGTTATATAAACCAAAAATATTACCAATATTTGCTAAAATTGCTACATTTTATCTCCAGGACTGACAATGTTTGTCATTATTTGAAAAAAAATTTCCCCCATTCATAAAACGTCACACATCTGCCTTAATCTTTCTACCTCCAGTTCTTACATGTATGTCATAAAAAAGTCAATACACATTTAACATTTTTTGCTAGATTCTGATGAATTATACAAAATTTATATTTTCAATTACTGGGGGTTAAGATGATATTTTGAACTAATATTATTTATCTCAGAACATAGATTTATTGTAGTTTACATATAAAAATGTAATCATGCTCGTTAATATCGTATGAAGGAGACGATTTATTCCTATTTGTAAGTAACATTCACCGTAAAATTCTTTAAAAATGTAACATCTACACCTACATGAATTAATTCAAATAGCTTTTTTGCAGAAAAATGGTTTAAGGAAAAAAATATTTAATTATTTATTTAGAAAATTACAATATTGTTATTGATTATATCAGAGTGAAGGAAAAGCATTATCTTAAAATTCATTAAAAATCAATTTAAAAAAAATATATTGCATTTTTATAAACGACAGTTTGTTCTCCTGAAAAGAAGATTTCCCGAAAACTTAACTGCATCGCATTTATTAAAATTGATTCTTTAATGCCGGTATTCGAGAAGAGAATATTTTTTTCTTTAAATTAAAAATGTTCAAAGATACATATATTTAGCGTTAAATTATTTATTTTTTAACATTGGACACGGTCAAGTTATGAAGAATATTTTTCCCGCGAAAATTAGCATTTCCCTATCGAACTGTTGACCTAAGAAGAGACATACGAAATTATATTAAAAACTACGTTGGAGAATACATAAGAAACAACGTAAGAAACCATGTAGAAAACTGAATAGAAAACATTTATAAATTTAATATTTATAAACCTGAATTGTATATGTAATAATAATAATAATAATCTGTTCTTTGTTTTTAAATAAATAATTATAAAACATAATAATATCCTTTCATTACAAATAATAACAAGAATTATTGTTCATAAATATTAGATTAATAAATGTAAAAAAAAGGTTTTGCACACAATATAGGAAACAATGTAGGAAAGTTCGTGAAAAACTACGTGGAGAAAGACGTAGGAAACTACGGAGGAAATTACGTCGTTTCCTATCCCGATTTCCGGCGTCATGTCGGTTCCTACGTACCTAACTTCATGCTTTCTAACTTCGTTTCTGATGTTGTTTCTAACGTAGTTTCTCGCGTCGTTACTTACGTCAGAATTTTTTATACATATTATATTACATATTATCTTTTCATAGCGCCTCTTTTGAAAATCCGATTTTCGGTACCTGCGAAGCGGGACGAAACTGCGATTTTCAACCCTAAGGGCGAAACTTTAAAGGTAGGGTTGCAAACCACACTTTCGTCCCGCTTTACAGGTACCGAAAATCAAATTCTCATAACAGTTGCTATGATAAATATTATACATTACTCGAAACAAAACACAGCGAATTTCAATTATTCATCTATTTTATGAGAAACTCAGTGTCATTTAATGAGTTGATTATGATTGTAAAAATTACAAAATTATTATCTCCATGGACGTTGATCGAGCAATATGTTCAGGGCTTACCTTCAAACTAGACCAAATTCAATAAGCCTTGTTTAAAGAAAAGTGAATCGATTGAAAATATAGAAAATGAATGCGCAAGTTATTCCTTATCTTGCTTAGTTTTATAAATATGAATAAACAAACTCTGATAAACAAGATTCGTTTCAATTACGATAACGTGATATGAAGGATAACAATTGAACCTGTAAATTGTAGACAATCATGGTGTTACTAAAAAAATTCAGTTTTTTAAATCAATGAATGTTGCACTTTACCACGATGAAAAATTTATATTCTATTGTTCATTACATTTATGAACAAAATTGGATTTATTTTGATGAAAGGAAATTTTCAAGTATGATATTATAGCCTTTAGTTTGTCAAAAGTACGTCTCACAAAATTTGACAAAATAGAAAAAAGTAACTTGGGCTGAATAAAAAAAAAAATGAAAGCTGCTTAATTAGCAAAGTTTCTTTTATTCAGGAAAGACGTGATATGACTAAGTTGATAGAGACAGTGGGTCTTCCTAGTTACTTGAAGAATGGACAAAAAATTTATTTTTGTGTATTCCTGATATATTTTATTGTAAGACTCTAATGCATCAATAAATTAAAAGTTAAATCGTAATATAAGTACAATAGTAAAATTAAGTTGAAACTCTGTTCACCTTCGAAGTACAATACGAAAACCGCAAAGCAAACTGTTGACATTTTGTGTATACAGCTGATAAAATGTGAGGGAAACGTTACAAATGCGCTAGACAATGTTTCACAATTCCTCATTGAAAATGTCAATAAGCGTAATAGGCTGGTGGTATCTCTTTCCTAACTAGACATGCTATCTACCTTACTGATTTCTCTGTTCTAAAAATTAGAAAGGTAAATTTCGGACGTAGAAAACTATGTAGAAAATACGTAGGAAAGTATGTTAGAAATCACGTCGTTTTCTATCCCGATTTCCGATGTAACGTCAGTTCCTACGTAGCTGTCTACTTCGCTTCTAACGTCATTTCTTATTTAGTTTCCTACGTCTTTTTTATGTAGCTTTTCACGTCGTTTCTTTCGTCAGAATTTTGAATAGGTGCATTCAATAAAATTATACCGGGTTTGAAAAATTGATCTTTTCTTAAGATATTATTTTCCATAAGTGTTAGATTAATAAATGTGAAAATAAGGTTTTGCAAAGAATGTAGGGAATAATGTAGAAAAGTACGTGTAAAACTACATATAGAAAGAAGTAGGAAACTACGGAGGAAATGACGTCGATTCCTATCTCGATTTCCGGTGTCATGTCGGTTCCTACGTACCTAACTTCATGTTTTCTAACGCCGTTTCTCATGTAGTTTCCCACGGAGTTTCTTACCTCAGAATTGTAAGTAGGATCATTAATTAAAACCGAACCATTATTGAAATCTTGGCGTTTTTTTAATTTAAAAGTTTTTATGTGATTCCGGCGCGTTTACGCGTTTTTATGCAACAGTTGAGAGTAGCGTAATGTTGTGTACTAGGAAAAAGAGGAGCATAATGTAAAAGTGAACTGCGCACGCACCTAGTACGATACAGCGGAGCATAATGTTGAAATTGAACTGCGCATGCGTCTATTACAATACGGTGCCAGGTTGCGACATATAGAACTGCGAACGTGATACAAATGAAACGACTCAAATTTGAAATGATTGTCAATACATCGACGTTATTTGTAACATTCATTGTACAATAATACATGCAATATAATGATGCGGGACGTTATTACAATCGAACCTAGAAATCGTTCTCTCCGAACCACTCATGAATTGACTGCGTCTCGTGTCAATTGTGTAATTTTCTGTTACCGAAGATTCGATTGGAAAATTTTGCGTATACTTGTTGGATTCGAGTGTACGCAGAAAAACTCGTAAGTGCGCCAAAGTCATATAAAATACTGTATGCGCCAATGCACAAAATTCAGGTAATCACGATACTCGCTTAAAATGCTCGCAGGGCTGATTTCGCCTCGGCTTCGATCATAATTTTTCTCATATGCTACTGTATTATATTTTTAAAGTTTCTACGGGAGGAGAAGTGAGAAACTCCGTGTTATCTGATACATTATTTAATTTTAAACTATCGATTTACTTGCAATCCTTCTTTACAAATCTTTGGTGAAGATATTTATTTTATGCACAAGATATGGGAAAATAAAGCGATTGACCTATTTGAACAAATCTACCTAAAGCTTACATAAGTTCTTTCTTTTGACTTATATTAAAGCATATCAAATTGATTATAATGAGTATCTAAATTTATCACGCATAGTCCTATAATCGTCCTGATAAGAATCTAGACCTACACTTGAAATATACCGTCACCTAGACTCCCTCTTGGAAAGAGGTGAGTTAAAGGGCTGGATTTTAAATAAAAGTCAGTGATTCTAGCTCTTATGATCTACTCCTATGGTATGCGGAGGAATGCTCTCAACCTCTCGTATGTAACCGCAGCCTGGGATTCTCAAGCTTTCTTTTAATGAAAACCAATTCATTAAGAAAACTGTTTAGAGCCTCCTTTGGGAATAAGGGTGCCAAACTCAGCCTCAGGGCAGAAAACTCTGGCCCTGTCGAGCGTACCTGAAAGTGCGAGATCCCTTAAAACTCGTCTTAGAGCAGAAAACTCTCAGCCTGCCCCACAAGATCTCAAGAAAATTTTCAAAACTCAGTTGAAGGCAATCAACCTTCAGCCTTGGCTGTGGCTCGCTTGCAAGCCACCAGAATGCTGATCCCAGCTCAGCATTCCGCTTTTATCCTCGCGGGTTCAGCTTCCCACTTTGGTCCATGGCTAGACAGTGGGGATGCTGCCTCTGCGCCTAGTTTTCTCGACTGTACGCAGGCCATTTCGCTCTTCTGTCTGCTGGATTATGAGCACGTTTGCCGTTTTTTCGTTTCGTACCTGTTTTTTTTCTTCCCTCTATTCTTTTCATTCTTTCTCTTTCTAGGTTTTCCTTGTCCCCAGTTTCTCTCATTCTCTTCGGCATGCCTGTTGCTTCACTTCTTAGTATGTCAGCATACAGCTTCTATTGACTGCTTACTCTTGCATGCCTCCATGTACGCTTGCTGCTTAATGCTGCATTCTGCACGTTCTTTGTGGGGCTTTTATGTGGTTTATTTCCTTTTACACTATTATCTCCTCCTCTTCTTCGATTGGTGTTCACTCATCTGTTCCGACATTTTTTCTGTGTGTGTTAGCTTTTTGTACCTTGTCGGTGTTCACAGCTGATATCCTCAGCCTGCTTTTAGCGCTGGTTTGCTCTTTCTGCTGCTTATTCTTCTTAGATCAGCGGTTATCTCTTTCATCGCATAATATTCTGCTACGACCGACACTACTTCTCTCTCATGTTTGCCAAACTGCGTCGATACATTGCGATTCGTGTCCTCGACTTCGGCCTGGGTAGGGATTTCTGGCATCTTTGTGTTTTTATTTTTCTGTCTCAATGTTTCAGGAAAACTAATGCATTAGTGCTTCTCCTTTTCTTTCTTTGCCGCTTTCTCCGGTGAATCATCGCTGACGCTGTTCCCTCCTTGCATCGCTACCCCCACTCCTTCGTGGCTGTCCGTGCGGTATGGCTTTAGGTCTACCGCATGGAATTGCCCCCTCTACCGCTCAGTCTCTCTGTTGCTGAGGATTTCGTGAAATCCCCTTTTTTTAACTCATAGGGTCCTTTGTATAGGAAAAGGAATTTCGTTACCTTGCCGGCAGCTGCACTCGCGACATTACAGGCTCTTACCAGCACTAGGTCTCTAGGTTGGAAGGTAAGTTCCATTTTATTCTTGTTGATTCTTGCATTTCTTCGCTCCCCTTTAGTTTTAATTTTTCCTCCTATAATCACTAGCTGCCTTTCTTAGTGGGTATAGTTTTGTGTATTTTGTGAAGGTGTCCATTACCACCAAAATGTATTCATCCCCGTATTGCTTTTTTACTAGGAGTCCAAAGAAATCGATTGATAGCAGTTCCAGTGGCTCTTCTGGTTGTACGGATCCTAGGATGAAGGGTGGGGATTTTGTCGTCATCTTATTTCGCTGGCATGAATAACACGTGCTTAGAGTTTGTCGAATTATCTTCGCCAATCGTGGGTAGTAGAAGTATTCTTGAATGATTTTGTGATTCTTGTCTACTCCCGTATGTCTATACGCCGCATGGCATTTCCAGATTAACATCTTCAATGTTTTGATTGGTGAGTATATTCGCTCTCCTTCTGGTGATTTTTGACACAGTATTCCCTATTTTATTTTATAACGAGATGTGTGCTTTGGGTCTTTTTCTAATCCTTGGATGATTCTGTTGACCCGCCTAACTCCTCGTTGAAGTTGCTGTATATTCTTCAGGTTATTTTGCAGCTCAAATGACCATTTATACTAGACTGCGTTTATAGTAATCTGTGTTGTGTCTCTTTCATTCTCCCAGTCTTTTTCTGGATGCTGTCTACTGAGCGGATCAGCAGCAACGTTCTCTCTAACTGGAAAATATTCCATTATAATATCTTAGTCATGTATGGCTAGAATCCAGCGAGTCAGACGTGCATTTGTAAATTTGCATGTCCTTAGGAAGGCTAGTGCCATATGATCAGTTCGATTTATTATGTGGGCTCCTTGTAAGCACGTCCTGAATTTTTTTAGTGCCCACACGATCGCGAGGATCTCCTTCTCGGTGGTAGAATATGATAATTCAGGACCGTTGAGGGTTCTGCTGGTTAGTGTGATTATTTCCTTTTCCTGTTTATAATTTTTTTAGTATAGTATGGCCTCTAATGCATAATTGCTTGCGTCTGTTTCAAGATAGTATGATTTCTTTGAATCCGGGAAGTACAGTTATATTTTTGCTTAATAATTGTTTAACTCTGTTGAAACAACCTTGCATATCTTCATCCCATTTCCATGGCACTCCATTTATATCAAATTTAGGAAAGGTGCTGTTTCTTCTGCATGTTTGCTACTAAAATTTTGAGTAGAGGTGTACTAGTGCTAGGCAGCCTCTCAGTTGCTTGACATCCTACATATGCTTGAGATGTTGTTGTACCGATTCCGATGTCACGAGGGTATCAGCCACGAACGATAGTATATTACGTGCCTAGGCGCACAATGAGGGTTATTGCGTGACGAGCGACAATTCTCGCAGGGGATCGAAGCCAAGGCGTAGCCGAGACGCAGCTGATGCAAAGCCGAGACGAAGCCGAGACGAAGCCGAGACGAAGCCGAGACAAAGCCGAGACAAAGCCGAAACGAAGCCGAGGCGCGATCAGTCCTGCGAGCATTGTCGCGAGTCTTGCAATTTCCCGAATTGTGTGCATTGGCACGTATTCTATTTTATGTGACTTTGGTGCGGATACGAGTTTTTATGCGTACACTCGAATCTAATCCAGTATTTTAGTTGTTTGCGGCGCTAGTCATTACACTTGATTTCATGACTAGTCGCGGCCATTTTGATTTTATCGATCTTGTATAGTAGTAATGGATTCTAATAGACGCATGCGCAGTTCAAATGTACAAGGCTTTGCCAGTAAGGTGCTAACGCTGTACGAAGAAGAAGTGAGAAGAAGAAGAATAAGAAAAAGATTGCGTTCCGCTGTAAGACTATATGCGCATACGCAGTTCAATTTTTACATTGTATTCCTCTGTAACGGAATACAAAAACATTCCGTTACTCTCAGCTGTAACGGAAAAACAAGTTTCCGTGCCTGAGGCACATAAAATTATTTGGTCCCCGGCTCCTTGCAATGCTTTACCTAGCCCTCTTACTAATGCCGCAGTGCTAGCTTTCGGACCGAATAGTACAACGTTGAATTCATAACTTTTTCCTCGATGTTGGAATGCTGTATATTGCTTCGATTTTTCTTCGAGTGCAACTTGCTAGAAACTGCTGGTCACTTCGAGACTTGGCATAACCTTAATTCTTTTACACTTCTGAAATAGGATCTCTGCAGATTCTGGACATTCCCAATCTTCTAGCAAGATTTCGTTTAATTCTCTGGCATCTAGACATAATCTTACTGTGACATCTTTTTTTTACTACAGGTACTATTGATTTGATATATGAACTGCATGATCGCTGGATTATCCCCATCTCCAACATTCTTTTTATTTCTTCGTCCGCTTTGTCGCGGTAGGCCAGTGGCACTGGATAACTCCGTCCGATGGAGGTTTGATTTTCTTCCACCTGCAGTCTGTGTTGATATGTTGTAAGTCTGCCAGGTGTCTTTCTGAATACAGATTTATGCTTCCAGACGAGGTCTTCGAGCTGCTCCTTTTCGTTAGATTTAATCAGGTTTTTTTCTTCTATTTTCATTCGTATCTCCTCTTTGCTCACTTCGGTATCATTTCCTAAGTTTCTGATGGAATTTATTGCGTGTCTCTCTTTCAGGTTGCATGATCTAAATAGTTTTGAAACCACTAGTAAGATGACCTGGATTAAGTAGTTGGGCAGTTGGACGTCTGCGTAAATTTGCCTCCTCAATCGAATTGCTTTTCCTCCCATTGGTCCCACTAGGCTTACTCCGTTGATCGTTAGTTTTGGATATACTTGCAGTCTTTCCTTATTTTTGTTCACGAACCCTTCTGATAGGCACGTGGCTTCGGCTCCTGTATCTATCAGTACTGTTGTGAGGATTCCTCCTATGACGATGTTTGCCAGGTAACACTTGGTGCGCTTTCTCATTTCTGTTTCCCTGGATCCTTTCAGAAGTTCTTCCCTGGGTTGCTGCAGCATGTTGTTATTATGGTTTGCTCTGCCACGTCTATTTGTCTATTATTGGATCCCTGGTTCCCGCTCGGAACTTGCCATTGATTTCTTTCCATTCGATTTAGGTAGTTTTTTCGCGGGCTCCTCTGCTGTTGTGACCACCAAGATTGCTGCTCATGAGATCGATTTATTTGTTAATTGTGGTAAATTTGTTCTTGTACTTTTCCATCTCTCGTTTCCCCTTTGTGTGACGTCTAAAGACACATAAGATAAAAGTTTATTCAATAATTTTATAATTATATTCTGGAAGAGAATATAGTTATTATATTAGTTTTGGGTCTGGAAAATGAATTCCAATAACCCGGAAATACTGTTTTTGAATTATTCTTAACCAATACGAAACATAATATGAGACATAAAATAGGGGACAAAGCGACTTTCGGAAAAAGTCGTACTATTCCCATACAAGGAAACACACCACTTTGTCCTTAATTCTAGGATTTGGATTGGCAGGTAACACTTTTACAAATGCTAGTACTGGAGTAATTACCAGCATTCAAAAATTTGTATTAAAAATATTTAATTAAAATATAAAAAGAGACAGAGGAGAAAGGTTTATAAAAGGTACACAGTAATTTAAGATACAACTTACTTTTTTTTCATTTTGATGTAAAATAAATCCTTATTGTGATTCCTCCCTTGAATCAGTGCGGAGTCCTGGAGAAAACTTGGTTTGGTGGACTTTTCTTCAAGAAATAATATATATCAACATAATTCACGAATGGTTAGTTGCTGGATAAATTCTCCCGGTAAGAATGATACAAATTTCTAGTTTTTGGTTTTTAGATTTTAGGGAATAACTCCTACCGGCGAAGGAGTTTAAGATTTAAAAAAATTTTCAGTTGGAAAATAACTTGTGTGTAAAATATGCAGAACGTAACTCGGAAAGAACGGCGACAGGAACTCAAGAATTTTCTCTGCAACTAGGTTTTATGTTTAGCACCCCGCTTCCATCATCATATTTCAAATTCTAGGAAAAGTCTGGGGGTAGCTGTCTTAGCTCTCCATTGGCCTGGATAGGCAAGCCTAGTTACGCGCAAACCTCCTCTAGTGTGAAAATTCGGGGGCGTTTCAAGTTTTCCGGACCGTTGTGCGCCGTACCAAGTTTTCAACAAGTTTACCCACCTTCTCAAAGATGGCGACATTTGTACCGTTTTTTCTATAAAATGTAAAATTTTTCATATAATTGATGATCACTAATAATGAACATAATTACCATACGACTAATAATTTCCTTAACATTTAAACGAGCTCGTTAACAATTTCACTAATTTCAATCAGTGAATACTAACAATTGAGGAAAAAATATACCTTATTCAAATAAGTTATTGAATTACGCTACCGTCGAAAATTGTGCGCAAGGTGTCGAGCTTGGTTGCCGTTCTATAGGGGCCTCGCATAGCCCCAAGGTTACAATATATATATATTTCTATATTAATTACAAACTGGCATTTTTCTTCCATACATAAACCTTTGTAACATTGTGCATAATTTATTTTTATTTCTAGCCGTAAAATAGACATTTTTAATATAAAATTACTATTTCAAATAATTTTGCGTGATTTTCAGGATCAGCCTTTATACAAGTACGTTTAAAAATTCTTTATTAATAAAGCGTGTAAGTAAATTGTCTTTATAAAACAATGTAGAAATAATAATATTAATTTCATGATAAATTCTTAACATTTTTAAGTTCTTATTAATTTAAAATTTCATTATCTATTATATATGGCCTATGCTATTTGATAAGCGGAGAAGTACATTTTACTTTATTTGTATTTGCTTGGGCGTGGTACAAGCGCAGGCCCTTTTGACCATTAACCTAAGCTATTTACGATATTTTCGGAAATCGTTAATCGCTAAGCTATATAGTGCTGTAGCACTATGCAGTTTTATGTATATATTTTGGTTTCAAAGGGCAAGTTTATTACCTTTACCGATTGCTAAGCATAGTTCAAATCTTTATATTGACGCAGCTGCACATTCATCTTGAAATTTTTTTGAATCTATATAAAATTTTTTGAAAGATATTGAGATCTTAAGGTATTTACGATAGTTTGGAAAGTTTGAAAAAGGCACAAAACAAAATAAAGTAGTTTCACGGTGTTATTAGAATAATAATTAAAATATATAATATGGCGCTCCTCATGGGTCGCGGGTGGGTCCACTCGTTTGGAACGTCATGTACGATGACTTTCTGCGCATGGTCCTACCTGCTGGAACGAGCATCGTCGGCTTCGCGGATGACGCACTTGTCGTGTGCGCCGCTGACGAGGTCAGAATCCTAGAGCTGAGGATCAATGAAAGTCTGTGGCGAGCGAAGCGCTGGTTGGATAGCAGAGGCCTTAAAATGGCCCCTGAGAAAACCGAGGCTTTGTTCGTTACGGACAGGAGATCCTTCCAATACCCGAGGATCGTTCTCGGAGAGCATGAGATCGAGTGGAAAGCAAGCATTAAGTACCTGGGGGTGCAGCTGGATCGTAGGCTTAGCTTTGGCGAACACCTAAAGATCGCAGCTGCCAAAGCCATCCAATGTGGAGCGAACTTGGCTCGGCTTATGCCAAACATTGGTTGACCCAGGGAAGCGAAAAGAAGATTGGTGGCGAGCGCGGTCCATTCGAAGCTGCTTTATGCAGCTCCGGTCTGGGACAATGCCTTGCAAAACCATGCTATCCAGAAGAGGCTGTTCTCGGCGCAGAGACTTGTCGCGCTGAGAATAGTTTCAGCATATAGAACCATCTCGACGAGCGCTGTGTTGGTCCTGGCGAGCGTCCCGCCAATAGATTTATTGGCGGAGGAAAGGCAGGAGACCTTTCAGCTTCGTAAGGAGCTTACCTGCGCCGACCTGCAGGAAATCGCTCGCGCAAAGGGGGCCATCCGCAAGGATGGAAGGCGCAGACTCGTCGAGAAGTGGCAGATGAGATGGCATGGTGAGCAGACAGGGATATGGACCTACCGCCTGATTTCTGAGCTCGCGACCTGGCTGAATAGAAAGCACGGGGGAGTCGGCTTTTATTTGGCGCCAGCGCTCTCGGGCCATGGCTGTTTCAACGCGTACCTGAGGCGCTTTAAGAAGAGAGACGAGGAGACGTGTTGCTACTGCGATTTCCCGGTGGATAACGCGTAGCACGCACTCTTCGTCTGCGCAAAATGGGGTGTGGCTAGGGAGGTCCTCGGTCAGGCGGTGGGTTCCGAGCTTACTCCTGACGCGATGGTCCCTCTCATGCTCCAGTCTGAACGGTTCTGGACGCTCATCGAGTCATTCGTCACACTTGTGATGAAGACGAGGGAGCTTGATGGGCGTCGAGAGCGTAACAACGGGGAGGGCCAGTAGAAATTGCATCGGGGCCTCCACCCGCGGTTCTGCGCCCTGGTCAGACTTGGCTATTCGCGTCTGCCGGGGGAGGAATTTTCTTGTTGCCCCCTAGGTTGGCGCGGCTGGGGGTCTGCCAATCGGGCGGGTAGCCGAAGATGGGAGTTCCGAGCGAACGGATGACGGAAGAGTCGTACGCGACTTTAAGCTGGAACTAACCACCCGTGAAGTTTAAAGCCGAAAGGCGGTTCCGCGGGTGGTGCTTTGGTTCGTGAGAGGGGGTTTTTGGTTTTAACAGGTATTCCTAGACCCGTCCTAGGAGAACCCTGTACAACGTCTTTAAAAGATTTTGCCATTTTTCCTCCTCACCAAAATAAAAAATATAAAATAAAGAATTGACGCAGGACGTTACATGTTTTTGTTGCTGGGGCCGATCCTGTCAAAGTTTTCCAGCAGTTCTGCGAGACTGTCCATGTGTGTTATTCCATGTCCGATGATTGCGTATTTTATTTCTTCTTTGAAGTGTCTGGCGAGTTTCTGAATAATTTCACTCGGTGACATTACTGGACGTAGTTCTTTTGCTTCCGCATATAAGCGAATTGCATATTCTGTTCTGGAACCCGTCTTTCCCTCTTGATGACGTCGAACTTCAGTTTCCTCCTCAGCTCAAGTTGAGCTTACTCGTTCCAAAACCTATGGGAGAATTTGTTCAAATTTGGAGTGACCTCATCTTTTATTATTTGCCATTAGTCTATTGTTGGTCCAGATAGCGAGCGCACTGTCAGGTAGTATATGTCGTTGTCTCTAGGTTTTACTGCTTCCCAATATTGCTTGAGTTGATTAATGTACCGAATCAGACTCGTGCCTCCCTGAAACTCGGGAAGTATATATTTGATGTTCAAACCTCTTTCTGATTCTCTACACTCCTCTCTTCTTCCTTCCTCAGCATTCATCCTCTCCATTATTTTCGTCTGCTGAGCTTCCAGAGCTTCCACTATAGTTTGGTCCAGCTCACTTTGTTCTATTTTGTCCTCTGCGAGCTCATCACTTGAAATATTGTCCTCTGGCCTTGATGATCGTAGCCCTTGGCGACTCATTTTCCAGGCCTATGCAGGTGCTGATTTATATCCTGTTGTCTTTGATATGTATAACTAACACTCCTCCTGCCTTTCTTTCTGATTTCGTTTCTTTTTCCTATCTTTTATTTCTTTACTTAGAGACAACAATTTTCCAAATACTTCATTCCTTTTTCTTTTTTATCCTAGTTCGTATTTATTTTTTCTACTCCTCGTGGCCCCACGTTAGGCGCCAATGTAACTTATTTTTATTTTCTCTTATGCAACTTTAATATATTTTTAAAGTTCCCACGGGAGGAGAAATGAGAAACTTTGTGTTATCTAATACCAGATTCACTTTTAAACTATCGATCTTTGTTGCAGAATATTTATTATATACACAAGATATGGGAAAAAACACGGATTGCCCTATTTCAACTAATCTTCCTTAACCTACAAACCTACCTAAAGTTCACATAAAATCTTTCTTTTGACTTACATCAGAGTATATCAAATTGATTATAGTGAGTATCTAAATTTATCACGCGTAGTCCTATAATCGTTCTAATAAGAACCTAGACCTATACTTGAAATATACTGTCGCCCTGACTCCCTTTAGGAGGGAGGTGAGTTAAAGGGCTTGATTTAAAATAAATAGTCGGTGATTCTAACTCTTATGCTCTACTCCTATGGTATGCGGAGGAATGCTCTCAACCTCTCGTATGTAACCGCAGCCTGGGATTCTCAAGCTTTCTTTTAGTGCAAACCAATTCATTAAGAAAACTGCTTAGAGCCTCCTTAGGGATTAAGGGTGGCAAACTCAGACACAGAGCAAAGAACTCTGGCCCTGCCCAGTGTACTGGTTGCTCAGTCTGCGCCTAGTGTTGTCGCCTGTGTGCAGGCTACTTCGCTTTTCCGTCAATTAAAAATGAATAAATAAATAAATTATTCATAAAATATTTTTTTTAATCAATATAATTGATTAATTATTATATTTATGGTTGTTAATATATATAATATAATTAATAATTGATATTTAGTATAAATTTTTTTTATAACTATGTATGAAGTTTAATGAAAATAAAGTTTGAAATGTACATTAAAAAATTGCATTATTATCAAAAATTATCTTTACAGGAAAAACGACGGGCCTGAACGTAGCCGGTTTGGGCTCAATTTCACTCCGATGTGGGCTTGAATTAAGCTCGCGCGATTGCCTAGCTGATTCGCCTTCATTCAATGCTGACTACCGAGTGACAAGTATATTTTTATGGGCCACACAGTATTGGGCTTCCATGAAACCTGCTTTCGGGATAAAATAACGACCGATTTTTACCGTTGGTGGCTGTTCGTTTAAAATGTTAATGTTACTAACCGAAAATCATGACATGTTTTAGGTCAACATGTAACCATTTTTCGAATCCCGAGATAATAATATTTTGTTTCTTACTTTCGAATGGATTAATCAAGAGCTCTAGTATGAATTACGTTAATTTGTCAGCAATCAACGATGCCATTTATTATTCGTTTTAATATTCGACATGTTTAATCTTACTGCTCACAAAACATGCATTCACTGTCACAACTGCGATTTCCAAATTATTATTGACCCTAATAAATTTATGTGCAATCTAAATCCTGTGTAGATTTTTTAAATTTTATGTAATACACTTATCAAGACTTTTGTTGTTTAAATTTTCAAGCAAACAATTTAATTTAAAAAACATAAGTGAAAAAGAAAGAAGTAATTATAAATGAATTAAGTTAAAATTATGAATCAAGAATTTATTTAACTTACAGAATCTATATCAATAGATTATGTGTAACTTTTAAATAAATTATATAAACTACACTGTAAAAAAAATGATTGAAAATTACCACATTAATCAGTGCCATACAGATAACTCTGATTAATCGAGGTAATATTACCAAAATGGTGTGAAAGTAATTGGAAAGTTAAAAATTACATTCGGAGATGAAAATTCCCGTAACATAATTTTCAGGCAGTGTACTTTTACGTTCTCGATGTAAACTTTAATTCTCAGTGTAAAATGATAGAGGTGTATTTCATTGCGCATGCGTTAGGCTATCACGAGGATTTTAATAAATATTGAAAAATATTTCACAAAGATATCTAAGATTTCATACAAATTTTATATGACAGATAAAAAAAATCTAAGAAATTACCAAAAATCGTGAAAATACATACATAAGCTTAAAATTTACAAGCTGCATAATCTCCAATTGTGCGGCCTCGTGACAACCCTATTTCTACACAAACTTAACAGGGAAGTTTTTTACTTACTGTATTTCTTATTTGCATATCACAGTACACAGAAGAAACAAATATTTTATATCTTGTCAACAGTAATGTAAACAGGCGTCAGCCGGCGGAATTACAGATAAATTGTGGTAAAATTCCCGTCATTCTACTATTTTACACTTTCCTTGTAATGTGGATTACATTACATTCAGTGAATTCAAAGAAATCTTGCAAAAGTGCACAATAATATCGGTTACAGTATGGTTGAAATTTACCACACTAATCGTAGTTATCTTCATGTCCACTGATTAATCATAGTAATTTTACAGTTTAAGGATGTAATTAATATAACTATTGTTAAATTCCACAGTTAATGGCTACAAGTTTACCAAAAACTTGTAAGAATTAACCCATTAATCATAGTAAAACGATTATAACACGACTTGTAATTTTCAACCACTTTTTTTACAGTGTAGTGGATAATCATTCAAAAAAATAGTGGTTAACACTGCGGAGCATGTACAAAAGCTTCGTGACGAACTGACAAAACACGATCAAACACAACTGCAGTACGATGCATTTTTGAAATCACTAGTTTATACGTGGAATCCAATATTTTGGATTTGGAGAGTACTAAAATAAACTGTTATTGTGTTTTGTATATCCCTGCATGAATAGATATAGCTGGTGAAATAAGTCTTGCAATTCACGGTTTACTCAACACTCGATTGAAGCGTAGAGTAGAATGAACGGAAAGCTCTACTATTTTTATAACTTCATAAAAGATTGATTTTTTATAATTATACTACGAGTAATAATATATATTTTTACAATTCTTCAATGCACGCTTTCATACTTCATCCTACACTTCTGAATTTTACTCAACTTTGATTCATTCTTGAACATTTAATGTATCACAAATAATTACAGCGAAACTAAATAACTTCTAACTTGTCCATATGTCTCAAATTTGATCGGAAATTGAGTAAAATTACTTTAACTCTATTTCTCCGTGTAAGAAATCGATTTTAGGCAACAGCGTTTTAAACAATTTATTTTCAACCAAATTAACATACTTGGGAAATTATATGTCAAAAAATTTGTTTGTAAAAAATAATTTTGCAATATAAATATTATAATAATTTTGGGTCGTCTTCTAGCTAGCACTTGAACTCCATACTGGAGCAGTTCTAAACCCGTACCACACCAACGTTGGGTGCCCTACTAATGACCAGTACTGGCATTGTTCCTCATTTACAACTGTCGCGGTACGATGCCGTTCGTAACATCCGACATAAGTCCGACATTTTTTAACAATTTTTCATGAAGAAAAGAAGAGACAATATGCAA
The DNA here is from genome assembly GCA_030998225.1 of Diplolepis rosae. Lineage (NCBI taxonomy): Eukaryota > Metazoa > Arthropoda > Insecta > Hymenoptera > Diplolepididae > Diplolepis > Diplolepis rosae. The sequence goes on from JAPYXD010000082.1 coordinate 1,794,426, forward strand.
CTTTGTCAAAGACAATCAAATATATCATATTCCGTAGATTTAATGTTGTATTATAAAGAAGTCTTGTCCAATGAAAATACTTCCTGTCCATCCAAAAACTAAAAAGCCATAAAAAAACTGAGCATGCCCATTTATATAAAAAACTATTAAATTTATCAATACTCTCCAATATTTGCAGGAGAGCTAATGCCCCATAGGAGGGAATGCTGTAACAAGTCATATTAACTCAGATTTGACTATACTTTTCAATGGATAATTTGAATGTTTTGATATTTCTGAAATCAACGTTAATTATTTATTATATACACGGTGAACCATTTTAATATCAAATCCCAAATATCTTCTAAAATACCTTATCTACAAAAAAAATGGTTCGGACAAAGGTTGACCAGGACTGAGGACATTTGACTATACCGTAAATTTTGACCTTGAGGTCAATTTTCAAGGTCAAATGGAGGTAAGACCCTTTTCTTAAATGAGAACCCCTATTTTTTACTGCGGATTTGAAAAGAGCGGGAAATTTCACGTCAAAAATGACATTAGAAAAATGGTTTTTGTGACCTTGTAAAGGTAAAAAATTAAGGTCAAATGTCTGAGAAACGACAAGATGCCCTTTTTCAGAGTTGTCTTGGTTTTTTGGGGTAAACAAACGTTCAAGATGCGTCAAAAAAGTTGATGGTGTGTTATGGCGTGGTTCTGAGTAGTAAATCTGCCACATTTTGCACTCATCGTACGTGAGGTTCTGAACTTAAATTTCAATGAGAGATGGATTGGACGAGGAGGTCCATTCGAATGGCCCCCCTTCTCACCAGATGTAAAATCACTTGATTTCTTTTTATGTAGTTATATTAAAAATGTAGTTTTTGCTCAGCGACCCACAACAAGAAAAGATCTGATGGAAAGGATTCGGAGAGCTTGCGCAGCCATCTCTCGATAAACTTTGCTGAAAACCGTGGAGGGTTTAGGAAGACGTCTACGTTCGTGTCTTCAAGCCAATGGAGAGCACTTCGAACCAGGGCGTTCGAACTCTCATAAGACGCCGTGTAACATGAAATTTTTGTGGCGCCCTCCCGATGAACTAGCTACTCCACCGTCTCACCACCGTACTTCACCGTCCCACCACCGCACTACACCTTATTTCACTCAATTCCACTCCCGCGTATATCTACGTACATCCGAGTGGTGGGAGTAAAATACCAGAAGGAATACGTTGAAAACAGAGCGCGTACAGGCCGAGCTTGGATATTTACATAAAGAAGAGAGAGTATATTGGAGCAAGCGAAAGTGTCGTTCACTCAGCGAGAACATCGGAGCCGGCACCAGAAAATTAATGATTTCGATGCATTTTAAATTTTAATGTTACTTTAGTATTAGCATTTAAGGTCAAAGTGAAAAGTTAATATACCTCGCTGCCGGTCCTTACTTGCCCCCACTTCCTCGCGCCGGAGAGGAGAAACTTGGAGCAATATGGGCTCGCTGTGAGGGGCGTGCGGGAGAAGTAGTGAGAATCGGGGAGAAGAAACTCGAGCATGATTTCGCCGGAGTTGGAACACCCTGCTTCGAACAGTTATTCCGTGGCTAATTGTAACACTGGTAGCAATGGTGAGAGGCAAGGGGACTCACGTTAATCAACCACCCGAAATGTGAAAGGTAAGGGGAACTCACCACAAGAAAGCACCCCAAAAGAAACAGAACCTACTAAGTCCACGCCGTTGTTTCTGGGAAACGCTAAAAGTAAGGACAAAGTGTCCTGTTTTTGTAACTAGTCACAGAGAAGTGACATTGTAATGATTGTGACTTTTATAAATACATAGTCACAATCTTCTGATCTTATCCGAAATGATTAATACTGTCTGGTTATGTTTGTGTGGAGGTGGTGTTGTGATAACAATCTACAGCCTGAAGTATACAGAAAAAATTCATCCGGGGAAAGAGTTAAATCTAAGAAAAATCGTTTTGACCTTCAAGTCACCTTGAAAATTGACCTGAAGGTCATGACGGTCGAGGTGATGTACACCTTGACATTTCGTCGTCTTTTTTAAAGCATCTTGAACGTTTGTTTACCCCGAAGAAACAAGATAATTAAAAGAAAGGGCATTTGGTCGTTTCTCAGACATTTGACTTTAATGCTTTACCTTTGCAACGTCACAAAAACCATTTTTACAAAGGTCATTTTTGAAAAATTTGTTTAATTTCTTAAAGTGGTGTAAAATTATTTGATATCTTAACATTGAGGTTAGGTTATTTGTAAACAGATCGTAATGAACCTAAAAGTACTTTCATATCTCTATATATACGAGTATATAAAGAAAACGCCATTTCAATGGGCACATTCATCTAATTCATAAAAAACTTATATCATAAGTTGTACTTTCGCCTGCTTTCGCATTTGCCTGACGATGCGGTGAAACTACACTCCCTACCGAAAGGAGCGCTGTGTTCCTTCGACGTGAGTCAACTGCTCGTCAAAAAAGGTGCAGCTGCTCACCCACAGAGGGAACGCAGCATACACAAATGCATAGTTGGAGAGATTGCTGTGGTCCGTTTAACCCAGGCGGACGCTCGGAGCTTGCTCGCCCTCGGTAAGCTCGATCCGCTGCAGGTGCGAGCATGTCGAGGTTGCCCGATGCTTCAGGTGCCAGGGAGGTGGCCATGTGTCGCGCCGCTGCGCGCTTCCAGGCAGGCAGGATGCCTGGTGGTGGTGCGGAAGTGCGTCGTACGTGACCAAGGAGTGCAAGGCTCCTTCTAGGTGCCAGACTTGTGCTGATAGGGGCGAAAAAGATGTTGCCCATGCTTCGGGGAGCGGTTCTTGCCCAGTATTCAGGGTGGAGCTCCGGAGGTTGAGGTGTGGAAAGTGAAATTTCAACAGTTCAACCTCGGACGAGGGAACGGAACCCAGGACCTTCTGATGCAGACTGCCTGGGAGAGGAGGGCCGATGTCTCGCTCAAGATTGAGCAATACAAATGGTCCAAAAACTCTGCTTGGTACCAGGATGCATTACGGCGGGCTGGGATCCTTGTTTGTAGCCCCGAGTTGAGCATCGAGGACTTTCCGGAGACCGACACGAGTTTCATTTCGGTGCAGGTGGTGGGGGTACGTGTGTACAGCTGCTACTTATCTCCCAACGATCCTTTCGAGATCTTCGAAACCTAGATTCTTCTCCTGGAGGAAAGCCTCAGAGAGGCTAGTGGATGGTCTCTTATCGTGGGCGACTTTAATATTAAGCCTTTCCGAGTGGGGAGAAGCCTGTCTGGATAGGAGGGGAATCTTGGTCAGTGAGATGGTCGCTAGAAATGACTTGATTGTATTGAATTGGGGCAGGGATTTTACGTTCAGACGAGGAGCAGGGCGGGTCGATTATCGATCTCACGTTTTCTGCGCCCATCTTGCCTTAAGGGGGTCTTCTACCTTGTGGTAAAAATTGTTTAAATAAAAAAATCTAAAAAGCATCTGTCAGACGATAGGCACATGTTTTTCACAAATTTTGATATATAACTTTAATTAATCAATCAATTAGTTTTCGAGATATCATGTCAACCAGTTACAAAAACGCAACTTTTGGAAAATCGCATTTAAAGATATTCATGCATGAATCGCGGAGTAGAGCGGAACTATATTCGACGGCTCTGGAAACCCCGAAATAATGAGATTTCAGTTATATCCTTTTAAGGGTATATTCCTAACACCTTCTGGGTTGGAAAATTAAAAAAAAAAAATCTAATTTCTCGGGGTAATAAACTTGAGTGACCACCGGTACATTGAGTTCAGCATCCAGGAGAGGAGTCACCCAGTGAATGTGGGAAGGGGCGGCAAGGTGAGGAGCCCCTCCTGGGACACGAAAGGACTCACCCAAGACAAGCTGTGCGAACACCTCGAATAAACCAGGCTCATAGATGAGCTTGTTTGGACATGGTCTGCTGGGTAGTTGGAGGACACTGTGCGGTTGGCGAGGTGGAAAGTAGTCGCAGCATGTGACCACTCAATGCCTCGCCGCAGGCACGGGCGTACCGGGGACTCGATTTACTGGTGGAACGACCAGTTGTCTGTCCTGCCTGGATAACGCCGATCGAGTCAAGTACATTGTGCGGAGCTTGTTTGCGCACGTAAGGCCGTTCCAAAGACAGGACCGAAGTTCCTGCGTGGTCCGACGCGAAGAACTCTTCACTCTCGAGGACCTAAAGAGAGCGGGTGTGCGGATAACGGCGAATACAGCACCGCAGATCAACGGGGTGTAAAACGAGATCCTCAAAGAGGTGATCGGGGCATACCGGGAGATCCTCCTGGAAGCCTTCAACTCCTGTCTTCAGGAGGGTAGTTTCTCCGCCGGCTGGAAGAAGCAGAGGTTGGTCCTGGTGAGGAAGGGCAACCTACCTCTAGAAGATGCCTCATCCTATAGACCTACTTGTCTATTGGATACAATGGGGAAGCTTCTGGAGGAAATGATTCTACAAAGACTGCAGGGTCACATTGTCGGCGAGAACAGATTTTCGGAAAACCATTTCGGCTGTCGGAAAGGGAGGTCCACAGTTGACGCCATCCAGGTAGTGGTGGATATCGCCACTAAGGCAAGGAGAGGAACTGGTCAGCGTAAGGGATTCTGCGCGTTGATCAGAATTGACATACTCAATGCTTTTAATACCTCAAGGTGGAACAGCTGCATCGAGACGTTGGTGCGGATAAAGGTTCCAGACTACCTGTTGAGAATGATAGATGACCATCTGAGCGACAAGTGGGTGACATACGAGGGCGACGAATGGTCTCCCAAAGAAGAGAAGACCCGCAAGGGTCGCGGGTAGGTTCACTCGTTTGGACCGTCAGGTATGACGATTTCCTACGCATGGACCTACCTGCTGGGACGAGCATTGTCGGCTTCGCGGACGACGCACTTGTCGTGTGCACTGCTGAGGACGTCAGAATCTTGGAGTTGAGGATCAATGAAAGTCTGTCCGGGCAAAACGTTGGCTGGATAGCAGATGCCTGAAATTGGCCCCTGAAAAAACTGAGGCTTTGCTGGTCACGGACAGGAGATCCTTCCAATACCCGAAGATCGTTCTCGGGGAACATGGAATTAAGTGGAAAAATAGCATTAGGTACACCCGGGTGTGCAGTTGGATCGAAGCCTTAGCTTCAACGAACACTTGCAGATCGCGACTGCCAAAGCCATCCAATGTGGAGCCGCTCTGACTTGGCTCATGCCCAACATCGGTGGCCCCAGGGAAGCTAAGAGAAGTCTGATGGCGAGCGTGGTAAATTCGAAGCTGCTTTATGCAGCTCCGGTAAGGAGCACACCTGCTTAACCAACCTGCAGGAAATCGCTCGCGCGAAGGAGGCAGTCCGTAAGGATGGAAGGCTTAGGTTCGTCGAGATATGGCAGACAAGATGGCATGGTGACTAAACCGCGAGATGGACACATCGTCCAATCCCGGAGATCACCTCCTGGCTGAATAGAAAGCACCGTCAAGTCGGCTCTTACCTGGCGCAAGCGCTTTTAGGCCATGGTTGCTTTAATGCGTACCTGTAGATCTCCAAGAAAAGAGACGATAAGTAGTCTCGCTACTGCGGATCCCTTGTGGAAAACGGAGAGCACACACTCTTTGTCTGTGCCAGGTGGGACAGTTTGCCTTTTTTTGTCAATATGAGTTTTTAATTACTATTTTGAAAAAAACTTACAAAATGAAATATAGAAATAAAATCCTCAGTCAATAGCGAAGCAAAAAACGTAGCATAATCACGGAGGGGGGGAGTCTTCGCGCGGCTCATGGCTGCCAAGATTCTGCATTCCTGCGTGCAGACTTTTTTCAGAGTCGTTATGTGTAGGGTTAAGGGTTCATGTTTTCGGAATCTTTCATATAAACAGACATTACAGGAGACAGAAAAATAAGGAAGAAAAAGGGCATTCTGTCCTCGTTCTTTCCATTGTTTCGCATGCCTTAGAAAAAGACACATGATTTCTAAATATCGAAAACTATTTCAAATTTTTAATATCCAGGGAAATATTCATGAGTAACGGAAGAAAATTTTAATTTTGGTTTAGCTTGAAATCCTCATCATTTTTATAGTCAAAGGAAACTCAACGTGAGATTTTTGGAAACTTTAATAATCCCATTCCATGAAACGGGTTCTACTAGATTTTGCATTTCATCATCAAAGTGGGATACCGCGGGATTAGCTTCTTTACCATATTACAGGAAAACGTGGGATAATCTGGCTGCAGTCTTAATGTAAACCAGTTTTAATTACTCCATGCGATACTTGCGGTGTTCGCTAGTAACTTATCATAAGTAACGGGGTCGCTTGAAAGTTACAGATTTTATATTTGCAGTTTTCTCTAAAATAGTGAAATTTATAATTTGTTGACATATATTAAAGGTTGCAGGAATTGTAAGTAATCAAGATGAATGCATAAATACATGTTAGGTTTTGTATATTGTTTCTTTAGAATAGCTGGAGACTATACTTTGAGCATTACTCGCATGCAAATTTCTGACTTAAGATGGTTATTGCCCAATTATGCATGTTAATTAAAGATTTACGTATCCTATTTTATTATGAAGATGAATATACATGTGAATCTGATTTTAAAACTCGCAATATTGAAAAAAATTCTTATAATTGTACAATATCGATATACGTTAAAATTTCGCAAATAGAAAAATTAATTGATAACAATAGTTTCACGTAGTGAAAATGAACATTTAAATGCGGCAATGCCGTCTAGCGCATGTACAGTAAACAATCCAAAACGTAACCTAAGTAATCAGCTGCTTAATGGTAGTTTGGTGGGATCAGAAGGGTGTTATCTATTATGAGCTGCTAAAACTTGGTGAAACTGTCAACATGAATCGCTGCCAACAGCAAATGATCGATTTAAATCGAGAATTACAAGAAAAACGACCGGATTATCGAAGAAGGCAACAGAAAGTCATTTTTCTTCACGATAATGCCCCATCATACACAGCGAAACGGGTCAAGGAAACGATCGAGACGTTCAGTTGGGAAATACTGGCGCATGCCGCTTATTCTCCAGACTTGGCTCCGTCGGATTACTATCTGTTCGCATCACTGGGCCACGCTCTCGCTGAACAACGCTTTACTTTGTACGAAAATGTACGAGAATGACTGGATAACTGGTTTGATTCAAAAGACGAACAGTTTTATTAGCGTGGCATTCATCACCTTCCGGAGAGGTGAGAAAAATGTGTAAATAGCAATGGAGATTACTTTGAATAAAATATTTTTCATCATTTTCATGCAACAGACGTGTAACTTTTGCAAAAAAATTCCGGTTTCATACTTCTAGACCTGGTTCTTCATTCAGATTCAGCGAAATTGAATACAATCGTTTGAAAAACACATTTGTTTAAAAACATGGAAATTTATACGTTAGCGAATCATTAAGTTTATTCTACAGAGTAAAATGCTTTCAAAAAGTAGATGTACGTGGGGTGATCAAAAAGTAACGAGAATTTTGGAATAGCATGCACTGTATCTTCTTGAACAATTTGATTTTTTTTCTGTACATAGGCAGTTCGGCGATTTTTTGTGTGGCGAAATGTCGCTTCAGAGGACTTGTCTAAAATTTTGCGTTAAAAATGGAATTAAGTGCAGCGAAGCGTCAAAAATGTTAAAGAAAGCCTTTGGAAATGACGCGATGTCATAACCACGAGTTTATGAGTGATACAAATGCTTTCGGGAATAATGAGAAGACATCGAAGATGACGTAAGGCCTGGGTGTTCTAGCAAATCCATCACTGATGAAAATGTGGAAGAAATTAAAGCGATTGTGCTTGCTAATTGCAGAATCACTATTAGAAAGGTTGCTGAAGAAATAAGAATTTCATACGGTTCATGCGAAGCAATTTCTACTAATGTTTTGAACATGAAACAATTAGCAGATTTTGTTTGAATACTTTTGAATTTTCAACAAAAAAAGCATTGCGCAACAATCGCTGAACAAATGCTGGCTGATATCGCTGATGACCCCGACTTGCTTAAACGCGTTATACACATAACTGGTGATGAAACGTGGGTATATATGGCTACCAAATTGAAATGAAGACTCAATCGTCCCAATGGAAGCTTTCTGAGGAGCATGTGATGTTTTAGTTTCTCTGTTATCACAAATATTAAACATGACAAGTTAATTTCACTTGTCTCTAGCTGGGGGAATCTTCGGCGCTCCTTAACCAACGTATTATTTACTACTATTGAGGACTATGTATTTATATTATTTTCATTCTGTTTCTTGCTTTTATTATGCATAACATTTTGCATCGCTTGAGTCAAGAGTTTGGATATTTTCAATCAAGAATGTCACCAACACCTTCTTAATTTTGCCAACACCCATGAAACTTCTCCAGGTTGTCTTTTTCTCTCTCTTCCACACAGAGAGAAATTCCAGGTTATAGTAACCTGATTGGTGTAGTTAAAATTGTCTTCAACTAAATGTCTCAGATTGAGAAAAAATTTGAATTTCAAGTTATGATCACCGAAATTTCCGGTTGCAATTACCAGAAATATTAGTTGTAAGATTTTACAAAAAGAAAACTTCAACGTTATGTTTGACTTCACTTGATCATTTACGTATTCTTTTAATTCGAAATTTTTGTTCCGATTACGATAATTCAAAGCGAATGGTAGTTAATGACGAATATTACTTACTATTCGCGGCAATGTTATTGCTGATGATAATTGATTAAAAGCAAAATTACACAGCGATGACTATGACCGGATCAATGAAACATTCAATACTTTATGCGCCTGCGCAGAAAAATTTCAACGGTGCCAATGTAGACGACATGACTAAGATTTCTGGTTACAGTAATCAGTAAATTTTTTAAAATTGCCGTGGCGGTATACGTGATTTTAAGGTGACTACAACCTGAATTTCCGTTTGCCTAAAATCTTTCATTGTAGTTACAGTACATAAATTTTTTAGTTGAAGAAATTTTTAACCAGAAAATGTAGCTGTCACAACTGGAAATAAAATATTACAGTTGATCAGGTTGCTATGACTAGTTTTGTTCATTACTGTAACTAAATTCCCTGGTATACTAACTTTTGAAGGTAGTTATCATAACAACATTATAAGTGACTACATTTTTCCGGTTCCCACAACCAGAGCTTATTTCTCTCTGTGTATGGAACACTAGGGCTGATCTCTCTGTATATCACTTTAGGATGTTCGTCCAGGGCCGAAAGTAGCAGTTCTTGTCGAGGATAAACCAGGCGGTTATCGTTTTATCACGTGGACTCAATCGTGGAATCGATCATGTTTGCTGCCTCGCGCCAGGGCCCAAAAATCGCATTTTTCGTGCGGGTATCAAAGAAAATGCTCTCTTATTGATTCAAGTTTCTACACAACCATTCAATTTTGATTGGCTATTGAATTAGTTTTTTATGAATAACATGAAGAGAGAAGAAAAGCAAACGTTTCGACCGTAAATTCGAGCACTTTTTAGTGGTAATTTTTGAAAATTATTATTATTATCAATATTGTAATTGAATCATTAAAGAAGAAACGAAGAAGATGAATAAGAGGTAACTGAAAGTAACTTCAGATCAACTCCATAGACCTTTCTGTTGTAAAAAAACCTTTATTCCTTGCCTTTATTTATATTTAACGTCATTTCTTTAAAAAGACGTGAATTATTGTTTTTAGTTTTATCTATTTCTTAAAGCTTTTGATCCAGTTTCACAATATAAGAAAATTTACTTTAATCACATAATTGGAGCATAATTAAAATACGGATGCGCCCCAAGGGCAGATTTTTTATATAGAAATAAATTCAAAAATTTTGACTCGAAACTTTTTTCTTCACTTCCAAATCCTGCCATTCCCACAAAAGTCAACCTTTTTTAATGAATGCAGTTCGTGCCATAGAAACATGTTCATTTTATTTTCTTATTAAAAATTCTCAAAAAACGACTTTTTCGATCCAACAAAGTGGAAAGCCTCCTTGAAATCATTAAAGATGACATTTGTACGTCTACTATACGTTTATTCCTATCAGTAAAAAAGAATAGAAGGTACAGAAACTGTAATAAGGCAAGGTAAGCGTTTGTGTAAATCATCTATATTATGATTGAATAAAAATTTATATTTATTATCGCAGAAATATACAATGGTTTTCTTTTTTTTTCTTTGTTTTTTCTTTTGACTTTTTTGTTGATAATTCTATTGTTAACGGTGTAAAATATATAAAATTGACTATATATGTAAGTTATTTTATTCTCATGATATGTTTATGATATTGTTCGATGGTTTTATATTTTATTATATTTTTTAACGCTGTATTGCAGAGTCATTTTAGTGAATGAGACATAAACTCTATTCGAACACGGGTTAAGCATCAATAGATGGTAAATATAAAGATTTTGTCTGAATCAGCCATATAATATATAAGTACTTAAGCTGTGAAATTTGATTGACGCTCTTATATTATGTACATCAAAATGAATCATCCGGTTGAAATAGGGTAATCCAAAACACTATCTCATATCTCATATTTATTGTGCAATGAAAGTTTAATAGTATATGATACTAATGTGTTTATTTTCCTAAAAGGTTTACATTAAAAATCAAATTATACTTTTTCAGAAAACTATACTTAAAAATTCCGTGATTTTATGTATAGTTCATGCCTCTATACTCCTCATTAATTATTTTTTCCAAACAATATTTTATGGATTCTATTTATCAAAACTTTTCTGTAAATAAAAAAAAAATCAGAAAATATGTTAGTAGATTTGTCGAAAGACGATTTTGCATTTACTTATTTAAACATTTTTCTGATGAAAATTTTATTATTCTTATAACCTCCATCAGGTATTCTGACAGGGAACACGAAAATTGTTTTAAAAATTGCAAAATTAATATCAAAACAAGAAAGAATTTTACATTTAGACATATTATTGATATGACTGAAACACAATAATTATTATAGATGGGTCAGAATTCCTGAAAAAGCCACAAAAAAATGACTAATTTTTGTTTTCTTCGAAATGATGAAAAAACGATAGGTCACTATCATCCTAATGACTTGACAGAAAAGAAAAAAAAAATTTCTTTTTTTCAACAGTTTATTCTTACATGAAGTTTTTAGATACTTTTTAAACAAATACATTTTCCTAATAAATCAATCAACCGATTTAGATCAACTTTTGGAATTTGGCAGGAAAATATAATGAAGTTTATAAAATCACTGGAAAAATTCTCAAAAAATTTTGTTTACATGATTTTTTAATGACTTTTTTATAAACAAATGATTTTTGATGGTGTTCTGCACTTTTTAAAAATCTGAAAAAAATTAAAATATATAAACAAATCTTGAGGAATCCAAATCCGTTGAGAAAAGTTTGGAGCCGAAATTATTTTAGAAGCCGTAATTCGAAGAAAGCTGCGCGGAGTGCCCTATCTATTGGAGTGCATCTTATTCTACGGTTCATTTGTCCTTCAATTTATGCGTGCATTTTTGGAGACTTTTTGAATCTCCAGGGCGATGACTTGCGATTTCAAAGGTTCATTGTTTTTCTTTTATTTCCCACTTTTTCTACATCATTTATTTCTAGATAAGATAGTCTTTTTCTCGAATTTCGTCGTAAAATTTCAAATTTGTGGGTTACGAATTCTAGTCGGTTTTCTTCAGTTAGTTTTTGAGTTTTCGTCAATCGTCCAAGATGCTGAATCCAAACGCGTGCTGTAATCCATTAAATTCAAAAATACATTCTTGCGTTTATAAAGGAATTAGAAAAGTGACAGAAACGTTTTGAAAGAGTGAAAACAATCAAAGGAACGCGAAGCTATCATTGTTTCATACCCATTGATTCAAAAAGTGTTGCATTCAAAGTCATTTCTTCATCTACGGATTTTAATGTTCACAAATTATTGTAATTAAAAATTTTCTCATGCCTAATTATTGTTAAGTGTTAAATAAAAAAATCGCCTTTTTTAATCGCACGAATACAATAATTACTTTATCCTTGATCACCAAAACTTCCAATTTAAATCACTTCCCAACTACAATGGCGCGAGAGGCGTACAGTGCAATGCACTCCAATAGATAGGGCACGCCGCGCAACTTTCTTCGAATTACAGCTTCTAAAATAATTTCGGCTCCAACCTTTTCTCAACGGATTTGGATTCCTCAAGGTTTGTTTATATATTGTAATTTTTTTCAGATTTTTAAAAAGTGCAGAACACCGTCAAAAATCATTTGTTTATAAAAAAGTTATTAAAAAATCATGTAAACAAAATTTTTTGAGAATTTTTCCAGTGATTTTATAAACTTCATTATATTTTCCTGCCAAATTCCAAAAGTTGATCTAAATCGGTTGACTGATTTATTAGGAAAATGTATTTGTTTAAAAAGTATCTAAAAACTTCATGTAAGAATAAACTGTTGAAAAAAAGAAATTTTTTTTTTCTTTTCTGTCAAGTCATTAGGATGATAGTGACCTATCGTTTTTTCATCATTTCGAAGAAAACAAAAATTAGTCATTTTTTTGTGGCTTTTTCAAGGATTCTGACCCAGATACAATACTTATGCCAAAATATAATTTCTCATTCCAAAAGGATTCAAACAGTAGAAGTTTAACTCTAGACATTCACCTAATATGCAATTGAAATTCTTAAAAGAAATACGCACATAAAAAGGATAATATTGATTCATTCCTTAAGACAATGAAGGTTAAATGAATAAAGTTCTGAAAAGGTGAATCCTCCAATTACTTTGAAACTATGTGTACTTTTGATTTTTGGCACACTGATTACGAATATAATCTTAGAAAATACTGAAAGTTTTGAAAAATATTTTATACAAATGTTGTAGCTCTTATTAAAATACATATTTTATGTTGCATGCATTTTTTCATAGCTCTAATAGTTTTCGAGAAATTCGATGAGCAACTTTATGACATGAAACATTGACGCGCATTGGACGGTTTATTTCAAACACGGTGGGATATTATAACCTTTGTTATAATATCTCGAATTCTCCCCATATTTACTCACTTCGACACGCTGATTACGAATATAATATATATAATATAGGGCAGAAAACAATTCTCATTGGATAATGGTTATTCTGCTTTTGTCTTCATTTCATTTCGGTTGAATAAAAAATAAAAAATAGAAATATTTTCAAATTATGGTACATTTAAGAGATATTGTAGACGAGGGGTGGGACATGGTACAAGAATCAAAATTATGGTACGATTACATAGTTATGGTACGCTCTGGCAACGCTGGTCGAGTCATCTTGGCGGTGGATGCAACGATTTCTCTCACGTGGAGGAGTGCACAAAAGCAACCTCGCAGACCATCTCTGCGAATTTTTGTGGCAGCGACGGGTAAAGAAAATAGATACTGATCTTTTTAAAGCACTGATCACTAATATTGAAATGTGTTACCCTGGCCACTGAATTCAATCAACATTTTTTTAGTACTTTCATTGATTTTTAAAGTAAACTAAGAAAAAGGGACTTTGGAAAGGGGATCGAATGTGACCAAAGTTATTTTTCTCCGTAAAGGCTGAGATAAACGCAAAGCATCATGACTTTCATGCGTTTTTTAATGGTTTTCCTTATGAAAATAATTTTTTTTGCCAATTTTAACTATTATATTCGTAATCAACATGTCAAAATACGCAAATTTACAGAGATTCAAGGAAATCTGACCCTCTTATTGCACTGAAATGTGTTATACTTTAAATATATCACTAATTTTTTCGGGAACTATCAATTGTAGAAAAAAATGCTTATAACAAAAATATGTATCTCGACGAGGTCTACAAATTATATTCGGAAAATTTTGCAAAATTTTGCATATTGTCTGAGATAAACACCCAATAACCGTGATTTTCAAGGTTTTACCATAAAAATCGGCTAGTCGGTAATTTTCACTATTATATTCGTAATCGGCGCGTGGAAATACGTAAATACACGGAGTTTGAAGGAAATGGAAGAATTCACCTATTCGGAACTGCACCCGGTTAAATAAACTGTATTTTTTAAATTCTGACTATATAATAATAATAAAGAAACTCACACTAATTCATCTTAGGCAAAAAAGTGTACCCTAAATTTTAATATTGAGCTGAAGTTTGTGACGTCTCGTGTGACGAATTTTTTTTTTCTTTCTCCGTCGTATGACCAACAAGACAGTCAAAAATTTGCAGAATAGTAATTTTTGACAAAAATACATGTTTTAATGCGAAAAATAAATTTTTGAAGTTTGACAAAAGCAAACAATTTCTGGACAAACTCGTTAAATTATCTCGGAAACTAAGAACGTGGCATAAAAAAAGACTTTGGTTTTTGATTGCAGATACATTGTGCTACTTTAAAAAAAATATAAATTTAAATTTGAGTTTGCGGAGCGAAACCAAAATTACGAAAGTATGACCCGGGAAGCCATTTCTGGACAAACTTGATAAATTATCTCGGAAACTAAGAACGTGGCATAAAAAAAGACTCTGGTTTTTGATTGCAGATACATTGTGCTACTTTAAAAAAAATATAAATTTAAATTTGAGTTTGCGGAGCGAAACCAAAATTACGAAAGTATGACCCGGGAAGCCATTTCTGGACAAACTCGTTAAATTATCTCGGAAACTAAGAACGTGGCATAAAAAAAGACTCTGGTTTTTGATTGCAGATACATTGTGCTACTTTAAAAAAAATATAAATTTAAATTTGAGATTGCGGAGCGAAACCAAAATTACGAAAGTATGACCCGGGAAGCCATTTCTGGACAAACTTGATAAATTATCTCGGAAACTAAGAACGTGGCATAAAAAAAGACTCTGGTTTTTGATTGCAGATATATTGTGCTACATTAAAAAAAATATAAATTTAAATTTGAGTTTGCGGAGCGAAACCAAAATTACGAAAGTTTAACCCGGGGAAGTCATTTCTGGACAAACTCGTTAAATTATCTCGGAAACTAAGAACGTGGCATAAAAAAAGACTCTGGTTTTTGATTGCAGATACATTGTGCTACTTTAAAAAAAATATAAATTTAAATTTGAGATTGCGGAGCGAAACCAAAATTACGAAAGTATGACCCGGGAAGCCATTTCTGGACAAACTTGATAAATTATCTCGGAAACTAAGAACGTGGCATAAAAAAAGACTTTGGTTTTTGATTGCACATACTTCTTGCTACATTAAAAAAAATATAAATTTAAATTTGAGTTTGCGGAGCGAAACCAAAATTACGAAAGTATGACCCGGGAAGCCATTTCTGGACAAACTTGATAAATTATCTCGGAAACTAAGAACGTGGCATAAAAAAAGACTCTGGTTTTTGATTGCAGATATATTGTGCTACATTAAAAAAAATATAAATTTAAATTTGAGTTTGCGGAGCGAAACCAAAATTACGAAAGTATGACCCGGGAAGCCATTTCTGGACAAACTCGATAAATTATCTCGGAAACTAAGAACGTGGCATAAAAAAAGACTTTGGTTTTTGATTGCATATACAATGTGCTACATTAAAAAAAATATAAATTTAAATTTGAGTTTGCGGAGCGAAACCAAAATTACGAAAGTTTAACCCGGGGAAGTCATTTCTGGACAAACTCGTTAAATTATCTCGGAAACTAAGAACGTGGCATAAAAAAAGACTCTGGTTTTTGATTGCAGATATATTGTGCTACTTTAAAAAAAATATAAATTTAAATTTGAGTTTGCGGAGCGAAACCAAAATTAGGAAAGTTTGACCCGGCGAAGCCATTTCTGGACAAACTCGTTAAATTATCTCGGAAACTAAGAACGTGGCATAAAAAAGGACTTTGGTTTTTGATTGCATATACTTCTTGCTACATTAAAAAAAATATAAATTTAAATTTGAGTTTGCGGAGCGAAACCAAAATTACGAAAGTTTGACCCGGGGAAGCCATTCCTGGACAAACTCGTTAAATTATCTCGGAAACTAAGAACGTGGCATAAAAAAAGACTCTGGTTTTTGATTGCAGATACATTGTGCTACTTTAAAAAAAATATAAATTTAAATTTGAGATTGCGGAGCGAAACCAAAATTACGAAAGTATGACCCGGGAAGCCATTTCTGGACAAACTTGATAAATTATCTCGGAAACTAAGAACGTGGCATAAAAAAAGACTCTGGTTTTTGATTGCAGATATATTGTGCTACATTAAAAAAAATATAAATTTAAATTTGAGTTTGCGGAGCGAAACCAAAATTACGAAAGTATGACCCGGGAAGCCATTTCTGGACAAACTCGATAAATTATCTCGGAAACTAAGAACGTGGCATAAAAAAAGACTTTGGTTTTTGATTGCATATACAATGTGCTACATTAAAAAAAATATAAATTTAAATTTGAGTTTGCGGAGCGAAACCAAAATTACGAAAGTATGACCCGGGAAGCCATTTCTGGACAAACTTGATAAATTATCTCGGAAACTAAGAACGTGGCATAAAAAAAGACTCTGGTTTTTGATTGCAGATATATTGTGCTACATTAAAAAAAATATAAATTTAAATTTGAGTTTGCGGAGCGAAACCAAAATTAGGAAAGTTTGACCCGGCGAAGCCATTTCTGGACAAACTCGTTAAATTATCTCGGAAACTAAGAACGTGGCATAAAAAAAGACTTTGTTTTTTGATTGCATATACTTCTTGCTACATTAAAAAAAATATAAATTTAAATTTGAGTTTGCGGAGCGAAACCAAAATTACGAAAGTTTGACCCGGGGAAGCCATTCCTGGACAAACTCGTTAAATTATCTCGGAAACTAAGAACGTGGCATAAAAAAAGACTCTGGTTTTTGATTGCATATACATTGTGCTACTTTAAAAAAAATATAAATTTAAATTTGAGTTTGCGGAGCGAAACCAAAATTAGGAAAGTTTGACCCGGCGAAGCCATTTCTGGACAAACTCGTTAAATTATCTCGGAAACTAAGAACGTGGCATAAAAAAAGACGTTGGTTTTTGATTGCATATACTTCTTGCTACATTAAAAAAATATAAATTTAAATTTGAGTTTGCGGAGCGAAACCAAAATTACGAAAGTTTGACCCGGCGAAGCCATTTCTGGACAAACTCGTTAAATTATCTCGGAAACTAAGAACGTGGCATAAAAAAAGACTTTGGTTTTTGATTGCATATACAATGTGCTACATTAAAAAAAATATAAATTTAAATTTGAGTTTGCGGAGCGAAACCAAAATTACGAAAGTATGACCCGGGAAGCCATTTCTGGACAAACTTGATAAATTATCTCGGAAACTAAGAACGTGGCATAAAAAAAGACTCTGGTTTTTGATTGCAGATATATTGTGCTACTTTAAAAAAAATATAAATTTAAATTTGAGTTTGCGGAGCGAAACCAAAATTAGGAAAGTTTGACCCGGCGAAGCCATTTCTGGACAAACTCGTTAAATTATCTCGGAAACTAAGAACGTGGCATAAAAAAGGACTCTTTTTTTTGATTGCATATACATTGTGCTACATTAAAAAAAATATAAATTTAAATTTGAGTTTGCGGAGCGAAACCAAAATTACGAAAGTATGACCCGGGAAGCCATTTCTGGACAAACTCGATAAATTATCTCGGAAACTAAGAACGTGGCATAAAAAAAGACTTTGGTTTTTGATTGCATATACTTCTTGCTACATTAAAAAAAATATAAATTTAAATTTGAGTTTGCGGAGCGAAACCAAAATTACGAAAGTTTGACCCGGGGAAGCCATTCCTGGACAAACTCGTTAAATTATCTCGGAAACTAAGAACGTGGCATAAAAAAAGACTCTGGTTTTTGATTGCAGATATATTGTGCTACTTTAAAAAAAATATAAATTTAAATTTGAGTTTGCGGAGCGAAACCAAAATTAGGAAAGTTTGACCCGGCGAAGCCATTTCTGGACAAACTCGTTAAATTATCTCGGAAACTAAGAACGTGGCATAAAAAAAGACTATGGTTTTTGATTGCATATACTTCTTGCTACATTAAAAAAAATATAAATTTAAATTTGAGTTTGCGGAGCGAAACCAAAATTACGAAAGTTTGACCCGGCGAAGCCATTTCTGGACAAACTCGTTAAATTATCTCGGAAACTAAGAACGTGGCATAAAAAAAGACTATGGTTTTTGATTGCATATACAATGTGCTACATTAAAAAAAATATAAATTTAAATTTGAGTTTGCGGAGCGAAACCAAAATTACGAAAGTATGACCCGGGAAGCCATTTCTGGACAAACTTGATAAATTATCTCGGAAACTAAGAACGTGGCATAAAAAAAGACTCTGGTTTTTGATTGCAGATACATTGTGCTACTTTAAAAAAAATATAAATTTAAATTTGAGTTTGCGGAGCGAAACCAAAATTACGAAAGTATGACCCGGGAAGCCATTTCTGGACAAACTCGTTAAATTATCTCGGAAACTAAGAACGTGGCATAAAAAAAGACTCTGGTTTTTGATTGCAGATACATTGTGCTACTTTAAAAAAAATATAAATTTAAATTTGAGATTGCGGAGCGAAACCAAAATTACGAAAGTATGACCCGGGAAGCCATTTCTGGACAAACTTGATAAATTATCTCGGAAACTAAGAACGTGGCATAAAAAAAGACTCTGGTTTTTGATTGCAGATATATTGTGCTACATTAAAAAAAATATAAATTTAAATTTGAGTTTGCGGAGCGAAACCAAAATTACGAAAGTTTAACCCGGGGAAGTCATTTCTGGACAAACTCGTTAAATTATCTCGGAAACTAAGAACGTGGCATAAAAAAAGACTCTGGTTTTTGATTGCAGATACATTGTGCTACTTTAAAAAAAATATAAATTTAAATTTGAGATTGCGGAGCGAAACCAAAATTACGAAAGTATGACCCGGGAAGCCATTTCTGGACAAACTTGATAAATTATCTCGGAAACTAAGAACGTGGCATAAAAAAAGACTTTGGTTTTTGATTGCACATACTTCTTGCTACATTAAAAAAAATATAAATTTAAATTTGAGTTTGCGGAGCGAAACCAAAATTACGAAAGTATGACCCGGGAAGCCATTTCTGGACAAACTTGATAAATTATCTCGGAAACTAAGAACGTGGCATAAAAAAAGACTCTGGTTTTTGATTGCAGATATATTGTGCTACATTAAAAAAAATATAAATTTAAATTTGAGTTTGCGGAGCGAAACCAAAATTACGAAAGTATGACCCGGGAAGCCATTTCTGGACAAACTCGATAAATTATCTCGGAAACTAAGAACGTGGCATAAAAAAAGACTTTGGTTTTTGATTGCATATACAATGTGCTACATTAAAAAAAATATAAATTTAAATTTGAGTTTGCGGAGCGAAACCAAAATTACGAAAGTTTAACCCGGGGAAGTCATTTCTGGACAAACTCGTTAAATTATCTCGGAAACTAAGAACGTGGCATAAAAAAAGACTCTGGTTTTTGATTGCAGATATATTGTGCTACTTTAAAAAAAATATAAATTTAAATTTGAGTTTGCGGAGCGAAACCAAAATTAGGAAAGTTTGACCCGGCGAAGCCATTTCTGGACAAACTCGTTAAATTATCTCGGAAACTAAGAACGTGGCATAAAAAAAGACTTTGGTTTTTGATTGCATATACTTCTTGCTACATTAAAAAAAATATAAATTTAAATTTGAGTTTGCGGAGCGAAACCAAAATTACGAAAGTTTGACCCGGGGAAGCCATTCCTGGACAAACTCGTTAAATTATCTCGGAAACTAAGAACGTGGCATAAAAAAAGACTCTGGTTTTTGATTGCAGATACATTGTGCTACTTTAAAAAAAATATAAATTTAAATTTGAGATTGCGGAGCGAAACCAAAATTACGAAAGTATGACCCGGGAAGCCATTTCTGGACAAACTTGATAAATTATCTCGGAAACTAAGAACGTGGCATAAAAAAAGACTCTGGTTTTTGATTGCAGATATATTGTGCTACATTAAAAAAAATATAAATTTAAATTTGAGTTTGCGGAGCGAAACCAAAATTACGAAAGTATGACCCGGGAAGCCATTTCTGGACAAACTCGATAAATTATCTCGGAAACTAAGAACGTGGCATAAAAAAAGACTTTGGTTTTTGATTGCATATACAATGTGCTACATTAAAAAAAATATAAATTTAAATTTGAGTTTGCGGAGCGAAACCAAAATTACGAAAGTATGACCCGGGAAGCCATTTCTGGACAAACTTGATAAATTATCTCGGAAACTAAGAACGTGGCATAAAAAAAGACTCTGGTTTTTGATTGCAGATATATTGTGCTACATTAAAAAAAATATAAATTTAAATTTGAGTTTGCGGAGCGAAACCAAAATTAGGAAAGTTTGACCCGGCGAAGCCATTTCTGGACAAACTCGTTAAATTATCTCGGAAACTAAGAACGTGGCATAAAAAAAGACTCTGGTTTTTGATTGCACATACTTCTTGCTACATTAAAAAAAATATAAATTTAAATTTGAGTTTGCGGAGCGAAACCAAAATTACGAAAGTTTGACCCGGGGAAGCCATTCCTGGACAAACTCGTTAAATTATCTCGGAAACTAAGAACGTGGCATAAAAAAAGACTCTGGTTTTTGATTGCAGATACATTGTGCTACTTTAAAAAAAATATAAATTTAAATTTGAGTTTGCGGAGCGAAACCAAAATTAGGAAAGTTTGACCCGGCGAAGCCATTTCTGGACAAACTCGTTAAATTATCTCGGAAACTAAGAACGTGGCATAAAAAAAGACTATGGTTTTTGATTGCATATACTTCTTGCTACATTAAAAAAAATATAAATTTAAATTTGAGTTTGCGGAGCGAAACCAAAATTACGAAAGTTTGACCCGGCGAAGCCATTTCTGGACAAACTCGTTAAATTATCTCGGAAACTAAGAACGTGGCATAAAAAAAGACTTTGGTTTTTGATTGCATATACAATGTGCTACATTAAAAAAAATATAAATTTAAATTTGAGTTTGCGGAGCGAAACCAAAATTACGAAAGTATGACCCGGGAAGCCATTTCTGGACAAACTTGATAAATTATCTCGGAAACTAAGAACGTGGCATAAAAAAAGACTCTGGTTTTTGATTGCAGATATATTGTGCTACTTTAAAAAAAATATAAATTTAAATTTGAGTTTGCGGAGCGAAACCAAAATTAGGAAAGTTTGACCCGGCGAAGCCATTTCTGGACAAACTCGTTAAATTATCTCGGAAACTAAGAACGTGGCATAAAAAAGTAGATTGTTTTTGATTGCATATACATTGTGCTACATTAAAAAAAATATAAATTTAAATTTGAGTTTGCGGAGCGAAACCAAAATTACGAAAGTATGACCCGGGAAGCCATTTCTGGACAAACTCGATAAATTATCTCGGAAACTAAGAACGTGGCATAAAAAAAGACTTTGGTTTTTGATTGCATATACTTCTTGCTACATTAAAAAAAATATAAATTTAAATTTGAGTTTGCGGAGCGAAACCAAAATTACGAAAGTTTGACCCGGGGAAGCCATTCCTGGACAAACTCGTTAAATTATCTCGGAAACTAAGAACGTGGCATAAAAAAAGACTCTGGTTTTTGATTGCAGATATATTGTGCTACTTTAAAAAAAATATAAATTTAAATTTGAGTTTGCGGAGCGAAACCAAAATTAGGAAAGTTTGACCCGGCGAAGCCATTTCTGGACAAACTCGTTAAATTATCTCGGAAACTAAGAACGTGGCATAAAAAAAGACTTTGGTTTTTGATTGCATATACTTCTTGCTACATTAAAAAAAATATAAATTTAAATTTGAGTTTGCGGAGCGAAACCAAAATTACGAAAGTTTGACCCGGCGAAGCCATTTCTGGACAAACTCGTTAAATTATCTCGGAAACTAAGAACGTGGCATAAAAAAAGACTATGGTTTTTGATTGCATATACAATGTGCTACATTAAAAAAAATATAAATTTAAATTTGAGTTTGCGGAGCGAAACCAAAATTACGAAAGTATGACCCGGGAAGCCATTTCTGGACAAACTTGATAAATTATCTCGGAAACTAAGAACGTGGCATAAAAAAAGACTCTGGTTTTTGATTGCAGATACATTGTGCTACTTTAAAAAAAATATAAATTTAAATTTGAGTTTGCGGAGCGAAACCAAAATTACGAAAGTATGACCCGGGAAGCCATTTCTGGACAAACTCGTTAAATTATCTCGGAAACTAAGAACGTGGCATAAAAAAAGACTCTGGTTTTTGATTGCAGATACATTGTGCTACTTTAAAAAAAATATAAATTTAAATTTGAGATTGCGGAGCGAAACCAAAATTACGAAAGTATGACCCGGGAAGCCATTTCTGGACAAACTTGATAAATTATCTCGGAAACTAAGAACGTGGCATAAAAAAAGACTCTGGTTTTTGATTGCAGATATATTGTGCTACATTAAAAAAAATATAAATTTAAATTTGAGTTTGCGGAGCGAAACCAAAATTACGAAAGTTTAACCCGGGGAAGTCATTTCTGGACAAACTCGTTAAATTATCTCGGAAACTAAGAACGTGGCATAAAAAAAGACTCTGGTTTTTGATTGCAGATACATTGTGCTACTTTAAAAAAAATATAAATTTAAATTTGAGATTGCGGAGCGAAACCAAAATTACGAAAGTATGACCCGGGAAGCCATTTCTGGACAAACTTGATAAATTATCTCGGAAACTAAGAACGTGGCATAAAAAAAGACTTTGGTTTTTGATTGCACATACTTCTTGCTACATTAAAAAAAATATAAATTTAAATTTGAGTTTGCGGAGCGAAACCAAAATTACGAAAGTATGACCCGGGAAGCCATTTCTGGACAAACTTGATAAATTATCTCGGAAACTAAGAACGTGGCATAAAAAAAGACTCTGGTTTTTGATTGCAGATATATTGTGCTACATTAAAAAAAATATAAATTTAAATTTGAGTTTGCGGAGCGAAACCAAAATTACGAAAGTATGACCCGGGAAGCCATTTCTGGACAAACTCGATAAATTATCTCGGAAACTAAGAACGTGGCATAAAAAAAGACTTTGGTTTTTGATTGCATATACAATGTGCTACATTAAAAAAAATATAAATTTAAATTTGAGTTTGCGGAGCGAAACCAAAATTACGAAAGTTTAACCCGGGGAAGTCATTTCTGGACAAACTCGTTAAATTATCTCGGAAACTAAGAACGTGGCATAAAAAAAGACTCTGGTTTTTGATTGCAGATTGATTGTGCTACTTTTAATTTTATATAAATTTAAATTTGAGTTTGCGGAGCGAAACCAAAATTAGGAAAGTTTGACCCGGCGAAGCCATTTCTGGACAAACTCGTTAAATTATCTCGGAAACTAAGAACGTGGCATAAAAAAAGACTTTGGTTTTTGATTGCATATACTTCTTGCTACATTAAAAAAAATATAAATTTAAATTTGAGTTTGCGGAGCGAAACCAAAATTACGAAAGTTTGACCCGGCGAAGCCATTTCTGGACAAACTCGTTAAATTATCTCGGAAACTAAGAACGTGGCATAAAAAAAGACTCTGGTTTTTGATTGCAGATACATTGTGCTACTTTAAAAAAAATATAAATTTAAATTTGAGATTGCGGAGCGAAACCAAAATTACGAAAGTATGACCCGGGAAGCCATTTCTGGACAAACTTGATAAATTATCTCGGAAACTAAGAACGTGGCATAAAAAAAGACTCTGGTTTTTGATTGCAGATATATTGTGCTACATTAAAAAAAATATAAATTTAAATTTGAGTTTGCGGAGCGAAACCAAAATTACGAAAGTATGACCCGGGAAGCCATTTCTGGACAAACTCGATAAATTATCTCGGAAACTAAGAACGTGGCATAAAAAAAGACTTTGGTTTTTGATTGCATATACAATGTGCTACATTAAAAAAAATATAAATTTAAATTTGAGTTTGCGGAGCGAAACCAAAATTACGAAAGTATGACCCGGGAAGCCATTTCTGGACAAACTTGATAAATTATCTCGGAAACTAAGAACGTGGCATAAAAAAAGACTCTGGTTTTTGATTGCAGATATATTGTGCTACATTAAAAAAATATAAATTTAAATTTGAGTTTGCGGAGCGAAACCAAAATTAGGAAAGTTTGACCCGGCGAAGCCATTTCTGGACAAACTCGTTAAATTATCTCGGAAACTAAGAACGTGGCATAAAAAAAGACTTTGCTTTTTGATTGCATATACTTCTTGCTACATTAAAAAAAAATATACATTTAAATTTGAGTTTGCGGAGCGAAACCAAAATTACGAAAGTTTGACCCGGGGAAGCCATTCCTGTACAAACTCGTTAAATTATCTCGGAAACTAAGAACGTGGCATAAAAAAAGACTCTGGTTTTTGATTGCATATATATTGTGCTACTTTAAAAAAAATATAAATTTAAATTTGAGTTTGCGGAGCGAAACCAAAATTAGGAAAGTTTGACCCGGCGAAGCCATTTCTGGACAAACTCGTTAAATTATCTCGGAAACTAAGAACGTGGCATAAAAAAAGACTATGGTTTTTGATTGCATATACTTCTTGCTACATTAAAAAAAATATAAATTTAAATTTGAGTTTGCGGAGCGAAACCAAAATTACGAAAGTTTGACCCGGCGAAGCCATTTCTGGACAAACTCGTTAAATTATCTCGGAAACTAAGAACGTGGCATAAAAAAAGACTTTGGTTTTTGATTGCATATACAATGTGCTACATTAAAAAAAATATAAATTTAAATTTGAGTTTGCGGAGCGAAACCAAAATTACGAAAGTATGACCCGGGAAGCCATTTCTGGACAAACTTGATAAATTATCTCGGAAACTAAGAACGTGGCATAAAAAAAGACTCTGGTTTTTGATTGCAGATATATTGTGCTACTTTAAAAAAAATATAAATTTAAATTTGAGTTTGCGGAGCGAAACCAAAATTAGGAAAGTTTGACCCGGCGAAGCCATTTCTGGACAAACTCGTTAAATTATCTCGGAAACTAAGAACGTGGCATAAAAAAGGACTTTGGTTTTTGATTGCATATACATTGTGCTACATTAAAAAAAATATAAATTTAAATTTGAGTTTGCGGAGCGAAACCAAAATTACGAAAGTATGACCCGGGAAGCCATTTCTGGACAAACTCGATAAATTATCTCGGAAACTAAGAACGTGGCATAAAAAAAGACTTTGGTTTTTGATTGCATATACTTCTTGCTACATTAAAAAAAATATAAATTTAAATTTGAGTTTGCGGAGCGAAACCAAAATTACGAAAGTTTGACCCGGGGAAGCCATTCCTGGACAAACTCGTTAAATTATCTCGGAAACTAAGAACGTGGCATAAAAAAAGACTCTGGTTTTTGATTGCAGATATATTGTGCTACTTTAAAAAAAATATAAATTTAAATTTGAGTTTGCGGAGCGAAACCAAAATTAGGAAAGTTTGACCCGGCGAAGCCATTTCTGGACAAACTCGTTAAATTATCTCGGAAACTAAGAACGTGGCATAAAAAAAGACTCTGGTTTTTGATTGCATATACTTCTTGCTACATTAAAAAAAATATAAATTTAAATTTGAGTTTGCGGAGCGAAACCAAAATTACGAAAGTTTGACCCGGCGAAGCCATTTCTGGACAAACTCGTTAAATTATCTCGGAAACTAAGAACGTGGCATAAAAAAAGACTATGGTTTTTGATTGCATATACAATGTGCTACATTAAAAAAAATATAAATTTAAATTTGAGTTTGCGGAGCGAAACCAAAATTACGAAAGTATGACCCGGGAAGCCATTTCTGGACAAACTCGATAAATTATCTCGGAAACTAAGAACGTGGCATAAAAAAAGACTCTGGTTTTTGATTGCAGATATATTGTGCTACATTAAAAAAAATATAAATTTAAATTTGAGTTTGCGGAGCGAAACCAAAATTACGAAAGTATGACCCGGGAAGCCATTTCTGGACAAACTCGATAAATTATCTCGGAAACTAAGAACGTGGCATAAAAAAAGACTTTGGTTTTTGATTGCATATACAATGTGCTACATTAAAAAAAATATAAATTTAAATTTGAGTTTGCGGAGCGAAACCAAAATTACGAAAGTATGACCCGGGAAGCCATTTCTGGACAAACTCGTTAAATTATCTCGGAAACTAAGAACGTGGCATAAAAAAAGACTTTGGTTTTTGATTGCATATACTTCTTGCTACATTAAAAAAAATATAAATTTAAATTTGAGTTTGCGGAGCGAAACCAAAATTACGAAAGTTTAACCCGGGGAAGCCATTTCTGGACAAACTCGATAAATTATCTCGGAAACTAAGAACGTGGCATAAAAAAAGACTTTGGTTTTTGATTGCATATACAATGTGCTACTTTAAAAAAAATATAAATTTAAATTTGAGTTTGCGGAGCGAAACCAAAATTACGAAAGTTTGACCCGGCGAAGCCATTTCTGGACAAACTCGTTAAATTATCTCGGAAACTAAGAACGTGGCATAAAAAAAGACTATGGTTTTTGATTGCATATACAATGTGCTACATTAAAAAAAATATAAATTTAAATTTGAGTTTGCGGAGCGAAACCAAAATTACGAAAGTATGACCCGGGAAGCCATTTCTGGACAAACTTGATAAATTATCTCGGAAACTAAGAACGTGGCATAAAAAAAGACTCTGGTTTTTGATTGCAGATATATTGTGCTACTTTAAAAAAAATATAAATTTAAATTTGAGATTGCGGAGCGAAACCAAAATTACGAAAGTATGACCCGGGAAGCCATTTCTGGACAAACTCGTTAAATTATCTCGGAAACTAAGAACGTGGCATAAAAAAAGACTTTGGTTTTTGATTGCATATACTTCTTGCTACATTAAAAAAAATATAAATTTAAATTTGAGTTTGCGGAGCGAAACCAAAATTAGGAAAGTTTGACCCGGCGAAGCCATTTCTGGACAAACTCGTTAAATTATCTCGGAAACTAAGAACGTGGCATAAAAAAGGACTTTGTTTTTTGATTGCATATACTTCTTGCTACATTAAAAAAAATATAAATTTAAATTTGAGTTTGCGGAGCGAAACCAAAATTACGAAAGTTTGACCCGGGGAAGCCATTCCTGGACAAACTCGTTAAATTATCTCGGAAACTAGGAACGTGGCATAAAAAAAGACTCTGGTTTTTGATTGCATATACATTGTGCTACATTAAAAAAAATATAAATTTAAATTTGAGTTTGCGGAGCGAAACCAAAATTAGGAAAGTTTGACCCGGCGAAGCCATTTCTGGACAAACTCGTTAAATTATCTCGGAAACTAAGAACGTGGCATAAAAAAAGACTTTGGTTTTTGATTGCATATACTTCTTGCTACATTAAAAAAAATATAAATTTAAATTTGAGTTTGCGGAGCGAAACCAAAATTACGAAAGTTTAACCCGGGGAAGTCATTTCTGGACAAACTCGTTAAATTATCTCGGAAACTAAGAACGTGGCATAAAAAAAGACTCTGGTTTTTGATTGCAGATATATTGTGCTACTTTAAAAAAAATATAAATTTAAATTTGAGTTTGCGGAGCGAAACCAAAATTAGGAAAGTTTGAACCGGCGAAGCCATTTCTGGACAAACTCGTTAAATTATCTCGGAAACTAAGAACGTGGCATAAAAAAAGACTTTGTTTTTTGATTGCATATACTTCTTGCTACATTAAAAAAAATATAAATTTAAATTTGAGTTTGCGGAGCGAAACCAAAATTACGAAAGTTTGACCCGGGGAAGCCATTCCTGGACAAACTCGTTAAATTATCTCGGAAACTAAGAACGTGGCATAAAAAAAGACTCTGGTTTTTGATTGCAGATATATTGTGCTACTTTAAAAAAAATATAAATTTAAATTTGAGTTTGCGGAGCGAAACCAAAATTAGGAAAGTTTGACCCGGCGAAGCCATTTCTGGACAAACTCGTTAAATTATCTCGGAAACTAAGAACGTGGCATAAAAAAAGACTATGGTTTTTGATTGCATATACTTCTTGCTACATTAAAAAAAATATAAATTTAAATTTGAGTTTGCGGAGCGAAACCAAAATTACGAAAGTTTGACCCGGCGAAGCCATTTCTGGACAAACTCGTTAAATTATCTCGGAAACTAAGAACGTGGCATAAAAAAAGACTATGGTTTTTGATTGCATATACAATGTGCTACATTAAAAAAAATATAAATTTAAATTTGAGTTTGCGGAGCGAAACCAAAATTACGAAAGTATGACCCGGGAAGCCATTTCTGGACAAACTCGATAAATTATCTCGGAAACTAAGAACGTGGCATAAAAAAAGACTCTGGTTTTTGATTGCAGATATATTGTGCTACATTAAAAAAAATATAAATTTAAATTTGAGTTTGCGGAGCGAAACCAAAATTACGAAAGTATGACCCGGGAAGCCATTTCTGGACAAACTCGATAAATTATCTCGGAAACTAAGAACGTGGCATAAAAAAAGACTTTGGTTTTTGATTGCATATACAATGTGCTACATTAAAAAAAATATAAATTTAAATTTGAGTTTGCGGAGCGAAACCAAAATTACGAAAGTATGACCCGGGAAGCCATTTCTGGACAAACTCGTTAAATTATCTCGGAAACTAAGAACGTGGCATAAAAAAAGACTTTGGTTTTTGATTGCATATACTTCTTGCTACATTAAAAAAAATATAAATTTAAATTTGAGTTTGCGGAGCGAAACCAAAATTACGAAAGTTTAACCCGGGGAAGCCATTTCTGGACAAACTTGATAAATTATCTCGGAAACTAAGAACGTGGCATAAAAAAAGACTTTGGTTTTTGATTGCATATACATTGTGCTACTTTAAAAAAAATATAAATTTAAATTTGAGTTTGCGGAGCGAAACCAAAATTACGAAAGTTTGACCCGGCGAAGCCATTTCTGGACAAACTCGTTAAATTATCTCGGAAACTAAGAACGTGGCATAAAAAAAGACTATGGTTTTTGATTGCATATACAATGTGCTACATTAAAAAAAATATAAATTTAAATTTGAGTTTGCGGAGCGAAACCAAAATTACGAAAGTATGACCCGGGAAGCCATTTCTGGACAAACTCGATAAATTATCTCGGAAACTAAGAACGTGGCATAAAAAAAGACTCTGGTTTTTGATTGCAGATATATTGTGATACTTTAAAAAAAATATAAATTTAAATTTGAGTTTGCGGAGCGAAACCAAAATTACGAAAGTATGACCCGGGAAGCCATTTCTGGACAAACT
Organism: Diplolepis rosae; assembly: GCA_030998225.1. Taxonomy (NCBI): domain Eukaryota; kingdom Metazoa; phylum Arthropoda; class Insecta; order Hymenoptera; family Diplolepididae; genus Diplolepis; species Diplolepis rosae. Next base: position 1,823,752 of record JAPYXD010000082.1, read on the forward strand.
CGTTAAATTATCTCGGAAACTAAGAACGTGGCATAAAAAAAGACTTTGGTTTTTGATTGCATATACTTCTTGCTACATTAAAAAAAATATAAATTTAAATTTGAGTTTGCGGAGCGAAACCAAAATTACGAAAGTATGACCCGGGAAGCCATTTCTGGACAAACTTGATAAATTATCTCGGAAACTAAGAACGTGGCATAAAAAAAGACTCTGGTTTTTGCTTTCAGATATATTGTGCTACATTAAAAAAAAGATAAATTTAAATTTGAGTTTGCGGAGCGAAACCAAAATTAGGAAATAATGACCCGGGAAGCCATTTCTGGACAAAATTTATAAATTATCTCGGAAACTAAGAACGTGGCATAAAAAAAGACTCTGGTTTTTGATTGCAGATATATTGTGCTACTTTAAAAAAAATATAAATTTAAATTTGAGATTGCGGAGCGAAACCAAAATTAGGAAAGTTTGACCCGGCGAAGCCATTTCTGGACAAACTCGTTAAATTATCTCGGAAACTAAGAACGTGGCATAAAAAAAGACTTTGGTTTTTGATTGCATATACTTCTTGCTACATTAAAAAAAATATAAATTTAAATTTGAGTTTGCGGAGCGAAACCAAAATTACGAAAGTATGACCCGGGAAGCCATTTCTGGTTAAAATTGATAAATTATCTCGGAAACTAAGAACGTGGCATAAAAAAAGACTCTGGTTTTTGATTGCAGATACATTGTGCTACTTTAAAAAAAATATAAATTTAAATTTGAGATTGCGGAGCGAAACCAAAATTAGGAAAGTTTGACCCGGCGAAGCCATTTCTGGACAAACTCGTTAAATTATCTCGGAAACTAAGAACGTGGCATAAAAAAAGACTATGGTTTTTGATTGCATATACAATGTGCTACATTAAAAAAAATATAAATTTAAATTTGAGTTTGCGGAGCGAAACCAAAATTACGAAAGTATGACCCGGGAAGCCATTTCTGGACAAACTCGATAAATTATCTCGGAAACTAAGAACGTGGCATAAAAAAAGACTTTGGTTTTTGATTGCAGAAAAATAGTGCTACTTTAAAAAATATAAATTTAACTTTGAGTTTGCGGAGCGAAACCAAAATTAGGAAAGTTTGACCCGGCGAAGCCATTTCTGGACAAACTCGTTAAATTATCTCGGAAACTAAGAACGTGGCATAAAAAAAGACTTTGGTTTTTGATTGCATATACTTCTTGCTACATTAAAAAAAATATAAATTTAAATTTGAGTTTGCGGAGCGAAACCAAAATTACGAAAGTTTGACCCGGCGAAGCCATTTCTGGACAAACTCGTTAAATTATCTCGGAAACTAAGAACGTGGCATAAAAAAAGACTCTGGTTTTTGATTGCAGATATATTGTGCTACTTTAAAAAAAATATAAATTTAAATTTGAGATTGCGGAGCGAAACCAAAATTAGGAAAGTATGACCCGGGGAGCCATTTCTGGTTAAAATTGATAAATTATCTCGGAAACTAAGAACGTGGCATACAAACAGACTCTGGTTTTTCAGTGCAGATCGAGTGAGCTACTTTAAAAAAAATATAAATTTAAATTTGAGACCGCGGAGCGAAACCAAAATTAGGAAAGTTTGACCCGGCGAAGCCATTTCTGGACAAACTCGTTAAATTATCTCGGAAACTAAGAACGTGGCATAAAAAAAGACTTTGGTTTTTGATTGCATATACCTCTTGCTACATTAAAAAAAATATAAATTTGAATTTGAGTTTGCGGGGCGAAACCAAAATTACGAAAGTATGACCCGGGAAGCCATTTCTGGTTAAAATTGATAAATTATCTCGGAAACTAAGAACGTGGCATAAAAAAAGACTCTGGTTTTTGATTGCAGACAGTTTGTGCTACCCTCAAAAAAAATATAAATTTAAATTTGAGATTGCGGAGCGAAACCAAAATTAGGAAAGTTTGACCCGGCGAAGCCATTTCTGGACAAACTCGTTAAATTATCTCGGAAACTAAGAACGTGGCATAAAAAAAGACTTTGGTTTTTGATTGCATATACTTCTTGCTACATTAAAAAAAATATAAATTTAAATTTGAGTTTGCGGAGCGAAACCAAAATTACGAAAGTTTAACCCGGCGAAGCCATTTCTGGACAAACTCGTTAAATTATCTCGGAAACTAAGAACGTGGCATAAAAAAAGACTTTGGTTTTTGATTGCATATACTTCTTGCTACATTAAAAAAAATATAAATTTAAATTTGAGTTTGCGGAGCGAAACCAAAATTACGAAAGTATGACCCGGGAAGCCATTTCTGGTTAAAATTGATAAATTATCTCGGAAACTAAGAACGTGGCATAAAAAAAGACTCTGGTTTTTGATTGCAGATATATTGTGCTACTTTAAAAAAAATATAAATTTAAATTTGAGATTGCGGAGCGAAACCAAAATTAGGAAAGTTTGACCCGGCGAAGCCATTTCTGGACAAACTCGTTAAATTATCTCGGAAACTAAGAACGTGGCATAAAAAAAGACTTTGGTTTTTGATTGCATATACTTCTTGCTACATTAAAAAAAATATAAATTTAAATTTGAGTTTGCGGAGCGAAACCAAAATTACGAAAGTTTAACCCGGGAAGCCATTTCTGGACAAACTTGATAAATTATCTCGGAAACTAAGAACGTGGCATAAAAAAAGACTTTGGTTTTTGATTGCAGATACATTGTGCTACTTTAAAAAAAATATAAATTTAAATTTGAGTTTGCGGAGCGAAACCAAAATTAGGAAAGTTTGACCCGGGAAGCCATTTCTGGACAAACTTGATAAATTATCTCGGAAACTAAGAACGTGGCATAAAAAAAGACTCTGGTTTTTGATTGCATATACAATGTGCTACATTAAAAAAAATATAAATTTAAATTTGAGTTTGCGGAGCGAAACCAAAATTACGAAAACCAAAGTCTTTTTTTATGCCACGTTCTTGAGTTTCCGAGATAATTTAACGAGTTTGTCCAGAAATGGCTTCGCCGGGTCAAACTTTCCTAATTTTGGTTTCGCTCCGCAATCTCAAATTTGAATTTATATTATTTTTAAAGTAGCACAATGTATATGCAATCAAAAACCAAAGTCTTTTTTTATGCCACGTTCTTAGTTTCCGAGATAATTTATCAAGTTTGTCCAGAAATGGCTTCCCCGGGTTAAACTTTCGTAATTTTGGTTTCGCTCCGCAAACTCAAATTTAAATTTATATTTTTTTTAATGTAGCAAGAAGTATATGCAATCAAAAACCAAAGTCTTTTTTTATGCCACGTTCTTAGTTTCCGAGATAATTTAACGAGTTTGTCCAGAAATGGCTTCGCCGGGTCATACTTTCGTAATTTTGGTTTCGCTCCGCAAACTCAAATTTAAATTTATATTTTTTTTAATGTAGCAAGAAGTATATGCAATCAAAAACCAAAGTCTTTTTTTATGCCACGTTCTTAGTTTCCGAGATAATTTATCAAGTTTGTCCAAAAATGGCTTCCCGGGTCATACTTTCGTAATTTTGGTTTCGCTCCGCAATCTCAAATTTAAATTTATATTTTTTTTAAAGTAGCACAATATATCTGCAATCAAAAACCAAAGTCTTTTTTTATGCCACGTTCTTAGTTTCCGAGATAATTTAACGAGTTTGTCCAGAAATGGCTTCGCTGGGTCAAACTTTCGTAATTTTGGTTTCGCTCCGCAAACTCAAATTTAAATTTATATTTTTTAATGTAGCACAATGTATATGCAATCAAAAACGAAAGTCTTTTTTTATGCCACGTTCTTAGTTTCCGAGATAATTTATCGAGTTTGTCCAGAAATGGCTTCCCGGGTCATACTTTCGTAATTTTGGTTTCGCTCCGCAAACTCAAATTTAAATTTTAATAATTTTTAATGTAGCACATTGTATATGCAATCAAAAACCATAGTCTTTTTTTATGCCACGTTCTTAGTTTCCTAGATAATTTAACGAGTTTGTCCAGAAATGGCTTCCCCGGGTTAAACTTTCGTAATTTTGGTTTCGCTCCGCAAACTCAAATTTAAATTTATATTTTTTTTAATGTAGCAAGAAGTATATGCAATCAAAAACCAAAGTCTTTTTTTATGCCACGTTCTTAGTTTCCGAGATAATTTAACGAGTTTGTCCAGAAATGGCTTCGCCGGGTCAAACTTTCCTAATTTTGGTTTCGCTCCGCAATCTCAAATTTAAATTTATATTTTTTTTAAAGTAGCACAATATATCTGCAATCAAAAACCAGAGTCTTTTTTTATGCCACGTTCTTAGTTTCCGAGATAATTTATCGAGTTTGTCCAGAAATGGCTTCCCGGGTCATACTTTCCTAATTTTGGTTTCGCTCCGCAAACTCAAATTTAAATTTATATTTTTTTTAAAGTAGCACAATGTATCTGCAATCAAAAACCAAAGTCTTTTTTTATGCCACGTTCTTAGTTTCCGAGATAATTTAACGAGTTTGTCCAGAAATTGTTTGCTTTTGTCAAACTTCAAAAATTTATTTTTCGCATTAAAACATGTATTTTTGTCAAAAATTACTATTCTGCAAATTTTTGACTGTCTTGTTGGTCATACGACGGAGAAAGAAAAAAAAAATTCGTCACACGAGACGTCACAAACTTCAGCTCAATAATTTTAATGTAAACCAAATTTTCAATCCGGATAGGTTAAAAAAATTTTTTAGGTTGATTCGGATACAGATTTCGAAATAGTTCGGATTGAAATCCTTTATGGAACATTCGCCCGGGTAATTTTCTTTATTCAAAATCATGCAGTCAAGAATATCATTTTATCAATTCCTTTCAGTGATTTCATTATCTTAAAATAATAGTTCTCTTAATTAAAGAAAACTTATCAAACAAATAACTTTTTGAATAAAAAAATATAAATTACGTTATTTCTTGAAATGAAATAATGTTTTTTTTATTTGAAAAGTATTTTTGTATTCAATTAAAAAAATATTTAAAAATATGATTTTTTGAATTGAGTTACAATTTTTTCTGTGTATACTTTTAAAAAGTGTTCTAAACGTAAAATAAATTTTTTTATGTATAGCGCGTCTACCTTTCAATTATAAATAAATTACTACCGAAAATTGTGAACTTATAATCTGTTGTTGCCGATCGTTTTAAAAAGGTCCATGAGACTTTTAAAATGGGCTAGTCGCCCGAGTCGAAATATAAGTACATTTTTGATCCTCCATAGTGCTGAATAATCCCCCTTTATATCTACTTAGTCCTTAACATCCTCATTGGATTCTCTTATGTTCTATTTAGTCCGATTTTAATTCTCGGTTAGTCTCTTTAATATTTTAACTCCGATTTTAATTCTCTGTAACAAATCAACAAATACTTCATAGATTCCTAATAAAGATATTTCGCAACACTTTGAGATGAACACGTGTCTGAATTCAAGAAGGATAAATTGGGAGAGTTGTTTAATACCTCTTTAAGATTGAAAAAACATTTCGGTGTTCTTAGTCAAACTGCTTTATTTTTTCGATATCTTTATAATACTTATTTTACGTTTGGACAGTATTAAAAACTATATTTCATGAAAGATACCAAAAAAGTTATTTAATATTTATTAAAATATTTTTTGTATTATTGAAAGCTGCGGCTTTACTTTGATATAAATGTTCTTAAAAATAGGCGAATATTAATGGTACTATTAAATATTAAAAAATATTAAATAATAGTCCATCCAACTTCAATATTAAATGTCATATGAGAGTTTATTATAAAATGAGTTCAAAATACTTTATTTTTGAACCGTATCAAGTACTACGCTTTTTAAATCAAATTTACCTAAAAAAAATTATTTAATTTTCATTATAATATTATCGGAATATTCATAGTATTAAAAATAATTGATCGTACTTTTTGAAATAGCAAAAATTTCAATTCAAATCTTCTTAATAAATAATCGCTATTAAGCATGCAAAAATTTAACATCAATCTACCTTCTTACTTAACGAATGAATTATAAATTTATAAATTTATAATCTAGTATTAATTTCTTATAATCAATATAATCGCAATATAATTATATTCTGCATTTGTTATAAGTAAGAAGGTAGATTGATGTTAAATTTTTGCATTCTTAATAGTAATTATTTATTAAGAATATTTGAATTGAAATTTTTATATTTAAAAAAAAAGCGCGCCAAACGACGCATTTGCAATAGAATATGTATAGTAGTGAATGAAGGAGTTACGAGAATCTAATAAGGATTTAATTAAGTCCGTTTTAAGTTCTCAAAATGTGTAGAAATGGACATTTCCGCACATTTTGAGCACTTAAATAGGACTTGGATTATATTGAAACAAACCCTCATTAGATCCTCGTAAATTATCTGAGGTGGAGAATTTTAGAGTATCAAAAAAGTACCCATATTTCGACTCGGGTCGTTTCAGGAAGTTTGAATTCAAGAGGTAATGGAATAATTTATATTAGTGAAGGAAAGTTGGATTAAATGTCATGGTGAGTTTAATAAAAAGAGCGGAATTCTCCAGCATGGTAAAACGATACGTAAAATTAGATAGAGAAGCTGTCAGGAGAGAAAGGAGCGAAATGTTTTGATACGTGGGACCTCGTAAGATGTTGGCAACAAGAGCAAAACTCACTCCAGTGAAAGTTTTTAAGAGAACATCCACTTGAACTGCCGTTACTCGTGGTCAGTGAATGTTATACGTTTCTACGCATACGTTTCCTTTTATGTAACGTGTTATATTTACCGAGTCTGTTTCCATTCAGTTATCAGTGAGCCAATCTCAAAAGTAGGATCATGTTTTTTTTTTCAGTACATTTCTATTCACTTATCGAATAAATCACCTTGACTTAATCATTAAACTGGCTCCGTAATTAATGTAAGATAATCCTTATCACAAAATAAACTTTTATTTAATTCAATTTGGATATTATATACATATTTTATTATTCTGATTTTTTTCTTAAAGTTATTTTCTTTAAACACTCTTCTGTTTCGGAAATTATATTCTCCCCTGTCGATTTTAATTGCATGGAACTTACAGGGAACTTCGTACACGCAAGTTTCTTGCTAATAATGAAGTACTCATGTTCGAAGAAAGAGACAGAAAAAGAGCGTGTCTGATTTAAGACGAAGGAAATTGCAGAATCGCAAATTTTTTCCTGTTTGACTAGACACGCAAGTCAGAAAGGTGACTTCAATTACAAAATAGGCCGTATTTGAAAATAGTAATTACCTTTCGTGTAAATATGTCAAATTTTTATTCATTGTATTTGTTTTATAAAAACATAACATTGGTATATATTCAATTAGCCCAAAATAATATCAAATCAATTTTAAATAAATGCAGTATTAATTTTTAGTTACGTAACTCGAAATGATATTCACTTGAAAAATATAGTTGTTCAGAATATAAATAAAAATTGTGTTTAATTCAGTCTTTTCAACTCATATGTCTCAACGCCATGGGCCATGAAGGTCACGTGACTAATTAAAGGGCCACCAGCAATAACTTGCCAAGTGCTCGAAATCGCGGAAAACTATTGTCCGAGCACGAAAATAGTGATAACATTTTTTTTTCGGTCATTCAAAAGAACAAAAATACCGTTTTGTAGAATTTTTCATGACGCATTTTTTTTATCTTAAGGTGGCTTGATCGTTTTTGAAAAAAATTATAGACTGCTCTGAAAGTTAGAGATTATCTTAATAAAATATGCTAGATTCATTTGGAAAAAAGAAATACCGTGGTTGACGATGTCATTGCCGAAAAAATCGCTACCGAAAAAATGTCAGTTTAACACGTAGTCTTATGGGATTCCTCGTCAAAATCAGCGAAACTCCGGAAAAAATCACAAGTCCCCATAAATCAAATATATACTAGTACTTTCGATTTCGAGGGATCTATTAGTATTATAAAAACGAAGGGTTGACGACTTCAATCAAGAGAAAATTGCGAAAAAGGTACAGAATATAGAAATCGCCTCGAGGTGAAACTAATAATTTTTCATAATCGCTTTTTTCCGGGGACATTTCCGCGATTTATTACCCTTCTACTCAGATGTTACTATAATACATATGAATATTAGAAAAATAAGTAGCAATGAGCATTCATGTAACACGTGCCCCCACGGTGCCCCTCCCTTCATACGACACCAAACGCTCAAACCACCTTAAGGGATTATATACCTTTTTCTGGCTCAAAAAATCAAAAAAATTTGTATTGCTTATTTTTAAAGTACATACTTTTAACAATGTTTCTGCAAAATTTCATCGAGATCGGGGCACTAGAACCTAAGATACGGTCGTTCATAGCGCGGAGTTTCTGGGACTATTTAATGTCCACCTGAAACTTTAAACGCGATTATATTGGAATCGTATTTTTGAAAAAATGCCATCGTGGTGAGCACGATATCTCGCTAATCACTACATCGATCAATTTGAAATTTAAAGGGGTTGTTTTGTAACGTGTTAGATTACGTTAATTTTTATTCCTCGACCGGCAACGACAGGATCGAGCCCAAGCCACCCTTTTTTAATCAAAACTCAACACCGTCAAGGATAGTCTAAGAGCTGCTCATAAAATTCTTTATTTTTATTCTTTTTCTGGCCGTTTCTCTTTTTTTTTGTTTTATCATTAACACCAGCTTGAAAGGCGCCGCCAAAAAGAGATCGCTGTGTTACCATCGCACGTCAGAGGGGTTCACCGGCAAGCCACAGAGGGCATCACCCAGCAGGCATGGCATCTGAAACGACCACGTGCTGCAGCCCATGGTTTCCAACACAGTCACACCGTTATAATTATAATAAAAATAAAAATGGGCATGACGAGATGGAACAATTGGAAATTATATTATATATTAGTCTTGTCTATTTGTAACTGCTGTGTTGTGCAGTACAAACTCAACGTAGTTTAAACGCACCCCTCTACGTTTTAAGCCAATGGGGCAAGCTGACAGATAGACGCTTCAGCTCATTGGTTGCCTGGCGCCGTCGTCCTCACAAGACGAGTCGCCCGCGCAAACCTGAGTCTCATGCGCGTGCGCTAGCCTTTCCAGCTGATGCAATAAAACTGCGCGACACCTTTGGCGCGCAGCTATATTTTGTCGTTGCAATCTAAGGGGCAAACAGCCAAAGAGGAAAAATTATTCTTTTATCTCCTAATGGACGCCACCGGAGATTTTGATTTGGATGCAATTAGGCGCGAGATCGCGGCCAGATCCTCGGTAAGTCTTTGAGACTCTATTCCGGGTTGTATTAAAATTCTTATTTTCATAAACCGTGGCTCTCAGGCTCTCTCAGAGCTCTACCTTTTTTTTCTGTACCACTCGCCATGTTGGCCAATGATATTTTAATAACTCGTTTTAATGAATCTTTGAATTTGTATCGAGCCTGGGCCTTGCCCGATAACTAAATAAATTGTAGCTTAGTTCTATTTGCTTAATTTATTTTATTATTTTATTTGCACCAGAGCTTCTATGTTTAGGTTAAGATTCCTTTCCTAACCTAAAACCTTGCCTGATCCGGACTCCCGAATTCATAATCACCCTAGCCGGAAACCCTGCTTGGCTTCGCCCTTTTTTTTGCATGCTAAGCTTTTATTTTCAGGGTCGTTGCTTTTATAAATATGGCGTCGAGAGACGCCAGGCGCTCATTATTTTAGCCGCCTAAGTAACGCAGGTGACACCGGGGGTAATCCCGAATCCTCGGGTCCGCATCGTTCAGGATTTTATTTTTTTTGACGTTTCAGCGGAGGTCACCCGTTATAGTTTGTACTTACAATAGTTAGTTCGTAAACGAAGGAACTGTTTTTCAGACAAACCCTTCTGTTTTTATTGCGGAAAACTCAATTCAATCAAAAATCGACTCTTTTGGAAAAAATATCACGGTAACTGTAAAAATTTTTTTTTTGTAAAATCCTTCGTTCACGAACAAGGTCACACTATATACTAACGTAGTTTTTTTTTTTCGGCTGAGCCGTTACCGTTTTTCCTGCTCACAGTAAGCCATTACAAACAAAAGGAGTTCTGCGGCAAAGAATGTACCTTCCCTAATTTTTCGAATTTTCACTCGAAATTTTATACAAAAACACAATAAGAGATGTACTTTTTAAAACTTTTTATCGCATTTGAATAAAACTATGGTAACATGATTAAAAAAAATAAATAAAAACCCTGTATTTCCCTAGAGATAAAGGTATATAACCCCTTAATACAATTTTTATGTAACCTTAATAGTTTTTTGGATAAAAATGAAAAACACTCAATTTTTCGTCATCAAAAATGATCTAAAATCAGTGTTTTTCATAACATAAATTGCTATTACTCGGTCAATTTTTGAATAAATCGTTTGGTTTTTTCATAATTGAATGTAAAATGAAATTGTAAACACTATTCGATCCTTTTTTTTAAAATCCTGTCATAAACATGTACATATAATGATTGTCTTGATTGTGAATGTGAACATTAAAAATATGATGCCAAATTAGCAATCTATGATAAAATTGATCAGATACATTGATCTTTGGGAGGAAAAGATTTTGCCCGAAGTCGAATTCACAGCAGAGAACATCTTTGTTACTCAACAAAGCCTTCTTAATCAACTTGTATTCTTCTACACGTGATTTACACAAATTAAATTCTTCATTATTTGTTCCAGATATTTCGTTTTCATAACAAACATTACAAACGTCCCACAGTGGAGTGAAATAGAAAAACGAGGTTCAAAATCATTTTCTGAGCTGAATTCTTGACCGATTTGAGATTTTTTTTTGTTTGAAAAATCCAACATTAAATTTTGAAGAGATCGCTGCAGGCCGATTTTTGAATTTGTTGTTGTTACAACTTTTATGTTAATGTAAATAGCGGAAAAAATGTCGATTTTTCGAATTTTATTTTTTATTTCTTCGAGTAAATTTTTCCTAGGCCTGTCACACCCCATCTTCGATGCGTAGGAGTATATAGAATGAAATAATTTTGTTGACATGTGAATTCATTTGTTATAAACAAATAGATATAACAATTAGTCAACGGAATGGATTGGTCATTTGTGCAATCCAATTAAGCATCGGAATCAATCGTTCCCATCTCTAAGATGATATCTCATCATGAAAATTCGTCATCCGTTATTATTTGTTAACTTTAGCAACAAATAATATAAACAAATGCACCATATGGGCATTTGTAGGCAAAAACGAGTCGGATTTCCTCCGAATCTTCATCATAATACATCGCTTGTGATGTTGACAGATGTTATCTTGTTCGGCTCGTTTTTGCCTACAAATGCCCATATGGTGCATTTGTTTATATTATTTGTTGCTAAAGTTAATAAATAATTTCAGATGACAAGATAACAATCAGACCAGCGCTTCTCTAACATTTTAATACCTTTCTCGTAGAACGATTTATCTTTGGCCTCGAAATAAGCGTTCGTTTCGGTGAGGACTTCCTCGTTGGAGTAGAATCTCTTTCCTTGGAGCATTTTTTTGAGGTCTGCAAACAGGTAGTAGTCGCTGGGGGCCAGATCCGGTGAATATGGTGGGTGCGGAAGCAATTCGAAGCTCAATTCATTCAATTTTGCAATGGTAGCGAGCGACTTGTGACATGGCGCATTGTCTTGGTGAAAGAGAACTTTTTTCTTCTCCATTTGGAGCCGTGTCTCACCGATTTCTTTCTTCAAGCGCATCAATTGGCCAATGTAACGTTTGCTATTGATCGTCTTACCTTTTTCAAGGTAGTCGATGAACAAAACTCCATAAGAGTCCCAAAATACTGAGGCCATAACCTTACCGGCCCACATTTGCGTTTTTGGCCGCTTTGGACGCTTCTCACCGACTGCAGTCCACTCGGCTGACGATCGCTATGACTCCGGAGTGTAGTGATGGATCCAATTTTCGTCCATTGTCACATACCGACGCAAAAAATTCGGTTTATTTCGGCGAAACAACTCCAAACAGCGCTCGGAATCAACGACACGTTGTCGTTTTTGATCCAACATGAGCAAACACGGCACCCACTTTCACAACAGCTTCCTCACAGACAAATATTCATGCAAAATAGCGTACACGCTGCCGTATGATATCTTTAAGGTGTCAGCTATCTCACGCAATTTTAATTTACGATTTTCGAAAACGATTTGGTGGACTTTTTTTATGGTTTTCGGTGTAACTATCTCATTTGGCCGGCCGGAGCGTTCAGCATCTTCAGTGTCTGTACGACCACGTTTAAACTCAGCATACCACCGACAAATGGTTGTTTTTAATGGAGCAGAGTCCCCGTAGCACTTTTCAAGCCATTGCTGAGCTTGCACTGTGTTTTTTTTTTTCATCAAAAAGCAATGGTAAATTAACACACGAAATTGTTTCGAATTCATTGTTTTGAAAATATCAAGACTAACGTCACTTAAATCACATTAACTCGTGGACCAAACATCAGAATGTCATGAAATCTTGACAGGTATCTTTTAATGTAAAAATACACTTCTGCTCAATTTAATGTCACGAAACCTTACTAAAATTAGCTTGAAGCACCAATGAATACATTGGTCAAGTTCATTTTTCCATAATTGAACCTTCCTCCGTCACTTTTTTACTTGGAATGTGTTTGCCTGAATTTTTGACATTGCTGCTTCATTGAAAATTGATTATTAAATGGTGAATAACAATATTAAGAAATTTCAACTGCACCATTAGCTTCAGTAGAGACTCTAGATTCTTATGACACCAGATTCGACTCTTTTCACGGTCTTTTCTGAAATATTTCAAGAACTAATAACAATATTTCAATTTTATTTGGGCAGATGTATGCGCTATAAAATTCTATGTAAGATACATATATTAATTCAACATTTTTCCCGAAAGGAAATTTCAGCTATTCAGTTGTCGCGTCCCACCGGACGCACCCAGGCGGTTATTGCATGTGCACCCTCAATTGTACTAATTATTTAAAAGATGTACATTTGGAGGATTACACAGTACTGAAGGAGGCTCGAATGGAATCACCCAAGATTAAAGTAGGGCCAAAATTTTGACTCGGGTATTGTGCCATGTGTAGTATGACAACAATAATTTGGCAGGATGTTTTATCGCTAATGAGAAAAGTAAATTTAGAAACATCGAAAAAATGGTAGTAGATTGACTACTGTTAGTTACTAAAAAATGTTACGAACAGCACTTCTCTAAACCCTGACCAAAACTTTATCAGAACGTTTGACGCAAAATAGCCCAACCAGAGTTGACCAGCTGCCGCGTAGGTCAGAAAGAGAAAGAACGACATCATTATTCAGCCATAATAGAAATCTTGTATGTATCGCTTCTTTATTTCTTGCAATGTATCTGACAAAAAATCTAAACATTATTCCATTTTACATATTATCAAAAACTACGTTTTCAAAAGTTTTTTGAATCAAGTTTGAGGTAAATGTCCCAGTTTGGGTGAGTGATCTAGTTTGGGTAAATGCTCAGATACGCTCAGCACGTGGGACAATTTCATTGATTATCTTTTAAAAGGAAAAACAGTCAACGGCGAATATTATGCAAAAACTCAACTTACCCACAAAACAATTGACAGAAGCATTGGAAGTTGACCAGGGAACTAATTCCAGACGTTTACATGCAAGGCGAACCACTTTAATCACTAATCCTAATTATATTGTTGAAAAAGCAAGATGGAGAAAAAAGGTTCAGACAAAAGTTGTTCAATTCGGAGAGGGCCATAAATCGATAACATTGACCTTGACTTCTATCTCAATTGTCAAGTTGATTTGAAGCTCAACTTGTGTTTTCTGAAAAGGAACCCCTATTTTTGACCTCCGATTCGAAAATAGGGGAAAATTTTACACTCAGATTTGGAATTTTAATGACCTTGAGGCTGGGAATAAAGGATACATCAAGGTCAACTACAAAATTTTCATGGAGAACTTCTATTTTTTGGTTGGTTCGTTTGGGTTACTATCAATTGGGAATCAACAACCCATACGAAAGGTAACTCACCCTGTACTTTTGAACATCAAGGTGTCAATTTGACTCAATTTTGATGTTTATTTATAAATTGATTTCAATATGCGATTTAAAGCCATCACGTTTGCACTTTGATATAAACGTAAAACTTTTTCATAGGAATATTATGAAATAAATGGCGATTCTGGATCAGAAATGAAAAAATAGATGGCTATCGTAATTTATATGACGACTACAAAGACTATCTTGATTATATTTGAGTAATTTTTTTCTTTTTGAGTTAAATCAATTGTTAATAACTTTTCGATATGTTTAGACCCTTGGTCTCTAGGAATCTCAGGAGATTTCCTTTAATCAAGCTGCTATGAAGAGCCACAAGAAGGTTGTGAACTTCAGCACCGCGGGGAGTTTCTCGTGGTTTAAAGAGACCGAAATGCAAACCTCCACTCGCATAAGTTACACAGTTTGCATTGTGCTCGACCCTTGGGTGAAGTTTAGCGAATCCGGAGGGAGTCACGGGAGTTGACGCGGGTCTACCACCTAAGCAGCTTTTCCTGAACCCAACAGAACGTATATGTATAGATATAAAGCAGATGCGGTTAATCTGCGCCGGATGGTATGCTTTTTTGTCAACTCGAGCTTTTTAGAACCGTCAACCGTAATTAAAATGGATACTCACGGAGGAAACACAAAAGCGCGAGACACTGCGACTCCGAAATTGCAGGAAATTTAAATCAGAAGAAGTGATTTATTCTGACTCTAGACATTATATACCTTACGCGCGTGTTTCCTTATATTAAAGAACAAAGATTGAACGCGAAGATGCAAATAAAAATCTGACCATCTATCTAAAAGTTTATTCTTAAAGTCTATTTTTTACCAAAACCAACTGCTCCGACAATAACTATAATTATTTATAAACTTTGTAATGTAGAATTTTTTTATTTGAATTACTAAAGCAGACGAAAGAAGCGAAGAAACAGGTTTTGGTGCTTACCTTTTTTTCTTGTATATTTGTCAAATATTTTGTTGGCTATTTGTTGGCTGAGTCATTCGTAGCTTATATTTGTAAAGAAAAAATAAATGAAATATACTTCTTGACTGTATAATTCCGTAAAATTGTGTAAAATTTTTGATTGTATAAAAATTTTGGAATGATTTCTGTAGTTCGCTGAGATAAAAATTCTATTGAATGAAAAGCATTTCTTTCCAAAAGCATGTATACTTTTAATTCATAAAAATATACTACAAGAACCAATAAATATGTTACTAATTCTATAGCATATTGATTTGAATCCATGATATACATGCTTTTGGATAGAAATTCTTTTGATTCAATAGCATTTTTTCTCAGTGTAGCGAACAAATCTTATTACTGTTATTGATTTATCAAATAAAGTAATTACGTGTTTGCCATCTAGTTATACATATTCGCCAGGATAAAAGAGCAACTTCCCTGTGGCTAAGAGCATCTCGAAGCTTTTGTAAAAAACTGAGTCATGGTTTCTCGGCAATGGAAGTAGGTGCAAATATTTGTTAGTGCAACAGCAGATAGGTTTGCACTTCGTTTCTCATTTCGCGTGCGTAACTACTCTGTTGGAAGACGCCGCAGAAGACGTTGCTCTTGACGAAGCGGAAGAACGTCGTGTTTATTGACCGAGCTTCGCGAAACTCAAGACACCAAGCAGGCTCCAATTTCCACACTTGTTTGCCTTGCTCTAACATCTCGTTACACATACGGAAACAGCCGCTTTCAAGCACTTCCAATGTATACATCAACGATATTACCTTGTGTCGCGTGATACTTCTACGAGCAAAGCACATTTTCACTCGTAACACACTCGTTACATCACTGAATACCTCAAAGTTTTTGACAACTGTGCCAGTTTACAAATGAAGACAAACAAATTTATATTACGATATTAGGGTGGAAAATTGGTGATTCCCGACGAGTGTGAGACTTTAAGATAATCAGAAATCTGTTACTTTGTGCACATTTTACGCTGCGCAAAGTGCAAAGTTTTCGTACAGCGTTGCAACAGAATCGTATAAAAATATTGGTATCATATTTGAAACTGAAATAAGGACTGAATCCAAGATGCAACCAAAAATTAACAACGCCGGATCGAGTTGGACAAGAAGAAATTACAACGAGAATAAAATAATCTTTAATTAAAAGGAATAAGTAATTTTGATACTCCTGTATATAAGCAGGTAACAGTCGTGCCAAAATGAGAGCATATTTGAAAAGAATATTGATGGAGATATTCTGAAGATGGAAATACTTCTCTTATTTTCAGAATATCCCCTCATTTTTATACAACTTTTTTTCCTTTACAGGGGTATTAAAAGCACTTATTCCTCTCAAATGAAGATCATATTTTTCATGGTATACTTCAAATTGAGTATTCATGTCAAAAAAATACTTCTCAACTAATCTAAATATTTCCTTCTATTTAGAGTTCTGCGTACTGAAAAGAAGCTTTGGGCTATATGTTCTAATATACAGAAAACCATGTACCCAAGCTATTCTCTCTTTACGTATATTTATCAAAACAGGCTTGGCCACGGATGGGACATCAGCATAAACAATCTGTTGCATATTCTTTGCATTAAAGCCCTTTATGAATGTGGTATTACAGAAAATTTAGATTTGAATAATTTCTTCGACTTGCAGACCTCAGTTCAAACGCACAAGTAAGACAACAATACTGAGGTTCCCGTCAATGATTGACATTTTTCAAAATTCTACCAAAGGGTAATGGATATTCTGGTTCAATCGAGTCGGTAGGTCGTTGTCTTTGATTTGTTGGTGTATAAAGACCACAAACGCAACAGAAAAATTGTGATTATTCTTACACCTGCCCGAAATTTTTTAAGCTTATTTCAAGTCGAGATAAGAAATTGAATTCCTAATGTGTATGTACAGGCCTTGTATCTACTGACTCAAAATTAAAAACACAAATATGTTTGAAAAAAAGTATGCAAGGAAGTTTAGACTTAAGAGAACTTTCAGCGAGAAAGTTTTTCAGCAGGCTTTCAGGCACTTTTTTAATATATTTTGAGATTTTTTGATCCAAAAATGCGGTCAAGATGGGAATTTACTTAATTGCCCTCGAGCGCACCGATACCTTCGCGCGATTTATCGATCGAACACAGGAAAAAGAAAGATGCACCCATGCCGAGAGCACGCGATTCGACAGAGTTGCAACATCATTTTTGTCAATTCGTTTTCTTTATTTATATCTATTCTGTAAAAAGTATCTAAAAAATCTCTAGACGAATGGGAAGAAATGATATATATACACTTTATACTGGCAATAATATAACAAAATGTATTAGAGAACTTTAAAAACGCGCTATGTTTAGAGTTCTAGGAACAGTTCTACTTACGCCGGTTCAGAATATAATTTCTGGAAAAATGTTCTGTAGCTTTTTTGTCTTTTTATTCTTTTTAAGTCAATTCATGATTTACCTTTGAAGAGAAAACATGTAATTTATCGCGAACAACAGTAATTTATTGCTTTAAATAAGTTAACAAATTGTCAAAAATTTATTACTGTGGTCGTGAAAATGTCCCAAGAAACAAATCCTGAAGTTGGAAGGAAGAGCAAAGAATCCCGAAAAGTAGAGCCGGAATATCGGGAAGAGAGCCAGAAACAAGGTACACTTGGTACAAATTATTATTGAGCCTGCGAAAAAGTATTGATATTCAGATTACAATTAAATAACATTATCAGCATCATAATTCTATTATATTTGATTGACATAATTTTGATCTGTCAAATGAAATGTTTTTAGTAATAGGTTGCTTGTCTTCCATTTTCACGAACATTTCGGGTATTTATCTTACAAAATGTATTACTCCTCATAAATTCGACAAATTTCGAGCTAATGTTTAATATGTAACTGCCAAACCGGTAATAACGATTATTTTGACGTATATTTAACGATAAATGATCAAATTTTTTGTTATATTATTGCCAATATAAAGTGTATATATATATATATATATATATATATCATTTCTTCCCATTCGTCTAGAGTGTTTCTAAATAATTTTTACAGAATAGATATAAATAAGAAAAACTAATTGGCAAAAATGATGTTGCAACTCTGTCGAATCGCGTGCTCTCGGCATGGGTGCATATTTCTTTTTCTTGCGTTCGATCAATATACCTCGCGACGGTATGGGTGCGCTCGAGCGCAGTTAAGTAAATTCCCATCCTGACCGCAGTTTTGGATTCAAAAATCTCAAAATATATCAAAAAACTGCCTAAAAGCCTGCTGAACAACTTTCTTGCTGAAAGTTTTCTCAAAACTAAACTTCCTTGCATACTTTTTTTCATTGAAGTTGAAACATGAGAATTCTGCTAGCCACAACTGTTATGATCAAAATTATTAACAAATTTAGAATTTTGTTGTGTTGAACATAACCATCTGAAGCTCAAGGTTTGTTTGAGTCTGTTGATAATATTTCAGACTATTCTGGAAAAATTTGTATGAAAAACAGAGAGTTGATTGTAAAAAATCGATTGATTTCGTACCTTCAAAAAATACGGTTTTTTTCGATTATAAAAAAACTACAGTTCTAACCCAAAAATTTATAGAAAAAAAATATGCGGAACGACATCTAAAATGTACTAACATGTTATTTTGATCATTTTTGCGAATTTTTTATTTAAATTAAAAAAAAGGTTCGCGCATTGCGGTATCCCCTCTTTTCCCTACTAGGCCACGCGCTCTGTCGGTTATGGAATCTTATGCTTCAATTACAGCCCTACCTGAAAGTCGATGGCAAGTGATTATGGGGAGAATTTTTATTGCTGTTCCATCTGAATCTTTCGTCATTTTCATTTCTTCCACCACTTTCGTTCTATAACAATACTCGTGGAATTGCAAGTCAATACGCTTACCAAATATCATATTTTTTAATTTGAAGCTCAACCAGGTTTCCGATTTCAATATATTGTCACGTCCCGCGACTCTACCACCTAGAGTAATAAACAAATTAAGGAACCAATGAAGAGATCAAGGCAACATTACGTGGGGAACGTGACTCATCGGTAAAGGCAACTCATTCGACTTTAAACACCAAAATATGGAAAAGATCGTACACCTTGTTTACTTCCACAGTAGTTGACCTTTTCGTTAGAATCGAATAACAGATGAAATAGATTGCGACATTAGTGCCAGGTAATGAATTTCATTGAAGCACGAGTCATCAGAGAGGGCAACTCATCCGATCTTAATACCAAATATGGAAAAGGTGGTACACCTTGTTTTTGCTCCCACCATAAGCAACCTTGCAAAAGTTCTATAAAAGGCAAAAATCCCAAGAGAAGTCAGTCCAGTACCATCATCTCTACACGGCGAGTTCAGTTCAGTCTAGTCCAGTACCATCATCTCTACACGGCGAGTTCAGCTCAGTTTAGTCCAGTTTCGTTATCTCTACACTACGAGTTCAGTCAACATCAGATTTCTACAATGTAACCAACGCGAGTTCAGTCAGTTCAATCAGTCAGTCGACATCCGATGTTCACAATGTAACCAACGCGAGTCCAGTACCATCATCTCTACACGGCGAGTTCAGTTTAGTCAGTCCAGTACCATCATCTCTACGCCGCGAGACTAGTCCAGTTTCATTATCTCTACGATACGAGTTCAGTCCAGCCTCATCGGATTTTACCGCTACTCAGACGAATTCTTACTCGACGCTGAGTTCAACGACATTAGAAAGTGAAGGAGAATCACCTTCCAAAATTCTCTCTAAACTTGGATCAAGAATCGACTAGACCAACCGTCTCAACAACGAATTTCCCATCAAACAAATACTATCTGAAGGATCTCAACGAAGACTCAACTGACCACCTTCGCTCCACTGGACTCAATAAATCATCAGGCAAATTTCACTCAGGGTAATTACAAAGGTACATCTAAATTTCAATTCGATTTACAATTCCATGATGCTTATTCGTTTCTCAATTTGATTGTCAATAAACATACTTTATATCAATAACCATTCTTAATCACTGACTTCTCCTCATCCCTTAGAGAGGATCCTTTTCGATCCTAACATGAAACGAGGAATCTTTAAAGAAAAGAAATGTTACGTTTCTGACGTAACAATATTTTCTATCCCTTGATTGGTGCAGTATCCTACCGCTGTCACCAATTTGTTATGTCCAATGTTCAATTTAACTGTGTTAGGCGAAGTCCTGTCTTCTGATTGGGCTGATAATAAGGGATCTTAAAACTGTTAATTGGCTAAGACCAAAACCAATAAAGATACAGAATTAAAATTCATAATTTATTAAATAATTCGAAGCTGAGTCACAACAAAATTGACTAAGTTCGACTTTAACAGAAATTTTCTAAGACATGAAAGTATCAAGTTTCGCAGGTTTAGAGTTTTATAACTCAATTCTAAAACGAATAGCATAAAAGGTCACATTGCTCTTTCTATTTGTTTCGCGACGCAATAAGTCTGAGGCGATGAGTGACATTTTAAACATCGAAAGTCCAAAGATTGACATTCCTTATAATGTTTGCAAACATTATATCCGGTTCTTTTTGAGGTTAAGGCACGTTCAGCTACTATAAATATCCTTATAAGGCATTCATAACTATAACAATGACGTAATATCTCGCATTCCATACATTCCTACACGTATATTTTACCATTGTTACGTCGTGGTAACACGTTATAACGTTGTTATAAAGACAAAGGAATTTATTTACGCTTTGATATTTGCAGATTTATCATTACTTTGTGACCTATTAAATTTTACCCATCACTTAAATAATGATAAAGTAAACTAACCAGCTTGACCTGGGGCGATTATCTTTACTAGATATGAGTTGTCTTGTCGTCCATCTTAGATGTGACATGTGACAGGCTTCCGGGTTAGCGATTGGGTCAAGCGAGCAATTCATGGGGCAGTTCGGCAATTTTGCCGGCGTCGCGACTTCCTTTTATCACTGTTCATCATGGAAGGAGAGTTCGTCCTAAAATACGACCCGGGATTGGACGATATTATGCAGATAGCGTAAGTTTTAGTAATTCTGAATTTATCTTGGCAAGTGGCTCGGGATTCTGAACTACCTGTCAGACATTTTTTTTTTTTTTTTTTTTTTTTTTTGGTGAGGAGGAAAAATGGCAAAATCTTTTATAGACGATGTTATATACCGATGATACACTACCCGCGGAACCGCCTTTCGGCTTTAAACTTCACGGGTGGTTGGTTCCCTTAAAGTCGCGTAGGACTCTTCCGTCATCCGTTCGCTCGGAACTTCCATCCGCGGCCACACGCCCACTAGGCAACCGAAGAGCCGCGCCACCCAGGGGAGAAACAAACAGATTCCTCCCCTGAACGACGCGGACAGCCAAGTCTACCCGAGACGCGGGACCGCGGGTGCAGGCCCCGATGCGATTTCTACTGGCCCTCCCCGTTGTTCATCTCCCGACGCCCATCGAGCTCCCTCGTCCTCATCACAAGTGTTACGAATGACTCGATGAGCGTCCAACCTATCAGACATTAGCGCCTCTTGGCGTCCATCAAGCCCCGAGATCACTTTGCCTCTTTCAAGTGTTCGCGAGTGCATTTCTCGGTTTTCCTCTTTATATTAATCTCTCTCTCGTGGTAAATATAGTTTCTTGTGTCTCTTTTTGATTTGTAATTTTGCCCTCTTGGCCGTTTTGAGACCGCACGTCAGATTTGTGTTCTCTCGGGTGGTGACGTTCTAGATTAAAGTAAATTCGACATATTCTCGCGTGCCCACTCGGAATTTTCCGAGTCTTATAAACCTATATCGTTACACCTCCCCACCTAATTAAAAAGCTGATTCATGGCGAAGTAAAGACTGCTTTTTCTTTGGGAGTTTACCGCCACTAATCGCTTCATCTCGTACTCGAAGTCATTTGACGATTTCGTGATTTACGAGGTGTTAGAGATTTGATTTCTCGTGATACTAATGCATGGGACGCATTCATATTCTCGGACTTCATCTATTGTTTATTGCAAGTGATAAAACTATTGGTAAAATAAATGATTAGAAACGAACAAGGTAAGCTAGACTGATTTCTATACTTCTGTGCAATACCTAATTATAGAGTAGAGTATTTTTGTCAAACATTCATATATATGTAGCGTGTCCCACCACTTGTGTACCGGCCGGTGATGGGCGGTAGAAAATAAAAAATTAAGATGAAAACTAATTCAACAATGTTGTGCGGTGCTTTATTCAGAAACTACAGAGGAACAATAGTATATTACGTGCCTAGGCGCACAATGAGGGTTATTGCGTGACGAGCGACAATGCTCGCAGGAGATCGAAGCCGAGGCGCGATCAGTCCTGCGAGCATTGTCGCGAGTCTAGTAATTTCCCGAATTGTGTGCATTGGCACGTATTCTATTTTATGTGACTTCGGTGCGTATACGAGTTTTTATGCGTACACTCGAATCTAATCTAGTATTGTAAAGGGTTTCCCAATAGGGGTGATATGATTTTGAATGTCCCTATCGGGCTCATTTGATCTGAAATTTTTGACGTCTGCTGTCAGTTGTCATCAGTAAGGTTTGCCATTTAATCATGAGTAGTTTCACGCTTCCACAACGTTTGGAAATTGTCCAATTATTTTATCAAAATTCGAGAAGTTTTGTCGGTGTTCAAAGAGCATATCGTGCAAAATATGGTCGTCATTCTGCTCCATCCGCGCTCTCAATTCGTCGAATAATCGATAAGTTGGAGTGTGAATCCAGCGTGGGCCGAAGTGGTGACAAGCATGACAATGCGATTGATCCACCAGGCCTGCGCGGAGGCTATACCGAGGAGCAGAGCACGCGATAGCAAGCGTTCTGCTTATTGGTGGACAGATGAAATTGCGGGGCTCCGAAAGAAGTGCCTAAGATGCAGGCGCGTGGCTCAACGAGCCAAAAAGAGCGACCGCAATGCGGCCCTGAGAAGAGCCGAATATCTGGTGGCGAAGAGAGCCCTAGGTCGGGCCATCAAAGCCAGTAAGCACCGATGCTGGCACAGACTGCGGGATGATCTGAACAACGATCCGTGGGGACTAAGGTATAAAATCGTGATACGGAAACTCGGTGCTTTCGCTAAGAATGCCCCGATGGAAGCAGAAACGATGGACAGGATTGTCGATGCCCTATTCCCCACTCATCCAAAGCGGTCTGAGGATCCACGGAAACCGGATAACCTGGAGGCTCCACCATTCACACTGGTGGAGCTCAGAAGAGCTGTGTGTTCATTGAAGAACAGAAAGGCTCCGGGTCCGGATGGATTGCCGGCTGAAGTGCTGCAGGCAGTAGCGAGGAGTCATCCGGAGCTCTTGCTTAACATGTACAACTCTTGCCTTAGGGCGGGTGTTTTTTACTCCCGCTGGAAGGACGCGAGGCTTGTGCTGATAGGCAAGGGCAAAGGACCAGTAGATGCACCGTCGTCTTACAGACCTCTGTAAAGGAAATTCAAGTGCGACTATTGTTTAAATACAGGTCACACGCGTTCCGAATGTTTACTTCGAAGAGCTGAGGAGGCTGAGAAGGCATTGGAACGGTTAAAACAAAATCGATCTGCTTTAACTAATACCAGCTCCAAGCCTTTAAACTCCTTGGATGCTCATCGCCAGAGCACGGCGATGAGCGGCCAACCCTCGCGCCAATCAAACGCGCAGTGCTCACAATTTCAAAAACGAAATTAACAAATGGTCCGAATATTGACCTCATAATTAAAAATGTGCACAAAAATAGGGCTACCTTATTGGTCGATACGGGAAGCGAACTGAATATCCTAAAAGAATCGTGTATAAGAGGGAAATTATGACGCGATAAAAGTACGATATTTTACTTGGCCGGCATAGGACGAGGGTCTCATAAAACACGCGGGAGTATACAATTGAAAATTTTAGGACGATCCGTAAAATTTCATCTCGTTCGATCAAATTTTTCCATATCTACGTGTGGAATATTAGGCACCGAATTCCTGAGAGAAAACTCTGCTACCTTAAAATTTGAGAACGGTGATACACTACTTAATTTGCCTAATTTAAATGCTTCGAGTCCCTACACCATCACTTTACCTTCCAGGACTCGAAAACTTACCTCATTGCCTATTGTAAGTACCAATTTACAAGAGGGTTACCTTAACAAAATCAATGTAGGACCAGGAGTTTACATAGGTGAGAGTCTTGTTAGGCCCGAAAATGGAATGGTTAAACTCTACGCAATAAATACAACCCTTCGCGATATAGAATTAACTATTCCTCTGGTTGAACTTCAGGAAATCGAATCTTTACAAGCCTCCCAAGATCAAACACCGATGAAGGCAAAAGAATCTGAAGGTGAATCGCAAAAACAACTCGCTGATAGATTTTCTAGATTGCTTAAAATCTTCAATTTCTCTGGTCTTAACGACGAAGAGAAAAGCAGTCTATTAGGCCCTATAACCGAGTTTTCCCATCGTTTCTACCTCGAGGGGGATGTTCTAGGGTCTACTGATGTGATTTCTCACGAGATACATACGACAGACGAAACTCCTATTTTTCATAAACAGTACAGGCCCGCTGAAATACATCACAAAGAAATATCAAATCAAACACAAAAATTACTGACTGACAATTTTATAGAAGACTCTGACTCACCTTACAATTCACCAGTGTGGATTGTCCCCAAAAAACCTGACCCTGACGGTAATAAACGATAGCGAATGGTCATAGACTTCCGTAAATTAAACGAGAAAACTGTAAAAGACGCCTATCCCTTACCAAATATCACGCATATTCTTGATCAGTTAGGCGGTGCCCAATATTTTTCTACCCTTGACCTTGCGATGGGCTTCCATCAAATAAAAATGCATCCTGATTCCAAGGCCAAAACTGGATTTTCGACATTATATGGTCACTATCATTATAACAGGATGCCCTTTGGACTCAAAAATGCACCTGCCACGTTCCAGCGATTGATGGATAAGGTTCTTTCTGGTCTTCAAGGTGTAGAACTGTTCGTCTACATGGACGATATAGTTATTTACGACGATTCCCTGGAAGAACATACGAGAAAGTTTAGAATTCTTCTAGAACGCCTAGATAAGGCAAATCTTACCCTACAACCCGAAAAATGTCTCTTCTTACGTAAAGAGGTATGCTACCTCGGCCACGTTATTACTGAGAAGGGAGTTAAACCAGACCCAAAAAAGGTGGAAGCTGTTCAAAAATTTCCTCAGCCCAAAAATGCGAAAAATATCAAGCAATTTCTAGGACTTGCTGGATACTATCGCAGATTCATTCCCGACTTTTCCACAATCGCAAAACCATTATCTTTCCTGTTGAAAAAGAACGTTTTATTCAAATGGACTAGTAGCCAACATGAATCTTTTAATAAATTAAAAGATATTCTATGTACTCACCCTTTGTTGCAATACCCAGACTTCAGCAAACCATTTATCGTTTCGTGTGATGCTTCTAATTATGGTATAGGTGGAGTTCTTAATCAAAACTTCGATGGTAAAAATCTTCCTATTTCCTATGCTTCAAGTACATTATCAGATGTAGAAGTAAATTATTCAACCATAGAAAAGGAGTTGCTTGCAATTCTATTTTCCGTCGAAACATTTCGCCCATACCTATATGGTAGAAGGTTTACTCTAGAGGCAGATCACAGGCCTCTTGCATGGCTTCACAATGTAAAAAACCCAAATTCAAAGTTGGTTCGGTGGCGGTACCGTTTAAATGAATATGACTATGAAATAATTTATAAAAAGGGAATCACTAATTCAAACGCGGATGCCCTTTCACGAAATCCATGCGATGAAATTATGCAGGCTCACCACAATCTCGTCAGCGATACTCAATTTAGCAAAAAACTGGATCCAGTCGAACCCTTTCCCACTTCAAGCCACAAGGTGTTGATTCCCCTGAGTCGAACACCTGTGTCTCCCCAACACCAACCTAAAAATATCAATGACGATATTTGTGTGGAGGATGCCTTCCTAGGAAGTAACACGGAATTTCAGGCGAAATATTTTCCCTGTCAGGTGATCAAGGAAAGAACTAGTGAAGCTGATTCCAGTGACGATGCCTTTGAAACCGCTAACGAATATAGTGATGATGAGGATAACGAACTCATCATCCGATCTGACTACGAGGAGGACGATAAGTCCGGTGGTAGTTGCGTTAGAAATAGTGGTGATGAGTTAAATGAACTCATCATCCGATCTGACTACGAGGAGGACGATAAGTCCGGTGGTAGTCGTAACGATGAAGACGATGATGATAGTAGAAGAAACGCTGGTCTTCACATGTAAGCCAAAACATTTCAGTAAATCGCGTGAAAATGGGATTGCAAGAGAAATAACTCACCCTTGTCTTCCAGTAGCTCATGATGACTCGACTTTCAATAATCCCCATAGAAACGAAGAAACTATCGAGAATATGGCAGAATTTTTATCTAATTCTGATGAACCATTTTCTCCCACTTCCGAATTCTCCTGTATTCAAATCTCTAAGGAAAAACTCTTTATGCGCGATGATAACCTCGTGCTATTCATCCCAGCAGATTGTAGATTAACCACTGAAACTTAAATACGAAGATTTACAAAAAGAAGATACAGAAAATTTGCGGGTAAGAAACGTGATCGTAATTAAATATGAAAATCGTTGTGTTTTTAATGTAATAATAAAACAAAGCTTTGATTCTAAAGCTTACCTGGTAGATATTGTAGCTGCTCTATGGGCATTAAAACACGCGATGGACGAACTCAAAATAGAATCTGTTAGTATTTCTAGAGTTGGGACTGGGCTCAATCAAATTTCCTGGTCATCAATAGAAGACGAGCTTCGTAAACTTTTCGGCCAGGCAAATTATAAATTAACGATTTGTTATGGCGAAGTAGAGACTCCACCTGAAACAGATCGAGAAAACATAATTCGTGAGCACCATTGTTCAGTCATGGGTGGCCATAAAGGGTCAACTAAAACTTACGATAGGATTCGCGAGAATTTCTACTGGCCCAATATGCGCGAACAAATTAGGAAATTCGTTCGAGAATGCGAAACTTGTAAATTAAATAAAACGGTAAGAATTACAACTAAAGCACCCATGCAAATTACAGACACACCTTCAGAGGCGTTTGAAAAAATACTAATGGACATAGTAAGCCCCTTACCTCAAACAGAATATGGTAATAAATATATTTTAACCATTCATGACAATTTAACTAAATACTCAGACGCTATATCCTTACGTAGTACCGAATCCACAGCAATCGCCTCAGCCTTCGCTGAACATTTCATCACTCGTTTCGGATGTCCTCGTCTAATTCACACTGATCAGGGTAGCGACTTTACTAGCCAATTTATGGCCACCTTTTGTAAAATATTTCGTATAAAGCACCTCAGATCCACAGCATTTCACCCTCAAGCATTAGGGTCCCTGGAAAGAAGTCATCATGTTTTAATACAATATCTTAAGAACTATTGTGAAAAAAATAATTGGGACAGATGGCTTCGTTTCGCAATCTTTTCGTATAATACCTCTAAACACGAGGGTACAGGATTCACTCCACACGAATTAATATTCGGTAAAACAGCGCGAATCCCATCAGAATTTGCGAAAACTCAACTGCCATTAACATACAACTTATACCTTAAAACACTAGCAGAAAAGTTAGTGAAAACCCAAAAAGAAGCTAGAGAACGACTCCATGCTGCGAAAGAACGCGCTAGGAAATATTATGATAAAAATTAAATGCTCAAACTTACGCAATAGGAGACCCTGTTTACCTCCAAAATAATACAAAATCCTCTAAGCTAGATCGCGAATATTCCGGCCCATATAAAATAATACAAATCTTCAACGACAACAATGTCGAATTGGATTTAGGTAAACAAAGAACCAGAATCGTGCATATGAACCGCCTGCGATCACAAACGCTTAAAATTTTTCCGGATTCACTATAAACTCTTACAATTACAAATTATACACACCTGCAATCCAATTGACCCTAAAAAGCGAAATTAGATTAGAATAGGATAGGAAATTACCTTGTAAATATAAAACAAATTCATTTATCTTGGCACATTTATGTATATACTTATTATTTGTATTATTTTAATTTCCTAGTTATATATTTAGTTCATATTTCTAAATAAGAGGGGGGTGAGAGTTGAGCGACTAGGCCTCGCTCAAAACATACGTTCACTACAAAATAAACAAAGTAAGATAAAAAAAAATATTGTAGGTTAGACTTACCATCGATTACTGGATCCTATTTTATCCTAGCATCATTAATCACAATCAGATGCAATACAATTCGCAAATATACATAGATGAGAATTCCTTTTCTTTTCCCAAACCTTAAATTCAGTCACTTATCTTCTTCACTCAGTCACTCTTGCCTTCTTTTTTTTCTCTTATTGTTGACACCTGTCATATGCAACCAGGTAAAATCGTCACGTGGTGCGGTAACGTCGTCTGCTCATTCGAACCCGTTGCGTATCGAATCGCATCGCATCGAGTCCATAGACTCTTCGATCAAATAAAGATCCCCAACTCCAAAAAATAAATAACTAGGAATACGGTTGGTTATGTAGACTAAGATATTTTCTGAAGAAAAATCTTTTTATGAGAGCGGAGGGGTAACGAGCGACTATAGAGTCTCGCTCGAAGTCGATTATGTAATCGACCTATCGGATCAAACTCGCGGGATTATGAATTTCGTAATAAATAAAAATATGTTTAAATTAAGGAAACTCATGTCTTATCTAAAGAAATGAGTTTCCCACGGAAAGGAGCTGAAAATCATAAAAAAAAGACCTTGGGAGAATCGTAGAAACTTTCTACCTATAGATATTACTTATTAATAATAGATTTAAATATAAGCTTCATAATTGTATTTTCGCAGCCGTAAAACATTTGGTTCGGCTTTAGAAAGTATTGTAAATTGTAAATTGTAAATTAGTTCTAAGATTTTTCTGTAAGTTATATATCACTTCTATGTATACTAGTTTTAAGGATAAGAAAAGGTTAAGTCTGGACGGTAGGATTGAATAAATTAAGTTAGGATAGAACTAGGGATTTATAAAGGTAATATTTATTTCTATTTTAGATAGGCAAAAACTAAACGGAATGGCCAGCTAAATAGGTATAGGAACCAGTTAGTCACGTACACCTAAAAAGATTTAAAATAGCATGTCTGGTCGCCAGAAGGGAGGAAAAATTAATCCTTTTAGATTTACTGTTTTACTGCCTTCTCTTGCGCTTTCACTGCAAGAGCCATAAAACACTCGCAGCTGAGAAGAGAGAGGCTGGGACTGGGGTTTTCCGAATCGGGCTTCTCCGGACTCGGTTTTCCCTGGTCGAGCTTCTCCGGGAAGTTGGGCTGGGCCTAGCGAGGGCCAGTGTGTGAAATTGAGAGAGAGAGGGGATGCGTGGGGGAGAGTTGTGAAAGGGGATGCGTGATTTGGTGGAGTGGAAGAAAACTTAGAATATACCGAACTTTCGACGTGAGCCGATCTTTGTAAACTTCAGACGTGAAACATTAACGTTGAATACTTAAGATATTTGTACATCTTCGCGTAGGCCAGTATAATAGCTTGTCAAAGTCCAGACTTAACGTTTACAATCACAACGTTAATATATAAATCATCAATTTTACCCGAGCAATCGTGTGTTTCATTTTTTCCAAATTTCGTATTTTGCCGGTTCCTTTTAAAGATTAACGCCGAGTAAGAACCGACCAATTACACGCGTCGCGTAAGTTAGACGTTTCGCGGCTCGTAACATGTTGGTCGATTTTGAAATATCCATAACCTCATGAACCAAGCTTAGACATATGATAAACAAAGCGTTTTGACACATTAGTGATTTTGTTTTGGCGTCATATACTTTTGGTTGTATAAAAATGTCTGATTTTGTGCCAAATAATCGTCATTTGCGGGAAGTGCTGATGTTCTTCTTTTATTCGAAGAAAACGGCGGCTGAAGCGCATTGAGAACTCCAAAAAATTTACGGAGATGCTGCTCCAAGTGAAACAACGTGCCGTGATTGGTTCCGTCGCTTCAAAGACGGTGATTTCGATGTTGACGACCGTCCGCGTGAAGGAAGACCAAAAACCTTCGAAGACGCTGATGTTATTCATTATGAGCTGTTGAAACCGAATGAAACCATCACTGGGGAACAGTATCGAATGCAATTGATGCGTTTGAGCCGGGTACTGCGCGAAAAACGGCCATAATACGAGCAGAGGCACGAAAAAGTGATTCTACAGCATGACAACGCTCGGCCTCACGTTGCCAAATCCGTTAAAACCTACCTGGAAACGCTCAAATGGGAAGTCCTACCCCACCCGCCATATTCCCCAGATATTACGCCGTCTGATTATTACTTGTTCCGGTCGATGGCACATGGTCTGGATGATCAGCAGTGCCGCTCATATGAAGACTTCGAAAAATGGCTTGATTCTTGGATAGCCTCAAAAGATGAACACTTTTACCGTAACGGTATTCGAGCTCTACCAGAAAGATGGGCAAAAGTTGTAGCTAACGATGGGCAATACTTTGAATGATTCATTTGTAACCATTTTTTCACAATAAAGTTGCATTTTCATAAAAAAAACAGCGGGAACATAGATGCGCACCTAATATAATATATTTTAAAAAGAAGTTTCACTTTTGGAACTTATAGTTCCTCTCATTAATTTGAGTAATGAACGCCAGTCACTTTAAACAATGTGAAACATTTTATTTAAACTTACTAACAAGGAACATTAGGTAGGTGTCGCTTCGATTTTCTTCGGATTCACATATGTTGTAGTACTCAAAAAACTAAGCGACAAGTATTTTTTCTTACGTGCCCAAAATGGTTTTGAGGCGGTAAAAACCACCCCCGAAAAGTGTGGTACTAAATACCCATTTAATTGTTTCACATATAATAACAGAATCTTTCACAATCAAACCAACTCGAACTATGTCCTTACAATAAAAGATGAAAAATTTGATTTTTTAACTTGATCAAAAAGATTTGGGGGGGGGGGGGGTAAACTACCCCACAATAACTTTTAATTATACAAAACATTTCCAAGCGGGCATGATTACAACCCCAAAAGACTGGAAAAAATATATGTTGCACGCGATAATAAAATAAACTTTACGTATTTTAGCATTTTGACGAGAAATCAATATATAAGGGGTAAGCACCCTTAAGTGCATTTTATTATATTTCTGCTAAATGAAGGAAGTTTCGCGTACAAAATCAAGCAGAAAAATTTCTTCACGAAGAGGCTTGAAAAATGTAAATTTCTCAATTTAGTCAAGAAATTTTACAGGGGTTAACTAGCCCAGAAGAAGTTACGATTATGGGTCAGAATTTCTCAAACGGATCACCGGAATTGAATGAAAATTCAAATCTACTTCAAAATGATTTTTTACGATAGTGTTTACCATTTCTGACATAAATCTAAAGTGATTTCGTTCAAAAAAATTTTTTGTTTATAATATTAACAATTAAAGATTTTTGTCGCTTTTTTTTGTAAAATTAATTCTGGCTGATCTAATTATCCGATTTTTATGTTTTTTATGGCAATGGAATCGTCATTTAACATAGATTAACTATGATTTTTTCCGATTTGAAAACTTGATATTTTATGTGAAATTTAAATAATTGTTTATACCAAATTGATAAACAAATGTCTTCTTCATCGGATTTAGACTGGAAAAAAAAACCACATGTACTTAGTTCAATTATCTTTCATATTCCGTTGAGAAAAAAAATCGCCCGCATTTTGGAACGATCCAATTCAGTCGAAAACATAGTCGCGCGAGGTGCCAAAACAGTGCTGTTCGCTCGCGCGCATTTATTCTTCACCACGCGAATGCTTCGTGCTATGTAAAAAGGATTTCTTGGGGGAATAAATAATAGATTTTTGAAACGTATATAAGCAGTATACAATCTTGACATTAGTTTATTTAAATTTAGCACAGAATAGGTAGTATTTTCAAGGATGATATACTCCTTAAACAGATCACTCAAATATGGTCAAAAATTACTTCTACTCGTTATGGTATTTTTTCGATAAGCATTGACAATGTGAACTAAAATCCACATTAATTTTGCAAAAAAGATTTTTTTCTCATTTTTATTGTTGATTGATGTAATGCCAATTTAAATATGATCGAACGTTCGAAGCGCGCTTTGACACAGAGTGTTCGACACCTTTGAACACCTTAGCTGCTAGCGATCGTCATTTGTTTTTTTCCACATCATTATTATTTTTGCTTTTGTAGATCAGTCTTTTCACAGTCGGAACTGAGCACAGACCTTTATTAAAAATTAACGCGTTATTTTTGTAGTGGTGTTGTAGAATTTCGAGTGTTTTTTTGGCTAAGTGGTTTATGCTATATCTGTCATTATTCAAAAAACAATGCCTCGACCGATCTCGTGCTGCAATCCTCTAAATAGAAAGAAACATAGTTGTGTTTATAAAAATATAAAGCAAGTCAATGAAAATTGGAGCAGTGTTTTCAAGAATTTATTTGGGAAATACGTGTGTAATTCGTGTAGTCGATCGATAATAAAATCTAATTCGCTTCCACCTCTCCAAGATGAAAAGAAAAAGCCGACATTGATGATGAATTCTCGGGTGACGATGAAATGGATTGCGAAAAAAAGGATGCATCATATCAAGGTGAATTTTTGTTACGTTTATTTATTCACCCAAGAAATCCTTTTTACATAGCACGAAGCATTTGCGCGGTGAAGAATAAATGCGCGCGAGCGAACGGCACTGTTTTGGCACCTCGCACGACTATGTTTTTGACCGAATTGGATCGTTCCAAAATGCGGGCGATTTTTTTTTCTCAACGGAATATGGGAAGATAATTGAATGAAGTACATGTGGCTTTTTTTCAGTCGAAATCCGATGAAGAAGACATTTGTTTATCAATTTGTTATAAACAATTATTAAAATTTCACATAAAATTTTAAGTTTTCAAATCGGAAAAAATCATAGTTAATCTATGTTAAATGACGATTCCACTGCCACAAAAAACATAAAAATCGGATAATTAGAAAAGCCAGAATTAAGGGGGGAACCTGGTTTAGAGGGTAAAAAAAGTCAATTTTTTGAAAGTCATCTCATTCGATTAGAAATATATTCAGAAATATGTCTCAAAAATTTCAGAGTCAAATTTCAAATCGTTTCGCAAATATGGCCTCTGAGAGACCGTGCGCTCAGGAGACAGATAACTTTTGGAAAAAACTTTGAACGCGATTTTCTCGTAACAGCGTTTTCCTGCACTGTGTACACGATTAAGAATGTTGTAATTGCCTCATTTTTATAAGTGATAGTTCTTTTTAGAGCTGAAAGTGTAAGCTTCTATGAGAACCTAAAAAATTACATAAAAATTTTTTTTTTAATAACTATTTTTTGTTAATTATCTCAAAATTTCGTCAGTAAAACGCAAATTTTTTTTAAACACTCATAAAATTTTTAATTTTTAACATTTCAATAAATTTCTTAGGTTTAAAGAGAAGATAAGCTCCTAAAGTGCAAAAAAAATTTTGGTTTTAATGCTTCAGATAAAATGGACGATCGCTATCATGTACGCAGTGGAGAATCTTCAAGCGAGTAGTGCCTCACACAAATAAGAATTTTTATTGCTAAACATTATCGAATAAAATAAAAATAAATTTTTTCTTCAAAATTTGTGTATCTATGACCTACTTCAACAGTACTTGAAACATTTCATAAATGAGGCAGCCTAAAAAACTGTGCCGAATATCATGCAATTTTCGGCGTTCTAAACCAGGTTCCCCCCTTAATTTTACAATAAAAAGTAAACACTATCGTAAAAAATCATTTTGAAATAGATTTGAATTTTCATCC
Organism: Diplolepis rosae; assembly: GCA_030998225.1. Classification (NCBI taxonomy): domain Eukaryota; kingdom Metazoa; phylum Arthropoda; class Insecta; order Hymenoptera; family Diplolepididae; genus Diplolepis; species Diplolepis rosae. The sequence continues at coordinate 1,857,617 of JAPYXD010000082.1, forward strand.
AATTCGGGTCATCGATTTGAGAAATTCTGACTCTTATACAAGAAAATGACCAAAAGGGTGTGAATTCAAGCGGAAAAATATGGCAAAGTGTACGTTACACGCAATAATAAAATAAAATTGAACAGAACAACAATCATCATTAGACTTGTTTATTCATTGTATATGAAACTATGAAATTGTGAATAAAAGATTCCTTAAAAAGTATTTTATTGTCCATATATGAGTCAAAGTGAATTGTGATGACTTCAACTGACTGGTGCAGTGTTCTTAAAAGCTTTTTACTCATTAATTATTCGCAAAATAGTAATTAAAAACAGAAAAAATAGTGAATTAAAAGGGATTTCCTTTGTAAAATCCAAAGGAATTCCCAAAAAGCTGTCGCTGGCAGGCGTAAAAATGATTCAATGCAAGAGTCAACTTATTCTAATAAATGGACTTAAAAACCTGAGGACAAAAAAGGGATAAGAAAGAATTCAATAATGATTACTTCACCATTGAACGTAGAAATTTACAAATGCTCTTCAATGCAATTTTTCTTACCAGAAAGGCAACTTTAAACTATATCTTCTTTGTGATAAGCGAGAATTATGAAATCTGTTTGTTGAAGACAACATTTATAATACTTTAATCTCCGTTATCATTTACATGCAGAAAACGAACACGTGAAACAAAAATCCTGATTAAAAAGATATTTCAGAGACACCACTTGTAGAATGTATAGCACAGCATGAAAACTGGACCAAATATTTAGTATAAAAAACTATGAAACTATCTATCAAATCTATTATAAATTTTAAATTCAAAATTTACTTTCCATCTTACATTTTTTTTTAAATTATGTAGTTTTTTAGAGTACTAGTTGTTTACTCTTATAAAACTAAAATTAGAAATAATTGTTCTTCTAGTCCAATTATTATTTTTACAACCAATAATAATTTATTATAATTATATTTCATTATACACATTTTTACAAAAACAACCTCGAAATATACCTACATTTTTCAATTGAAGAAAAATAATAATTACTGTAAAATTTTTCATTTAACATAAGTTCTTGAAGAATGTGTGAAGTATTCACATTGTCTTTATATTTTCATGTAAAATACTCATATCAATTTCGGAAGTAAGTATGCGGAATGAAAAGGAAGAGTTATTATTTTTCTTGGAAACTGAATTCAACATTAGTCCAATTAACTTCTTTCGTATTATATTGTGTTTACTTAAATAAAAATGTGTAGACGAACATGACGAAAATAATAAATAAAAGGGTTCTGGTGAATCCCTTTATGATTTTAATGTTAGTTTCATCTGCGCAGTATTTTCTGGTGGCGGCCGCAGCACACAAAACGTAGGACTCAATGTCGATGTCAGCGACGAGTGGAAATGTTTCCTGGTCCTGCGGACTAAGACGCTCGTGAAGCTGTTTGACGTGATTTCTCTCGACTGACCATGGCTTGGAAGCGACCGACTCCAGGGAGCGAAGCGCCTTTCGTATTCGAACGTGTTCCGCAACCATTCTGCAAATAATTGACTGGGATTAAATCTTGGTACTCAATTCTATTTTCCACGTTCTAAGACAAAGTCTATACTCTTAATATTAAACCACGTGGATTCAATATAAATTATTCTCAACCTCGAGTCACGGAGTTCAATTCTATTATATTCTTATTCTCACTTTCCCTTATACACAGAAAAAACGTAAAGTTATTAATTTTTTACTGCACGTTACACTGAGTTCTATGTCGCAATCATTATTGTTTTTTAAGTTGAATTTTTGAGGTCAATATTGTTTTTTTTAAATCATTCCTTTAGAAGTAAATTAAAGATTTTATAACAATATATTACCTTTTAAATTTTGTATGCTGACACTTCTTTAAATTATAAAATTATAGAAATATAAAAATGACAACACTATACATTTGTATATATTTCAAGAATAAAGTTATATTTTCACGCAATATATAGCATTTTTATAATACAATAAAAAAGTATAAATGTTTTTTTAACATTTAATGTCACTTTAATGTTAAAATTATAATACCGGTAACAAAATATCTACAAAAGTATAAATGTTTAGTTTAAAATGTGACTGTTATCTTCTCTTAACAAAATTGTAAAACACAGTTCTTATTACTTAAAAATCATGTAATTGCCGTTTGAAACGTTTATAAACGAAAATACAAAACCAAAATTCCACCATCTGCAAATAAAATTAAAAATAATTTACGAACAGTTTATATTTTCATGTATAAATGTTCAAAAAGACAATAAATGTAATTATCAGTCAATTATTTAATAACCAACAAATCATAATTGAAAACAAATGTTATCTTATACGAAAGATTCCATTTATATTTCACTTTCGTGAGATGAGATTTCATAATAGTCTCTAGCTATATAGAAAAAAATTAATGTATATAGAACTACGTAACAAATCCGCTACATAATAAAAATAAATAAATAAAAAAAGGTGCCTTTATTGCACATATATTATCCTGTTTAAAAAGCAATCTTAAAAAAACATGCATTCTATAATCACCTAGAATGTTGCATAATTTTTGAAGATAGAAAATATAATACTTGTTTAGAGTGTTTTTTGTCTGTAAAAAAACCTACTCGTTAACCTTTATGAACGAGAGTAACAAATTTGCTACAAAAAATAGCATAATCTCAGGATAAATGATTTCACGAGTATTAATGATCTTGGAGAGGTTTCGATTCAATTACTTACCTCTGTTTTGCACCAGTCAAGTTTAAGATCGTATCGCAGATTACAGAGGGTAGCCATTCAATAAAAAAAACTACTAGCCAGTGCAACAGAGAATTTGATGTGATGCCACGATAACCAAAACTTGGGTATGCAAATTTTTGGTTTCCTCTCTTTCCTTTTTCCACCAGATCTCCCCAGGTACAATGAATCGTTGCTGCATTGTACACAGTTGGTTGATCAGATTTGCTTCTGCAATAAAAAGTGAAAATATTTATTATATATTAGGATTCCCGGGAAAGAAAAGCAAGGAAAAATTTACTAATATTACCTCACTAAAATTATTTACAGCATAATGAATTTTATCAATAACACTCTTTATATTTCCTATTCATTTTAATAGACTTTCATATACAACTGGTAAATTAAAATAATTAAATTTGTATATCTTGAAAAATTAATATACATTCATATCAAATTTAATAACTTTCCACACAGAGAATAATGGATGTTTAGAATTAATATCTAGATGTTTAATTATGGGACAGACATCTTATATGTTTAGTTGTAATATCTAGATATTTAGCTGTAATATCTAAGATTTTGAAATATGTAGAGATCAGTATTTTGGATATTGGAGTTTAACATTTAGGTATTACAATTGAACATATAAAATGGCTGTCCCATAATTGAAAATCCATTTCTCTCCGTGTAATCAAAATACACTACCGGTCAGAATTGTGGGACCACCTGTTTTTCGATGATTGCTTAAATTATCTTAATTTCAATTCTGTGACCGATGAAATTTGTACTCTTAATAATGTCATAGCCATCAAAATTATCTTTAAAATTAGTCTGGAATAAAGTCGTTTGGTTAAATTTTGAAGAAGTTATTGCAAAAAAAGTCCAAATTTCAATGTTTTCTTAAATTTTAAATAACTTTCGAAACAATCAACATTTTTCAATGTTCTTGGGCTCATTTTAAAGCTACGATTCTACAGAATCGCAGTAAATTCTCATTATAAATTCATAATTTTTGTCTTGCATAATGCAAAGAGTTGAAAATGTAATAAAAAAGTAGGGAAATTTCAAAAACATTTAATCTGTAGGTAAATCATAATAAAGATCATATGAATTTATATTTTAAGGGAATTCAATACAAAATTCATGATTATATGTTATATATATCTTATAAAAATGTTTTTCTCAGCAAAAGCAATATTGAAATTTTTCCAACTTTTATATTTGAACTTTAACCTCAAGCAGTATGTAAGAAAAAAATTACACATTAATTTTAAGAATTTGGTTCGATTTTGTAGAAATTCAGCTTCAAAATTAGTCCAAGAACATTAAATAATGTTGATTATTTCGAAAGTTATTTAAAATTTCAAAAAGCATTGAAATATTGATTATTTCTGCAATAACTTCTTCAAAATTTAACAAACGAATTCATGCTGGGCTCATTCTATAAAGAATTTTGATAGCTTTGAATTTAATTGAAAGAACAAATTTTTTCACTTACATAATTCAAATTAGGGTAATTCAAGCAATTATCGAAAAACAGGTGGTCCCACAATTCTGACCGGTACCTTATATTAAAATCTTTTTAGGATTTTTAGGAGAGCTTAATGCATCAGTGTATAAACAACTCTAGAGAAAGCCGACTCGAAAGGAAAAGTTGGTACATGTCTAACGTATACTGAGCAACACACATTATACATTTTTTCCGACATTTGTTCAGATTCAATATCTTACATATCGTTATCCGCTTTCCATAATTTTATTTGTAATCCATATTCAGATCGACTAATATTGCCTTGAAAATTCCTGCCAAGATTAGCGAGTGGAAACACCAGTTCTTAAAGCAACGATTTATTGGCTGACGGAATAATTTTAACAATCTTGGGCCAGCACTTGCTGACCCTATTACCAATTTGCGATTATTCAGTTAATGAGTGGTCCAGTATAAAACTAGAACAAAAGATGCAAAGAATTGAAAAATTTGTCATAATAAATTTTTAGCTACAATTCTTCATTTAATTTGAGATAATGCTCTGTTAGAAATTTCTGTATTAAACTTCCATTACATGCAATGGAAGTTTTTGTCAGTAACGTATATTACATTTTAAATACTTTGATCTTGAAAAATACAAACATTTTTATTTTAATACACATGTGTATATATTTTGATAATGTTTGTTAATTTTAATATATTTTTATTGGGAAGTTATTAAATTTGATATGAATGTATATTAATTTTTCATAATATACAAATCTATTGATTTTAATTTACTACTTGTATATTAAGGTCTCTTAAAAGTAATAAAATTTTTAACAGTGTGCTAATTCTTTACATCGAAAAGGAAGAGAGTTAAATGATTGTCTGGAACCAATTGATTCATCAACGTCGAATATATAGCTGTATTTCTTCCCAAGTAAATTACATTTTAAAATGCTGAGGGGTTGCGAAACCAACTTTTCTTTTTCTCTCTTAAGCGTTTGTGAATTTTCTTCAGTCATTCGGAGTTTAAGTTGCGACATCGAAGTCGCGATTCAAGCGTATTTGCGAAAAAAGTGAATACATACTCTCGAACGAAACGTGAACTCGATGTTCAATCGAGCGTTTAGAGAGGAAATGCTGAATGAGACATGCGGAAATAACTTCTTTTCCTACTTCATCCATCAAAGATACGTTAAAAATTCACGCTTATGATTATACTTATTTTTTCTTTTAAGTATGTACATAGACTTTTTTATATTAACTTTTTATATTTTAAGGATTTAGTTAATTTAACATTATTCATGTTAAGTATACTTTTATGCAAAATCAGGAAATTAAAAATCATTTCAGTATTTGGGAAAATTCTAAAACTTTCATTAAAATTCTTCGTGGACTGTAATTTTTCATAATGTTCATTTTGCAGGGATTTACAACTTGAGGCTACAAATGACTGACAACCACTTGAGCTTGAAAAATAAAGGCTCCCTTATAGATGAGTCTGTAAATTGAACAATCCTATTCCCTGCGTGTTCTGGGTTCCTGGCAGTGCGATAAATCGTTCGGTTGAATAACAGCGAAGCCAATGGGTAGCCAGGAAAATACGCAGACGAGAAAGTGGTTTTACTACATCACGTACGGAGAAACTGGAAAATTTATCGCAAAAATTATGATGGGCATTAGTCGAGAAGAAATCAGGAAGTTGGTCAATGCTATATAATTTATAAAGAAAATGGATTCATCACTTCTGAAATATGATATATTTAACAATGTCAGAATTATGATCTAAGAAAACACTCAAGATTCAAAGTTTCTTGAGCCACTTATTGCAATTCTCGGTAGGTTTAGCAAACAATTTTTTTTATTAGTGTGCTAATAATTATATCAGACATAAAAAATTCGATATAACTTTCAGAGCTTAAAATTTTTTTCAGGTAACTCCTAAAAAACTTCCTACACGGAGAAAAATAGTTCAAAGAACTTAACTTGACTCAGTTGGGTAAATTTCGGAAATAAGGACATTTCGACGTATTTCACTTCTAGTTCGGAAATCCATCGTGAAATGTAAAAAATGTATATAAATATCTTCCGAAATGGTCTGTAATAAATACTGTTCTGGGTAGTTGAAATTTTAATGCACAAAATATTTAAACGATAATGAACGTTAGATAAAGAATATTGATGAGTCCGGTAAAGCGTAATGAGGGATAATTCATCAATATGTGAGTGGGTTTAAATAAAATGTATGAGTGTATCACTGACGCCTGTGAAACTTTAATCGACAGTTTGGTAAACTGTAAGCATAGGGCGTGACACTTTAACTGGCAGTAGTGAGGTTATGTTGAATTAGAAAAATTCTCTTTTCGAGTCCATTATTAGTCATCCGATACATATATGCATAAACAGCATGCACATACATATATACCAATTAGTCACAGCCAATCATATTATTTCATCACATATACACGTAAACATAGAAACTTATGCATATAAACCTAGTACCACACTCATATATGGTGTGTTCCATGCCAAATCGGACGGGTTCAGGACTCCATTTTTCCGATTTACTTGAAATTTTAAGGACTGATAGACTAACATAGATAATGAAGAAATACAAAATTTGAGATCTTTCCATGCATTATTTAAAAAGTTATGGAATAAACAAAAAAAATATATATTTGTTCTGTATCAATTATTTAAAAACTGAAACTAGGGAAAATTGTGAAAAAAATTATATAAACGTATCATTAGACGGTCGATGTAATAACATTTTTCTGAAAAATTTTTACTCCAAATTTAAGGTAGTTTTATCCACGAAAATTATATAATTTTGCTTTCAAGAATAACAATATTATTATTAAAGGGCAATTTTGAAAGAGAAAAGATTATTTTACACGAAGAAAATTTGAAACACGGAAAAATAAAATTTATTAATAAAATTATTTTTCTGTATTTCAAACTTTTTTCATAAAACTTAATTTTTTCTCTTCCAAACTAGCCCTTCAATAATAATATTGCTATTTTTGAAAGCAAAATTATCTATTTTTGCCTGAGGGATAATTTTCGTGGGTCAACTACCTTAATAACAAAAAAATGTTTTTTTTTAAACAAATTGATTTTTTGAAAAAACGTCATCTCTGAAAAAATTCATAATGACAGCCCCAAGAATTACGGAAATTTTAGGTATATATAATTAAGGTGCATACTTGAAAATTGCGCGAAATATGAATTTTTTTGTAAAGTGATGCACGTGGAATCACGATCTTCAGTCGATGGCGTCGAACGCAAATTCCACTAATGCTGTATTACTGTCTACTTATTCGTGAACGTTATTATCAAAAAGTGATAACAAATTATTATTTGGTGCTTTATGATCGCTTTATACTCATAACATATGAATACTGTAATGAGTTTTATGATTATATACAATTTTTGAGCTTCGCCTAAGTTAAAAGCATTGAATTTTTTGTATAATTTATGCGCATAAATTATGTATACAATATTTTAAAAAGGAGGCACCATATTTTATTTATTTATCATTTACTTAATTAATATTTAATAAAATTTTTTAGTAAAACTATGTATTAAGTGTAATTAAACTAACTTTTGGAATGTACACTCGAGATTCCCTATAACGAGAAGCTCGAGCATCGGAGACCTCTCTGCATCGAGCGCGAGAGGGATCCCCTCCATATTCTAATTGTTGCTATGCGCTGTTATGCGCATTATATGATGCGTGCAATCAGTCTGTCAGTGATGCCATGTGAATAATTATAAGTAAAGAAGCGTTTTAAAAAGATTTTTGCGAGTATTCAACATGGAATTGACTTATTTGACGGTATGTACTCAAAATACTAAAAATATAATAATATAATAATAAAAATATCTATGCTTATCAGGTGTATTTTTAAATATTTCCAGAGAAAAAGAAAAGTCTTGATGATAAATGTAATAAACAGTAATATAAATGTTAAAATGTTGCTGCTGGTTTTTATTTATAAAAAATGCGTTTCGAAACACATGTAATATTGATCACAATAATTAACTGCCCAAAATTATACATACTGATTAATTGTAATTATATAAAATTTTCATACATATTGTTTAAAAATGGAGAATTTTACTTATCTACAGTAATGTGTGAAATATCAAAATTTCCAAAAAAACTTATGCAATTTTAATGTTCGATAACTGACTTTACTCCAAAATATTGAAAACACCAGATTAAAAAAATTAAATATTACATTTTTCATTTCAAAAACTGTAAAATTACACAATTAAGTAATTTTTCGATAATTGACCGAATATTTTCTCATTAATTTGTGATAAAAGCCATCAAACTCATTGATTACTGTTTCAAATTCGAGCACGCTCCATTCCGTAGTAGTGGGAAAAGAGGGGTCGATTGTCTGCTCGTTATGGGGAACCGTGACGCGCTCGTAAAAGTGAGGCCTTGTTGCATAGTCTAAGCAACAGGTAATTTGTTACGACATTATTTATTTCAGAAAACGGACTGCGCTATCAGAAGAAAGGTTGGTCATAGAATAATTTGTCATGTTTTGGACAACGAAATATGATTTATAATTTTTTTATTAGTATTTAAGACCAAAAAATCGCACTTTTATTAGTTTTTGTTTATAACATTAAAGGTAATGATCCAATCTTAATGACAACAATTGAAAATTTGTATACAATTGAATTGCGGACAAAATGAGCTGCCGCTCGATCTCATTGGATAATTAGAAGCAAAGAAAATTCTGAAAAACTGGGAAATTTAGCTTTTGTTAAATAAATTAATATCTCAGTTAATTTTTAAGTTTTTAGGTTGAGGTTTGGTGGAAAAGTAGAAGAATTTATGCTCTTCAAATGCATTAAAAACGGACACTTTAAGATAATACGTTTCCGCGCTATTGACACTTTAATTTATTTAATGCGTTAATTGTAAAATGTCTGCTTGTCGCAGAGGTGGTCCGATTTTTATTTTGAAAACGGCTTTCAAAAATATAAATCATGCACAACAGAACGTCAATCTTGGTTTTTCTCTAAAATTTTTCAATGTTTATTAAAAAAATTCCCAAACATCGCTCCAAACGCTTGAACGCAGCAAAGTGACTGAGTGGAGGGAGGAGAAGGCGAGTAGGATGTGTAATTGTGTGTAATATTTACTAGCAGCGTGATGAAGCCAACGCTGAAAATAAAAATTGGACGATACAGGCATAATTGTGGTTCCTTGACCTATATTATATTGGAGATTTTCCAAAAACCAAGGTTTGCCTGTATGTGTATTTCAAACATATGAAGTACTATTGCAACAATATTTTTGGTTAACTGTCAAATATATTTTGTTGAATTACTTAAAAATATACAGCTATATTCATATGACTGATAAATCCCAAGCATTTCTTTCAGTGTAGTAACGAGATGGATACATCGGAAGCGTCTACTTCTAGGTAAATGCAATTTCAAACTTTGTCATTTGAAAGCATGTCCATTTATGTGAGTTTTTACATTTTTCATCATATATAATATTTTTATTCAGACATGACCAAAGTTCCAAAGATGGAGGTGATGAAAATGACGAACAGTGGGGAGACAAAAATTGTTTGCTTTGCGATCAGCCTATTACGAAGTCATTATCATGTGTCGTAAAACAACTAGGTATCGCCAAATTCATACAAGCAAGTATCAGACGTAACGATAAGAAAGATGATCAGCTACGAAAATTAACAGAGGTAACAGTGCATAAAACTTGTCAACGTACGTATACAAGAGAATCGAACATACAACTAGCAATAAAAAAAACAGAGCAATGTAGAGACAACCGCCAACGACGACAAGATGGGCGAGTTTTTGATTTTTCTTCGAACTGTTTTTTTTTGCCCGAATAACATGTATAGCATGCAAAATTGTAGACGTATATCTAAACAAACAACAATTGATAATATTATAACTCAATTGAACGATTATCCGAAAACCGAAATTAATAAAACTATCACTGTACGTTTAAGTGGATTGAAAGACAAAGATGATAATTATTATAACGATAAAAATGTTTCTTATCATTGTCGGTGCTTGAATATATTATATCAATATAGGCCGAATACTATCAGAGGAAAGCCAATTAGTGAAACTATGTCTGACTTGCTCGCATTCATTATAAATTATATATTAGAAAATAGCGACGAGTGTCAATTTTCATTGAAAGAAATTCTGAAAATGTACACAGACGAACACAGAGAATTTGCACTTCCACGTCTTGACCGAATAGAGCATGGTTTGAAACAGCACTTTGAAGATGAGATAGTCACCTATTCAACTGTGAATGACCGATTAATTTGTTTCAAACAAACATTAGGACAGTGCTCTGGAAGATGCCGATGGATTAATAGTTGTTACTGCGATTGAGAATGCTCGTAATGATTCAGAAACAACGGTTTTGATTATAGGCGACGATACAGATTTGCTCGTTATTTTCTCGCAACTCGCAGATAACATGAATAATATTTACTTCTGCAGAAAATGCAAAGACTCTAAGCCAAATGAATTTCACAATAGTAATAGTTTCAAATACCCAGATTTACAAAAAATAGTAGCTTTCTTACACGCCTTCTGCGTTTGTGATAAGACATCTTGTTTCTATAAAATTGGTAAAAATAAATTAATAGATTCATTCGCACCTGATCGATTACTTGAATTAGCTTCAGTGTTTTATGATGAAAATTCCAGTTGCGATAAAACAGCTGACAGTGCGTATGAATTAATTCGTGGAATGTGCAGCAACAAAGCCGAGAAAAAGCTCATAGAAAAATCAAGCAACTTTTCGCTAAATGACTTACGATATTTGCATTTCAATAAAGCTAAAATAAAATCGACATTTGCCTTAGAGACTTTGCCACCGACAGAAGGAGCAGCAAAAAAGCATGCATTCCATGTTTTCTATCAAGTACAATGTTGGTTAGGAAACACAACTCTAAAACCAACTGATTGGGGTTGGCGACTTAAAAACAATCTTTTGATACCCGTAGGTAGTGCCGATAAACCGATACCCCAAAAATTGCTTGACCAAATTTCATGTTCATGCAGTAAAAAGGGGTGCATTGATAACTCGTGTGGCTGTAGAAATAGCGGTTTGAAATGCTCGAACCTTTGCGTTAATTGTTACGACGACACGTGCTCCAATTTAGAGACAACTAATCAGCCGACTGTGTCCGAAGATGAATGTTTATTGAACGATCATGTGATTGATGAATTGATGAACGAAGAAAATGATAAATTTGTTATTATTTTATTACTCGAGAATGCTGAAAATGTTGAGGAAAAGTACTGAGGAAATGAATGGTTCCAAGCCTGCGAGAAAAATAAAAAGAAAGTTGTAATTTTCTACATAATTTGATACTGTAGGAATATGAAAAATTTGTATGTAAAAAGGCCCACTTGATCATCACTTATTATTTAATAAAATAAATTAATTTACACTCAAATAAAAAATTACTTTTAATTTACTTATGTATTAATCATATAAATAAATTCATGTGTTCCATAAAATATACATGAGCGACTTATTTTTTAATTATTTTCTGAATTGGGAATAAGTATAAATGTCCTTGAGTCTATTATCGCTCAAATATTTTTAAAAAGTAATAAATTAGCTGCAGCTAGTGTCACTTTGCTGCGTTCAAGCGATTGGAGCGATGTTTAGGCATTTTTTAAATAAACTTTGCAACATTTTAGCGAAAAACCAAGATTGACATTCTGTTGTGCTTGATTTATATTTTTGAAAACCGTTTACAAAATAAAAATCGGACCACCTCTGCGGCATGCAGACATTTTACAATTAACGTATTAAATAAATTAAAGTGACAATAGCGCGGAAACGTATTATCTTAAAGTGTCCGCTTTTTAATGCATTTGAAGAGCATAAAGTCTGCTACTTTTCCACCAAACCTCAACCTAAAAACTGAAAAATTAACTGAGATATTAATTTATTTAACAAAAGCTAAATTTCCCAGTTTTTCAGAATTTTCTTTGCTTCTAATTATCCAATGAGATCGAGCGGCAGCTCATTTTGTTTGCAATTCAATTGTATACAAATTTTCAATTGTTGTCATTAAGATTGAATCATTACCTTTAATGTTATAAACAAAAACTAATAAAAGTGTGATTTTTTGGTCTTAAATGATAATAAAAAATTTATAAATCATATTTCGTTGTCCAAAACATGACAAATTATTCCATGACCAATCTTTCTTCTGATGGCGCAGTCCGTTTTCTGAAATAAATAATGTCATAAAGCATTCATAACAAATTCCCTGTTGCTTGGACTAGCAGGGAATCTCGTTATAGGGAATCTCGAGTGTACATTAATTTTGGGTGAAAAAATCCATAAAAGATTCTTTTATTTTCTGTGTTGCATATTTTTGTAATGCGTATTTCTAATATGTGGATGTCGAATTATCATTATGCCTAATAATTTTACATAAATTTATGAGGCATAATAATAATCCGAAATTCAAAATGCTATGTAGATTTTTTTTCTTTTATGTAATATAGTAATCAAGTTTTTCGCTGTTAAAATTTCCGTGAAATCGATCAAATTTGAAAAACTTAAGTGAAAAATAAGGAAGTAATTATGAATAAATTAAGAAAATGTGATGATCATTAGGACATACGTTTTTTGGAAACCTGAATAAAGGTGTGTTTTTCTCATCAATGGTTTTTATTCATGTGTGTCCTCGTAGACAATTTCAAACTCTTATATCGCAAATAATGTGAATAAATTCAAATATTAAAGAATTTGAAATCTTTCTGTGGGAAAAAATACACTTTCTACTGCGCTGGGATTCGAGCCCAGGTCTTTCAATTGCCGGTTGACTGCCAAAAATTTCAAAACTCAACTAATTAATTTGAAATATTAAATAATCTCCAACTTTTTCATTTGCCCTACACGAAGAAAAAAATTTCTTTGGAGTTAAGAGAACTAGTTCTTAATTATTAGGATAGTTTAATAAAAGTTAAAACGGTCTATTGAAGAATATAATGAGCTAATGTATGAACATTTGGTGTAACAATAACAGTTCTATAAAGTCTGAAAATGGAACTAATATATAATCTATTGCAACAGCCTCGAAACTTAAAAAAAAAGTTCATTAAGGCCATGCCTTACTTATCCGATCCCTACCTTACCGACACTTTCAAAATTCAGATATCGAGTCGAAAATTTAAGCAATTAACTAAATAGCACTAAGGAACGTTTATCTGCTCTTAAATATTTATAATTATGGAACAAATATTTTCCAAAATTTTTTTTTTTTTAATTATAAAACTTTTCACCCAGATAAACAGTCTTTACTGGTTTTTACTAAATTACTTAACGTCGAACTCAATATATTAATTAATGTGGAAATGCGAAGGGCTAAAAAAAAGTGTCGGTAAGGTACGAATCGGATAAGTAAGACATGTCCTTAAAATGATAACTGATTTTTGAACGGAAATAATATGTTTCTCATATTCTTATTAGTGAACACTTTATTTACATATAATAAACACGATTTACAAATACTCAATATCTCCAATTCAATTCCTATGAAACTTTTTAACATTCTTTCATGTATTTTTCTCTACAAATTATTGAACTTTCTTGAATCGAGGTTCACTTTTAAAACCATACAATTTTTCTAGACTATTTCTAAAACGTTTAAAAAGTTTTATAAAACTATGTGCAATGATCGTCTGTATCCGCTAATTTAGAACTAATTCGCTAAACTTTAAAGGTCTTTTTTTTCCTTGCAACTCTGCTCAAAGTTCAGTAAAGTTTCTCGAACTATTTTTCTCCATGTACTATCTATGAATTGCGAAACAGGTAAGCCATCAACCGGATTTCTTTTTATAATTCGACTACTAATTAATTATGCAACAATGAATTATTCATGGAACGATGTGTTTCAAGGGCACAAAGCTGGCAAATATTATTGATTTGAACAAATCTTCCAAGAAAAACGCGTTCAATGATCTTATATTTTATTGTGATTTCCAAGGTGTAAATTTCTTGATCAATACTTGTTACTTTATCTTTTTCAACTCAGTTGTAAGAATTATGTTCTTTCCATGATTTCAATAAATTACGATAAACCATAATAATTGATCTATTACCATTTTTCGTGAAAAATAATTACTCAATAGATTTTGCAATATTGTTTAAAATATAGTGAAGCATTGTTGTTATCTGTAACGCAAGTTGTAGTTTTTTACAACTTATGTGTACAAGTCTGCATTATATAAGTGAATTACGAGTGTATTGAACATAGCAGATTTGTATGCACGTACGAGTATTATAAACCTAATTTGCAAGTGTAGTATATTGTATGCTTTCAAGAGGTGTAAATTGAGTATAAAGAAACGCGTATTATATGTACATAAAGCGATTCATTGAAATTTTATATCCTATCCCTTTTAAATAAAAGTGCGAAAATTCTGCAGAATTTCTGTAGTTCGCACTTTGCAAAATTTGTGCGGAAAAATAGACAACGAAATTTCTGCGGTAGGCAGAATTCCCAAATAATTTTCGTAAAAGGCAAAATCCATGCAGAATTTTCGAAAACTGTCTGAAGTTTCTTAGAATTTCCGAAAATTTCTGTACAAAGCACAATTTCTGCAGAATTTCCCAAAAATGTTTGCAGAAAGCACAATTTGTGCAGGCTTTCTGTAAATAAAATGGAGAGAGAATAAAAATCCCACCCAAGAAGAAAGGTATAATACAGAAATTTCGCAAAATTTTCATTTCGACCCTCAAGGATGATCAAATCGACCTTCTACAATGATCAAATCGATTATTTTTTTCTGATCCTCTACAGATGATCATTTTGATTATCTAGAAGGCTGTCCTATAGTCGATCATCATATTTGGTCGACCTGGCCCTCTAGATATTCAGACTGATCTTCCATTTTTCTCCGTGTACTGGGCACGATTCTTCGACATTTCGTGCATCCCCAAATAAAAAAATCTGCCCGCTTCGCGGGCACATTCTCATCGCGCGCAGCACGCTTCGCTCGCAAGTTTGAGCGCGCCTAGGGCGCGCGATTTGATCGTCGCGCTTCGCGCTCGGTCTTGTGCTCTTCGCATACGTTTAAGTTTATTTCTTATAATTTAATACTGAAGCTCAAACCAATTTAATGATATTAAAGATGATGTAAATTATTCATTTTCTCAAATTCACTAAGTTTCTTATTCAGTTTAAGTGAAACAGGAAATTCAATTTACTTAAGGCTCTATCGGCCTTAAGGAACACATTCTCATCATGACACTCGCGCTTCGCGCTCGATTTTCTGTATGCATTTTTGTAACTTTTTAATAAATTACATGATTATTGATAAATTTATTTTCTTCCAAATATCTCAAAAAGGAAAAACAATCGTAGACTTTATTTAAGGAAACGATTTTGCAGAACAACGCCTATTTCGTATCTCACATATTTTGGTGAAAAAAATCGAATTTTTTCAATATTAAAAATCAAAAAATTAAAATATACATCCTGTCGAGAAATTTCTCGATAAGAATGTGTAGACCTTATTTAGACAAACAATTTTTCATCTCAAAGTTTTTTTTGTATCTCACATATTTTGTCTAAAAAATTGAATTTTTGAATTTTAATCGTATTTTCTGGAATTGACACGAAAAATATATGTTTTATCAGAAACTGTGTGAGACAAAACTTGTAGATCTTTTTGAAACTAACAACTTTGTATTCATACGTTTTTTTCTTATTTTACATATTATTGTTAAAAAATTGAATTTTGGATTTTCAATAGTTTTTTTTTTTAATTAAAAAGAAAAATATGCATCTTATGAAAAAATGTTACAATTCAAATTTGTAGGTCTTTATGTATTCCATAATATTGTATCATAACGTTTTTTCGTATCTCGTATAATTTAACTGGAAAATGGAATTTTGATATTGACTTTTTTCGAATTTGAATATGCTGTAACATTTCTAATTTTTATTTAATCAAAAAATGTTATCGAGATAATTTGTAGAGATTTATGAGCACTATCAAAAACCAGTATTCAAATTTTTGATTTTTTCAAAAAATTATTTTCAAAAACACAAAAGTAGTGCTCAACCCCTCAATTTTGATTGAATGTGGCTGGTTAATGAATTTGTCCTTACTTTTTCGGCTCCGATAAAGTGTACCAAAGCTCAATTCAATCTGATAATTCTATCGAGAGTTTTGAGACCCCCTGAGTCAGAAAAAAGGGTTTTTACGAAAGTGTCTGTCTGTCTGTCTGTAGGTCGTGTGCGGCATAACTCTCGACAGAATTATCAGATTGAATTGAGCTTTGGTACACTTTATCGGAGCCGAAAAAGTAAGGACAAGTTCGTTAACCAGCCACATCCAATCAACATTGAGGGATTGAGCACTACTTTTGTGTTTTTGAAAATAATTTTTTAAAAAAATAAAAAATTTCATTAGTGGTTTTTGATAGTGCTCATAAATCTCTACAAATTATCTTGATAACATTTTTTGATTAAATCAAAATTAGAAATGTTACAGCATAATCAAATTCGAAAAAAGTCAATATCAAAATTCCATTTTCAAGTTAAATTATACGAGATACGAAAAAACGTTATGATACAATATTATTTTTTACATAAAGACCTACAAATTTGAATTGTAACATTTTTTCATAAGATGCATATTTTTCTTATTAATTTAAAAAAAAACCATTGAAAATCCAAAATTCAATTTTTTAACAATAATATATGAAATACGAAAAAAACGTAAGAATACAAAGTTGTTAGTTTCAAAAAGATCTACAAGTTTTGTCTCACACAGTTTCTGATAAAACTTATATTTTTCGTGTCAATTCCAAAAAATACGATAAAAATGAAAAAATTCCATTTTTGAGTCAAAATATGTGAGATGCAAAAAAAACATTTAGATGGAAAATTGTTTGCCTAAATGAGGTCTACAAATTCTGATAAAGAAATTTCGGGACAGGATGTATATTTTATGTTTTGATTTTTAATATTGAAAAAATTCGATTTTTTTCACCAAAATATGTGAGATATGAAATAAGCGTTGTTCTGCAAAATCGTTTCCTTAAATAAAGTCTACGATTGTTTTTCCTTTTTAGATATGTGGAAGAAAGTAAATTCTTTTAATCATGTAATTTATTAAAAAGTTATACTGAAATGTATACATAAAATCGAGCGCGAAGCGCGAAGCGCGACGATCGAATCGCGCGCCCTAGGCGCGCTCAAACTTGCGAGCTGCGCGCGAAGCGCGCGATGAGAATATGCCCTCGAAGCGGGCAGATTTTTTTTAATTTAAAGATACATTCTTTCACTTTAAATCTGTATTTTTGCAAATTTTCAAACATGAATTCCGCGACCTTGGAACGTCTTTGAACTTGTCGCTAGCAAAAACCACATGGATGTCATTTTTGTATCACATTGACCAGTTGGGTTATCTGAAATCAAAAAAATGAAATATTTTTTGATTGAGGCCGGTATTGGCTATGATCGGCCGAGCACGAGTTTCAAAATTTTAATTTTTAAAATTTTTATAGACCCCAATAGGTCAAAAAATTAGGTGAAATTTCAAACATTCAATTTAATATTGCATTATTTGAACAAATTTGATGTAGCGAAAAATTCGCTTCGGCCGATCATAGCCAATACCGGCCTCAATCAAAAAATATTTCATTTTTTTGATTTCAGATAACCCAACCTGTCGATGTGATACAACAATGACATTCATGTTGTTTTTGGTAGCGACAAGTTCAAAGACGTTCCAAGGTCGCGGAATACATGTTTGAAAATTTTCAAAAATACAGATTTAAAGTGAAAGGATGTATCTTTAAATAAAAAAAATTTGTTTTGATATCTTTAGTAGATCCTTTGCAATTCATTTCCGAAAAATAGGCCCGATTTTTTAATCAAATACTAAAACAGATGCAAATATGAAGTCAATAATAGTAATATAAAATTAATTGAAAATTCGAAATTCATAAATATTGATTTCATTAAAATTGTTATAAAAAGTTATTCCAAGCGTCTTTATAGCAGCATATATCAAATTCTGCAAAATTTTTTTGTTATTTTTTGTTACTTAGCATTAACTACAGTTTATATTTACCAAGAAAATTGTGCTGTGCGCATCTTTTACCGATGCTCGGACATCATTCGCCAACGTCCAACGCATCGTTCACCAACCCAAGGAAACAAAAATACAGAAATTCTGCGAAATTTCTGCACAATGCAAAATTTGTACAGAAAAATGGACAGAAACATTTTTGAAATAATTATGTTGAAAGTAAATTTTGTACAGTTTTTTTGTAAAATATGGTACATAGTAGAGTTAGTACATAGTGAAGTCAAGAGATAATAAATGTGCTCACACTGCAGGGATTTTGCATTTGTTTTTTACCTGAGAATGCACAAAATATCGAAGAATCGTGCCCAGTAAAGTGGTGAACAATGTATCGCACGTTATATAAAAATTTGTAGATATCGCAATCTGATCTCGGACATCGCTGGACAATGCTCAGACGCCAAATGTCCTGAACATTGCGTTGCAATGCGCGGGACATTGATAAAATCGATGTCCAGATATTTTAGACCGATGAATTGTTTTTAGTTTTCATCTGGACATCCGTCAGCAATGCCCGGACATTGAGCACCGATGTTTACTTTTCTCCGTGTACACAAAGTAGCGTCTTCGCAAATTTCAATTTTCTGATAGTACTAGGTTGGCAAGAAAGTCATTTCGTTTTTTTTTTCATGATTTTCAAAGAAAGTTTATTAATACAAATAACAAACATTAATTAATTATGTATTGACCATTTTGTTCGATGATCTGTTGCAATCTTTTAGACAGCTTCATAATTCCGCATTCGTAGAAAGTTTGGTTTTTAGAGACAAAAAACTGAATCAACTCATTTTTGACAGCCTCATTTGAATTGCATGTTTTTCCATTCAAATGATTTTGAAGTGAACGGAATAAATGATAATCCGATGGTGCAAGGTCAGGACTATACGGTGGATGAGGCATCACTTCCCAGCCTAACTACAATAATTTTTTGCGAGTGACCAAAGATGTATGTGGTCTGGCGTTATCTTGATAGAAGATGACGTCTTTACGTCTTTCGCTTTAAAAATGGATCGGTTTCGTTACGTTTCAGCAGTGAATCGCAAATGGAAATTCGTTTAATGAGTTGAATTTCGTCCAATTTGTGACGGTCCCAAATATCAAGCTTGTTAACGTAACCAAGTTGTTTTCAATGTCTTTTAACGCATGTATGTGATATGTAAAGCTTCTCTGCGATCTTTCGTGTCGTACTAGGCCGGTTATTTTCTAACATTGCTTTTATTTTGTCTTCGTCAACTTGAGTTGGGCGTCCAGAGCGTGGTGCATCTTTGAGGTAAAAATCTCCGGAACGAAAACGAGCAAACCAATTCTGGCACTGGCGTTCTGTTAATGAATTTTCACCATAAATATTATACAACTTTTTTCGAGCTTGCACTGCGTTTTTACCTTTTTGAAAGTAATAAAGTAAAATGTGTCGAAAATGGACGTCTGGAATCTCCATTTCAAATCTATGCTAAACAATAAATAAACAACAAAACTTGAAACTTTTTTTTTACTGAATAATCTATGAAATGTCAGCTGTCAAATACCATATACGGTCTGAAGTTTGCAATGGAGAAGAACGACTTCAAACGACTAGTCTTCTAGCGGAAAAAAGCGAAATGACTTTGTTGCCAACCCAATATAATAATTAAATTGTAAAATTCACAGTAAATTTTTCAATTTAAATATTATGAATCCCAGATTTTAAAATGTGTTAAATAAAATCTTCAACAAAATTGACAATTGATAATAATTACGACATAAGATCTTTACCTCGTCGCTCGTTCCCAAGCAGCAGCAATTAAGGTGTTAACAGCAAGATCGACAGGTATAAGTTCAGCTTGATATTCCGCGTGACCAAGTGCATAACCAGCACCAACCATCAGGGCCGTTGGTCCTTTTAAAATTTCAACGTATCCTGGTATTGGTTCTTTGTAAACGGGACCAACAATGGGAAGTCGAACAAGAGTCAGTGGTAGATCAGGTACTTTTTCAGTGAGCAATTTTTCAGCAATTGTTCCCTTGCATCTGAAGATGTTAGATGCTGCAGCAACTACTATAAGGTTAGGCAATTCTTGGCAAAAGTCAAGAAGATCATCATATGGGCCAGCTGCATGAAGAACGACGCTGACATTCGACAAAGATCCCCGGACAGTCTTACTTAATCCTAGACCTTCATAAAGAAGATTGCCCTCAAGTGCTGTTACTCGTGCGATTGAATCTGGATCCTTTTGTCGCAGCCTCTCATATCTGAAATTAGAATTATATACAGATTTTGAGTTTCTTCAAATAGCTTAATTAAGAATTTACCTAAGGCCAATAATCAACCGGACAGTGTAACAAAAGAGGCGAATGTATACACGTAAGATAACTTCTTTAGTACAGAAGATGTCTTTTTAGTATGACAAAAAATACACTTAGATTTGTTTGTCTGGTTCATTTTGGTAAAAATGTTATGAAAGTTAAAATAGAATAAAACTAGAAGAGTTATCAGAAACTACAACTAACTTTTACATTTTTTTCGAAATTTGTACTAAAATATTTACACATTTTTTAATTATTTTAAATTTATATATTTTGTCCGATTGATCTATGGCAAATTGAAAATTTTGATGTAAATCTGAGACTGACGCCAACATTTTGACAAACTCTGACCAAGATTATTTATCGAATTTCATAACACATCACTGTTTCTGAAATATTTTTCTCTATTAAAACAAACATCGTAACACTAGACCATGGACAAACCGGATCACGTGACTAGGTTCCTATTTCACCAGCATTTACAATTCATGTAACCCCATTTCTATAAAAAAATTGAGATAACAAGTTGAAAATTTATGAGAGTAAATGTGACGCAATCTGAAGAAAGGTCCCTAAGAAGTCAAAAATCTGACCAAGATTATTTATCGAATTTCATAACACATCACTGTTTTTGAAATATTTTTCTCTATTAAAACAAACATCGTAACACTAGACCATGGACAAACCGGATCACGTGACTAGGTTCCTATTTCACCAGCATTTACAATTCATGTAACCCCGTTTCTATAAAAAAATTGAGAAAACAAGTTGAAAATTTATGAGAGTAAAAGTGACGCGATCTGAAGAAAGGTCCCTAAGAAGTCAAAAATCAATTTTCTGATTTTCGACGTTTTACATAGATTTAAACCTGCTCTTCAAGATGGTGTAGTTGAAAAAATTCTATCATTAATAGTTTGTTCGTTACGATGCTTTAAACATTGTCATTCGGGAAAGCACTCGACTTC
The DNA here is from genome assembly GCA_030998225.1 of Diplolepis rosae. Lineage (NCBI taxonomy): Eukaryota > Metazoa > Arthropoda > Insecta > Hymenoptera > Diplolepididae > Diplolepis > Diplolepis rosae. The sequence continues at coordinate 1,879,221 of JAPYXD010000082.1, forward strand.
TCTCTCATCACATACATATACACGAATGCTGTGAGTGTGGATACTCTGTCTTTCTTTCCGAAGACGGCCGTACCGGCCGAACTGACACAGATTATAGACCTGTACAAGTATGCATATTGAAAGAAGAGAGAAATATCGGAATAGCTCTATCGGCTCGTCGCCACTTCTCCTGCTGCTCCTCGAAAATATACGCTTGGCTTCTTAGGGCTCTTTCTTCAGATCGCGTCACAAATAAAGTGTGATCAAATTAGAGGTATTTTTTCCAATAGGGTTTTATTGACATGTCACGCGTGACTAATGTCAAACTAAATACACAATTTTATTCAGTTTTTATTGACATTTCATCATGGAAAGACTTACGCCTCAACAACGTTTACAAATCGTACAATTATATTACGAAAATGGACGCTCTGTGAAAAGTGTTTATCGCGCGCTCAGGCCAATTTATGGTATACATAATCGTCCTACCGAACGCACTATTCGACATACCATCGGCAAACTCGAGAATAATTTAACATTATTGGATGATACTCGACCGATTAGACCACGTACAGCCCGAACTGTAGAGAATATTGCGGCTGTAAATGAGAGTTTTGCCGGAGACCCGGAAGAATCGATTCGGCGCTGATCTCAACAACTTGAGCCATGATAAACGACTTTTTGATGCCGGAAATTGAAGCCCCTAATCTCCACGACATTTGGTTCCAAAAAGACAGCGCTATATGTCATACAGCCCGTGAAACAATGGATTTACTGCGTAGTCGTTTCGGTGAGCAATTTATCTCTCGTCTCGGACCGGTGGATTGGCCTCCAAGATCGTGTGATATCACACCTTTGGACATTTATTTGTGGGGGTATGTAAAGTCTAAATGTTTTGTGGGTAAACCAGCTACTATTGAGGCATTGGAAGCGAACATTACTGAAGTTATTAGCGAGATACCGACTGAAGTCCTGGAGCAAGTCATTCAAAATTGGTGTTTACGGATGGACGAATTGAAGCGCAGTTGCGGCCAACATTTAAAAGGGGTTATCTTTAAAAAATAAATGTCGTGAATGGTTCTACACAAAAATAAAAAAGATTGCCCTATCAACTTGAATTTTCGTTGTTTTATTTCAATTTAAAATCCTATACCTCTAAATTGATCACCCTTTATAATGCACTAAGTCAAGTCTGTCTGATCATGAATGTTTATAATTGTAAAATTTTTTTATTCAAAAAAATCTTTTTCTCTAATTATAAACATTTATGACCATACAGACCTATATTAATGTATTTTATTTAATTCTACAAATTTCCAGTTACCTATCTTATTTTTTATAGAAATGAGGTTACATAAACTGAAATGTCGGTAAAGTAGGAATTTATTCACGTGGTCAGGTTGGTCCATGGCCTTAGAAGAAACTCATGTAATCGAGATTGAATTTGATATGCAACTCTAATTATAAAACATTTTAAAGATATTTTAACCTTGCTTCTCAAGTGCAAGCTTATTGGTTTACTTGAGGCCATAAAGCAACCAGTACAGCTGACTAAACTAATAAAATTTGTTTCTCCTAAGATTTTTTCCCAATTATGAATTTTTTAGCTGAAACTTTAGAAAACTAATAAAGGGCATATTAGCAGATGACTTTAGACTTTAATTCGTTTTTAATAATTAAAAATATGTTCTTTATTATGTCCAGAAGATTCAGCTAAAAACTTCATCACTGTGAAAAAATCTTGGGAGAAACTGATTTTATTGATTATGTTGACTATGTTATTTCATATACAACCTACAGTTTCTAGGTAGGGTAGACTGGGGAATACTTGTCACGTCAACATTCATTACTCTCCAAACAGTTAAAAGAACGTGTTATTGATGCTTTTTTATCTCATTCCGAGTCACAAATTATTCTGAAAGATATTTTTATGTTGTTCCCGGTACTTCATAGAAACGGAAACATTTTGGGATTAAAAAATTTCATAGTTCTATTTATTCCCATTTTATTCAGTCTAAAGTTAACGGTTAATTATATGCAACAAGAAATCAAAATAGTTTTCTCGTTTAAAATAATGATATCTGTAGTAGAATCTTTTATTCATTGAGTTTTTGCTACATACGGGTTAAAATCGTAGATAGCTGTCCTACCAGTAGGGAATATCCGCTTTACTTTTAATAAAAAACGTAAATGATTTATTTATTGCAGTTATCTCATAAGAATTTGTCAAATGTTTCTCTTCCACAACTTTGTCCCAAACGTAAAGCCTCAGTTATTTTATAAATTCAAAATCGTTTAGACCCGAATCAAGCCTAATTTACATAATAACGTGATGGAATTATGTTTTTACTGTCATGATATCGAGTTTTTATATCGTGAATATATAGACTCATATCACAAACATATATTATTCCGTTCAACAAAACTTCCATTCTTTCGTCATCAAAACTGTTTTTTTCGTACATTTTTCTGTATCGTAAATTTTCAAAATGTTTCTTCATGATATGATTCTTATTATGAAATACATTCATCCTATGCAAAAAAAAAATAAAAATAGTTAATAATATATAATAATGTGATTACCAAAAACAAAAATATAACACATAATAATATGTGAGATACGAGAAAAGCGTTAAAATACAAAATCGTTTGCTTAAATGAAGTCGACAAATTTTCTACCCTTTTTGACGTATTTGGAAAAAATAAATTTCTGTAACTATACAATATTTATTAAAGAATTATAGAAATACAAAGAGAAAAACAAGCGTGGGTATCGTCCGATAGAGCTTTTAGTAAATGAAATGGAATAAGGATAAGCATCTTGATATAGTGAATCGGTAGCATATTTTTCTCTCCATGTATAAATTGTTTTTTTTTTGCATTTTTTGATTGTATTTACTATGCGCAATTTGTACGCAAAAAGATTCGTTTTGATCGGCCTTTATAACATAGCTAGAGCAAAATAAACTTTACAGCAAACAGTGTACTTAACACTATGTTTTTCGAAGTGGTTGATATGATATATTGAAAACCACTGGTCCGAAAAAGTTCAAATTATGAATTTGTTAAGGGGGGAATACCAAGTAAACGGCTGAAATCTTATCTTTTCTTTGAGCGCGGATTAAAAAAAAAACTGTAACTGACAAAAACACCAAAATTTAGATCTTTATAGTATTTTATTACTACAATGAAATAGAAAAATTTCTAGTATGAAATTACCGCCCAGTTAAAAATTATAACTGCGCGAATTCGAGTCTGCGCCAGGGCCAAGGTGAACGGTGTCCTTGATACAGACTCAGGAAGTGATCTTACAACAAAAAAGTATTAAAGAATTAGTTCCATAATTGCGTTTACACGTCCCTGACGTTTTTGGTTTCTTAAAAAAAAAATTTTTTTCTTTGCAGTAGCGTAAAATCTAAAAAAGTCGATTTTTTGCAAGTTATTCTTTACAAAAGATTGTTAATAAAAATTTTTTTTAGAAAAAAGGAGAAAGTCAGGGACTAGACCGAAGTGTTTTACATATCTGGTTTTTTACAACTAGGGACACTGTTTTAAAAACATGGTTTTCGGGAAAACGCGTTTAAAGTTTTGCTATGGGAAAAAAGTCTTTTTCTTTTAACTTACGATCAAAAAAGTAAATCAGTGATACCTGGTCCATACATTAGACTCTCCGATTCCTCGCGAATTGTTCTTTCTTGATTCTCTGCGTTAGAGCGACGATTCGGGCTTCTTTAGTTTTTATAACGCGGTAATGGGTCTATGGAGACCGTGCACGTCGAGTGGCAAGAGCGGGGCCCAACGTTAGACAAAAATATGCACACCTCCTCCAATTTTAGGAATTTCAGCTTAAAATTTCACAGAAATATTCTTGAATAGTTCTACAATAAAATCATGTTAACAAAAAAAAAAAACCAATTTTTTGAACCATTTACTTGGTAATCCCCCCTTAAGGTAGTTGATCGACGAAAATTAGACCTCTGAAAAAAATCGATAAAATTTTGCTTTCAAGAATAGCAATATTATTATTGAAGGGCTATTTTGAAAGAGAAAAGATCAATTTCCATGAAAAAAATTTGAAATACAGAAAAATAATTTTATTAATAAATTTTATTTTTGCCCCAACTTTTTTTCTTATCGCTTCTTACCAAATTTTGAAAAATTATGCGATTTTAATGAATTACAAATTACTTTTTGAAGAAAAAGATTCCCTACAACTTAACTATTCCCAATGTTCGAGAATGAATAAATTATTATCAAATTCAGCAATTTGATTATAAAAATTTTGTTTGGGAAAATGTTTTTTTAATGGTTTCAGCCATTGACGAATTTATTTTTAAAAATCAGAAACGGTCAAGTTGTGGGGAATCTTTTCTCTGAAAAAATGATTCATGATTTATTGGAATCGCATAATTTTTTACAATTTGGTAAGAAGCGATAAGAAAAAAAGTTAGGTCAAAAATGTAATAAAATTATTTTTCTGTGTTTCAAATTTTTTTCATCTAAAATAATTTTTTCTCTTTCAAAATAGCCCTTTAATGATAATATTGCTATTCATGAAAGCAAAATTATCTATTTTTGCCTGAGGTCTAATTTTTGTGAATGAAAGCTACCTTAATAAGTTAAAAACGACAGAAAATACGTGAAAATTCGCATGAAATATTTCAATTGAGTGCAATTTAGGGAATTTTAAATATTTTTAATTAGTTTTATCCAGACTATAGCCATACTTATATATTTTAGGAATGTTATTGATTTTTTTCAAATGCCCTGGAGCAGCGGAATCATGTTAACTATATGGGGGTTACGTTTCCAAGACACATTCTTCAAGATGTCACAACGTCTTCTATTTTTACAATTTTATTTTATATTTATGTATTTTTTAAAAATGTTAGACGAGTTAAAATATATAGAAAAAGTTCCGATCAATAAAATTTTAATTTTCTTTTTTCATAGACTTTTAAAAAACGTGTAAAAAAGGATGGTCAAACTATAAAACCCCCTTAATGATAAACTTGATGTATTAACACATTATTAAAGTATGCTAAAATGTGACTTCTGAATTCAATTGATTCTCGAAAGATGTGTTGAAAGTGTTGAAGCCATTAAAACAAGTATCTTTTTATTTGCCAGCTTCTTTAACTTACACGAAACCCAAGAAGTGAAGTGCATCAGGGAGTGATTTATTTATGACTCTTTGGGTCCGCAAATGCATTTAAGTCAGCAAGAGTAGTATAAATCAATGTTACTTCTACACTCGCAATTCCAACGTCAAGATAATTATATCAAATTAGAATCAACAGACACATTATGTTCTGTGTATTCACCCAAATCTAGATGATTTTAATTGTAAAAAGTGATGAATTTATCTGAAAAAATTTTTACCTTATGGCAACAATGCTAAACCAAGTTTCGCGTGTTTCTCTGATGCAAAAGCTTTCTCCTAACGGCACACAAACACGTTATACGGTGATCCTATTCGTTGGTTGCGTACAATTTACAGGCAGGTTCATTGAATCTTTATAGGATTACATTGAATTGAACGCCTTATGTGATATACGCCTGCTATGCGGGCTTATCTAATTTTTAATTTATATTGATTTTCATCAGGCTATAAGAACATATTATGTAACAGCTCTAGAATATTCTTACATGCAGGTCTGTAACCAATTAGTGATAGTGTTTGAGTGTAAATTAGAATTATTACACAGAGAAAAATAGCACTTGGCCATAGCGACTAGGAAAAATATAGATGGAAAAAAGGAGTGACTGGAACGAGGGTAGTGACGTGTCGTTACCGTCATTTTTTGGTCACTGGCAATTTCTTACCGTAATTCGGTAAATCGGCGGTAAAATTGGTAATTCATTATTTACTCTATTATTGGCGGAAATTTGTTGAAGGATGACGTGAGGGTATACTTTTTTTGAAAATAAAGGTAGCTATAATAAAAAAAATCAAAACATAAAATATACATCCTGTCCCGAAATTTCTTTATCAGAATTTGTAGACCTCATTTCGGCAAACAATTTTCCATCTAAATGTTTTTTTTGCATCTCACATATTTTGTCTAAAAAATGGAATTTTTTCATTTTTATCGTATTTTTTGGAATTGAAACGAAAAATATATCTTTTATCAGAAACTGTGTCAGACAAAATTTGTAGATCTTTTTGAAACGAACAACTTTGTATTCTTACGTTTTTTTGATATTTCCAATATTATTGTTAAAAAATTGAATTTTGGATTTTCAATAGTTTTTTTTTTAATTAAAAAGAAAAATATGCATCTTATGAAAAAATGTTATAATTCAAATTTGTAGGTCTTCATGTATTCAATAATATTGTATCATAACGTTTTTTCGTATCTCGTATAATTTAACTGGAAAATGGAATTTTGATATTGACTTTTTTCAAATTTGAATATGCTGTAACATTTCTAATTTTGATTTAATCAAAAAATGTTATTAGGATAATTTGTAGAGATTTATGAGCACTATCAAAACCAGGATTGGAATTTTTGATTTTTTCAAAAAATTATTTTCAAAAACACAAAAGTAGTGCTCCATCCCTCAATTTTGATTGGATGTGGCTGGTTAACGAACTTGTCCTTACTTTTTCGGCTCCGATAAAGTGTACCAAAGCTCAATTCAATCTGATAATTCTATCGAGAATTATGCCGCACACGACCTACTACAGACAGACAGACAGACACTTTCGTAAAAACCATTTTTTCTGACTCAGGGGGTCTCAAAACGTAAAGATTTGATGAAAATTTCGAAAGCCATTTTTCACATAAAACCAATACCTTCTCATCCATGATGAGAATGTAAAAATGTCTATAAAGTAATTTTGAAATAAGGAAATCGAAACTTTATTACTCTATTCAGTCAAACATAACCTTAAAACCTAACATCTTTGACTGTTTCACGCGAAAAAATGGATATTGCAGAATAAGTATGTATAAACTAATTATGAAATAAGAAGTCTTTTAAAAAAATAATATTACATAAACTTTTATAATATACTTTTATTATAACTTATATATGTAATTTTAAATACTCTGCTGTGAAAAACTTACTAATATTTTTTAGAATCAACGGTAGAAATTACTCGCACAAGCAATTTTTGCATCAGGAGCTCCCTTCTGGATCGTTGAGAATATACAATATATATTGGAGAAAATTTTTTAATGCGTTGAAACCATCATTTACTCTTCCCGCGAGAAAAAATAAATATTATATATTGGATCTATAACTTAATTCATGCTGTTTTTTCTTCAAAATTTGAACGTTTATTTAAGAAAAACATGTATAATAGTATTACTCAAAGTATTGCCCATGTAAAGCTATGACTTTTTCCCATCTTTCTGGCAATTTGTGGATTCCATCCCAAAAGAACTGCGCCAGCTCGGCGGCCAAGAATCAATCCAGTCAATTTTTGATACCCTGTTCTTATGTGAACCGTATTCCAGTGAGGGCGTTCTGCATCGACCGGAACAAATGGTAGTCAGAAGATGCAAGGTCTGGGCTATAAGGGGGTGGGGTAAAACATCGCATCCACTGTTTTCCAAATAGTTCTTAAGTGGAATAGCAACATGGGGCCGAGCGTTGTCATGATGGAAAATTATTGCCTCGTGTCTGGTCGCATATTCCGGGCGTTTTTCGGCTATTGCTCTCTTCAAACGGATTAATTGTGTTCGGTAGCGTTCTCCATTGATGGTTTCATCCGTTTTTAGCAGCTCATAATACAGCACACCCTTCTGATCACACTAAATACAGAGCATTACCTTCGCTCCATGGATATTCGGGTTTGCCGTTGATTTGGCTGGTTGGCCGGGTTTCATATATGATTTTTTGCGCTTGGGGTTGTCGTTATGGATCCACTTTTCATCACCAGTAACAATCCGATGCAAAAATGACTTCTTTTTGTGGCGTTCCAGTAGCATTTCGGACATGCAAAACCGCCTTTCAACGTCTCTCGGCTTGAGCTCATGTGGAACCCAATTTCCTTGCTTTTGAATGTATCCGGCTGCTTTTTAATGTTTTAAAATGGCTGCTTGAGTGACTGCCAAAGATTCTGCGAGCTCTTCTTGTGTTGGGCAGCAATCTTCATCGAGTAATGCTTCCACTTCTTCATCTTCAAACTTTTTTGGCTGACCAGGACGTTCTTCGTCTTCCAAGCCAAAATCACCACTTTTAAATCGTGCAAACCACTTTTTCAGGCACAAAGTTCGACATATTTGAGTGAAAAAAAATTATTGTTGTTTACGCTTCAAATGAATGACATACTGAAAAAGACGCACAATGGCAGTAGCTTTCCAACGCATGTTCGGAATATTGGAACGATGGAATAAAAATCAAGTTACCCCATCTCTTAGCAAACCGCATGAATTAAGTTATAGATCCAATATTAATTGGTTAATGAAGATTAAAGTTTTTTTAATTTTAGTGGTTGGCATCAAAAACAAATTTTATATTTAGAGAATTACCACAATTACCATAAAATGACCGATTACCGCCAGTGAGGCGGTAACAGCGGTCACGGCACAACAGTAAACGAGAGGGACTTGTTTTCTCTACTTGACCCATGGCTACAGAAACATGATTTGTAGCCATGGTAGCCATATTCTGAATACCTGGTCGTGGCGACTAGTTAACACCGTTGAAATTGTTCTTAGCTCTTAACCCTTTGCGGCATACATTTTTTAGGGGAACGAATTCTTATGATAATTGCTACATAAGGGTTTTTGGGGTCGCTGATTACAAATCTGAACTCAGATTTTGGAAATTCAAAATGGCGGCTCCAAAATGGCGGTCATAATATTACATTTTTTGCAATTTATTTTTGAATATTGGTATACAGGAGTTTTTGAGGTCACTAATTACGAATCTGAACTCAGATTGTGAAAATTCAAAATGGCGGATCCAAGATGGTGGCCAAAATCTAAAATTTTGCGAAATTTGTTTTTGAAAATTGGTATTGAGGGTTTTTCGGTGTCGCTGATCACGAATCTGAACTTAGAATTTGAGAGTGGTAGATCCAAGGTGACATCTAACAACGAAATATTATTGTAACATTCTTGAAAATTGGAGAAACGGTATTTTTAAAATTCCTGATTATAAACTTGAATCATAATTTCAAAAATTCAAATGGGAAGGTTCCGCCATTTTTAATTTGCAAAATCTGAATTTAGATTCGTAATCAGCGACCTCGAAAATACCATAATGCAATTTTCAGAAAAATCCAATAATATTTCAATTTATAGACGCCATATTGGATCCGCCATTTTGAATTATCAAAATCTGAGACTACATTCGTGATAAGCGATTCTAAAAGCCCTGGTACATAAATTTTCGTAAAAAAATTCGTAAAAGTTCCTCCAATAATGAATTCTTTTCAGAAAAAGGGTTGTTTTTCTGAATTTGTTTATTAAAATTGACAAATTTTTACTAAATTTAGTACTTTTAAATATGAATTTATATTCGATAACATCCTAGGATCGTAAAATAACAAAAAAATGTTGGATAATCGGATCAAAATTACATTTAAATCGCGAAAATTTGTAAAAAAATAAGTGGCATCAGGTGGTGCCGCTGTGTCACAAAGGGTTAAACCTCGCTATGAGAACTTGAAACGTTGGGTTCTCATGGATAGAATAACGCAGTCGCTTTAACCAGGCAAATCTAGTCGATTTTGACTATTAAGAAATCGTACCGATGAATAAAAATGGAATTAAAAGAGTTTCAGAATTTTCTTAAATTGTTTCGATTGATAATTATTTCCTTATTTTCAAAGTTTCTAGTTTAAAATTATAATGATAGGAATATACACTGAGAAAAAATCCTGGGCATAGTGACGTGATGTATGTAGTTGAAAATGTCCTTAACTACTTTTTGTGGTTGGATTCAAGCAATGGTTAACCCCTCAGTATAGGTATTAAAAGTGGTCGCCGTGACTAACTAATGTAGTCACAGCGACTATCTAATGTTTTCACAGTCGCTATATGTAAGTATCGACTATAAGGTTATTATGTAAAATCAAATGCATAAAATCACTATGTGGAACATTGTATTTTTCATAGCACCTCTTTCGAAAATCTGATTTTCGGTTCACTGTAATAAAAGTGATTGAAAATTGCAAACCCGTTTGTAAATGTTTTACTCTGTTTTAGGTGTTGATTCTACCAGTTTATTGTGAATTTGCAGCGAGTAACGGTGTAATTTTGAAATATTTATGTCAGTTTTACTACAAAAGTGTAATATTACCACGTCGAACAGGTGACATAAAGTTACCAATGATCAACATGGTAAATTTCAACCATATTGTAACCGATATTGCAGTGCATTTTTAACACGTTTCCAAAGTTTCCAAAATTAATAATAATTTTGTACTGCATTACAAAATTTGAATTTAAACAAATTTTAAACAAAATATAATATTTGATGAAAAACAAATTTGATTGTTTGAAAATTATCCTCTGATTGTTACAAATTTTTCATTCCTATCACACCAATTATGCCGTTTTTTTGTGTGTAAATTGATGAAGAAAAGTTGAATAATTTAATGTTTTAACTTTATTTCTTGATGATACCTACAATTTTACGCAGATGCCTATATAAATATTTTATTTCTAAACAAAGAGCCCTTAAATAAAGAAAGGAGATATTAACTGTGTGAAAAAAATTCTATTTACGAAAACAATTAAAATGTATTTGAGTGACAAGAGATTAAAAAAAGAATAAATATTCTCCGAATCGTGGTGCCCCGTTTGGCGCCTGTTGCCTATTGTGCCCTGACAGTGTCTCGTGAGTCGAGCGACCGGCTGAAACGCTGCTTCAAAAATCTTTCGAGCATCGTTCAACAAATAAAGTCATGTCTCGCCAACTAATGAATTTTTTAAAATGTTTTTGGGCTCAATTTATAGTTGAGGCTTTAGGTGTTATTTTAGCAAAATTTCAAATTTTTTCCATTACTTCCCTAAAGTATGCAGGCAGCTGAAGTTTAAAAGTGAAAATTTGTCAAAATCGGAAGTTACGTCGGCCTTTCTCACACGCTATCTCGGCTTCTATTTGATGAAAATACTTCAAATAATGCCTTTTTGAAAATATTTCTAACTTAATTCTTTACGGAAATAGCCGTTTTCAAGGACGAGCATGTCTTTAATACAATTTTTGTAGGTGGTCCCACAATTTTGACCGGTAGTGTATACTGACGATTCAACAATTGTTAGAATTCAACGACAAAAAGTAGTTAAGGACAATTTCAACTACATATTTCACGTCACAATGTCCATGATTTTTTCTCTGTGTAGATTTTTATAAATCTGTGACAATTCAAGAATACTTTTTTATGATTGTGTGACCAATTTTTAACAACAGATTTGAAATATCTGGAGATAGTTCTTCCTTGCAAATTTGAATTGGTCAAATAATTATAGAATTGAACTCAGTGACACATTTTTCAATTCAACCAATTATTGATTGATTTAGGTTCAGAGGGTATTAACATTCGTATGAGTTCTGGTACCATTTTATATGTACGACTATATCTTAAAATTTTATAAACGTTCTGAAATAGCCATTAAGACAATTTTTAATTGTTCTAGAACAGTTTAATCAAGATGAAGAATAAATGCGTAATTTGGTTCTGGTAATTTACATAATTTCATTTACTAATTTCTTTGATATACGGTCGAAGAAAACATTTCTTTAAATTAAAGGAAGTTTTGTTAATTCAAAAATTTTCTCTGATCCAAAGAAATAGATTTGTTTACATCAATGAAAATGTTTTCGAATCAACAAAAATTTCTTTAATTCAAAGAAACTGTTTTCTGGGTGTGTATAATTCAAATTTTTAAGAATTCGAAACCATTTGAACTTTCCAAATGCCAAAAAAAAACGATCAAATTTTGGCCAAAAAAATCAATTTTCAATGAGACAATATCACAGTCTGACGAACGATTTTCCGTTTTTAGGTAGTGATAAGTAATGGAATTTACTTTTTCTGTTGTTGAAACATAAAGATATAGAAATACATGTCTTCCTCGAATATAATAAAAAATATTTTAATTAGAAAAATCTTTGGTTTTAATGGATATGGAAATGTAACTTCAAGATTAGGACGATAAAAGAATGCTATTTCGAACAAATCCGTTTAATACGTTTATTAAAATTAAAATTTTTATTAGAATTTTTCAGCAAAAGCTTATTTTCGAAAGAATGAGACTTAGGACGGACCGAGACAAATGAGTCGGGTTGACATTAATTGCTCTCCAAAAAGTTAGTAGAACGTGTTATTGATAGATTCTTTTCTTATTTCGCTTCCTAAATTATTATATAAGAAATTGTCATGTGCAATTATGATTTCGATCAGACAACTGATTGATAATTTAGTTATTCCCAACCAGTTGCATATACAGTCATACACGCACAAAAATGATCTGTAAAATTTACAGGATGTTCGGTACTTATTTGGACAACATGACTTTTTAGTAAATTTTAAAAGAAGTTGAGTTCAATCAACAGATTTTCTTTACAATTCACTTAGCGTACAGTACAATCAACTTATCTCGGATTTTTTCGTATTCAGTAGATTTTACTGGACGCTGAGTGAAACGTGCAGAAAATCTGTTAATTGAACTCAACTTTTGGTAAAATTTACTGAAAAGTCATGTTGTTCAAATAAGTACCGAACTTCCTGTAAAATTTACTAATCTTTTCTCTGCGTGTATCTGTATAGTAGAATCTTTTATTCATTGAGTCAAAACTGTTTTATCCATATATTTTATTTTTAATATGATCCCCCTTATAAAATTGGTTTATCCTATACTAAAAAAATAAAGATAGTTAGGAAATAGTTATGTTATTTCCAAAAACAAAATTATACTGGCGGACGATTTTTCCCTCGTCTATCCTACTTTTTTTTACTTGCCAACTATTACATATGTTTTAATAATATGTATTCTCATAAAAGTTGTAATAGATATTCAACACTTTAACCATTGAGATATGTTTTTTGTTAAACTGTTTTTGGTAGTCCATAAATGTGTTGCCCTTTGACTATTCTTGTTCTGTTTCTTTTTATAAAGAGAATTTGATTTTGCTCAAAATTGCAGATGCAACGAACATTATTAGAAGAAAAGAGTGTTTGAAAAATATGAATTTCATCGGTGTTGATACAATGCAAAAAATTACTCTTTTCTTGTGAAAATATTTTTGCCACTGAAAATCTATGTTGAATTTTCTTAACTATATTAGAAATTATAGTTATTGATAAAATTGATATTCTCAAAATTCAAATAAAAAAAAATTCTTCAAAAATAGAACCTTGGATAATTAGTTCTATGATGGCAGTTACATAAAATGTTGCACTTGAGCAAAAAGTCTGTTTAAGTATCACCGTTAGAAATTTTAAGAAATTCACAAAATTTTTATGTTACAAATGAAACGTGCAATTTTCTGAAATTTTTCTTAATATCATGAAAGTCAATTGCATTTTTATAAAATTGATCTTAAAGAACCAAACTGTAACAACATTTTTATAGAATTCTTCATAAAATTATGAAATTGTCACAAAATTTTCAGTTACATGTAACTGTATAAAGCTTCAGTTACCAAAAACGTAAAGTTTTATCTGTCGCAAGTTTCAGGATTTCTAGATACAAGTATCAGAATATTCAACACTTTCTAATTGAAAATTGAGAAATTGTTTCTTGAATTTGATAAAAAGTAACTGCATTTTCTGAAATTCTACCTTAATTTTACGAAATTGTAACTGAATGAAACTTCGGTTACGAGTTTCGGGAAATTACGGTAGAAATTTCTAACAGTGATAGTTACAATGAATCTGAGGTTGTTTTCTTTTGAGCGTTTATTGTAAAAAAAATGCATCCTCAAATTTACTTAACATATTTATATTGAAAGCGCAGCCCCTCCATAAACATCATCATACCCTGGCGAGGCAAATATCTTCTTAATCCGTTCATCCATGCTGCTACCAAAACGCGACCTTAGAACAGCGTAAACCTTAACCTTCGAAAAACTCCGTAAAAGCTTTTCGAGGAGAGCACGGCCTACCTCACTAGTAACTCCCGTAAGGAGCACCTCGCGATCTTCAAACCATTCGTGAAGAGACATAATCATAGACTGTTGTATGAAAATGAAAGTAACCGTATCGTTGAGTAACCAGACTCTCTGCAGTGATCTTGGTGGGGTAGAAAGCTGCTATGACTTGGAGAAAGAGTGGGAAATAAGAAAGGTTAAGAGGATCTTCCATGTTCGGGCCAAAATTTCAAACCTCATTTTGTGAATGGCTTGCGAAGGAACGATACATGATAATTACACTGAGAAGAAATGCTATTGATTCTATAGCACTTCTGCCAAAAGCATGTATATTATTGATTTAAAAAAATATTCCTTAAGAAATAATATATGTGCTACCAATTCTATAGCATTTTGATTCAAATCAATGATAAACATGCTTTTGGCAGAAATGCTATAGATTCAATAGCATCTTTTTCTCGGTGTAGAAAAGGATTACTAGTATTTTCTAAACTATTCCAGTCGATTAGTTCTATCGTTAGAAGAGTGTATCACCCACGTGATAACGGAACTCTACTATATCGACCTCATCAATCTTTGATTTAGAATTTACTTAAAGTCATTCAAGAATAGAAAAAATTTTCAAAATTAGAGACAGTTTCTTGCCTGTCATTGATACATTCTTCGACCTTTGAAATATTATTTTGATACAAAATTATTTTCACATTCGCGACCTTGAAGTGTCCTTGACCGCATGTTTGGAATTAGTGATGCATCCGAGCAAGACGATACCGGAAACGACAAATGCAAATACTATGTGGAACCCATGATTTATCTTGGTGTGCAATTTCAGAAGGAAATTATTCTTTATAAACATCTTTGACGAATTTAGATATCTTATATTTTCCTTTACTTGTGCGATACTCACCACAAACATAACAGAAGCGATCGGGATCATTGATCCATACAAAACTTCCAAACATAATTAACAACATGATATAGACAAAACTAAGGTTGATATAGTAGCAAACTGATAAAATAAAAGACTCAAACGAACGAAACGATGATTTAGCTGCAGAGTAACAAATGACTGTCGAAGAGAAAACCGAGAAAACAAAAAACGATCTAGCTAAAGAAGAACAAACGACTAACTCTATCCATTGAACGAAGTTGCATAGTATTTTTCATTTCTTTATAACACTCACTTTGGCAGTTGTTTGATTACTTCGTAATCAGCGACCCTTAAAACCCCCGAGCAACAGGTTTCAAGCAAATACGATCAAATTTTGAGAAAATGGTCCGCCATATTGGATACGCCATTTTGAATTTTTAAAACCTAACTGCATATTTGTAATCAGCGAATCTTAGAACCTTTAAAAGCACTGCAGATTTTATTATGCCTGGTCGTGGGTGTGAGTATGTTAAAACCCTTTCTGTTTTCATTTTCTTCCTCCATCCCTAAACAAAAATACAACTCCCGCTCTAGGGGCGCATGCGATTAATTTGGCATACGGCTCATTTGAAAGGGCTTGTTTCAGCCTGTAATTTCTGATATTAGCGAAGTTTGTAGCACGTCATGGTTCAGCTCTACAATTTTTCAAAAATGGCTAAAATCGTCGTTTTTAGGGGTTGCAACCCCTATTTTCTCAAAAACGTGACCACCTTGTTTTGAGGTCGATAGTAAGTGCTAAAGCTTTAGTATTGGTAGATATGCAACAGCAATCAAGCTTGAGACTCAATTGTTCTCTATATTTTATTTTTATGAATAACTCTTTTAATTTACAAAAAGAAGACTGATTATTTCGTTGTGATGTGATTACTATTTCTTTTTCACTGTCACTATCATCATTCTCCACGATGTTATCCTCATTTTGCAATTTAAATTCTAGGAGAAAATCCTGCGCGCCTACCCGAGTCGAAATCTCGAGCAAGTTTTACGTTTTTAGGTACTGCTTACCTCCTGCTTCTACTCATTTACCACTGCTTTGAAACTTTTTAAAATATTTAGAACCTGAATTAATCCTTATTAGTTACGCTGTTCAAAACAGAAGCAAACTCAATGTAATTTTTCCCCCTGGAAAACTTCTCAAACGTGGACAAATTGCCTTTTTCAGCACAGTTCGGCTTAAACAAGGGGCTAGTTTCAGGTTCTAAATACATTGAAGGGTATCAAAGCAGTGGTAAATGAGAAGAAGCAGGAGGTAAGCAGTACCTAAAAACGTAAAACTTGCTCGAAATTTCGACTCGGGTAGATTCTCTTTGTTAGCCATACATTTAAAATGCTGGTCATCTGTGTTAAATACCATACCATTTTGGTCCATCAATGATCCTGATTCATTAATAAAGGTGATATTACTCGAAGCATTATCTAGATTTATTCCCTGCACTTTTTATGAAGTTGACTTTCCTCTAGGAAGTCGTAGAATAACTTCACTATAACGCTTCCACTATAGCATCCATTAGATAGAGCGAACTCTAATGTCAAAGATTGCATGCCCCAGATATCATCGATGTAATGGCCTATTCACAATCAAAATATATAATTTCAATATAGATACGTTTAATACCTATATTAATACAAGTTATGCAATTGATTAGTGAGGAAAATGGATATTAAAAATTAGTATCTACATGTTCAATTATGGGATAGACATCTTCATATTTATTCACAATATCTAGATATGCAGCTGTGATATCCAGATCTGTAGCGTCAATCTCGAAAAAATAAAATAGATTGACTTAAATATCTTGAATATTACAGCTGAACATGTATAGATATTAGAAACGAATATATAAGGTGATTGTCACATAACTGACTATCTGAATATTAATCTTAAATATACATTTTTATCCATGTACATATAAATATATAAGGTGATCCACCAATAGTCATAAAGATTTGAATGTCAAATGCTTTGTTAAAACCAAACAAGAACTCATATTGACAAAATGTTGTGCCAACAATAGTTTTAAAACTATTAAGCACTGCAATTGGCCGATAGAAACTCACTATTTCCGCGCGCCCATAAGCTTACTGCGCGAATTTGTTACCAAGATTCACTTCAGATCAGTAGAAAAATATTCTCAGCCAGACAAGAGACAAACTGTTACCGAACCAAGATGAAGTTGGAAACACAATAGTAAACAAATTTTTAATTGAGCCCTCGGGAAGAAGAACTCGCCGCGCGCTCGAAAAAGGGGAAAAGTATTGTCCACTTTCTAAAATTGAAGTAGAAAAAAGAAGTTGTAAAAACTTGAAATAAAAAAATATAATCTGATAGAGCTTGTCAAAATACAACTTTTATTCCTTAAGTATTTTTTAGTCCAACATGATTATAACGAAAAAAAAATATAAAAGGTATTTTTTAAATAACCTTAGATCAATGATTCAAAAAATATAAATTGCGATTTCTCGGTAAGTAATGTACGCAATGGATTAAATTTTGCGTATTTTCATTCAGTATTTATTGCTGATGTCGAATAGTCATTTAAAAACAATAAATACCATTAAAATTTGATAATATTCAATAACAAATCAATACCTGTCAATTTTTGCTTTTCGCGATTCGGAGTGAAAAAGTGACGAATAAATTTTATGTTTCGAAAAATATGAAGTGAAAAGGTTATTCAATTGTATTTAAGGAAGTTTTTCGGAAATTTGTAAATTATTCGTACTAAAAATAAAGAATTGAGAGGGTTGTTTTCTTAGTTTATTTGGATATTCGTTTAAATATTTGCCACTGAAAATCAACAAAATTCATAATATTTAACAATAAAATAAAATTATTTAATTTCAAACTTCTCCCACCTCCAAAACCTTATATATATATGATGAACTTGATATGACACGACTAGTCTCGGCCATTTTGATATTATCGATCTTGTGTAGTAGTAATGGATTTTAGTAGACGCATGCGTAGTTCAAATGTACAAGGCTTTGCCAGTAAGGTGCTAACGCTGTACGAAGAAGAAGAATAAGAGAAAGAAGAAGATTGTGCTCCGTTGCATGGCTATAGGCGCATGCGCAGTTCAATTTTTACATTTCATTCCTCTGCAGCGCAATATACTACATTGCGCTACTGTTAACTGTAGCGAAAAAACAAGTTTGCGCGCCGGTGGCACATAACAAATATTACGAAGATATATTCACAAAAGTCTCAGTTAAGAAATCCAAATGAAATAATTTTTTAAGATGCAAGATTAAGGTATTATTATTGAAGTAGTATAGAATGATGTTCTAATAGATATATTGTGTACAATTGTAAATTATTTTCATTTTCATAATAATAAAATTTTTATAAAAAATACGAAACGTCAAATTTAATTTCAAGATTAATTGTTTACGAAAAAATTATGTACAATCGCATGTGTTTCAGTAGCAAGTTCACAAACAAACTAAGAAATCCGCGGAATTCTGTTGAATAATTCAACTTTAGAGCATCGTGCATTGCGCGCTTTTTATTAACAACCCTCTCAATTCTTTATTTTTAGTACGAATAATTTACAATTTTCCGAAAAACTTCCTTAAATACAAATAAATAACTTTGTCACTACATATTTTTCGAAACATAAAATTTATTCGTCAATTTTCACTCAGAATCGCGAAAAACAAAGTATTGACAGGTATTAATTTGTTATTGAATGTTATAAAATGTTAATGGTATTTATTGTTTTTAAATGACTATTTGGCATCAGCAATAAATACTGAATGAAAATACGCAAAATTCAATCCATTGCGTGCATTACTTACCGAGAAATCGTAATTTATATTTTTTGAAACATTGATTTAAGGTTATTTAAAAAATACCTTTTATATTTTTTTTCGTTATAATCATGTTGGAATAAAAAATACTTAAGGAATAAAAGTTGTATTTTGACAAGCTCTATCAGATTATATTTTTTTATTTTGAGTTTTGACAACTTCTTTTTTTTACTTCAATTTTAGAAAGTGGACAATACTTTTCCCCTTTTTCGAGCGCTCGTCGAGTTCTCCTTCCCGTGGGCTCAATTGTAAGTACCACTCATTAAATCTCAAGAGGCGTAATTTTTTTCCCATGTATGAAAAATCTAAACTTATGGAAAATTCACCTCTTTCATTTTTAACTTTTCCTTTTTATTTGTTGCCAAGAACACATTGAATTGTGATAATTTAAACAAAATTTTTATTTGTTCCATTTTTTTGACTCACCTTGTCGAGGATTCAGCTGGCAGCAATATCATTAGTACTTCCGAATTAAGCAGTTTACAACTATTTGTATCTTTATTGGGCTAAATTATGACTTCTGGGACAAAACGATACTCTTAGAATTGCATTCCTCAATACTAAAAAGAATTGTAAAAATCGCTTACAAAATCTTTTAGAATAAAGTGTAAAATTACAGTTTCTTGGTTCACTTTTATTGATGTTTAATTCAATTTTTCATCAAGGTCTAATTGATCAGGTTTCTTCTTCTGAGAAACTACTAGTTAACTATTGATAGTATCTTAATATCTTTTTATTTAGAAAGCAATTTTTGTAATTTAGTTTTTAAATTGTGGGGAACTCAATGACCAATTGACGATGATATGGTTTTTAACTTCATGTTGCTTTGCCAACAGTTTGTCTCTTATCTGGCTAAGAACTATTTTTCTACTGATCTGAAGTGAATCTTGGTAAAATTTTTTAACAAAGAATTTGACATTCAAAGCTTTATGGCTATTGGCGGATCACCCTGTATATAGTACATCCAAATATAGGCGTTTAATATATTTAGTACTCTATAAATTTTTTTGAGTGGAAATTATTATTTAGAGTGAATGGTACTCCATTCGAGTAGCTCGTTTTCACTCCAAACGGTGAATTAGATGGCTTTTTACTACACCGAGTGAGATTTTAATCAAAGAAATTTCATGAGTGGTCTTCAGCTTTTAGAACAAAATAAAAAATATTATACGAAAAATAAAAAAAAAACAATTAATTGATAAGAAAAGTTGTTGAATTTATCAAATATATGTAGTGTTTATTAAAGGCATTTCTTAAAGGTAGTTGTGCATCCTTCTTTGAATATTTAAAATATGCTTGAGTTATGGCATCGTCGAAGAAAATAACAGTGAAATACTTTTTAGGGACCCATTTGACAGTCATACGATTTGACTTACTTCGGTCAAATCATTAAAGAAATCCACAAAACTTAAGAAATTGGTATGCAAATAAAATTGATCTTGAAATCCTAATACAATCAATTTGCACTAAATATCAGTCAAACGTAGCTGACTACATAAAAAAAATGCCACTGATTTGATTCCAGCGCAATTTTGACTATCATGTAACACGTGATCAGGCTTGGAGGCCTAGCTCGGGTACAAGCCCATGTGTTTCTTCGCTCACTTCAAATCACCAATCTACGCTTGGCAGAGCTACAGCAAAATTTCTGCATGGGTTAAATGACAGCTAATCATAATTAATTCAACAGTAAGAGCACTTTCTTTCGGGATGAAAATTTTAATTAAAATAATCAATTTAATCACGCATTTATGTAAACAATTACTTCTTTTAATATTTCACTTGTTTTCTCAATCAAAATATTTCTTATATTCATTCTGGTGATAATTTCTTAAATGCCGTATAATCTCTGTAGTATTTCCATCCTTCATCTTAATTACACAGTAGGATCAAAAATTTCCCAGACTGATGTTATGAAAGAATAAAGATAAGAGCAAGAAGATTTATTTTGCCTTAATTTATATTATATTATATTTATATTATATTTATATTTATATTATATTTATTTTATAATAAATACACAATTTTGAACTATCGTACAAATCTGTCATCATTTTAGAGAAATTTGCTTCCGGAATGCTTCGTAGATGTCTCGTTACATTGTTTTGGATTTTCTATACTGATTCAAAACGTTTTCCTTTCACGGAGGCTTTGACTTTGGGGAACAGTATGTAGTCCGCAGGGGCCAGATCAGGCGAATAGAAGGAATGGTTGATCACTGTGATTCATTTTTTAGCTAAAAATTGAGAAAAGATGATGGAGGAATGTGCTGGTTCATTGCTGTGCAAAAGACTCTATTCTCCCGATCTGTACTGTTCCTTTCTCACTCTTTTCACTCTCTAAATCTGAATCAGTCAAATTTTCACTGATTCATCAGTGAAAAATATTTTTCACTGTTAAATCAGTTAATTTTCACTGATTCATTAGTGAAAAAAATATTTTTCACAGTCAAATCAGTCAATTTTCACTGAAATAATGAATGAAATTTGACTGATTTACAGTAACCTCTTTGTAGCTACTTAAATCAGTCAAATTTCACTGATAATCAGTAGGTTTTGACCGATTCAAATTTAAAGAGCATGCCTTTGAGCAATCGGTCTATCACATCTCGGTAAAATGACCTTCTTGAAATCGCCGGTACCATTCAAACCGAAATTAAAACAAAATTAAATTGCCGCTCTTAGTTCCATTTTAAATACTGTGGCACAATACTTTAACACATACTCAAACACTTGCTGATAAATAGAGTACTGCTTGTCTGATCACCTTCAAACTTAAGAGTCGCATTGCCAGACCGTCGCACTTTGTGCCTATGGTATACTGGACAATGAGAAAAGAACTTCTTTTTACTATTTATACAAAATGAGTGGGAGCTTTTCGATCCTACTGTGGATCCTCTCATTTTTTTCTTTCGCTTCACATAGTTTGCATTTAGCGAATTTATATTTTTTCTCGTCAAATCAAAATTCAAAAATTTTTCCGATGACTTCTTTTTTCCTTTTCTTGGAGAAATTCGCATCATTATCTTGCAGCACATTCAGCAGCTCATCGATACCGCTAATAGTATTTAATTATAAATGAAAGGAACTGCCTCTTACATGAATATTAAGAATTCATTTTTTAAGAACAATAAATTTTGCCTCGTTCAAAAAAGAGGATCTTATAAAGACTACACAGGTCTGCAAAAAAAAGTGTTGAATTTGTTCTATGAAAGATAGGAGTCATTTCCAAAGTAGTTTTTCCCGTAGAATACAAATCTGGCCTCAGAACTGCTCCAGCACGTCAGGTTTTAGAGTAATCCTATCCTAAAAGTGCGGAAAACACGGTTTTTCGCTTTATTTGAGCACCCATAACTTTGCGAATTTTTATTATTTTTCAAATCTGAAAAAAACCACCAAAAAGAGCCACTTTTCAGATTTCCATTTCAATAATTATATGTAATTTTATAACCAGAGATATCGCCAATTGGAAAAAAAGATTGTAGGTATCGCAATGAGCGACATATGAAGGGACAAACGTATAGGACCTCAAATTTGGTTTTTTATGCCTCGTTCAGCAGAAAAAAGAATGAAAAAACAAATTTGACGTCCCATAAGTTTGTCTTCATATGTCGCTCATTGCGAAACCTGCAATTTTTTTTTTCAATTGACGATATCTCTGGTTATAAAAGTTCAAATCATACATATAATTAGTGGAATGGAAAGCTGAAAAGTGGCTCTTTTTGGTGGTTTTTCAGATTCGGAAAATAATAAAAATTCGCGAAGTCACTAGTAGAAGTCTTACAAAATGTTTGAAAAACACGACTTTTGGAAAAACGCATTTGAACATAAATTACAGAATAAAACATGATTGAAGAAACTCACGATTCAATCGGCTCTACCATGTTCGTAAAATTCACCTTCCTCGTCACGGAGATGTTCATGATTCGCCATTTGTTCCTTCCTTTGCTGGATTCTTCCCCTTTCCGCTGGGTCACTGACCCTCCCCTCACAAAACGTTACAAAAGACACACAAATATAATTTCAGCAAGTCACCGATATTAGTTTTTTGCTCGATTTCCTTCATGGAACATATTTATAATGACTTCTAGATTCGAAATATACTAAAAAAAATCGATTTTTTAAAACCTCGAATATGGAAGACACCCTTAAGGCCACATCTATGTCTGACACTGGACTATTTAATTTAGTGCAAACAGTAAACAAATATAATATTTGCCTAAAATTTCACGTGTTTATTCCTCTTTTTGATCATTGCCATTCACACTTTCAAAGATATTCATTTTATTTAGCTTCATCAAATATATTCTTGTAATCTGGTTTGTTCCTTGAATCAGGAAGTAAGCGAATATCTTATAGGTTGAGTATTGATTCTACTACGCGTCCTATAAATTTGATGCTCTAAGATTCTAAGCACGACTTCTGAACTAACTAGAGAGTAGATGGGCCAAGTTTTCATTGAACTCTGATCACTTCCCAGTTGAAGAAAGCAATTATGGATTCCTTGATTCCAATACTTCCAACGAAACATTATATGTTAGATTAATTTTCTATAAAGTAGTCAATAGGGCAAAATAAGAAACAAAATTATAAAATAAACTTGAGGGTGGGGGGCATTTAAAATTTAGTACTACCCTTTAATCCACAACCTTCAAAAGAGCCTTTTTTAGTACTCTTTAAATCTAAATTAGTGAGAACTCATTAATTTTCCACATTGAGTTAATATAATTGAGCATTTCCATATTTACTTCTAATACTTTAGAAGAGTAAGAATAAGAATGGACAATGCAGTAAATTAGTATTTAAGCTCAAGAATTTTTGTCTGAGAGATATTGTAAGTGGCCCCTAAGAAATGATAGAAAAAATAAAAGTATTTATGAACAGTTAAAATAACATTAAATGACAGAAGTTTACGTCAATTTAACATGGTAAATATGGAAAATTAAGAAATAGGTCAAAACTGTGGCTTTCTTTAAATTGACGGTGCGCATGCAATAACCGTCTAGGCGCTCGGCCAGTAGGCCGGGCGGAGGGGAGACGCGACAACAGATTAGCTGAAATTTAATTTCGGGAAGAATTCGGCTCATCACTTGTCACGTCTCCCCTCCGCTCGGCCTACTGGCCGAGCGCCTAGACGGTTATCGCATGCGCACCCTCAATTAGAATAGTATGAATCAAAAACCTGAATATCGAAGATTAGAGTAGACAACGTGAACATGAACTTACCCTTAAACTTTTTTAATGAACTGTCAATGTCAAAACGTTAGTAAAAGTCAACATTTTCATCATTGTAAAGTTTCCCGAACCAGCAACGTTTGGAAATTATTAAAAATTACTACCGAAATTCTGAATCGGTGGTCGCAACTTTAAGAGCGCTTACTCCAATTTTCGGCCGTAATAATCGTGCCACCCGACAGGCTGTGCGTGCTATAGTGGATAAATTCGAGACCAAATTTACACTATTGGACGTTCCGGTGCCAAAAAGACGTCGTATTGCTCGAAGCGAAGAAATAATCACAGCCGTAAGTGCATCGATTCAAAATGAGCCAAATCAGTCCATTCCACGTCGTTCTCAAGAATTGGGCATCGCTCAAACTTGAAACGCCGAACAATCGATTTATTGAAAGGCAAATTCGGTGAACGTGTTATCTCGAGAAATCGTCTGGTCGAATGGTCGCCTCGTTCATGCGATCTAACGCCACTGGATTTCTTTTTATGGGGCCATATCAAGTCACTGGTCTACGCCAACAAGCCAGCAACTTAAGACGACCTCAAAGACAACATCCAACGCAAAATTGCCAACGTTCCGGTCGAAATGAGTGCCAGAGTGGTGGGAAATTGGGTCCAAAGAATCGACCGCTGTAAACGGGCTCGTGGTGGTCATATGACCGATATCAAATTTCATTTATAAAATGTAATGCTTGCACTACACCCACAATAAATTTGAACTCAATATCTCAAACATTTCTGTGTTTTATTCATAGATAAAATTGTTATGTCCCTATTGGAAAACCCTTTGGAAATATAACATTAATATATAAGGAGATTCGTGCTTCAGTATGCCATATTGTATTTGTGATTCGTGTGTAAATTTTTTTTTGGTTATGTTAAGTTAGGTATAAGATTAACATGCATGTGTTAAGGCAATGGATCAATCGGACCACGTGACTAAATTATACATTTATTCATTCATGTAAGATAATTTTTTTCATTTACAAAGTATCTTTCTGAAAATTTGGGAAACGTAACAAAAGACAATAAATCAAGTCTATTAACTTCTTTTTGGTAAAAATTTTTAAATAAATTGAAAACCTATCGCCAATTATAGTTAACTGAAAAAATTATTGCAAAATTTTCACCGAAACTAAGTTGACAGACATTCTTTATCGTCTTCTGTAGTATTTTTCAAATTTTCAGGAAGATATTTTATGAAGTAAAAAAGTTGTCTTAGACCAACTTTTACAGCAATTTGGTAAGGTGATCTGTTTCATCCATGGCCTTAACTGTTAAGTGCGTTTCGGTTTTTGTTGTATACGCGTGTTTCTTCATATAAATAACGCTTGTAGAAAGTTCAAAAGAACGTTTATTTTAAACCAAAATGAAAAAACATGTTATTGAAAGTATTGGCCATCGCTAGCTATAACATCACCTCACTTTTCTGGTAATTTACGGATTCCCTTGCGAAAATCTCCTCATCTTTTGAGGCTATCCACGAATCGTTGGCTATCCACCCATTTTTTGATGTCCTCAAAAGACTGAAAACGCTTCTCGGCCAGGCCATGAGACATCAACCAAAACAAATAGTAGACGGACGGCGTGATGTTTGGAGAGTATGACGGGTTCAAGGTACGTTTTCACCACATCACAAGACGAATTCCAATGTCTCTTGGTTTCAGCTGATACGGCACCCAATGTCCTTGTCTTTTGATGACACCCATCGCCTTTAAATGCTCGAAAACGGTTGAGACATCAGCATTGAGTTCGTGGGCCATCATTTCAAGCGTTACACACAGGTTTTGGTCCAGAAAAGCCTCTTGTTCTGAGCCCCTTAAATTTTTCTAGCTGCCCAGGGCGCTCTTTGTTCTCGAGGTTGAAATCTCCACTTTTGAATTGTCGAAACCAATTTTCAATAATCTGAACTGCTAGAGTCTGGTTACAGTATGCCTCTACAAGCAAACGATGACATCCGCTGCTGATTTCTTTAAATGAAAGCAGAAAAGCATAGCATAATGTTTTTGGATCTTCTCTTTCCATTTATGAAGTCAGAATTACATTATCGTGCACTGGAAAACCAATATGGCGGATTTAATTTAAGAAAGTACCGAAAATTTGAAATTTTTTTTTTATTCATTTTTTTTTCAAACGGATAAAGTATATTGATCTATTTCAAACTATGGACAAAGGTGGACAAAATAGTTGCAGTTTATGAAAAATATTTTTTGGTCCAGCTCCCTATATTTTATCTTTTCCAAAATGGCGGAAAACTATGAAAATTTGGAAAAATACGCTTTTTTCGTGATATTTTTAAGATAATTGGATAATACACGGAATTTTATTAATCAAACTGGCAAAATTTGATTGATTAATTGTGTACAGACTTCTTCTAGTATATGTAATGACCTCATTAATGGCGGATTCAATATGGCGCTTGGAGTCCTTGGGAAATACCGATTTTTTTCACGATTATCGTTGATGAAAATTCCTGAACCTTTATTAAATTCAATTTTCCTGTGTTTCTTGGCACATTATATGAAAATCCGGTGATAGTGTTAGAAAATTCAAAATGGCGGATCCAATATGGTGGTCCGAATATTGAATATTTAATAATATGCTAATGAAAAAAGTATTTTCGTATTTTATGTAAAATTCGTGATCAAAATTGTCTCTAGACATTTTTTGATTGAGATCGCTAATTCAGCGTAAAAAATTCGTAAAGTTCTGGATTTATATTTTACGATCTGCATATTCTCCAACGCTTGACGTATGGTATGTGGCTAAATGAATTTATTCGACTTCTACTTGGCATAGTTTTCATAAAGTAATGTTCAAAAGTGTTTATTTGATCTACTTAACTAATTCAATCTCATACATAAGTTCCACGCTTTAAAATTCCACTACTGGTATAACTGATGTGACAAAAAAAAAGTATATAATTTTTTAACCAAATGAATTGATATTTATTACGATCAAAATAAGAATTTTTCTTATTTTACACATTTACTAAATCCATCATCCAACATCCTTTAGCCACATACATCAAGCGTTGGAGAATATGCAGATCGTGAAATATAAATTCAGAACTTTACGAATTTTTT
The DNA here is from genome assembly GCA_030998225.1 of Diplolepis rosae. Taxonomy (NCBI): domain Eukaryota; kingdom Metazoa; phylum Arthropoda; class Insecta; order Hymenoptera; family Diplolepididae; genus Diplolepis; species Diplolepis rosae. The sequence continues at coordinate 1,906,310 of JAPYXD010000082.1, forward strand.
CTGCTGAATTAGCGATCTCAATCAAAAAATGTCTAAAGACATTTTTGATCACATAATTTACATAAAATACGAAAATATTTTTTTTATTAGCTTATTATTAAATATTCATTCTTCGGCCCCCCATATGGGTTCCGCCTTTTTTAATTTTCAAACCCTGTCACCTGATTTTCATATAATGTGCCAAGAAACATAGAAAAATCGAATTTAATAAAGGTTCAGGAATTTTCATGAACGATAATCTTGGAAAAACTCGGTATTTCCCAAGTTCTCCAAGCGCCATATTGAATCTGCCATTAATCCGGTCATTACATATACTAGAAGAAGTCTGTACACAATTAATCAATCAAATTTTGCCAGTTTGATTAATAAAATTCCGTGTATTATCCAATTATCTTAAAAATATCACGAAAAAAGCGTATTTTTCCAAATTTTCATAGTTTTCCGCCATTTTGGAAAAGATAAAATATAGGGAGCTGGACCAAAAAATATTTTTCATAAACTGCAACTATTTTGTCCACCTTTGTCCATAGTTTAAAATAGATAAATATGTTTTATCCATTTGAAAAAAAATGAATAAAAAAAATTTCAAATTTTCGGTACTTTTTTAAATTAAATCCGCCATATTGGTTTTCCAGTGCACGATAATGTAATTCTGACTCTATAAATCGAAAGAGGAGACCCAGAAACATTATGTATAGAAGGTTTGGTCATGATATATTCCCTTTTTCGCTTTGGCAACAAGGGCCAAAAATGAGTTAAAAAGTGTGCGACTTTGGGCGTTAATGGGTTAAAAGGAATCAAACAGATCAAAAACTAAAAATAAGAATAAAAATAAAATTCCAAATTTTACGCTTAAAAAACTTTGTCTTTCCGCATTCGTGTGTTTTTGTTCTGTGATGTGTATACTTCTTAAGGGTGTTGTGGGCCTCCTTTATGAATAGTGGTATTTTTCTTTACATAATTAGTGGTTTAAAAAAATTTTTTAGATAGAAATATCATTGCATATATGTGGTTCTTGTGTGTGCCTTTAAGGAGAAGCAATTTTACTGTCACACTCTTCGCGGATCGGCCAAACAGGAGTTCTTTTTCTCTTTTTTGAGGGCTGTGTATAGGAGCGGTCTGGTTCCTGAACGCCTTAGAGCTTCCCCCATCGCATAAGTTCCTTACACGTTTTTTCCATAAAATATTATATTTAAGAAAACAAAAAAACATACAAAAAACCTAGTATTACTATAAATAATTTGTTTTTGCACGTTTACAGCTTAGCCATTAGGTTCATAATATTAACTGGCACTGAAGACAGCCCCCATTTGAGGCCGAAACGTTTGTCTTTTTTATTCCCATAATATATTTACTGCCTTGAAAAATCTTTAATATTTTCCTTTATCAATAATTTTTAATGAAAACTAAGTGACCCGATGCCAATATAAAGACATTTATTTTTGGGTCAAGATAAGAACTAAAGACATTAATACAAATATCTCTCGAAGCGTTCGTGTTTTGTGTTGTGTTGTGCAGGCTCCTCAAGTGTGTTGTGTCAAAACTTGTGTCTTTCCAAGTTGTGTTTGATTTCTTATATAAAAAATATTATTTAAAAAATCATCCCCTTTACACTGTCTTGTGCTCACTTTTGAGGAGAAGCGGACTTACGGTCAACACTTTCCACGAATCTGCCGAACTGGAGTTCATGTTTTTATTTTTGAGGACTGGGTTTTGAGCTGCCTCGTCCCTAGACGTTTGGATCTTGCCCCACCCTTGCATAAGTCAACCGTATGTTTTTATTAAAGAATAGTTTTAAGAAAGCAAAAAACCAAAAAACATAAAAAAGAAAAAATCTAATTTAATATGTACATCTAAATTTTTGCATGTTTACAGCTTAGTCATAAAGTCCTCGAGAAACATTTTTTGGCACTGAAGAGGCCCCCCATTTGTGGCCGAAACGTTTGCCTTTAACCCCCCCTCCCCCATTTTTAATCATTTTTATGAATAGCTGTTTAGCTTCCCTATGATTTATATGATTCTGTTTTTGAGCTTCCTTTTTATAATATGTCCATAAATTAAAGATTTTGACGTTAAAAAACTGACCTAATGCCAATACAAAAATAATTAAACGAATTCAATTTTGGGTCAAGACAAAAAACAAAGACATGAGTACAAGCATGTCTCATAATAACTATACAGTATATAGTTCCGAGACATGTTTGTATTAATGTCTTTAATTCAGCTCAAGTAGTAGCGGCCGCACTATAGCACGACTGGCACGGCGCGAACGGACGCTACTACTTACGATCAATGACCTTAGTGGCCTTATTGCACGCATCCTATTACAATATTCGTTTACCGTAACGTATTATTTGTTCATTAGGGTCATGGAACAACCACTTCAGCTGACTAAATCAATAAAATTAGTTTCCACTAAAATTTTTCCAGACTAATGAATTTTTTCAGCTTAAACTTTAGGACCTAATAAAGGACATATTAGCGAATGGCTGCAGACTTTAATTAGTTTTTAAAAATTAGAAAAAAATGTTAGGGTCGATGAAACAGGATTTTTTATTATTACTCAGAATCAATTAAAGTTTAAAGATATCCGCTAATATGTTCTTCATTATGTTTTAAAGTTTCAGCTGAAAAAATTCATTAGTGTCGAAAAATTTTGGTGGAAACTAATTTTATTGATTTAGTCAGCTGTATTGGTTGTTCCATGACCTTAATGGACAAATAATTCGTTACGGTAAACGAATATTGTAATAGGATGCCATTCAATGCTCAGCTTCTTACCGGGTTCATATCATTTTCTGAATCTTTGGTATTTTAACTGCGAAAAATTTCCACTCGGCTGGGAATAATTACAATTAAACCTTGATTTTCCCTAAATTCCTAATATTTTTTAGAATCATCAATACATAATAAAACATGTATTGTTATTCAAAGTTTCTCCATGTATTAGCATATTTTATTTTATTCTACAAATTTTCATTTACTTGTCTTATTTTTTATATATAATCTCACGTATCCATGACAGTTATATTATATATTATAATCATATAAAACTATTATGCTATTATATCATATAACACGTTTTACTGTTGCTATAAATATTGTTGCTAGATACATATAATTGTTTTTATAAATAATTTCACTATTACTATTAACTAAAATATCAATAAACAATTGATTTCATTGATAAAATACTAATTACAACAAATATTACCTTTTATTATTATTAACTATTATTATTACTATTGTTAATAATAATAATTAACGAAATGCAACAAATGTTATATATCAACAATATTACTTCAACCTTTATATTTAAAATTATTATTAATCACTATTATTATTAATATTTAATATTGTTATTAACAATAATTGTCAAAATGCAACAAATATTAAATAATAACAATGTTACTTCAATTTCTTGATTTGCAATAATTATCAATCACTTTCATTATAATTATTTCATATTGTTATTAAAATTTGCAACAAATATTATAATAATGTTACTTCAAATTTTATAATAATAATATTTATAATAATTATCATGATTGTTAATATTCTCATTTGATGTTAATCAACAATCAGCAATTAATTATAAAATACGTTCTTTCAATAACTATTACTATTATGTTATTTTATAAACAAAAGCAATGTATAAATATAAAGATTAATAGAATTATTAACGAATCATAATCACCATTTATGTACACCAATTGTATTATAGTTACTCTATTACTTACCTATGTATACAATTAATGTCATTGACCCTTGCGACCAAATCTACCTAAAAACCTGATGGTACGGGTTTACACAGCCCTTGAGAAAATGTGAGTACACCCACACCACGGAAGCATGACCCACACGGACTTGGAAAATCGGTGTGAGTCCCTAAGCTCACCAACGCAGCACACCAGCAAACTGGCCCATAGTCTCAACTCACCACACTGACACCTAAGATTCTAATGGACTTCGAAAAAGCTATTGAAACCATGGAACTCAAATTCCCATACTTTCTACCTACGAGTTGAGACTACAGACGACAATATAAGCCAGGCTGCAAGGCCTAAACACCAGTCGAAGCAAGTCTAAGCGAGTCTAAGCAAGTCTAAGTCGAGTCTAAGCGAGTCTAAGGGAGCGTACGATCGAGCAGCATGGTTAGAACCGGTTTTCGTCGCCGTACCGCAATAAATCTAAGTGGCCGTAATTTCCACGTGTTCGGGAAAACCAATATCATAACAACGGAGTGAATTTCGATAAAACTGGATTTAGTGTCATTGTAATCGAGGCATCAAAATAAGGATACCTGTTAAACAAAGGATTGACCTGCCACTGTTGGTCAACAAGGATAATTAGGGCAGGTACCCGATTAGCAGAGGATAAACACAACTTAAAGGATTATCGCTTTCAAGAGGCCCACCTCATCAAGAACAACCGGTAAGTCAAATAACTTTGTTTTTATTAAATTTCTCCTTTCTCTTTTCTTTTGAGCCCTTTAGACTCACGGTGTGTTTTTCTTTAAGGTTGGACCAATCAGACTCGACCAACCAAAGGAAAACAGCCTGCAACCAACAACTAAAAAAAGTCGCTTAGGTTAAAATAAAATTTGTATTTTTATAATAAGTTATTATTAACAATAATTGTAATTTGATTCATTTGGCTTGTCCTCTACCCGGTTAATTGTTAATTTTAACAATAAACAGAGGAACATAGTTAGGGTAATTGGCTCTAGACTTTAGGTAGGAAATATTTATATTAATTTAAAACTTAGGACGTCACAATAATACAAATTGAAACTCCGGTAAAATTGAAATTTAGTCACGTCACCGGGTTGGTGTACGGCCTTAATTCTTACTTATTAGTCATTTAGGTTAAGGCCAAGGAACAACCACACTACCTGATAAAATTAGTTCCAAATTTCATGTAAGATAAAGTTTTTATTTTACAATTAAAATATTGTTAAAGTTCTTAGTTAGCTTTAGGGACCAGAAAAAATGTAACTCAAAGTTTCATGTTTTCAAACGTTTCGACACAGATTGGAGTCCCCATTAGTGAGAATTTATTTTTATAAAAAATACAAAGGAAGAAACTTAAAAATTGTCCGTGTGGCGGATAGACATTGTTGTAAAACGATATAAATGAATTATACATGTGAAAATATCAAATTAGTCTAAACTAAATTTACAAGAAAATAACAACTGTACAAAAATTCGTTCTATAAAATTACTAAGGAGAGAAACTTAAAAAATAGCACGTGTGACGGATAAACATTGTGGTAAACCGATATGAATGAGTTGTACATGTGAAACTATAAAATTGGTCAAAACTAAATTTACAAAAAAAAATAAAACTGTATAAAAATTTTTTCTATAAAAATACAAAGAAAGAATCTTAAAAAGAATCTTAAAAAATTTGCACGTGTGACAGATGAACATTCTGTTAAAAAATGATGTAAAAGAATTACAAGTGTAAAACTATAAAATTGGTCTAAATAACTAAATTTGCAAAAAAGTAAAACTGTACAATAAAAAATTTTCCTGTAAAAATACTAAGGGGAGAAACTTAAAAAATAGCACGTATGGGGGATAACATTCTGTTATAACGATATAAATGGATTGTACATGTGAAACTATAAAATTGATCTAAACTAAATTTACAAGAAAATGAAAACTGTACAAAATTTTTTGCCTATAAAAATACAAAGGAAGAAACTTGAATAATTTTTACGTGTGACGGATAAACATTGTGGTAACAAACGATATAACGTGTGAGTACGTGTGGAAGCTGTAAAAACGGTCTAAATAGATGAATTCACAAAAAAATTGTGCAAAAAGAATTTTTTAAATTCACCCTAAGAAGGATTATATGTGCAGGAAAATTATAGCAGTTAAAAAGAATTATTACAGCATAAAAAGTCTAAACACTGCGGGCTTATCCCAATAAAATATTACCAAACAAAAACTGACCTGTTTTTTTGTTAAGTAGACGGACAAAACGATGGTGAGAAAAATTGATCAAAGTGACACAATCACAAAATTCCTTTTTTTCTTTCTTTTCTTTCGTCGCGAACATGATATGTACATAATTTTTGTAAAAGAACTCTTGTCACTACGGATTTTTTTTCAATCTGAGTTGAATTTGGAAACAGACTTGGAAAAGACTTTGTAAAGTAAAGTGGAGGGTGAGGTTTTTTGCTTTGGAGAGCCTCGGTTAAAGGAAGAGGAGAGAAAAAAGTGTGTAAAGATGTCCACAAGATGACCAGAATACTGTGACAAAAGAGGGCTATGCAATTTGAAACGAGTCATAACATTCTGTATATAACTGTTAGAAATTTCTACCGCAATCTCCCGAAACATGTAACTGGGGTTTTTTATTCAGTCACAGGGTCGCAAGATTAAGATTGAAATTAAATTGAGTTAAATGTTCTGATATCTGTATCTGGAAATTATGAATCTTGTAACAGAAATTATTTTTTTGGAGCTAATAACGCAGATATAAAGTGTTAAATGTTCTGATACCCGTATATGGAATTATGAAACTTGTAACAGAAATAATTTTACGCTTTGGGTAAATGGAATTTAATGCAGTTACATATACCTGAACTTTTTGTTAAAGTTTTGCAATTTGATGATAAATTCGATAAAATTCGATTACAGTTTCACAGTTTAAATATACGTTTTTTAAAGCCTCAATGTTACTCAGTTTTTAGACTTTTTATTGTGTAATAATTCTTCCTAACTGCTACAATTTTACTACATATATAATCCTTCTTAGGGTAAATTAAAAACAGTTTAGCTGTACAATTTTTTTGTGAATTCAGCTACATAGACCGTTTTTACAGCTCCCACGCATAGACACACGTTATATCGTTTGTTACTACAATGTTCATACGTCACACGTGCAATTTTTAAAGTTTCTTCTCTTTGTATTCTTATAGAAAATAATTGTTTGGTACAGTTTTTATTTTCTTGTAAAATTAGTTATTAAGACTAATATTATTGTTTCACGCTTGTAATTCTTTTACATCATTTTTTAACAGAATGTTCATCTGTCACACATACAAATTTTTCAAGTTTATTCCTTTGTATTTGTATAGAAAAAAAATTTTGTACTGTTTTTATTTTTTGTAAATTTAGTTTAGACCAATTTTATAGTTTCACATGTACAACTCATTCATATCGTTTTACCACAATGTTTATCCGTGACACGTGCTATTTTTCAAGTTTCTTTTCTTAGTAATTTTACAGGACAAAGTTTTTGTACCGTTTTTATTTTCTTGTAAATTTAGTTTAGACCAATATGATAGTTTCACATGTACAATTCATTTATATCGTTTTTACCACAATTTTATCCGTCACACGTGCTATTTTTTAAGTTTCTTCTCTATGTATTCTTATAGAAAAAAAATTTTTGTTACAGTTTTTATTTTTGTAAATTCAATTATTTAGACCAATTTTATAGTTTTATACTTGCAATTTTTTACATCATTTTTTGACAGAATGTTCATCGGTCACACGGTACATTTTTTAAGTTTCTTTCTTTGTATTTTTATAGAACAAATTTTTGTACAATTTTATTTTATTTTTTACATTCTCATCATGGATGAGAAGGTATTGGTTTTATGTGAAAAATGACTTTCGATATTTTCATCAAATCTTTACGTTTTGAGACCCCCTGAGTCATAAAAAAGGGTTTTTACGAAAGTGTCTGTCTGTCTGTAGGTCGTGTGCGGCATAACTCTCGATAGAATTATCAGATTGAATTGAGCTTTGGTACACTTTATCGGAGCCGAAAAAGTAAGGACAAGTTCGTTAACCAGCCACGTCCAAACAAAATTGAGGGATTGAGTACTACTTTTGTGTTTTTAAAAATAATTTTTTGAAAAAATCAAAAATTTCAATCCTAGTTTTTGATAGCGCTCATAAATCTCTACAAATTATCCTGATAACATTTTTTGATTAAATCAAAATTAGAAATGTCACAGCATATTCAAATTCGAAAAAACTCAATATCAAAATTCCATTTTCAAGTTAAATTATACGAGATACGAAAAAACGTTATGATATTTCCTGTTTCACTTAATTTCAAAAAGAAATTGAGTGACTTTGAGAAAATGTATAATTCACATCATCTGTAATATTATTATAAAATTGGTTTGAGCTTCAGTATCAAATTATAATAAATAAACTTGAATGTATGTGACGAGCATATTTCAATATGAATAAAAAAGTTATTTTGCATGAACAAATTAATGTAAAATTTAGTGACGCAGTCCCATTGATCCACCCAATAAAAAATTTACGACGGGCGCAGTGCTGGCATACGTCGAGGATGATAACGATGTTCTGCACTGTTCTGCCAGTGCTGGTCCTGTATTGGTTGTCGGTGCTGGCATTTGTTACTGGTGCGGCACTGGCATATGTCGGGCAAGATAACGATTTTAATAAAAATTTATAACCATTTGAACACATCAAAAATAAACTTTCAGTAAAATTTGATGCTAATAAATGTTCAAAATTTGAATCAATAAATGTTTTCCTATTCAAATTTCCATACTTCTTATCAATTTTGTACATTTAAAAATTTGTCAGTCAAAGAGATGTTTTCTATTAAGAAGATATAGACATAAAATTCCTACATCAATTTCTTATTTTTCATCCAAAAAAAAAGAAAATACTGGAATGATTTTTCATAAATCCCTTTAAAAACGTCGTTATCATTTAGCATGGTGTCCGTATGGTGCCAGTATTGAGCCGACGCTTGGCATAACTGTGGGAAGTACGGTTTAGCCGTCGTTATCATTTTGTATTAGGCCCGTATGGTGCCCGTATTGAGCCTACGCTTAGAATAACTACGGAAAGTACGGGCTAGCCATCATTCAGTTTATGTGCATTGGGCCTGAGTTAAGCCAATGCTGCCATGCCACTGCTGGTCTTCCGACACTGGCGTATTGCTATGCCTGTATTATAGCCCGTACTATGCCTGCACTGGTCAGCCAGCACTGGCTTGCCATTACAGGCGCAGTACTGCGCTCGTTATATATACGGGCGTAAGTACGAAATTTCCGATTGGGGCTTGGCCTTAATTTTCGTTTATGTTGAGTAAGCTATTAAATTATCGCTCTTTGCTTTTTCTGTCTACCGGATTTCAATAATGCAAAGAAAATGCACATTTCGGCGTTCATGCAATAGTGCATATCATTTCAATAGAAGTACTCACAAGTTTTTAGGATTTGTGCCAGATAGAAAAATGTATGCACAAGGCGAACGGTATGACTCGCTTGCTTGCAGATTTTTCCATTTGTCGTGTACGCATTGGATCCAGAAAACATCTCCCCATATGTAACACATATCATTCGCACGTGGTGTCGATCATAACTGTAACGGTGAAATGAAAGCCTTATGTGTTTCCTCGAATAATATGAAAGTTCTTTTGAAATAATAATAATTGAAATAAATTCAAATATAGTTATTTTAATTCAAATACTTAATTCTTCCCTGCAATTTAATACAATTCCAGAATTTGTGAATTGACAACAGCATTTGCTCCATTAATTGCATTTATACTTTTCATTTTTTTTGGTTTTATTTTTTTTTTTTTGTGAGGAGGAAAAATGGTAAAATCTTTCAGACGTTGTACAGGACTCTCCAAGGACGGGTTTAAGCATACCTGTTAAAACCAAAAAACCCCTCTCTCGAACCAATACACTGCCCGCGGGAAAAAATGCATGTACTTGTGAATTTATCACTGATAATTGCAACATGCAAGCATTATACACAGTGTATCCCAAAAATAACCGAACTTTATATTTAAAACATACAACATGCAGCGCCATCTATTGAAAATTTGCAGCATTAAAAAGATACACAAGATCGATAAAATTAAAATGGTCGGGACTAGTCGTGACATATCAAGTGTAATGACTAGCGCCGCAAACAACTACAATACTAGATTAGATTCGAGTGTACGCATAAAAACTCGTATACACCTCGACTATGCCTTGGCTCCGATCTCCTGCGAGCATTGTCGCTCGTCACGCAATAACCCTCATTGTGCGCCTAGGCACGTAATATACTATTGTGTTAAACTTGAAAAAAATTCGCTGAGACATACGAATTGATGAAAAAAGTTTATGGTGATGATTGTATGAATCGTACTCAAGTTTATACGTGGTTTACACGATTTAAAAATGGCCGTGACGATTTAAATGATGATCCAAGAGATGGACGATCAGAAGCATCAAATCGTGCTGAGTTAGTCGAAAAAGTACGTGAAATAATCGCTATCGATGCAAATTTCACTGTGAGAATGCTGGCAGAAGAATTAAATTCATCTTACTGTACAATCTACACAATATTATCTGAAGATTTGGCTAAAAGAAAGGTCTTTGCACGTTTTGTTCCACATCAGTTAAATGCACCACCTCACAAGACCAAAAAAGTCAACAAATTTTTGATGAAAAAACAGATTTGTGTCATGGACTACCCTCCGTATTCGCCTGATCTATCACCGTGTGACTATTTTCTGTTCCCAAAACTAAAAACTGCAATGAAAGGAGCTTTTTACGATGACGTTCTAACCATTCAATCATCTGTGACACAGGTGCTAAAGAACATCCCAAAAACCGAGTTTAAAAAGTCTATGGATAGATTGGTTGATCGTTCCAAACGTTCTATTGAGTCTAATGGAACCTATTTTGAATAAATAATAACTTTCAAAGATAATATAATGTGTATCTTATTCTATATCCAAAAAGTTCGGTTATTTTTGGGACACACTGTGTATATTGCACAGCTTAACAATTTTTCTAAATTCAAAACTGCCCTTTATTTTCAACTTTCAAGGTATTACAGAAAAAACTGGGTGTGAATAGTTTTGTACAGTTACCCCTCTAGGTAGATAGAATTTGAAGTTTACCTGTGTGGTGGAGAATAATGGTGGGTGTCTCTGATGCAGAGGCAAAACTGAATTTTCAACTTGGAACTTGGTCTTAAATAAGGTCATAGTTTCGAACTGACAGTTTATCCAGAAAATGACAGTTGTCGATTTGCGAATATGAACTGCACCTTTACACCTCGTAAGGGTGCCGTCCCATGGAAGTTTTTTTTTCCAGGGGTGAGAGAGAATGCATTTACGAACTCTGTATGGGATTCGGCTGAAGCAATACCCACTAAATTCAGAACTCCCCTTTTTCCTCACCAGATAATGACCCCGGAATCGCGTTTTCATTACTCTCAGCGCAGAGGTAGCACTGCGGATTGCCCGTGCAGGCAGCCGCAATGTGTCCCTCGGCTTCGCACTTCCAGCAGCACTTCTGCTGTCCCAAATGAAAACGTAGTAAGTCGCATTCGCTATAGAGGTGAAAGTTGCGCGATCCTTTGTTTGCTCACGTACACCTCACACAGCCATACGATGTCCCGACTACCAGCGGAGATTCCCGAACATAGAAACTAATGAGACCTTTAAATTTTCGTCTTTCGGATGTTTTTTACTTTTTGACAGATTTACAGTTTGAGATTTGATACTTATTGGTATTCTAATCTGCGCTAATCATAATAATTGTATTGAGTGAAGGTCTCCCAAAAGAAATCAACGTAAGTATATTTTGAAAAATGTATGTGCGTTTCCACGTGTGACAATTATTATAATTAGCACAGTTTAGAATACCAATAAGTATCAAATCTCAAACTGTAAATCTGTCAAAAAGTAAAAAACATCCGAAAGACGAAAATTTAAAGGTCTCATTAGTTTCTACGTTCGGTAATCTCCGCCGGTATTCGGGGCATCGTATGGCTGTGTGAGATGTACGTGAGCAAACAAAGGATCGCGTGACTTTCGCCTCTATAACGAATGCGACTTACTACGTTTTTATTTGGGACAGCAGACTTGCTCCTATCCGTGCCACCGCATTGGGCGGCCAGATGCCCGAAACCTAGGCACCGGTAGTGTTTACTGGCCGCCGTCCTCCAATTTGATGAAGGCCTATCTAGTACCTCTGAGAGGTCTCCTCATCATGGTGAACATCAGCGCCGATGTTTTCCACTCGAGGTGGACTCTCCTATGTGACTCTTCAACTTCCAGAACTTATATGGTAGGGTCAATCATGAGAGCGAGGTGGCGGGCGGACCCACTCTCACCTTCGACATCACGAAAGGCAGAGTTTAACCTCCCTCTGTCCTTCGCCGTGCACTTCACCTCCACCAAGAAGTCCTTGGATCTGGTCTCCCTGATTCCCCGGATATTAAGGCCCAGTTCCTCAGGGTTGATGTGGCTCTTCAGGTTCTTGAGTATGGCCGCATAGCCAACTCCCTCCATGGGCTTAATAATCACCGCTTCTGGGCGAGCGCCTTGACCGCTCAGGTTTTTCTTGGTCATGCAGAAACTCTCCATTTTCTGCAAGACGTCAACCACCTTTTGCAGCATGCCTATATCCCTTTAATGCATCCCATGCAGCCAATCCGAGTGTTGCCTGGACTGGGTTTTCTCACCCTCATGCCGCTTCGTCACATACAGTTTACCCTAAGACGTCACCTCACAAAAACTTCCTTCTAAATTTAAATTCTCCATAATTATCCCACGAGTAGCTAGAAAAGTATTCGGTCCACTCCTGCAGAGCCCCACATGCAGGGGTGAGGTCTCAGTACTTGAGGAGGTGACCTGGTTTCCTGGAGACAGCGTGAAAGACACCTCTCTCTGGTGCCATGCAGCCATCGGCACGATAGTTGACACCTTGGCTTTGGGGTTATGTTTACGAAAAGAGTTTATTTGGTTCAAACAAAAATTTCTTTGGATCAAAAAAATATGTGCATTACTATAGGGTCAAAGTAAAGTTTCTTTGATTTAAAGAAATCTCCTGATTGTTTTATTTTTCTTTGAATTATAGAAATGAATGTCTGCGCAGTCGGGTAGTACATGCGCAATTTGATTCACAGAAATATTTTCTTTCATTTAAAGAAGAAATTTTCTTCGCTCAAAGTAATAAAATTAAATATATTATTTCTCAAGTTCCTTTTACCGAAAAAGCCCCCCCCCCCTTACCCGCACTCCAGAGGTTCAATGTCTCATTTTATAAATTTTAGTAGATAAATTTTTAACCTATATTTTTCTTTCAATTTTCATAGTTAACTCAAATAACCGTACATAAGAGCTATGTCTTATTATAGCAAGGGAGGTAGAAGTTTTGCAGTTGTATGCGATGATTTGAAACACGACTCTATTCGGGCTTTGTACGGTTAATGGAAAAATTTGTCCACAGTAGGTGGGCACATTCTCATCTCATATCTATTTCCGCTCAAATACGTAGGTAATGCTGAGAAAGTTGCAACTCACGAATCTTTTGATATTTCATTTTTTAATTTCAGAAATCAGAAATGTTGTTTTATTCGAAAACAATTTTTCATGATTACATAAACTTAATTGGAATCCATTGAAATTTCCTTGAGTTCCCGAAGTTTGATTAGATTTACCAGTTATGTCAAGAATGATTTACTAATGTTTAAGAATACTAAAGCAATTTTGCAGAACACTCTGTGCTTTTGATGATCAACTGAAATTTTAATGATCGGTTGTAGAGCAATCTACAGGATGTACAAAAAAGCATTGGGAGCAAAAAAAGCCATTTCTGACGACTGCTGAACTCAAATCAGGTTCATCAATGCTTTTTGCGGAATTAACATGGCACACTATTTGAGCTTTCAAAATATTATATGTTGTTTGAAGAACATATTATCTTAGTGGGAAATTGCCAATGCTAACGTTTGGCGCGAGATTGGACCAATATTGGCTGCCAACGTTTTACTAGTGGCCTAAAACTGAATGCCAATATTGGTCGCTGCTCGGCATGTAGACGCCGGCGTCGTTGCCAAGACTTGGCATACAAGTATTGGACCAATATAGGACCAATACAAGGTGAATCATTATTGTAAAAATGTTCATTTATAATTAAGTGTGGAAAACTTTTCTCCCCTTGCTTGCAACAATATTGGCCCAATATTGATTGTCAATATTCAACAACTATTGTCCGTCAGTATTCACCCTACATGAGGCCAATATTGGCCCTATACTCGCATGCCGAATCTTAACAACGGTGTCCATAAGCTGAGCACCTGCCAATATTGGACCAATATTGGCGGCCAGTCTTGGGGCACTATTGATAGCTTGGCTCCCAAGGTTGACCTAAGGTTTAACTCCATCTCGTCAGGGTTTTCCATAACCTCAAAAAATGGGCCCAAAAACCCAATAATCCCATGATCCTCCAACATGACAAACCCCATAAGCATTTAATTCTTAAACCCCATATCCGTTAATCCCCTTCACCCCATAACGCTGTAAAAAAGAAACTTGTAGGTCTTCAAACTCCGAAACTTAGTGTGTACGAGCCATATGTGAATTTTAACCACTCAAATGATGAATTTCATAACACCATGACCTTCCAACTCTGTGACCGCATAACCTAGTAATTCATTCGCACCGTAGTCGTGTGAGGTCATGGTATATTATGCTAAACCTACTCTCAGCCTAACTCAGGAAGAACGACGTGGACGTAGTATTCTTCTGTTCCCTTGGGTGTTATGAAATTTATGATTTGAGTGGTTAAAATGCATATATAGCTCGTACACACTAAGTTTCGGGGTTTAAATCCGTGCAAGTTGCTTTTTATAGCGTTATTGGGTGAATTGGGGTTAAGGGGTTATGGTGTTCAGGGGCTATGGGGTTAAAGAATTAAATGGTTATGGGGTTTATTGCGTTGAAGGATCAAGGGATTATAGGGTTTGTGGGCCTATTTTTTGAAGTCATGAATAACCCTGACGTGATGGGGTTAAAGGGACCTCGGATTCGAAGCTGTGTAGTGCAATGTAATTTGCTATTTTCTAATAATCTTTTTAAAATGAAAAATTTTGTTTCCCAACATTTTTTCCATATTTCGTTTATTTTGACCAAAAATTTTAATTCTTGATTTTCATTAAAATGTTTTTGATAAATAAATGTAAAGATCTTTGAAATAAAGAATTTTGTTTCTTGAAATTTGTCCCATATCTCGTGACTTTTGTCAGGAAACTGCAATTTTTTATTTTTACAAAAACGACTTTTATGGATAAAACGAGAACCATTGTTAAAAAACCGTTTTTTTCTGACACAGGGTGTCTCAAAACGTAAAGGTTTGATGAAAATTCCAAAAATGATTTTTTACATAAAAGCAATATCTTCTTATATGATGAGAATGTAAAAAATTTCCACAATCAATACTTTTTATGTAGTTCGTAGCCTATCAAAAGTTTGGTAAATTTGACATTACATGCTTACCTCTTCACAGACCTGAATCCACTACATGGATCGAAAGCCACCTATATCCGTGGAATATAGCGTATAACCGATGCGATGCGTCTGCATGTAAACGAGCTTTCGTTCCCTTCTGACGCCACTTACGAGAAGTTTACATTTGCATGATATTTTGCCTCAACAGGCTTTATTTCACTCGTACAGCTAATGAGCGACATCTAAACTTTAAGGATCGACTAACGAGATTTGGTGATTCCCACATTTTTCACTCATAGCATATTTGAAAAAGCTGTAATTTAGATGGTTTTTAAATTTTATGAATGAAATAAAGTATTTTATTTGCATTAAGACGAATGAAATCATTCATTTTAATTTTCACTTAGATTCTATTTATCCTTTATACTAGCTGAATAGCTGAATTTACTTCTTTAAATTTCAATAATTCAAGTGCTTTATGATACAATACGTCAATTGATAATAGTTACGTTGTATAATATTAAAATTTAATGATAGTGCAACCCTTCTATAATACAATATATTGTTAACTATACTTTCAAAATGCAATCAGTTCAAATAGCGTGAAGAAAATTTGTTCAAATTTTACAGAACTTTTCAAGTAAACTTAAATATATGCTTTCTAAATTTTCCGAAATTTTATGTATTTAATCAAAGATGTTTTTTAATATTCATTAGAATTTTTTCAATTCCCAAGTAGGGTTATCCGACACTGGTGGTCGGAACGACATCGTTCCAATGTCGGTTTTCCAGTACTGGATTCCGACACTGGACCGACATCGTTTATACAACCGGAACGACATCGTTCCTATGTAGGGTCCTCAGTACCCGATTGCAGACATGAAACCGGTGTCGATTCAGTAGCGGAATGATGTCGGCAACCCAGTACTGAATTGCAGACCTGAAACCGGTGTCGATTCGGTAGCAGAATGATGTCGGCAACCCAGTACTGGATTGCAGACTTAAAACCATTATTGAATCGACACTGGATTCCAATTTTTATTGAATATGTATAAATAAAGATGAGCAAAGCCCAAATTTCTTAAATATATTTTTTTATATATTTTTTATATATTTATATATTTTTTTTTGTAAAATTCATCATAATTATTTTCAATCGAAAATAATTATTTTAATTATGCAATTTTATTGCATTTGGTAATTGGATAAGTTATTCATAAAAATAATTCAATTAAAAATTTATATAATTTTTTTAGACTTTTTTGATTTGTAATAAAATTCTAGTTAATTTTAATTAATTAATATAACTAGTTAATCAATTTTAATTGATTTAAAAATCTAATTATATACCCTCAATTAATTGAAATAACTAAATAAATCATTTTAATTGATTAAAATAAATTTTTAGTTAATTTCAATCGATTTTAAATTACTTAAATGTGCATTTTTATGTCAATAAATATAAATTTGAATAAATTTTTGTAATTTTTTAGAAAATAGTACATTTTTGTACTTTAAACTTGGAACGTTACAGTTCTAGAGTAAATCATATGTTATTAGTCTTTCAATATACCTGAATATTCTTTGCAAGGGATATTTAGAAACATGTGGTAGCCAGCCGCTTATGTTTCGTTGCTTGTCCAGGTATGAAATGTCTTACTCAAGTAGTGTCTTATTTTTTTTTGAACGTAGAGGCTGTTTATATATCGGTGCGGTGGAAAAATGATTGATATAAATAGTAAAATTGAACAAAATTGGAAACGATCACGTGGGTACACCAGGAAGCATCGTGTCACAAAAAGACATTTAGTGTGAGACAAAATAATTGAAAGTGAGTGTGCATTGAAATGACAAAAGACTCAAGAATTAAATAGTTGTTTTGAAAGTGAAATTTACAGTTCCAATAATATAAGTGAGAATGGCTCGATTTTTCATAGTGCTAATGATATTAACTAAACGCAGATGCAATATGAGTAAGGAGGGACTAAGCGAAATTGAAAATGGAAAATTTAGTTCGTTTTTATATTTATTGTGTTATATTTATTATATTGTATTATTATTATATTATTATATATTACTATTATATATAATGTTATATATTATTATATTGTATTGTATTTATTATATTTATATTTTATATCTATCTTATATTTATTTATTATTATATTTATTAATATTAGTATTGATTAAAACCTTTGAAATTCGATTTAAATAAATATTATGAAAACTAAAATATTGTTTATATTTATTGTATTTAAAATTCCGATACCAAATAAGTGTTGCCCTTTGATAATGGAACGATATTGGAATCCAGTATCGGAACGATATTCGAATCCAGTATCGGAACGATATTGGAATCCAGTATCGGAACGATATTGAAATCCAGTATCGGAACGATATTGAAATCCAGTATCGGAACGATGTTGGAATCCAGTATCGGAACGATATTGAAATCCAGTATCGAAACGATGTTGGAATCCAGTATCGGAACGATGTTGGGATCCTATGTCGGAACGATGTTGGAATCCAGTACCGAATCGGTCTTACATTTCGACATTCATCCGACACCGCTCCAGTGTCGGAAACCGATGTCGTTCCGACACTGGAATGTCGGCTGCCGACATCGGAACGACATTGTTCCAATACTGGTACCCCACTTGGGTTTGTGAAGAAAATTTTATGGATTTGGTAATTTTCACAAAATAGTACAAGAAAAAATTCTCAAAAAGTTTGGGCTTATGAAAAATATTACAAATTAAATTCAGAAACTGTGAAAAAATGGATCTGGAGACTTTTTCAGCAATATTTGACATCATTTCAAGTTATTATTAATGCTTGTCGTTAAATATAGATATTTGTAAATCAGTTATTTCAAGAATCTTAGTATATGAATTTTAGAACCGAGTAAGAAGGCTTGCATTGAAAATGATTGCAGAAGTTCAATCGTTTTTAGTCCTTGATTCTTCATGGAGAAAATACCGGATTTTAGCTAGAAAATATAACTGAAAGTATCTCAGTTGAAATAAAATTCACTAATATCCATGGTGTTCATAATACTGTGATTATTAGAAATAAATGTCGAATTAGTAGTGGCTCAAAAATGAGGCCACTACCCAGGTGCGAATTGACCGTCGGCCCACGGTTGGGCCAATCTTGTTGAAGTTGGTCCGTACGCGGCCCAGAGGTGGGCCAACTGAACTGCCACGGTCATCTAAAGCTATTCGCCGAAATTGGCCCGACAGTCGGTTCGAGTTTGGGCCATAGTTGAGCCGACGGTCAGGCACATCTTTGGCCCGGTGTTGGCTGCCAAAGTTGGTAAAACCGAAACTACCACTGTTGGCCCAACTATGGTCACTCAGGTGCGAATTTTGTCGGCTGCCAAAGTTGGAACATCGGGCCACGGTTGGCCTTACTCTGGCGACCATATTTTGGTGACCATAGTTGGGCCAACTATGGTAGTTTCGGTTTTACCAACTTTGGCAGCCAACACCGGCAACCAAAGATGTGCCCGACCGACGGCTCAACTATGGCCCAGACTCGAACCTACTGTCGGGCCAACTTTGGCGAATTCCTTTACATGACCGTGACATTTTAGTCGGCCCACCTCTGGGCCACGGTTGAACCAATCGTCGGCATATTAATGACTAGATTCCGTTGCCATTGCACGACCAAATGTCGGCCCAACTATGGCCCAGACTGGCACTGACTGTCGGGCCAACCTTGGCGAATTACTTTAGATGGCCGTGATAGTTTCGTCGGCCCACCTCTGGGTCATGGTTGAACCAATCGTCGGCATATCATCAATAACTAGATTATACCCGTGCGGAAATTTTTAATTCAAGCGTGTGATTACAAATAATGTATCAATAATGTACTAATACTGAACTAATTAAAATAATGTACCTTATCAGGGACAGCTAGTGCCCTTATTTCAATTTCTACACGGGTACAAGCATATTTTGCCTAAGACGGCCCATCTCCGGCACCCGGCGTCAGGCCAACTGTTCACGCCAATGGACGGACAGCGTTATCATTTCAGAAGTTGGCCCGACCTCTGGCCAACAAGGTTGGACAAACTTTAACAAGATTGGTCCAACCGTGGGCCGACGGTCAATTACCACCTGGGTAGTTAGTTACAAAACTGAATTTTGGATTTACAATAGTATTTTTTTTTAATTAAAAAGGAATATACATATCTCATGAAAAAATGTTGCGATTCAAACTTGATGTTCTTTCATAAAGTTTTTTTCAAAAACACAAAAATCGCTCTTATTTTCACAGTTTTGGTCGGATGTGACTGGTTAACGAACTTGTCTTTACATTTTTGGTTTGTATAAATTATGCTAAACCTTAATTCAATCCGAAAATTCTATCGAAAGATAGCGAGTATACGACCTACACACAGACAGATACTTTTGTGAATTGCGTTTTTTCTGACTCAGGGAGTGTCAAAATATAAAGATTTGATGAAAATTTCGAAAGTCATTTTTCACATAAAAGTAATACCTTCGCATTTATTATGAGGATGTGAAAAAAATATGCCAACCAAACATTATGTTAACAACACTTTACAACTTGTGAAATATTAAGTGCGAATTGTTTCTGTTTAATTGAAACATAAATGACATTTATATAATTCATAAATCCTTTTACCAGCAAATGATTCGGCGTAAACATTCGGCGCAATCCAACAAAGATAGATCGCCGGGAGTGTTAACACGTGGGAATGCGATAAAAGAACCTCGATCAATCAAATAGTGCTACCATTATTGCAGTTCAAATCAATCTGACTTAATTCGATTAAATCTGAACGGATCCAAACCAAGTTTTCAATCCGAATCATTCCTATCGCAGATTCATTCAGATTAATTTGGATTGAAAACTTAGTTAGGATTGGTTTGGACTCATTCAAATTCATGCTTTGAATTAAATCGGAATGAAGGGGATTAAGTCGGATTGATTTTTGATCGATTTTCATAAAACGAGATACAAAACTTTTTGCGATTGCTTCCGAATGACTTGGAATAGCTCTTGTTCATAAACGAGAAGGTATTATTTTTTTTTGAAAAATCATTTTCGGAATTTTTATCAAATCTTTACGTTTTAAGACTCATGGAGTGAGAAAAAACGGTTTTTACGAAAGTGTCTGTCTATTTTTCTGCCAATAGTAGTAGTAGTAGTAGTACCCGTGTAAAAATTGAAATCAGGGCACTAGCAGGCCCTGATAAGGTTGCCTTATTTTATTTACGGCCCAGATAAGGAAATCCTACCAGGCCCTGATGGTGTTTCGTCACGCTCGGCATGAAAAGGGCCATATGTGACCAACCTTAGACGATCCGTATCAGACAACCTTTCTTGTGCCTTAGAAATAAATAAGGTTTTCAAGCGGCAAAGTTAATATTTTCGTTTGAATAAATGGGATAGAACAAAATAAAGAAAGGGGCTAAGGGTTTGTTGCTGTAAAGAGGGGAGATGTTATAGTGGAAACATAGACACAAATATAATATAATAATACGTTCTTTATGTTCAGATATTTGAGTACACAATGATACATTATTTGTAATCGTACGCTTGATTTAAAAATTTCATATTCACTTTTGGATTCGAACCCTCTAACCTACCTATATTATCTACATAACTAAACGCATTCCTAACGCCTAAAGCGTTATGGGTTTGAAATTTTTCCACTTTCAATGACTCAATTAAATTTCTATAAAACGCACTATCTAATAAAAAGTTGTATACTCTAGATGCATAAATTTTTACAATACGTTAGTAATAATTTACATAGTACATAACTTTTCACATTTTAATGTCAAGAATCAAGTTGGAAAATTTTTTGCATTTTATAAATTTGAAATTTTTGTGCATTGAAAGAATCCCACTAAATCAATATAATTAACTATTTTAAAAGCATATTCAGAAAAATCTTGTTATTGTTATGAATCTAGGTAGGTTTGAAAAGGTACCGTAAACACGGTATACTTCAGGCTGCCTCAGTTAATAATAAGGGCAGCTTATTCGGGCCGTATACGAGCCTTATCAGGGCCGATACATAAATTTTTTGATCAGGCAGCCTGCTCCGGACCTGGTCCGATCCTTTTCTTAAATAAGGCAAAATAAGGCAATTTCCACGGGTAGTAGTACATGGAGAAAAAAATGCGATTGAATCAAAAGCATTTCTTTCCAAAAGCATGTATACTATGAATTCATAAAAATATACTACAAGAACCAATAAATATGTTACTAATTCTATAGCATATTGATTTAAATCCGTGATATACATGCTTTTGGAAAGAAATGCTATTGATTCAATCGCATTTTTTTCTCAGTGTAGTAGTTGGTCTTATACTCGATAACTCTTGATAATATTTCAAATTAAGTAGTTGAGTTCGAAACTTTTGCCACTGCCTACATTATCGGAGGATCATTAGTGGCGTATCAGATACAATACGTTGTCGACAGGTGTCTTTGTAGACAATTTCAAACTCTTATATCGCGATAATGCAAATAAAATTTAAATTTGATGAATTTGCAATCTTTCTGTGGAAAAAATGACGCTTTCGACTGTGCCCGGATTCGAAACCAAGTCTTTTGATTCCCGTTCGACTGCTTTAACGAACTGAGGTATTTAGGTGTCTGACATATTTTTCTCCACAGGAAGACTTCTTTATATCGCCTTACGGCTGTAATGATTTCAAATTAAGTGGTTGAGTTCGACATTTTTGCTATTATTGAATTGAATTGAGCTTTGGCATAATTTGTCGGAGCCAAAAAGTAAGGACCTTTACGAACCGTTTTAATGAATTTTGTAAGCTTTATTATAACTTTATTATAACTTTTTTAAAATTCATAAATACATTTTACATAATTCGGGTTTTGGAAATTTACTAACAAGGGGAGTGCGTTAATCTTCCCTGAGCTTTCTGCAGGAAACTTGCATTACCGAAAGTTCGATATGAATGAGTAATAATGCCGGAATGACAGGACCCACTACCTTAGTTATTTCGAGAAATTGAATTTTGAAAATTAAGGTTTTCGCACGCGCCGAGTGAGTAAAGGCCGGTGAGTCCTTCAGTACAGTAAAGCGGTGGCGTAGCCGTGGTGGCTATCGGCTGGCATGCTCGCGGCGCGGGTTCAATTCTTCTTGCCAGTGATATTTTTTTTTTAATTTTTATACATTGTTAATTATTTACAATGTAATTAGTATAAGTTTTGATCATTTGTAATGAATTTAAATTTGAATGAACTATGCTTTCCACTTGCTTTATTAAAGGAAAATAATTCATGTGGCAATGTAGCGTTTATTAAATGTTACTGGTGTCGATAAAATGTATGTTTTACTTGCTTTTATTATAAGTATCACCCCCATGGTTGTAATGGAAGTGATACAGAAAACTTGTAAGAATCTTTAAACAAAATTGATATTGTACAGTTATTCAAAGAACTAACAATAAATGTTTATTAGATCATAACAGTGAAGCCTCAATTTCCTTTTATATGCTTGATAGAATATTCTTTGAAGTAATATTTCCTAAATATGTAAATGAATGTTTATTATTGCATAAATAAAGTGTAAAATAAATGTACCTTTCAAATAATTAATATTAATATAAATTATGCAAAATATATTGACAGTATTAATTATAATTTATAATTTATAATTTTTAGTATTTGTTATTTAAATTAAATTCATTACAAATGATCAAAACTTTTACTAATTACATTGTACATAATTAACAATGTATAAAAATTAAAAAAAAAAAATCACCGGCAAAAAGAATTGAATCCGCGCCGCGAGCATGCCAGCCGATACACTGAGAAAAAAATTTATCCAACAAAACTTTTTTTGTTGTCCTGACAAAATATTTTGTTGTCACAACAAAACATTTTGTTTGAGTAACAAAATTTGATTGATATAGCAAAATGTTTTATTGGCACAACAAAAGAATTTTGTTAGCTAAATACTAACAAAATATTTTTGTTGATTTGACAAAACTGTTTTCTCAGTGAAGCCATAACCATTACGCCACCGCTTTACTGTGTTGAAGGACTTATTGGCCTTTACTTACTCGGCGCGTGCGAAACCCTGAATTTTCAAAATTCAATTTCTCGAAATAACTGAGGTAGTGGGCCCTGTCACTCCAGCATTATTACTCATTCATATCGAACTTTCGGTACTACAAGTTTCGTGCGGAAAGCTCAGGGAAGATTGACGCACGCCCCTTGTAAGTTATTCAAAAACGTTTACGTAAATTATGATTTTTATAGGGAAATATGGTACTTAATCATATCTAGTAACTACGGTTTTAGAGGTTTTCATGAACTGTTTCCCGCATCTAAGATTATAACCTGAATTCTTTAATTTTTTCAAAACCATTTATATTCGTGTTTGTTATTCGGATGAATATAAATGCGGCATGATCCAGGACGTAGCAGTTTTGTATCGTAATTTTTGACTAATTTTGATAGTTTATCAAATCTCTGAAAAAAAAGTAATATTGTTTACATTTACAGAATACTGTGAGAAATTTCTGCACATGATACGTGACATAACATATTTAGAGACATAAGTCTACCCTGTTTCCTGGATTGCTTGGCGAATGTTAATTTATTTACTATTCAAATAAGAAGGTGAAGTAATCACTAGTGTGCAATACATTTATGCTAAAAATGCATCTCAGCTATAAAAGTTTGACTATTATACAAATTTCTCTCCAGAAATATCTACGTTCACATCGTTGTATATTGAGGAGAGATATGAAATGAGCAAAAATATTATGGTCTAAAAAACTGTATTTGCAGAATACTTTTTCAGAACGTGGCGGCTACAAGGAAAGGCTTTTATCTTGATAAAGAGCTCGTAAAATGTGGTAAACGTTTTGAATGAAAGTTTGATCTTCAACCTCCTGCATCATTGACCTCAAGACTAGTGCGAACAACGGGTAAAAATGGACATAAAATTTTATATAACAAAAGATTTCACTTTTATTAATCTTATGTTTATCCTGAGAGAATGCAGTCCAATTAAGATACTTGTTGGAGAAATCGTAGGAAATATCAAGTCGCTCTGCATAACTTAATTTGAATAGGACGACATTTTTTAGAAATGCTTTACAATATGACAAACATAAATCATAGTATTCTCAAATTTTTAGTTTTTTTGTCTGTGCTTGTATGCGTATGTACGTGTATTTACGTAATTAAAATTTTATAAGTCCTGCACTGTTGAAAATATTATTAATTTTATTACACTTCATTATACAAGTGGTATGTTGAAATTAATACTTTTTTAAATTATGAAATATGATTATATATTCATATTAAATTAAGTAGCGCTTCAATAAAAGTATTTTACAATCGACAAATAGTTCTGGAATAACAACACATGTGTATTAAAATCAACAAAAAAGTTTGTATTTTTACATTCTCATCATTGAAGGCATTGGTCCAGCGTCGGTGGGCACAATAACTCTCGATAGAATTATCGGATTGAAATCAAATTTGGCCATTTTTGACCAATGGTTTTGGTTTTATCTATAAAAGATGCAACTCAGTTCCCGCTGTTTTTTTGATGAAAATGCAACTTTATTGTGAAAAAATGGTTACAAATGATTCATTCAAAGTATTGACCATCGTTAGCTACAACTTTTGTCCATCTTTCTGGTAGAGCTCGGATACCGTTACGGTAAAAGTTTCCATCTTTAGAGGCTATCCACGAATCAAGCCATTTTTCGATGTCTTGATATGAGCGGAACTGCTGATCAGCCAGACCATGTGCAATCGACCGGAACAAGTAATAATCGGACGGCGCAATACCTGGGGAATACGGTGGATGGGGTAGGATTTCCCATTTGAGCGTTTCCAGTTTCCAGGTAGGTTTTAACGGGTTTGTCAACGTGAAGCCGAGCGTTGTCATGTTGTAGAATCACTTTTTCGTGCCTCTGCTCGTATTATGGCCGTTTTTCGCGCAGTGCTCGGCTCAAATGTATCAATTGCATTCGATACCGTTCCTCAGTGATGGTTTCGTTCGGTTTCAACAGCTCATAATGAATAACATCAGCGTCTTCGAAGGTTTTTGGCCTTCCTCCATGCGGACGGTCGTCATTTCGTCAACATCGAAATCACCGTCTTTGAAGCGACGGAACCAATCACAGCACGTTGTTTCACATAGAGCAGCATCTCCGTAAACTTTTTGGAGCTCTCGATGCGCTTCAGCCGCCGTTTTCTTCGAATAAAAGAAGAACATCAGCACTTCCCCCAAATGACGATTATTTGGCACAAAATCAGACATTTTTACACAACCAAAAGTATATAACGCCAAAACAAAATCACTAATGTGTCAAAACGCTTTGTTTATCATATGTCTAAGCTTGGTTCATGAGGTTATGGATATTTCAAAATCGACCAACACTTACTGCTGTAGCCATCTATTGGCAAACACCGGGAACTTAGTTGCGCACCTAATATATTTTTTGTTTATTAACGAAAAATGTTATTAAAATTGAAAACCTGTGGTGTTTAAAAAAACTGTACAAGATACGAAAGAAATTTTCCAGACAAAATTGTTCATCTCAAGAAGATATACACATTTACTTCACAGCACTTTTGATCAGGCACTTAGTTTTTGTTTCAAAATAGTAAAAAACGTTATTAAAAATAAAAAAATCTATTTTACACCAAATCTATGTGAGAAACAAAAAAAATGTCAGGAAAGTAAATTGTTTGTTTCAAAAATATCTGCAAATTATCAACATTTTTTCATGTCAGGAAGTTCTACAAAAACTTTTTCATAGGAGTTATATTTTTTGTTTAGTAATGAAAAATATTATTAAAAATAGTAACTTTTGGTTTCCATAAAACTATACAAGATACGAAAAAAATTTTGAAAACAAAATTGTTTGTTTTAAAAAGATCTGCAAATTAGCTTTTGACTATTTTTTCATGAGAGCTATATTTTTCATTTATTCATCAAAAGCGTTTTTATGAAAATCAAAAATTTATATTTTCCGCCAAAATGTACAAGGTATGAAAAAAATGTTATGAAACAAAATTGTTTATTTCAAAAACATTTACAACTTTAGTCTCAAACATTTTTATAGGAGTTTTTTATCTTTTGTTTATTAATGAAGAAAATGATTAAAAATGGAAAAAACTTCTTTGTAACCAAAACTCTACGCGAAATACGAAAAAAATGTTCTGGACGAATTCAGTTATTTGTATTTAACATTATTTTCTTAAACGGTCATGGGGCTAGAAAAAAATCTATCCAACCGATTAGGCTGAAATTTTGTTACAATATTCCACACACTAATAGCTCTCGTTTCTACCAGAATCACTTATTTTCAATAATAATTTCTTATTCTGTGAAAACAATTTTTAACAAAAAAAATCACGATTTTTGAATTTTTTTTTACAGTTAGACATTTTGTTATTTACTAATAGAAATGTTTAAATCTGCTACCTACGAGAGCGAAATACCTGAAAAACAATAATCTTTTCGAATTTTGTGCTTCAGATAACCCAAACTGCCGAAATCGCCATGACCAGTCACCCGCCTCTTTTATTAAAAGTCCAATTCGACCATAAAAAACAGTCACAAAGTATTGTAAAATAAACTAAAAAAAATTTTTTTATACAATATAAGACGTCAATAAAAACATATAAAAATTGAAATGATTTCATTTCATCATCTTGTAAAAAAAATTACAGAAATAAACTTCAAATTTAGGCATTTACATGAGACTACCCCCTTAAAGGACATAGAACAACGAGCGCAATGCGTGAGATCCACATATTTCTAACGCAAAGCGCGATGACCGTAACGCGCACTCAAATTTTTATTTCCAATGCAAATGTGTCCTAATGGATATATAAATAAAAAATCGAGTACGAAGCGCGAGTGTCATGACGAGAATGTGTTCCTTAAAGCCGATAGAGACTTAAGTAAATTAAATTCCCTTTTTCGCTTAAAATCATAAACTAATTTAGTGACTTTGAAAAAATTTTAATTACATTTACGATGCCATTTTCATCGCGGGATATACATATATAATAAAGTTCACCAAGTTGGTGGCACTGCAGGCGTTTCAGTGCCTTGACCATCGTGTTGGTGTTTGGCCGTATTTGGTCTGCGTGACTTACAGGTTATGTTATAGGTTAATTCAGTACAGTAAACAGTACAGCCTCTGGTCTTTAGATAAAATTTGATTTATTGTAATTTTTTTCACGATATATTTTTTAGAAATGGAGGATCGAAAGAGAAAAAGGCAGCGAGATAAAGCTCGGGCAAGAATGAGAAAATTTAGAGCACTCCAGAGAAGTATGTATTGTTTATTAGTACAAGTGGCATAAAAAACAGAATTATTTTCTGAATTCCAATGTATCTTGAACATTTCATCTACAAACAAAAATAGGGATAAGTTATTTTAGAAGAGTATACTCTTTGCTCATGAATGAATTAACGTTTTAGAGTTAATTTTAAACGAGAGAACAATAAAATCAAGAATTCGTTTTAAAACATGTATATGTATTGATATACCATGGAAAATGTTATCTCTCTTATAATTGCTTAACTTCCTTATTTAACTTTGATATATTTTATTTTTAAGTAAATTATAATTGTAGAAATGCTACATAATTTATTTATTTTTCAAAAACTCAGCGTCCTTTGCCTTCATACTATTATTCTTAATGAAATACATGTTTGAGTTAAATTAATCTTAGTCTCTCAGTGATGTCTTGAAGAACTGACGTAAATAAAAATTGTTTCAGTTAGAATTTGCAACAAGCTAAGATATCTAGATTAAAAAAGAACAAAATATTAATATCACGTATTAAGAGACATCAATTTTCGAATCCATCATAATATGCAACTGTGAAAATATATTTGGTAAACGTTGTATCATGAATATTTATCGAATACATATTTTACTGAGGGAAACACTTTCCTTTCTACAAAATTAGATTGAAATAACAACTCATTCAACAGCTGAATATTTATTTGATTCGATAAAAAATCTGTTTTTAAAGAAAAGCTATTGATTCATAAGTATTTCTTTCTCGATGATATTGTCTGAACAGTATATTTAATGTTTGTAGTGCCCAATGATGCGATAGATGAAGCTGGTCCAAGCCGTTGCACTCAATTTGTTAACGATGATACGGATTATCTACTTGAAGATTTTTGTCGAAAATTGGAAGGAACAGAACAACATTCAGATACTGATGTCAGTATCTCTAATGAAGAAATTATTAGTGGTGAAGTAAGAGATACAAATGATACTAATGAAGTGGAATCAGAAGGCGAACCTGATAACCCACATCATTCTATTAATTCTGACTACTCCGAGCATTCTAATGATGCAAGTGATCGTGGTGACCCATATGATTCTGATGATCCTGACGATTCTGATGCCAGTGCATCGAGTTCATCTTCCACTGATTTCGAAATGAACCCAGAAATAAATGAAATTCGAGACTGGGCTATAGATTGCGGCATTCTCCAAAATCATGTAGACATTTTGTTGAAAATCCTAAGACGCAGATTGTTGCCAGACCTACCGAAAAGTGCTAAAACATTTCTAGAGACAAGTACAGCGCAATATAATATAACCGAAATGAATAATGTAACAGGTGGCAAGGGAGAATTTGTTTACTTCGGCATAAAGGGTGGTTTGAAAGCATGCTTCAATGAAGATATACATATAGGTGATGTTATTGAATTAATAGCAAATTTTGATGGGATGCCACTTAATAAATCAGGAAATCGTGAGTTTTGGCCAATTTTAGTGAAAGTACATTTTCACCCTGATATTTATGAACCATATATAGTCGCTATTTTTAATGGAACTTCTAAACCAAACCTTGAAGAATATTTGGAAAAATTTGTAGACGAAATGAACGATTTATTGAGGAATGGAATTCAAATTTCTGAAAGACACTTTAATGTTTCATTAAAGTGTATTATTTGCGACACACCTGCAAGAGCTTTTATCAAATCCACTTTAGGTCACGGCGGAAAATACGCATGCGAAAGGTGCACAATACAAGGAACACAATTCCAAGAAACCGAAGAAGGTGAAAGAATACATTTGGGAAGAACTATATATCCAGATACAGATTGTGAAAAAAGAACCGACACATCATTTAGGAACATGACACAACGGGAACACCATCATAATATTTCTCCTTTAACTCGGATAACACCATTTATAAACATGATAACTTCCTTTGTATTAGATTTTATGCATTTGTGCTGCCTCGGTATAATGAAAAAGTTGATTGAATTTTGGTTAAGTGGCGATTTAAATTTCAGACTAGGAGTTAGGATGAGAATCGAACTTGGAAGAAGAATGGAATTTTTAAAAAGACAAGTTTGTTCAGAGTTTAATCAACGAAAACCAAGATCAACAAAATACTATCCAAAATGGAAAGCTACAGAGTTCAGATTTTTTCTTTTGTATTGTGGACCAGTTGTTTTGAAGGGTATCTTAAGTAAAAAGCTATATAAACATTTTTTACTATTACATGCAGCATGTAGAATTTTGAGCTGCAGAAATTCCTGTTTTAATTATTTACAGCATGCGAAGGAATATTTGAAATGTTTTTTTGTGGCTTTAAAATATTTTTATGGACCTGCATCGCAAATTATGAACTCACATAACCTTCTGCACTTACCCGATGATGTTCAAAATATGGGTTGCAGTTTGAGTGAAATAACAGCTTTTCCGTTTGAAAATATTCTCGGTAAAATAAAAAGACGATTATTGCGCACTTCATACAGGCCATTAGCGCAAGTATGTCGTAGACTTCATGAAGAAAGTAGCCGAAATAAATGCAGAAAAGCTATCATGCCACCATCTATAGAAATTCTCGAAACTCGTGGACTTGATATTACAAAAATTAAATATAAGCAAAGCACCATTTCAGTTAAAGAGCCTGATAATATGGTTCTTCTAAAAAATAACGTTGTTTTTAAAATAGACAAAATTGCAGGGCCTTTTGATTCTCTAGAAGTGAAAGGAAGAATATGGAAACAGAAAAAGAGCTTGTTTCAATATCCTTTTGATTCGAAGCACCTACAGATGTGGCAACTTCAAACTGAACCATCTCAAAATGTAAAAACGTTCCCAATAACTTCAATTGAAGGAAAGCTGTTAAAATTGAATATGAGCAAGGAAGAAGAAGGTTCTGAAAAGGTGTACGTTATTCCTATTTTGCATTCATGAACTGTGATTTCCTTATAGAACTATGTGGAATAGTACAAACTCCTTTCAAATTAATGTTCCAAACTGTATTACATGTTTTTCGCATTGGTTTAATTCAAAACTGTTATAAGCATCTGTACTATTACTATTACAGTTTTTTTTTACATTAACAAAGTTTTAACGAGTATTGAAATATAAAAAGAATTGTTTGAGTTGAAATTTTTTGAAAAGGTAAGGCATTTTTAAAATTTTGTTAATTGCACATTTTTCAGAATAAAGTGTATTATGTCAAATTTGAAATTTATCGATTATTTTAGTTTTGCCTTCAAACTCTGAATGTGATCCAAATATTTTACACAAGTGCTGCGAAGTGTTTATAAAAAATTGCGTTTCTGTAATGTACAGTGTTAAATGTAATAGTAATTTCATGTTATGATTATAAAGTGAAAAATAATTAACTATAAGTGCAGGATCATATCACAGAAAATAATATTTTCCTTTTTACACTGTTCAACATTTTCTTCGACTGTCACTTAAACTTTCGAATTTACGTTTTACATTTTCAGCGATTATCTATCATATTATTCAATAAGGAGATTCATAATATTTAGTCGACTTTCTAACCTATCCACGAGTATTACACAAAGTCGATGACTTTTTAAGCGACAAATTTTTTCCGTGTATCAGATAGGATACGTTGCCGACAGGTGTCCTCGTAGACAATTTCAAACTCTTATATCGCAAATAAATGCAAATGAAATTCAAATTTAAAGAATTTGAAATCTTTCTTTGGAAAAAAAGACGCTTTTGACTGCGCTGGGATACAAGCCCAGGTCTTTCGATTGGCGGTCGACTGCTCTGACCACTGAGCTACACAGGCGTCCGAAATCTCCTTCTCCACAGGAAGACCTCCTTATATCGCCTAGTAGCACTGCCTTGCGGCTGAAAATAATAATGTCTTGAAATATTTACTAGGGTAGGTGGGAAAAATAGAAAAGTGAAAATATTAAAACGGCCTACTGGTAAAAGTGTTATTGCAGGAAAAAGACTATTCTTATTTTTTTCAATTAAAAAATGCTCCTAGGGTCTACAATGAGAAGAAAGGTTTTCAATTTTCTGTTTTGAAAATTTTTCCTATAGATACTCAAATTACGTTAATTTTTCTTCGTACAGTGTTAATATTATATAAAATAAAAAAACCAAATTTAAGATTGAAATTTATGTTCAAATTGCAGTAAAAAATTATTAAATTTTGTGGTCAATGACTACCTTTCAAAACTGTAAAGTTTAAGAAGAAATTTCTTTGTACTGTAAGGGAATTTGTTTGGTTAGTTTTCCCAGTACAAATTGAAGATATGTCATACTCAATTTTAAAATTTTTTCAAATTCAATAAATTTATCATTTTTAAAAAATTCTAACTAAAACAAAAATTGCATCTTTAATTTTAAATTCTTTATTTGTATTGATTACTAAAAACTATAGATGAAAAAGAAGTATTACTTTCATTTATTGCATAAATCAAGGATTTGTTATTTTTATTCAATGAAATATAAATTATCGATACATTATATTTACATTCGAATATAGCGCCAGAATTTTATCCAGCAATCAGCATAATGCACAACGACAACATTCAAAAACTTACACCACAGAATTTAGTATTGTGTCTCAGAAAGTTGTTGCTCTATTTGAGTTGGCAACAGTGCTATACTGGACAGCGACGCGATAAAACTTGCTCATTCAAATTACACCTCGTGGTCGCGTAGATTGTGGAAATCGTCGTAATTTGCCACTTTTTCGGCGAAGAAACTGTTTTCATAGTGCTAAGTGTCCTTAAAAGTGTTACTTCGGATTCGTTGTATCGAAAAAGTGCAAAAGCAGGTAGGGATCGCATTTATAATTATTTTTTTTATGAAATGTAATCTTCCAAAAAACTGAGGTTATTGATTTTTTTCCATAAAGTCAACTCATAATTCGTAAATCTAATATAATATTTCTTTAAATATTAAACTTTCATTGTTCATCTCGTTTGTATGAAAAATGGACCCTATAAAATGTTTCATCTTCAGGTCCCTTCATGTAATCAGTGTTTTTATATTAAAAATTTCTTTACTTTTCAGAATGTCTTTCTCAAAGAATGATAGGCTTCAGCGCCAATACACATTGGTAAAGTTTATTCCCGAAGAAGGAAAAGATAGCGGCAAAATTGAAATCGAAATTGTTCCATCAACGTGGATAGATTATGAGAAAAACAGTAGAAAATTTGTAATCCGTTTTATGCCAAAACCTTATACAAAAATGAAGACGCAAAAACTTTACAAAATGGTTGAAGACTTAGAAGAATCACTAGATGATTGGCCAACTTTTGAAATTGAAATAAGAGGACATGCTGGTAATGTATTTTTTCAAACATTAAAATGAATTCAAATAAATTAGGTGAGTTTGAAATTTTTGTAGATTTTCAAATTCTTTAAATATATTAAAATGAATATTTAAAGAATTTGAAAATCTTTCTGTGGAAAAAAAGACGCTTTCGAATACTATCTCTCGTTAATTTCTGCAAATTTTAGGGTTTTTTTTCTCATCAGACCCCAGGAAACAGAAATTACCACCAATTTTAATAAAATGTTGTGAGAAATCAAACGATTAATTAAAGGAATATATTTATAAAAGAGACAGGGTATTTCGATATTTTCATTTATCATGATTACTTTTCATTTAGTAATCGAGATAATTTAAAACAATGTTATCGTGTAAAAGAGAAAGGATTTATTTTGCATGATGAACAAATTGTAATTGTAAAAAAGTTATTTATTTAAAAAGTTTTATGTATGTTTAATCGTACTTTTTTATCGTATCGGTTTTTTTTACCAATTCTATAAAAAAAATTCCGACTTTAATAAGTGATAACAAACTTTCTCAGCAAAAATATTCTCAAAATAAACATTTTTCAAAATAAACTTCTTAGTGATTAAAATAGTTAAAAAATAATTATCCGAAAAAAAATATATAAACAAGCAACTGCATTTATTATTTTGTTCTTTAACTAAAGACCGAATAATTCGTGTTGTTTATTGATTTTTTCAAATTTCAAATAACATGTTTCTTTCTCTTCCATCTTTCCTAATTTTTTTTCTATTTCTTTTACTTATGGTCCTGAACTCAATTGTTATTGCACTTGAAGCTAATTATTTAAATATTTCCAGAAACTTACGCTCAGGCTCTTAATCGGTTAGAAGTGCTGACAAGAGAAGAGTACGGATTTACAACAGATGCAAATGAAGATCCAGAGGTTACACTACAGGCAGTGCAGCAGACGTATCGTCAAAAAAATTAAAACAATTAAGTCTTCAAGATGAAACTAATTTGCTAAAAGTACCCGATATAGAAAAAAACTTAGGTGACAGTGTTTCTGATTCTTCTCGAGCAACAGATTCGTCTGATGATGATTTAAAACTCAGTAATGCAGCAATAGAGGACAGAATGTCGACCAAGTCAGAAAATTGTATTTCTGCTTCCGAATCCAGTCAGAAAATGTGCCAGAAGAAAGAAAACTTCAATGTTGTTTTGAAGAATAAAAAAGTGATAAATTCAACAGGAACCAACCAGAAAAAAATAACAGATTTAAAATGTAAAGGGAATAAGATCACAGGTAAAAAAATTAACCAATAACGTTGTATTTAATATTAAAGAATTTTGAAAATCCTTCTGTGGAAAAAAAGACGCTTTCGACTAACTACTTAATTTGAAATCATTTTACAGTTGTATTTAATATTTCTTCTACATTTTTTTTAATTGAGTCTAAATTTTCAATACAGCGCAAACTAAAAAGCAAAGCTGTGATAAAAGTAGGTCTAATAAATCAACATCTCTGCTTGTTTATGATGATTACTTTGATGAAGAACTTGCTCAACAAGTGCAGGACGTACCACAACATTATTTTGAAAAAATCATGAGGGCTTTACAAGCTCAAAATCTAGAAATTAAAGAACTGACCAGACAAGTAGATAATTTGCGTTCCATGGTTGAGGCCTCATCATTAATAACAAATATTGAAGCCAAAAGTTTAGCAGAAAGGTATAACTTGGAAATACCTTTGAAAACAGAAGAGGAATTGACAGAGCTGGAAAGACTGTTAGACAACGATCGATCATTTTCAAAGGAATTCGTAAGTTATTATTAACACGGGGTCTACTAAAATTTTCAAACGAAAGTCCCGGTCAGTTCCCAGGTTTTCCTGTTTTATCAATGAAAATTTTCCGTCATTAAAAAATATGTAGCTCCACAGATCATAATTCAAAATAATTCGTCTTGAATTGAACTATTCTTTGAATTACATAATTGCATAGAATTAAGAATTTTAAATATCTTCTGTAGTCATCAGAAATATTTTAAAAACTTTGGATATTGTTAAGGAAAATCCTCAAGAAACTTTCGATACCTTGGGAAATCGTTAAAAATCCCCAAGAATGTTTTGAAATCCTTGCCAATCTTTGGGAATTGCAAAAAATACTTCATAATCTTTAGAAATCATAAACAGTTTTGTTGAAACTCCTTAAAAATCTTTTGCAATTCTCAAAAATCTTTATAAACCTACGAAAATTTTTAATACATTTTGAGTACCTGCTAAATTTGTTATAAATATTTAAAACACTCTATAAATTGTTTAAAAAAAAAGAAAACCTTAAAAAGTCTTTTGAAATCTATTGAAATTATTAAGGGCATGCGATGCTTTGAAATTATCAAGTTGAGGTTTCTGCAGCTTTATTTCCAAAATAATATTTTTTTACGACCCCAAGAAAAAAGAGTAGATTGATGTCCGTTAGATGTTCATTAGCATTTCCTAAATTTGTAGGGCTAAATCTGCATTATTTTGGAAATAAATTTGCTGAAACCTCAAATCCATAATTTGACAAGTACCAAATTTTTAAATAAAATAAACTTTTTAATTGCGACAAAGAAGGTTACTTCCCAGACATGTTTTCAGATTTTATTTTTTTTTCTTATAAGTCTTAGGCAACAAATCTTGTGTATTTCGGAAGTAACTCGTAGAAAATGATATCACAGTACCTCAAAGTGATACACAATTTTATTAGTTTTTGTATGATTAATTTTTTTTTCACTATCCCAAGAAAAAAGAGTCTATCTACTTCCGTTAGCTTATTCTTTGCCATTTGCGTGGGGCCAAATTTGCATTATCTTGGAAACAAAGTTGCCGAAACCTCAACTCGATATTTTCAAAGTATTACATGCCCTTAAAAACAACCAAAATTTTTAGAAATTCATTAAGGTAGTTATCACCCACGAAAATTAGACCTCAGGCAATAATAGATAATTTTGCTTTCAAGAATAGCAATATTATTATTGAAGGGCTATTTTGGAAGAGAAAAGATTAATGTCTATGAAAAAAATTGGAAATACAGAAAAATAATTTTATTAATCAATTTTATTTTTTACCCAATTTTTTTTCATATCGCTTTTCGCCAAATTTTAAAAAATTATGCGGTTTTAATAAATTACAAATCACTTTTTCGATAAAAAGATTCCCTACAACTTAACCATTTCCAATTTTCGAAAATGGATAAATTATTATCAAATTCAGCAATTTGTTAATAAAAATTTCGTTTTGGAAAATTTTTTTTTAATGCTTTCAGCCATTAAAGAATTTATATTTGAAAATCAGAAACGGTGAAGTTCTGGGAAATCTTTTTTCTGAAAAAATGATTCATGATTTATTAGAATCGCATAATTTTTTAAAATTTGGCGAAAAGCGATAAGAAAAAAAATTGGGTAAAAAATAAAATTGATTAATAAAATTATTTTTCTGTGTTTCAAATTTTTTTCATGTAAAATAATCTTTTCTCTTTCAAGATTGCCCTTCAATAATAACATTGCTATTCTAGAAAAGCAAAATTATCTATTTTTGCCTGAGGTCTAATTTTCGTGGGTGATAACTACCTTAGAATCGCTAAAAAAATTCCGAAAGCTTTTTAAAATTTTAGCATATTTTAATAATCTATGAGAATTGATAACATTCCTGAATTTCTTTAGAAAGTAGTGAAAATCTCTAAAAAAATTTACAAATCGATTGGAACTGTTAAAATATGCATATTCAAGAATGTAATGCAGATTATATAAATTAAGGTAAATAAAAATTTTCATTCACAGAAACAGTCATTGCGTCTTCTTGTGGACAATGAAGATGTACTCAGTAAAAGTATAACAAATATGCTGAAACGATATATTTCTCGAGATGTCGCTATTTCGTTTACAGCCACCAAAAAAGTAGAAGGAAAAAAATATTCAAGGGGACACGCTTCTGCAACTCTATCTTTGGTAATAATTATTTTAATACTTATTTAAATTTATTATATTTATGTGTAAATACTTTTAAACTACTTTTGTATTCTTTTAGAGGTCATTGCTTCTAAATGTTTAACGCAAGGGAAAGCGTTCTCAGAGAAGACTTTTTATAGAACCCTAGGAATAGTATTATCAAACTCAAAGGATTGGGAGGGCTTTCGCCAGTCAAGGCGGAAGATTGACCAACCAATGCTTATCGCTGAGTTAAATCTTCCAATCATAAATTAATCTTTGTACTTATTGCATTAATGTAAAATAAAAAATTATTGTTTATTCAGCAATGTGATGGAGTAAGCATTTCTTTTAAATCTCCACCGTTTAAAATAAATAAAACAAATTTTTTGAGGGGCCTGCATACGTGGCCTGGACAGTGGCTCTTATATTTTGATGAAAAGGCACTGTACAGCAGACCTGGATAGAAACTTTATGATTTTAGCGTAACAGCCCATGTTCAGACCTTACGAGTTCGCCTTTACAGGAAATTGCCAGTGTCTAGACCAGCTGGCCAGGCCCTCAACGTTTTCCACGACAAATTTCTACACGGGCGTAATTGAAGTTGAGTACAGAATTTTCTAACAGTGTGGAGGGTTATTTGTTTTGGACACATTCAAAAATTTGCACAAACATTTATTAATATTTTCATTTACTCATGAAAAAAGGGATACATTTTTAAATATAATATTTGTTTTAAAAATTTTTATTTACAATCATTTATGTATTGTATGGAACCAGAGACTTTTTATCAAAACTAGGAAAATATTTTTGGTTTATCACATGTTGAAGATTTTATTCAGCGCATCTTAACGTCTGGGATTCATAATATTTGAATTGAGAAATTCACGGTTCTTCCAGACAAATAATTGCAGAACGAGAAAAAAATTTGCAAAAAAATTGTAAAAGAATAAAGAAATATCCAAATAAGCATTCGAAATCTTAAGATTGATAAATTTATGGCGTTTTAATTTTGCCTATAAATGAAAATATAGTAAATCTTATTAGATATACTGTTTCGAATATTTTGTGAATCATGCGGAACAATTAATAACCTCAAATATTACATTTTGGAGACTTTTTTATTTTAACCATAAATCGTTCAAAAGGTGACGATGACATTCTCAAAATTTCGATTAATTATTATCAAAATTATGATGATAAAAATAGTTTATTTAATTTATTATATGCTAATAATTGCTAAAAGTAATATAGAGTAATATGATTTTTCCTTTGATAAGTTACAGATATGGAAACTTATTTACTGTGGAGTACAGAATAGGTGCGGCAGGTTTTTACAGTGTTAGATTGAAATTTTAGTAGCTGTAGGTTTAAAGCACGATATTTCTTTATTATAGGTGTTATAGTACGTTTTATTTAATTGACATTCGCCAATATCTTTGAATAGTGAAAATATACTAATTTTTCTCTTTGAAATTGAAATTGCACAAAAAATCTTAAACCCCTGATGTTTTCCGGATTTATTAATTCAATTATCATTAAATGGCCTGTTTGGTTTAATCAGAACTAGAAATAACATAATTCATAACTTATGATAACTTTTGGAACACGTAAGCTTGAATTAAATAAGAAAATTACAACTTCCAGGCAAGACCCACATTATTAGATAACAATTTTTGAGGTCAAATCGATATGTCTCTACCAATTTTATTCAGTTCTTCATATCTATTCTCAAGAATTAGTATCTTTGATTATTAAAATTTTTCTAAAAAGAAAAATCAAATTTTAAACTTAAATGGTATATCAGAATTACTTGAAAGAGAAGATGAGATGACGAAATTTGAAATGCACAACCAGATGACTTATTGAAAGTCTGAAAGAACAAACTAAAAATACTTTTAGTTCTGGTTTCATTTTGTATTTTTGGAGCAGTTCTTTGTAAAAGAGCTTCAATTTTTGTATTGGGCACACATTGCCTTTTAAGTGAATCATAAGTAAAACCAAGTTGACAAACACAATCAAAATTTCCTGGTAAATTGAGACAGGTTTGCCCTGAATTCAGGGAACAATTATGTCTTTCGCTGATACACTCGTTTACGTCTACACATAAACCAAATCTAGAAGACCACTTGAATCCTGACTCTCGACATTGACAGGTTACATTTATTTCATTCTTTATTAAAGATTCGAAATCTTGATTCTGGTTGCGATCCAAGACACAATTACGATTGCCTGTTGAGATAATATAGAAGTTAATAATAAAGTATTTTTTTAATGAATAGATTGTTACATTTAAATATAAGAAAATTCAAATAAACGTATGTCACACTCAGAAAAAAATATTTGATTGAATCAAAAAAATTATTTGTTTAAAACACTTTCTTTGATGTAAAGAAATGTTATGTTTTTATGAAAAAAAATTTTTTTGATTCAAACAAAATATCTTTGGATCAAATAAATATTGATTCGAATCAAATAAATTTCTGCCTTAAATCAAACAAATTATATTTTTAACAATATATCAATGCATTGATTTCTTTGTTTTGAAGAAAAATTAATTTGATTCAAACAAATATTTATTTGGTTCAAAGATATTTTGTTTGAATCAAACAAATTTTATTTCATTTGAACAAATCATTACCTTGAATCAAAGAAAGTTGTTCAAACTAATCATTATATTTGATTCAATCAAATCTTTTTTCTGAGTGCATATGAACGAGCGATAATTGTCACAAGTGAGCGAAATGAGTATCATTTCGCCATCACGCATACTGCCTCATAATAATGAGGAAACGCGACACAACCCTACACAGAGAAAAGTGGATGTTTAGAATTAACATCTAGATGTTTAACTATGGGACAGCCATCTTATATATTTAGTTGTAATATCTAGATATTCAGCTGTAATATCTAAGATGTTAAAATATGCAGAGATTAATATCTTAGATATTACAGTTGAACATCTAGATAATACAATTGAACATATAAGATGGCTGTCCCATAGTTGAACATCCATTTTTCTCCGTGTAGTGCGAATTGCCGAAGGTAATAACACGGCACAATATTGGCCCAATTTTGGCACCCAAGAGTCGGCTATTGTTATTGGGCCAGTGTCACTGTTTGCATTGGTCAAGTGCTGGGCCGACGTCGGCAGCCTTTTTCGACTATTTCAATTCACCGACCTTCAGCCGAAACTTGGCCCAGTATCGGCCCTACACCAAGCCGATTGTCATTTTTACTATGGCATCCAGTTCTGAAAGTAGAAGAGCCAGAGTCGGGCTCATGGACGGCACATTACTGGGCCATGTGTCACTTTTACCACGGCAAACCATTCTAGAACTAAGAAAACCAGAATTCGGCACAGCATTGGCCCGTTGCTGTGCCAAAAAGAAATGCTGGTGGCCAGAGTTTGGGCCAGAATTCGCCGCCAAGTGATTACCGGAGTTATCATTCCAGCAACGGTACGATATTGGCAGCCGATCTTCGGCAAATTTTTTTCGATGCTGGGCCAGTGTTGGGCCGTATCTAACTTCGCACTTGGGAATATAAGCAGAAACTGTGAGTGAACGCGTGTAGAAATTGAAATCAGGGCACTAGCAGGCCCTGATAAGGTTGCCTTATTTTATTCACGGCCCAGATAAGGAAATCCTACCAGGCCCTAATGGTGTTTCGTCACGCTCGGCATGAAAAGGGCCATATGTGACCAACCTTAGACGGTCCGTATCAGACAACCTTTCTCGTGCCTTAGAAATAAATAAGCTTTTCAAGCGGCAGAGTTAATATTTTCGTTTAAATAAATGGAATAGAACAAAAGAAAGAAAGGGGGTGGGGGTTTGTTGCTGTAAAGAGGGGAGAGATTTCAGTGTAAACATGGACACAAATATAATATAATAATACGTTCTTTATGTTGAGATATTTGAGTACACAATGATACATTATTTGTAATCGCACGCTTGAATTAAAAATTTCATATTCACTTTTGGATTCGAACCCTCTAACCTACCTATATTATCTACATAACTAAATGCATTCCTAACGCCTAAAGCGTTATGGGTTTGAAATTTTTCCACTTTCAATGACTCAATTAAATTTCTATAAAACACACTTTCGTTAAAATAAATTATGAAAATGAATGAAAATTTAGTATAATATTGTTCTAAAATGGGGAAAGCCGAGGTGTTATTACACTTATTTATATTATGGCGTATTATGGTTATATGATAATTAGTAGAACATATATTCCATTTATTCAATCGGAAATTAATTAATTAATTTCTGATACGTAAACCCTGTTTACCTCATTTTAAAACGATATCATACTAAAATATAATTCATTTTTATGATTTACTTTGACGAAAAGTCTCTCAGTGTACAGATAAAGCTTAAGATTCCAATCCATACAACCCTCATGAAATGAATCGAACCTAAGATTTTATCAAAGGAAATTTCGTCATGATATTCGAAATAATAATTTTTTCGAATTTTCTGAACAAATACGGTAATAATCAGACAGTTAATACACTGAAAAAACCAGTGTTAATTAGAACTGATTTTCGAGGTCCAATGGAACTGCAACAGAAAAGAATCGGTCCAGTAGAGACTGTTTATGTATCGGTGTGGTGAAAAAATGAATGATATAAATAGTAAAATAGAACAAAATTGGAAAAAATCACGCGAGTACACCAGGAAGCATCGTATCTTAAAAAGACATTTAGTGAGAGACAAAATAATTGAAAGTGAGTGTGCATAGAAAAAACAAAAGACTCAAGAATCAAATATTGGTTTTGAAAGTGAAATTTACAGTTCCAATAATATAAGTGAGAATAACACGAATTTTCATAGTGCTAATGATATTAACGAAACGCAGACGCATAATATGAGTAAGGAGGGATGAAGCGAAATTGAAAATGGAAAAATTAGTTCGTTTTTATATTTATTGTGTTATATTTATTATATTGTATTATTATTATATTATTATTATATATTATTATATTGTATTGTATTTATTATATTTATATTTTATATCTATCTTATATTTATTAATATTATTATTGATTAAAACCTTTGAAATTCGATTTAAATAAATATTATGAAAACTAAATTATTTTTTATATTTATTGTATTTAAAATTCCGATACCAAGTAAGTGTCGTCCTTTGATAATGGAACGATATTGAAATCCATTATCGGAACGATGTTAGAATCCAGTATCGGAACGATGTTGGGATCCTATGTCGGAACGATGTTGGAATCCATTACCGAATCGGTCTTACATTTCGATATCCATCCGACACCGATCCAGTGTCGGAAACCGATGTCGTTCCGGCACTGGAATGTCGGCTGCCGACTTCACAACGACATTGTTCCAATACTGGAACCCCACTTGGGAGTGTGAAATTCAGAGACTTCAAAACGATTTCAAAAGAAACTAAATTTTGCTTACAAAATAACCAATTCTGATGATAAAATGACTCGAAAGGAAGCGATTTTAAAAGAAATGTTTCTCATGATTTGCCACTTCGAAGTTATTGTTAGTTGATAACATACTTTAATTGTTATAATGCATGTACAGAGATTTAATGAGACAAATATTTTAAGGAAGAAACTATTGTAAACTAATTGTGAAGATTCATTATGATTTTTGAATGATATAAAAACTTTTTCAGACATGTGATTTTAAGGCTATAAGTTTGTTTCAAAGCATCAAGGCACGTTAATACTCTATAAATGAGCCGTAGTAGAAAAGAACCTCTAATTTTTTCAGTGTAAGGCCATTATGTAGCTTTTTGTAGAAAAATTAGTTCTTAATT
The DNA here is from genome assembly GCA_030998225.1 of Diplolepis rosae. Lineage (NCBI taxonomy): Eukaryota > Metazoa > Arthropoda > Insecta > Hymenoptera > Diplolepididae > Diplolepis > Diplolepis rosae. The sequence continues at coordinate 1,948,896 of JAPYXD010000082.1, forward strand.
AACGGTTTCTTGAGTCACTGATAATGAATCTAAAATTAGATGCTCAAAATGCGATGTTCACTGTATGAATCGCGAGTATGTTTTGCATATTTGTTAATTCCTATTTTTAAGAAACATTTTGTTTCAACATGTTGATTTAGGACGTGCGAGCTGTGAAAAACATTCACACATTGCAGGCGATATGCGACACAATGAAGGAGGCACTTATCTAATGACATTATGTCACTACCCATGTAGACAAATTTCATGGCAGTCTAAAGTCATATCTGGCCCAGATCTGGCGTGGACTAGCCTACCATAACATAAAAGTTCCTAAGTATCAATGACTTACATTTTTTCACCATTTAAGAAAAACATACGGTGTTTGAAATGATCCAGAATAAGAAATCATTACTACTCTTATCATCTTGACAGACTAGTTAGGGCCAGATCTAATGATGGGTAGCCCTATATAATAAAAATTTCCAAATCTCTATTACTTAAATTGATTTCCAACTTCTGAATTATTGACAATTTATCTAAAATGATATAAATTAAGGAATTATAACTACTATAAAAATTTTATTTTTTGTTATCATCTTGACAGGCTAGTCTGACTCAGATATGTATAAAATGATAACAAAATGAAATTATATCATTGCTAAAAAAAGTGTTTTCTCACTTATTATTTTATGTGTTGCAAATTCAATCCCCCCTCCACACATACACCCCACTCTGCCCCGCTCTACACCTATTTCGATTATAATAGTATATTATGTGCCTAGGCACACAATGAGGGTGATTGCGTGACGAGCGACAATGCTCGCAGGAGATCGAAGCCAAGGCGTAGTCGAGGCGTAGCCGAGACGTAGCTGAGGCAAAACCGAGACGAAGTCGAGAAAAAGCCGAGACGAATCCGAGGCGCGATCAGTCCTGCGAGCATTGTCGTGAGTCTCGCAATGTCCCGAATTGTGTGCATTGGCACATATTCTATTTCATGTGACTGCGGTGCGGATACGAGTTTTTATGCGTACATTGGAATCTAATCTAGTACTTATCGTAGTTGTTTGCTGTGCTAGTTGTACGAAGCGGGCGCAAATTGGCGACTAGTCCCGGCCATTTTGATTTTATCGGTCTTGTGTAGTAGTCAGTGCTAACGCTGCACGAAGAAGAAGTGAGAAGAAGAAGAATAAGAAATAGATTGCGTTCCGCTGTAAGACTATAATGCGCATGCGCAGTTCAATTTCTACATTGTATTCCTCTGTAACGGAATATAAAACATTGCTTTACTCTCAGCTGTAACGGAAAAACGAGTTTCCGCGTCTGAGGCACATAAAAATTCTTTTCTTCATAGATTTGAGGAGAATTCACCGAATTTTCGGACTTCTTTCCAAACTATTGAGAAATATATCAAAAAGGTGAGAACATTTCACAAATCTCCTAAGTTGTAGGCAATTTTTCCCATGAAAAGCGGAATTTTGTTCACTTTTTTTAGATCTTTTTCCACTTAAATTATGAAATATATCAATTTTTAATAAAAAAACAGGATATTTCTCCGACTAAACAGTAGAAACTATTTTCATTTCTATGTCGGGAATAATTCCAACTATATCTTTGGAAAAATTTACGACCCGTTTATATTTTAAGCTGTCCGACTATTTTCGGAAAAATCTCCGAAGATTTTTTTACAGTGCAGTCTAGAGTCTATCTAGCGTCGCAATAACCGCTGGCTTGCGTCTAGCTAGATTTTCTAACTGAAGACTTTACAAAAGTGTTACAGTTCTGGCTAGCTTTTTAATAGAACATCTAGTCTGCGCCAGATCTGAGTCTAGACGGTCTAGTCTGGATCCAGATCAGCGCCAAAAGATTTTTCCACACGGGTACGTGCGGGATGACTCTAATGAATGCGTTCATATTTAGTCACATAAAGCTCCACTGTTAAAAATGTTTGTGATTTTACAATACATTATAGTACAAATTGTAATGTAAAATTACAATCAGAGTATTGTATAATGAAACTAAAATAATTTTAATGTAATTCTAAGTGAAATTCGAAATTACAATACGCGTATTGTGAAGTTGAAAGTTCTGTCACGCTGCTGTGGAGTGTTGCTGCCGTCGGTCATCGTGGATTTTCAGTGTGTTTCGCTTATGGTTTCTCGCTAAAAAGGAACCGTTGGAAATCTTTAACTAAGATTTGGAAGCAATGTGCAAGGTAAGTTTAATTTATTCAACTCGATAGGCAGTTCCTATCAAGAAATTTTCCTAAATTTCTGTTTCATTCTGCTTGAAAACGAAAGGCAGTCGATGCCATGCGATAACCTCAAATTGAATTAGTGGTTAACTCTCAGCCGGCTAAAGCACAATTATTTCAAATATTTTCTTATTCTTATTTGGAAAATTTGAATCCTCGTTCAATTAGACTCTGAAATGTTATTCCTTTTTAAATTCCGAACGTGTAAATCATAATTCTTCTAAAATTTGTTACTAATTTAAAGTACATTTTAAAATTTGTATACTGAATTTTAAAGACGAACAAGTGAAACTAATAAATTTGAAAACTGATATCTCTATTGCCATAATGAATTAAAATTAAAACAGAAGGACTAAATATGTGTAAAACTTGTAAACATATTTACGATTGGAAAAAAATTTTACAATCCGGAGAGGAGTAAAATGATTCTATTAAACACACTTTGAGTCCGACTCATGAAGTGCAATTTCTATAAATATTATACAAATATATTTTTTTGTAGGCAGAAAAATGTATTATTGCCGATACTGTGATGTTAAGACACCATCCCTAAAACAGCATCTACAACATCAACAATTTCATAGGCATATTTATCCAAATTTTTCGCAATAAACGTAATGGGAGTTTATTACCAAAACGCAATGCAATTTCACAATACATTTATATAAAAATTACAATACATATGCTGTAATGTAAATTTTTTGGATGTTGTGAAATTACAATACATTTGCAGTAATTTTACAACAATGTACTTTAAAGATACATTTTCATGTATTGTAAATTTAAAATTCAATTTTAAAGAATTTGAAATTTTTCGCGGAAAAAAGACGCTTTTGACTGCGCTGGGATTCGAGCCCAGGTCTTTCGATTGCCGGTTGACTGCTCTGATCACTAAGCTACACAGGCGTTCGACATCTCCTTCTCTACCTTATCTGAATAATTGTAAAATTACATTGCGTTTTGGTATAATAAACTTCCATTACATTTATTGTAAAATTACAATAGAAATTTTTAACAGTGTCGCTATTTTTTAATACGGAAATTAAAAATAATTCATTCTAATCAGCAAAGTGTTTTGATAGGATATATTCTTTAAAATGAAAACAAACCTGGAGGATTGCCGTCATGACACGGGTTTTGTTCAGATTGAAAACAATCATTCCAATACCATATATGCTTCAAAGGACAACAGGGATCCGGACAAAAACTGTAGATCGCACAAGCAAAAGCTCTTCGGTCATCTGCTCTCGGATCTTTGTTATGCGCACCATAAATTCCTAAGCAATCAGCGTGGTTATCGCACGGTTGTCCAAAATGGGTCAGTTCGGGAGTACCAAGCATTGTGAACCAACACATGTAGTAACTTGCGGACGTGCGCCATTGAAATCTCTCTAAATTTATAGCAGTGCTTACTTATAGTATATTAGGATCATAAATAATGCTTTTAATGTTTGGTGAGTTCCTAATATTTCTATAACAGAAGCTTATGATGAAAAAATCTAATACCTTCTCATATCTGATATGAATGTAAAAAGCGTTAATAATAAATAGATATTTATGCTACACGGGGGGAAGAGGATGATTCTGACGGGTGTGAATTCGCTCGTGCGCAACTTCACACTCGTCAGAATCATCCTCTTCCTCCCGTGTAGCATACTTTATTTTTTCTCATGCATGCACAGGAATGGCTACTTTTTTGCCTGAAACGCGGGAAGAAAATTCCCTTTTTGGGGTAGGCACGAAAAATATCAGTCAGAAGATTCGACAGAGACAATTTTGCACCAATTGTAGGTTTTCACAACTATAAAGTTGGCTGCCCATAATTTCAAGTTTTTGCAACGAATGTACCTTTTGTCCCGTTAGATGGCGACACTTGATGGTGCAAAAAAATGACGTAAAAAATCACGGTTTTAACGTAAATCACGCAATTGTTCCCCCCATATATATATATATATATATATATATATATATATATATTATTATTGATAACTCCCACATTTTTCGTGTGTACCCCAAAAAGGGGATTTTCTTCCCGCGTTTCAGGCAAAAAAAGTGTCCATTTCTGTGCATGCACGAGGAAAAAGATACTAGTTTGAGTAACTCTACCAATTGGCCCTTCAAAGGGAACGACCGTCATAGCGTCTCTCTTCTTTGCCGCTTTACATTCACTTTGGACGACAGATATCTGTTGCGTATTGTTAGTCAGACTCCAATTGTTCTGCATCATAATTGTGACGGTGTCATCTTCTCGTTTCAAAGCCGCGAGCTTTGTTATTCTATGCAGGTACTTAAGGCAATGTGCAAACCCGACATCACACTCTTGATGAACTTCCCAGTGTAAAGCCTTGAGCGTTGGTTTCGGAAACTCCTCGTAAAGTCGCTTTGGAACATTACTGATATTTTGATAATACCTTCTATCAAAATCCTGAAATTTATGAGCACGCAGAAAATAGGCTACGTCTCGAACTGCTAGATTCTTATCCCAGCTTTCTGCCTCTTCTTCATCCTCGTTATCTACAGAATTGCCAAGCCTGATTTTTTGATCCATAATTTGTTCTGTTGTTGGCACAGGGCCAATATCTTCTTCTTCTATATTTATCACTTTTGGATATGTCACAAATTCGAAACCTTGAGTTGAGTATTCTATAAATACAATAGGAACAAGAATCCTTATTATTAGAAATAATAACCTCATTTTTGACAGATATGATGTGTGTATTCTCTGACATAAGATAGATTGTTAAACAACAAACAACTAAAATCCTTTTTTCACAGATTTTCGGCTTGACTTTTTTCAAAGTATACGTAAAGATATGTATCTTGTGATTCACATTTAATTTATACTCTTTATTTTTAAAAGTGACTATCATATATAAAATCCTCTGAATTGAAATGAAATTTTAATGGATACTTTACTCAACTTCATCATGGATTAGATTTATTAATAGACATCGGATCTAGATCACACTTCAGACAGTATCATTCAAGTTATGTTTGCGCTTAACGATTGTCTTTAGCAATGAAGATAGTGACTCTAAATTTTAGAGAAGAATCATACGTAGAGTGAATTTTGATTATAAATTACGACACGCAAAAGAAATTTATTTCAGAAATAAGTTTCCTTAATCACTTAAGACATCCTGTAAGTATATAAAATTGTTATTTTATGAGCTTATACTCAAGTCTACTCCACCAATGAAACTAACAGTCGAAAGCTTTTTTCCTAATGATAAATTTTTAGTTCTCTTTAAACTTAACCCTCGCGAAATTAATAGATAATTTGTGAAAGGTTTCTTAAATTTTTTCATGATTCTGTGAAACTTCAAATGTAGACCAAGCAACAGGGAATTTGTTATGACATTATTTATTTCAGAAAACGGACTGCGCCATCAGAAGAGAGGTTGTTCATAGAGTAATTGTGTCATGTCTTGGACAACGAAATATGATTTATAAATTTGTTATTAACATTTAAGACAAAAAATCGCACTTTTTTTAGTTTTTTGTTTATAACATTAAAGGTAGTAATCCAATCTTGATGACATTGATTAAAAAGTTGTAGAAAATTGAATTGCGAACAAAATGAACCCCCGTTCGATTTGATTGGATAATTAGAAGCAGAGAAAATTCGGAAAAACCGGGAAATTTAGCTTTTGTTAAACAAATTAATTTCTCAGTTAATTTTTAACTTTTCAGGTTGAGGTTAGGTGGAAAAAGTAACCGACTTTATGCTCTTCAAATGTATAAAAAAAATAACACTTTAAGATAATTTGTTTCCGCGCTATTGACATTTTAATTTATTTCATGCGTTAATTGTAAAATGTCTGCTTGTCGCAGAGGTGGTCCGAATTTTATTTTGAAAACGGCTTTCAAAAATATAAATCAAGCACAACAGAACGTCAATCTTGGTTTTTCGCTGAAATGTTGCAAAGTTTATTAAAAAAAGGTCCAAACATGGCTCTAAACGCTTGAACGCAGCAAAGTGACAGTAGTGGGGGGAGAAGGCGAGTAGGCTCACTGTGTCACTTTGCTGCGTTCAAGCGTTTAGAGCCATGTTTGGACCTTTTTTTAATAAACTTTGCAACATTTTAGCAAAAAAACCAAGATTGACGTTATGCTGTGCTTGATTTATATTTCTAAAAGCCGTTTTCAAAATAAAAAACGGACCACCTATGCGGCAAGCAGACATTTTACAATTAACGCATGAAATAAATTAAAGTGTCAATAGCGCGGAAGCGTATTATCTTAAAGTGTTCTATTTTTTATACATTTGAAGAGCATAAAGTCGGTTACTTTTCCACCAAACCTCAACCTGAAAAGTTGAAAATTAACTGAGATATTAATTTGTTTAACAAAAGCTCAATTTCCCGATTTTTCCGAATTTTCTCCGCTTCTAATTATCCAATCAGACCGATCGGGGGTTCATTTTGTTCGCAATTCAATTTTCTACAACTTTCTAATTGATGTCATTAAGATTGAATGATTACCTTTAATGTTATAAACAGAAAACTAAAAAAGTGCGATTTTTTGGTCTTAAATGTTAATAACGAATTTATAAATCATATTTTGTTGTCCAAAACATGATACAATTACTCTATGAACAACCTCTCTTCTGATGGCGCAGTCCGTTTTCTGAAAGAAATAATGTCATAAATCATTCATAACAAATTCCCTGTTGCTTGGTCTAATGTCATAATAAACTGATATAAAATATGATTAAGTTGGTACATTTCAGATATGAACATGATTATTTGAACATTGATCGACAAAATAAATATTTAACTCGTTTGTATCCTTATTCTATATTCAAATTAACGTTGAAAGGTGATGGAAAAATATGCTAATGTATCAAAGTCGCATAAGTATTGTAATAAGTTTGACGGAAAGTCATTAAAAAAAATATTAGAAATTTCAAGAATTTGAAACCATTCGAATCCTCAAAACACAAAAGTTGTACAAACATATAAGTTGAAAACAGTTATAGATACATTCAATGACTATTACCCAAGAATTCAATTCACCCATGAAATTGAAAGAAATAATAGAATTAATTTTTTGGACTTGGAAATAATGAAACTTGATGATGGTAAAATAGTGTCAAATTGGTACAAAAAGAGTACATATTCTGGTAGTATGTTCAATTTCATTTCAAATCATCCCTTTAAAAAAAAGTCACTATTATTAAAAATCTAGTTGACAGAGCTATTTGTTTGTCTCATGAATCATTTCATTCAGAAAATTTAGATGTTGTTAGAAATTTTTTATTCACTACCTACAAAATTTGATTGAAAAACATATAAAAATTAGAATTTAACAAGTTAAGAGTAGAGAGAGTAGTAACGTGGACACGGATACACAATGTGAAAGTTTTGATAAAAATAATACTATTGTTCATCCATATTTTGGTCAAATTTCAAAAACAATTCTGTTTATGTTAAAAAATTTCAAATTCATACAATTCTTAGAATACCGTTTGGGATGATAGGACTTATAACTTTGGGTGAAGACGTCTTAAATAGATTTTAAAAAATCTGCCCGCTTTGCGGGCACATTCTCATTGCGCGCTTCGCTCGCAAGTTTGAGCGCGCCTAGGGCGCGCGATTCGATCGTCGCGCTTCGCGCTCCGTTCTTTCTGGACCTCGCGCTTCGCGCTCGGTCTTGTGCTCTTCGCATACGTTTAAGTTTATTTCTTATAATTTAATACTGAAGCTCAAACCAATTTAATGATATTAAAGATGATGTAAATTAGTCATTTTCTCAAAGTCACTCTATTTCTTTTTGAATTTAAGTGAAACAGGAAATTCAATTTACTTAAGGCTCTATCGGCCTTAAGGAACACATTCTCATCATGACACTCGCGCTTCGCGCTCGATTTTCTGTATGCATTTTTGTAACTTTTTAATAAATTACATGATTATTGATAAATTTATTTTCTTCCAAATCTCACAAAAATAAAAAACAATCGTAGACTTTATTTAAGGAAACGATTTTGCAGAACAACGCTTATTTCGTATCTCACATATTTTGGTGAAAAAAATCGAATTTTTTTAATATTAAAAATCAAAACATAAAATATACATCCTGTCCCGAAATGTCTTAATGAGAATTTGTAAACCTCATTTAGGCAAATAATTTTTCATCTGAACGTTTTTTCTGTGTCTCATATATTTTGTCTCAAAAATGGAATTCTTGAATATTAATCGTATTTTTTGGAATTGAAACAAAAAATATATGTTTCATCAGAAACTGCGTCAGACAAAACTTGTAGATCTTTTTGAAACTAACAACATTGTATTCTTACGTTTTTTTCTTATTTTACATATTAATGTTAAAAAATTGAATTTTGGATTTTCAATAGTTTTTTTTTAATTAAAAAGAAAAATATGCATCTTATGAAAAAATGTTACGATTCAAGTTTGTAGGTCTTTATGTAGAAAATAATATTGTATCATAACGTTTTTTCGTATCTCGTATAATTTAACTGGAAAATGGAATTTTTATATTGACTTTTTTCGAATTTGAATATGCTGTAAAATTTCTAATTTTGATTTGATCAAAAAATGTTATCAGGATAATTTGTAGAGATTTATGAGCACTATCAAAAACCAGTATTGGAATTTTTGATTTTTTCAAAAAGTTATTTTCAAAAACACAAAAGTAGTGCTAAATTCCTTAATTTTGATTGTATGTGGCTGGTTAACGAACTTGTCCTTACTTTTTTGGCTCCGATAAAGTGTGCCAAAGCTCAATTCAATCTGATAATTATATCGAGAGTTATGCCGCACACGACCTACTACAGACAGACAGACAGACAGACAGACAGACAGACACTTTCGTAAAAACCATTTTTTCTGACTCAGGGGGTCTCAAAACGTAAAGATTTGATGAAAATTTCGAAAGTCATTTTTCACATAAAACCAATACCTTCTCATCCATGATGAGAATGTAAAAAGTGGTGTGGTATACAAATTGATTTGTAAAAAGTGTAAAGTGACTTATATGGGACAAACGGGCAGACTTCTAAATACTCGAGTAGAACAACACAAAAAGAATCTTGAGAGAAAGTGTAATTATCATAATGTTTTGTCTGATCATAGAAAAGAATACGCTGATCATGGCTTTGACTGAAACAATGTAGAGATTTTGCACTCGGAAAGTAATAAGGGAAAAAGAGAATTTATGGAGATGTTATATATAAAAAGAGAGGGAACATATTCTATAAATTTAAAAACGGATTTGGTTAAGTACAATGGTTGTTATGACAGGATGATAGGTTATATTTAAAGACAATGTTCCACAGTAAATTTTCTTGAGGTTTCTAGATGCCGCGAAACGATTAACATTTTATTAATTGACTTAATAGGGAGGGATACACAAGGTCTTATTTCAGTTTCCTGTTGGCGTTCCATGGAGAAGGGTCTACGTCCCCATGGAGGGTGATAGGAAACACAACAATTTAAAAATTTTATTTGTTATTTTGTATAGAATTTCAGCCTTAAAGAGGTTGTTGGAAGAGCACCGAAATGACGGCGAGTAGTTTTATTTTTGATTTTTTGTTTGTGTAAATGGTGGTGGGTTATAAAGACAAAAGAGGACGAAAGAAAGAAAAAGAAGGAAAGGGTTTTGAGGGTTGCCTTCTTTTTTCTTTCCTCCTTTTTTTGTTTTTTTTCTCATCTTTGTTTAATTGACGTATGGTAATTTTGGTCCAAATTTGGTCGTGTTTTTGTGTTTTGAGGATTCGAGTGGTTTCGAATTCTTGAAATTTCTAATTACACTTTTGTTTGGACGTTGGGAGGAGTTCGGGTTGGTGGTGATACGGGTTCAAGTTCAGGTTTTAATAATAGTATTTTGCTTTATCGAGTGCTGTAACATATGAACATTTTTCACTAGCCGAATGAATAAAGTTAATTATATTAATCTTTCTTCAAAGAATGTCTTTAAAATAATAAGAAATACCATACGTTAATAAAAGTGAAGAAAATTATCATTTATGAACTCTGAATTCAATTTATCCAACAACATATTAGCGTTTATCAAAAGTTAAGGTTCAATACAACATAAATTTTTTATTATAATAGTTAATATTCGAAATTCAATGGCATAGTACGGAAAATAATTTAATTCCATAAAAAATGCAATATGAAACTAAATAAGAGCTTATAATGATATTATTAGACAATATTAACTGTTTGTATAAAACTGTTTACATAATAAGAAAATTGCAGTTTTTATTAATTATTATCCAGATAATTTGGGAAAATGAATTACGAGAAATAGTTCACAAAGTTTCAAGGAAATAAAAAGTGGACTCTTTTTGGGAGTTTATCTAAAAAATTTAAAAAAATAAACCAATAAAAAAAATTTCACAAAACGTTTAAATTTTTGTAAGACGTCAGCTTGTGATTGGTAAACTTGTTATTAATGTACAAATTTTTCCCTGGCTATGTGAAGATACCATTTGGGCCCATGATAAATGTTTAGAAGAGGATTGCATTTCGCAAGCTGCAAGAGAACAGATAAGTACCTCTTTACAGCGACTTATCCAGTTAAATACATATACACTCAAGCCGTCGACTTGGTGTTAAAAGTTCTTTGTCAATGAGTCCACAAGCGTATTATGGCCGCAGGGCGATAAATCCGTTTTACAGATCCGTGCTGCGTCGCAAAAAAATTGGAAGCATTCGCGAATAATGTGGGTCAACTAGCTTGTGAATTCCCCACACTTTTAATCTTATCTGCCAAGTTTGCACTGGTATACGGACTGGATAAAAAGGCTAACAAAATATACGTGTTTCTTACACAAATTTCTAAAATAGCATCAAAGATTTTTAACGTATGTCCATGATAAATGTGTTGCGCTTTTCCAGTTCTTTACTTATGTGGTTTAACGTTGATAGCAAATTTCTTTCTTTTGTTATTATACATGCTTTGTTTGAATAATGTCTACCCAGGTAGAAATGTCTTACCCTGGCGAAAGTATCGGATAGGAATTCACTCCGAGCCAGACACAACTATTCGGATTCATTCCGATACTTGTATCTGAGTCAATGCGAATCATTTCGAACCAATCCGAAAAACGTTTTGAAACTTGTGTTAGGGGAGAAGCGGCGAAATTGGCGCGTCGTCTAAATTGGCGCACCCTATTTTTCAGAAAATGATAACATAACAAAAAATAAAAATAGTTCTATCGTGTGCATTCTTGTATGATATGTATTTGATAGAAAACATTATAAAAATCTAATTGCTTAATACAGTTTTATTGCGATTAATCGTTTTTTGGCATAATGGTTATGTTCGAAGCCATTGAGTTAAATCGTTAAATAATAGTAATTCAAGGTGAATTAGATTAATGCAACGATTTTATAATCTTTGATATTTAATCTTACGATTAGGATAGAATATTTGTATGAAAAAATAAGCATTTTACGTAAAAAGTATTTAATTAATGAACGATACACTTGCGGCAAAATTGGCGCATACGAGATTCAAATCAGAAGCGAAGTTGGCACACGTGTTGTGTTTCTGGAAACCGGTGACTGAAGTCAAGTGCTCGGATGTTTATGATTGAAAATATAAAGAAGATAGTAAGTACACAATTATTAATATATAGATATATACATTTGAATGTTGCTGGACTTTTCTGCTAATCTTTTTCTTAAGATTTTTTGTGACATGGGTGGTAATGTGGTTCGCAAAACTGATGTAACGACTTTGTAAGGTTATATTCATTTGAACAATCAGTGGTTAAATTTTTTTTTAAGTTTGAGGTATTAAGGCATTTTAAAAACGATTTTTAATAATTAATTTGCAGTCTGACAGCGTTTTGAAAGTTTTCTCGATTTTAAGATGTGAAAGCAATGTAAGTAAAAAATTTGTATTTTTGATTGATTGTTTCTATTATTTATAAGTCTTCTAAAGTTAATAATTTTATATAATTCTGATTACAAATTCAAATAATTCTCTATAAAAATGATTTCAATTTGAATATTCACTTAAATATCCACAATTGCCAGTATTTTATTTCATAAATATAAAATATATTTTAACTTTGGCTGGTTTATGTGAATAAAGGTATAAAAAACTTCACATATCTTGATATACTATCTCAAATTTAGTTTCAAATTATAACTACCTCTTTTCATCAACCTTTGCTACTGAAATGTAATTCTAAATCTATGAAAATATAACTAATACGTGGCAAGAGAAGATTATAATATTAGTGCGTCAATTTACCCGACATGGCGGGTAAATTGACGCAGGTGCAGTCCTTCGGAAATCTGAATAAAAACCTGCTTTAATAATTTTCAATGCAATCTTTATCCATTGGAAAGTATAGAAAAGATATCCAGCTATTAAATAAATATTTTTTCATAATTTTTAGTCATATACTTTCTTTTTAAACTCGCACTTTCTATTACGTGCGCCAATTTCGCCGCTTCTCCCCTACGTCAGAAACGCAACATTTCTCTTCTTAAAAGATTCCTCGTTTTATGTAAGGATCGAAAGGATCCTCTCTAAGGGATGAGGAGAAGTCAGTGATTGAGAATGGTTATTGATATAAAGTATGTTTATTGACAATCAAATTGTGAAACGAATATGCATCATGGAATTGGAAATTGAATTGAAATTTATATGTACCTTTGTAATTACCCCGAGTGAAATTTGCTTGATGATTTGTTGAGTCCAGTGGAGCGAATGTGGTCAGTTGAGTCTTCGTTGTAATCTTTGAGATAGTACTTGTTTGATGGGAAATTCGTAGTAGACGGTTGATCTATTTGATTCTTGGTCCTAGTTTTAGAGAGAATTTGGAAGGCGATTCCCCTTCACTTTCTAATGTCGTTGAACTCAGCGTCGAGTAAGAATTTGTCTGAGTAGCGGTAAAATCTGATGAGGCTGGATTGAACTCGTAGCGTAGAGATAATGAAGCTGGACTGAACTCGTAGTGTAGAGATAATAAAACTGGACCAGACTCGCGGCGTAGAGATGATGGTACTGGACTGGACTCGCGTTGGTTACATTGTAAAAATCGGATGTCAACTGACTGACTGAACTAATCTCTATTGGAACTTTCGCTTTTTATAGAACTTTGAAAGGTGACCTATAGTGGAAGTTAAAAACAAGGTGTACCACCTTTTCCATATTTGGTATTAAGATCGGATGAGTTGCCTTCTTTGATGACTCGTGCTCCAATGAAATTTATTACCTGGCACTAATGTCGCAGTCTATTTTATCTGTTATTCGATTATAACGAAAAGGTCAACTACTGTGGAAGTAAAAACAAGGTGTAAGATCTTTTCCATATTTTGGTGTTGAAGCTTAAAGTCGAATGAGTTGCCTTCACCGATGAGTCACGTTCCGATAAAATGGATTACTTGGCGTTAATGTCACAGCCAAATATATCTATTTAGATTTGCCTTTCGATTTTAACGATCTTCTTATTTCTTGTTAGATCTTGCTGTTGAGTCGATATAATCCAGGACGTGGTAATGTTGCCTTGATCCCTTCATTGGTTCCTTAATTTGTTTATTAGTTTATTACTCTAGGTGGTAGAGTCGCAAGACGTGACACTTGTTTGATGAAAAACGGTAAAAAATCGATCCGATCATTTAATGTGTGCGTACTAAAAATACAATTTAAATGTCAACCTAAAATTTAATGCGTTTGTAAGGTGTTAGAAAAAACCTTTTTGCATATCGAAGAATGGACTGAAAAATAGAAGGAAATAGAAATCGAATGAAAAGGTTTCGTAAAAGGAGAATAATTAGCCGAAAGTATCAGTATGAGTCCGGTAAGTATTCATCTCAATACGTCTGTTTTTTATAGGTTATGACATTAGTTTTTCAATAAAATTCCCTTGTTTAGTTTCTTGGCCAAAATGTTGGTCACGTACAATGCCTTTTTAATCCACAAAGTTCTTTGGTTACTTTCTTAATTAATTCATAAATTTTTCGGGATCCCGCATAAGTTTTCGTTATCTGTTTTTTAGAAACCTTTTTGTATTCTTATTTTTGGTATTAGGTTCTTATATATAAGGGTTTTTGTGACATATGGATCAACAGATGCCGGCGAAATTTTTGGAATCGACGTTTAAGGCCCATCAACATTAGATTTTATTGCTCGAAACCTTCACTCAGATTCGTGTACATATGTGAGATTTCAATCCCTAATAAAGAACTGTCTATTGCCTCAAAAATACAGTAAAACCTATCGTAGCCGACACTCTCCTAACGAACATCCCACTCTGACGTATGTGATATGTCACATTATTGGTCAAGAAATGTGCATGGTCAGGGCCGTCTTAAAAACCGTCTTGGGAGGGTCCTCATATTTTTGTAAAACATCCTGGAAATTTTTTTTTCAATGAATATTTTAAATGAAATATTAATTTGATTAATGATTATATTTGAATTATAAATTTTAATTACAATTTAACTTCGAAAAATTAGAAAATTTTCATAACCAATTATATTTCAACTTATTAAGATCTTAAATATGTATGCACAGTCGTGCAACATAACCTCAACTGTCATCTATACATTTTCAACTAAAAGCACTAAGTATTCCTTATAGTTTTTTATCGACTGAGTTTATCCATAATATTTTTAAATTATCAACAAAAAGAACTGATTATTTTTTAAACTAACTTTTACTCACCTTTTTGCAAAAAAGTAAACACAACAAATATGTACAAGCCGGTACACGTGTGTTACTAAACACAGGGGCACCTGTTGCCACAGCACTGAATCAAGCTAGTAATAAGTCCCTAGCAATTATTGCTTGTCATTGATAAACATCGTAGCCGAACTTGTCTCCCATATGTGTAGGCTACGATAGGTTTTACTGTAACTAGAAAGTGCCTCAACAATACTTCAAACGTTTAGACTCAGTAATAACTTAAATGGCGTAGCATTACATTTCTTTTGAATAACTTACAAGTTTCCCTCAAGAAGGCCTCACTAGTTGAAAAAGAAAACTTACGAGTATACATCTCAAATAAAACTTTTGAAAATTTCTACTTGGGTAACGTTCTGTTATACATATCACGTAGAAATAAGAAAAAATAGTCAATTTTTAAGAGAACATTTTTTCTTTACTTTTTAATTTAGTTGAAAGTTCATATTCAATGTCAACAGAATATTTAAAAAGTACATTCTAATTTAGTAAAAATTTATCGATTTTCAGTGAAATTAATACATTGTTAAAAAGTCGAATACATAAAAATATGTCATATTATGATTCAGAAAAATTAAATTTAAGGAGAACAGACACGCGTACAGTAAATTTCAGAATAAGTGGATTTATCGAAACAGCGGAATTATACAAAAGAATAGTTTTGGACTACGCGAATAAAAATATTCTTACGAGAAAATGTGAAACTTGACGCAGAAATCTAAATCATCCAAAGCAAAATTTCTCATTTACTTCTAAAAGAAGTTTGCTTCCACTTTAATATATTAAGAGCAAGATTTTTTGAATGCAAAGAATAATTCTCACTTGAAGCGACAAGCGCAACGGAAAAGTAGTAATAGCAATATTACGTGAAGAAAGAAAAGATTGGATGTTTTCCATATCTTTCCAACGATTCTGGCCAAGTTTATACGGGTTTGGACAAATATTCTCGTAAGAATGTAAGTGATAGTGTGACATGTATGTAACGTGTTTACTTTGAACGAACACACATGCGATTATGGGGAGCAGCAAGTTGAATGAAATAAAGCATAAAATGCTCCCACCACATTGACTCACTCCTCATTCTCGATGATACAACCTTTTTCGCAAATGTTCTCGTTCTTTCCGGAACAAACGCGTAAAGTTTATGGCCACATGGATCTTTTTGCCAATCTAGAGGAGACTGTACTGATGTAACACTGAGAAAAATGGATTGTAAACGGTAATGAAAAATATGTTACCGGGTATAATCTTGGACTATTAACTATGGGACAGCGATCTAGATTATTAAAACCATAATCTGTAGATGTTAAAAAAAATATAGTATCGGATAATATCTTGGATTATAAACTGAAACATACCAGATTTAACGCGTGCAAAATAAAAGAAAGATAGAGGGGAGAGCTTTGGCACTCAGAAGAGGGGAGGTTTCAGTGGGAACACATACACAAATATTATTAATGTATTAAATACGAATTTTATTACTGTATACAATGAAAATACAAACATTGTAACTGAAATTGTCATTGAAGTTTTCAACCAGTTTTTATTTCATTCCAGAAATACATCATTCTTTCGATTCACTTTTTGCCGTCTACCTCACGTTTTAAAAAGTAATTTTCTGAATGAATTTTTGACTTCACTGCTAATCGAAGAAGATTCGGATAAATTTAGAGCAATTTGCTTCTCCAAAATCTCGATTTGCGCATCTAAACTCAGTTGAAAATGATCTTGAATAATTTCAAAAATATCCTTGTAAGTGCGCTGGTAATTCATGGCACGTAAATCTGGAATAAAACAAACATGATAAACATTTTCTAAAAAAATAATGTTTTAGTGGAAAACATTTTTATTTACTTGTAAATCATGGAATCAATTATTGCACTCCTCTAAATAACTGTTACATCACTTGTAAGTCATTACGAAAAGACCACCAGGTACAATAGTATATTACATTACAAGGGGCGAAACAGAGCGATTGCATGAGTGTGAAGTTTGCTGCCCAAGTGAAACGAGGGCTGCAATCACACGAAATGCTTTCGCTGTGTTTTGTTTCGAGTAATAAATACTATTTTTCATAGCAACTCTTTTGAGAATCTGATTGGCTGTAACTGTGGAGCGGGTTGAAACAGCGACTTTCAACCCTAGGGTTGAAAATCGTAGTTTCAACCCGCTCTAAAGGTACCGAAAATCGAAGTTTCAAAGGAGGCGCTATGAAATAGTCTGTTTTTAGAGTCTATCTAGTCTCCTTTAAAAAATTTCTTTAACCGTAAAACATGGATTTAATAATAAAAGTATATAACCAGTATTTTAGTAATGTTGACAGCCAGCGTTGAAAATATGTTGGTTACCAGTATTTATACAACGTTGGAAACTGGTGTTGTACCAACGCAGTACATCGTTATCATTTCGACTGTCCGCCGACAGTCGGAAGTTGGTATCCAACGTTGGATCGACGTTGGTCCGATTTTTAATTTCTGCTTGGGTATATTTTATAATTTACTTTCATTATTTATTTTCAAAATATGAAGAAATATAGAAATCTCGCTCATGTAGCCACGTAATTAAAGTTGTAATATATTATATAGAAAACTAAAGACGTATTTATTACTATTTTTGGGGATTTCTTTATTGAGATCTAAAAATGCGCCTTCCCAGGTGCAAATTTCCAACCGACTTGGTACCGCGCCAGTACCGCAGAAGGATTTACAGTACTGGCGCGGTACTGGCATTATCATGACCTATCACCGGAGTGGCTTCGAAAGGTAATTATATAGAAAAATAAAGACGTATTTATTACTATTTTTGGGGATTTTTTTATTGAGATCTAATAATGCACCTTTCCAGGTGCAAATTTACAACCGACTTGGTACCGCGCCAGAACCGCAGAAGGATTTAAAGTACTGGCGTGGTACTGGCATAAGCACAGCCTACCACCGGCGCGGCTAAAAAAGGTAATTTGGCTGGATGTTGTCCATGGGTACTGGCGCGGTACTGGACATCAGTACCATGCCATCACTGAACACTGTACTTGTTCAGTACTGGCATTACTCCGAAGTCGGTTGTTAGCTGACACTTATTTTCTGGACTGGGGCTGTACTATGCCAGTACCGCCTTAACCCTTGTCCCGGTACCAACTGTTCAGTACAGGCATTGCTCCTTGTTTATAACTGGCGCGGTACTCTGCCGTTTGTAAATAGTGGCATGAATCCACCTTTTCCACTTGGGTTGAAGAAAGACCATTTATTTGAAGTCTTCAAGTACAATAAGATCAAAACAGACGCACATGAAAGTTTTTATTTTTCTGCTGCACAAATATTTCGAGTAGAAAATTTGAGAAAATTTAATTAGTATTTTATGAAAAAATTCAACTTGATAAAAATTAGACGTGGGTAATTTAATTTGGCTAAGTCAGTCATATGAAGTCGTTGAGATTTCCCTGAGGTCTGAGAGTCGAGTGTCGTTTCATGAGACAAGACTGTGAATGGGCGATATCTTAAATTTATACCAACCCACTATAACCATTTGTCGTCTTCTACTTCACAGCTAAGAAGACATTCGTTCCATCGTTCTCTGGATAGAAGGGTGGATTATACTTATAGGGGATCAAAAGAGAATCTTTGCAAATATCAAATTTATCGCTTTTTTTTATATAAAGACCATGCAATAAAAATGGCTAAAGCAGTGTTCACAGACTGCGTAAGATTTTTGTTCCCGCCACGTTCCCTTGTGTAAGCAACACATATAAACGCAGCGTGTCGATGTATCCCCGCTCCGTCACTTGTTTGCACTCTCGCAAATCAAGTATTGGATGATTGCCACTGCTTCTTCGTTCTCTCTCGGCTTCGCTTCGGCTCTTCGGTTCGGCATTGTTGGTTCGTAGAAAATCGAGGATTGCCGAGAATGCACGATTGCAACTTGAATTTTTTCGCCAGCTTGGCAAATTTCAAGATTTCAAGATTTGGAGGATTTGGAGGTTGGGGTCGTCTTCTGTCACTTTTGTTCACAAAATTTAACAACCCCAAAAAAGGCTTCAAAACATTGATGTTTGAGGTCTTGAAATATGATTTGTTAATTACTTTCAGGACATTTTACAAAATGTTTTCTCGTGCGTAATCTACAGTTAATATATGATAAGTTACTGGAGGTTTGTGAAGTTGTAATATATTCAATGTATTACATTAGAAAAGTGGAGGTTAGGTTTATAATTTATATATCATTCTCAAGTCTCAAGTGGTTTTAAATTTTAAAATTTTGTGTTTCATTTCTCAATTGATTTAAAATATTGAAAATTTAGAATAATACTATTTATATTTATTATAAATTTATTCAGTTCGTCAACATTTATTTTAATTAAATTTTCGTAAAGAAGCATGAAAACTAAAAAAATTGTAATGTATTGTATTATAATAACAGTCTAATCATATGTTAAACTTTTTCTTGCATAAGTACTTTCTTAAATTTCCATTAAATTAAATATTGAATATTTATAATATTTTCAATCGAAATAGAGCATATATATGAAATAATAAAAACCACAAAATTGAGAGAAAAACTTATCAATATAACTAAAAGTTTTTTTATAAAAACTTTACAAAACTATTAATTGCTTAAAAATTCTTATATCAGTGTCACGTCCCGCGACGCATTAGAATATACTATAGGCATAGGCTAGGTCTAGAGAAAAATGTGGGGAAATTACTAAAAGAGAAAGAAAACCACCTATTGAAAAGAGAGGTATAACTACGTCACATGCTGCGGGAGACTGCGCAATGCGTGACGTCACCAAAAAATATAATATAAAAAGAACACGCCGCCAAGGGAAAACTAGTCTTGTGAGCAGAATTTAAGTGCAGCAATTTCTAAAAACTAAAAAGGATTCTCAGCGTGAGATAATTATACCTAGAGTTCTAAAGAGTTTATGTGACCGAGAATATGTCTGGGAGCACGGGAATATGACTGAGAATTTCTCTGATGAATGTGCTCTTCGAGAATTTATGGGAATTTAAAAATATTTGTCCGTAACGGTTCAAGCTTTCAATTGTTTTTGATAAATGCTTTGTTCTGGAAGTTCGTGTAACGTGCGCAATAAAAATGGAAAAAAAAAAATATAGTTTGGAATTTTTTTTTTAAATTATTGATAAACAAAATAAAGCTTCTTTCAAGTGCAAATACTGTGATCAGATGTACAGAAAGCATGCCACTCAACAAATAGAGCACTTGAAAAAGTGCATAAACTGACCCGAAACTGTCAAAAAATTATATAAATCAAAGCGTAATTTGTACGAAGAAAACTTGAATTACTTGTTCTTTATGTTTGAATTTAATATAATGGCTATAAAAAAAATTTTTTTGATATTGAATTCCGATAAAACTTGACATTTTTCGTAATTTATTTTTATGAAACCTTCACTATTGCAGTTCATAGTGTTTGGAAATAAATTTACAATATTACAAGGTTTAATGATAAAGAAAATATTGGTGAAGGTATGGTAAAATTCCCTTGAATTCTCTGTAAATTCTCAAGTTGTCTTAAAATGACGGTCACAGTCACGAGAACGTGACCGGATTTTAAATGTCCGAGAAATTTAGAACTCTAATTATACCGTGCAGTTTGACAGTGTTAAGACCCGAGAGTCATAAATTTACCGTGGTCCGTTTTTTCAATCCTTGAAAAGAAGAAGTGTCAAGAAGAATGGTTGTTGTGTCCTTGTCACACCTGTGGATATTCACTCCATCGCATCGCAGTCATACCTGTGAGGAACACTTAAAGAAACAAAAGGAAATAATAAAGGTACCGAACTCTTCTCTCTCTCCCTCTCTCTTGTTAGTTTGTTATTTTACCAATTGCCCGTGCTATACTGTATGCATCGATTTGTTATTTGGATTGAACTTTATATTTAACTTTAGAATTTTATAATATTAAATTTATAATTCAAATAAACTTAAATTGTCTTACTTTATAATCATTGTGTCTTTTCATTGACTTATCATCATCCCTAAGCGAGGATCATTCGATCCTAACTTAAAACGAGGAATCTTCGATCAAAGTAGGTACTTACGTACTTGTGACGTAACATCAGTATAGGGATAAACAATATTGAAAAATATTGAAAGGATGAGTGTCAAAAGTATCGTGAAAATATGAACAAGTCATTTACTTTTTGAACCCTAATGGATTGAAGCAAATAAAAATTGTAATATTTATAAGAATCAAATTTTAAGGAGCTCTACTTAACTTTATATAATTAAATATCAGTCCCACCAATATATAAAGGCATACTCTGACAGAAATAAAGTTTTATTTTGTTGACCCGAGCTTTTGAAAGGGTGCGTATTTCTCATATATATCATTTAAATATACAATATATGTATATAATATATTTAAATTATTTTGGGTTCAGGCAGTAGGTTAAATCAAATTTTTCAAAAAACTGTGTTCGCCATAAAAAGAATATTTGATTTCAATGTTGACAATAAGAAATGGTACAACCAACGACCATAATTTATATTTCAAAATATACAAAATGAATTCAAAAATGCTTAAATAAATTATATACATTAGAAGAGTTAATACAGTATATATAAATGCATGAACCTAAAATTTTTATCACTATTCATTATTTATAAAAAATGTTAACTAAAAGAACACTTTTAAAAGTTTAATGTAAGATTTTTTTGCACATGTTTCAAAATCAGGTCTTAAAGCTAAAATTTAGAACTTAACACATGTTTTCGATAGGAACACATGCAATTCAATTCCTCTGCAATTCTAATGCAACGATTAGTATGGCGTTATTTAAAATAATATGCATGAACTCTAATATATAAAGTAATCTAAATGTCAAAAAAATGTATCTACTTTTGGAGGATTCATCCTTGAAGTGTACATTATACATAATTTAATTATACAATATATGTATATAATATATTTGAATTATTTTGGGTTTAGGTAGTAGGTTAAATTAAATTTTTCTATAAACTGTGTTCGCCGGGGAAAGAATATTTTATTTCAATGTTGGCAATAAGAAATGGTACAACCAAGGACCATAATTTCTATTTTGAAATGTATGTAATGGATAAAGAGATAGAGTATATTAATTTTAGTATTTAATAGAAGAATTTCATGTAATTAATTGCAAAGCTGAAATTAAAAAAAATAATTTTAATGTATTTATTATTTATAGTTTTTTTAGCCTAATTAAAAATATTTTAAACTTGAGGCCACTTTAAAAAAATGAATGCACCTATTTTCCACATCACCACAAAGGTAGAGACGAAAGCGCGTTTTTTTTTCGTGTTATCCCCTGTAGGCCTAATCCACGGTCTAGAACTCTAGAATTCTGAGATCTACCTAGAACTGATCAACAAACAACATGCAACATGCAAAACATGCAAAACAACAACTGATCAACAATCGTTGGACAAATGTTAAACTTCAAACGTCCAACAAATGTTGGACTTGTACAAATTTGCAGCATTCATCAACTCAAAATGTTTCTCATTGACAGTTGTTGTTCGCGCGCTCTCATTTCTTGCCTTCAATGCTGAACGAGTGACACAGATGGAATTAACTATCGTGGTTCCTAAGCGATTTCTTTCATTAGTTTTCACATATGTGAGTATAGGAAAAGCTCATTCAGCCTCAGCATTGAAATGAGGAAGAGTACTCACGCGATTTAACAACGAAGTCAAGTTTGGAAACATTTTGTGTCCACTATCCCTGCAAAAAGAAGAAATGTCCGAACACATATCATCGAAAGACAATTTCGACCATTTTTCCTTCAGTCCAGGACCGATTTCGAACAGATACTTCCATTCATTTGACATCTCAGTTTGCAGGTATGACCCTAAATCCTGATATACTTTCCAGACTCTTGGAAATGCATCTTTCCTATCAGTGTAGAGTGCACTTTGCGGTCGGAAGAGCGAAACGCAAGATAAAAACAAATCGTCGAAAGGAAGACGTTTTCGGATTCTAGTGCTTGGAGTTATATAAAATTGCAAGCAATTGCGACGAAATTCATCAACCTGCTCTCGTCCTACTGTTCCTACCGAAAGCTCTAGATTCAGATAGACTTGCGCCTCCCTCCCTACATTGATAGTCTCAAGTGCTATTTGGTTATTTGAATCAGAGAAATTTATTTTCCTGACGACATGGAAAAATAAATCTGGCTTAAAAAGGCCTTGTTTCAGATAATTATTTAGAATCCAAAGCAAAATCTTGGCAGATTGAGGTTGCAATTCTTGAATCATAGTTTTCCGTTTATGAAATGTGACATTATACAAATTGAATACGGTCAACGTATACTTCAAGTAAAAGAAGTAAGCTTTCGTCAAAGAGTTTTGCATTTTATTAACGAGATCGGCAGCCTTTTCTCTACCTTCTCAGAGACGAGGACCAAGAGAAAGCGAACATTGTTATCCCAATCATTGAGAATAACATTAATACACCTAAGACGAACAAGCCAACGAGTTTCCGCGTGGCTGGGAATTTTGTGGAATGTGTCACCTATCTCCTCAACAATACCGCGATAAATAGCAGTACGTTTGGAACTCGAGTTGAGGGAACTTGGTAGACCTTTGATAACACCATCTTCATCGGGGATTTTCACGCACGAATATTTGTCTGAAGTTGCCACCGAATGACAAACACAGCCGATGATAAGCACCCGAGGAATTTTTTCCTTCACTTTGGTTTGAAAGGAACATTTTGCGCCAAGCATTACTTCGGCATGGTCGAAAGTCATTCCACATATATTAGAAATAGGGATTTGTTTTTCACTCAAAGCTCCCTCAAATTTTGTGAAGACTTGATCTGCAGAACAATCTGAAGAATCTACATTAATTAACTGCAACAATTCAACCCTAATTTCATTATTTAATGGATGAGTGTATCGAACCACTAAGGACAACCACTTTTCATGACTCATATCACTTGTTTCGTCTGGATGAACTGAAAATGATTGCTTGCGCAAAATATTGATCATGCGATTAGTTTCAGCAGCACAAACGACGTTATTTGCAATAGCAATCATTTTTCAGGGGCTATTGAAAATGACAGATTATGTTCTAAAAAGAATGTTGTGATTTTAATTTCAGCCTCTTGAACCTTCTTTTTAAAAGCAGCAGGCTCAGTATCAACCCCAACATCCTCTACATCTAAAGCCGCATTTTGCTCATTTCCTGTAAGAAAAGCGACTCTAGAAGCATGACTAGCTAAATTAGAGGAATTGCTATTACATAAAATTCCGTAGCTATTGGATCTATAACTTACTTCGTGCGGTTTTTTTTCAAAATTTGAACGTTTATTTAAGAAGAACATGTACAATAGTATTATTTAAACTATTGCCCATCTGAAGCTATGACTTCTTCCCATCTTTCTGGCAATTTGTGGATTCTATCCCAAAAGAACTGCGCCGGCTTGGCGGCCAAGAATGAATCAAGCCAATTTTTGATACCCTGTTTTGATGTGAATCGTATTCCAGTGAGGGCGTTCTGCATCCACCGGAACAAATGGTAGTCAGAAGGGTCAAGGTCTGGGCTATAAGGCGGGTGGGGTAAAACTCCCCATCCACTGTTTACCCAATGGTTCTCAACCGGAATAGCAACATGGGGCCGAGCGTTTTCATGATGGAAAATTATTGCCTCGTGTCTGGTCGCATATTCCGGGCGTTTTTCGGCTATTGCTCTCTTCCAACGGATTAATTGTGTTCGGTAGCGTTCTCCATTGCTAGTTTCACCCGGTTTCAGCAGCTCATAGTACAGCACACCCTTCTGATCCCACCAAATACAGAGCATTACCTTCGCGCCATGGATATTCGGCTTTGCCGTTGATTTGGCTGGTTGGCCGGGTTTCACATATGATTTTTTGCGCTTGGGGTTGTCGAAATGGATCCATTTTTCATCACCAGTAACAATTCGATGCAAAAATGACTTCTTTTTGTGGCGTTCCAGCAGCATTTCGGACATGCAAAACCACCTTTCAACGTCTCTCGGCTTTAGTTCTTGTGGAACCCAATTTCCTTGCTTTTGAATGTATCCGGCTGCGTTTAAACGTTTTGAACTGACTGCTTGAGTGACTCCAAAAGATTCTGCGAGCTCTTCTTGTATTTGGCATCAATCGTCATCGAGTAATGCTTCCAGTTCTTCATCTTCAAACTTTTTTGGCTGCCCAGGACGATCGTCGTCTTCCAAGCCAAAATCACCACTTTTAAAGCGTGCAAACTACTTTTGGCACGTTATATTGGAACGATGCAATAATAATCAAGTTTGCCATCTCTTAGAAAACCGCACGAATTAAGTTATAGATCCAATAGTATAATGAATTGTGATAAAAATTTTATGTTCATGCATTTATATATACTGTATTAACTCTTCTAATGTATATAATGTATTCAACCATTTTTAAATTCATTTTGTAAATTTTAAAACAGAAATTATGGTCCTTGGTTGTACCATTTCTTATTGTCAAAATTGAAAACAAATATTCTTTTCCCAGCGAACACAGTTTATAGAAAAATTTAATTTAAGGGGAGGTTCTCTTTTTTTTCAAAAAATCGATTTTTTTTTTTATCAAATGAAAGGTATGAATGCCTAGAATATTTGTGCGAAAGGATTTTTCGATCCGCAGCATATTTATCTCATTAAAGCGTCTTTAATGCGCCGAACATGCGCGCGCGGAGGAACGCTCAGGTGCCATTCTACTGCACGGCCACGGATATACACTTTTGTACTAATTTTGCACTTATTTGTTATAAAATTGTTTAAAGAAATAGAGCATGCCAAAATAATATCAGATTCTTCTTCAGAGGC
Organism: Diplolepis rosae; assembly: GCA_030998225.1. Lineage (NCBI taxonomy): Eukaryota > Metazoa > Arthropoda > Insecta > Hymenoptera > Diplolepididae > Diplolepis > Diplolepis rosae. The sequence continues at coordinate 1,974,610 of JAPYXD010000082.1, forward strand.
CGAAAACACTGTGAAAAGCATGTGCATCTTCTTAAAATATTAAATTTAGTAAGAATTTGTTTAAACAAATTGTTTGCATAAAACATTCATGCAAAAATAATGCAAAATTTTCATTAAGCAATCCGAACATATTTGGAAACCATGTAAATGTTACTTGCTTGCGGAAAAAAAACTCAATTCTATTTGGTAAATAGAAATGCTACGTATAACATGCTTTAAATTGTTACTCTTTTTTCCATTATTTTGCAACAATGACCCATCAACAAAGAAATATAATCCACAATTTCAAAAAACAACTGTTGAGGACGAGACGAGTGCATTACATACTCAAGTGGCAACGCGTAGAAGCTACCAAAATATGAAATAAACGAAAAAAAGTGACTGAAAAATTTACGTTTATAATGTCATTTCGACAAGATTTGTTTAAAGTTTTGATTTCGTCAAAATTAATATGGCACTATCGTAAAGAGCACCCTTGAAAATATAACAAAAGGTGGGGCGAATATTTCGCTTGCCAATTGCAAGATTTTTCTTGAGTACTCGAGTATCCAGTGATGATGGTTCTCGTGGAACGTGTATGTGAGACTTACAACTTTAAACGCGTTTATCTCGAAATCCTTTATGTTTATCCTAACGTCAAGCATAGCTCATGATCTTCTGATCCGATTTACTTCATCTAAAATGTTCCTGGAAGAGTATGATTTTTTGTATGACTTATACCTAAAATAAACATAAGCAATTGTTAAATAATAGTCGTTTGATAAGAAAAAACTTTAATAAAAAGAGGGTAAAATCGAACTTTTTCTTTGATTATGCATGAATTGGACAATTTTTAATGAAAATTCTTTAGAAATAGGTATAGGTCATAGGGAATTTTATAAACTTGACTATAAAAAAAAAATTTTTGATTTCAGTTCACTAAAAGTGGCTACAACCTTGACGTTATCGAACAACGTCTCGCTTTCAAAGGATGTCAAGACTCGACATTTTGGGGCCACCATATTAGATTTTGTTATAAAGAATTTTCTTTTGTATTTTGAAAAGATGGCTTAATAAACCATCATAACCGTTTGTTCGTATGTCTTTTCATTATCCGACAGTAAATTATCAAATTCCGCTTCATTTTCGGCTAAAAGGAAGAGAACCTCCCCTTAACCGACTGCCTAAATCCGAAATAATTTAAATGTATTATATATGTATATATTGTATATTTAAATTATGTATAATGTACACTCCAAGGATGAATCCTCTAACAGTAGATAAATTTCTTTGAAATTAAAATTACTTCATCTATAAGAGTTCATGCATATTATTTTAAATAACGCCATACTAATCTTTGCATTAGAATTGCAGAGGAATTGAATTGCATGTGTTCCTATCGAAAACATGTGTTAACTTCTAAATTTTAACTTTAAGACCTGATTTTGAAACATGTACAAAAATATGTTACATTAAACTTTTAAAAGTGTTCTTTAAGTTAACATTATTTATAAATAATGAATTGTGATAAAAATGTTTGGTTCATGCTTTTATATACAGTACCGGTCATAATTGTCCGGCCACCTCTTTTTCGATAAATGCTTAAATTATTCCAATTTGAATTATATAAGTGAAACAATTTGTTCTCTTGATTAAATTTAAAGCTGTCGAAATTCTTTATAAAATGAACTCAGCATGAATTCGTTTTGTTGAATTTTGAAGAAGTTATTGCAGAAATAGTCAAGATGTCAGTGCTTTCTTAAATTTTAAATAACTTTCGAAGTAATCAACATTTTTTGATGTTCTTGGGCTCATTTTAGAGCTAAGATTCTACAAAATCGATAAAAATTCTTGGAATTGATGTGTAATTTTTTTCTTACATACTGCAAGGAGTTAAAATTGTAACAAAAAAGTAGGGAAATTTCGAAAACATTTCATCTGTAGGTAAATCATAATAAAGATCATATGAATATATATTTTAAGGGGATTCGATACAAAATTTATGATAATATGTTTTATATATCTCATAAAAATCTTTTTCTAAGCAAAAGCAGTATTGGAATTTTTCCAACTTTTTTATTTGAACTTTAACCTCGTGCAGTATGTAAGAAAAAAATTACACATCAATTCCAAGAATTTTGATCGATTTTGTAGAAATTTAGCTTTAAAATTAGTCCAAGAACATTAAAAAATGTTGATTACTTTGAACGTTATTTAAAATTTAAGAAAGCATTGAAATCTTGAATATTTCTGCAATAACTTCTTCAAAATTTAACAAAACGAATTCATGCTGGGCTCATTTTATAAAGAATTTTAATAGCTTTAAATTTAATTAAGAGAACAAATTTGTTCACTTACATAATTCAAATTAGGATAATTTAAGAAATTATTGAAAAACAGGTCTCCGGACAATTCTGACTGGTACTGTATACTGTATTAACTCTTCTAATGCATATAAATTATTCAACCGTTTTTAAATTCATTTTGTATATTTTAAAATAGAAATCATGGTCCTTCGTTGTACCATTTCTTATTGTCAACATTGAAATCAAATTTTTTTTTCCGGCGAACACAGTTTATTGAAAAATTTGATTTAAGCTACTGCCTGAACCCAAAATAATTTAAATATATTATTTACAAAAGCTCCGTTCAACATAATAAAACTTTATTTCTCTCAGAGTATACCTTTACATATTGGTGGGACTGATATTTAATTATATCAAGTTAAGTAGAGCTCCTTAAAATTTGATTCTTATAAATATTACAATTTTTATTTGCTTCAATCCATTAGGGTTCAAAAAGTAAATGACTTGTTCATATTTTCACTATACTTTTGACACTAATCCTTTCAATATTTTTTAATATTGTTTATCCCTATACTGATATAAGAATTTGTAAGCAATTAATAGTTTTGTAAAGTTTTTATAGAAAAACTTGTAGTTATATTAATAAGTTTTCCTCTCAATTTTGTGATTTTTATTATTTCATATAAATATATGCTGTATTTTCATTGAAAATATTACAATTATTCAATATTTAAGGTGGCTTGAGCGTTTGGTATCGTATGAAGTGAGGGTCACCGTGAGGGCACGTGTTACATGAATGCTCATTGCTACTTATTTTTTAAATAATCATATGTATTGTAGTTACATCTGAGTAGAAGGGTAAGAAATCACGGAAATGTCCCCTGAAAAAAGTGATAGTAAAAATTTATCAGTTTCACCTCGAGGCGGTTTTTTATATTCGGTACTTTTCTCGTAATTTTCTCTTGATTGAAGTCGTCAACCCTTAGTTTTTATAATACTAATAGATTCCTCGAAATCGAAAGTACTATTATATATTTGATTTATGGGGACTTGTGTTTTGTTCCGGAGTTTCGCCGATTTTGATGAGGAATCCCATAAGACTACGTGTTAAACTGTCATTTTTTCGGCATTGACATCGTCAACCACGGTATTTCTTTTTTCCAAATGAATCTAGCATATTTTATTAAGATAATCTCTAAGTTTCAGAGCAATCTGTAATTTTTTTCAAAAGCGATCAAGCCACCTTAATTGAATGGAAATTTAAGAAAATACTTATACAGGAAAAAGTTTAAAATATGAATAGACTGTTATTATAATACTATAAATTACAAATTTTTTAGTTTTCATGCTTCTTTACGAAAATATCATTAAAATAAATGTTGACGAACTGAATAAATTTATAATAAATATAATTAGTATTATTCTAAATTTCCAATATTTTGAATCAATTGAAAAAAAAAACACAAAATTTAAAAATTTAAAACCACTTGAGACTTGAGAATGATATATACATTATAAACCTAACCTCCACTTTTCTTATATAATACATTAAATACACTTCTGAATTGTACACAACTTTGATTCATTCTTGAACATTTAATATATCACAAATAATTACGGTAATACTAAATAACTTGTCCATTTGTCACAAATTTGATCGGAAGTTGAGTAAAATTACTTCAACTATTTTTCTCCATGTAAAAAACCGATTTTATCTTACAGCGTTGTGAAAAATTTATTTGTCAACTAAATTAACATACTTGTGAAATTATATGTCAAAAAATTTGTCCATCAAAATAATTTTACAATATAAATTTTATAATAATTTTGGGTCGGCTTCTAGCTAGCACTTGAACTCCATACTGAAGCAGTACTAAACCGCGACCAACTTTAGCGCGGTACTAATGATCAGTACTGGCATTGCTTCTCATTTACAATTGACGCGGTACTATGTCGTTCGTAAGATCCGGCATACGTCCGACTTTTCCGCCGAGGATCCGAATCGATACCCTTAACTGTATTTTAGATCATTAATTAACATTTCTTAACAATTTTCTATGATAAAATGAAGAGACAATATGCAACTTTGCCAAAAACAATAAAAAATATCTGCTCACTTCGCGGGCACATTCTCATCGCTCGCAAGTTTGAGCGCACGATTCGATCGTTGCGCTCCGTTCTGTTTGGATTTCGCGCTTCGCGCTCGATTTTATATTTTTCGCATACAGATAAGTTTATTTCTTGTAATTTATGCTAAAGCTCAAGTCAATTTTTTAAACATTGTAGATCTGAATCACATTTTTTCAAAAATACTAAATTTTTATTGATTTCAAATGAAAAAGGAAATTTAATTTACTTAAGGCTCTATAGGCCTTGAGGAACACATTCTCATCATGACACTCGCGCTTCACGCTCGATTTTCTGTATACATTTCTGTAACTTTATAGTAATTTATATGACTAAAAAAAATCTATTGTCTTTCAAGTATTCAAAATAGAAATAAAGTTCGTGGACTGTTTTTAAACCTCAACCGATACCTGGGTTAGTAGACACATCAGCCAAATTTTGATCTCATTTTTTTGTTCAAAATCCTTTTTTTCAAGAATTTTTTTTGACACTTCAAAATCAAAATTTTTTAATCGGACAGTTTGCACCTTATTGTCGAAGATTCAAAGTATATTGCCTGTTTTTTTTTTTTAAATTCAATTAGTGAAATAATCTAATTGTAATCCACATTCAAAGTGCCTGGGGTGGAGAACACCTCTTGTGTTTTTTATGATCGATCACAGACGTCTGTCGGTTAAGGGTGAAGAAAACGACTTTTTATTTTAACGCTTATTTTGTATCTCACATATTTTGGTTAAAAAATGGAATTTTTCATTTTCAATATTTAAAATCAAAGCATAAAATTTATATCTTGTCAAAAAATGTCCTACTGAGAATTTATTGACCTCATTCAGGCCAATAATTTTTCATCTTAACGTTTTCTTCGTATGTCACATATTAATGTGAAGAAATCGAGTTTGCATTTTTAATAGTACACAGAGAAAAATAGCACCTGGCCACAATGACTAGGAAAAATGTAGTTGGCAAATAATAATGACTGAAACAAGGGAGACTTGTTTTGAGGATGTATTTGAAACATTTCACGTTGTACGAGTAACTCAGGACGTTCTTTAAAACGTTTTCAAAATTTTACGTCCTAAAAACGGGTTTAAAAAGTTCTAAAACGGTCTTTAATTTTCTTACCCATTAAGGACTGATTGTACTTATTAAACTTAATTTTATCTTTTTGTTCTCGTATTTATGTACCTATTTGTTTTTATCAACTCAATAACAATATATTTAAGGTTTCCAAGTTCATATTTTGCTAAAAACATGTTTTGTAATGTTTAAGAATTAAGGACGATAAAATATCTAAACACGCTCTAGGCTAACTAGAAAGGCTGACATAGCAAGACCGGCGCTATCTTTTTATGTTTATTGAAAAGAAGTAAATTATTTATCTAAGATAGAAAAAAATTTTAATCTGCTCATTTCTGTAAATAATTTATATCTTTCCCATAAAAATAGAAAGATAGCACCCATGGTCCTATTATCACAGCCTTTCTTCTAAGCTCCGAAAAAATCTTAATTTTCCATCTTGAGCCTTAGAAAATATATGACTGAAATAAGGTGTGCTCAAATATTCCATTGTCTTTAAGGGGGAAAACGCGTTACATGTCAAGGGAGAATGGGGGGAGGGGGTAAAATCGCTGGAAAATTTCATACGTAATTTATGGTTATAAGGCGATACAATTTGAGTAAAATCTGATATTTAAATGATATTATAATCACTCGAATGCTCAAAATGTAATTTGAATATAAAATTTTACTCATAAAGTATAAAAACTACAGCATTGAATTGCCAGGGGAGAAGTTTATGAGTTTTTAAAATTAATTTTTGAAGAAATTTTAATTAGTTTCATTATATTCCTTTGAATTACTCTAACAACGATTTACATGATGTATTTTACCTTGAAGATCTATTGTAATGAATCCTTTTAATGATTTAAATATTACATCAATAAGTATTAAATAATTAATAAATATTATCAGCAAAACTCAAGCAGAAAAAATGCAATTTCTTTATCGAGAAAAACCTAAATTCTTATCATATTTTTACATTCTCATCATGGATGAGAAGGTATTAGTTTCATCTGAAAATTGACTTCCGAAATTTTCATGAAATTTTTACGTTTTGAAACCCCCTGAGTCAGAAAAAACGGTTTTTACGAACTTGTCTGTCTATCTGTCTATCTGTCTGTCAGTCTGTAGGTCGTGTGCGGCATAACTCTCGATAGAATTATCAGATTGAATTGAGTTTGGGCATACTTTATCGGAGCCGAAAAAGTAAGGACAAGTTCGTTAACCAGCCGCATCCAATCAAAATTAAGCACTTCTTTTGTGTTTTTGAAAAAATCAAAAATTTCAATACGGGTTTTTGATACTGTTCATAAATCTCTACTAATTATCCCTAGAAAATTTTTCGATTAAACCAAAAGTACACTGAGAAAAAAGATTTAATTGAATCAAATAAAATAATTTGTTTGAACGACTGTCTTTGGTTTAAAAAAAATGATTTGTTTAAATGAAATAAAATTTGTTTGATTCAAACAAAATATCTTTGCATCAAAGAAATATTTGTTTTACTCAAATTAATTTTTCTTCAAAGCAAAGAAATTAATGCATTTTTTTTTTTTTTTTTTTTTTGGTGAGGAGGAAAAATGGCGAAATCTTTTATAGACGTTGTACAGGACTCTCCTAGGACGGGTCTAGGCATACCTGTTAAAACCAAAAAAACCCCTCTCTCGAACCAATACACCGCCCGCGGAACCGCCTTTCGGCTTTAAACTTCACGGGTGGTTGGTTCCAGCTTAAAGTCGCGTACGACTCTTCCGTCATCCGTTCGCCCGGGACTCCCATCCGCGGCCACACGCCCGTTAAGCAGACCGACTAGCCGCGCCAGCCAGGAGAGGAATAAAGCGATTCCTCCCCCAAACGACGTGAATGGTCAAGTCCGCCCAAGACGCAGGACCGCGGGTGCAGGCCCCGATGCGATTTCTACTGGCCCCCGTTGTTGCCGCGCTCTGCACGCCCATCGAGCTCCCTCCTCCTCATCACCAGGGTGACGAATGACTCGATAAGCATCCATATCTGTTCAGACTGGAGCATGAGAGAGACCATCGTATTAGGAGTGAGCTGTGCGCCCACTGCCCGACTGACGGCCTCCCTTTCCGCGCCCCACCTGGCACAGACAAAGAGTGTGTGCTCTGCATTTTCCACAGAGGATCCGCAGTAGCTACACGACTCGTCGTCTCTTTTCTTGAAGCGCTTCAGGTACGCATTAAAGCAGCCATGGCCTGAAAGCGCTTGTGCCAGGTAAAAGCCGACTTGACCGTGCTTTCTATCCAGCCAGGTGGTGAGCTCCGGGATAAGACGGTGTGTCCATCTCCCGGATTGGTCACCATGCCATCTCGTCTGCCATTTCTCGACGAGTCTGCGCCTTCCATCCTTGCGGATGGCCTCCTTCGCCCTAGCGATTTCCTGCAGGTTGGTTAAGCAGGTGAGCTCCTTACGGAGCTGAAAGGTCTCTTTCCTTTCCTTCGCCAATAAGTCAATTGGCGGGATGCTCGCCAGGACCAGCACAGCACACGTCGACACAGTTTGGTATGCTGAGACAATTCTCATCACCACACCTCTCTGTGCCGAGAACAGCTTCTTCAGGATAGCATGGTTGTTAAGGGCACTTGTCCAGATCGGAGCTGCGTAAAGCAGCTTCGAGTTTACCACGCTCGCCACCAGCCTTCTCTTAGCTTCCCTGGGTCCACCAATGTTGGGCATGAGCCGAGTCAGGGCGGCCTCACATTGGATGGCTTTGGCAGGTGTTCGCCGAAGCTAAGCCTTCGATCCAACTGGAAATTAATGCATTGATATATGGTCAACGATATAATTTGTTTGATTTAAGGCAGAAATTTATTTGATTCGAACAGATATTAATTTGGTCCAAAGATATTTTGTTTCAATCAAGCAAATTTTGTTTCATTTAAACAAATCATTTCCTTAAATCAAAGGAAGTCGTTCAAACAAATTATTTTCTTTGATTCAATCAAATATTTTTTCTCAGTGTAGAAATGTTACAGCATGTTGAAACGTGAAAAAAGTCAATACCAAAATTCCATTTTCCAGTTAAATTATACGAGATATGAAAAAAAAGTTACCATACAAAATTATTTTCTACATAAAGATCTACAAATTTGAATTGTCACATTTTTTCATAAGATGCATATTTTTGTTTTTAATTTAAAAAAATACTATTGAAAATTCAAAATTCAATTTTTTTAACAATAATATGTGAAATACGAAAAAAACGTAAGAATGCAAAGTTGTTCGTTTTAAAAAGATCTACAATTTTTATCTCACATAGTTTCAAATAAAACATATATTTTTGCTTCAATTCCAAAAAATACGATTAAAATTCAAAAATTCTATGTTTTAGACAAAATATGTGAGATACAAAAAAACGTTTGTAAGGAAAATTATTTGTCTAAATGAGGTCTACAAATTCTCATAAAGACATTTCTCGACAGGATGTATATTTTATGTTTTGATTTTAAATATTGAAAAAATCCCATTTTTTAACCTAAATATGTGATATGTTTGTGAAAAAGTTACTGAAATGAATACGGAAAATCGGGAGCGATGCGCGAGTGTCATGATAAGAATGTGTTGCTTAAGGCTGATAGAGCCTTAAGTAAATTGAATTTCCTGTTTCACTTAAACTCAAAAACAAATTTAGTGACTTTGAGAAAATGTGTAATTCACATCATCTGTAATATTATAAAATTGGTTTGAGCTTCAGTATCAAATTATAAGAAATAAACTTGAATGTATGCAAAGAGCATAAGACCGAGCGTGAAGCGCGACGATCAAATCGCACTCAAACTTGCGAGCTGCGCTCGAAGCGCGCGATGAGAATGTTCCAGCGAAGCAGGCAGATTTTTTTACTAAAGTTTGAATGAGCACCAATAAAATATTATAATTTATTTGGTAGATGAAAGTGTCATTGTTTCAGTGCAAGTTTTCGTTTCAAGAAGAAAGTTGATAATTATTTTCTGGATGTGATTAAGCGAGAGGATGATTACAACCGTTATAAGGACACCAATGAAGACGATGATACAGAGCGCTTATCGTCAAAAAGCTTCAAGTCCGTGCAAGATTCATTAAGTAGCAATATTTTCCAGAGACCTAAAGATATGCCTGTTATCAAAAGCGTTGGTGAAGTTTTGCTTATGGTTTTAAAGTTTGTCCTTATACATGCACCTTCATTAAATGCCATAACTGATTTATTTAATTTGATTAACTGTATTTTTGCTGAGCCGTTTTTACCAAATTCGAGGTATCTGATCGATAAATTGTTCTTTCCGAAAAATTGTACTAAACTTTACGGAACATGTCCAAAGTGCGGCACATACGTAGGCAGATTTGATCGAAAGGATACCTTTTTGAAATGTAAAATATGCAAGGCGAAAATTAAGATTACGCTTACAAGGATTTTTTTCTCATGGTGGACGTTGCTTCTCCAATATCTAAATTAATCGAAACGAACAGTAAATATTTTAATTATGTTGTTTATCGAAGGGTTCGTGAAAAAGACTCCATTTCGGATATTTATGATGGTGAAAAGTATAGAGAATTTGTAAATAGTTTGAATGAGTCTGACAGACATAGCTACGCTGCAACAGTCTTCAATACTGATGGAGCACCTTTGTTTAAAAGTTCATCTTACTCTATTTGGCATATCTTTTTGATGGTAAATGAGGTAGAATATCATGTAAGAAGTAAAGAATTGGTTCTAGCTGGTCTGTGGTTTGGCAAAGATAACAATTTGCTACAACGTTGTTTGGCAATAAAAATAAAGCTGGATTATTTCCTAAATATATTGTTTCACAAATTGACACACTCATGGCTAATATTAAAGCACCTCATCAAATTGTGAGATTAATTCGATCGTTTTCGGAAAAAGAATTTTTGAAAGCTCGTGGGTGGGAAAACTGGACAATGTTTTATGGCATGATAATTCTTTAAAATATATTTCCAAATCACCTTCTAATGCACTGGGCGTTGTTTGTAGAGGCGTTTTACATATTAAACAAAGATAAACTTAGCATTCAAGAATTAGATAGTGCTGATAAACTATTACACGAGTTTGTTGCCAAAGCTAATTGTTGTCAATGCATCATGGTTACAAAAATTAAACCTCCCTGAACAAAGTTTCTTGTTTGAAAAAATTGTGAAAAACAACTGCTTATAATTACATCCATAACATAATTACATAATTACAAAAAGTAATAAACGTTCTGATAACTCTTATGCTCAATTAAAAAAACGGATTATATGTAAAAATCCATAATTTTATAGTACACTCGGGAACTCAGACAGAATATACAATTATTCAAAAAGTACGTACAAAAAAGGCTTACACCAATGTATGTTGCATGCTACAAAGAATAATTGGAATATCCGAGGAACAATCATCCGTTTTAACGAATGATATTTTGAAACTCTGCGTGCATATGACGTTTAACGACATTGAATATGTCTGTGCTGTTCCTAACTTAAACCATTATTAAGACAGAAAATGAAAATTATGAATTGTGAATTGCTAATTATAATTTTTTTAAGTTCAATATTTTCTCCAGAAAACATTTTTTTTTTTAAATTATGGGCCGAACTAATAGGTATCTGTAATCGCTAAAACGAATTTTTGCCTTCCATATTCTGATACTTCAACTTTGAACGACGATTTCTCATTACCATTATTACGAATAAATAACGTTAACTATATAATCTTCAAAACTGGAATGAACAGTGTTTGTTGCGCCTTAGGTCAGATAATTTATTTCTTCGACTAAAATTATATCGTTCCATAAATATCCTCATATTTGATTAAGAAAGCTTATTAAATTGTTTGATTAGCAACAGTTACATTAATTCTGTATATTTCATTTTCTCTCTGGAAAGTGTCAAATAAATGTTCAAAAAAATATATAAGTCTTTTATTTAAAATGAATAGCAAGAACTATTTCTCATAAGTATCAGGTATATATAATAAATAAAACATTTTAATGGGCGTAGGAAACAGCGTAAGAAACTGCGAATGAAAATACCTAGGATCCGACGTCAAAAACTATATCAGAAATTACGTAGTTTACTATCCCAATTTCCGGCGTAGATTCCTATGCAGTTTCTGACGATGTTTCTTACGTGGCTTCCTACATGGTTTCTGAAGCATTTTCTCACCTAGTTTCCTATGACGTTTCTTACGAAGTTTCCTACAACGTTTCTTACATCAGAATTTTCAATAGGGGAGACCTATCGAAAGGTACTGCTGTACAAGTTTTAAACGAGATAAGCATAGAATATGATTTCTCCGAACCCTCATATATTGTAAAGTCACTTGGAAAACACCAAGAACTGCCGCCGTTCCAAGCAACTTGCGAAATTTTTAAAAATAAAATAACTTGTTCTTGTATTGGGAAACCAGCCCCTCATAGAAAGTCTGCAAAGTAAAATGCAGCAACTGAAATGATGGAAATGCTTTCTAAGCAGTATACTTTTTCAGAAGAATTATCATATTCTTGCTGAATGGAAAATACACAAATATTTTTAATCATCGATAATAATGATAAAACAATCCTAAAAAATGGACAAATGCATGCGAAAAGTGTTTCGAACGTGGTCATTTAGCTGCGAACTGCCGCAACCCGTTAAGAAATAGAAAATACAAATAAAGATATTAGATTAAGTACCTTACTCTATTGTTCTTATTCTACAACTATACATAAGTTATTAACGAAAAGAATACCTTTATTCTTTATATATTTAAACTTGTATCATTAATTAAAAATACAATGAAAGTTTTGCATCAAACAAATGTAAACTACGTCAAACTCAAATTATGTCAACAAAAAATATATGCCAGTTATATAACAAACTGTAAACATGAAATTTTTTGTAACTACATTTCAAATCATGCAAATTAAAAGCAATGTACTTTTCTTCCGAAGATTCGATCGCGCATGCTTCACCGCCGCGTTCGAACTAGGGGAGGAGGTGTCGCGTACCGCGACGTATTTGAAATTAGCATAGGCACAGGCTAGGTCTGGGGAAAAATTTGGGGAAGCTTCTAAAGAGAGCCAATTTCATCATGTATATGAAATTGCGTCATCGTGTAATTTTTTCAAATCACACGGCATTCCAGCGCTAACATTCTCGGTGAATTGACGGAGCTGACGTAGTTGGATTAACGTGAGTTTCCAACGTTACATTGGCGCTGGCAGCACGTTAAGGGGGGAAGTACCTTTAGAGGCCGAATAAAAAGGTCTTTTTTGCAACTGATTTGTAGGGAAATGAAGACAGTTCTTTTTAAATCAGTATAATATTTATTTTAGGCGATGTTTAAGGTAGAAAAAAAACATATTCTACAACATATTCTTACTCGAGAGGGTTTTTTTAGTAGATAGACTAAAATATTTGCGAAATTCGAAAATTAACCCTTCAAAACAGGCTCAAAAAAAAAAAAAAATTACGATTTTGACGAAAAATTTCGTTGTACTTCCAGTCAAAAATGGTCCCAAAATAATTTGTTTTTTTAATCTTTAGTCTATATAGAACAGTTTTTTATGCTCTTTAAAATGAATGCTAGATGATTAAAATCGATTTACTAGTTTTTTTATTATCACTTACGCAATTTTAAAAAACATGGTTTCGAGAAAAGGCCGTTTAAAGTTTGTGGTCAAGAGAAAAATAACTTACTGAAACTGGTCGTAGAAACTATCGAAAAAGTTGTAGGTGAAAAAAAAAAGTAGCAGAGGTTTTCGAAGAAGTGTCGATATTTAAATAACAGAAATAACATGCACAGTCATCGAAGAAGTCGTACTTATCACGCTCAATTTGAGGAATTCGTTATCTAGTGGATTCTCGCGGCGTTGACGCTGGGCGAGCTGTGCGGGCTCGGCGCCAGTCACTTCCTGGATGCATCTCTTCCACAATTTTGAGAATTAGCTTTTGAAACTTTAAAATTATATTCTTAGGCGATATATCTATCGATTAAAACAATAAAAAAAAATCGATTTTTTGAAGTGTCTAAAGGTACTTCCCCCCTTAACGTAACATCGTAAACGCGCCGTTGCTCCTCCCCGTCAATGCAGCGGGATTTTCCGTATAACCTGACGGTTTTTTTCCCCAGTGTATACTTGAAAGGATTTTAGAGACAGTGTCAAGAAGAATAGTTGTAGTGTCCTTGTCACACCTGTGGGATATTAAATCCATCGCAGTCACACCTGTGACGATTACTTAAGGGAACTTAAAGAACTCATAAGGTACCGGACCTCTCTCTCTCTATCTTTCTCTCTCATTAGGTATTTTTACCAATTGCCCGTGCCATATTTACATGCATTAATTTGATACTTAGATTCTTGTAATCAACTTCATAATTTTATAATACTGATTAACCTTATTATTCAAATAAATTCAATTTGTCTTACTTTACTAATCATTGTGTTCTTCACTGACTTATCCTCATCCCTGAGCGAGGATAACTTGATCCTAACTCAAAACAAGGAACGTTCGATCAAAATGAATATTTACGTAGTTGTGACGTAACAATCCTATGTATTTTCAAAAAGAGAATTAAAAAATACTACTTTATTCTCAAATGCCTATGAAATCAACATTTTCTGGACGCAATATTTCTCTGTTCACATTAATATCATTAAATTATTAAATAATAAAATATTTATTTAGATCAAGCAAATAAAATATAATTATATCTCTCTGAATATAAATCTCTCAAAATTTAAATCAACTGAAATCAGTAAACTAGTTTTGTTGACGCAATAACAATTATTTTTTGCCGATTTTTAGTTGAAAATGACTAATTGTATATTGAAAGTAGCATATTAATTTCAATTTATTCAAATGTAAACTAAGTTGGATTCAGAGTTCAAACAAACGTGGGATCAAGTATTCATTCTCTTGAACCCATCTGGTATGTTATTGATGTATTTGGTATCATTTCTCCGGATGTTCTCTTTGTGTATGTGGATTTCTAGAAGACTTCTTTTTGTTGAGTCTGAATGTATCGAGAAAAGGCTGCTCCTGGACATCAGGATTTTGACAAACTGTGCGATCTGTACGTGCTGTATGGGGTACATCGTGCAATCGGTCACGACGAAGCAATTGTTTTCCCCTGGTCTTAAGCGGCTTGAGAAATTGGCTAACTCCCGTTAAATCATCTATATTGGTTGCGTATGGAGAATTCATATAACTTGGATGACAAGAATCGATTTCGCTCTGGTGATGAAAATCCGTTTGTCCTTGGTGATAAGTACCCACAGGGTATGGGTTCAAAGCACCCATTTTCTCTTGGTTCCAATCAGTCAGAAGTCTGGGATCATAAGCACCCGTATTGTCTTGGTGATCAGTACCCATAGGGTGTAGGTGTAGGTTTAGGTTTAGGCCATGTCTATCGATTTGGCCTTGGTCATAAGCACCCGTATGGTCTTGGTGATCAGTACCCATAGGGTGTAGGTGTAGGTTTAGGTTTAGGCCATGTCCATCCATTTGGTCTTGGCCATAAGCATCAATATAACCTGGGTTTTTAGGAATCGTATCAGGTAGGCATGGAATACCCGCTCCACCTGCAGGCTCAGAATATACATAGCTTGACTCTGCCGGAGCTTTTCCTTTACCTTTATCTCTGCTACGACCTGTAATTAATTAAAATTGAAATTTCAACACCATTACAGAAGCGCTTAGATTGTTCTAAAATAGGCAAACACCGTTTAATATAAATTTCCAATATAAAATTTCGAGACTTTTTCCAATATGAAAAAAAAGGAAGAACTGCGACTTAAGCATATTATTCAACAAAGAAATTGATTTGATCAGAGTCTGGTTTACTAGATCCTAAGAGGAAATACTTAAATGAATTGAATTTCACTTGAATGAGGCAAGTTTGTTTTTTAAATAGACCAAATAGTATGTGAGCAATTAGGAATAAGACATACACGCAGACTAAGCCAAATTAAAAATTCACTCAAACCGATATAGGCGAAATAGTTATATCACATTATTATCTTTATGCAATGATTTGTTAAAAAAAACTCAGGAACGTTCTATTTGAAAAAAAACGTTTCACTCAGCAGTTTTCTTGTAAAATAAGCTCTGAAATTCAATGCTTTTTTTCCTTTTTGGTAAACAGTCAACCTTGTTCTTAAATGAAGGTGCTATAAACAATTAAATTTGATGTGACACTAATAGATTTTCAGAAGCATATGAATATCTGGACTGGTAGTATGAAAAATTATTTTGAATTTATGATATTCATGATTTATAAATAATCAATGTCATTAAGTAACATTTTCCTAATGGGTTTAAATGGATAAGCAAGTTTATAATTAATTTAATTTTAAACTTAAGTTTGAAATGTCTTTAATCATTCGAATGTTTATTTTTTATGATGACGTAATTATTATCTCAATCAATTACATTTTCAAGGGCATATAATACGTGTAGAGAATTAGAAAATTTTATTGATTTTAAGTTTCTTATATGTTTGTGTCCAAAATACATAATATTCTGTTTTCAAAATTTTAGTAATAGTATCAATGGTAAGAAAGGACGTAGATAGACAAATTTCGATTTACAAAAAGAAATTGAATCAGACAATATCTGAAATTTGATTATTTATTACCGAAAACAAAATTTGTATATATACGTCCGTATTCATCTTCTCTATTATTTTCCGAAATTAGGGGTTTGCATGTTTTTTTTAAATAGTCTTCAAATATAGTTTGAGCATTACCTTGGTTAATATATATATATATATATATATATATATATATTGGTTAATATATTTTAAAATAATTTTTTGATGTCCCGGAAATTAGAAATTAATAGTTGAAATATTGAATCTATAACTTAATTCGTGCGGTTTTTTGGTCAAAATTTGAGCGTTTATCTAAGAAAAACATGTACAATAGTATTATTCAAAGTATTGCCCATCTAAAGCTATGACTTTTTTCCATCTTTCTGGCAATTTGTGGATTCCGTCCCAAAAGAAGAATCAATCAAGCCAATTTTTGATACCCTGTTTTGATGTGAACCGTATTCCAGTGAGGGCGTTCTGCATCGACCGGAACAAATGGTAGTCAGAAGGGGCAAGGTCTGGGCTATAAGGCGGGTGGGGTAAAACTCCCCATCCACTGTTTACCAAATGGTTCTTAACCGGAATAGCAACATGGGGCCGAGCGTTTTCATGACGGAAAATTATTGCCTCGTGTCTGGTTGCATATTCCGGGCGTTTTTCGGCTATTGCTCTCTTCCAACGGATTAATTGTGTTCGGTAGCGTTCTCCATTGATGGTTTCACCCGGTTTCAGCAGCTCATAATACATCACACCCTTCTGATCCCACCAAATATAGAGCATTACCTTCGCGCCATGGATATTCGGCTTTGCCGTTGATTTGGCTGGTTGGCCGGGTTTCACATATGATTTTTTGCGCTTGGGGTAATCGTAATGGATCTATTTTTCATCACCAGTAACAATCCGATGCAAAAATGACTTCTTTTTGTGGCGTTCCAGCAGCATTTCGGACTTCCAAAACCGCCTTTGAAGGTCTCTCGGCTTGAGTGCATGTGGAACCCAATTTCCTTGCTTTTGAATGTATCCGGCTGCTTTTAAACGTTTTAAAATGGCTGCTTGAGTGACTCCTAAAGATTCTGCGAGCTCTTCTCATGTTTGGCAACGATCTTCATCGAGTAATGCTTCCAGTTCTTCATCTTCAAACTTTTTTGGCTGCCCAGGACGTTCTTCGTCTTCCAAGTCAAAATCACCACTTTTAAATCGTGCAAACCACTTTTGGCACATTCGCTCAGCTAGAGCATGTTCACCATAAACTTCCACCAAAATACGATGACTTTCGGCAGCAGTTTTCTTCATATTAAAGTAAAGAAGAAGAACTCCCCGCAAAAACACTTTTTCAGGCACAAAGTTCGACATATTTGAGTGAAACAAAATTATTGTTTTTTATGCTTTAAATGAATGACATATACTGAAAAAGACGCACAATGACAGTAGCTTTCCAACGCATGTTCGGAATATTAGAACGATTGAATAATAATCAAGTTACGCCATCTCTTAGCAAACCGCACGAATTAAGGTAGCATAAGCAGGATACCGGGTGGAGATGGACCGCTGCGGGCGCGCTGTAAAGAGGTGAGGTTTATCACGTGACCCCAGCTGTACGTTTGGCAACCAAAACCAGCTAATTTTTCTAAAAAGCTGACCTTTTTTTAAAATAGCTTTTTAATAAGTTCGCGACTACGGTTTTTTGTTTTTAATTTAATCGTTAAGGTCTTAGCTTTAAATTGAATAGTTTTTTTTCATTTTCATCGACAAATTTGGACGAAAATTATCAAAACATTTCCACTATCCACTACTTTGGCATAAGACCAATGTTTAATATGCTGACTTTTGAAGTCGATTATCTGTTTAAACAATCGGTCAACCCCCCTCGAATTTTCAGAATTTGTTTAATCGTATTTGAACTTCACATAAAATAAAAATCAAGTCTTTTCTTCGAAGATGCTACAGTGCTCCTACTACCTTAAGGGGGTATTCTACCCAAGTCGGTCCGAAATATCGATGTTTTTAAATCGTTGTGAAAAAAAAACTTTTCAATATTTTTATTCGCAATGTTTCGTAAGTTATTCTACGGGATATGGACCATGAAATTTTTTTATACCAGGTGTACAAGTATGAAACCGGTAATTTTTTTGAGAAAATACACGTTTATTTAATAAAAATGGTTATACATTCAATCTTCAAAGTAATGGCCATTGCTAGCCACACATTTTTCCCATCTCTCTGGCAATTTGTGTATGCCTCGCCAACAAAATTGTTCGTTTTTTTAGTCAAACCAGTCATCGAGCCATTTTTTCACATTTTCGTACGAATCGAAGCGCTGTTCAGCAAGTGCGTGCCCCATTGATTAAAATAAGTGGTAGTCAGATGGAGCAAAGTCTGGTGAACAAGCCGCATGGGGGAGGGCTTCCCAGCTGTACGAATTTACCAATTCCCGAGTCTTTTTTGTTCGATGTGCTGGTGCATTGTCATCAAGAAAAATCACTTTGTGTTGCCTAGTTTGATATTCTGGACGTTTTTGGCGCAAAGCATGATTCAAATCGGCCAATTGAGCACCTGGATTCTAAAACTCGCCGCCCTCTCGGAAACAGGCAAAAGTATTGTCCACTGGGTCAAAATGAAGGTTTGAAAAAAATGTTTTTTAATAAAAAAAATAAATATATATTCGAGTAGAGCATGTTCAGCCCCATATTTTTCCCAAGTGAAATTTTTTTATCCGTTCATTATTTTCTTCAATAAAAAATAAAAACACAAAATTTTTCCTTCGAGAAAAAGTGGTTTTTTAAACATTTAACTCGTCATTTCTCAGCAAAAAATGTATGAAATGATTTGAGACTTCCAGGACTTATGTAAAACATACCACTGAAGCCGGTAAGATCCTTTAAATAAATAAAATATGCAATTGTTTATAGATACTTAATAACAAATTGATGCGCACCGTATTTCGTGGTTTTCTAACTTCGACAACAAAAAGTATCTGGGGAAGTTTAACCTACAAAAAAGTTCCAGCGAGAAAGTTGTTCCCATATGTACAAAGAAATTTTTCTGAAAATTTGAGATTATTCGGATGAAAACTACAGGAGTTCTATGGATTATTATTAAAAACTTCTCGGCAGCCGCATCTCGCCTCGGGCATCGAGCACGTGCCAAAGTGCAAGTTGCCGGTCGCATCTCTTTTGTTTTGATGTTTTTGTTTACATACATTCAAGGACACTTTTAAAGAAGCAGAGAGTATAAAAGCATTATTTTGAAGATTCATGTTTTTTTCGGCTCCTACAAATTGTATTCGTTTCGCAGTATTTTTGCAATCATTTGTCCGGTTGTTTTAGATGTTTTATTTATAAATTATTTACGATGTGTGATAAAAATGATAAAGAGTTTTATGGTAAAAAAAGAACTAGAAATGAAAGTTCTTACAAAAAGAATATTATTAAAAAAGCCAAAAACGAGGTGAGCTCAGTAGGAATAAGCCCTGAAAAATTGAATGATGTGAGAATGTTACTTCGATATTTGAGCCCTGAAGGTAACACTTTTTTTGAAAATTTGATACAAAATGCCTCAATCAAAGAAAAGTCAATAAAAACTTCCAAAAAAGGTAGTAAAAACGCAGGTACACGGAAAAAATTTGTGGCTTAAAAAGTCATCGACTTTGTATAATACTCGTGGATAGGTTAGAAAGTCGACTAAACATTATGAGCCTCCTTATTGAAGAATATGATAGATAGTCGCTGAAAATGTAAAACGTAAATTCGAAAGTTTAAGTGACAGTCGCGGAAAATTTAAAACACCGTGGGTTGGGTTCCATTGTCTCTAAACCAGGCATCGAAAGTCTAAGTGACAGTCGAAGAAAATTTTGAACAGTGTAAAAAGGAAAATATTATTTTCTGTGATATGATCCTGCACTTATATAGTTAATTATTTTTCACTTTTACATTACCTATATAATCCTAATATGAACTTACCATTATATTTAACACTGCACATTACAGAAACGCAATTTTTTATAAACACTTCGCAGCACCGAGAATCGAACGCTCGCACGCACGCACGCATCCTAACCTAATTCTAATCGCACGCCTTAACCCGCATATCCGTTACATGTCATGGAGACTTGTGTAAAATATTTGGATCACATTCAGAGTTTGAAGGCAAATCTAAAATAATAGGTAAATTTCAAATTTGACGTAATACACTTTATCAAGGAAAACATATACTTACTCGGAACTAATTCTTCAACGTACGCTTCAATCCAGATTCAAACGAAACCAAACGACACGTAATCTCAAAATCTAACCAAAATTATTACAAAAACATAAAGCTGAGCTGCATTGTCTGCTGTGCGATGCTACGAATTATGTTTCTGCGCATCGCTTTTTGCGACTGTCGAAGAAATTTTAGAAGACGGCATATAAAATCTGATGGACTTTAGAATACAATTTACAAAACTATTTGTTTGAATTACTTTAATTTCAAATTATTCGATAATCTTTTAAAATCTATGACAAATGAATCCAAAGATTATGAAACTTTTCATTACTTCTTAGAAAAGATCAGTTAATGTTTAAAATACTTTTATAATAGTAAATACGCGACTTTTTTTCTTCGTCCTGGTTTTCTAAAAGTTAGTCGACTTTTTTCTACTATTTCCTAAAAGTCATCGAAACCTTACAAGACTTTCTCCGATTTTACTTTCTGTCCACGACTCTTCGAATAGTCTGTTAAATTTTAAGCGACAAATTTTTTCCGCGTATAGTTGAAAAAGAAAATGAAACAGAATGCTCTATTGTGAAACAAAAGTGTCAAACATAGTCACTAAAAAAGACATCTGTAAAAAAAACCGTGAAAAAACGCGCAAAGAAGGGTGTTAAGAAAACATAGAAATAAAAATACAGGATAATGTACACGATATTGTATTAAAAAAGCCAAATGTGTTAGTATTTCAGTGATACACTAAGAGGAATCTTCGGATTCCAGTTTAGAAAGTAAGCAATGCAAAAAAAATTATTGTAGAAACGAGAAATAAATATATAATCCTTGTTGAATTTTGAATCAACGTTACTTTATTAATAACCCTTACAAGGTTCGATTAAAAAAAGCCTTTTAGGTGGAAGGTTGCGTGCTCGATGCTCGCTGACTGCATTTTATTTTTTGTTTTATTTTTAAAAATATTTATTGATATACAAATATTACAAAAACAGAATGAATAATTTTAGTAGGAGAAAAGATTTTTTGCGAAAAGGTAATAAAATAGTCGAAAAAGCGAATTTAAAATAAAAAATTAGTGTTAAAAAGTATTATATTTGCATAATTCTAAAAACTTTTATCAGAGAAGTGAAGTAATAAACATTTTAATAAATAAAAAAAATAAAAAAAATAATGCAGTCAACGAGTATCAAGCACGCAACTTCGAATAATTACAAAGCTGGAGCACTACCACTATCCTAACAGATCCATTGTGAATCGTTAACATAGCAAAGGATAAGAGATACCAGGATTTTTTAAAAAGATTTTCTTTTTCGAAATTGGCTATGAAGCGGGTTTTACTGTTTTGTTAAATTACACGCTAGGTAACGATCCTGTAAATAGAAACATTGAAAAAAGGAGATGCGACCGGCAACTTGCACTTTGGCACGTGCTCGATGCCCGAGGCGAGATGCGGCTGCCGAGAAGTTTTTAATAATAATCCATAGAACTCCTGTAGTTTTCATCCGAATAATCTCAAATTTTCAGAAAAATTTCTTTGTACATATGGGAACAACTTTCTCGCTGGAACTTTTTTGTAGGTTAAACTTCCCCAGATACTTTTTGTCGGCGAAGTTAGAAAAACACGAAATACGGTGCGCATCAATTTGTTATTAAATATCTATAAACAATTGCATATTTTATTTATTTAAAGGATCTTGCTGGCTTCAGTGGTATGTTTTACATAAGTCCTGGAAGTCTCAAATCATTTCATACATTTTTTGCTGAGAAATGACGAGTTAAATGTTTAAAAAACCACTTTTTCTCGAAGGAAAAATTTTGTGTTTTTATTTTTTATTGAAGAAAATAATGAACGGATAAAAAAATTTCACTTAGGAAAAATATGGGGCTGAAGATGCTCTACTCGAATATATATTTATTTTTTTTATTAAAAAACATTTTTTTCAAACCTTCATTTTGACCCAGTCGACAATACTTTTACCTGTTTCCGAGAGCGTGGCGAGTTTTAGAATCCAGGTGCTCAATTGTTGTTGTTAGCGTTGACCAGTAACTGTTTCACCTGGTTTCAGAAGGTCAAACCAGATAACACCCTTCTGATCCCAATCTTCGAACTTTTTTGGTGGTTTTCTACGATCTTCGTTTCTGACATCAAAATTACCACTTTTGAATTTAATAAGCCACTCGAAACACTGTGTTTTACCTAGAGCATGCTGGCCGTAAGCTTCCACAAGCATTCGATGGGCTTCCAAAGCAGATTTCTTCAATTGGTAACAGAAAATCAATGATGTCCGCAAATCGTAGTTTGAAGGCACAAAAATCGACATTTTTACTAGTGAAAAAAAATTAGTTGTTGTATGAAACTTGATTGTTTATGAACTGAATATTGTTGACAGAACTCAATGCGAAGAAATGGCGTCAATGATTTGGTTTTACAGATCGTATAGTTTTACCTAGCGACACATAGATGTCATTACCGGTTTCATACTTGTACACCTGGTACTAGTGAAAAAATCTTTAAAAATATAGTTTTTTCGACGCCTTGAACTTCAGCCCGCCGAAAAATGTTGCTCCCTTGCGGACACGATATCTTCCTTTCAAAGATTTTGAAATGCTTTAGGCATAATCCTAGTTTCAGCCAAAACTATACATTTGCTAAGTAAGCTCAAAAAATTTCAAGTTAATTGGATCAATAGTTTTTGAGTTATCGTGTCCGCAGTTTCGAATAAAAATGGTTTTGAGAAAAACGAGTTTTAAGATTTACAATCAATGAGCATCGCCCAATGTTTAGTCTTGAAACTTGAAAAGTTTTCTTTTTTGAGAAAAACCCCCTTACACACGCATTCCCTTTATTGTGTACGTCATAAATATTTAAAAAAAATTCGATTTTTCGGACCATCTCGGGTAGAATACCCCCTTAAGTTATAGATCCAATATATATTTCTTGAGTAAACCGAAGTCGTTCCGGAAACAGCCGAGTATATCCGAAAGTTCGCGTGACGTCACAGTAGTGTAAACACAAATATGATTCTATGGAAAAGTGACTGAAAGTTACATACCGCTCCGCAAAATGATCAGGAAAACACGTATGGTGGCTTGAGCGTTTGGTGTCGTATGAAGTGAGGGGCACCGTGGGGGCACGTGTTACATGAATGCTCATTGCTACTAATTTTTTTAATAATCATATGTATTATAGTAACATCTGAGTAGAAGGGTAAGAATTCGCGGAAATGTCCCCGGAAAAAAGCGATAGTAAAAAATTATTAGTTTCGCGTCGAGGCAATTTCTATATTCTGTACCTTTTTTGCAATTTTCTCTTGATTGAAGTCGTCAACCCTTCGTTTTTATAATACTAATAGATTCCTCGAAATCGAAAGTACTAGTATATATTTGATTTATGGGGACTTGTGATTTTTTCCGGAGTTTCGCCGATTTTGACGAGGAATCCCATAAGACTATGTGTTAAACTGACATTTTTTCGGTAGCGATTTTTTCGGCAATGACATCGTCAACCACGGTATTTCTTTTTTCCAAATGAATCTAGCATATTTTATTAAGATAATCTCTAACTTTCAGAGCAGTCTGTAATTTTTTTCAAAAACGATCAAGCCTCCTTAAATGGTCTTTTGTACCCAAACGTAAGAATACGACGATTAAAACACCGACCAAACTGTTCACTGTTCACGAGGATAAAAAATGTACAGACTTTTACAAAAGTTAAAATTATAATTTGAATCTGTCCTTACGTACTCAAACCTCAGAATTATTACTTTTAGATCATTCGAATAAAAAACGAGTATTAGCGAATGAGTTGATGTGTAGACGTACTTAAATTTTTTTGATCAGACACTACATAATATACATACATTGTATAGTTGTATGTTAATTTTATATCGTCATAGTCGAATGAATTTTTTTTCAGTCTTATGTGACACATTCACAGCCTGAGTTAGTCAGTTGGATTTGTTAATTAAAATTTAAAAAAAAAATGTTGTTCAACTCAAGATTTTTAAAGGGGTTGTATTCTAATGATACACAGGCATGGAAGTTGAGCATTATTAATCGAATCGTTTGTGCTAAAGGTCAACAGATTCTGGGTTTTGCATACAAAAAAGGTAAGAACAAAAAGTTTTGAAATCAGTTAATATAATCTGTTCACATTTTTTATTCAAAAATCTTGAAAAATTCCTATTGGTTAAAAAATTTTAGCAAATTTTTCGTATTTATAGTTTTTGATAGTGAACAATGATAGATAATTATGAATATAAAAATGAATATTCCAGAAAAGCAAAAAATATTTTCGTGGTGTTTAAATCGTTCCAAAATGGTGAATTTCTAGGATTTTTGAGGAAATAAGATAATAATGTAGAATTTTCGAATGAAGAAAATAAATGAAAGATATTAACTGACTTCAAATTTTGTTTTTATTCTCTTTCGGATGCCTTCTTCGCCCTATTCAGCAAAGTAAATGGCAGGACTTTCAAATACACTCGAGATTCCCTCCAACGAGAATCTCGAGCATCATTAGCATTAGCTTATTTCGACAACTGTAGCCCCACTATTGAAAGAATATCAAGCGATCAAGAAGTGCGAGGCTTATTGTAAATTTAAATTTTTACTCACGAGCTTGCGGTACGTCATTTACAAAGTCCGTGATAAATTTTTTATCGTTGTAGAGAAGTGCACAAATAGTATACGCAAAATTTGCTGAAGTGAGGTGAACAGCGATTCCCAACAATTGGTTATCATTCGAAAACAAACCAGCGCCTGCATTCATCTAAAATACAATAGCTTTTTTGTTTTAATATACCCTATGAATGTCAAATATGGAAAAATGAAAGATCGTGGACATAACAACCTGATTAAAAAATCCGTCTTTGAGTGTAGCGCATGCAAGATTATGTTTAATTCTACCATAAACGTCCTTAAATATGCCCATGCAAAAGCTGACTTGACATAATTTCAATTGCAAGTAATGTGATTTGGGTTTACGATTGCCACGGAATTCCCATAGGCTCACAGTGTATAATGCATCCATTGGAAATCGACGTACACGCGGATTAATGAAAGTAAAGTATGGCTCTTTTCTTTCACATTGTTTTATTAACTAAAATCATATTCAAAATTTCAAAGTCTGCAACACGTTACCGCACGGGTGGTACTCATATTCCAGCCTGAAGAAAGAAAATAACATGAGAGTTGACCGTCGGCGAGGGCGGCGCTGGTAGTGATTTAGTCCGACAAGAGGTACAAGTGCATGGAAAATTATACAAAATTGCAATAAAAATTTGCAAAAATGTTATTAAATTGACTCATTTTTGTCATTTCATAAACTATAAATAAGTTTCTTATTAAAGAAAAATAAAACACTTAGAAAAGTGTAATAATCAAGTTAGAATAAATATAATAAAATAATTTGGACTGAGGAAATTTTTTCAACAATTCAAACGTTATTGTTTCAAAAAGTGTAATATGACTATAAAAAGAAATTTTATTTTTTGTATTATTTACTCAATTATTAATTATAATTATTAATTATTATAAATAAAATAAATGATTAATTATATTATTAAGTATTTTATATTTCTACTTTCAGTAAATTTTGTTAAATATGTATATTATTTTCGAATAGTTTATTTGTTTTAAATATTTTAAAAAGAAAATCAAGGGGGCTGGAAGGAAAATAATTCTACATTTGAAATATACTCAAATTTTCTAAATCAGTAATTTTTCTTAAGCTATTGCTACCCTTTTTTTTTATGAAAACCATCTCAGCAAATGTTCTTTTATAAAAACTACTTTAATGATGCAGTATTTTAACTTTTGTCCATTGAATGGAGTACTCTGCATAGTCACCAACATTATCTTTTAAGGGTTTACTACCCGAGTCGAAGCTCTTGCCTTCTCTTTGCCTTCGCTACATTTTCTATTTCAAAAATCGAGTAAAATGAGAGCGAAGTGATATTGAAAATTCTAATTCCAAGATCAGAAAATTTAGAAATCAAGAAGGTATAATTAATTATTTGGAGCAGACGTATATAGTTGCAATGAGTGACGTTGCAATGTTGTGACGTTGCAGTTTTCACGTCACAAATTATTTTGAAAATGAAGTAATCCTAGTAACTTTAATAAAAATAAAATTCACTTAAACCTATGGCCGACTCCTAGACTGCAGAACATTCCACAGCCAATACCGAGCGGAATGAAACGTATTTTTTTTTTGTAGATATTTATCCGACTTTTTGTTATTTACTTCTTTTATATGTATATTTCGACGACTGCTGACAACATGGGACGTCGAGGGACGCTGACGACCATGAGAAGACCCTAATCAACTCCTTCAGAGAGCTGGCTGACGCGACGACGCATTTTAAATTTGAAGATAATCCCGCTCAGCGCGACAGAGTCGGCAAGCTGCGCAGTAGCATTCTGTCATGAATACTTTCGCAAAATACCACCAGAATCAGAGGAGCATTAATTAACTACTGGATGCTGGATGGACCTATCGACATAAAGTAGAACTTTGAAATATAAATTATCCTTAAAGAAGATTTTGGTGCCGATCCCCGGTATATCGCGTGGGACCTCTAGGCTCAGGCCCGTAGCATACTACATTTCATCTGCTGGCTTCCTGCAGGACTCCTAGCGTGTACAGATGAGCATGGGAGGCCAGAAACTGACTTCGTGGATGCCAATGGAGAGGAAAGACGTCAAATTAAAATCCTCCGTATAAATAATTAATTAAGAAAAATAATTAATTACTAAAATTAATTAATTACTAAAATTAATTAATTACTAAAATTAATTAATTACTAAAATTAATTAATTACTAAAAATAATTAATTACTAAAAATAACTAATTACTATGAATAGGTGATTACTATGAATAATTGATTACTATGAATAATTAATTACTAAGAATAGATTAAATTACTATAAATAGTAAGACCACTGTCGTGATTGGATGAAGTAAACTAGGACTAGGTACGTTCCTGTGTTTAAATAAATTACTGCATCCGTATGTTGGCTCCCTCTTTTTCACTAGTTGCGGGCGAAAGACAGCAAAAGTGGCGACTGGAGCGACACCTATAGAGAATTTTGGCGGGCTGAAACGACGAAGCGGAAGGAAGAACGCGGCGAGACAGACACTTCTAGTGGGACTTCGTGACAGGAACGTCGTGAGTCGGCCAGAAAGGAAAGTGTCCGATGATTAAAGAGGAAAAGGGAGGCGAATTTTGAGCTGATTTTGGAGTGGGGCGAGATAGCGAGGAGTGGCGGTCAGCGTGGACGAATTGTGATAGTGAGGTAGGTCTCTTGTATTTGGCGAGAGGATAATTTTTTGAGGTTAGACGCCACGTGCAGGCGCCAAGTAAAATTGTGCTAAGAGAATATTGTGAGAGAAATTTCATTAAGTCGCGTATTTTGTGGGGTTAAAGATTTTTGTGTGTTTTATCGATTGAGAATAGTGTCGCGTAATATTAGTGATTTCGAGTGATAACAAGGATCTTGCTTTTGAGGTTGAGGCTTGCACGTGGTGACGCGGGATGGAATCGTCAGCCAATTAATGGTGAGACCACGTGAGAAATCTTGCGGAGTAATTGCGATTTTGAGTAGCTGAATTCTCAAACGTGCTCCAGAATTTTAGCGATCGGGTCTATGGAGCTATTGTACAGTAATTTCGAGATTTTTGATGAATAATGCACGTGTGAGGATTTAATATTTTTTTCATATATATATCGAACTTTGACCAAGTGTAGAGTGAAATTTGCGAACTTCGATGGTAGTATTATCATTGCTAAAATTTATGGCATACTAATATGGTGTATCCTGGAGTGCTATTATTATTATTGTTGTAGTAATAGCTTGGAATTAAGTTTTGGCTGTGGAATGAGAGGAGGGGAAGTCCTAACCTAGAAGTCGAGTTAGTTAATAATATCGAAACCGCTTATAGGTTAGATTGACATCTTGGATTTTTACAGGGGTAGCTTTTTTTGGAATGTTTAAAATAAATTAATTTTCTTGTTATTCTTATTAAGTAGGTTTCAACGGTGCGAATGAAATTAGGATTAAGAAAATTTATGTAGTTACTAGAATCAAAGTGGCGGATCGAGTTTTTATCGAACTTTGAAGTCGAACTACCAGATTTATCTTGGTGTCAAAGACAGATTTTTCGAGCTAGCGAAACGATGGCGCAGACGGTTTGGCACTGAGCTACTACGATTGTATTGTCGTTCGAACTAGGTTAGCGTATTATTGTGTTATTGAGATTTAGGAATGTCGCCGGAACAGTGGATTCAATTATAAATAAATAGAATTTTATTACATTTTATTTCAGCTTCTTTAAATTTTTTTGGGATTGAAGCCTTTACTTTCCCTATTGTGCACGAACCCCGCGCTCCACCATTATCCAGAATTCGGGACTGAACTAGATTGATATTGCCCGGTATACTGTGTTTCTGAGTTTTGGTTTATTTTTGAGGTTAAGTTTTGTTAATGATTATAGCCTCGCGATGCGTTGTGCCCGGGATATAAGAATTTGAGTTGGTACTTGTCGTGCTCTTGTTTGCGGTACGCCCTGAGGCAACAAGTGACCTCCCCCCCCCTTTTTTTTCGTGAGTGTGACATTGACCCAAGAAAGGTCTGGCGCCCTCAGGGTTTTGTTTTAAATTTAGATTATAATTTTTTTTTTTTTGGGATCTCAGAAATACAGTACCGAAGTGGGCGTTGCTGGCGGGAAGAAATAGTAGCGTCACAATGTACAATCATGCATGCATGATTAAGTTATTTTATCAAAACCAGTAAGACTGGTGAGTTTTATTTTATTATAACCAAGTTTACTCAATTCAACTCTCTGAATCTGAATCAGTCAAAATCTACTGATTATCAGTTAAATTTGACTAATTCAAATAGCTAAAAAGAGGCTACTGTGATTCAGTCACATAACAGTGATTTCTTGAGTGAAAATTAACTGATTTAACAATGAAAAAGCAAATCACTGATTCGATCAGTGGAAATTTGAATAATTCAAATTTAGAGAGTAAAAACATTAAAAATTCAAATATAATCATTGAGTTTCACAAAAGTTCTTTAGTTTTGACCTTTATGGCAACGAAAATTTCGTCGTCAACGTTAATTTGTCAAATTTGATAAGTAATAATAAATTATGAAAACTAATAATACGAATAGTAGCCTTTCTCCCCACAGAAAAAAGGAGTTGATGTAATTTTACTCAACTTCCGATCAAATTTGGGACATAAGGACAAGTTAGAAGTTATTTAGTAACACTGTAGTTATTTGTGACATATTAAATGTTAAAAAATGAATCAAAGTTGAGTAAAATTCAGAAGTTTAGGGTGAAGTTTGAAAGCGTGCATTAAAAGTTTCTAAATATACAATATATATTATTGCTCGTAGTATAATTATAAAAAACCAGTCTTTTATTAAATCACAAAAATAGCAGAGCTTTTTGTTCATTCTATTCTACGCTTCAATCGAAAGTTGAGTAAACCGTGATACGCAATATTTATTCCACCAGCTATATCTATTCACGCAGGAACGAATGAAAGTAATCTGCGCCTTAGGCATACATAAAAAAATGTTAATTTCAAAAGCGTGTTGAATTTTCAGCATACTGATATTCCACGTTCTTATATTTAATAATCGAAACCAGTTAAAGACATACAAAATATAATTACAGTTTATTTTAGTTCTCTCCGAATCCAAAATAGTGGATTCCACTTATAAACTAATGATTTTGAAAATTCATCGTACTGCAGTCGTGTTTGATCGTGTTTTGTCTGTTCGTCATGAAGCTTTCGTACATGCTCCGCAGTGTTAACCACTATTTGTTTTAATGATTATCCACTAGTTTATATAATTTATTTAAAAACTTTACATAATCTAGTTATATAGATTCCGTAAGTTTAATAAATTCTTGATTCATAATTTTTTCTTAATTCATTTATAATTACTTCTTTATTTTTCACCAAAGTTTTTTAAATTAAATTGATTATATGAAAATTTAAACGACAAAAGTCTTGATAAGTGCATTACATGAAATTTAAATAAAATATATAAATAAATATACGATAAATATATAAATATACTAAATATTAATTAATAATTATACTATATATATCAACAATCATAATTATAAAAATTAATTACTTAATTACATTAATTTAAAAAAATATTATATGGACAATTTGTGAAAAAAGTTGATTTATTTTTACTTGAGTAAGGCTAAAAAACTCTAGTTTAGACACTTTCTCTCACAAGTTCTGAGTAACTCTTGCAGTCACTATATATGAAAGTTTCGAATTTTATTTCTCATCATTGTAAGCGAGCGTGAGCTTGATTCGACGAAAGCGTATCGTACTATATATAAGTGTAGTTATTAGGTTTATATATGTAAGGTTATATGTTTAAGTGTATTTGTGATTAAAAATATGATTGGCTACGACTGAATGGTGTGAATGTATTTGTATTCTGTTTATGTATGTATGTATCGGACGACCAATGGCAGGTTCGTGGTAAGAATTTTTTTGTTATTTAAGAGAACCATGACGACGTATTTCTATAGAGTTGACCATCGCCTCACCCTTGAAAAATGGGAAAACGGTAATATGTGCAGTTTTCGATGACTAGAAGAGAGTTGACTATGAATGCTGAATATTTATAGATTCTCTTCTCTCATTCTCGTAACCGTCGTCACACATTCGCCTCAATCTCGACAGTAGAGACTGAGACGGGTCTTAGGATTTCGACTCGGGTAATTACATTATAATATTTCTTATTGAGTTTAAAATTGTCAATATGTTCCCTTCTTCTCATTCTTAATGGACGTTTCGTTTGACCTACATAACACTTGCCACAAGTGCAAGAAAACCGATATATGGAATTCTTCATGTCAAGAATTCAGGAGGATGTTTATCTGTGTTAATAAATGTATTTAGCTTTGGTTCACTGCGAAAAACTATCCTTACATTGATGTCTTCAAAAAGTCTTTTTATATTTTCAGAGAGGTCTCCATAATAAGGAAATGATATAACACTTTTATTAAATTCAGTAACTTTATTAATACATAATTTCTAGCTGAAATCTTTAAGGACATTGTTAAGGCGGTATTCTAGTCTAGAATTTTGAAAAAATCGATTTTTTTTCTTTCACATATTTTTAAAGAATAGACCTTTAAGAATATTTCCTTCAAAGGAATTTAAAAAAAATTTAATTATTTACGGAGTTATAGCTATTTTAGTGATGCAGCGCGCGAACCGGTCACATGTATTGTCCACCTGGTTCATCAAGCTGGTGTAAGTGGCAAAAAGCAGCGGCTGAAGGTACATTAGATGACTTTGTTCACGAAAACCCCCCTCTGAATGATAAAATATTAGAAGCAATCAAGCCGATATACGTAAGTTTATCCGATGAAAATTAGCTGCACCGTTGTTTGGGCTCGGAAACCCAAAATAACAATAAATCGCTGAATTCATTGATTTGGACTTTTGCGCCGAAACACATTCATGCAGGAAAGAAGACAATTGAAATTGCAAATTACTTAGCAGTTTGCATTTTTAATGAAGGCTATTTAC
Organism: Diplolepis rosae; assembly: GCA_030998225.1. Taxonomy (NCBI): domain Eukaryota; kingdom Metazoa; phylum Arthropoda; class Insecta; order Hymenoptera; family Diplolepididae; genus Diplolepis; species Diplolepis rosae. Next base: position 2,006,436 of record JAPYXD010000082.1, read on the forward strand.
CAATTTTGAAAATAATGGGCGTCATGGGAATTACAATTGGTCCAGAAGCCCATGCGTTCGCTAGCAAACGGGACGAAACTCGGATATGCCGCTCCGAAGTACGAGCTTCTGATGCTTCTAAGGAAGCTAGAACTGTTCGTCTAGCAGAAAGAAGCGAAGAAGAAGATCTATTTGAACAAGAGGAAGGTCCAATGTATGGAGCATGAATCGCCGATTAACGAAATGTGAGTAAAAACTGCCTGCAACTTTTCTCAAATCTTTAAACGTGTTTTTCTCGAAACTACTCTTTCCAACACGTTTGACATGATTTCTCAAGTTCTCAAGTTTCTCAAGTTCTCAAGTTTCTCAAGTTCAATGAACGGATTAACTTGAAATTTGGCGTGGAGCTTCTTTATATATCCCTCTATCGTTGGAACTAGGATTATGTGGAAATTTTGATTTTTACTATTTTTAAAAAGTTTAAAACTTTATAAAAAACAGGGCAAAAACAAACTTTTTTTCAAACAGTCGCCATTTTGTGAAAAATTTTTTACATTCTCATCATGGATGAGAAGGTATTGGTTTTATGTGAAAAATGACTTTCGAAATTTTCATCAAATCTTTACGTTTCGAGACCCCCTGAGTCAGAAAAAATGGTTTTTACGAAAGTGTCTGTCTGTCCGTCTGTCTGTCTGTCTGTCTGTCTGTAGGTCGTGTGCGGCATAACTCTCGATAGAATTATCAGATTGAATGGAGCTTTGGTACGCTTTATCGGAGCCGAAAAAGTAAGGACAAGTTCGTTAACCAGCCACATCAAATCAAAATTGAGGGATTCAGCACTACTTTTGTGTTTTTGAAAATAACTTTTTGAAAAAATCAAAAATTTCAACACAGGTTTTGATAGTTCTCATAAATATCTAAAAATTATCCTGATAACATTTTATGATTAAATCAAAATTAGAAATGTTACAGCATATTCAAATTCGAAAAAAGTCAATATCAAAATTCCATTTTCCAGTTAAATTATACGAGATACGAAAAAACGTTATAATACAATATTATTGAATAAATAAAGACCTACAAATTTGAATTGTAACATTTTTTCATAAGATGCATATTTTTCTTTTTAATTAAAAAAAAAACTACTGAAAATCCAAAATTCAATTTTTTAACAATAATATATAAAATAAGAAAAAAACGTAAGAATACAATGTTGTTAGTTTCAAAAAGATCTACAAGTTTTGTTTCACACAGTTTCTGATAAAAGATATATTTTTCGTTTCAATTCCAAAAAATACGATTAAAATTCAAAAATTCCATTTTTTAGACAAAATATGTGAGATACAAAAAAAACTTTGAGATGAAAAATTGTTTGGCTAAATAAGGTCTACACATTCTTATCGAGAAATTTCTCGACAGGATGTATATTTTAATTTTTTGATTTTTAATATTGAAAAAATTCGATTTGTTTCACCAAAATATGTGAGATACGAAATAAGCGTTGTTCTGCAAAATCGTTTCCGGAGCGCGCAGCGCGACGATCGAGTATTACGGAGCGCGACGATCGAATCGCGCGCCCTAGGCGCGCTCAAACTTGCGAGCGAAGCGCGCAATGAGAATGTACCCGCCAAGCGGGCAGATTTTTTTGGTTATTTTCCCTAGTTCAGGCGATAGCGATATTCTTACTCATTAAGAATCTGTTTTTTTTTTTTTTAGATCACCAGAAGGGTTGGAATCGTGTCAATATGGACGCACCCTTTTTTTCACCCCCGCCACTTCACCAGCCTGTAACTTTGTCAATTTTCAAATTTTTTTAATTTTTAATTTTTTTTTGTATTGTTAAAATAATAATAAATATCTCATAAAAAAATGAATGGTAAAAATATTTTTAGTTTTTTTTTATAGAATTTAAAAAACACCCAAAATTTGTAACTCTAGACTAGAATACCCCCTTAATCAAGCATTACCAAAACCTTCATTTATTATGAATTCCTTTGAGGTCAGAAATAAGATACAAAATTTAGTAATACCAGATAATTACGTTATGTTTTTACTAGATATTTCTTCGCTTTTTACTAACGTTTCTCTTCCTTTGGTTTTGAAAGGCATAGAAAAAAGATGGCATCATATTTGTAAGTGAACGAAAATTCCATTTCAAGAATTTAAAGAAGGAATTGGATTGTTGATGAATTCAACATATTTTCAATTTGACAACAAATATTACAAAAAAATGTATGGAACACCAATGGGTTCTCCTATTTCTCCGATCATTTCAGATATAGTTATGCAAGACTTAGAAATCAGCTTTTTAAGTCAAATTGGTTTTCATATTCCAATTTATTTGAGATATTTTGATGACACATTTTTAATAATTCCTGCTGAAAAATTGAATTTTTGGTTACTCTTTTCAATTCATATGATAGTAGAATTAGTTTTACATATGAAATAGAAAATAATAATTCTTTAAGTTTTCTTAATACTAACTTTGTTTTAAATGAAAGCCACTTACTAACTAGTTGGTATCGTAAAAAAACAGATTACGGTAGATATTTAAACTACCTTTCAAAAAATCCCATATATCAGAATGATGCAGTAATTAAGAGTTTGACAAATTATGCCATTCTACTTGCAGACGACAGTTTCATCATAATAATTTAAAAACGGTACATTATTTATTGCTACTGAATTACTATGCTCCACAATTTATTACCAAACATATCAATAAAAGATTTTTAGAAATACGCAATAGAAACAACAGTAAACTGGATATGAATAAAGTTACTGAATTTAATAAAAGTGTTATATCATTTCCTTATTATGGGGACCTCTCTGAAAATATAAAAAGACTTTTTGAAGACATCAATGTAAGGAACGATAGACAAATTAAATGGAAAATCGAAAAACCATTTGTGAAATGCTGCTTCAACGGTTTGAAAGGAAATCTTTTCTGCATCGAATTGTCACGGAGGACGAAAAATGGATTTATTTCGAGAACCCGAAGCGGGAAAAATCATGGCTTTCACCTGGTGAGGTCGGCCCATCGACTCCAAGGCCAAATCGCTTTGGCCGTAAGACAATGCTCTGTCTTTGGTGGGACCAGTGTGTTGTGGTGTACTTCGAGTTATTAAAACCTGGTGATACGGTGAATGCTGATCGCTACCGACAACAAATTATCAATTTGAATCATGCGTTGATCGAAAAACGACCGGAATGGGCCCGAAGACATGGCAAATTTATCCTACAACATGACAACGCACCGTCTCATACCGCTAAAGTGGTGAAGAACACATCAAAAGCATTGAATTGGGAAATATTATCGCACCCGCCGTACTCTCCAGACCTCGCCCCGTCCGACTATCACCTTTTCGCATCGACGGGACACTAACTTGCAGAGCAGCGCTTCGCCAATTTTGAAGAAGTCGAAAAATGGCTCGTCGAATGGTTTGCCTTGAAAGAGAAAAAGTTTTTTTGGAATGGTATCCATGATTTGCCTGAAAGATGGGCAAAATGTGTAGAATCCAATGGTCAATACTTTGAATAAAAATGTTTTGAGATTCCCTTGAGAATTAAGTGTTTTCTTTATTGAAAAAACCGGCAAACTTCAACTAACACCCCTGGTAGAAGAAGGAAACACATTGACAATTATAAACTCAATGGGAAATATCATAATGTAATTAGTAAGCACTTTAAAGATAATGTAGGTGACTATGCGCAGCACTTTACTCAATAGGAAAGAGTTAACATACTGCATCAAGAAAGTAGTTTTTATAAAAAAGCATTTGCTGCGATGGATTTTATAAAAAAGAAGGTAGCAATAGCTTAAACAAAATTATTGATCTAGTCAATGTAAATAGTGCTTACAACATTATACTTGATGATTTGTATGTTTAATATTTTAATTAATTTTGATTTAATTAATTGTTCAACTCAAATGTTTGCTTTTAAATTCCATTTTGATCAGATCTTCATCAACTGTAAAAAACTAACAACAATTATACTTCTTTGACACTAAAGCTTAGGTAATTTAACAATATTATTCACACAGTTTCGATTGAACTTGAGAGCGGAGCGTGTGCTCTCGCTCTCAAATACTAAAATTGACTTCAATTTGAGAATGTTTTAAAAATTATATTTTCATACTTAACGGTGAAAAATGTTGTTTTTTTTAAAATGTGACTAATTTAAAAGTTGGAATATTATCAGTCCTGTCAACAATCGTACTAAGAAATTAGATTCATTATTTTATTCACATAAGGTAACTATTTTATATCCTAATTATAATAATAATTATAATAATTCATACACACACTTTATGTGTCATCTATTATTTGATAACCTATCTCGGACGTTAAAAATTAATTGTTTTTAACAATTATTGATGATTTCTTTATCATAAGAATATTACATATATCGCGATTATCACATATACATTATTTAATTAAATAAATATTTGCCAATGTTTCTTAAAAATTGGATTTCAATATTATAGAAGTAACTAATTTATGCAACAAGAGATAAATACATGTCGATATTATTCCAAACTTTATGTGGCAACCAGCTTTGCCATTTTCTTCTTCTCCTGATTTTCTTTTTTAAGATATGCCATTGTAGTTTTTTCAAACTGACGTATTCGGTATTACAAGAAAAATTGACAACATGTGCCAAAACAACTGCAGTATGTTTTTTGTACGGAAATGGAAACTCAGGCTGGCTTATTTCGTTTACGACTAAATAAAAAACGTCGCTTCGTTTGCAGAACTTCGTAAAAGAGGATTCTTTCAATTTCAAAAAATTTGCAATCAAATTTGCAAAAATTTACGCCATTTCACAAAATGTGAATTTAGAATGTACAAGTATTTTCATTCTTTGCTCCTTAATATTAAAATAAATGAATAAAATATAAAAAATAAATAAACTATTTAAAACAAAGAAAATATTCGAAAATAATATACATATCGATACCCACGTTCTAATATATCGTATCCCACAAAATTTGAGAAATTGACTTTTTTTGAAAAATGGATTAATAATAATGATTTACAGCCTATATTAAAATCTTGTGAGTCAAATTGTTTATTTAATATTTTTAAATAAATATTCTAATATGTCGTATCCCACATGCCGATTTTCACGAATTCTAATATGTCGTATCCCACATCCATTGGTTAAGTCAGCGCCAGCGATGTGACTGTCAATTTTTATTTTGTGATTAGTCTTAAGTTTATTTTGAGAAATTATTTAATAAAATGAGTAAGAAGGTAATTACAAATAATATTTTTACAACTCCAATTAAATCTAGAGCATCCGCTGAAACCTCTGTTTGTAGATCGATTAAAAAGAACTAAAAGTAAATGGCAACAATTACAGGCATTAAAAAAAGTGTTTCTGAGAGATACACACTGCTTCTATGATAATATAAAATATATTGACGATATTGACTCTGCTTCTGACCAATCTTCATCAATAAAAAATTTGGAAGCCGAGAGTAAAAATATAGTTAAGGTAACTGAAAAGACTAAGAGTAAGAAACGAAAAGCTAATTAAGTTAATCTTGGTGTTAAAATCAAAGTACTGCGTACTAATAATAGATTTAAAAAACCTGAAGACAATGATATTAATTATAAAAAAAATTGTGATAATACCAAACGAAAGAGGACAAGAAATTTTCAACAATCTCAGCAAGAAAATGTACCTGAAGTAAACAAGAAAAAAATTAAGAGTACTTAAAATGAAAAAAAAATGTTTTAAGCAATATTAAAGATAGTCAAAATAAAATGTATCAATAATGTTATATTATAATAATTATGAATTAAACAATACAAAATAGACTGCGACATTAGTGCCAGGTAATAAATTTCATTGGAGCACAAGTCATCAGAGAAGGCAACTCATCCGATCATAATATCAAATATGGAAAAGGTGGTACACCTTGTTTTTACTCCCACCATAGGTCACCATAGGTGACCTTTCAAAGGCCTATAAAAAGCGAAAGTTCCAATAGAATTCAGTTCAGTCACTTAGTCGACATCCAATTTCTACAATGTAACCAACGCGAGCTCAGTTCAGTCAGTCAGTCTACATCCGATTTCTACAATGTAACCAACGCGAGAGTCCAGTACCATCATCTCTACACGGCGAGTTCAGTTCAGCCTGGTCCAGTTTCATTATCTCTACACTACGAGTTCAGTCCAGCCTCATCAGATTTTACCGCTACTCAGAGGAATTCTTACTCGACGCTGAGTTCAACGACATTAGAAAGTGAAGGGGTATCACCTTCCAAAATTTTCTCTAAACTTGGATCAAGGATCGACTAGACCAACTGTCTCAACAACAAATTTCCCATGAAACAAGTACTATCTCAAGTATCTCAACGAAGACTCAACTGACCACCTCGCTCCACTGGACTCAATAAATCATCAGGCAAATTTCACTCGGGGTAATTACAAAGGTACATCTAAATTCCAATTTGAATTCCAATTCCATGATGCTTATTCGTTTCTCAATTTGATTGTCAAGAAACATACTTTATATCAATAACCATTCTCAATCACTGACTTCTCCTCATCCCTTAGAGAGGATCCTTTTCGATCCTTACATAAAACGAGGAATCTTTTAAGAAGAGAAATATTACGTTACTCACGTAACAAGAGAGTTATTTAAAGTTTATGAAATGACAAAAATAAATCAATTTAATAACATTTTTGAAAATTTGTATTGCAATTTTGTATAATCACCCATGCATTTGCAAGTCCTGCGGGTCTAAGTACTGCCAGCGCTGCCCTCGGCGACGGTCAACTCCATGTCATTTTCAACTCAGAGTGCCACCCGGGTGCACGTTACGTTACATAGAGGGAGGAATATTAATTCTATTATCTGATAAAGTGTATGTCAAGCATTAAATAGAGAAATGAACGATTGTTCTGTATTCTTTTAGCGACCACTTATGTATGTAAATGTAGGGACCCCGGTTTGAATCCGGGTCGAGGTAGATTTTTTCTCGTTACTCAATTATTTGTCTGATAGAACCGTCAATTTTTCTATTTAATTATTATGAATCCTAGACGATAAAATGTGATGAATAAAATCTTTAAAAAATCTGCCGTAATTTTCAAGAACACCGTTAAGTACAAAAAGTTGAAAAATGAGTTTTTTATATCGTTGGAATCGTAAAAAAAGATACACCAGAATATTGAGATAATTTGTTTTTAAATGTTAATAACTATGAAAATAATTATTACTTAATGTTAGGAAAACAACGTTAACTGCTAGTTACGGTCTTTGCTAAATTATCAGATGGCGATCACCAGCCTTTATGATTTCGGAGAAGACTGTATGTACTTAAGGGCGTTCTCATGCAGTGTCCAAACCCAAGAAAAGAGGTTTGTACTATAATTCGAGAAATACCGTAACGGGATATATTATAAGTTTCAAAGTGCAAAATGATTATTTAAAGTATGTATTCGTTAGGATTAATAACGGTATCAAAGCAACAAGAAGTCATATTGTCAAGAATGTAATGCGTGGAATACAATTTTCTTTAATCGTTTTAATTATTTGAAGCGCAAAAAATGAATCAGAAATTTTCAAACAAACATTAATAAAAATTCGTCTTTCCTAACGTTTTTCATTTACATGATTACAATTACAGTGGGTGGCCAAATGATTATACACACTTCGTTTTTGTTAGTCGCATAAACTCTCCTAATATTGACAATACATATATATAAATCTGCTCCCCTTAAAAATAAAATGAAAGACGTACAAATTATGTATGAAACGACTTCAGGATGTAGTGCTTTTGTCAATTTTTGAGAAAGATATTGCGGAAAAAGTCCAGATTTCAAAACGTTCTTTAAATTATAAATAATACCCGAAGTAATTGATATTTTTAGATGGTTTCCGACTTATTTCAAAGGTAAATTCATGTAGCATGCAAACAACGTACCAGAAAAGTTATAAAGAAAAAATTCTAATACTCAAATAAAGGAATTTTGAAAATACATAAAAGTGATAACCCACAAGCATTTATTGAATTTCAATGAAAAATGGAATATAACTATTTTTCGTATTTTTACATTCTCATCATGGATGAGAACGTATTGGTTTTATGTGAAAAATGACATTCGAAATTTTCATCAAATCATTACGTTTTGAGACCCCCTGAGTCAGAAAAAACGGTTTTTACGAAAGTGTCTGTCTGTCTGGCTGTGGTAGGTCGTGTGCGGCATAACTCTCGATAGAATTATCAGATTGAATTGAGCTTTGGCACACTTTATCGGAGCCGAAAAAGTAAGGACAAGTTCGTTAACCAGCCACATCCAATCAAAATTGAGGGATCGAGCACTACTTTTGTGTTTTTGAAAATAACTTTTTGAAAAAATAAAAAATTTCAATACTGGTTTTTGATAGTGCTCATAAATCTCTACAAATTATCCCAATAACATTTTTTGATTAAATCAAAATTAGAAATGTTACAGCATATTCAAATTCGAAAAAATTCAATATCAAAATTCCATTTTCCAGTTAAATTATACGAGATACGAAAAAACGTTATGATACGATATTATTAAATGAATAAAAACCTACAAATTTGAATTGTAACATTTTTTCATAAGATGCATATTTTTCTTTTTAATTAAAAAATAACTATTGAAAATCCAAAATTCAATTTTTTAACAATAATATGTAAAATACGAAAAAAACGTAAGAATACAAAGTTGTTCGTTTCAAAAAGATCTGCAAATCTTGTTTCACACAGTTTCTGAAAAAACATATATTTTTCGTTTCAATTCCAAAAAATACGATTAAAATTCAAAAATTCCATTTTTTAGACAAAATATGTGAAATACAAAAAAAACGTTTAGATGGAAAATTGTTTGCCTAAATAAGGTCTACAAATTCTTGTTAAGAAATTTCGGTACAGGATGTATATTTTATGTTTTGATTTTTAATAGTAAAAAAATTCGATTTTTTTCATCAAAATATGTGAGATACGAAATAAGCTTTGTTCTGCAAAATCGTTTCCTTAAATAAAGTCTACGATTATTTTTTCTTTTTGAGAGATTTGGAAGAAAATAAATTATTTTTACCATGTAATTTATTAAAAAGTTAGTGAAATGTATACAGAAAATCGAGCGCGAAGCGCGAGCGTCATGATGAGAATGTGTACCTTAAGGCTGATAGAGCCTTAAGTAAATTGAATTTCCTGTTTCACTTAAATTCAAAAAGAAATTGAGTGACTTTGAGAAAATGTGTAATTCACATCATCTGTAATATTATTATAAAATTGGTTTATAATAAATAAAATTAAAAGTTGTGAAAAAGTCTAATCATAATGGTAAAGTTTATTATTTCAATCGTTACTCGCTGTCTGTCTGAAATTTGAGTCTAATAATAAGACATAATAGCTGCATTCATATCATTTTACCGAATCTTCTGATGTAAATATACGTTATCGTATAGAGCAGAGTTTTGGAATCAGCGCGTTCTTGAAAATGGAACCATTCAGACAAATTTTTACTATCTATCATGTGTACGTTTCACTTTCGAGCATTTTCATATATCGACTACAGTAGGGCTTAGAATGTCAAATCAATAAAAGTGGATTTTACCATCTCCGATAGTAATAATTCCAAATTGAAGAAAAACAATTTATTTCATTGCATCATTTCGTAATGCCACTGTTCATCATCATTGCCCCTGGTCGATTCCCTTCAATTATTTGTCAAATGGCAAACATTTTAGCCGAATCAAACCTACCTAATTGGACCCGACCGAGGGGGAACTGAACTTACGACCTATGGCTTTTAACGCACCTTCTTTTACCGTCAAAAATAATATTTTCAACCATCAAATTTCTATCCGTGTAAGTTTAGACTTTTCTACAAATCTAAGGCAAAATTATTCTAACTTTTTGGCACGTTTTGAAATTCTACTTGATATTACGTTCAAGATGGGTCGAAAAACATCTAAAAACATTAATTATTTCGGGAATTATTTATAATTTGAGAAAAGTTTTGAAATTTGGACTTTTTCGGAAATATCTTTCTCAAAAATTGACAAAAGCACTTCATCCGGAGGTCGTTTCATGCATAATTTTGATGTCTTTCATTTTATCTTTAGGAAAAAATTTTATTATGTATATTGTCAATATTAGGAGAGTTTATGCCACTAACAAAAACAAAGTGACTATAATAATTTGGTCACCCACAGTATTTCGAGTTTGGTTGTTTCTCAATGAAGACCGTAGCAGGATAAGCATGGTCTGGGTGCCCCAGCTCGGATTTGATCCATATTGCGAGGGTAAGTGGCTCTCATTAGAGGATAAATTCACCTCAAGTATCAACTCGAAAAAATTTGTTTTACAAAAGTTATGAACGAATTTAGAAAAATCAACAAATATAATTTTCTCGAAAACGGTTCAGCCGATCTTCATGACCAAAATATATGTTATAGAGGGTAATAAAAAGCTTCTGAAAAAAATTCAAGAACCCATTCCGTTTATAAAAAGGGGGTAAAAATTTTATTAATGTGAATTATTTCTTGAACACCCACCATTTTTTTATATCATGCTCAAATTCAAAGTGACAATATATATTTTTTCGAAAAATTTCGGAGAGGTACTTCATAGTTTAAAAAAAAAAAAACTTCTTTGGCCCCTACATTGTATGGAACAATTAATACCCTATGACTCATTAAAGCAATTGTTTCTATACTCATGAAAGTTTTACGTTGATCGCGTACAATATCTCATTTGTTTTTACGTATTTGCTGCATAGTGGACGACATAGTACACTTTATATGAATGCGAGGGTGTATCAACAATTATCCGCACCCTGTCTGTTGAATTGATCGTTATCAATTTTTAAAAAAAAACATCTCTACATGATCTCCTTGTTTTTGATTAACTTTATCCACCTGTCAACAAGCTTTTTCTTTCAGTCACAAAATTCAGTTCATATATTTCCCCATATATCTCCTCGTTGTAGAACGATTACAGTCATTCGACAGTTTGGGAAAAGTATCATTTGTTTCCAATAGGTATACCTTCCTGTAGTTTAAACGCGATATAACAGCATACTACAACTTATCAGAAAACGATTACAACTGAGAATGAAATAAAAACGCGAACCTTAGATAAGTACATCTATTGAGCATGAATCAAAACAATTGAAAATCAGATGCTTCTTGCTAACGAACTCGTCCGACGTTCGAAGCCTGCGCAGTAGTATTCTCAGGAAGGGCAAAACGTAGGTCATGGGCACAAGCTTCGAGAAGGAGATATATGGGGAAATATATAAACTGAATTTTTCGACTGAAAGAAAACGCTTGTTGACATGTGGATAAAGGGTATTGAAAACAAGGCGATCATGTGGAGATTTGTTTCATTTTTTTTAAAATTGATAACAATCAATTTAACAGACAGGGTGCGGATAATTGTTGATACACCCCCGCATTCATATAAAGGGTACTATGTCGTCCACTATGCAGCAAATACGTGAAAACAAATGAGATATTGTACGTGATCAACGTAAAACTTTCATGAGTATAGAGACAATTGCTTTAATGAGTCATAGGGTATTAATTGTTCCATACAATGTAGGGGCCAAAGAAGTTTTTATTTTTTTTAAACTATGAAGTACCTCTCCGAAATTTTTCGAAAAAATATATATTGTCACTTTGAATTTGAGCATGATATAAAAAATAATGGTGGTTGTTCAAGAAGTAATTCAGATTAAAAAAATTATTAAAAAATTAAAAAAAAATTTTTACCCCCTTTTTATGAACGGAATGGGTTCTTGAATTTTTTTCAAAAGCTCTTTAGTACCCTCTATAACATATATTTTGGTCATAAAGATCTGTTGAGCCGTTTTCGAAAAAATTAGATGTGTTGATTTTTCTAAATTCGTTCATAATTTTTGTAAAAAAAATTTTTTCAGGTTGATACTTGGGATGAATTTATCTTGTAATGGGAGCCACTCACCCTCGCAATATGGATCAATTCCAAACGGGAGCACCCAGACCATGCTTATCCTGCAACGGCCTTTGTAATTTATGTACATTATTTAATAAACATTCATGAATTATTCACACTAGAATTTTTATCATTCACTACTCTTGAAATTTAATGATATTTATAAAATTCTTTATACGAGGGTGGTCTGAAAAGTTTCCGATCTTAACATGAAGATGGCAGCACTCGTCAATGAAAGCTAGTGAATGTAGTTGTGCATCTTTTGACAGTTACTCACTAAAGGTTCAGCCAATTTGGACGCGCAATTTTTAGTTGACAGTCGTTTGAGTGAGTCGATGTGAGTGTTTTTGTGAAAATGGAAAAAATTGAGTATTGAGCTGTCATTAAATATTTGTTTTTGAAAGGCAATACGCCTACGCAAATCAAAGTTGAGTTGGACACTGTGTATGGGGACAATGCTCCATCATTTACCACAGTGAAATTTTGGGCAGCTGAATTTAAACGTGGCCGTAAGAGCTTGGGAGACGATGAACGTTCGGGACGTCCAAAAACTGCAACTGCTGACGATAACATCGCTAAAGTTCACCAAATGGTGCTAGACGACCGCCGAATTAAGGTGAGAGAGATAGCAGAGGTTATGAAAATGTCCAAAGAATGTGTTTGTCACATATTATATCAAGATTTAGGCATGAGAAAGCTTTCCGCGCGCTGGGTGCCGCGTTTGCTCACGTTGGACCAAAAACGTGTTCGAATGAACATTTCCAACGCTCTGTTGGTGCAGTTAAAGCGCAATAAATCCGAGTTTTGGCGCCGATTAATTACTGTAGATGAAACGTGGATACACCATTATACGCCCGAAACAAAAATACAGTCAAAACAGTGGACTGCAAAGGGAGAACCGGCTCCAAAAAAAGCAAAAACTGTTTTTTCGGCTGGGAAAGTGGTGGCAACTGTTTTTTGGGATAGTCATGGAGTTATCTTAATAGATTATCTTCAAAAAGGAAAAACCATTACAGGTGTATACTACGCATCATTACTTGACAAGCTGAAGGCAGAAATTGCAAAATAAACGGCCACATTTGCAGAAAAAGAAAATCCTGTTTCACCAAGACAACGCGCCGTCTCACACCTCAGCGGTCGCCATTGCGAAAATCCATGAATCACGGTTTGAACTGCTTGACCATCCGCCATACTCACCAGATCTAGCCCCAAGCGACTTCTTTTTGTTCCCTCATCTAAAAACTGCCCTCGGAGGACAGAGGTTTTCTTCAAATGAGGAGGCAATCACCTTCGTGAACAATTATTTTGCAGAGAAAAACGCCGAGTACTATTCTGATGGGTTAAAGAGATGGGAGCATCGCTGGGAGAAGTGTGTAGAGTTACAAGGAGACTATGTAGAGAAATAAAAAATAAAATTAAGAAAAAATATCTCGTTAGGTCGGAAACTTTTCAGACCACCCTCGTATATATTTATATCTATGGTTTGAAAAAATGTCGTCTTCCAATTTATTTAAATTGATAACATTAATATCTCTTTGGCTCATGTAAAAGCAAGCTTGAAAAAGACAAGACAATTATTGATATTCATCATAATATTATAATATATAACATTTCATAATAATTATAATTTCATGATTGAATGATATCTTATAATAATTTCATTCTATCAACTTTTTTTGCAGTTAACGGCAATATTTCGAATCACAGCAGCAGAAATGGTATTTTAAGAATATGTTCCGATTCTGAACAACCTTATGTAGAGTCATACGTCAATTTAAATTTTATAACTTACTCTTACAACTCCCCAATACGCAGCTACATCATCGTCTACGTTTTTATATAACACTTTCTTAATATCATATGTATCTTGTTGAAGTAACACTATTCTCTCTACACGATATTTTCCTTTGTTGGCATCTATTTCTATAGCCCAATCCTTTGTGGTTAAACAATGGCAATCATTGATAAAATTTACCATGGCCTTGCGTTTTTTCAAGTTTCTTTGTAGTACTATATGACCTATAAATTGTATGCCGAAATCTCCAATTTCTCCCACAGTAGTTATCTTTTTACTTTCAAATAGTGATGAATTGGATCCTGTAAAAATATAAAGAAGTTACAGCATGATAAAATTCATAGGCTATGTAAAAAGTTTTATATTGCTTAACCAGCACCAAAAGTACACTAGGGCGTCAATGTCGAAAATTACAAGTTTAGAGATCTATTTGTGGATGCAGTACGGCACGGCACAGTTCTAAAGAGGTACAGTTCAAATCCGATAAGTATTGCGCTCCGGAGTTTGAAGTTAGGAAAAATTCTAGGAACTCGAAAGATAACGATGGGCTCCTCCATGCCCCTTCTATGAGGGATATAACACATCGTTCAATAATTCCCGGGACTAACCCACAGATGGCGTTAGTATTATCAAATCCACTTCGTTTTTCAAAAGAACTAACCTTTAAATGACACGTGTCTGACTATCACGTCAATCAGGCAATAAACAGCAAAGCTACTGTGGTAAAAGTGACGCTACTTGTGCATTTGTGTACAAAATGGACAAAAATGAAATTCGTGTGTTGATAAAACACTGCTATTTAATGGGGAAAAATACCGTGCAAGCTCAACAGTGGCTTAAGAAATGTAATCCGGACTGTGCTCCGTCGAAAACAACGATTTGCCGGTGGTATGCTGATTTCAAACGCGGTTGCACTGATACAAATAATGCGGAACGCTCGGGTAGGCCAAATGAAGCAGTAACTCCGGAAAATATTAAGCAAGTTTTGAAAATCATGATGGACGACCGCAAACTGAAAGTCCGTGAGATTGCTAAGATGCTGAACATATCAACTGGAAGTCCGTCTACGATTTTAAACGAAAAATTGGGCATGAAAAAGGTCTTTTCCAAATGGGTGCCGCGTTTGCTTACAATGGAACAAAAGCAACAACGAGTCGACGATTCAGAGAGCTGTTTGTCACTGTTTACTCGCAATAAACAGGATTTCTTGCGTCGGTATGTGACAATGGACGAAACATGGATCCATCATTTCACTCCGGAGTCAGCTGAGTGGCGTGCAGCCGGTGAAAGCCGTCCGAAGCGTCTGAAAACGCAACAGTCAGCTGGCAAAGTCATTGCGTCAGTTTCTTGGGATGCGCATGATGTAATTTACATCGATTACATTGAAAAGGGAAAATATATCAACAGCGACTATTACATTGAGTTATTGGTGCTTTTGAAGGACGAAATCGCAAAAAACGACCGCACATGAAGAAGAAAAAAATCATCTTTCATCAAGACAATGCACCGTGCCACAAGTCAATGAAAACGATGGCAAAATTGTCTGAATTAGGCTACGAATTGCTTCCCCACCCACCATACTCTCCAGATCTAGCCCCCAGCGACTACTGGCTCTTTGCTGATCTCAAAAAGATGCTCCAGGGGAAAAGATTTGGCTCGAATGAGAAAGTAATCGCTGAAATTGAAGCTTATTTTGAGGCCAAGGACAAATCATTTTACGAGCATGGTATCGAAAAGTGAGAAAAGCGTTGGAATGATTGTATCGCACTTGAAGGCGATTATATTGATGAATAAAAATGAATTTTTCAAAACAAATGTTGTTTTTTTAGTTAGTCCCGGGACTTATTGAACGATGTGTTATGTTATATTGCGCATGTGCAGACTTACACTCGCTTGCACGTGCAAGCGCATATTATCGCGTAGCGCAAGTAAAGATATGACGTGATCTCTTGTGAGAGCCGGCGAAAAGAAATCCGACTTCAAATGTATTATCAACGGTCGTTACAATTGTTGTTATCCAATAGGTGTAGAAGATCTGTGTGTTATGCTGGATGTGTTCGAATAGTGTTAAAGAATAAAAAATCTGTAACTATTAGATTTCTGCAAATAAAATTTTTGATGAATCTTAATTGTACATATATATAACTGACTTTGTGTATTTTCAAATTATCTGTGTTTATGATACTTGAATCACTTTTTATATTCTGTCGTTTCAAGGTTTTTTGATAATCTTACTTTTACCAAGACTGAATTTATTGAATTTCTTGTCGAACTCAGATTTGAAAATGTGTTGAAACGGTCACGAGCACCATCAGCTGACAGCGTCCACGAGATACTAAACCGATGATATACGCGGCATAGCAGGTTCCCAGGGATAGCGCTACCAACAGTCTCCGCTAGGTTCGCAGCGCGAGCCTGCCCGCTGTCAACCGTAAACCGCGTGTTTATAACCGAGCGCACCCCAGTGATCCCAGATCGTGGGAGCTGGCGGTCCCCACCACGCTCCCATGTGGGAGCACACACAATCAAGCGCGCCGTGTCGGTGTGTCCCCACTTCCTCGCTTCGATTTCACGATTTCGTCTGTTGAGCCAAGATCGAAAATTATGTCAGTGATCCCAGAACGTGGGAGCTGGCGGCCCCCACCGTGGAGCCCACCAGCTCATGGCTTCTTCCTCGCTCGACTGCCATAGGTTGGTTGAATGAGGAAGAAACAATGAGCTCGAGGCATCTATGGTGGGGGCCGCCAACTCCCACGTTCTGGGATCACTGAATTATGTTTCTGTCGACTTCGTGTCAAAGTGGCGCGAAGCAGACGACAAATTTAAAATCTACAAATATATCATTTAAGATATTACCTTTCTTTCTTTGATATTTTTGAAAACATTCACTTAAAATTAATATCTAATCATTTTATTTTTAATTTTAGGATAATTTAAAGACTTAAAAAATGATTTTTTATTGAAATTTAAACTCAATAAATTTTCAAAGTTTCAAAACGAAATATCAATTTCTATATTTGTTAGCTATCCAAATCAAATAGTTCAATTACAAAGTTATGTAGTGAATATTATATATTCAGGAATGATAAAATATGATATTGGAGTTTGAAAAACAAGATATTAATATAATTAAGTAATACATAAATTATATCTAATTATACAATCAAAATTATACAGTAGAGTTTCTTCTCTGGTATAAGGCAACATTGAAAAAAATTTCATTCAAATAAGATACTCAGAAAACTAATACGTAATATTATTCACATATGAATTTCATTATAAAACTGTGAATAAAAGGTTTCAGTATTAAAAAAAACAAAAATTACATCTAAATTTGCATACGAAATTACATTTCACGATTTCTCTTATATAAAATACAAATATAAAATATTTCTTTCGAATAAAATAGTTTAAAAAAAATTTATAGTACGTGAATCAACTATATCAATTAAAAAATTAAGTGGAAAATATTTTATTTAAAAAAAATAAGAAATAAAAAATTAGGTTGAAAATCTACATTCCTAATTACATGGTGATAATAGATGAAAATGTTCTCATTTGACGTTTTAGTGGCTTATATGCATAGATTTTTCAATGAAAAAAAGCAATACTTTATACACATAGGCAAAATTTTCTAATTGACGCAGTTGATCAAATTTATAAAACCGAAACATGTTTTAATTAATATATTGATTCAAATCTTCAAATATTTATTGACTTTAAATTTTACTGAGAATTTTTCAAGAATTTCACATAATCTCAAAAATGTTTATCTTAGGCGAATGTTTTTCAGATATCAATAAAATTCCATGGTCAATAAATGTTTAAAATTTCAAGTTAAGGTAGGTATTAATTGGAAATTTAGTAGCTTTGTTAGTTGACTATTTTAATCATAAAATTCTTCATTTTCGTAGATTTTTCAATTTTTTAATTAAAAATCTATGCATAGGCCACAAAAACGTGAGGTGAAAATTTGGAATCATCAGCTACAATTTCTAGGCAACAGAAATTTTAATTCGATTGTGGTAAGGCCCTAGCTGTTCTGCCCTGTCAGTAATCAGGTGCTGATCCACTTTTTCAAAAATTTGCAATAAGACGAAAGCCAAAAATAATAGTTCTAATTATATAATGTATAACATTGTATGCAAGAATGTAGCCAATTCTGAAAAATATTTCTCTGAATGCAATGTATAAATAATCATTTTTCAGAAATTTGGGCAAACATGTCGTCCTAATTATATAATGTCCGTAAATTAATAGTATTCATTAACGATCTTATTAGAATGGTGAAGGTAATTAATTGGCTGATACGCAGCATATGCGAGTTCAAACCCCTGCACTTCCAAAAATTTTTTTAATTGATTTTATCTATCATGTTTAAGATCTTGGTAAAAGACAACTATTAACATCGATTTACAAGTGACCAAAGGTGTATTTCTTTTTATGTGCCTTGAGTTATGTGAGAGTCAAGGGGACTCACGTTAATTAGCCATCCCAAACATATTTTCTTCTATTTTTCGCTTTCGTCTTATTGCAAATTTTTGAAAAAGTGGATTAGGCCTACAGGGGAAACCACTTTAAAAAAAACGCGCCTGCAACTCTATCCCCTCGGTGGTGTGGAAAGGAGTTAAATAGAAATTCATATTAATTAAGGCTCTTACTAGTTTTTCCTATCAGCACCTGATTACTGACAGGGAAAAATAGCTAGGGCCCTACCACAATCGAATTAAAATTTCTGTTGCCTAGAAATTGTAGCTGATGATTCCAAATTTTCACCTCACGTTTTTGTGGCCTATGCATAGATTTTTAATCAAAAAATTGAAAAATCTACGAAAATGAAGAATGTTTTGATTAAAATAGTCAACTAACACAGCTACTAAATTTCCAATCAATACCTTAACTTGAAATTTTAAACATTTATTGACTATGGAATTTTATTGATATCTGAGAAACATTCGCCTAATATAAACATTTTTGAGATTATGTGAAATTCTTGGAAATGTACTGAATTTATATATATATATATATATATATAAAAAAAGTTTTCTTAATATTATATGGAGCTCAACTGAATTTTCAAAAAATGTATCTTAAAAGCTACCAAACTGTAACAGAACTTTTATAAAATTATCATAAAATTGCGTCACTGTAACTGAGTTACAAAACAAAAACATGGTGTATACCCAAAGAATCGTTAATCTTTCTAGTTCGTGGGTATGAATCTTTTGATTCGGTACGCCTGATTGTCAAAATATAAAAGTTTTAGTTAAATCTATCATAGAGTTTTTGAGAAAAAAAAAAATTTTTGCTAAAATAAGCATTTTTCCATTAAAATACATGTAAAAATCGAAACTATGACAAGTGTTTGTCTAAAAACTGTCCATCTTTCTGACATTTTTCTTGCGAATTTTTAGTTTGCAGGTTCGAAACTACAAGAGAAACATTTTTTTATAATTTCTCATAATAAGGCCATTTTCTGTACATTTGGTGCGGAATCTTTTAGATGTAATTTTGGTTTTTTTGAATACTGAAACCTTTTATTCACAGTTTTATAATGAAATTCATATGTGAATAATATTACGTATTAATTTTCTGATTATTTTATTTGAATGAAATTTTTTTCAATGTTGCCTTATACCAGAGAAGAAACTCTACTGTATAATTTTGATTATATAATTAGATATAATTTATGTATTACTTAATTATATTAATATCTTATTTTTCAAACTCCAATATCATATTTTATCATTCCTCACTATATAATATTCACTACATAACTTTGTAACTGAATTATTTGATTTGCATAGCTAACAAATATAGAAATTGATATTTCGTTTTGAAACTTCAAAAATTTATTGAGTTTAAATTTCAATAGAAAATCATTTTTTAAGTCTTTAAATTATCCTAAAATTCAAAATAAAATGTTTAGATATTAATTTTGAGTGAATGTTTTCAAAAATATCAAAGAAAGAAATGTAATATCTTAAATGATATATTTGTAGATTTTAAATTTGTCGTCTGCTTCGCGCCACTTTGACACGAAGTCGACAGAAACATAATTTTCGACCTTGGCTCAGCAGACGAAAGCGTAAAATCAAAGCAAGAAGAAAGTGGGGACACACCAACACGGCGCGCTTGATTGTGTGTGCTCCCACATGGGAGCGTGGTAAGGTCCGCCAGCTCCCACGATCTGGGATCACTGGCGCACCAATCTCTCAGCGCTATCACCAGTCTGGGCGTCACAACCCGATAGACACCTAGGAAGTCGGCAAGGGTAATATTTTTTAAGGAGAATCTTCTAGGTACGCCATCTCGGCTCTGGAGGAATTCCCGCATTATAATTTCAAAAGTTTTGCGATCAACTCGCTGGGTACGCCATCTCGACTCCAGGAGTAGGTCCGATTTTTGGTGGGAACGCTGCTTCAGGCTCCAGCATCTTCCTTTTTACCTCCCCCGTGCTCTAGTCCGCTGCCCCAGGCGTAGACACGGTACACTCCATCCTTAATAAGAGGTGTACGCTGCCTAAGCTGCCTGGTTCCTTACTCTATGGTGTACGCTGCCCAGGCTTCCATCCCTCACACTACCTGCCCATGGTGTACGCTGTCACAGGCTACTATGATGATTAGCTTTAAACATTGATTGGTGCACGCCATCCCGGCTGCCAAGCATACGGTATTTTACGCTTCTGTACGTCATCTGGATGGTAGGGGGGAACTTTTAGTTTGTTTATGCTTGATATTTACCGCCACCCAACACGTAGACTGATTTTGGGGACAAGACGCCATTTTGGCTCCTGAATATATATGAGACTCCGTCATAGCAGCGATATAGATTGTGACGCGTTAGCGAGATGGTTAGGGTGAATCGTCGCCATATTGTACCGGTAATAAAATTGCGAGTAAGATCGATAATGGTCGCCATATTGGCTCTTGAGGGACTTTCTCGTGTACATTAAATATAATACAGATAGCTGTAGTTTGTCGCGGGTTAGCCCTTATATAATTTACGATAATTACGTTGAGTTGACGCCATATTGGCTCCTAAGTGATTTGTGATAAATACGCGTGAACCGACGCCATGTTGGCGCCAGAGGTATGAAAGACTGATTGCGATTCGACGATACCAGTAAATGGACCTATATTATTGTTAAGGCTAGCGAGCGTCGTCTGGACGTCCAAGCAAACTTAGTTTGTCCACATATTTCCCAATCACTGGGCTTCCCCGGAAATGCGTTGTATGCATGTTCCAGATTAAATATAATAGTTTGTTGTGAGACCACTAAAAGGTGGACTATACGCCATATTGGCTCCTAAGTGATTTACGTTAATCATGGGTGAATCGACGCCATATTGGCCCCCAATATATGAGAAACTGATTATGATGCAATTATACCAGTGATTGAAGCCATATTTTTATTCAATACTTGCGAACGTCGTCTGGACGTCCAAGTAAACTTAGTTGTCCTTATATTTCACAATCACCGGTCCACCGCGGAAATATATTGTAGGCGCGTTCCAGATTAAAAATAACAGCTCGTTGTTGGACCACTAAAAGGTGGAGGATGCGCCATATTGGCTCCTATGTGATCTATGATAATGCATATATCACCGCCATATTGGCTCCTAGGTGATTTACGATAATTCGATTATACCAGTGATTGAACCTATATTTTTATTTGATGCTTGCGAACGTCGTCTGGATGTCCAAGTAAACTTAGTTTGTCCATATTTTCACAATCACTGTCCCACCGCGGAAACGTATCAAATGCATGTATCAATAATTCAAGAGATTAATTAAAAAAGCTTTATAGCATATAATAGTTCATCGTGAAACGACGATTTAGTAGTGCATGCGCCTAATTGGGTCTAAATAAGCCTGCGAACAAGGGACTTCAAATAGAATTAGAATTGTGCGATAGGTAGTTACAGTATTAAACTCAAAGGGGAAAAGGACCATTAGTCAGTCGTGGAGTCAATCACCGAAATATGTATTAATAAAAGACTGTTGAATATTAATATATTTGGTTTTGTTACAAATTTATAAGAACATATCGAATTCTTTCAGTATCGAACGAAGGATTTTCCCATCCGAACATAAATAAAAATATTTGATCAGACCACCCAAGATTTCGTTGTATCAACCAAATGGTATATTACATTACAAGGGCAGAAAGTTGAGATTCCTGCACTGCGCGCCATAATGCCCGAGGTATCGAAGGTATTCTCCGTAGTGGCTTTGATAATATAGTTTTTCATTAAATGTGAAAAAAATAATTTAAACAATTCTAATGAATTTTTTATTAAAGTTATAATATAGATGAAGGATCAAAAGTATCTGCGACGGTATCTGGGAGATCATCATAACTCGAAAAAATGTTCACGCCACACGTACTTCTGGTTTGGTTCCAATAACTTCTGAGTACTAGTATGAGAACTTTTGATCTGTTCATACTGTCCTATAGGAAGCAGACGAGTTAAAATTTCTCCTTCTTTATCACTTTCTGTTGCGTTATCGGAATCTGAACTTTCATCTTCATTTGGAACGAATGCAATGTCGACATATTGATTATCATCGATCTCATCAGCTTCATTCATATCAGACAAATCTGCAATTTTTCGCCTCGGCATTGTAACACAGTGTTTTAGTGCAGAGGATAGAAATTATCCGAGGAGAAAATATTGTGCGTTGCAAAAGAATGCTACTTCTCCAACAAGTACTTTTGATACTCCTGAATAAACTGATATACAGCACCAAAAGTGGGATATTCCTCAGATATATTTATGTAAATTACATTTGAAATCTTTTGAATAACTTTCTCACATATTTGTACCGTTTAAAAACTGATCGTTTAGGGTTGCTTTTAGGTAACAGATTACATGTGTACAAAAAAATTGTATAGAGGTTTTCGACTTGTTTTTTTCCCGTAGAATCGATTGGTATTATTAGTTTTTTAAAATTGCAAAATTATTGTTAATTTGTTCAAATAATTTCGCATAAACAATTGGAATCGCAAAAAGAAAAAACAAGGGAAAATTTCTTTTTCATTTGGACAGTGATCCAATAGTTTGGTGCTATCTAGCCTAGATTCTTTGAATTTTTCAAATTCTTATCAAATTTCACAGAATCTTTCAGATATTTATTTCATTCAGATTTTTTCAATAATATCGAGAAAAAAAAGTGTAATTTCTTTCACTATACATTTCGCAAATTTGAAATTGTCGTCTGCTTCGCGCTTCTTTTGCAGGAAGTCGAGAGAACCACAATTCTCAATTTCGACCACTTCAACTCAATAACATCTAAATATACCAAATATACAGAAAAAAAGATTTTTTCTTAAGTTAGCCTTTTACGAAAAAATTTCAGAAGAACAATGTGGCCCAAACTGCGCACCACTGTACCTTAACGGACTTTTTAGCAAACATTGTTCGACACAAAAGCACCAAAAGTGCCCGAATCAAATTTTTCAATGTTTTAATTAGACTATACTTAATCGTTTTGAATGTGTGTAAATGTTAAAATAAAATAATTATTTTTTATATTTACCAGTAGACCCAACTGAAGATATAGAAATATAGATGAAGATAGTTATAGGAATCTTCATGTTTACAACGTTGAAAAAATACATTTTCGCAGTTGTATCACAAATATAGGTGTGATTCAAGAAATTGGGCTGTCGTTATATAAACCAAAAATAGTCTTAATATTTGCTAAAATTGCGACGTTTTATCTCTAGAACTGTCAATGTTTGTCATCAGTTTAAAAAAATTTCCCCCATTCATAAAACGTCACACATTTGCCTTAATCTTTCCACTTCTAGTCATTACAGGTATGCCACAAATGACATACAAAATTATATTAAAAACTACGTGGGAATATAAATAATAAACAACGTAAGAAACCATGTAGAAAACTACATAGAAAACTACATTGGAAATTGGGATAGGAAACTATGAAATTTCTGACGTAGTTTTCTAACATCGTTTTCAAAACCTCTTTTTTACTTTTATAAATCTAATATTTATGAACCTGAATTGTATATGTCGAAGTTAGAGGTTCAAAACTTTGAGAGTCAGACCGACCCTCTAGATTATCAAATAGTCCTTCCATAATTTTATGGACATAATCAGGGAGACTCTCGATTTATGATCAGCTTGATTACGACAGAGAACCAGTCACACTATCAAGATAATCAAATCGATCCTCTGGGATGAGCAAGGTGAATATCTTGTTTTAAATTTTCATTTCGACCCTCAAGGATGATCAAATCGACCTTCTACAATCATCAAATCGATTATTTTTTTCTGACCCTCTACAGATGATCAGTTTGATTATCTAGAAGGCTGTCCTATAGTCGATCATCATATTTGGTCGACCTGACCCTCTAGATATTCAGGCTGACCCTCCATTTTTCTCCGTGTACGCAGGAAATTACGTCGTTTCCTATCCCGACTTCCGGCGTCATGTCGGTTCCAACGTACCTAATTTCATGTCTCCTAAAGTCGTTTCTCATCACGGAGAAAAACGGAGGGTCGAAGTTAGAGGTTCAAAATTTTGAGAGTCAGACCGACCCTCTAGATTATCAAAAAGTCCTTCCATAATTTTATGGGCATAATCGGGGAGACTCGATTTATGATCAGCTTGATTACCACAGGGAAACAGTCACACTATCAAGATAATCAAATCGATCCTCTGGGATGAGCAAGGTGAATATCTTGTTTTAAATTTTCATTTCGACCCTCAAGGATGATCAAATCGACCTTCTACAATGATCAAATCGATTATTTTTTTCTGACCCTCTACAGATGATCAGTTTGATTATCTAGAACGCTGTCCTATAGTCGATCATCATATTTGGTCGACCTGACCCTCTAGATATTCAGGCTGACCCTCCATTTTTCTCCGTGTACGCAGGAAATTACGTCGTTTCCTATCCCGACTTCCGGCGTCATGTCGGTTCCAACGTACCTAACTTCATGTCTTCTAACGTCTTTTCTCATCACGGAGAAAAACGGAGGGTCGATGTTAGAGGTTCAAAATTTGGAGTCAGACCGACCCTCTAGATTATCAAATAGTCCTTCCATAATTTTATGGACATAATCAGGGAGACTCTCGATTTATGATCAGCTTGATTAACAGAGAAACAGTCACACTATCAAGATAATCAAATCGATCCTCTGGGATGAGCAAGTTCAATATCTTATTTTAAATTTTCATTTCGACCCTCAAGGATGATCAAATCGACCTTCTACAATCATCAAATCGATTATTTTTTTCTGACCCTCTACAGATGATCAGTTTGATTATCTAGAACGCTGTCCTATAGTCGATCATCATATTTGGTCGACCTGACCCTCTAGATATTCAGGCTGACCCTCCATTTTTCTCCGTGTACGCAGGAAATTACGTCGTTTCCTATCCCGACTTCCGGCGTCATGTCGGTTCCAACGTACCAAACTTCATGTATCCTAACGTCGTTTCTCATCACGGAGAAAAACGGAGGGTCGAAGTTAGAGGTTCAAAACTTTGAGAGTCAGACCGACCCTCTAGATTATCAAATAGTCCTTCCATAATTTTATGGACATAATCAGGGAGACTCTCGATTTATGATCAGCTTGATTAACAGAGAAACAGTCACACTATCAAGATAATCAAATCGATCCTCTGGGATGAGCAAGGTGAATATCTTGTTTTAAATTTTCATTTCGACCCTCAAGGATGATCAAATCGACCTTCTACAATCATCAAATCGATTATTTTTTTCTGACCCTCTACAGATGATCAGTTTGATTATCTAGAACGCTGTCCTATAGTCGATCATCATATTTGGTCGACCTGACCCTCTAGATATTCAGGCTGACCCTCCATTTTTCGCCGTAATGTAGTTTCCCACATAATTTCCCACGTCATTTCTTACGTCAGAGTTTTTTATGCATATTATATTACATATTCTATTTTATACATAATAGTAATTTCTGTACGTTCGAAATTTGTTTATGAAATATAATATCTCCTGTTTTCAACGATATAGTTAGTAAAATTTTTATGTTTCAATTATTCATCTATTTTATGAGAAACTCAGTGTCATTTAATGAGTTGATTATGATTGTAAAAATTACAAAATTATTATTTCCATGGACGTTGATTGAGCAATATGTTTAGGGCTTACCTTCAAACTAGACCGAGTTCAATAAAGCCTTATTTAAAGAAAAGTCAATCTATCGCAAACATAGAAAATGAATGCGCAAGTTATTCCTTATCTTGCTTAATTTTATGAATATGAATAAACAAACTCTGATAAACAAGATTCGTTCTGATTACGATAATGTTAATAGTGGGTTTCACAAAATTTGACAAAATAGAAAAAGTAACTTCGATTGAATAAAAAAAAGAATAAAAGTTGCTTAATTAGCAAAGTTTCTTTTATTCAGGGAAGACTTGACATGACTAAGTTGATAGAGACAGTGGATCTTCCTAGTTACTTGAAGAATAGGCAAAAAAATTATTTTTATGTATTTCTGATATATTTTATTGTAAGTATCTAATGCATCAATAAATTAAAAGTTGATTCGTAATATAAGTACAAGAGTAAAATTAAATTGAAACTCGGTTCACCTTCAAAGTATAATACGAGAACCGCAAAGTAAACTCTTGACATTTTGTGTACACAGCTGATAAAATGTAAGGAAAATGTAAAAAATACGTTGGACAATGTTTCACAATTTGTCATTAAAAATGTCAATAATCGTAACAGGCTGGTGGTATCTCTCTTCTTACTGGAGATGCTATCCATCTTACCGATTTCTCTGCTCTAAAAATTAGGCAGGTAAATTTCGCACATAGACAATTACGTGGGAAAACTTAGGAAACTTCGTTAAAAATCACGTCGTTTCCTATCTCAATTTCCGCTGTAACGTCAGTTCCTACGTAGCCGTCTACATCGCTTCTAACGTCGTTTCTTATTTAGTTTCCTACGTCCTTTTTATGTAGCTTTTAACGTTATTTCTTTCATCAGAATTTGGAAAAGGTGCATTCAATATAAACGTACCGCTTTTGAACAATTGATGTTTTGTAAAGATATTATTTTCCATAACTGTTAGATTAATAAATGTAAAAACAGTTAAGAGTAGCGCAATGTTGTGTATTGCGCAACAGAGGAATGAAATGTAAAAATTGAACTGCGCACGCACCTAGTACGATACAGCGGAGCATAATGTTAAAATTGAAGTGCGCATGCGTCTATTACAATACGGTGGCGGGTTGCGACATATGGAACTGCGAACGTGATACCAATTAAACGACTAAAATCCAAAATGATTGTCAATACATCGACGTTATTTGTAACATTCATTGTACAATAATAAATGCAATATAATGATTCTGGGCGTTATTACAATCTAACCTACATATCGTTCTCTCCGAATGACTCATGTATTGACTGCGTCTCGTTTCAATTGTGTGATTTTTTATTGCCGAAGATTCGATTGGAAGATTTTGCGTATATGAGTTGAATTCGAGTATACGCAGAAAAACTCGTAAATGCGCCGAAGACACATAAAATAGTATATGCGCCAATGCACCAAATTCAGGTAATCACGAGACTCGCTTAAAATGCTCGCAGGGCTGATCTCGCCTCGGCTTCGATCTCCTGCCAGCATTGTCGCCCTCATTATGCACCTCGGCGCATAAGGTACTATAATTTTTCTATTATGTTAATAAACTTTATTATATTTTTAAAGTTTCCAAATATTTGGTGAAAATATTTATTTTATGCACAAGATGTGGTAAAATAGAGGGATTGCCCTATTTCAACAAATCTACCTTAACCTACAAATCTACCCAAAGTTTACATAAGATCTTTCTTTTGACTTACATTAGAGCATATCAAATTGATTATAATGAGAATCTAAGTTTATCACGCGTAGTACTATGATCGTCCTAATAAGAACCTAGACCTATACTTGAAATATACTGTCACCTAGACTCCCTTTAGGAGGGAGGTGAGTTAAAGGGCTTGATTAAAAATAAAAGTTGGTGAAAATAACTCTTATGCTATACTCCTATGATATGCGGAGGAATACTCTCAACCACTTGTATGTACCCGCAGCCTGGGATTCTCAAGCTTTCATTTAAGGGGGGAACCTGGTTTAGAGGGTAAAAAAATCAAATTTTTGATAGTCATCTCATTCGAATTAGAAATATATTCAGAAATATATCTCCAAAATTTCAGAGTCAAATTCCAAATCGTTTGGCAGATATGGCCTCTGAGAGACCGTGCGCTCAGGAGACAATTAACTTTTGGAAAAAACTTTGAATGCGATTTTCTCGAAACAGCGTTTTCCTGCACTGCGTACACGATTAAGAATGTTGTAATTGCAGCATTTTTATAAGTGATAGCTCTTTTTAGAGCTGAAAGTGTAAGCTTCTATGAGAACATAAAAAATCACATAAAATTTTTTTTTTTAATAACTATTTTTTGTTAATTATCTCAAAATTTCGTCAGTAAAACGCGAATTTTTTTTTAAACACTCAAAAAATTTGCAATTTTCAACATTTCAATAAATTTCTTAGGTTTAAACAGAAGTTACTCCTAAAGTGCAAAAAAAATTTTGGTTTTAATGTTTCAGATAAAAAGTACGATCGCTATCATGTACGCAGTGGAGAATCTTTAAGCGATTATTGCCCCAAACAAATACGAATTTTTATTGCTAAACATTATCGAATAAAATAAAAATAAATTTTTTCTGCAAGATTTGTGTATCTATGACCTACTTCAACAGTACTTGAAACATTTCATAAGTTAGGCAGCCTAAAAAACTGTGCCGAATATCATGCAATTTTCGGCGTTCTAAACCAGGTTCCCCCCTTAATGAAAACAAATTCATTAACAAGACTGCTCAGAGTCTCCTTTGGGATTAAGGGTGCCAAACTCAGCCTCAGAGCAGAAAACTCTGGCCCTGCCTAGCGTACCTGAAATGCGAGATCCGTCGAAACTCGTCTGAGAGCAGAAAACTCCCAGCCTGCCCCATAAGACCTCAAGAAACTCTTCAAAACTCAGTTGAAGGCAAAATACCTTCAACCTTTCCCGAAGTGCGTCCAATGTTGGCTGCGGCTCGCTTTCAAGCCACCTGAATGCTGAGCCAGGCTCAGCATTCCGCTTTTATCCCCGCGGGTCCAGCCTCGCACTCTGGTCCATGGCTAGCCAGCGGGGATGCTGCGCCTGCGCCTAGTTTCGTCGCCTGTATGCAGGCCACTTCACTCTTCTGTCTGCTGGATTATGAGCACGGTTGCCGTTTTCTCGTTCCGTACTCATTTTTCTGCTTTCCTCTATTCTTTTCCTTCTGTCTCTTTCTAAGTTGTCCTTGTACCCACTTCCTCTCATTCTCTTCGGCATCCCTGTTGCTTCACTTCTGAATCTTGCATGTCTCCATGTATGCTTGCTGCCTGATGCTGCATTCTGCGCGTTCTTTGTGGGCCTTTTATTAGGTTTATTTCCTTTTACACTATTATCTCCTCCTCTTCTTCGATTAGTGTCCACTCATCTGTTCCGACATTTTTTCTGTGTGTGTGTGATATGCTCATCCTGCTTTTAGCGCTGGTTTGCTCTTTCTGCTGCTTATTTTTCTTGGATGAGCGTTTATCTCTTTCATCGCACAATATTCTGCTATCACCGACACTACTACTTTCTCAGGTTTGACACATTGCGTAGATACATTGCGATAAGTGTCTTCAGCTTCGGCCTGGGTAGCGATTTCTGGCATCTTTTGTCATTTTATTTTTCCGTCTCAGTGTTTCAGGAAAACTAATGCATCGATGCTTTTCCTTTTCTCTCTTTGCCGCTTCCTCCGGTGAATCATCGTTGACGTTGTCTCCTCCTTGCTTCGCTACCCCCTCTACTTCGTGGCTGTCCGTGCGGTATGGCTTTAGGTCTACCACATGGAATTGCCGCCTCTACCGCTCAGTTTCTGTGTTGCTGAGGATGTACGTGTTTCGTGAAATCCTCTTTTTTACCTCATAGGGTCCTTCGTATAGGGAAAGGAATTTCACTACCTTACCGGAAGCTGCACTGGCGACATTACAGGCTCCTACTAGCACTAGGTCTCCAGGTTTGAAGGTAAGTTCCATTTTATTTTTGTTGATTCTTGCATTTCTTCGCTCCCCGTTAGTTTTAATTTTTTTTCTTATAATTTGAATCTGTTTAACTGTTTAGATCATTCTTATATTCTATGTGCAGGATCCATTTTCCCCAAATTCCTTTTGGTTTCTTTTTAATAAAGCCTCATGTGGTGTAATTTCTATTGTATTGTGATAGGATTCATTAAGTATTGTTTCGATTTTTTCTATCCAGCTATACCATGAGCCCTGTCTATCCGCTGGCAGAAATGTCATAAAAAATCGTGCTAGCTCTCGATTCACTCTTCCGAACATGTTTGCTTGTGGATGTCGAATTGAGGTTAGGATTAATTCCATCTCTCTTTCTTTTAGTACCTCTTTCCATTTCTTACTAGTGAACTGTGTGCCTCGGTCAGCTATTATTTTGATTCTGAGGAATGGTCTTCCCACAAAGAGTGGGAATGACATAGTTTTACTCTCCAGGTCAATTTGACCTCTGAATTCGTCTAATAAGTCAATTCCCATAATGCATGGTCTAAATAGTTTTGGATCCACTAGAAAGACGACCTGGATTAAGTAGTTGGGCAGCTGGACGTCTGCGTATATTTGCCTCCTTAATCGAATTGCTTTTCCTCCCATTAGTCTCACTAGGCTTACTCCATTGATCGGTAGTGTAGGACATACCTACTTGCAGTCTTTCTTTATTTTTGTTCACGAACCCTTCTGATAGGCACGTGACCTCGGCTCCTGTATCTATCAGTGCCGTTGTGAAGATTCCTCCTATGAGGATGTTTACCACGCAACAGTTGGTGCGCTTTCTCATTCCTGTTTCCCCAGATTCTTTTAGAAGTTCTTCCCTGGGTTGTTGCAGCATGTTGTTTTGTATTATGATTTCTTCCGCCACGTCTATCTATCTATTGTTGGTTCCTTGGTTCCCGCTCGGACCTTGTCCTTGATTTCTTTTCATTCGAATTAGGTAGTTTTCTTACGGGCTCCTCTGCTGTTGTGACCTCCAAGATTGCTGATCATGAGATCGATTTATTTGTTGATTGTGGCAAATTTTCTCTTGTATTCTTTCATCTCTCGTTTCTCCTTTGTATGACGTCTGAAGACACACAAGATAAAAGTTTATTCAATAATCTTATAACTATATTCTGGAAGAGAATATAATTATTACTTTTTTTTATTTTGATGTAAAATAAATCCTTATTGTGATTCCTTCCTTGAATCAGTGCGGAGTCCTGGAGAAAACTTGGTTTGGCGAACTTTTCTTCAAGAAATAATATATATTAACATAATTTACGAATGGTTAGTTGCTGGATAAATTCTCCCGGTAAGAGTTATACAAATTTTCTAGTTTTTGGTTTTAAGTCTTTAGGAAATAACTCCAACCGGCGATGGAGTTTAAGATTTTTTAAATTTTTTAGTTGGAAAATAACTTGTGTGTAAAATATGCGGAACGTAACTCGGAAAGAACTGTGACAAGAACTCAAGAATTTTCTCTGCAACTAGTTTTTATGTTTAGCACCCCGCTTCCCTCAGAATATTTCAAATTTTAGGAAAAGTCTGGGGGTAGCTGTCTTAGCTCTCTCTTGGCCTCGATCGGCAAGCCTAGTTACGCCCAGACCTCCTCTAGTGTGGAAATTCGGGGGTGTTTCAAGTTTTCCGGGCCTTTGTGGGCCCTACCAAGTTTTCTCCAAGTTCAGCCATCTTCTCAAAAATGGCGACATGTGTACCATTTTTACTATAAAATATGAAATTTTACATATAATTGATGATTAATAATAATTAACTACTTAATTACTATACGACTAATAATTTTCTTAGCATTTAATCGAGCTCGTTTATAATTTTACTAATTTCAATCAGTGAATAGTAACAATTGAGCAAAAAATATACCTTATTCATATAAGTTATTAAATTATGTATGAAATTATTAATAATGTAGGATGTACTTATATATTCCTTTAATAGTTTTTGAATAAACGCACGAATTTCTAAATTAAGTATGTGTATAAACATATTTGAGATACGTATATAAAATAACCTGAATATATTATTAAAAGATATTTATAATGCTTTAGAGTTACTAATTTTACTAACTCATTTATTATATATGAATACTGCAAATCAATTTTTTATACAGAATATATATGTATTTCCAATATGAATACTGACATTAATTATGATTAGAAATAAAGTCATTAGATATTTGAATTGCTGTTATATTTTACTTTTTCACAATGTGTTTGTATGTATATATATGTATATTAATGAAAGAGAGATAACTTAGTTTAATAATTTATAATTTAAATCAAAATAATATGATTTTACTAGTTTCATACAGTGAATTCAAAGTTTGTGAAATGTGCGATATTTTTAATATATATATTTTTATATAAATTATAAACTGGAAATTTTCTTCCATACATAAACCTTTGTAACATTATGCATATTTTATTTGTATTTCTAGCCGTAAAATAGACATTTTTAATATAAAATTACTATTTCAAATAATTCTGCGTGATTTGCAGGATCAGCCTTTATACAAGTACGTTTAAAATTTTTTTATTAATAAAGCATGTAAATGAATTTTCTTCACAAAACAATGTAGAAATAATAATATGAATTTCATGCTAAATTCCTAACATTTTCAAGTTCTTATTAATTTAGAATTTCATTATCTATTATATATGGCCTATGCTATTTACTAAGCAGAGAAGTACATTTTACTTTATTTGTATATGCTTGGGCGTGGTACAAGCGCAGGCCCTTTTGACCATTAGCCTAAGCTATTTACGATATTTCCGGAAATCGCTAATCGTTAAGGTATATACTGCTGTAGCACTATGCAGTTTCATGTATTTATTTACGGGAGAATAGTAAATAAGAATATCTAAAAAGGAATACGATTGTGGACGGTATATTTTGGTCAAAGTTTCAAAGTGCAAGTTTATTACCTTTACCGATCGCTAAGCGAAATTCAAATCGTTATATTGACACAGCTACACATTCCTCTTAAAAAGTTTTTGAATCTATATAATATTTAAAAAAGATATTGAGATTTTAAGGTATTTGGGATAGTTTGGGAAGTTCGAGAAAAGCATAAAATAAAATAAAGTAGTTTCACAGTGTTATAAGAATAATAATTAAAATATAAAATGAAGAATAGACGCAGGACGTTACATGTTTATGTTGCTGGGGCCGATCCTGTCAAAGTTTTCCAGCAGTTTCGCGAGACTGTCCATGTGTGTTATTCCATGTCCGATGATTGCGTATTTTATTTCTTCGTTGACGTCTCTAGCGAGTTCTGAATATTTTCACTCGGTCACATTACAGGACGTAGTTCTTTTGCTCCCGCATATAAGCGAATTGCATATTCTGTTCTGGAATCCATCTTTCCCTCTTGATAACGTCGAACTCCAGTTTCCTCCTCAGCTCATGTTGAGCTTGCTCGTTCCAAAACCTACGCGAGAATTTGTTCAAGAACGCTTGGAGTGACGTCATCTATTATTATTTGCCAACAGTCTCTTGCTGGTCCAGACAGTGTGCTCAGATCTGATACCGACGCAGTCACAACTACAGAAGAACCTCCTGTCCCACTTCTCCTTATTCTCGTCGCTTCCTCCTTGCAATGCTATTTTTAGATTTCACACTGTCGGTTTTTGAGTCGAAATTGAGAATTGTATTTTATGTGCCACCGGCGCGCAAACTCGTATTTTCGCTACAGTTAACAGTAGCGCAATGTAGTATATTGCGCTGTAGAGGAATGAAATGTAAAAATTGAACTGCGCATGCGCTTATAGCCATGCAACGGAGCACAATCTTCTTCTTATTCTTCTTCTTCTTCATACAGCGTTAGCACCTTACTGGCAAAGGCTTGTACATTTGGACTGCGCATGCGTCTATTAAAATCCATTACTACTACACAAGATCGATAAAATCAAAATGGCCGGGACTAATCGTGACATATCAAGTGTAATGACTAGCGCCGCAAACAACTACAATACTAGATTAGATTCAAGTGTACGCATAAAAACTCGTATACGCACCGAAGTCACATAAAATAGAATACGTGCCAATGCACACAATTCGGGAAATTGCAAGACTGGCGACAATACTCACAGGACTGATCGCGCCTCGGCTTCGTTTCGGCTTTGTCTCGGCTTCGATCTCCTGCCAGCATTGTCGCTCGTCACGCAATAACCCTCATTGTGCGCCTAGGCACGTAATATACTATTTATCGACTCCGTGCAAAAGAGGCGCGAAGCAGACGGACATTTCAAATTTACGAAATATGCTATTTAAGACACAGCACTTTTTTCCCGATATTTTATAAAAAAATCTGCCTAAAATAAACATCTAAAAGATCGTGTAAAATTTTGTAAGAATTTGAGCACATCAAAAGTAAATTTTCAGCTAATTAATGTTTAAAATTTGAATCAATATATATTTTTCTATTCAAATTTCCATATTTCTTATCAATTTTGTGAATTTAAAAAAATTTCAGTTGGAGAGATATTTTCTATTAAGAAGAGATAAGCATAAAATTCAATTCGAAAATTTACATTCTCAATTTATGTTAGAAATAATTTCATCTCACTTTTTTGTAGCCTAAGCACAGACTGTTCATTCGAAAAATGAAATGGTCTACGGAAAGAAAAAATTTTCTAATAGAAATGGATAAATTAAAAAGCTAAGTTATGTGTTCATTTATATCTTCATATGAACATGTAAATATTTATCGATATCAATGTTTACATAAAATATTTTGTTCGAAGTGTTTAAATCTTGTTACAATTTGACAAGATCATATGGACAAGTTTAATCTTTTAAATGAAATATTTTGTAATGTTTAATTTGTCTGTTCTTCTGAAATCGGGAGGACGATTTGAACAGTAAGCAAAAAATTTTTCAAAGGAATTCAAGGTTAATAAATGCTTAAAGTTTTATATCAAGATTTTAATTGCAAAATTTTGATGCTTTGTAAATAAACTACTTGATTCAGAAAGTAATTCAGCTCTATAGAGCATTTTTATATTTTGAATTCAAAATCTGTGCTTAGGCCACAAAAAATTAAGATAAAATTCTTTCACCATAAAACTAAGAATGTAGATTTTAAATTTATTACGTCATATGTTTATCTCTTCTTAATGAAAAATACTTTGCACATAACTCTCTGTTTCGATATTTTTCAAATGTACGCGAATATTTAAGAAATTCATAAGTATTTCACCTTTTTATGAAAATTAAAAATTTCCAAATAACACTTTGATAGACGAAGCTAAAAATTTGTCAATAATTATTGATCTATTGTATAGTAAGTTTAAACATAGGACGATTTAAAATTTAACAATGACATTATTTTTCAAGTACTTAAGGTGGTTATATCGTGAAACGAAATCCATGCTAAAAAGCTGAAATTTTTATTATAGCTTCTTTGATTATTTTATAATACACCTGCAAAGTTTTAGGTTGCTTGACCGTCTAGTTATAGAGAAATAAGTAATTAAAGTTTCACCGTTTCGTCATGAATTGCTATATTGTCAATGGCAATGAAAAGTGAACCCAAGTTTCAAATGAGCATTATACTTACAAAATCCATGCTACGTATTCAAAAAACTATACAAATTTTCCGCAAACCTTGAAAAATTCGTCTACTTTTT
Organism: Diplolepis rosae; assembly: GCA_030998225.1. NCBI lineage: Eukaryota > Metazoa > Arthropoda > Insecta > Hymenoptera > Diplolepididae > Diplolepis > Diplolepis rosae. The sequence continues at coordinate 2,041,960 of JAPYXD010000082.1, forward strand.
GAAAGAATTTTTTACCGTACAATAAGTCTGTATTGTCTTTCCAAAGATTATAACTCTGGCGACTTTTATCGGCAGCCATAATTGGGTACACGTACACGTAGTCAGTAAAGTAGGTTAGATTTCTATACATGTGCACTTGAACATGGCGGACTAGAGGAGTGGAGAGAGTGCGACGTTGCCACATTGCTTCATTCGAAAGTCATATGGTCGTGAATACGCAAACCGTTGAGAGATATTTTATTATTAACTTATTTATTATTCTCATTTACATCGCAGAACGGTCGAAAATGTCAATCTTAATTAATTTTAGGATTTTACAACACAAAAGTTTCGATGCAAATCAAGAATATTTTTTACGCTCTTATGTGACTCACTGAGTCACGATATAACCACCTTAAACCTTTCTTCAATTCTGAGAATTCTTTCAGAGGTTTATTTCAGGTGAGTGACTTTTTCTTTTTTTAATGAAAAATTTTGTAATTCTAAATTTGGCTTACCTTGTAACATTTCAAAAATATTTTATAACCAACAAAAATTTGTCAGTTTAATTCAAAGTCAATAAATATTCAATATTTGAAATTGAAATATTAAGTGAAAGATTTTCAAGCTCTGGGAATCAACTACTTTAACCCATTAACGCCTGAAAGGACGTTTTTTCCTACAAACTTTCCGCCATAAAAAAAATTACGTAGAAAGTTTATAAAAAATCCAGCGAAGATTTTTCTGAAGTCAAATTTCATCTTTGAGAATCTCGCCCTAATTTTTCGATAGAACGTAAGCCTTCATAATGATGTAAAAAGTTCATAGTATTATATTTGAAAAAATTAGGCACATAAAAAAACGGTTTGAAATCCACATTCTTAGATTCATGGTAAAAGCAGGTCAAAGTTTATTAATCTTACGTTTTAGTGGCGTATGCACAGACTTTTAATCAAAGAAATGAAATGCTTTACAGAAGGTAGAAATTTTCTTATTACTGTCACGTCCCCGTGACAATTAATAGAAATATTATACTTTTATTATCAAATTAAGCGTGAACAGTTTGAAAAAAAAGTAAATCATTGTATTGAAAATGTAAACAATTTAGAAGAATATAAATCATTGTAATACTAAGTAATAGAAGATCTCATAACTAACAAAGGTTGAACAAATTATAACAAATTATTCTGACTGACAGTTCCATTATCAACTAGTTTTTTTTATCGAAAGTTGAATTAATCCTTTAACACCCAGATATTGCCGAATTTTCACGTTGATTGCAATGTCGTACCATTTATAGAAAAAAGATGAAAAAGGGTTGGAAACTCCATATCCTACCGTTTTTGGGGTCGCTCTTTCGAATGCCACAGTTAGATTTTTCAAATAATGACGTTAATCCTTTATTTTCCCAAGAATACCCAAAAAAAACGCTATTTTTGGGGTACGTTTTTTTTTTAATTTCAATTTTCACTATGTTCCCGACACTTAGGCAACTTCTAACTCATCAGAAACGTGTACTCGAGACTTGTACTTTTGAAATATGCATTGAAATATTTTGTTTCTCTTTGTTCTCTTATTCAAAATGGCGCCTGGACGTTTGAAATTTTTTGAAATAGAGAATATTGATCCTATTTCGGATTTTCCAGGTTACTTCGTAGTGTGAACATACAAATATGTTATCACGAGTTTTGTCTCACCTATTGTGATTGGTGGAAGCAATATTAGCCCATAAAATTAAAATTCAAGATGGCGGCTGCCATGAAGCTAGTAGAAATACGTATATTTCGAGTTTTATTACATACCAGTATGGTGTGAAATTTGCCAATTAGCAATCTCGTAGGTTTTAGTTATCACTAAATTCGAATCTTAGGTGAGTTTTTCGAAATTTAAAATGGCTGATCCAATATGGCGGACCCGTTATGTAAAATTTGATATTCCTAAAATAAAACAATGCTGCCGCATTCTACGCAAAATTTAAAATCAAAATTATTCTTGATGTTTTTTTTATTACAAGAGTTCTTTTCGAGAAAAAAATTCCAAAATTATGATGTTTTTTTTATTACAAGAGTTGTATTTGAGAAAAAAATTCCAAAATTAAGAGGCTTTAATCTCATTGCTTCCTTGAAAGCCACATAACAATAGAAACTAAATAAATAAAAAATAAATAAATAAAAAATTACAAACGACACAAAAAATTAAAAAAACAACAACAATGATTCTCTCAACCGTCGACCTCCTCGCGGTGAGAATCGGGCAACTTTGAATATCATGTTTAAAGGCAAAGGACGGGTTGGTGGAAAGAAAATGAAGAATTTCGGGAAGCCTCATAATTTTGGAATTTTTTTCTCGAAAAGAACTCTTGTAATAAAAAAAACATCAAGAATAATTTTGATTTTAAATTTTGCGTAGAATGCGGCAGCATTGTTTTATTTCAGGAATATCAAATTTTACATAACGGGTCCGCCATATTGGATCAGCCATTTTAAATTTCGAAAAACTCACCTAAGATTCGAATTTACTGATAACTAAAACCTATGAGATTGCTAATTGGCAAATTTTACATCATACTGGTTTGTAATAAAACTCGAAATATACGTATTTCTACTATCTTCATGGCAGCCACCATCTTGAATTATAATTTTATGGGCTAATATTGCTTCCACCAATCACAATAGGCGAGACAAAACTCGTGATAACTTATTTGTATGTTCACACTACGAAGTAACCTGGAAAATCCGAAATAGGATCAATATTCTCAATTTCAAACAATTTCAAACGTCCAGACGCCATTTCGAATTAGAGAACAAAGAGAAACAAAATATTTCAATGCATATTTTAAAAGTGCAAGTCTCGAGAACACGTTTCTGATAAGTAAGAAGTTGCCTAAGTGTCGGGAACATAGTGAAAATTGAAATTAAAAAAAAAACGTACCCCAAAAATAGCGTTTTTTTTGGGTATTCTTGGGAAAATAAAGGATAATAATAATGGTACAATATTGTAGTCAACGTGATAATGATGCAATATCTGGGCGTTACAGGGTTAACTTAAAAGAATTTCGAGACAAGTTTGTATTAACGTCTTCAGTTTTTATCTTGACCCAAAAATAAATTCAATGTAGTTTATTTATATTGGCATTGGGTCATAATTTTTCATTAAAAACAATGTTCAAGCAAACATATCAAAAAATTTTTAAAGGGGCAGAAAATATATTGTAGGGATGAAAAAGTCAAACGTTTCGGCCACAAATGAGGGCCCTCTTCAGTGCCAAATTTAATGTACTTAGTGTCTAAGCTGTAAACGTGCAAGAAAAGTTATTAGCACTAACATTAGATTTTTTTGTTTTTTTGGTCTTTTTTAATGATATTTTATAAACATACAAAACTTATGTTAGAAAGGAAGATGGTAAGCTCCAAGGCATCTAGGAACGAGACCGCTCCAAAACACAGCCTTAAAAAAGTGTGAGAACTCCTATCTTGCAGATCCGCGAAGAGTGAATCCGCAAACTGCCCCTCCTCAAAGGTACACAATATCAGTGTCCATAGGTGGTTCTCGTGTGTACCTTTGAGGAGGGGCAGTTTGCGGATTCACTCTTCGCGGATCTGCAAGATAGGAGTTCTCACACTTTTTTAAGGCTGTGTTTTGGAGCGGCCTCGTTCCTAGATGCCTTGGAGCTTACCATCTTCCTTTCTCACATAAGTTTTGTATGTTTATAAAATATCATTAAAAAAGACCAAAAAAACAAAACAAAATTCTTATTTAATTTTGTCTATAAAATTATTAAAGGTTTGGGTTTCTCCTCCAGGAACCCGAAAAGAAGAAGATTCCTGCGATTTGCCAAATTTGATCTATAGTAAACTCAGAAAATTGTATAAACATATCTCATAATTCCAATCTGTAAGTTGTTAATTTCTGCTATTATTAAAATCATATCTGTCTTTTAATTTGTGTAAAAATATAAATGTGTGTTTAACTGATTTTTAAATATATTAATTTATTGAGTGACCTTTTGTTCCCGTTCCCTTAGCTTGAAACCTTGTGTTTCATAAATAAAACGAGAGCGTAAATATAAATTGAATTGAGTCTGTTTAATCTTTGGGGACGTAACATTACTGTAATTAATCAAATTGATGAAGTTAAAACAATTTTTAATTGATGTTTTCACATAAACCTTCAAGCATTCATCAATTTAAAATTTTACTCGAAATTTAATCTTAAAGCGTTCAAATCTTTTCACAATTGTACAAAGTCTTATAAATATTTATTTTAAGCCAATGCTTTTTATAATATTCGAAATATAAGTGTAATTATTTTAATTGAATATTTCGTAAAATTTTGCATTTGGCTGATCTTGCGATGTTTATCCAGCCTGAAGACTTACCCAAACTATTTAAATAAATATTAATATTCTTCGCAGACACAAACTACCGAATATTTATCGCTTCTAAAAGTACGACCTGTTTTATCTGTAAACAAGGAGGGCACCTAGCAAAACAATACGCAACTAACATGGCAATATCGAAATCCATAAAGGAAACAAACCCTTTCCACACTCCCGACGAAAGACAGAGGCAACAAATTACCTAACTAGAATCGACTCAGTTCCCAATTTCAACCCCCCCCCCCCCCAACCGAAAGAAAAACGACCTTTATTATCATCCAACAAATCTGAGGAAAACACAGAATCCTACACTTCGAAACATAAGCCAAAAAATCCCGATATCACTTCCAATTCGAAAGCCACAAGGTCATCCAAAAAGCCAAAGTTAATGAAGCCACTCCAAAACCAAACTCCCCTGCCCTGGAAGAAATGTTGTTTACCGCAAAAGAAAATCTGGATAAAAACCCTTCAGAATATGAAATTAACTTTAACTAGCTCCAATTAGTAATAGAAAACTGTTGCGGAGCCTCCAATATCTCCTCAATATACAAAGAATATACACAGATGATGTCGATAAACTGCTTAATACATTCTAAAGCCTCTATCCTCTCTTAAAAGAATGTAGCATAAAAATCTGATTCACCAAAATAATAAAAGAATAAAAGACAATCCTCGAATCAGCCCAAAATACAAATCCATCACAAACTCACTCCCTGGACCCAGGTGCGAATTGACCGTCGGCCCACGGTTGGGCCAACCTTGTTAAAGTTGGTCCAACCTTGTTGGCCAGAGGTCGGGCCAACTAGTGAAATGATAACGCTATCCGTCCATTGGCGTGAACAGTTGGCCCGACGTTAGGTGCCGGAGATGGGCCGTCCTAGGTCAAAATATGTTTGTACCCGTGTAGAAAATGAAATCAGGGCAGTATCAGGCCCTGATAAGGTACATTATTTGATTTCTACATTATTAGTACGTTATTGATACATTATTTGTAATCGCACGCTTGAATTAAAAATTCCATATTCGCTTTTGGATTCGAACCCTCTAGCCTACCTCTATATTATCTACATAACTAAACGCATTCCTAATGCCTAAAGCCTCTCGGCTATTCTCGCTTACCATATTCCGAATAAAATCTCGCTTATAAGCTACTGCTGCAAAGGCCGTATAAGATGGGTCTGTACCCTGTTAATGAGCAATGTTTTTGTTTCAAGTATTTTAATCAGTTATGGGTTTAAAATTTTTACACTTTCAAATCTGAATTAAATTTCTATATAACACAGTATTTTTGTATGAAACTTGGAAAAAACTTTTTTATCAAAAACATTATCTTATAAGAAGTTGTATACTTTAGAAGTATACATTCTTACAGTACTTTAGTAATAATTTACATAGTATACAACTTTTTACATTTTAATGTCAAGATTTTTTTTTTAATAGGGCAATGTCCGCACGGTTATAATCTAGTTGATAATATGCCGACGATTGGTTCAACCATGACCCAGAGGTGGGCCGACCAAACTATCACGGTCATCTAAGGTAATTCGCCAAGGTTGGCCCGACAGTCGGTTCGAGTCTGGGCCATAGTTGGGCCGACAGTTGGTCGTGCAATGGCAACGGAATCTAGTTGATAATATGCCGACGATTGGTTTGACCGTGGCCCAGAGGTGGGCCGACTGAGCTGTCACGGTCATCTAAAGTAATTCGCCAAGGTTGGCCCGACAGGTCGGTTTGAGTCGGGGCCATAGTTGAGCCGACGGTCGGGCACATCTTTGGTTGCCGATGTTGGCTGCCAGAGTTGGTAAAACCGAAGATACCACAGTTGGCCCAACTATGGTCACCAAACCTTGGTCGCCAGAGTAGGGCCAACCGTGGCCCGATGGTCCAACTTTGGCAGCCGACTGAAATTCGCACCTGGGGAAGGGGACTGGGAATCAGTAATCGACTCTGACGAAAACCTTGACGAAAATTGAAACATGAACATCCTACAATGGAATCTCAATGGATTCCACACACACATTAAAAAACGTCAACTAATCATCATGGAACACGATCCAAATATTATAGCTTTATAGCCGCCTACGTCAGGAACGATATAACAGGTACAAATATGCCTATACAAGGTAACATAGAAGCGATTGTCATTCAAATTACAATTCCTATAAAGCTGTGTATATGTACGAGGGGTGTTCAGTAAGTACGTGACTTCTCAAAAGATGGTGTGGTTATCGTAAATATGTTACTTCTCTAAGAGAATGACACATTTTTCAGTAATTCAATCATTTTTACTCTCTTTACAGCTTTGTCGAATTTGGTACAAGTGAAGTCCTTATCATGGCACGAGAAATCGTCAATTTCACAGCTGTCTGTTGAAGAATTCGAATTGGCTGATGTACTGGGCTCTTCATCTTCGAACGTTTTTCCTGGATTGTTTTTGATATCCCTGTACATTTCTCTCTTGCAAGAAGCACACACGTATTTGCCAATAAACACTTTGAAAGCCGGATTCCAATTTTCACTAACCAACTGCAAATTTTTATAAACGCTGCCATGTTTTCTCTTTTTCTTTGGATTGCAACACGCGTGCGGGGATGGTATTTTTTAAACTGAACACGGCTCAAAGATATTCTCGTTTAAATATGAAAAAATTATCTATCCTTCAGGAACAAAAGAAGAGCATGCGGCACACCAAGAAAAGTTGACGAATCGTTTTTCAGTTGTTAAAACTTTGAAAAATACGCGCAAATTTTTTCTTCTGACACAAAATTTTACACTAGAAACTGTGTACAAGAAATAAATATTTTTTTGAAATTTGAATTTGTTTCAATAATATGCATCAAAACCTGTAATATGAAAGTTAAACTGTAATAATAAAACTAAACGAAAGAGTGTGCAAGATTATTCGCCGCACTCTCTGCCGCTTGAGAAGGGCTCACGCCTAAGTGACGCTTGTTATAAAGTTCTTTAAATCAAAAAGCGTTTCAGTGCACTAACTTTTTTGAATTGAAATCATAGCTTAAAACAATGTAGTATATAAATCAATTTGTCCGATTCAGATTGAGGGTCCAGAAGTTGAAAAATTATTCAATTGTTTATAAACAATAACTTTTTTTTATAATAAATTTTTTTTTTTGCAAAATCTGATTGCGTCATGTTATAGCGTGAAATTAGATCTCCATTTTGTCGCAAGTCGCATGAAAATCCACTGAATCGTTCTCAAGCTATGCTAATTAGTATAAAACCCTGTATAAATATTCAACTGCAAATAACTTTTGCAAAAATGATTTTTCTGAAAAAAAAATTTATGTAGTTGTTTTTTATCGAAACATCTATCGATTGCGGACAGAATTATAAAAAAAGCGAAATTTTGGTTTTGGGGGTCGATTCGAGAAATTTTGACTCATTATGGATCTTACTCAACGATCATCGATTGAAAGTGCGTGAGATTGGTGGGACTGTAAACATTTCAGTGGAACGCATGTGGTACATTTTACATGAATGTTTGGGCATGAGGAAGCTGTCTGCAAGATATGTGTCGCGTTTGCTCACAGCCAATCACTGGCGAATCTGCGCCGAAACAAGCGAAGACGGTTCCATCAGCCGGTAAGGTCATGGCCACAATTTTTTGGGACTCACATGGTATAATATTAATCGATTACCTACAAAAGAGAAAAACTACTACAGGAGAGTATTATGCCTCATTATTAGATCGATTTGATGCCATACTGAAGGAAAAGCGGCCCCATCGGGCGAAAAAATAATAATTTTCATAGAACGAGGAGATCATTACTGCGACAAATGAGTATTTTGAAAGGTACGATCAAAATTACTTTTTAGACGGCATAAGGAAACTTGAGTACTGCTACCATAAATGTGTACAGATAAAAGGGGACTATGTTGAGAAATACATTGGAATTTTTGTTATAAAATGTGTTCTTCATTTCAAAGTCACGGATTTATTGAACAGCCCTCGAAATGTATATCTACAAAAAAGCTGCGATTTCGACCAATGCGAAATTGATAATTTGATTCGACAATTACCTCACCCCTTCCCATTGCTGGGTGACTTTAACGCGAGAAACACAACCTGCGGTGATCACACCATGTGTACCAGGGGGAAAAAATAAGCAAAATCCTTCAAAACCCCGACTCATTCATCCTAAACAATGGATCTTCCACCCACTTCAGTGTTGCGCACAATCCCTTCACTTCAATCGACCTAACTATATGCAGTATTGAAATCGCTCATAAGTTCATATGGAAAACATCCCCCGAATTACACGATAGCAATCACTTTTCCATAAAAATCTCCATTCCATCCGCAGACCCAAAACAAACTCTTCCTCCAACATGGAATCTCAAAAGAGCAAACTAGGAACTCTTCCAAGATATAATAGAGTAAGAAATCAAGCAACTCAGAAATAATCAACCAACAGATGAGTCAATCTTCGAATTGACTTCGATAACTAATTACGCAGCAGAAACCGCAATCGGAAAAACATGAAACAAATCCAAAGAAACCCACCCGACATGGTGGAACGAATCATGTACAAAAGCAAAAGAAGCAAAGAACTATGCTTTCAATAAACTCAAGAAAGAAAACACCCTAGAAAAAAAAATAGAATTAAAAAAACTAAGAGCAAAAGCCCGCGAAACCTACCTACAAAATAGCAGAGCGTCTTGGGTCGAATATCTATCTTCCCTGACCAATCAAGTTTCTATAAACTCCATTTGGAATAAAGGCAGAAAAATTTCCGGCTCAAAAACTAACCCAAGGTTATGCAGTCTAAGAAACCCTAACGAAGCTATCTTTACCTACTCCATAGAAATGGCAAACCTCATACCAGAAAGCTTTGCAAGAAATTCGAGCAACGAAAATTACCACCCTGATTTTAAGGAATTCTAGGAGGAAGAAGATACAAAATCAACTAAAAGATCATCAACTAATACACACACCAAACCAAGCAATAACACAGAGCTAACCATCGAGGACTCAAAACAGCAATCCAATTAGTAAAAGTCCCGGACTCAACGAATGCATATTATTGGGTGAGCAAATCACTTCAATTTGGATTCCCTTTCAGCAAAACATCAGAGGGAAAGAACAAGCAGACCTTCTAACCAAATACGCTACAACAATACCCATCAAAGAGGAAACCCATAAACTAACACTAGCAGACGCAAAAAACCTAGTCAAACAAATGGTCGCACAACATCAAATCGGCCCCCCAAGAAGTCTATAAACCGACGACTTCCCTATCCCTAAAACGAGCTTGAATCACCCCATATGGAAAACTTTGAATAGAAGAGAACAAGCAGTCCTCACCAGGCTCAGGATAGGCCACACCAAGTTTTCACGCAAACACCTCATTGAAAGGACAGATCCACCTTACTGTGATTAGTGCAATGTCCCAATCAGTGTCAAACATATTATAACTAAATGTGCTAAGTTTAGTGAGATCACAAACAAACTAAAACTACAAAACTCTTTGAAGAAAAACCTCGGAAATCCTTCGCAAGTGAAAAAAACTATTAAGTCCCTAAAAGAAACAAACGTATTCACTCTAATTCAAGTATAATTACCATTCATTTAGCAATAGGATACAAATACACAAAGCCATACTTCCATTTCTTCCCACCAATAGCCCCTTATATTTTCCCATTTCTCCACTAAACCAATATACAATGTAATCTTGCACAATCCGAAATTTTATTGCTCTGTGTCACAAGAATCTTCAAAGTTGTGTTCGATGAGAAAAAGGTATATGAATAGGAGTTCTACTCTATTGGAAAGCACGATAATCTTTAAGGGGATTGTGCCATATAAATTACAGGCATTATTTATAATTGAGTGATATAACCCAAACAATTGAATTTTGAATTATTAGCACATTTTTTAATTTTATCGAACGATTAGAGCAACTTCACCTTTTGACATGTTATAAAATATGTCAGCTAAAACAGTAATAATATATTGAAGAAGTGCTTGAGCCCTTTGTTGTGTAGGAATGAAAACAATAAAAATACACTGAGAAACAGCCTATTTTTGAGGAAAATCATGAAGCATTGACATTTTATTTTATTGTGAAAAACGGGCTTAACTTCATATTTCAGAATTTTTATTCTGAAATAAATTTTTACTTTGTCAATGATTCGGGGCAAAAAAATATTTCAAAAAAATACAGATTTCTCACATTTGTCAAGACGTATATTTTTTCCCTTATAATTTATTTAAACCCATCAATATCATTAATGATAAAAATTAGAAGGTGTAAAAAAAAACTCCATCGAAGGCCATCCATTAACATTTTAATGACTAATTGGTATAAGATTTAAATTGAACTATTTTCTATGAAAAATTGTAATTTAAATATTTTAAAGGCTAAAACGAAATTGCTGCAAAAATTATTTTTGATGTGAATAACAAAAGATACAATAATCATTAAGAGTATAATAATTGATAAATGTAGTTAAAAAGTAAAATTATATAAATTATATTTTAAATACTTATTATATTAAATATTCAAATGTTGTTGATGTTCTTAGTTGGCTTTAGGGTTCAGAAAAAATGTAACTCAAAGTTTCATATTTTCAAACGTTTCGACAGATTGGGGTCCTTATCAGTGAGAATTTATTTCTATAAAAAATACAAAGGAAGAAAATTAAAAAATTTGCACGCGTGAAACACAATTGTGTTTTTTTTTGGAAAATTTAGTTATTTAGACCAACTTTATAGTTTTACACTTGCAATTCTTTTATATCATGTTTATCACAATGTTCATCGGTCACACGTGCAAACTTTTAAGTTTCTTCCCTCTCAACAACATTTGAATATTAATACTAAGGGTCGATATAAGTCCTGTTTCATTATTATTATATTAAATATTATATGATAACTCAAATAAAAAAAGTGTCAACAATGGTCAATTGAATTAATTGGTTTGAATCTAAAGTATTTTGAGGCATTTTGAAAATTAAAATTTTTTTAGAGTGGGCAGCAAACAAAGAAACAAGTTTCAAAAGATGTTTTTAAGAAGTCTCTATCAGTTATTTTATTCAAAAGTTTTGAAAAAAATTTGTGACTAAATTTGTTTTATAAAGTTTCAAGGTTTTATTCAAAAAATTATCTACCAAAATATATAATAATGAGATAGTTTTGAAGTTTTCACTTTTCAAACTAATATCTAAACATAGATAAAAGGATTTCGAATGATAAAATCTCGATAAATGTGTCATAGCTACCGATGATTTCAAATTTAAAGTTGGAAATTTAATGACTGGAAATACAGCAGGATGGTTTATTTGAAAAAGTATCACTGCTTTCAATTGGATCATAATCTATTCATAATATTTTGGGAAAACTTATTTTGAAAAAAAAAAAAAATCGTAAAATCCTGCAATATTTCTATTATCACTTGCAATGAATTGCCCTGTCCGAAATGCCTCTAAAGTTGTGACATTGGAATCAACTTTGGAATTTTTAATAGGGAAATGTATGTTACCGACGATTGATGCGAGTATATATGGTAAAGTACATCATTAACAACATGTAAAAATTCAGGCATAGTGCTCAATAAGGATCCAGAGCTTTTTTCGGGTGGGAACTAGTAGAAAACATTATTGATGAATATTATAATAACATCATTATTTTCAATATATTTTTCCGAATGAAGTCTACTTCAATGAAGAGTTTATGCTTTGTGGCTTCCGAAAGGTGGGGATAGACATAATTTCCTAACAAGTAGAAACGAACGAGTTTAGTAAGGTAATTGATCTATTCTAAAATTAAATTGTTTGCTTTTGCAAATAGAGATAAATACTATGTATTTTCAAAAACAGAATTAAAAAATACAATTTTATTTACAAATGCCTATGAAAGCAACATTTTCTGGACGCAATATTTCTCTGTTCACATTAATTCTCGTTAAATTATTAAATAATAAATGCAACATTCAAATAAATGGTATATTTATTTAGATCAAGCAAATAAAATATAATTATATCTCTCTGAATATAATTCAGTCCAAATTTAAATCAACTGAAATCAGTGAACTAGTTTTGTTGACGCAATAACAATTATTTTTCGCCGATTTTTGGTTGAAAATGACTAATTGTATATTTAAAGTAACATATTAATTTCAATTTATTCAAATCTAAACTAAGTTAGATTCAGAGTTGAAAAAAACGTGGGATCAAGTATTCATTTTCTTGAACCCGTCTGTTATGTTATTGACGTACTACTGTGGGACAAAACTAAGGTGAATTTTGTTATAAAATCAAAAATCTTTATTTATTCATCCAAATCAATGTTATCCCCTTCAAAGTAATCCCCTCCCGATATAATGCACTTACGCCAACGTTTTTTTGAATCGTCGAAACACTTGTTAAATTCGATTTCCGGAATTGCCTTCAAAGCCTTCTTCGATTTGGCTTGTATCTCTTCAATCGTGTCTAAAGGGTGTAAATCACTTTTAGTCGTTTAGAAAAAACAAGCGTAACTATGTAACAAATGATGACATTTACATGAAATTTGTCAGAGATGTCAGTAACAGTAGGACCAACATAAAAATAAAAGAGTTTGCCCGAATCGGTTAGCCCGCGAAGTTTAAATTAAAAATCCACCTTAGTTTTTGCCCACAGTAGTATTTAGGATCATTTCTCCGGACGTTCACTTCATGCACGCGGATTTTTAGGAGGTTTCTTCCTGTTAATTCTAGATGTATCGGAATCAGTTATTTGCTGCTATACATCAGGATTTTGATACACTGGGCGAAATGGAAGTGCTTTTCGGGATCCATCTTGAACTTGGTGACCATGAGGCGATTGGCTTCCCCTGGTCTTAATCAGTTTTGAAGATTGAAAAATTTTCGTTAAATCGTCTATACCGGTTATGTATTGAAGATTCATATAACTTGGCTGATGAGAATCAATTTCGCTTTGGTGATGAGAATCCATTTGGCCTTGGCCATAAGTACGCACAAGGCTTGGATCATAAGCACCCGTTTGGTCTTGGCGATGAGTACCAATAGGGTTTAGGTTATAAGCATCCACTTGGTCTTTGTTCCAAGTACCCATAAGGCTTGGGTCATAAGCATCCGTTTGGTCTTGGTTCCAAGCAACCACAAGGCTTGGATCATAAGCAACCTATGGTCTTGGTGATGAGAACCCATAGGGTTTATGTTATAAGGACCTATTTGGTCTTAGTTCCAAGCATCCGCATGGCCTTGGTGATGAGAAATTATATAGTTTAGGTCATATCTATCCATTTGGCCTTTGCCATAAGCATCCATATAGCCTGGGTGTCTTGGATTCGTAACAGGTAGGCATGAATTACCCGCTCCACCTGAAGGTTCAAAATATACATTGCTTGACTCTTCAGGTGTTTAACCTTTACCTTTATCTTTGCTTCGAGCTGTAATTAATTAAAATTGAAATTACAACACCCTTACAGAGGCGCATAGATCGTTCTAAAATAGGCAAACACTTTTTAATATAGATTTCAAATACAAAATTTTGAAACTTTTTTTAATATGAAAAAAGAGGAAGAACTGCAATTTAAGCATATTATTCAACAAAGAAATTGATTTGATCAAAGTCTGATTTACTAGATCCAAAGAGTACATTCTTAAATGAATTAAATTTCAATTGAATCAGGCAACTTTATTTGTTAAATAGACCAAATAGTATTTGTGCGATTAGGAATAAAACATACACACAGACTAAGACAAATTAAAGATTCGCCCAAAACGATATGACGGAAATAGTTATATCACATTATTATCTTTATGCAATGATTTGTTTTGAAAAAATCAGGAACGTTCTATTTGAAAAAACTTTTTACTCATCAGTTTTCTTGTAAACTAAGTTCTGAAATTTAATGTTTTTTTTCTTTTCTGGTATACAGTTAATCTTGTTTTTAAATGACAGTGCTATGAACAATTGAATTTGGTGTAACACTAATGGATTTTCAGACGCATATGAATATTTGGGCTGGCAATATGAAAAATGATTTTAAATTTATGATATTCATGATTTATAAATAATCAATGTCATTAAGTAGCTTTTTCTTAGTGGGTTTAAGTGGATAAGCCAGTTTATAGTAAATTCCATTTTTTAACTTAAATTTGAAGTGTCTTTAATCATTGGAATGTTTATTTTTTATGATGACGTAATTATTATCCCAAGGAATTACATTTTCAAGGGCATATAATACGTGTAGAGACTTAGAAAATGTTATTGATGTTAAGTTTCTATATGTTTGTGTCCAAAATACATAGAATTCTGTTATAAAAATTTTAGTTATAGTATCATAGGTAAAAGCGGACGCAGACAGACAAATTTCGCTTTAGGAAAAAAAAGTGAATTTTATAATATCTGAAATTTGATTATTTATTGGATCTATAACTTAATTCGTGCGGTTTTTTTTTTCAAAATTTGAACGTTTATTTAAGAAAAACATGTACAATAGTATTATTCAGAGTATTGCCCATCTGAAGCTATGACTTTTTCCCATCTTTCTGGCAATTTGTGGATTCCATTCCAAAATAGCTGCGCCGCTTGCTGGCCAAGAATGAATCAAGCCAATTTTTGATACCCTGTTCTGATGTGAACCGTATTGCAGTGAGGGCGTTCTGCATCGACCGTAACAAATGGTAGTCAGAAGGGGCAAGGTCTGGGCTATAAGGCGGGTGGGGTAAAACTCCCTATCCACTGTTTCCCGAATAGTTCTTGACCGGAACAGCAACTTGGGGCCGAGCGTTGTCATGATGGAAAATTATTGCCTCGTGTCTGGTCGCATATTCCGGGCGTTTTTCGGCTATTGCTCTCTTCAAACGGATTAATTGTATTCGATAGCGTTCTCCATTGTTGGTTTCACCCAGTTTTAGCAGCTCATAATACAGCGCACCCTTCTGATCCCACCAAATACAGAACATTACATTCGCGCCATGCATATTCGGCTTTGCCGTTGATTTGGCTGGTTGGCCGGGTTTCTCATATGATTTTTTGCGCTTGGGGTTGTCGTAATGGATCCATTTTTCATCACCAGTAACAATCCGATGCAAAAATTACTTCTTTTCGTGGCATTCCAGCAGCATTTTGGACATGCAAAACCGCCTTTCAACATCTCGGCTTGAGATCATGTGGAACCCTATTTCCTTGCTTTTGAATGTATCCGGCTGCTTTTAAACGTTTTGAAATGGCTGCTAAAAGTTTTCTACTGATTTAATTGGTAGCAGTAGAGTTTTACTATGTATTAGTAAAGAACGTTTAGCTTTTAGTGAAAATTCTTACTAAAATAATGCCAATTCTACCGTAATTATACCTGAATTTACAGCTAATCCCACCAGGCTCCCATCTTTGATTGATATCCCGTTATGAGCAATCTGAAACGCAGAATTAAAAATCAGTAACTCCCTTCTTATTAACGAAATGGAGGTAATAAATCTTCATTTGTAACCCAAATTAAGTTTTAGAAAAATACATTTTAAACTGCATTTACGATTTATATATTGATTTTTTAATCTTTATATCCTTACATATGTTTCCCTAGAAGAATCCTCTTGTTCAGGAATTACTATAAATCGATCTTGAGGAATTGTTATTATCTCTGTAGTTTTAACTGTACACGGTGCTAGCTGCAAAATTGAATACATACGATTACTATGTAATTTTCTAGTAACATAAAAAAAAACACACTAAAAGATGCCCAGTTTTTAGTCCTAGATTTTTAAATTGAGTATTATGGCAAATGATAGCTCATGATGAGACACTAATCACAGAAGAGTTCAACGTTGAGCATACGATTGGCTTTAGAGACATAGAAGGTCAAAGCAGTTGGCATTCGTGAAAAAAATATTACACTTTTGGATCTTTGTAGCACAAATTTCTGTTTTAATGTTTCCGAAGCTTGGTACTTATGGATTCTTTGAGTTGCTGATTACAAATTTAATGTCAGATTCAAAAAATCAATTTGGTGAATGTTATCACCTGGCAGGTCGCGTGGACCGAACTCTTACCAAATTGGGTATCATTTCGGTAACGATTGGATAACGTTTCGGTAACAAGACAGTAAACTGAATTAATGGTGCAAAATAAACTCTTAAAATGTTGATATTGGGATTCTTGTTGAAATTGGCCTGAAAAACTTAACAATTAAAATCGACAATTTTACTTTCTGACTGTAAAAAATAGAAAAAACAGATGTGAAAATTCGATACCGTGTTTTTTATATTTTTTGATAGCCGGGAACTAAAATTGTCGATTTGTATTGTTAAGTTTAGTAGATCAATTTCAACAAAGAATCTCACTACTAACATTTCAAGTGTTAATTTTGCGCCATTTATCAATTTTACAGTCATGTTAACGGAATGTTACCTGATCGTTACCGAAATGATACCCAATTCGGTAACAACTCGGTAACAGTTCGGTACACACGATCCGCCAGGGTCTAGCCAACGAAGCCAAAGATCAAATGATTTTTCAAGATCAAAAGTTACCCAGTCAATAGAGGCAAGATCAAAAAGGTTATACAGCCATTGAAGACAAGATTCGCGCTCTTAGATCCACCATCTTGACTTTTTGGAATCTGACATTGGATTCGTAATTAGCAACACAATGAACCCATGGGTATAGGATTTGAAAATAAGTCAACAAAAATTCGTGCTACAAAGTGTTGGAATAGCATTGTTCCTGCATAGATGCCGGTTAATTTGACCCTTTATATTTCTGAAACCAATTTTTGCTTTTGGCGTTTATCTTAGAAAATTTTGAAAAATGCTTCGGACAAGTGTCGTGTTCTCTCAAACACGACGGGGAAAACCTAATGCTCCTACTACTCCTACATTTGTTACAATATCTCGAATTCTCCCCGTATTTACGTATTTCGACACGTTGATTACGAATATAATAGTAAAAATTGCTGACTAGCCGATTTTCATGGTAAAAACCATGAAAGTCGTGGTTTTTGGCGTTTATCTCACTCAATATGCAAAATTTTGCAAAATGTTCCAGATATAACTTGTAGACTTCGTCAAAATACATGTTTTATGAATAATAAATTTTTTCAATTGCACTAACAGTTTTCGAAAAATTCGATGATGTAAAACGTAGCACGATGGGTAAAAGCTAACGCTCCTACTACTCCTACCTTTTTTTATAATATCTCAAATCCTCCCCATATTCACGGATTTCGATCCGCTGATTACATATTTCAAGGAAATCTGACGCTTATTGCACTCAAATGTGTCATATCACATCAAATTTATCATTAATTTTTTCGGAAACTATCAATCGTAGAAAAAAATGCACATGACGGCAAATATGTATCTTGATGACGTCTACAAATTATGTTCAGAACATTTTACAAAATTTTGTATATTGGCAGGGATAAACACAAAAAACCATGATTTTCATGGGGTTTTCATGATTTTTATTATTAAAACGTCTAGTTGGCAATTTTCACTACAATATTTGTAATCATCGTGTCGAAATATGAAAATATGGGGAATACGAAGGAAATCGTAGAATTCATCTATTCGGAACTGCAGCCCAATTTAAAATTCTAGGACTAAAGAATTGGCATCTTTCAGAGTGGTTTTTTATGTTACTTGTGAAATTCATTACTAGGTCCTCAAAAATTCAGTGATATCTTGTGACATTGAGTGGTGCTCTCTTCGGGAAAGATCTGAAGAGCCGATCCTAACTCCACATGAGGTTACCGCAAATGATTAGGTAATAAAGGACTCGGTAAAAGAACCACTGTAAATAATGACAACGATACGAAATTAGTGTACATCGTTATTCACGAGAAGAGGAGAAAGAAGCGAAAGGGAAAAAAGATATTTTGCTTAAGGTCATCTGTTAGGGTCTGACGTCACCAACCACATACAATCGCTTTATTGCTATAATAATAGCACTGGTTAACAAAATATGACTTATGTGTTTATGGAATGAGATATATTATTTTCCAGAGTAGTTTTCGGTGCTAAATTCAAATCTGGCCTCTATTTTTTCCCAGGATGGCAGGTTTTTGAGATTTTTTGAGTTGAATTTTTTATTAAAAAAACGACAAATCATATGATATATATAAATATTGCAAATATTGCAGAGTTCAATGGAATGATATATAAGAAACAGTACAATGATTCACCTTAAGTACTTGTGAACCGTCAAACTGTCAACTTTATAGAGAGAGACAACTTCTCTGCCATGTATCTTTCGAATAGTTACAGCTGGAACTATAAACGTTTTTGAAATTATTTTCGCATGACAAAAAGAAGAGAATGACATCCAGTGGACTAAGAAATAAATAATATTCAGTTATATTACTATTTTATCAATAAAGCAATTGTATGTAATTGATGACAGCAGACCATGGCATGCGGCCTTAACTCAAAGGCAAACTTTAGGAAGAAATTGAAAATTACATTCGTAATGCGAATAACGTTCGAAGCAATGATTATAATGTGTCACCCTGGCCCATACAGTTGATCTTTACGTGTCGTTTCACTCGTGGCATGACATCACGCACCACAACAGCTGAGCTGACTTACTATACATTTGCAAAAAAACTAACTAAATTTATGATTGTTACAACTAATTTTGAGTTATTTATAATAAAAATAGATAGTTCGGACTTTTTAGTTCTTGATAATCTAAACAGGTAATTACGACGACTACAAGGTGCGTTCCAAAATAAACGAGACTGAGCTAAAATAGAAACGACAGGAGCTTTGTTCTGATAAATTCGAGTTTATTTATTCAAAATAGTCCCCTCCGGCCTCGATACACTGTTTTGCGCGATCCAAAAGCTTTTCGAAAGAGTGTTTCAGGTCATTAACCGGAATGTCCTTCAGGCCAAATGCAATTTTCCGAATAGGTAGAAGTCACAGGGAGCCATATCAGGCGAATACGGTGAGTGGTTGACGGATAAAATGTGATTTTTGGTCAAAAAATCAGTGATAAGCGTTGAACGATGGGCCGGCGCATTATCGTGCAAAAGGCGCGAACTGCCATTTTCACGGTATTGTGGCCTCACACGGCGAATTTTCTATCAAAATGCGATGAATTGAATCTTTTGACATGTTTAATTCCATTGCCATGTGTCGCAAAGAAGATTTTGGCTCATTTTTTATAAATTCACGCACAATTTCAATATTACTTGGTGTAATCACGAAACTTTCCTGACCGGGATGTTCGTCGTCCTTGATGTCTTCACGACCTTCTTTGAATCGTTTAGACCACTCATGGACTCTGGCACGGAATAAAAAATTGTCACCATACACTTGTTTCATTAATTCAAACGTTTCAGTAAAAGTTTTACCAAGTTTCAAACAAAACTTAATATTCGCTCTTTGTCCGAAGTTCATTTTTCGACCGATGCTATAATTAGCCTCTTATAAAGCAATAACTCGGCTTCTAATTGTCCGTTGGTCATGGAATTTTAACAGAACGTCAGTGAAGGATGTACCTATTCAACTCCTACTCCTATCAGAAGATAGCGCCACTATAAATAGCTATTTTGAAAAAGTCTCGTTTATTATGGAACGCACCTTGTAATACTGTTCCTCAGAGTTGTTGAACCAACGCAAAGTTAATAATGAAAAAATAGGATAGGCAGTTGATGTAACTCTACCATCGGAAACAAAAAAATTATTTAAAAAAAAAAAAATTCCCTTTAACTTTATTTCCTGTTAAAAAACAAGCTTTTTGACATCTTCAAAAATCTCAAGAAACGAGTCAACCCTGAAAAACTAGGCGTCAAAGTCAGAGAAATCGGGAAGAGAAAGGACAAAGATTTCTTATTGAAGTCAGACCTAGAGGCCCTTAAAGATAGCGGAGCAGTTCGTCATGTTGTCCTTAGGATCTAGGTGGAGATTCTGAACGTCGAACCAACCAGGAAAACGGAGGAGATAGAAGATACGCTAGCAAGATTTTTCGAAGACTCGCTGGTGTGTTGTAAGGTATTCATCGCGAAGAAACGCTTTAGGCAAGCGCTATAGGTTTACGCCAAGATGGTCGAAGAAAGGGGATTTCAGCTACTGAATATGGTCTATATTAAAATTGGTTGGGTTTTCTGCAGTTTGAAAGAAGGCGGAGGCAACCAGGTGCTACTGCATGTCGCTTTGTTGCATATGGATCATAAGAGACAACAAATCTACAAATAACCATATTTAGGGGGCTATGAGACATGTGGTGTTTAGGGAGGCTACCTTAAACAGGAAGCTTCGAGAAGCTGGATGAGAAGACAAGCAGGCCTTAAGACCATGTATGGCTAATAATATCCCTTCCTTACCGACACTTTATTTTTGTCCACCGCATTTACACATTAATCATGATATTGCGTTTCAACTATCAATAGGTAAATAAAAATCAGTATATAACGTTCATCCGATCCTAAATTTTTATAATCATAAAAAGAATATTTCCAAAAATAAATTTGTTTTGTAACGTGGCCTGTTGCCACTTAAACGCACTCTCTCACCTGGCACGGTTAGAGAGGCAAAGACACACGAGGCAGGATCCACAACGTAACTATATATATAATCATTCATATCGTACCATTGATGGAATGGTGAAAAATTTACGTGGTCGCCAATTTGTGGCGTCGCTTGGCCGCCACTACCCTAAGTAGCGGAAAGGCGCGTCATAGTTTATAATTACAAATATTTAGGAGCAGATAAACGTTGCGTAGTGCTTTTTACCTAATTACTCAAAGTTTAAAATTAATAGATTAATCAATGTGAAAACGCGGATGAATAAAGCGTGTCGATAATGTAGGAATCGGATAATTCATACATGGGCTTAACAGAGGACTTTGAAGAAACACCGTAAATATGCCCAGAATCTATGATCCTAAAGTAATGCCAAAGCGGTTCCAGAGCCTTAACTATTTAAACATGCTGGGGGAATATCGGGGAATACCGGGAAGTGGCCAATATAACACAAACTGTTTATTATTTATCCAAAATTATTTTATGGCCCTTAAAGTAGGCCCCTCCCGAAATAATACACTTACGCCAACAAATAATCCAATCATCAAAAAAATTTTAAACGCATTTTCCGGAATCGACTTCATTTCTCGCTGCAAATTCTCTTTTATGTCTTCTATCAACTGAAAACGGGTGCCTCGAAGTGGTAATTTGATTTTTAGAAAGAGAAAAAAGTAGGCCGAAGCCCCATCAGGTGAATACGGTGGTTGTTCGATGATATTCGTTGAGTTTTTGGCCAGAAATTCGTTCACAATGATAGCCTTGTGTGATGGTGCGCTATCGTGGTGCAGCAACGCGTTTCATGCCCAAACTATCGTTTAAAATGGTACGAATTGATTCGTGAGGCACAGAAAGTTCAGCGGCCACCTCTCTTAAAGTTAAATGACAATTTTCAGTCACCCTTTCCTCAAATTTAGCGATGCTAACTTCAGTTGAAGACGTCGATGGCCGACCAGAGCGAGGCAAATCTTCCACCTTAACTCAACCGCTTTCGAATGCACTGTACCAATCATATCCACGTGTTTTTCGTAAAGTCTATTCACCGTAAGCCTTCTGTCACATTTTTAGCGATTCCGCACACGAAATTCCATTTGCAATGCAAAATTTGAGACAGATTCTTTGTTTGATATTCTTATCTATTGGAAAAATCGCGAAACACACTTGACATAAACTGACATCGAGCACTGTGAACAAACTAAATGACAGATTGCGCACGAACTCCACGTTAGTATAGAGGACAGTGGTGCCAACTTAGAGTCAAAAAGGCTTTTAACAATCTCTTTAAAAGGGCTTTTTGAATGATCGATTCCCGATAATTTTTTGACAGAATGTACCTGTCATTGATAGTCCAGGCGATATAGTCTAAAAAACAGCCTTTCTCGATGTTTTCTCGGGGCAGGCTGAAACTTTGAGTTTAGGCGTCAAATAATGAGTAGAACAACATATCTTTCCACATCCAGTCAAATCGATGCACGTCATTGTTTAAATTACGGTTATTTATAAATAAAAAACTATACTCGTTCCGAAAGTTTAGCTTGCGCCATAATAATCTTTTAGTGAAAGATAGTAAGTATGTACTCGTAATACGTAAATTTAGTTTAGATTGGTAATATTCGTATGGAGACAGAAAAACGGTATAGGACTTATGGTATCGCCTTAGGTATTGACGTAGGTATCGAAAAATGGTATAGGACCTTTCGATATAACTCTTTGGGGAGGAACAGAACTCTCACCAGAACTCCTGGAACTTTTAATGAAAAATTTCCTATACATATGATTTTACAATATTCAAAACGCTGTAACCAAGATCAATACAGAGCTCACCAATGAATTTCTCGTTGAAATTTACTTCAGGAATTACACTGACCTCTTGGAAAACTTTTTTAATTTCAAATAACCTTTAACTGAACTGGAACGTTATAATTGACCTATGACTTGGGTATGTACTTGAACGTAGTATTTTTCGCTCTATCGATTGCAGATGTGAAAAAAGGGAGTTTCCATTTAAAAAAACCTTCACTTTTTTCAAAATATTTTACCTGAGGAAATATCCAACCGTCCCGGAACTTTTTAGACACCCTGTGTATGTGAAGTTGTATATTTAAGTTTATTTGTGATGAAAAATGTGATTTTGCTGCGACTGAATGGTGTGAATGTATTGTATTTGTATAATATTTATGTATGTTGAAGTAATACGCCCGGTGCTCATTTTACTCAACTATCGTTTCCCCAGTTTAACCGACAAAGTAGCGTGAAATTACTCCAACTATTGCTTTTTCCATTCTTTTTTTCTCATTCAATTAATAAATCGAATAATCTATAAATAAATTTCCATCAATAGGTGTTTAGATCAATAAAGTTGATTTTTTCGAGAAATTTGAGCGTTTATTTCAATAACAAAATGCATTACATTGATGATCAAAGTATTGGCGATAGTTTAGCTATGACTTTTGCCCATCTTTCTGTCCAACAATGGATGCCTCGCCAAAAAAACTGTTATTTTTTTAGGCCAATTATTCTTCAAGCCAAATTTCCACTTCTTCGTGAGAATGCAAGTGTTGTTCTGAAAGCCCGTGCTGCGTCGATTAAAATTAGTGGTAATGCTTGCTTCAATTTTATCAACTGTTGTTGGTGTCAATTACCAGTAATCATTTCACCAGGTTTCAGCACTTCACAATACACAATCTGCATCTTCAAACTTTTACGGCTGACCTGGACACTTCTTGTCTTTTACACAAAAATCACCACTTTTAAAGCGTGTAAACCGTCGTTTACAAGTTTTTTGGGTTAGAGAATGTTCACTATAAGCTTCAACCAACAATCGATAACTTTCAGCAGCCTTCTTCTTCAAATGAAATTGATAACAAACTTGCTTTTGATGGCGTATATTTACTCTTCGAAGTGGCATAGACGTCATTAGTCTATATTACCAAATATATAATCAGAATATGCAAGGATAGAGTGCTGTAGCTTGCAGCACAAGAAACTTTATTCTATTTTGTGGCGTTATCTAAACAACGGCAGCAATGTGTGAGCAGAAACGAACAGTTTGTTTTCTATTACCTCATTCACATATGTAATGTGCTAAATTGGAAATTTCTAAACTATTTTTGAACATCTCTCAATCCTTTCCGAAAAATCTAAAATGCGATTGGATGTGAGACTTTTGAAAGCAAGATTTCGAAGAAACTGTCATTTTTCTTCTACCTCAGCAACTAAAATAGTCTACACATTCTTTGGACTACATTTTCTGCAAAATATCATCAAAAGTGTCTACATTTGATAGAAGTCGTTTCTCAAAGGACTTATCGAGAAACGATGCGCCAAATTATTGGTAGATTGTGTAACTCGGAGCTGTTTTTGAGCCGAGGACCGATCTTTCCAGGCCTAGTCATAACAGAGGGCGCGCCCGAGGTAGAGATGAGGACTAAAATATCAGTTGAGCCCCACAAACGTTCAGGCTCCGTAGCACATGTGTGTGTGTGCATGTATTTTCTTGTTTTGCTGATTTTTTATATGTTAGTTGCTGTAAATTCAGTTTTTTTTAATGAAGTCTGGCACATTTTCATATTTTTTAATACATGATACCGTAACTTTACTTGAGAGTTATGAAGTGCAAAAACAGGTTGCCTTTAATTAAATTTAATTTGTGGTGTTTCTTCTTTGATGATTTTATACTCGTCAGTTATTAACAAGCATTGACCTTTCCTCAGAAATCCTGAGGGTATCAAAAGAATGTTAGCGACTGCAACCGACATTAAGTGACTTGACTGCGAATTCCAGGTTCTTCAAGTACAGTTAGCACTGAGGAAAACTCTCGATGTCCACAGAAAATTGCTGAGGAATATTTTGAGGTACTTTTTGGATTTTCATCCGTACAGGATGTAACGAAGCTACATAAGGACCCAATAAGAGCACAGCCCTGCGGGCTGGAATTTGGGGGAACGCGGCCGGGCATGCATCGCGCTCGCATGCCGTCGCCGATTCCTGTATTCTCAGGGCAGGTCAACCTCTAATGTATTAGGTGCCTTATAGGGTAGTTTATGTGCAGTACTGTACGCGGCGCTAGTGTAGGAAGCGGATAGAGCGCGGCAAGGGGAACGGCTTCGTATGAGTTCCGCCATTGTATACAAGTATCAATAATTCGTTACGCGATTGTGCTTCATGATGAATACGAAGTACGAAATTCAGTGCGCTGTTCGTGGGTGTACCTTTCAAAGGGGTCGGAAGAAAAATGTGGACTTTTGATTTCTTTAAAATAATTTTAAAAGAGAGCTTGACTTTTTTCCAATAAATACCTTGGTTGACATTATGGAACTGACAATAGTCATGCGTTTATGCAAATATGTACTAGCGAAACCTGACCTCACGCGTTCGTAGAGGCACACCAGTCCAGCTGGTGCACCGACTGCCGCTGATTCATTCGAATCCGATTAAATTAAAAAATTATTTTGATTTATGCAGAAACTTTCTAAAAATTAGAATTAGCAGATCTATATTCTTCGCGAATTTTTCATGTAGTCATAAATAAATTAGAGAGCAAGAGTGTTTTTAACCCTTAACTGGCACTACTCGAAATACATGCTTATATGGCATAAGGGGTATTTTTTACCCAACGTGTTAAAATGAATATTGCGTGTTACGAGCAAACCGTGAATAAAATATTAAATACTTGTATTATAATAAGTTGTAATTTCATAAAAATATTTTATTATCACTAAAGCGAGGTATTTACGTAAGAGTCAAGTAAACAATAAATATTTCATTCACGGTCCTCGTAACCTGAGCGCTTTTGCACGCTCAGCAGAGGCAGGTAAAGGGGTCGGTTCAAGGACCTAAGCATATTAGGAAACTCAAAATTAAAATTCTTACGGTATATGTGTATGTGTGTGATCTATAATATAATGTATATTATATATGCTATGTTATATATATATAATATATATTATATATAAATATTGTGTATATGTTATGTATATACATATGTTGTATGCTTTTGTTATATTATTATACACAATATAACAAAGGTTATTCATAACAATGCTAATTTCAGCGTTTAGATTTGTGTCCATGTTTGAATGTGTATGCATATATTTACGTGCCAATTATGACAAGAGATATTGCCACCTAAATGTATGCATGCAAATACATAATAAAATTAAATTAACCAGGCAAGACATGAGAACGGAAGAATGAATTAAAATAATGTAAATGAAATGAATGAAGATGGAGAAAAACGTGGAAGTTTAAAATTTGTAATGAACGATAGAGAAGAGAATGTGAGAAAACAGCGAACGC
The DNA here is from genome assembly GCA_030998225.1 of Diplolepis rosae. NCBI lineage: Eukaryota > Metazoa > Arthropoda > Insecta > Hymenoptera > Diplolepididae > Diplolepis > Diplolepis rosae. The sequence goes on from JAPYXD010000082.1 coordinate 2,068,105, forward strand.
AGGTAGGTGGGACAAATAACGGAGAAAGAAGGAAAAGGAAAACGAAAAGGAAAATTCTCACTCACACGTAAGCTGGACCCTAGTGGCTGAAAGCGCGGGTATAACCCTTGCGGTGTCGTCATGACCACCTTACGCCTGCCGTAAGCAGCTTACGCTCGCCTGTACGCACCGACTTTGACGTATCCTACGCATGTTAGAGACCACGCGCTAAAATCTTTGACCCTTGGTATCGATGTTATGCATGCAATAGTATTCCTGGAACCACCTCAATCCATTAAATCACTATTCCTATTATTTATTATACCTAAAGCTTGAGTAGTTGAAAAATTGTCGGCCAGTGAGTAATACATTACCAAAAGAACCCGAACCAACGTTTTTCTGAAAATATGAAAAATCGAAAAGGTGTCAGATTCCAAAACATTCTAAAGGACAATCTAAAATCTTGATATCGACCTACGACTTGTTAAAATTCTGGAATAATCCAGAAATTATCATTAACTAACAATATGCCAAGTCGACAAAAAATTCTCACTTGGCAATAGACATGAAGAATTTCAAAACTACCATGTAATTAGGTCTTCAATATTTTCAAATTCTTTATCAGCAAAAATTCCTCTTCACAGAAATCACGCCACATAGAAATAATTCCAAGTCATCACTATTCCCCACCTGTCGATATAATTCCATAAAAATCAATTAATTTGAAATCAAAAACGCAGTCTGACGACCTTCTTACTCCGAGTAAGAACTCTGAAGAGCAAGATACGGTTCTTTGCATTCGCCCGTCCGCGGTTCGGAACAAGTAAGTCCTATCACCTGGATAGTTGACCTAGATTCATGAAAAGACATATCCAGGGCCACAAATTGGGGATTGCACTTGGGCGGACGTAAATACTTCTGAAATCTTTCCTCCGACGAAAGTCGTTCACGGTGTTGTCGCGCTAAAAAATTATACAAGTAAAATTGTTATCACTACGCTTCGGAAATAATATTTTGAGTGCGTCGGTGATCGGTTAGCCGCGAGAGTTAACTGTGCGTGTACAGCCTGGTGTTAAAAAACAAAATTCCGAAAAATAATTCTGTCGTCGAATCTCAAAACGACGAGAAGATATTTTTCGAGAAGCCACATTAAGGTTATAAACGATTAAAAGTGGAGAAAGAACACAATTTAAAAGTACTGTTTTCTTTCTGGTTCGAAACTATCCATCTTTTAATTTCTATAAGATTAATAAGGTAAAGACAGCATTCTTCTCCAGCTCTTGTCCTATCAACTGGTAGAATTAACTACAAATATCGGTAAGCTGTATCGTTTCCAATTTATAATATTTTGTTAAAAATAGAAGCAGAACCTTTGTATCAAGCCCCTCTAAATTGAGTAGATATTTTCTTTTCACCTAAATTCTAGCATTTCATTCTAATTTGGTAGCCAGTAGAGTTAGCAAAGATTCCGAAAACGATCCTACTTAAAAATAAAAAAAGGGACACAAAAGTGTCCTACAGTTTGTGAAGCCTCCGCGTACACTTATTCATCATTTAAATAAATGTTAATTTATTATTTATAATATTTAATTATTTATTTATCCCTACCACCCATACGTAACAAACTGTTGGTGGCAGCGGTGGGATATCGGTCTTTTGAGGTATTCTCCACCGGCTACGTTTACTAGTAACTCTCTGATACTAGCAAACTTTTACTTTTCCAAATTTTCTTATAATTTCACTATTTATCTCAGTTTCAAGAAAAAGAAAAAAATTACAATTTTTCCGAAATTTTAAATTCAATTAGTTCTGACATTTTCTTCTTTTTTGGAACTTCAAAACTTTTCTTGAAATTTAATTTTGACATAATTTCATATATATTAATGTAATGTTATGATATAATACATATATTATATTATTGATTATTGATAGAAATATCAAACACCACTACCCTTAATCTAATCCTGATAAAATCCTTAAATTGAGCGAAATAGGTGAACCACCGCGATAATCCCGCAGGTGGTGCCAATTTCGACAGTTTCAATTTTATTTCCGCGATATTCCGCCGAAGGGATTGAAACTTCTCAATTTGAATAAACCTTTGTCTCCAAAAATAAATAAAATTGAGTTTTGAGAATTCGCTTTTGTGCTCTTTAGCAGAAAGTTAATTCTGAAATTCAAGCTCTTGTGCTCATCAGCAGAGAGACTGAATTTTAAACTTCAATTTTTATTCCAACTTTTCTTTTATTAAGAATTTACACTTATGCTCTGTAGCAAAGTGTCAATTCTAGAATTAAGTCTTTTATGCTTTTCAGCAGAAAGCATTAATTCGAAAACAAAAATTATTTCTTTTTCCTAAATTTGTGTTCTCTAGAATTCTCCTTTATGGTTTTCAGCAGAATGTTAATTCTGAAATTCAAGCTCTTGTGCTCATCAGCAGAGAGACTGAATTTTAAAATTCAATTTTTATTCCAACTTTTCATTTATTAAGAATTTACACTTATGCTCTGTAGCAAAGTGTCAATTCTAGAATTAAGTCTTTTATGCTTTTCAGCAGAAAGCATTAATTCGAAAACAAAAATTATTTCTTTTTCCTAAATTTGTGTTCTCTAGAATTCTCCTTTATGGTTTTCAGCAGAATGTTAATTCTGAAATTCAAGCTCTTGTGCTCATCAGCAGAGAGACTGAATTTTAAACTTCAATTTTTATTCCAACTTTTCATTTATTAAGAATTTACACTTATGCTCTTTAGCAAAGTGTCAATTCTAGAATTAAGTCTTTTATGCTTTTCAGCAGAAAGCATTAATTCGAAAACAAGAATTATTTCTTTTTCCTAAATTTGTGTTCTCTAGAATTCCCCTTCATGCTTTTCAGCAGAAGGTTAATTCTAAAATTTAAGCTTTATGCTCATTAGCAGAAAGACTAAATTTTGAACATCAATTTGATTCCGAATTACTTTTCCAAATTATTTTTCGTATGATATATGTTACGTCACAAGTACGTAAATACTTACTTTGATCGAAGATTCCTCGTTTTAAGTTAGGATCGAATGATCCTCTCTTAGGGATGAGGATAAGTCAATGAAAAGTACACAATGATTAGTAAAGTAATACAAATTGAATTTATTTAAATTAACACTGATATAAACAAGGTTAAAATTTTACAATGATTCAAACAATGGCACAGGGAATGGGTAAAGAATAGAGAGAATTTTCGGTACCTTTTGTTGAGTTGTGAATAGTCCCTTTTTTATGAATGATCCTCACAGGTGTGAGGGAGAGAGAAAGATTCTTCCACTGGTGCGACGAAGACAGCAATAGGTATCCCACTGGTGTGAGGAAGACAGAAACAAATATCCCACAGGTGTGAGGAGGACAAGAATAGTTATCTCACTCTACACTGACTCTAAGATCCTTTCAAAGATTGAAAGTACAATCAGAGAATTTACGACACGTTTCTTCGGAAAACTGAACTAAACACGTATCTCACGCTGTGAATCCTTTTAAGATTTTAGAAATTTCCCGCACTTAATTTTGCTCACAAGACTAGTTTTCCCTTGGCGGCGTGTCCTTTTTATATTATATTTTTTGGTGACGTCACGCGTTGCGCAGTCTCCCGCTGCGTGTGACGTAGTTATACCTCTCTTTTCAATAGGTGGTTTTCTCTCTCTTTTAGTAATTTCCCCAGATTTCTCTCTAGACCTAGCCTATGCCTATAGTACATTCTAATGCGTCGCGGGACGTGACACCTCCCCCCCTAGTTCGAGCGCGGGGGTGAAGCATCCGCGATCGAATCTTCGGAAGAAGAATACATTCGTTAATGTTTTTGAAGATACATTGAATTTCTATTTCTGACGTAATAACCGACATTCATTTCGGGGTCTCTTTTACAATTTGTATTTTTTGCATTTGACTATTTGATTCCAATATCGATTTTTTTTTTTTTTTTTGATGTCATAAAAATTTATATTATCTAAATATTATAATTTTTTTGTTATAAATAATTACATAGCTTTTTTTTTTGAAATAGTATGAACTTAACATAAGGTTACATATGATTTTTTCTTATATAACTAAATACATCAATAATTTTTATTTCATATTCGTAAATTATAAATATCATGTAATATAATAATATATAAAACTGTAACGTAATTTCATAATGTAGATTTTTAAGAATTATTTTTATATTTTCTATTACGTAAAGGATTGCGGCAGTTATGAGCTAAATGCCCTCTTTGAAAACACCTTTCACAAGAGTTGGTCCATTTTTGTAAGGTTTCTTTACTGATTTCATCAGTTATTTTGAAAATTCTCGTTTCTGGGATTAAGCTTTTTTCTTTCATTTCTTCTAAAAATACATATCTTGTGGAAAGCATTTCCAAGAGTTTAGATGCTGCATTTTGCTTTGCAGACTTTTTTTGAGGGGCTGGTTCCCCAATACAAGAGAAAGTTATTTTATTTTTAAAGATTTCGCAAGTTGCTTGGAATGGTGGCAGTTCTTGGTGTTTTCCAAGCGATTTTACAATATATGAAGGTTCGGAGAAATCATACTCAATGCTTATCTCGTTTAAAACTTGTACAGCAGTGCCTTTCGATAGGTCTCTTGTCTGCAAGGCCATTGTTTTTGATCTGCAAAAGAATTACCTGTTTGAGTTGATGATTGAATTTATTGAAATTCTAAAGTTAGTTAGTTTTTTTTTTGTAATAATTTTGTGTTTGTTGATATATTCACTTTCCGCGTTTCCTAACTCAAAGAGATATTTCATGCAGAGAAAACAGTGGTCCGTTTTTTAGAATATTTTAATTTATTAAGGTTTGTCGTTACATTATAGCGGTTAAGGAAGAAGTAGTGGTGTATATGAAATATGATTTTAAACAACGAATAAAAATTAAAAGGGAAAATTTTTTAACAAAAGTTACTAATAGATATTGTTTATATTTAGAAAAAAAAGAATAATAAAAAATATGTTTTGATTTATTATTTTTATTCGTCGTTGTTATAAATAATAGTCGATGCTTCGGAATCGACGTCGTTATACAGTGCTTCTTGTTGGTATAAATGAATTACACGTTCGGCACAAGTTACACATAAATCTGCTCTTTGCCGCATGTAAAAAATTTGTATATTGCAAATGGAGCAGTCGAGGCTAGATAGTTTTAATGTACAATATAAGTCTTTAGTAACTATGTGGTCTATTCGGACGGGTAATGTTACTTCGGTTTCGAAAAAGCTGAGTTCTGTCATCCAACAATCCTCGCAAACAAGTTTTTTTTCGAGAACATTCATGTAAAAATTCTCGACCAGGGTTGTGCAGCAGTATTCTGACCATAATTGATGTTCAAAATGCGGCTGAACATCCTGCTCACTTGCTCGAACTTCTTCTGCTTTGATTGTTTCGATTTCTTGGGGCAGCATTTTTCTGTTGGGGAAATTTACAATATTTAAGGAATTTGAAATATTTGTAAAATTTACAATTTTTTAGTATTAAGGATTTTATTAAATTTAACAAAATTTTTCATGCGTGATTACATGCGTGGAAGGTAGATATATATAATCATGCAGGGGTATTTTCTACTAGAACTTCGTTTCCTTGACTAATTTCGAATTTATAATTTAAATATTGTTCGATACATTCTCTACAATCAGCTGCTCTTTTTCGCGGAGTAATTAATAGTTCTTGACAACCGTAACAATTCATATATATGCATTCCAATTTACAAATGGAATGCCATGATGTAAAAAATTCACAGTTATTTTGAGTTTCCTGATCTAATTTCTCGAAACAGAATTGGCAATATCTTTTTGTGGTTTGGTGATTATAATATAAAAACAATGTTGAAGGTTCTAATTCGAAGCAATAACTCTGTAATAAGTGCGCGTATGCTATCGGATAGTCTTGCGGACATACACCGTCTACTGGTCCAAGATGGTTAACAATAGGTTCACTTGGAGTTGGTATCATTTTCTACAAATTGTTAGAATAGATTTATTTTATTAAGGTCTGATAAGGAGATTGAAAAATAACTTTTTGAATATATTTTCTAATCATGCAAGGTAAAAAGATTTTGCTAAAAGTATTTTACTTTCCGTCAGAAAAACAACTTTTATATTACAGTTTGTTTTTCCTTTAGTAAGAAACATTAAAGACGTGGGTACAAAAACTGTCCTTCTGACGGTATAGGTCGTTCATGCATGTGGTTTTGAGAAAGGTAAGGACGGAATGTACCTGTATCTGAAAAATTTTGTGAATTGACTTCAAGTCTATTAAAGAAAAGGGTGAAAGATGGAATAAAGGAAAGGTCAAAAGTTAAACGTCAAGTCGGTCAGTAAAGGTTTTGTCACTGAGCTTAAAAGGAGTTTTTTGTATAAGTTCTATACGTGTTGGCGTTTTGTTTATTTTTTTAGATATTTTTTGAATTTTCAATAGTAATAATCCTAAAATTGTAATCATAAGTAAAGTGATAAAGATTAGTGCTAATGTTAATTTATGTGCACTAGAAATAAAAATTGATGGAATGATTTTTTGAATGTTTGCATATTTTGTAAGGATAAAGACATGGTTTTCGAAGATTGATAATGGCATGTCTTCTTTTTGCTGAAGAAGAAGTAATACCTTTTTTAGTAAGTGAGGCTCTTGAATGGAAATATTATATAAGAATGGTGAAATTATAGCAAGGGAAGTAGTTGATTTGCTGACTGGAATTGAATTATCCATTATATTCAAATGGTTTTGAAGATGGTAATATGGAGTTGATGAATCTAGATTGCAACCTGATTTTGTTTGCAAAAATTCCTATTCCTTGGAGTGTGATTAAGGTCTTAGAGTTTTTTCGACATGATAAGAAAATTTGTCGGGGGAAAATTGTTGAGTATAGCCATCCATGATGAAATTGCAATGGTGTTAGAAAGGGATATTCACTAAAACTGATGAATATTTTACACTTGTATGGTTCTGAATTTAGAAACATTGATGTTTCACAAATAGGATTGTTATCGATGTTAGATATAGATCTTGGTGGGTGACAAAATGTTTGGAATCCATTTTGATAACATGCATTGAGGAAATTTTCATTTGTTATAAAGTATGATTGGTTATTTGAAGAAATAGCGAGATAAGAATTTTGAGGTTTTATGTAAATAGAGGAAATTACGTCAGTATTAAAATCGAGATGTATTGGAATTGGATGTGGTTTAAATAATTGAAATTCTTCAGCAGATGGGATTGGTATAGTCATAATAAAAATCAAGTACTTATCGAATAAGAAGTATTGTATTTTAGAAAATGGAAGGACCATAGAAAAAAAGGATGTTGAAAGGTGTGGGTCTTCTTTCTTGGAATCGAAGTCTAAGAAGGTATCAAGAAGTAGCATAGGGTGCCATAAATTAGTTACGGCATGGGTAATGGCTTCTGTGAGTTGGTCAAGGAGTAAAAGAAAAGATTGAGAAATTTCATGCAGGTCTTTAAGCCAATTTGCTGCTAATATTCGATATAGGTGAATATTTGGATCTTTTTGAGAATTATGCCATTTTTTGTAGGTCATAATGTTGTCAAGTTTTGAAGAAAGATTTGTAACTTTTTGGAAAAATGGATTAGGAAGTAGAAATAAATTTTCTTTGGGCCAGTAAAGGGAGGTTTCATTTCTCATTCTTAATTCTAAAAGTACTTTTTGTATCTGTTGCAAGAATGGATCATTAGTGTTAGAAATATTCGTGATATTACGAGCTTGTCTAGATATAAATGATATTTCTTCAAGAAAATAGTTGATGCGTTGTTCTATAAAATCAAGTTGTGTCTGATGATCGTATAAATTACAATTATTGGCAATATTTGAGAGTATGCAATATTCATATAATTTATGTGAGAAATCTATTATTTTGTATTTAAGTACGTCTGGCTGAAAGATATCGATATAAGATATAAAATGATATTTTTCAGAAAAAAGACGAACTTTTGAAATTGGTTCAAAATAAATCCCTGAAGAATGAGAAAATTGTGAGTCTATGAAGTATTTTTCTGCTTTGGAGAAAAGGAGTGGAATTAAAATTAAATACACTCTGGATGCTAGTTGATTAAGGAAATTCATTAGGCTTCTCGGAAGGCTGAAAAAGAAAAGTAGGATTAATATTGGATAAAATAGGATGTTTACATATGGTTGGATTTAGGTCTAGAAGTTTTTTGGAGAAAAGGGGAAAAAGTCTACTAAATGTTGAGGAGTTTCTTGGTGGAACTGGAGGGGGAAATTGGGTTGATTTGTCTACTTTAAAAATATTTCGTCTACGGCACTCTTTTGTAGCATGCATTTGAGTGTTACAAAATCTACAGGAATTTTCCCAAGGTATTAATTTTGGTCTTGGATCGGTTTGAATACTTTGATTTTTGGTTTTTTGCCTTTTTTTATCATCATTATTATAAAATTTTTCGTCGCAGAGATCGTATGATCTTATTAGTAGCAATAATAATTTTAAAGCTGCTCTATTTTCTGCTAATTCACTAGTAGGGCCGGCTTGTATAACGAAATGTTCATTTATATTAATTTGTGCGAGAAAAAATGAGTTTGTTTTCGAATTCGGATCAGGATAGACTGTATATTGCGGAAACGGCAGTCCATATTTTATCGTGAAGTTTCTTAAAATTTCTACATGATTTAAAAATCCCATGGAGTCTGTTCTGTATTTCTTTTTTGGGTAACTTGGTACGTGTGTAGGCTCGTCGTAGTAATGCTCCATTGCAGTTGATTTCCTGAATCGGTATGGAATGTTTATATTAGAATTTATTGTACTGGTTGGGAGGTCTATATCCGCATTTAAAACATTTTTTAAAGCTTTTCGTAGAGAAAGATGATGCAGTATGATTATTATTTGTTTTCATTTTATATGAATTTGTATTTTTATCACGATTGTTATTTGAAGTAATAGGTTTTGTTATTTGGCTACTCGTTGAAGGTTTTGGATCGTTTATAGATGATTCTTGAATTGTTACATGCAAATGTTCTAGTGAGTTTATCAAACGTAGTTCACATTTCTCGTCTTTATGCGAAAGAGAATTAATAACTTTTATGGCAGCAAAATCCTTAGCTGTTTTTATTGAGTTTGCTATTCCTATTTGTTTAATGTTATTAATGAAACAAATTGCTATGTATGTTGAGTCTTTTGATGAGGTTTTTATTCGTAATACTGTATATTTTGGATACTCAAATTTATTTTCAGTACAAATTTCGTTTAATTTTTTGCAATTTTTACTAATAGAGTTTGGTTGGACGTTTTGATTTGTTTCCTTTGATTCATTAATTAAGGCATTATATAAATTTTGTGCTACCTTTTGCTTTACATTTTCTTTATCTTTGCCACTATTCATTATTATATAATTTTCATATTGTAAATTAACGTGAAATAGACATTCATTATTATTGGTTTGTTCAATGAGTATCTCATAAATCAGGGGTGGATCTCCTCTTTGTTGAATAATTTTGTTTAGTAAGGTTGTAAAAGGAACATGCGACATTCTGAAGATGTTAGATTTGGATAGAGTAGTGGGTTCTACTAAGTTCTTCTTTTAATTCAGAGTGAGGATAAAGAGTTGTGTTTGTATTATTGTGATCTTTACCTGAAGTAGTGTTTGCGTAATACGATGGACTTTTAGGTGCCTCTTTCGAGCTTTGTGGTGCTGAAGCTGTTAGCAGTTCTTGATGACTCTCAGCAGGAGGTCCAGAAGGTCGATGGGTACCTAAGTGTAATAAGAGGTTAGTGACCGAATCCCAGAAGGCGCCTAGTAGATGGAGAGACCATCCAAATAATCTGTGTAGCGCATATCCATGAATAATGGTATCAGCTATCAATTTAATCCCTCTAATTATTATTATTAATCCAATTAGGCCTGCACTAGTAGTTCCAAAACTTGTAAAAATTGTCCAAAATCTACCCCATGCGGATTCAGCAATTTTATCAATTACATCTTCATTAAATAAATTCGTTAATGATATTCCTTGATTAATAGTTGGATGTCCTGTTATTTCTCTAGCTAAAGAATTTAGAATCATTGGTTTTTCTGCTGGAAACATAATATGATCTCGCAGTTTATCAAGATCAGATTGAGAATAAATGCCACTTGTTGCTAAGGATGAAGGATTTGTGTATTTCCAGGTTGCTTTTGTGAGAGGTTTAACTATAGTTGGTGCTATGGATTCGACAGGATTTGGAAGTAATTTGTACCAGGTTTCTCCAAAAAGGTACATTGGTGGAAGGAAAGAATTGCAATTTGTTTGGATACCTGATTTTGTTAATATATGAGTTCGTGGAGAAAGGAAAAAGGATTGATTTCCTCTAAATATTGGTAGTTGTAGATAACATTCTTCAGTTTTGCGATATTTTACTTCAACCGGTATACATTTTACGATATGTACTACTTCTCCTGCAATTACTGACATATATCCTGGGCCTTTCATTAAATGATATGCAAATTCGTCTGGTGATTGGGTTGCTAAGGTTAATGTATTTCTAAAAACTTGCTGTTCAAGTATGCATCGTTGAGTAAGAACATCGTGATAAAGTCTATTTACTTCAGTGCGTATGTGTCGTTCTACATATATAAATTTAGAATTGACGTATGTGAAAATGTCCATATTTTGAACTTCTAAATGTTTATTTTCTAAAAATGAATTCCCAGGTCTGGTTTCAAAAATTAATAATTTTGGATGTTCGGTTTGTATTAAAACGTAACTGCAAACTGGTTTTCTTGTTTTTTCAGCTAGTACGAAAGTTATATCCTCAGTCGTTAAAGAATAAAAGGTTTCAGAATTGTCTGTCGTGTTGTCATAGGTCTTATTTGCTGGTCCTTCATAAATAATTTCATATTTGTTAAAATTACATACGTCATTAGGTAATGTATCCCAGAATGTTTGTCCATATTCTACGTCAGTACAGAATGTGTCTGAAAGTGTGCATATTATTCCAGATCCTAATTGAATTTTATTTGAATTTAAATGAATAGTCGCGTAATGTTCTTGTAAAGTTATTTTGAATATTGCTTGGACTACGACATTATTCCATGTTCCGTATGGGTCAGAAAATTGTGTACCAGTACAGTCTCCATTAGGTGTTACAGAACCTGCTAAAGTAACGCTATGAAATGAAGTTTCATTTACTTTTAATTTTGATATCTGAAGAGAAGGGGTTACTAAAAATGTTCCTATTGTGTGCATTTGATTACATTGATCTCGTGTAACATCATGTATATATTCACTGTGGCCATTTGCTACTATGGAACTGTGAGAATGCATACCACAATGAGAGATGGCGCGTCGAATTTCTATTTTGCATTGTATTACTTTTGTATTTGAAAATCCAGTTAATTGTAAAAGTTGTATATAAGTTCTTTCAACATGTACTTGAGATCGAGGTAGATCACATTCTCCTACCTCTAGTAAAGATAATGTCGTAATATTTGATTGATTTGAACCGCAATCGAATCCTATGATGGCGTAGACTGTTGTTATATAGTTGAAGTTGCAAGTGAGCAGTGCCAAAAGGAAGCCTCGTAATCCCATCTCTGGAAAAAGGAGGTTCCAATTAGCAGCTTGCTTTGTAATATAAGAATAGGAAAATGTTTTATCATTAAATATGTATATTTTTGAAGTTATTGATTTACTTTTTGTATTTTGCGTTCCTAGTTCATTATATCCAACATGTCGGCTATGACAATGTGATTTGATAGCCGTAAACTGAGAATTAAATTTTTGTATGCGTCCGGTCCTCTTGTTTTGATTGTTGAAAAAATGTCTTTTATTATTTCTGGATTGTTTAGATTTTCTGTTCCATGTGGGGATATTGCAGTCGTCTTTCTTAAAAATTCCAGTTTGAATTAAGTATGGCCAGAGAGCTACCATGTCGATAAAACAGGGAACTATTTCAATGAGATCATCTATGCGTTTGCGATGAATTTGTTCCATTATATCTGGAATAATGTATTATGTCTGAAAATTCATTTTTATTTTGTTTTATATATATTTTTTATTTTATATATAAAACATATATTTTCATAACCAAAAAAAAAATTTATTTTTTTTTATATTTTTACTATTTATCGACAAAATAAAATTTCTATATCTTATTTAAGTTGTATATGTATATATATAAATATATATATATTTTTTTTTATAATTAAGGTACAGATATTTTGTTTCTATTTTTATTTATTTACTTTTGTACTTGCACATGTGAGCGTTTTAGTCTATTAATGTGGACAACAGTAGGTTTGCCTTTATAGCTTATTTTGACATTCCCTTTTCCTAACACTTCCAATATTTCATAAGGCCCTGTATAATGGCTGTCAAGTTTTTTAATTTTTCCTCCTTTTAATAAAAACACGTAATCTCCAATTTTTACTTCTAAAGGACTTATTTTTTTGTCATAATATAATTTCGATTTTTCTTTTGCTGAAATAAGATTTTCTCTTGCTTGTGTTCGCATTTCATGTAGTTGTGTTACGAAATTAATTAAATAATCGTCATATGTTTGTAATTTTTCTTGTTGTGATAAAGGTTCACTGGAAGGTTCACGAGCTAGTTTACCAAAAACCAATTCATAGGGTGTGCATTTTGTGCCTTCATGTACACTAGTATTATATGAGAACATTGCTAGTTCAAGCCAATCATCCCATTCTGAATTTTTTGCAACAAATTGTTTGAGATATTCTCCTAAAACATGATGTGAACGTTCTAATGACCCGTTTGATTGAGGGTGAAATGCTGTGGTACGAAATTGTTTAATTCTAAAACGTTTTGCCAATCTTTTTAATAAATTACTTAAAAAATCTCTGCCTTGGTCAGTAAGTACTCCTTTCGGTGATCCAAATATGCAAATAAATTTTTTCACGAAAGCATCTGCTATCGTATTAGCTTGGTGATTAGGAAGAGGTATTGCTAAAGAATATTTGGTAAAATTGTCTTGTATCGTTAGAATATATAAGTTACCAGATTTTGTTTCAGGTAGTGGACCAACAATGTCCATTGATATTTTTTCAAAAGCAGTAGTGGGTGTGTCAGTGATTACCATAGGGTTTTTTGTTTTGACTCTGATTAATTTTTTCAGTTGACATTGTAAACAGCCTTGAATATATTTTTGAATGTCTACTTTCATATTTTCCCAAAAAAATTTTTGGCGAATTCGGCTATAAGTTTTTGTAACGCCTTTATGGCCTCCTAATGCTGAGGAATGAGCTTCTTCAATTAAATGAGTTCGTTGTTCCTTTGTTGGATATTGCGTTATTCCATTGCAAACTATAATTTTTGTAGTTGAATTTGAAAAAATTGAATCGAAAATTGATTTCACTTCTTCCCAAGGTATATGATTAATTCTGGAAGTTTTTGATATACTAATAGATCGTAATTTAAATTTTTGAGATAATTCATGTAATGAATGAATTGATAATTTTATATTATTTAAAGTTTCAGATAAATTATCTTTAGTTTCTTCTTCAATTGGAAGTGCAAAATGGTAGTAGTTTCCTTTTTTAATCTCTTTTGCTATCCCCTTTTGTAAATTTTTAAATTTTGGTAAAGTTTCACGTTTTTCTAAAATTTTTGATCCGTTGTCGCGAGGAGTTCCATTTGTTGTAACAAAATATGCATAATTATCTTTTCGCATAGTTAATTGATCGCGACATTCAACTAAATTTTTCTTTGTTATAATTTTTTCTGTTTGAGAGTTTATAGGAGGAGGTTCTGGGGGTGGACGATTATAATTATCATGATGTTTATCGATTTTTTCACAATTTATTTGAGATCTTCGGTTTAATCTCAAATTTTCTTCAAAATAAGGCTCTTCAAATTCTTCTTCCAATTTTTCTTCTTGGTTTTCTTCAAACTTCTCATCAAAATTTTCCTCAAGATTGTCTTCAAAATTTTCTTCAAAATTCTGTTCGAAATTCTTTTCAAAATCGTCTTCAAGATCATCTGCAAAATTCTCTTCCCAATTTTCTTCATAATTTTCTCCGTCATTTCCTTCGTGTGAGGTTTCAATGTCGTTGATTTCATCTTCTGAGGTTGAAAAATAATTCTCACTTTCTTCACTTTCAAATTCATTAATATTTTTTGGCTTCTTGGCATTCTTCTTCTTTTTATTTTTGGCTTGAGTTTGTTTCAAATAATCTAAATAATCAGGATCAGAGTCGGAATCTGATTCTACTTTTGTTCGGCTTCCCTTTTGCACATTTATTTCTGGTAATTCGTTTTCAAACATTTGTTTTCTTGGCCTACCTCTCTTTCTTTTTGTTTGAGAGGGAATATTTTTCAAATTTGTAAGTAGATTTTTTCTTGGCCTACCTCGTGGTTTTTTCATAAGAGGTTTAGAAGAAAAATTTTCGTCTAACTTTTCTTGAGTTTCGTTTCGATTCAAATTTTTTGCTTTTTCTTGCTCTATTCTCTTGTGAGCTCTCGTAGTAATAGTTTTCCATGATAAATTTTCGTATTTTTTGGAAAACACTGGACTTAATAAAAATATTGTCATAAAAATAAGTCTTGAAGCCATATTTTTGAATAAATTTGTGTATTTTAAAATATTCTTACCAATCTCACTAAATAATTCTTCACTAAGAAATTCCTGGAAATATTCTGGGATTTTTGAGTTGATATTTAATATTTGGGCTTCCGAAATTTCGCTAAAACGATCTACGTCGTCTGGTACGATTTCTGGATTCAAGTTTCTTCGTTTTGAAGGTCTTACCTCATTTTTAGAGTTTTCTTGTTTTTTTCTTGTAAAAGTTTTCTTTGAAAACATTTTTTCTTGGGAAGTCATAAAAGTATCATTGGCGTCAACTTGTAAATATCTTGATTTCTCTTTGTTATCATCAATAGGGTTTCTTGAGAGAGCGTCTGCATTTACATTCATTTTTCCTGCTTTGTAAATTACATCAAAATCATATTCTGCGAGTTTCAGTCTCCAACGTGAAACTCGTGAACAAGGGTCTTTAGAATTTTGAAACCAAACTAGAGGTTTGTGATCAGTCACTAAAGTAAATTTTCTCCCATACAAATAAGGACGAAAATGAGTTACACAAAATATTATAGCAAGAGCTTCTTTCTCATATGTATCATATTTTTTCTCAGTATCACTTAGACTACGTGAAGCATATGCTATTGGCTTATCTTTACCTATTTTACCTTGTGATAAAATACCTCCTATTGCAAATCCTGAGGCATCTGTTGTGAGTATAAAAGGTTGAGAAAAATCAGGTCGTTGTAAAAGTGGTTCTTCATATAATTTTGCTTTTAAAATTTCGAAAGCTGCTTGTTGTTTTTCTGTCCAATTAAAAGGTGTATCTTTTTTCTGAAGTTGATTTAAAGGACTTGCAATTTTTGAAAATCCATCAATAAATCTTCTATAATATCCTGCTAAGCCTAAAAATTGTTTAACATTTTTCTGTGTTTTTGGGACTGGAAAGTTTTTTACAGCTATTATCTTTTTTGGATCTGGACGTACTCCATTTTTATCAATTATATGACCTAAATATCCTACTTCAGGTCGTAAAAATTCGCATTTGTCTGGTTGTAAGTGAAGATTTGCTTTTCTAAGTCTTTCTGCTAAATTGTTAAATTTAATTTCGTGCTCTTCTAGAGTATTTGCATATATAACTATGTCATCGAGATATACAAAAAGTTCCGTTCCTATTAATCCAGTTAATGTTAAATCCATTAATCTTTGAAATGTGGCAGGTGCAGTTTTTAAACCGAAAGGCATTCTATCGAATTCGTAATGACCGTGAGGTGTAGAAAACGCGGGTTTATGCGAGTCTTTTGGATCCATTTTTATATGGTGAAAACCGGTAGCTAAATCAAACACTGAAAAATATTTTGCTGATCCTAGAGAATCAAGTATATCGTTTATATTAGGTAAAGGATACGAATCGCCAATTGTTTTTTCATTTAATTTACGAAAATCAAGAACCATTCTCCATTTTATTTTTCCTTGAGAATCAGGTTTTTTAGGAACTATCCACACTGGAGTGTTATATGGTGATTGTGAGGGCTTGATTATTTTATTTTTTAATAATTCATCGACTTGTCTTGTAATTTCTTCCTTGTGAACTGGGGGAAATCTATATTGTCTTGAAAAAATTGGAGCGTCATCTACAGTTGGAATTGAATCTTGTAATACATTAGTAGCTTCAAGTGGTTCTCCTGGGATTTGAAATCTGTCTGCATTATTTTTAATTAATTT
This sequence comes from Diplolepis rosae, assembly GCA_030998225.1. NCBI lineage: Eukaryota > Metazoa > Arthropoda > Insecta > Hymenoptera > Diplolepididae > Diplolepis > Diplolepis rosae. Next base: position 2,084,299 of record JAPYXD010000082.1, read on the forward strand.
TTCTACATGTTCATATTCATATTGATTTAAATGGTCTAATCGAAGAAGTTTTTTAATACATTCTACTCTGTCTTCGTCTGTTACATTATAAAATTTGCATGAGTTAATTAGAGAATTGTCAGTTTTTAAAAAGTTATTTAATATTTTACTTGATAAATCTTCGTTATTTGTTTGTTTGAAATTAATTAAATTTTCAATTTGTTTATAGCATTCTTGTTCTTCAAAGTCTTCTAAATTAACTAATGGGACGGATAATGTAATTGGGATTTCATTTGTGTTTGCAAATTTTAAATAAGCTTTTCCTCTGTGATTTTTTACAACTGCGTCACCTACGTAGACGCCATCTTGGATATGTAATCGAGGTACATACCCTTCACTCTTTTCTGTATTTTTTATATTAACATAAAATGTTGTAACTGTTCGAGCTGGAATAGTAAATGTATTGGTAGATTTAAAAGGGTAACAGTGGTTCTCAATTTCTAAGCATTTTGAAGTATAGTTTATATTCACTCTATTATCTTGAAAAAATTCTGATCCCAATACTCCATCTTCTTCTACTGGGACTTCATTCGGAATAATGTTAAATATTGTTGGGTAACCAAAAATGTTTATTTTTACTTGTCCTAATGTGTAAAGTGGTAAATCATTAATTCCTGTAAGTTTTAATACGTTTTGGCTATTTATTGGTACTTCAGGGTTGAGAACCTTTTGTTTAATTAAATTTCGAGCAGCACCAGTATCAATCATCATGTGTGTTGGGTTTTTTAAACCTTCCGTTGATATTATAATTGATGGAATTGAAGTGGACTTTGAAATATTTATTGTTGTTGTTGTATGATCGTTAGAAGTGGATGCCAGTGGTTCTCGATTTATGCTTTCCTCAGTGCACCCGTGCTGGGGAGAGCTTTGGAGTTTTCCTGATGAGCTGTTTGTGATTGGCTATTTGGTCGTATCTTGCAGTCTCGTACTAAATGACCGGGTTTTTTACAATAATTGCAAACTACTTCGGTATAATTTGAATTTTGTTGATTATTATTATTTTGTAAAAACCTATATTCATATGGTTTTTTTCGATTTTGAGACTGTCCTAAGTTAAAGTTTTGATACTGTCCTGGATTCCATTGTCTATTATTATTATTAACATTATTGTTATTATTGTAAAAATTTCTAGAAAAATTATTATTATTGTTGTATCTTTGTTGTAAAACATTATTATTATTGTTTTTATAATTATTATTTCTATTTTGCAAATTATTATTGTTATTGTTATTAAAATTATAATTTTTATTTCTTAAAAAATTGTTATTCGGAAAATTATTGTAATTGTTTCTTGCAAAATTATTATTATTATTACTTCTTTGACCATTGAAATTACTATATCCTTGTTGGTTAGGACGCAAAAAATTTTTTTGTTTATTATTAAAAACTGCATCTTGAGCTTTACTTAAATGAAAACATTTTTCAGTTGTGTGACCTGGTTTTTTACAAATTAAACAAATAGTTTTGTTTTCAAGTGCTACGTTAAATCGTGTTGTTTTATTATTTTTATTACTAGATGATTCGTCACTTTTTGAATAGTCCATATTTTTATTTCTTCGTAGTGCGGAATTTGCAGCTAATCTTCGTTCTATATCAATACTGTCGCTAATAACTTCTTTAAAAGTATCCTTTTCTTCAACACGAATTTCCAACTCAGGACGCAAACCGCGTATAAAACATTGAATTACGTCTTTTTCAAGGTTTACTTTAAAATTATTATCTACCTGACCATTATTATTGAGCCTGTGAGCATCTTCGATTTTGTCGGCAATTTCTTTTATCCTAGCAGCATAGGAAAGTACATTTTCTCTTTCCCACATAAATGTATTACCTAATTCTCCCTGTAACTGGTACAGGCTTTTCGCTGGGGCATATACTCTTTTCAATTTTTCTATCAATTCTTCTATTGTTGTATAAGTAGAACCAAAAATGCATTTTCTGGCTTCTCCAGTTAATTTACCTCTTAATAGCCTTGCGAGGTTTTCTTGAGCTGCAGGTGTCGGTAGGATTGCCTTTGCCTCCATGCAACCCTCAATAAAATGTGACAATGGGAGGTTACTTCCGTCAAACAATGGGACCACCTCTAGCGCGTCGCGTAAGGATACCTGCTGGCTGTTGGGTATGACCACGGCCATCTCTTCGTTATTTACTCTTACGGGATTATCCTGATTTATGGCTTCTGTGTCGCTTTTGTCGTCGTCGCTATCGTTGTTACTAATTATAGATTCGCGTGCCAATGAGGTTTCCAATCTTTCTTTCAAAGTTTTATTATCTACTGTTATTACTGTTGAGCTTAGCAAATTGAATTCGTCAAAATAAGATAATTCATTCGTTAGAGTTTGATCTTGATTACTGGATCCTGTTACAATGCTTAAATCTGGACAGAAACTTGAATGAAAGCCGCTAGTTTTTTCTGAATTTTCACGTGATATATTTTGATTATTAATTAGAGTCTTGTCTAAACTTGAATCATCTAACTTAAGAGTGTTATCTAATTCTTGTTCTGTAGGGATTGGATCAGGGATATTTTGGCATTTATTATCAGTTGAATATTCTCTATTTCTAATTGGTTTTATTTTTAAATTACCCTTTTGATTCAAATCTACTATTTTTGCAAGCTGACTATCGTGTTTAGCTTGACTACGTGTTATAACTTTCGGGGTAGATTCTAAAGGGATATTTGGTTTTGACATTGAGTCATTATAAATTTACAATATTTTGTATTGAGCGTTGATTGTTTATTGTTATTTTAAATTTGTTTATAACAATAAAAAAAAACTATATATAAAATTTGTTTTTTAAGAAAAATAAAATGAGATTAGTAAAATTTATTTGTAATTTGTTTATTTATTTTTAATAACAATATAATTTGAAATGAAATTTGTATTTCGTCATTTGAAAATAAAATAATGATATAAAAATATAATTATTTCAAATATTCAAATTAAATAAATAATCGCTCAAGTGTTTGTAAATTTATAATTTTTAATAATAAATTTCTTAAAATAATAAAATATTTTTCTTTACCAACTGCATGTGCCCTTTATGTAAAATTAAAATAATTTATTTTATTTATTTATAAATTGTTTATAACAATTAAACAAATTTGTTTATAATAATGATCATTCGAAATATTCATAAATTATTTTTATTATATTGGAAAAGTTAACTTAAGTGCAAATCTTTGGGCAAAAATTTTTTTTTTGCAAATAAAAATATTCTCTTTTTTTATGTTTGTTTTAACTTAAATCAAAACTTGGTTAACAAATTAGAATATCTTTTTAAATAAGATAAGTTACTTAATCACTTAGGTTAGCCTCAAGGTCAGATCCCTGCGTGATTTTTCAAACTTATTTTATTTTTAAACAATTTATATAAATTATAAAATTTCAAAGAAATGATCTGATTATTAAATCATTAAGGTTAGCCTCAAGGTCAAATCCCTTTGTGATCTAACAAATCTATTTTATTGAAATTTTAAGTTTTAAAGTTGAAATAATATTTCATAATCATTTATTTATTTATTTATTATTAAGAACCAATGTGTTCAATTTCAATTGACTTGTGTTTCCCGGCCGATGCACCAGAAAAAAGGAAGTATGTTACGTCACAAGTACGTAAATACTTACTTTGATCGAAGATTCCTCGTTTTAAGTTAGGATCGAATGATCCTCTCTTAGGGATGAGGATAAGTCAATGAAAAGTACACAATGATTAGTAAAGTAATACAAATTGAATTTATTTAAATTAACACTGATATAAACAAGGTTAAAATTTTACAATGATTCAAACAATGGCACAGGGAATGGGTAAAGAATAGAGAGAATTTTCGGTACCTTTGTTGAGTTGTGAATAGTCCCTTTTTTATGAATGATCCTCACAGGTGTGAGGGAGAGAGAAAGATTCTTCCACTGGTGCGACGAAGACAGCAATAGGTATCCCACTGGTGTGAGGAAGACAGAAACAAATATCCCACTGGTGTGAGGAGGACAAGAATAGTTATCTCACTCTACACTGACTCTAAGATCCTTTCAAAGATTGAAAGTACAATCAGAGAATTTACGACACGTTTCTTCGGAAAACTGAACTAAACACGTATCTCACGCTGTGAATCCTTTTAAGATTTTAGAAATTTCCCGCACTTAATTTTGCTCACAAGACTAGTTTTCCCTTGGCGGCGTGTCCTTTTTATATTATATTTTTTGGTGACGTCACGCGTTGCGCAGTCTCCCGCTGCGTGTGACGTAGTTATACCTCTCTTTTCAATAGGTGGTTTTCTCTCTCTTTTAGTAATTTCCCCAGATTTCTCTCTAGACCTAGCCAATGCCTAAAGTACATTCTAATGAGTCGCGGGACGTGACATATACAAGATATATATTATTGATTGTTGATTATTGTTACTTTTTAATTTAATTATATTGATTATATATAATTGTAGATATTATTAATATATATAATTATATGTAATATTGTATCAATTTAATCTAATAATTATAAATTATCAATTGTTTAACATTATTGACATTGTATCAATATAATGTATGTTGTAATATAATATTATAATTCTATTTTTTATGCCTGGTGATCATTGTTAATTATTTATTGATTATTGTTAAATTAATTCTAATCATCCTGATTAGTCACTTATTGACCACCAAGTTATTACTAAAGTGATCTGGAGTCAAAATTAAAACTTTGTGGCATTTTAGAATTTTGTTTTCTAAATTTATCTAAATCGCCATACATCATTTGTCGCTCATCACACTCTAGGATAAAATAAAAGTTAACAAGTCACTCAAGGGTTTGACCTTGAGGCTAACTTGTGTGACTAATATTTAACCTTATTTTATTCGAAATCTTTCATACTATTTAAGCATATCAGCCATCATTCGATTCACACTTCCTTTTAAAATAAAATAAAAGCAATGAAGTCACTCAAGGGTTTGACCTTGAGGCTAACTTGTGTGACTTAGCAATCGGCTTTATTTTATTTTGCAATTTCCACCCTCCCAGTTTTACTACCTTATCTTAGAATAAAATAAAGGCAATCAAGTCACTCAAAGATTTGACCTTGAGGCTAACTTGTGTGACTTAACATCGACTTTATTTTTATTCACTATTTAAAAAAAATATTTATTACCTTTTACTAAACAAAATTAATCAGGTTTTTTCTCTCTTAAAATTTAATCTGTGTGTGAAGATCATGTTACGATTTAACTAACGCATGGAAGAACCACTACCCGAAATCCAATCCTGATAAGATTCTTAAATTGAGCGAAATAGGTGAACCACCGCGATAATCCCGCAGGGGGTACCAATTTTGACAATTTCAATGCTATTCCCGCGATAGTCCGCCGAAGGAATTTGAATCACACAAAACACTCTAGCAACCCCAATTCCACCTTGAATTGGCTAGGCTAGTAAGGAGTCTGTGCTTGAGTCTAGCTTTACTAATCTGACTGCTTTAATTGTGTCGAGATTCAAACCTTGACTGGTTTTCGTCTCGGGACAATTATTTGAACTCAGGTTATTTCCTTTTTCCTTCATGCGTTTAGGCCAATCAAAAATTTATTTAAAACCCAGTCTGATATACAACTTTCGGCTACATTTCTATTAGTAAGGAAAAAAGAGAGAAATTTCCTCCACTTTTTCCTACTAACCTCATGTCGCATCTACCGGTGGCCATTGACATCTCTCGCCGAAAACGCCCTAGGGGAGGAAGAGACTTGCGCCGAAGAAAGCAATTCGCAGAATTTCAAGAGCAGGTAACGCAGTCAATTATATCTGAAAATCTGGACCAGATTCGCGAAATTAAAAATTTTGACGAATTTTCAAGTCTGTTCGAATCCCTTCTGGAACGAGCAGAAAGTACAATTCAGAGGAAAAGGACTGAAAAGGTAGACCCGTTACAGGCCCCAGCCACGTCTCTCAAATTCAAACAAGTGTACGAACACAAACCTCTAGTTAAAAGATCAGGCCAAAAGCCCTGCGAACCTCAATTTTCAAAACATTTAAATCTAGAATCAGGAGTACCTGTCATAGACCTAGCTTCAGAGTCCGAGTCGTCCATAATAAACTTATCCTCAGATTCGGAAACAGAAGTACCACAACCCTGCACAGCTGAGCCAACAATGGCTCTACGACATTCACTTATGATCTATAAACTGCCATGCAATCACCATAGCAATTCCTTCAGGCAAAGCCTTATCAGCACATACGAATAACTCGGATGTGTCTCGGAATTGACATACGCAACCGGTATAAACTCAGATAAGCCACGCGTAACCTGTGCAGGTTGGCAAACCCTCCCTAATATAGCGCCTAACTCTATTTTAGAAATTAAGGTATATAACAGAAGCTATTGTGTCACATGTCTGGACATATATTTATATATTAAGCGTCACAATATTCCGGGGTGGTCTACGATACACGCTGACCTAATAACAGTTTGTCTCCTATCCTATTGCAGATCTTGCTAGAATTACAACAACATGCCTAGAAACGTAGATCGGAACCCGCCCAACATGGGGACGACCACGGTCGAAACAACTTGGATACGGATCCCGGACAGGATACTCAAATATTCTTGAACCAAAGTGTCTCGGATTCATTAACCGGAGACCCTGCGAATATTCCGACCCCTGCTTCCCATCTCAATTTAAATATGAGCGCGGCAATGGCGTCGATATTGGAATGTACGAGTCTGCAGCAGAATACATACCATATCCCCCAATTAGACGGTAAAAACCCGCCACTAAAAGAATTCTTACAAGATGTCGCAAAGGGAGCAGTATTTGTAACCGACGTTACGGAACCCGGTTTTATCAAGGCCGTGTTAGCCAAACTGAAAGGTGTAGCTCGCAAAAGCGTCCGCGACAAACAGTTCTCTAGGGTAAAGGACCTAATAGCGCACCTAAAGAAAAGATTCGTGCCGATAAAAAAGTACCAATGGTACTTCGAATCTATCGTTAACCTCCGGATGAAACAATCGGAAACCGTGAGTAATTATAACTATCGTGTACAAGGGCTTTTGAGTGGCGCTAGGCACGCGATAGAAGAGAGATATACAGGGAGGTATGGACACACCAAGGTAAGCGCCATTATTATTAAGCCAGTAATCGACTGTGCTTTAGACGCCTTTATTAGGGGGCTACCAGATGATATCCTACCCTGACAATGACAGGACCTAGTCCTTCCACAACCCAGGCTCCAATGTACACATGCATGTACAGCCAATACCCTCTGCCCTACCCTCATCATAACCTAATTATCAGTCCCAGTATCCGTATTCCTTTTCTCAATATCCATTAAACTACCCATATCCACCCCACTATCCTTACCCTCCTCATCCCGCCATGATGCAATGCCCACCATTCGAAAAGAGTCAAAAAGCACCCGGTAACCCGTTATGGCAAGGGCAAAGCAAAATTGCAGGAAGCATGGCTCCTCCCCGGCCAGTCTCTCCAGGTCCATTAGGAGTTTCAAACTCCCAATCGACTCGTCGCTCGGACGCTGTGACGAGTCATTCAACTGTATAAGTACAAGTGTCCAGATTCTGACGTGAATCTGTTGAAACTTCACGCTTTACGCCAGGATATGTTTATCGAACCCCAGAATTCTATTCTTATCACCGGCATAACCAACGATCCTGTGAAAACAATCGGTACAGTTGATAGCACGATTTTTGAGTCCTGTGGAATTTCACGTTGTAGGAAACTAACTCCCTATTTCGCCCCACAGGATCTTAGGACGACCATACCTACGGCAGAAGCAAGCACAAATTTCATTTAAGCATGATACTCTAGTCACCGTATCCAACCCTATCACGCCGATTCCATTTGTCGACACGGAATCACACGAAGCCAACAAAGCCCTTAAATTGGAAATCAAGCATTTCGCCAGGATCTTGAAAATCAAAGCAAGAACCAGGCAACCCATTGCGATAGATGTGTCCAATTCGGAAATCCATCAAGGGTACCTGCCAAGGATTGATACCCCAGAAGGCTTGTACATAGGTGAAGCAGCAGTCACCGCTCGAGATGGAAAGTGTCACGTCCTGGCCATAAACACCACATAACAGGACATAGAATTTAATGTCCCACCACAAGAAATCATCCCCTTTGATTTCTGCAGATTCCCCGGTGAAAAATTCTCGGAATCGGAGACAGAAGACCTGCCTGAATATTGTCAGGAACAGCTGACAGGAAGTCATTCCGATCGCGTGAAGAGAGTGATACAAAGTTTACATGTGTCACACCTGTCGCCTGAAGAAAAGGACTATGTATTCGGCTGGGCGGAAGACTATGCTGACATCTTCTACTTAAATGGCGAGAAACTCACCTCCACTCATCTGATCCAGCACCGAATTCCGACCATCGACGATAAAATCATTGTTAAGAAACAATACAGGTCACCTCACGAAGCTACTGAGCAGATACATGCCCAGATAGAAAAACAGTATAAAAGTGGCATGATAGGTAGCTCCAAGTCTCCCTACAACTCACCACTTTTAATCGTCCCTAAAAAACTCGACGTAACCCTCAAAAAGGATCTACAAAAATCATTCTCTCAATTCGAGAAATCTGTGAAGAGGAAGGGACTGGACATATCCAACATAAACCCTGACTCACTCTACTGGGATCATGAGGGCATGGACACGATGAGCGTCCCGGTTTGTACCCAAGTGTCAGAAGGTGAGGAAGACGAAGAACTATTGGAAAATCTGAAGGCCCTTGACAGACATTCTGTCTGAAATATTCCGGGGTAGTGAAATAACTGTCACACTTTGCCACGAGAAGATTCAGATTCCACCTCCAGAAATGAGGCCCAAGGTAATCGAAGAATACCACAGCAGCCTCATAGGAGGCCACAAGGGCATAACCAAAACCTACAGGAGAATTACGTCACGGAATTTATTCGAGGTTGTAAGAGCTGTTTCGAACAAAAATTCGTGCGAAATTGAACCCGGGATCCCATGCTCATTACCGACACTCCGGCCGAACCGTTCGACAAGGTGTCTCTCGATACAGTCGGTAAACTACCAACTACTCCTAACGGAAATCGCCACATTGTCACGATGCAAGACAACTTCAGCAAGGACTGCATCGCGGTCCCTATAACAAACCTCAAGACTACCACCATCGCACACGCCGTCGCGACGACCCTCTTTTCGCAATATGGCGCTACTAGAGCCATACTTACGGACAGAGGTGGAAGTTTTGTGAGCAAACTCATGAGGAAATTGGAAGGGCTGTTCAATGTTAAACAGCTGACGACTTCGGGCTATCGACGTCAGACCAATGGTTCGTTGGAAAGAAGTCATATTGTACTAACTGATTATATAATATATTATGCGAGCGACTATGACGACTGGGATCGTCTGCTCCTATTCGCAATGTTCGCCTATAATATCTCGGTTCACGAGGCGACCAAATTTACACCCTATGAGATTGTGTTTGGGCGGATAGCCAGGACCCCCGGTTCGTTTCCCCAGGGCGAGGAACTGGAAACTTACGGCTCCTAATTGCGTGACCTGATAGTCCGACTATCGGAAATACAGAAAATCGCGGCACGGAATTTGGTCAGGGCCAAACAGCGCTCAAAGGAATTCTACGATCGCAAATCTCGACCCTTGAAGGGTAAAGTAGGTGACCAAGTCTACGCAATAAAAGAAGTTAGGGAAGGGAAATTTGACAGTAGGAGAGAAGGACCGTTCACCATTGTCGGGTTTACCGAAAACAATAACGTAATCCTAGAGGATAAGTTCGGGGAGCGCTGCATGAAGCACGCCGACAAACTTTTGATCTTTCATGGATGAAGTATCGGAGGTTTGCTGCTGTGCATCATAACCAGGCGCTGGAGTTGAGGACATGTCGCCAAGGAAAAATAACAAAAATAAAAATATAATAAATATATACATACATACATATATGTATTGCACCAATAAAGGGGACCTCCCCTTGAATCAACCCTGGCGACTTGTGCCCAACTTCCCATACTAGAACTATGACTAACGACATTAAAATTTCACAGGTAACATCAGGGAAACCACTAGCATTCTATTACTATTTCTGGCAGCAAGTGCCATGCTCAAAAACACCATCAGCCAAGGGACCGAGACCTACCGGATACTACCCTTTGAGGCCAGTACCGGCCTTTACTACGAATATCAGGGCGTAATGAGGCGCCGAGTTTCCACCTGCAGGATTACCAGCTTCCTGGAAACTGAGAAGCTATGCCTTGGATTGGAGACGTATAAATCACGGCTAACTGCGCTCACCACGGGGTGCCGACCAATGCTGGGAGCTGAATGTCAACAGCTAATTAAAAATTCCACCTCGAAAGCAAATGGAAAGCTGCCTACAAATTACATCGGGAAATAACCCATGATGCAGAAGAACTAAACCGACGAACCGATGCCCAATTACCAGCACATTTGCCCCAGGGGCTAAGGAGATGAAGAACCACCCCGATGCTGGGATTCCTGGGAGGCATCATCGGCCCCGTCGCTGGCCTTCTCACATACGACGATGGCCAGCAAATCAAGGATGAAATTAATAACCTCAACCAGGTGGCTGCTAATCTATCACACCTGGTAGGGAAACAGACTCACGTAGTACGAGCACAATTCGAGGAAATGCAAGGACGATTCAACATCTACGAACAACGTCAGAAAGAATTGAAACACCAGCTCACCGAGATCCAGAAAGGCATGCATGAGATGTCTTCTTCTGTAGTAAAACTGGAATACTCTCGGGCACTTTCAAACACGCTTCACGTCCTGGAGGCAGGACTCGATGAGCACCTTCGAGCGGCCGATCGGTTGTTAGAAATCATCCATTACGCCCGTCGAGGCCTGTTGCATCCCTCATTGCTGACTACAGAATAATTGCAACTAATATATCGGAACGTTCAACATCACGCTCCCGCACTAGCCTTTCCGGTTCCAGGGCCCATAATAAACGTCGAGGACCTGGCCCAGGCAGCAACTACGACAATTTCCTGTAGGAATAAAACGCTCAGGGTATGTTTGGACGTTCCTCTGCTAGAAAAAACCGACTACAATCTGTACGGATTACATTCCGTACCTGTGATCTCACTTAGCTATGGCGGACTCGCAACGGACTTATATATATAATATAATAATACTATAATACTATATATATATAAATTATGGATTATTATCAACGATTTAGTAATTTCAATTCATGTTAATGCAATGTCCAATCATGTTTACAAATTGTGCGTAAGGCCTTCCTTGAACCACCCCTGCTCTCGAGGACGAAAGCGTAATATTCCGGTGTGGTTTGTTACGAGCAAACCGTGAATAAAATATTAAAAATTATAATAAGTTGTAATTTCATAAAAATATTTTATTATCACCAAAGCGAGGTACTTACGCAAGACTCAAGTAAACAATAAATAGTTCATTCACGGTTCTCGTAACCTGAGCGCTTTTGCACGCTCAGCAGAGGCAGGTAAAGGGGTCGGTTTAAGGACCTAAACATATTAAGAAAAACTCAAAATTAAAACAACTTTTTCCATGCAAGGGGAAAAGATTGTTTATAATAATAAATAAGGTTATAGGTATATATATATGTGTGTATCTATGTGATCAATAATATAATATATATTGTGTATGCTATGTTATATATATATATATATATTATATATTATATATTGTGTATATAGTATATGTATGTATATGTATGTATATGTATGTACATTGTATAATTTTGTTATATTATTATACATAATATAACAAGGGTTATTCATAATAATGCCAATTTGAGCGTTTAGATTTGTGTCCATGTTTGAATGTGTGTGCATATATTTACGTACCAATTATGACAAAAGATATTGGCACCTAAATGTATGCATGTAAATATATATTAAAATTAAATTAACCAGGCAAGACGTGAGAATGGAAGAATGAATTAAAATAATGTAAATGAAATGAATGAAGATCAAGAAAAACGTGGAAGTTTAAAATTTGTAAAGAACGATAGAGAAGAGAATGTGAGAAAACAGCGAACGCAGGTAGGTGGGACAAATAACGGAGAAAGAAGGAAAAGGAAAACGAAGAGAAAAATGCTCACACACACGTAAGCTGGACCCTAGTGGCTGAAAGCGCGGGTATAACCCTTGCCGTGTCGTCATGACCACCTTACGCCTGCCGTAAGCAGCTTACGCTCGCCTGTACGCACCGACTTTGACGTATCCTACGCATGTTAGAGACCACGCGCTAAAATCTTTGACCACTGGTATCGATGTTATGCATGCAATAGTATTCCTGGAACCACCTCAATTCATTAAATCACTATTCCTATTATTTATTATACCTAAAGCTTGAGTAGTTGAAAAATTGTCGGCCAGTGAGTAATACATTACCAAAAGAACCCGAACCAACGTTTTTCTGAAAATATGAAAAATCGAAAAGGTGTCAGATTCCAAAACATTCTAAAGGACAATCTAAAATCTTGATATCGACCTACGACTTGTTAAAATTCTGGAATAATCCAGAAATTATCATTAACTAACAATATGCCAAGTCGACAAAAAATTCTCACTTGGCAATAGACATGAAGAATTTCAAAACTACCATGTAATTAGGTCTTCAATATTTTCAAATTCTTTATCAGCAAAAATTCCTCTTCACAGAAATCACGCCACATAGAAATAATTCCAAGTCATCACTATTCCCCACCTGTATGGCATCGATACAATTCCATAAAAATCAATCAATTTGCAATCAAAAACGCAGTCTGACGAGCTTCTTACTCCGGGTAAGAACTCTAAAGAGCAAGACACGGTTCTTTGTATTCGCCCGTCCGCGGTTCGGAACTAGTCCTATCACCTGGATAGTTGACGTAGATTCGTGAAGAGACCTAGCCAAGGCCACAAATTGGGGATTGCACTTCGGTGGACGTAAATACTTCTGAAATCTTTCCTCCGACGAAAGCCGTTCACGGGGTTGTCGCGTTAAAAAATTATACAAGTAAAATTGTTATCACTACGCTTCGGAAATAATATTTTGAGTGCGTCGGTGATCGGTTAGCCGCGAGAGTTAACTGTGCGTGTACAGCCTGGTGTTAAAAAACAAAATTCCGAAAAATAATTCTGTCGTCGAATCTCAAAACGACGAGAAGATATTTTTCGAGAAGCCACATTAAGGTTATAAACGATTAAAAGTGGAGAAAGAACACAATTTAAAAGTACTGTTTGCTTTCTGGTTCGAAACCATCCATCTTTTAATTTTTATAAAATTAATCAGGAATTAGTCAGGAATTCGCGTGCGTGTGTGTTAGTTGCAACCACGCGCAACCGGTGAAAAATGAACAAGAGTGACTAGTTTTAGTCACGCATCACAGAATTTTTAAAAGCCCGGTTGAGTCAGAAAATCAAGGGTGACATCGAAGACAGCCTTCTTCTCCAGCTCTTGTCCTACCAACTGGTAGAATTAACTACAAATATCGGTAAGCTGTATCGTTTCCAAATTATAATGTTATGTTGAAAATAGAAGCAGAACCTTTGGATCGAGCCCCTCTAAATTAAGTAGATATTTTCTTTTCACCTAAATTCTAACAGTTCATTCTATTTTGGTAGCCAATAGAGTTAGCAAAGATTCCGAAAACGATCCTACTTAAAAATAAAAAAAGGGACACAAAAGTGTCCTACAGTTTGTGAAGCCTCCGCGTACACTTATTCATCGTTTAAATAAATGTTAATTTATTATTTATAATATTTAATTATTTATTTACCCTACCACCCGTACGTAACATTGCGCAGCCGGTATTAAATATTTTTGTATAAAGAAATTAGCTAATGCATTTTAGGATGTTTTTTAAATTGAAACCGGTTTTATAGACATTTATTAAATTTAAGTTAGTTAAAAAAATTCGAAAAAAAAACGAAAAAAATGAGTTTTTTAACTTAAAAATTCATAACTCACGTAATTTTTAATATTTCTGCCTAATAATTTATAAGTACATTCTTAAGATACTATAATGTAAGAAAAAATTTACTGCAATATTTATGCTTCCAAAAAAGGTATTTATTTTGCAAAATGAAAACTCGATTTTTTGGTAAAATGAAACATCATATTTTTCCACATTTAAATCAATTTATTTGTTTGTAAATGGATTGAAATAGGTATAAAAATAAGAAAAAATAAACAAGAAAGATGAATGAAAGTTTTTAAACTTTGCAAGCTGCTTCGTAACGTTTTAAACTTCACTTGCACATTCGATGCAAATACCTGCGTGGTGCTTATGCTACATTGTGCCATCTCTCTTCTCTTCACGCAGCAAGCGAGGCCGAAAATTATAGGCCATCTAGAAAAGCAAAAGACTACACTGATAGAAAAGAATGACCATCACAACCACATATATGATTAATTTAACCTTACTTTATTACTGTGATAGGTAAAGCAATGTAGGGATTGTATTTTAACCAACCGATTATGACTGATTAAATATGGGAGATTCAATCATATTATTGGTTATTTTAGATGATATAATTTCGTTGGAAATTGAACGAAAATCACTAATATAACTAGTAATTTTTTTTTTTAATTTCCCTTTTTTATAAAATCACGGCACAAGGGGTATTAAATACCCGAGAACTTTTGGACTCCACTTTGAACGATTGCCCAGCGTATAATGTTACTCGACGCTCTATGCTAGCCCACTGTACCTTTAGTTAGTGATGTCAATTACTGCTACATATCGCCATATAGTCCATTTTATTGAATTCAGTAGGCTTAATTTGAGCTTAAAAATTGTTTGGGGTATTTTTTACCCCAATGCCAGTTAAGGGTTAAGATAGCGTACACTAATTACCGGAAATTTTTTCAACCTTTTGTACGCCCTTCACCCCATAACCTTTTTCTTGAGAGTATTTGTGTAATGTTTTCATAATCACTGTAACAAACGTTAGACCCTCCTCCCCTTCTATATAACGTTTCGTAATTTTTTTAAGTTTCCTAGCTAGAATAAATATTTAAGAATTTCAGACCAGTATTTTCGGAAGAAAAATGACGGATAACATATTTACTTCTGACTTGTGAAAGATTAACATTAATTGGCAATAGTCACATAGAATTTGTCCTTTCTCTGAATGAATCTTGAAGGACTCGTGCATAGTCGAAGAACAAGAGACATCGGTATACACCCGAAATCATAAATTCGTTTCCTCTAAGCAACTTCACACTAGACGTGTGCATTCTGTCGGATCGAATGCCGCAAATTCGATTCGATTCGCCTTATTTGTTGGATCGGATTTTTTCGATTCGATCGGCCGTCCGTCGAATGTCGAATATTCGGCATCCGAAGCGCGTCCAATCGAATGTCGGATTTTTAAGACTCGACCGGCGCAGGATGTAGTTTGAAATTTTTAATCAGACATGACACAATATACATGCATTGAATAATTGTACTTGAATTTTATATCTTCATATTTGAGGAACAAAAAGATATGAATTAAATTAATTTTTTCGATTTGGCACATTAATTTTATATAATTGTTACGTCAGAAACGTAACACTTCTCTTGTTAAAAGATCTCCTCGTTTTATGTATGGATCAGAAGGATCCTCTCTAAGGGATGAGGAATAGTCAGTGAATGAGAATGGTTAATGATATAAAATATATTTATTGACAATGAAATTATATTGAGTAAGCACCATCGAAATGGAAATTGAATTCAAATTTTGAAATACCCTTGTAATTACCCTCAGTTGTTATTTGTTTGATGATTGATTGAGTCCAGTAGAGCGAATGTGGCAACTTGAGTCTTCATTGTAATCGTTGAGATAGTTGTTGTGACTGTAGTGTGTGTGGTAAATGCATGTAGTATTGCGTTGGTACTGTAGAGCTTCATTCACTTTCTCTCTGGCTCAGTCGATTTGTTATCATGTGTGGGTATTATAACGACACACGGTAATTTCATATTGATCATCCTATTGATCTGTAGATTTGTCTATAACCTGCGTCGATAAAATTAAACTCGCAGTAATGCTGTCTTGATCCTTTTATTGGTTTCTTCATCCGCTTGTTACTTGTGGCGGTAGAGTCGCGGCACGTGACATAATATTAACTAATTTTGTAAAAATATATGGTAAAAACTAAGGTGAATTTTGTTATGAAATCAAAAATCTTTATTTATTTATCCAAATCAATTTCATCTCCTTCAAAGTAATCCCCTCCCGATATAATGTACTTATCCCACCGATTTTTCCAATCGTCGAAACACTTGCGACATTCGATTTCCGGAATTGCCTTCAAAACCTTCTTCGATTCGGCTTATATCTCTTCAATCGTGTCAAAACGGTGTCCTTGGAGTGGTCTTTTGAGTTTGTGGAATAGCCAGAAGTCACACGGAGTCAAATCAGGCAAATATGGTGGTTGTGGAACGATATGCGTTGAGTTTTTGGCGAAATGGTCACGAAGAACGAGTGCAGTGTGAGATGTCGCATTAACGTGATGCAAAAACCAGGAGTTGTCTGCCTAAAACATCTTTTGAAACGGTGTTGAGTGATCCTCTTGAAATGCCAATAGTGTCAGCAAGGTCTCTAATTGTCAAACGACGATTTTTTTGCACACATTCTTTGATTTGATTTACGTGCTGCTCGTCAGTTGATGCTGATGGTCATCCGGGGCGTTCCAAGTCATCAACACGTTCTCTGCCTTCTTTGATATCTTCGTACCACTTATAAACAATTTTCTGTGACATGGTCAAATCACCGAACGCCTTCTGCAACATTCTGAACGTTTCCGCAACTGAAATTTCATTCCGCAAACAAAATTTAATGACACTTCTTTGCTCAACAAATTCAGACATTCTGAAAATCGAAAAAATCACTTCTAGTCGTTTAGAAAACACAAGCGTAACTATGTAACAAATTATGACATTGACATAAAATTTGGCACAGATGTCAGTAACAGTAGGACCAAGATAAAAATAAAAGACTTTGCCTGAATCGGTTAGCCCGCGAAGTTTAAATTAAAAATTCACCTTAGCTTTTGCCCACAGTAGTAAATATTAATTTTATTAAATTTAACATAACTGGTAAATAAATTTTTCAACTTATTATTATTAGTTTGTCATATCGGAATCGGGAGTCGAAAGAATTTTTTTTTGCCTTATGCGATTTAAACATATCAGGGATGTGTATTAAAACTGTTCGAAGAATCAGGCAACGTAATTTGTCTTTAATAAAATAACTACAAAATCAAATTTTATACGCCTGAAAACTCGAGACAAGTAATTATACGCTCAGGGACTATGCACACTTATATATATTCAACAATTTTAATATTTTAAATTAACTCACCAAAGTTAATCCTATACCATAATACTCTACAACTGAAACAAGAGATAATAATTTGAAATTTGGAAATTTAAATGAACTTTATACAATAAAACTCTGTACAATAAAAGAGAAAACCCTACAAACCATATTTTCATTAATAACACAGGTCTGCAAATAATGGGTTTGTATTTGTTTTTGAAAAGTTATGGGTCGTTTCCGAAGTAATTTTTGACGTGGAATTCGAATCCAGAATCAGAATCAGCCTGTCGCGTCAGGATTTTGAGATATTTGAGGTTATGTGCTCGAAAAATGGGATTTTTCGCTACTTTGGAGGTTATATACAGGGCGCAAGAAATTTTTTTGGTTTTTTTCGCAGATGGCATCATTTAGCACTACTCTTTTCCTTCAAAATCAGCTATTGAACAGTCACGAGCGATTTTTTTCACAAAGATACGGCCATATCAAGTTTTGACATTTATCCGAACAACCTTATGAGCATTCAGTTCGCCACTTTAAAACGGCCGGCCATGTTGTAAATGAAAATGTCAATCTTGCGACCCCATTTTCGTAATCAGCAATTCCGAAACCCCCGAGTAAGAGTTTTTAGAGAGCAAAATCGTTTACTTTCGTAAATTTCGATCTGCCATTTTGAATCCACCATCTTAGAAATTGAAATCTCAATTTTCTGACTGTAAATTCTTATTCACAGACCATCAAAACCCGCAAGCACAAATTTTCAAGATAAATTTTCGAATGCAGAATGGTATGCACCAAAGAGTCAAAGTGAGTGCTCATAAGGTTGTTCGGATAAATGTCAAAACTTGATATGGCCGTATCTTTGTGAGAGAAAATCGCTCGTGACTGTTCAATGGCTCATTTTGAAGCGAAAGAGTAGTGCTAAATGATGACATGTGAGAAAGAAACCAAATAAATTTCTTGCGCCGTGTACATAATCTCAAAAGTAGCGAAAGCCCCCATTTTTCAAGCACGTAACCTCAAATATCTCAAAATTCTGACGTGATAAGCTGGTTCTGATTACGGATTCGGATTCTGCGTCACATATTACTCCAGAAACGACACATAGCTTTTCAACAACAAAACCTTGCAGACCTGTGTAATTTTTCAATCACAATGAAATTGTACACCTTACAACTGTACACTAAATTATAGAGACATTAATTTTGTACATTTAAATGAACTCTATTAGAATGCACAATTAAATATTCTACACCCGATAAATACTTTTTCATTAGTTTAATTTCAAGGCAATGACACACTTACCCGATACTTTTTTAAACCAAATTTCGGCCACAAGATATAAGATATCGATTATTAATAGACCAGCATACAAATTTCAAACTAAGTTGCACACACTTTCTCAAATAATTAGTACCATCCCTAGCGGACCCGGTTAAGAGAACGGTCATAGAATACTCTGACCGTTCTCTGACTGTTCTCTGACCTCGCGTTATTATGGCTAAGAACAATAAAAAAAACATTTAAAACATTGCAATTATGATTCTGCGATCAAATTTGAATTAGCAGGTGTAGGAATAAATACAATAATTTTATTATTCAGAGATAAAAACTAGAAAAACATCGTATACTTGTCATTGAAGGCAGTGCAATGGTTCACAGTTGGCGGAACGTCTCCACCGTGAAGGTTTACTATTGGTGGAGACGTTCCGCAAATAGTGAACCACTGCACTGCCTTCAATGACAAGTATACGATGTTTTTCTAGTTTTTATCTCTGAATAATAAAATTATTGTATTTATTCCTACACCTGCTAATTCAAATTTGATCGCAGAATCATAATTGCAATATTTTAAATGTTTTCGTTTTATCGTTCTTAGCCATAATAATGCGAGGTCAGAGAACGGTCAGAGTATCCTATGACCGTTCTCTCAACCGGTTCAGCTAGGGAAAGAAAGAAGAATTTAAAAAAAATCATCATTAAAGAAAAATCCGAATTTAGCTGAAAGAAAACATTCTAAATTGATTTCAAAACTTTTTATTCTTATTTTTTTTCGTATGTTAAACCCAGAAACTGTTGATCCTCAGCTCAAACGATTCGATCAATAATGCTCAACTTCCATATCTTTGGATCATTAGAACACAACCCCTTTAAAAATCTTGAGTTGAACAAGTTTTCTATATAAGCATTTAAATGTTCATTACTAGTTATTAGACATATTCTTATAAACAAATAATTAAAATATGTTGAATTTTAATTAACAAATCCAACTGACTAACTTTTTTAGTTGATGGAGTATAGTCTCTGAATGCATCATATAAGATTAAAAAAATTAATTCTTTCGACTATGAAGATATAAAAGTAAAATACAATTATACAATGTATATATATTGTGTAATGTCTGATTAAAAATTGCAAACTACATCCTGCGCCGGTCGGATCTTAAAAATCCGACATTCGATCGGTCGCGCATCGGATATCGAATATTGGACATTCTACGGACGCATTTTGGATGTTGAATATTTGACATTCGACGTACGGCCGACCGGATGTCGGATATTCGAAATTCGACGGAGGCCAATATCGGATCGAAAATCAAATCGGATCTTTTTGCACACCTCTACTTCACACTGTACCGCTTGAAAGAAATTATGTGCAGTGAATCCATTGGTGCTTGTCATTTCAATGAATGCAAATCTTGTCCTAACAATAGAAATTTTAAAAAGTACCTGACTGATCTACTGTACGTCAATACTTTCGACATTGACATATCAAGTCTGGCAGAAAACTGATAGAAGCACACTGGAGACCGAACAAGCAGACACTGATGCTTTCGTGGAAAAACTCTGCACTGAACTTAAATACCTAACACCTCAGGCATTTTGTGCAAAACAACAAGTTTTGTTTTAGAAGAAGCATCTTAGAATCATACTGAAATGAGGAGACCTTTTAATTTTGTTAATTTCATCACGTACTTGTATTCGAGTCCAGGTCTTTCGATTTCCGTTCGACTGCTTTGACCACTGAGCTACACAGGCGTCCTACATCTCCTTCTCCACAGGAAACACCTCCTTATATCGCCTCGTGGCTCGCAAATCGAGAATTGGATGATTGCCACTGCTTCTTCGTTTTCTCTCGGCTTCGCTTCGGCTCTTCAGTTCGACATTGTTGGTTCATAGAAAGTTGAGGATTGCAGAGAATGCACGATTGCAACTTGTATTTTTTCGCAGGCTTAGTTAATTTCAAGATTTGGAGGATTTGGAGGTAGGGGTCGTATTCTGCCACTTTTGTTTACAAAATTTGATAACCCCAAAAAAGGCTTGAAATCATTGACGTTTGAAGTCTTAAAATATGATATGTAAATTACTTTCAGGACATTTTACAGGATTTTTTCGAGTGTGTAATCTACAGTAAATATTTGATAAGTTACTGGAGGTTTGTAAAGTTGTAATAGATTCAATGTATTACATAAGAAAAGTGGAGGTTAGGTTTATAATGTATATATCATTCTCAAGTCTCAAGTGGTTTTAAATTTTTAAATTTTGTGTCATTTTTCAATTGATTTAAAATATTGCAAATTTAGAATAATACTAATTATGTTTATTATAAATTTATTGAGTTAGTCAACATTTATTTTAATAATATTTTCGTAAAGAAGCACGAAAACTAAAAAATTTGTAATTTATAATAACAGTCTATTCATATTCCAAACTTTTTTTGCATAAGTACTTTCTTAAATATTAAAGAATTTTGAAAATCCTTTCAAAATTCTTTAATATTTGAATTCATTGGCATTATTTGCGATATAAGAGTTCGAAATTGTCTTCAAGGACACCTGTCGGCAACGTATCCTATCTGATACGCGACTAGTGATTCTCCGATAATGTAGGCAGTGGCAGAAATTTCAAACTCAACTAATTGCTTTCTTAAATTTTCATTAAATTAAATATTAAATATTTTTAATATTTTTAATGAAAATGGAGCATATATATGAAATAATAAAAACTACAACTTTGAGAGGAAAACTTATCAATATAACTACAAGTTTTTTTTATAAAAACTTTACACAACTATTAATAGCTTAAAATTCTTATATCAGTATAAGGATAAACAATATTGAGAAATATTGAAAGGATGAGTGTCAAAAGTATAGTGAAAATATGAACAAGTTATTTACTTTTCGAACCCTAATGGATTGAAGCAAACTAAAATTGTAATATTTATAAGAATCAAATGTTAAAGAGCTCTACTTAACTTTATATAATTAAATATCAGTCCCACCAATATGGAAAGGAATACTCTGACAGAAATAAAGTTTTATTATGTTAAACGGAGCTTTCATAAGGGTAAGTTATTCTCATATATATAATGTAAATATACAATACATGTATATAATATATTTAAATTATTTTATGTGCCTCTGGTGCAGAAACTCGTTTTTCCGTTACAGCTGAGAGTAACGGAATGTTGAGTAATAAAATGTGAAAATTGAACTGCGCATGCGCCTATAGCCATCCAGCGGAGCAGAATATTCTTCTTATTCTTCTTCTTCGTACAGCGTTAGCACCCTACTGACAAAGCCTTGTTCATTTGAACTGCGCATGCTCTGTTACAACAAGCTACTACTACACAAGATCGATAAAATCAAAATGGCCGGGACTAGTCGCGAAACATCAAGTGTAATGACTAGCGCCGCAAACAACTACAATACTAGATTAGATTCGAGTGTACACATAAAAACTCATATCCGCACCGAAGTCACATAAAATAGAATACGTGCCAATGCACACAATTCGGGAAATTACGAGACTCGCGACAATGCTCGCAGGGCTGATCGCGCCTCGGCTTTGTCTCGGCTTCGTTTCGGCTACGCCTCGACTACACATCGGCTATACCTCGACTACGCCTTGGCTTCGATCTCCTGCGAGCACTGTCGCTCGTCACGCAATAACCCTCATTGTGCGCCTAGGCACGTAATATACTATTGGGTTCAGGCAGTAGGTTAAATCAAATTTTTCAATAATCTGTGTTCACCGGGAAAAGAATATTTGATTCTAATGTTGACAATAAGAAATGGTACAACCAATGACCATAATTTCTATTTTAAAATATACAAAATGAATTGAAAAATGGTTGAATAAATTATATACATTAGAAGAGTTAATACAGTATATATAAATTCATGAGCCTAAAATTTTTATCACAATTCATTATTTATAAAGAAATGTTAACTAAAAGATCACTTTTAAAAATTTAATGTAAGATTTTTTTGTATATGTCGCAATCGTGCATTCTCGGCAATCCTCGATTTTCTACGAATCAACAATGCCGAACCGAAGAGCCGAACCGAAGCCGAGAGAAAACGAAGAAGCAGTGGCAATCATCCAATTCTCGATTTGCGAGCGTGCAAAGAAACGATGGAGCGGGGATACATCGACACGCCGCGTTTATATGTGTTGCTTACACAAGGGAACGTGGTGGGAGCAAAAATCTTACGCAGTCTGTGAACACTGGGCTAAAGTATTCACTGAAACAATGTCAAGCTTTAAAATTTATATCATTTTAAATAGTTGAGTGTTTTTTCTGATCAATGGATCTCACTTAGAGGAGAGTCTCCGGTTGTCTGCACACTTGCATAAGATTTGACAGAATGCAAATATTTCGGATCTGACTGTCGTCGTACGTGTATTTTCACAATAGACAATTTTTGAGCTAAGATCGAAGCGAATGAACGAGCTTGTTTATTGGCTGCGATGACATTGAGAAAAAGTCCGTAAAAATAAAATTAATTGTAATTTTCCAATGTTTTAAAAGTGCGATAAATCAAAGTGAATAATCTCAAACAGGTGACTGTTATCGATATTTCTACAGTATTTTCGTGGTGATTTGGGATGCCACATCGATTTATGTCAAAATCATGACGCATCACATTTTTTTTGGTTACTCCGAGAATGGTCGTGATTTCAGGTTGTGGGCACTTGAATGTAACCTTAGGATAGATGCTGCACATGAAGAGGAAGTGGTTACCACACCACAACCTTCCACATCTAGAGCGTCTTCAACGAGCCGCTTATCAGTCTTGGACGAAATTAGTCCCCTGCAAGCAGCTCCACCAAAAAAGCCTTCAAATCGAGGTCGTAAACCGATGCAAAGCACCGTGCTTTCTTCTCCAGGAAGCGTTGCTGCTTTAAAGGAGTAAACCGCTAAACGCAAAACCATCTCCCCCCCCCCCCCGCGCGCAGAATAATAAAAAAAGAAAGCAACTGCACCTGCCAAACCATTGGCGAAACGCTCTAAAAAAAAAGAACTCTTCACCATCTGATGATGATATCGACTTCTGCATCATCTGTTTGAAGCTCCTGCCATCGAAGTTGACCGCTGCAAATTCCATCAAATGCAACACGTGTGATCGGCCCGTGCATTTGAAGTGCGCTGACATGCATTCCAGCTATTTCACATGCAAACATTGTGTGTCTGACTTGGAAGATAAGGAAGACGAAAAATAATTTTTAAAAAAGCCTTTTTTTGTTATTTTTACTACTGAAGGCCTTTAAAACTTAAAACCTCGAAATTCTCTCGAATTAGGTGCATTTTCCTTATTAGTCGTACAATTTTTTTAGTCAAAGTAATCAATGCACTTACTTTAGCAACCAGTTAGCTAAGGCCTTTAGCTCTCCATTGATATACATACCTCCGCATAATATGGACGCAAAGGAAAATTATGGGTCAAAAACAAAACTGTGCCCACAACCGGAGACTTTCCCCTACTTCATTCAATTGCGTCTTTTTAAAAAGTATAAAAAAGAGTTCAGTGATTTCGAAGAGTGGTTCACATACACTTGCAGTATATTAAAAAGGCTAGTTACGTTTCGTGCACTTTTAACAACACCACTTTAAAAAAGCAATGTATACACTTTTTAATACTTCATGGCACAGTATATTTTCACTGTCTAAGAGCTTGCAGAAAAATATAGTCGTACTTTTTGGGGGTTTCATGCAGACAATGAATGAATATTTATTGTTAATTTAATTTAATCAGATTGATATGAATAGGATGAAAAAATATGCACGATAATTATGCTCACTATCTGTCTACAACAATAAACTAATATTAATTACATCTCTTGTATAATTAAGATTGATTTTTAATGGTATTTTTGAAAATTAATTCAATAAATATGTACCTTCATTGTAAAAACAAAGTTTTAATTCAAATCTAAAAATCGGCTAACTTTAAGATATAACAAAAACTAGACCATTAGAGACGGACAGACTTATGCGCTTATACATAAGTTGGCTAAATTTAAGCCAAAATCATCTGTTAGACGTAACAAATTTAAGACTTTTTTTTCTGTGTTGACAAAAATTTGTGGACGGAAATTTGTAGAACTTTTTTAAATAAACAATTTGGTTTCTATAAAGTTTTCTCGTATAGTGAATATTTTAACAAGAAAGTGGAATTTGATTGTTGACTTTTATCAAGTTTCAAAATACTGTAACTTTCTACATTCTCATAATATGAGAAGGTATTGGTTTTATGTAAAAAAAATCACATTCGGAATTTCCATCATATCTTCACGTTTTGAGACCCATTGAGTCAAAATTAAACGGTTTTTATACAAAATACGAAAAAAACTTATATAATACAAAATTGTTTACTGCGAAAAGATCTACATATTTTTACTTTCTCATCGTATGAGAAGGTATTGGTTTTATATGAAAAATAACTTTTGGAATTTTCATCCAATCTTCACATTTTGAGACCCCTGAATCAGAAAAAACAGTTTTTACAAAAGTGTCTTCATGTCTGTCTGCAGTAGTAGGTCGTATACTCAATAACTCTCGATAGAATTATTGGATTAAATTGAGCTACGGCATACATTATCGGAGTTCAAAAAGTAAGAACAAGTTCGTTAATCAGCCACATCCGACAAAAATTGTTAAAATAGGAGCATTTTTTGCGTTTTTGAAAAAAAACTTTATGAAAAAATCCAAAATTACATTACTGGTTTCTGATAGTGCTTATAAATCCTTACTAATTATCCTAATAACATTTTTCGATTAAACTAAAATTAGGAAAGTTACAGTATGTTAAAACTTGGAAAAAACTGTCGGCCTGTGTAATTTGTAAATAAAGACAAGAAGAAACAGACCCTATGCCAATAAAATAAGAAGTGAATAACAATTCTGTAATTTATGGGTCAATATAATAGCAGGCAATTTTTCAAATATGTCACGTTATATTGTGGATTAAGTTTGGGATAAATGGAGCACGGTTCGGTGACCACACAATAAATGGAAGTCACGACAGTACGCTGTGGTATAGTTCTTGTACTGGTAACCGTTTCGCTTTCCGAAACTATTCGCGGTAATCCTGTCAGCATGTTGATAGCTACTACCAAGATGGGGATTAGAATAGAGGAAGGGGAGATACTAATCAAGTTTTCAGGTGGCTCCTAACGGCCGGAGATTAATTCCAACTTCAATTATCATCTCTAGGATCCTACTTAACAATGCGCGTGGCTTCTGATGCCACTCGAGACTAAGGCACGCGATACGATAACGTAGTATCGTTTCCAGTTTCTGCCAAGTATGCAATCCAACAAAGTCAGATTTATCGTGTCTGCGATCACCAAATAGATAGAGCCTCACTCATTATCTAAAAGTACTTTCAAAGCGATACGTAACTTTGCAATCACTTAATATCATCTAAGTTTACTTTGTAAATTACTTTAAAATCAAGAAAACCTGCTTTAATGTCAAAAACATTTCGATTAACTTAGAGCGACTTTTTTCATATAAAGCATTATGTGCTTTTTCATATTCTCCAACAAAATGTATTCTTGTTACGCCAGTCCGTTTCTCCGGATTATTTATATTAATTAGCTGAATCTGAAACTTGATACACGGAGATAGATATTTGTCTAAAATTACCAAACTATTTGGAAACACACGACATAATTCTAAAGAAACGTACTCTTTTCTAATCAGAATTAGTATATTAAGAATTGGTAAAATAAATAATTTATAATAAAATAAAATAATTGAAAACTTTTATCATCTACATGGGAATTTTTGTGGATAATTTAATGTATTATATTATACACTGAGAAAAAAATGCTATTGATTCAAAAGCATTTCTTTCCAAAAGCATGTATACTATTAATTCATAAAAATATACTACAAGAACCAATAAATATGTTACTAATTCTATAGCATATTGATTTGAATCCATAATATACATGCTTTTGGAAAGAAATGCTTTTGATTCAATAGCATTTTTTTCTCAGTGTAAGAATCCTAATAATCAAAGGTACTTTTTACGTCTCAACATTTCGAAGTCAAACCGACTTCCTCTTCAGGAGCATAATGTATTAAATCGATTTCTTATCGAATCCTTTCTTTGTAAACATTAAAACTTAACTGTTAAAAATTGTCATCAATTTATAATTTTATTGAGAAGCTGTATATACAATAAAATTACATAATAATAGAAACAATTCCTTTTCGGCTTTATTATTCTTAAATATTTACAAATCTATGGTAAGAGCACTCTAGCTCCGTTCTATCTACCATAGATTTGTAAATATTTAAGAATAATATGGACGAAACAGAATTGTTTCTATTATTATATAATTTTATTGTATAGACAGTAACAACAGACAGTAACAAGATTGTTTCTTTGATTAAAATTTTATTTCGCTGACAAATATTTACTGATTGTCCGAAGACGTGGTTCCCACCTTATTATGAATCCTAATAAATGTGAAATTTAAAAAAAAAGTGTACGTCACTTTAGAATTTTATAATGCGTTTACAAGTAGTTTGGTAATTTTAAACAGATATTTTTCTCCGTGTATTAATTGTCAGATATTAATCGAGTCTCTTTCCAATGCAAAAACGTAAATCACGGTGGATGATATTTTTTGTCAACACTGAGAAAAAAGATTTGATTGAATCAAAGAAAATCATTTGTTTGAACGACTTTCTTTGATTTAAAAAAATGATTTGTTTCATTCAAACAAGATATCTTTGGACCAAATGAATATTTGTTCGAATCAAATAAATTTCTGCCTTAAATCAAACAAATTATATCTTTGACCATATATCAATGCATTAATTTCTTTGTTTTGAAGAAAAATTAATTTGATTCAAACAAATATTTATTTGGTTCAGAGATATTTTGTTTGAATCAAACAAATTTTATTTCATTTAAACAAATCATTTCTTTAAATCAAAGAAAGTCGTCCAAAAAAATTATTTTCTTTGATTCAATCAAATATTTTTTCTTAGTGCATAAACACGAATCAAAAGTTAAAAAGACACAGATTACTTTCTGTATGATTTTCTCCTATATTTAAATAACATATTGAATGCGTTTCACGAATTCAAGCGCACTCAACATTCTTTCCATATCTTTTTCCCATTTTCAACTTTCTCCACTTTCTATGATTTTAAACAATGATTTTTTCCAAAAGGCAAGAACATGAATAACTTTCATGAACACAGCCGCAATTTTTTTATGCGAATCTATTGATATCAAAAACTCAACTTTCATAAAAACGTCACTTATGTACAATTGCAGTTGCTGCTGCTGATTCTGGTTTTTAGAGTTCTTTTCCTATTTCAAGGATTTTTTAGGGGCATTTTATGTAGGATAGCATGAGATCCCAGCAGACTAGCTAACAGTCTCGTTTTTCTCTCCAAGGCCCGAAGGCGTTAGCCATAGAAAAAAGGAAGTCGCACCGCACGTAGTCATCCCTATCTTTTGGCGTGCTTTTCATGGCCGGCTCATTTATCAAGCTGGCTTCCATTAATATCCGACAAAGTAGTACAGGGACGCGACATCCTATACAAGTCATGCCCGTCCGTCGGGCATCACTGCGCTTTTACAAAAGTACGACCTTTTCCCGGTTCCTTGCCAGTCTCTATATTTGCAACCTCATTAACCTTTAGGCATTATTCACTTTCTGACACATTCATTATTTAATCAATATCAAGTTTACAATACTGAAGTGTGATCAAAGTAAAAAGCTTACCATTTGTGTTCGAGATTACTTTCAACTGTATAGACTGAAAAAAACTCTTTGCACCCGCAGGCAAAGAATCAACCACTTCGCCTTGTCTCTTCAAACGCCAACTAGGGAAGCCTGATTAAAACAACAAGGATGATTTCTAGTAACAGGGGCAAGAAAGTGAGTCGCTTTGACGAATGCACAAGAAAAAGATATTTGAGTTTTACAGAATTGTTTCAGATATCGTGATTATACGCTATTACTAACTGAAGTTTTGTCCATTTTTCGAAGTGTTTTGCATTCATTTGTTATTACCCAAGTAGGGCGCCAACATCGGATCTACGTCGTACCGGTATCGGCAGCCATTAAACCAGTATCAGACATCTACGGACGTATGGTACTCGAGCGGTATCGAAATATTGCAATGCCAAGAAGAAGACTGATGCGACACTGAAAATGAACATCGTTCCGGGACTGGAACATAGTTCTGGTACCATAATCAGTATCGTTCCAATGTCGATTATAATGTTTTATGCAACGGAAGTACATTTTCACGTCATTCCGGGACTGTTTGATAACATTAGGAAATCGGGGAATATTTGGGGTGGGGATTTTTACCGTTCTTGGACGGTAAAACTGACTTTACCAGCGCTTACGCTTGAGCAGTTCATGAGTTTTAACGTCCAAGTACGGTAAAAATCCACACCCCAAATATTCCCCGATTTGCTAATGTTATACCAAACACTCCCGGAATCACGCGAAAAATGTTCTCCCCTTGCACATGGAAAAAAAATAGTGTCAAAATTTAGGTAGTCAGTTTTATATTGCAGATAATATCACGTCAACACTTACACTCCGAGATAATATAGCTAACGTTCCTGAGATACTCAGGTTTACATTCCAGGATTGTCATACATTCTGGGAAAGTCAAGCTGAACATCTAGTTTTGACAATTCACAGATAGTACGTTACACTATGTAGAATGTTGTCCTATAGTTAAAACTCAAATATAATGTGGTTGACATTCCAGATATTCAAGTTGACTACCCATTTTTTTCCGTGCATAATGTACTATTATTTGACATCATACAGTCAAGTCTCGTTTATTTCAAGTATCCCAAAACGACAGAGTCTTGTTTATTTCAAGTCGCGAGGCGTTCCCATCACTGCCTCAGTTGCCATACCGCGGTGTGCCCACTCCTATAGGCCAAGTGGCGAAAGAAAAATAGTAATTGTTACGTCCCCTAGTCGCCGCTAGTGTGTCATCGAAATGAACGTCGTGCGGAGTCGACATGTTGTCACTTGTGTGCATGTTTTAATTGATTAAAATTCATAGCGATTTCAAGTGATTTTAATGAAATTCGATCTATAAAGTTCTAATACCTAATGTGCCAACAATAGCAGTGCTTTACTGTTTGCTCTCCAAATTAAAATAGTTGTAGCTGCAAATCGGGTAAGTCACCAATAACTTTTGTTTTGAATCTAAAATAAAACTCGTAAAGGCTTGGTTTCTCGTTTTGTGTATACAAATTCATTACGTATTATCATATTGCAAAACCCGGTAAGAAAACCTGCATTAAAAAGTATTTTTGTCCTTCAGCTTTAAATCCGCATTTAAGTGTCGATAAAGATAAAACTCCAGTCCCCTTCAAAGTCGATTTAAGCCATGCAACGTAACCTCAAATATAATAAAATCCGAATTTTTCCCTTTTCGCATGGGATGGCAAAAATTTCGCGCCCTTCATTACTGGATCTGAAGTGGAGGGGGGATGTATAGTTTTCGTGCAATCTAGTTCCTGCTACGTCCCCTAGATGTCACTGATATAAATTCATTCGCCTCGCCACCATCTGTAAGTACCCCTTCAAAATACATGGGAGTGGGCACACCGTGTGCCATACCAACTGAATGCATCTCGCCCCCACTCTTCTCACTTCTTCCGAGCGCTCCTCAGAGCGTCACGTGACGGTGATAAGTGGGGTGTGTAGGGAAGCATGAAACTTGAAATAAACGAGACGCTCGACTTCAGATAAACGAGACTTGAAATAAACAAGACATGAAATAAACGAGACTCGACTGTATTGACATCAGAATATTTGAAAAATTAAATGTTAAAATAATTGTGCAGATATTAAACTATAATAATTATCAGGTTAATTACTTTCTCGTCATAAATGAGAAGGCAACACATCACTCAATAAGTTCGTAGGATGACATATAGATGGCGCCACTCTTGAAAAATCCATACAACTTTTAGGCAGTACCAACCTTCAAACGATACGTGTTAAAATTTTATGACAATCTTACGTTTAGTTCACAAGATACAGTGGTTTTAGAGACGCTATTTTGTAATTTTCAAAACAATGGAAAAATCTGAATTTCGTGTCTTGAAAAAGCATTGCTTCTTAATGAGATTAATCACTATTCAGAGCGTTGTTTGGAGCTGTTTCAGCGCAATAAAGAAGGATATTTTCATGCAGTATGTGACAATGGATGAAACATGGATCCATCATTACACTCCAGAGTCAAATTGGCAATCATCTAAGTGGACAGCGAAGGGTGAAAACCGTCCAAACCTACCAAAAACGCAAATGTCATCTGGTAAGGTTGTGGCCTCCGTATTTTTAGATGCGCACAATATTTTATTTATCGATTACCTTAAGAACGAAAGAACCATCAAAAGCGAATATTATATGGCGTTATTGGTGCGTTTACAGGAAGAAATAACGAAAAAACTACCCTAAATGAAGAAGAAAAAAGTGCTCTTTCACCAAGACAATGCACCATGTTACAAGTCGATCGCAACAATGGAAAAATTGCACGAATTGCAATTTAAATTGCTCCCCCATCCACCGTAAAAGAAATTTTTCAGGGAAAGAGATTTGGTGCCAATGAAGAAGTGATTGCCGAAACTGAAGCGTATTTTGAGGCCAAAGATAGATTGTTTTATAAAATAGGCATCGAAATGCTAAAGAAGCGTTGGAATGAATGTATCGCTCGTGAAGGAGACCATGTAGATGAATGAAGTCGAATTTTGACTAAAAGTTATTTTGACTAAAACGTTAGTCTCTGTCTGTATGACTGACCATAGTAGTGGTGTGCGGCATAACTCTGGATAGAATTATCGGATTGAATTGAGCTTTGGCATACTTTATTGGAGTTGAAAAAGTAAGGACAAGTTCGTTAACCAATCACATACGACCAAAATTGTTAAAAGAAGCGCATTTTTTGTGTTTTTGTGTTGTATTGTTAAAAATTTCGATAGATTGCGAAATTTTTCATTTCAAAATGGACTACAAATTTTGTCTGGCATAGTTTCTGAAGAAGTGTATATTTTTCGTTTCAATTTCAAAAATACGATTAAAATTCGAAAATTCCTTTTCTAAACAAAATGTGTGGGATACGAAAAGAACGTTGAAATGAAAAATCGTTTACTCAAATGAAGTCTATGATTGTTTCTCCTTATTGAGATTTTTGGAAGAAAATAGTTTATTTTATTCACGTAATTTATTAAAAAGTAACAGAAATGTATACAGAAAATCGAGCGCGAGTGTCATGATGAGAATGTGTTACTTAAGGCTGATAGAGCCTTAAGTAAATTGAATTTACTTTTTCTTTTGAAAACAGAAACAAATTTAGTAACTTTGAAAAAATGTAATTCACATCTACAATATTATAAAATTGACTTGAACTTCAGTATCAAATTACAAAAAATAAACTTAAATGTATGCGAAGAATATAAGACCGAGCGAAATAGATATTTTATGTGCGTATATTTAATTACATTCATATCTTCATTTATTAATATAAGAAGAAGTCACTTTGATAAAATGTATGAGAATAAGAATCAGAATTTTATTAGGATCAGTTATTTCTTTATTTATTAATGTCTTTTCAATATTTTCGTTCAGAAAAGAGGTAGTTTTATCATCAATATCACTTTTACCATCACTTGGAGGCAAATGATTGTCAAAATTAGTAGAAGCACACTCAAATTGATCACTCTTAGCACTAATAGTACTCATAGTACTAATAGTACGGTATTGCGGTGCGAAATGCAGTACTATATTGCAGACATCATTCCAATCTTCATTCGATACTGCTTTACAGTGCGAAATCCAGTACTAGATTGACAACATAAATTCTACGTCGAAAGAGCATCGCAGTATGACTCAAAATTTGATAGTGAATATTATTGTCGATTTAGTATCAGTTTGGTGGAATAACCGACGTCATTCCAGTGTCGCTTCTTCGTACTGGAAAACCGGCTATAGATGAAGGAACACGGTGTTGAAATCGGAGCGCATTGAAAAGCAGCTCGAACGAACGAATGGTCTAACCAAAAATTAACTCTTTTGGACTGGTCCCCTTTTAGCAATTCGTGATTCAAATATTGTTATTGTAATATTGCTATATGACACATTTTCCTCTAATTTTCCACACTTAAAATCGAATTTGAATAAAATATCTAAACCTGTATAAAACGGTAGAAGGAACACAGTACCTGACAAAATTTGAACAGTTGTTTGAAAGAGGATCTTCTGAAATATCTTTAACTTATCCTTTAAAAGAATTTTGTCCGATAGCAGAGCGAAAACTCTCGTTAACGCTCCGCTGGGGACCCGTGTGGAAAAATTCCATGGCAGTCTATTGTCTGATCTGGCCCAGGTCTGGCAACGATCAGACCGGCTAGTTTGTATGTGGCGAACGAAATTTTTTTTTACAAATTTAAAAAAATTCCTAGGTTAGTAACAAGTTTTTAGAAACATTTATTACGCGACCGGAAACAAGTATCTCTTTTTTGCAATCATTGCTACTACTTACTTTTTGATTTTCAGTCGAAGCCGATAAATGTTGAATTAAAATGGTTTTTCAACCAAAACTTTATTAACTGACCACCAATTAGTGTCTGACCAGCCGTGAATTCGTGGCTGACTAGCCGCTGGCTTGTGGCTGGCCAGCCGCTGCCTAGCGGCTGATCGTACAAAAACGTTACAGTTCTGACCTACCCAGACCAGGGCTTATAGTCAGCGCCTGAACTGGAAATCAGACAGTCTGGTCTGGCACTGGCCAGCGTCATGGAATTTTTCCACATGGGGAGGAGCGAAACCAAGCAATTCCACGCCTATAAAGGGCGGAGGATCGAAAACGTTCGAGGCACGACGAACGATGTGTTGACACATATGGACGAATGTATAAACTATCAAATATAACAATTGATCAATTTTATAATAATTTTTTAGCTTACTTTAGCTCACAAAAATGACAGATAACACATAGCAACCAACAGATCATCAGTTACTTCAAACCCGCTTTGTATATTTGCAAACGCGAAAACTCGCTTTCGCTCTGCTGCCAGACAAAATAGTATGTGAATCTCGAGCAAAAACGGACGTTTGTGCCTTATGTAAAGTTGAAAACCCCTCGGCTTCGCCTCGGGGCTCAACTTTTTACGCGGCGCGCGAAAGCCCGTTTTCGCTCTCGGTGCACAATATACTACTTTCAGGGTAAAAATTCGTAATTTTGTATGAAAGGAGTTTCTAAATAAGGTTTTATGCCCTTAGCATTATCAACAAGTTTCTTTTATTGGCTCTATACTAGGGTGAGAGGGTGCCAGTCATCACTTAATTTTTTACGAACATCATAAAAAACTGATGAAAGGAGGTGAGAATCTTTAGATTTCAGATTGTGAGTAATATTTTTGGTTACTTGTAATTATCGCGTACGATACTATTGGTTCGATCCTGAAAGATAAGTAATTCAATATTTTTAGTGGTGATAAAGTTGGTAATATGAATATCGAAAAATTATAAATCCCTTTTTATATGTTTTCTAAGTTGAGTTAGAATAGAGACACTTTCTCCACATCTGTAAGAAATGTTAAAACCCTGTATACAAATTTACATTGAAGTTGACATAAATTTACGCGACATAGTTCACTTCTTTCGAGGAATTCGTCGAATCCACATGTGTAGGGAAGGAGAGAACGGAAGACCCCAATAACACGTGAGGTTGTTGCACGAGAAACTTGAAAATATCTGCTTTTTACGAGACATAAATTTCTCCTATCTCTATTCTTTTCTACTTTTAGGATCAACATACTGTATTGAGATAAACGTTTTCTCACCAATCCGATCTTTACTGGACCTGTCCTGGTCAAAATCGAACAATAAACAATAATACATGATTCATTTGATCTCCTCAATAATCCTTGAACGACTTCTCATTCCCAATGTTCTGACTATATTTTACAGCCCACCGGACCGTAATTTGAGCTTTTACGCACGAATCCATTAACACATCCTCGTAATCCCTGTTCATTGCAGAAGGTAAAACTTTCTACACTTATACATAGATACTAAAACGAAGAAAAATATTGGATTTTTTATTTACATACATAATTCTGATGCTCAAATATTTCTAACTGAAATCATTCTTAAGGTAGTTGATCCAAAAAAATTAGACCTCAGACAAAAATAGATAATTATGCTTTCAAGACTAACGATATTATTATTGAACGACTATTTTGGAAGAGAAAAGATTATTTTACATGAAAAAAATTTTAAATACAGAAAAATAGTTTTATTAATGAATTTTATTTTTGCCCCAACTTTTTTCCTTATCGCTTCTTACCAAACTTAAAAAAATTATGCGATTTTAATTAATTACAAATCACTTTTTCATGAAAAATATTCCCTATAACATAACCATTTCGAATTTTCGAAAATGAATAAATTATTATCAAATTCAGTAATTTGTTTACAAAAATTTCGTTTTGGAAAATATTTTTTCTAATGGTTTCAGTTATTGAAAAATTTATTTTTAAAAATCAGAAACCGTGAAGTTGTGGAAAGTCTTTTCTCTGAAGAAATGATTCATGATTTATTAGAATCGCATAATTTTTTAAAATTTGGTAAGAAGTGATAAGTGTCACGTCCCGCGACGCATTAGAATGTACTATAGGCGTAGGCTAGGTCTAGAGAGAAAGCTGGGGAAAGTACTAAAAGAGAGAGAAAACCACCTATTGAAAAGCGAGGTATAACTACGTCACACGCAGCGTGAGGCTGCGCAACGCGCGACGTCACCAAAAAATATAATATAAAAAGGACACGCCGCCAAGGGAAAACTAGTCTTGTGAGCAGAATTAAAGTGCGACATTTTTTTAAAAACCAAAAAGGACCCCCCCCCCCCTCTCTCTCTCCCTCTCCCTCTCCCTCTCCCTCTCCCTCTCCCTCTCTCTCTCTCTCTCTCTTCTGTGTTTTCAAATTTTTTTCATAGAAAATAATCTTTTCTATTTCAAAATAGCCGTTCAATAATAATAATATTGCTATTCTTGAACGCAAAATTATCTATTTTTGCCTGAGGTCTAATTTTCGTGGATAAAAACTACCTTAAAGATTTTAAACATTTTTCGAATATTTTGTACTTTTGGCATCAATACGAGCATTGTCTACATATTTGACTGGGGCAGTTAAAAGGGACCTATCGTTTGAAAAAATCTATTTTCACTCTTTTGTCGATGCTGATAGAAAAAAGTATGATCTTTTTAATGAAACAAACTGTATATTTCGAACTGCATTATTTATCTTACAAATGCACTTCAGAGAAGAACACAGTAACCTAAAAGACATAAACGAATATCAGTAGATACAAAGTGGTTAAAAAGTTTGTTTTTTTATAATCAATTCTGCTTCTTACGTTTATTACGTTTACGTGTAATCAGCAATCCCGAAAATACAAAAGTAAAGACGTTCAAGCAGATCTGATGAACTTTAAAAAAAGTCCACCATATTGGATCAGCCATTTGGAATTTTTGGAAATTGACTTCAGATTCGTGGTCAGCGACCCTAAAAACCCTCGGGTAACAAGGTTCAAGCAAATTCGGCAAATTTTTCCAAACCTCGTCCACCATATTGGATCCGCCGTTTTGAAATTTGAAAATCTGATGCACATCATAACTCGCAACAGAATCATGTGCAACAAAAAAATCAAAATGCATTTGTTAAAGGAGATGTTTCTCGAGGTAACTCTGGGAGAGTTTTCTTTTTGGATTTTTCAATTTTTCGTAGCACTTGGAAGCCAAAAAACACATTTTCGCTAAAAAAATCGGCTAATTTGATATTGTAAAATTAAAATTAGATCTATAACTTAATTCGTGCGGCTTGCTAAGAGATGGCGTAACTTGATTATTATTCTATCGTTCCAATATTCCGAACATGCGTTGGAAAGCTACTGTCATTCTGCGTCTTTTTCAGTATATGTCATTTATTTGAAGCGTGAACAACAATAATTTTTTTCACTCAAATATGTCGAACTTTGTGCCTGAAAAAGTGTTTTTGCGGGGAGTTCTTTTTTATTACTTTAATATGAAGAAAACTGCTGCTGAAAGTCATCGTATTTTGGTGTAAGTTTATGGTGAACATGCTCTAGCTAAGCGAACGTGCCAAAAGTGGTTTGCACGATTTAAAAGTGGTGATTTTGGCTTGGAAGACAAAGAACGTCCTGGGCAGCCAAAAAAGTTTGAAGATGAAGAACTGGAAGCATTACTCGATGAAGATTGTTGCCAAACACAAGAAGAGCTCGCAGAATCTTTGGGGGTCACTCAAGCAGCCATTTAAAAACGGTTAAAAGCGGCTGGATACATTGAAAAGCAAGGAAATCGGGTTCCACATGAACTCAAGCTGAGAGACGTTGAAAGGCGGTTTTGCATATCCGAAATGCTGCTGGAACGCCACAAAAAGAAGTCATTTTTGCATCGGATTGTTACTGGGGATGAAAAACGGATCCAGTACGACAACCCCAAGCGCAAAAAATCATATGTGAAACCCGGCCAACCAGCCAAATCAACGGCAAAGCCGAATATCCATGGCGCGAAGGTAATGCTCTGTATTTGGTGAGATCAGAAGGGTGTGCTGTATTATGAGCTGCTGAAACCGGGTGAAACCATCAATGGAGAACGCTACCGAACACAGTTAATCCGTTTGAAGAGAGCAGTAGCCGAAAAACGCCCGGAATATGCGACCAGACACGAGGCAATAATTTTCCATCATGACAACGCTCGGCCCCATGTTGCTATTGCGGTTAAGAACTATTTGGAAAACAGTGGATGGGAAGTTTTACCCCACCCGCCTTATAACCCAGACCTTGCCCCTTCTACCATTTGTGCTCTCATTCGCTCTCACTGGAATACGGTTCACATCAGAACAGGGTATCAAAAACTGGCTTGTTTCATTCTTGGCCGCCAAGCTGGCGCAGTTCTTTTGGGATGGAATCCACAAATTGCCAGAAAGATGGGAAAAAGGTATAGCTTCAGATGGGCAATACTTTGAATAATACTATTGTACATGTTCTTCTTAAATAAACGGTCAAATTTAAAAGAAACGCACGAATTAAGTTATATGGTAGGTCCAATAATTATTTTTAAAAAATAAAAAAGCTCGCAGGGATACCTGGTGAATTACGTGAAGGAGTACTCTGCAAAATTTCAAAACGATTGGTTCAGTTGATTTTGATTTATGGCGTACACGGACTTCAAAAATAGCAAGTTTCAGAAAAGCGCTTTAAAGTTTTGCACACGAAAAAATTCAAAATAAAACTCGATAATTCTTTTATACTCACGCAGAGTCGTCAATGCCAGGTTCATAGAGCAAAAAGCTTTCATGAAGATGATCTAGAGCATCTTTCTGTATTTCTGTACATAAAACTCTTCCGTCTTTACTGTCGTGCGCCGCACAGCTGTCGAGCAGGTGTAGAAAATTGTGAAATTTCAAAGGTCTGTGAATTTGTTCAATTGCAAAACATTAAGGATTACAAATTTTGCTGCAATATTTCATTGGGGCTAAATATATGGATAAGCAAAATGAATTTTTTTTTATGTAAATGTGTGTTATTATTTTTTCTACTTGATCTTGTGTGGCCTAGGAAACTGATGTTGAATAATCAAATTTTGGCTTTCTCGAAAACACAAGTGATTATAAAATAAATAGCTGTTTGTAGTCAACAGTTGACTTTGTCGCGAAACAATATATCTTGGTGTAAAGTTTGCATAAATAAAGGCTGCCAGTACGTCGACACCCGACAGTGCTTCAATTTATCAAGGTCTGTGAACGCTTTACTCTTGCGTTAGGGTGTGTTTCCTAAAGATCTGAAAAGAACTACTCTCTACACCCCTTCACGACTCACCTCCTCTGCTTCCCCAGTAATGGAGTCTAAACGATGATTCACGGTTTCTTACCTCACCCTCGATGACTACGTTTTATAGTAATTTATCATGCATCTATCTTTTCCCGGATATACGCAATCTCGCCTCTGGAAAAATTCACTTTTATCCTAATCCATCGCAAAAACAAATAATTCTTCAGTCTATTTGTCGACTTTATTCTCGAGAAAAACTCATCAAATACAGATCAATTTCTGTCACTGTTTTTTCAGTTTAGGTTTTGAAGATTTTTTACGTATGTTTTAAGGTACACGGGAAAACATTTTATAGCAATAAATGTTTTATTTTATAATTAAAATTGTAAAAAATATTAGAAATACAGGGAAAATCGAAGTGCAATAGTAGTTATTTTAGAGAATCTATTTAAGAAGCTTTAGTTAAAATTTCAAGATGATCGGATAAAAATTATTTGAGTTCTGCACTGAGAGAAATCTACATAGTAATTGTAATTATAAATTTTAACTAAAAATTTGATCCGTTTCACTCAGATAGTGTGGTTAAAACAGCCAATTCGTTAAATATATATAAATTAACGACATCATCTTGGTTAAACTAATCAAATTTATAACAGTTTATACTAATTAGTTGGAACGTATTAGTTGAAATTACCCTAAAAATTTCTCTCCGTGTGTTCCAACCGATTTTCTTACTCATGATTAGTATTATAAATCTTTCTTGAGATGTTTATACAACATTTAAGCTAATAAATAAAATGTATTTTACAAACATTCAAACAACTACTAGACTTGATAGCTGTAGTAAAAATGTAGAGAAATCAAAATGTGCAAAATATTGCGATTTAACCCCGATCTGCTCTAATTCGTGTAAAATTCAATTTCCAACAGTTTTCTTCTGCACAGTAAACAAGTTTTTAATTTGGTACATCTTACACAATAACTTTCAATTTCCATGACTAGAAATTTTTTAATAATGGCTCTAGTTTCATCCACAAAAATCGTTTTTGTAAAAATGAAAAATTCCATTTTCCTGCCTAAATATACCTATATACCAATCGATCCAATAATGTAGCATAATATGCTACAGTAATCATCCTTCCTTTCTCAAGGTAGTCGAAGAAGATTACGCCATGTG
This sequence comes from Diplolepis rosae, assembly GCA_030998225.1. Lineage (NCBI taxonomy): Eukaryota > Metazoa > Arthropoda > Insecta > Hymenoptera > Diplolepididae > Diplolepis > Diplolepis rosae. The sequence continues at coordinate 2,123,948 of JAPYXD010000082.1, forward strand.
CATAAAGAAAAACACTAGTCTCAAATGATTGTAAATATTAGATTATATGTATGTTTTATTATCGAAAAAGATGTGATCCTTTGAGATCGGGCTCTATAGTTGTAAGTACCCAAGTAGGGTTATCCGACACTGATGGTCGGAACGACATCGTTCCAATGTCGGTTTTCCAGTACTGGATTCCGACACTGGACCGACATCGTTTATACAACCGGAACGACATCGTTCCTATATAGGATCCTCAGTACCGGATTGCAGACATGAAACCGGTGTCGATTCAGTAGCGGAATGATGTCGGCAACCCAGTACTGAATTGCAGACCTGAAACCGGTGTCGATTCGGTAGCGGAATGATGTCGGCAACCCAGTACTGGATTGCAGACTTAAAACCATTATTGAATCGACACTGGATTCCAATTTTTATTGAATATGTATAAATAAAGACGAGCAAAGCCCAAATTTCTTAAATATATTTTTTTATATATTTTTTATATATTTATATATTTTATTTTGTAAAATTCATCATAATTATTTTCAATCGAAAATAATTATTTTAATTATGCAATTTCATTGCATTTGGTAATTGGATAAGTTATTCATAAAAATAGTTCAATTAAAAATGTATATAATTTTTTTAGACTTTTTTGATTTGTAATAAAATTCTAGTTAATTTTAATTAATTACTATAACTAATTAATCAATTTTAATTGATTTAAAAAACTAATTATATACCCTCAATTAATTGAAATAACTAATTAATTAATTTTAATTGATTAAAATAAATTTTTAGTGAATTTCAATTGATTTTAAATTACTTAAATTTGCATTTTTATGTCAATAAATATAAATTTTAATAAATTTTTGTAATTTTTTAGTAAATAGTAAATTTTTGTACTTTAAACTTGGAACCTTACAGTTCTAGAGTAAATCATATTTTATTAGTCTTTCAATATACCTGAATATCCTTTGCAAGGGATATTTAGAAACATGTGGTAGCCAGCCGCTTATGTTTCGTTGCTTGTCCAGGTATGAAATGTCTTACTCAAGTAGTGTCTTATTCTTTTTTGAACGTAGAGACTGTTTATATATCGGTGCGGTGGAAAAATGATTGATATAAATAGTAAAATTGAACAAAATTGGAAACAATCACGTGGGTACACCAGGAAGCATCGTGTCTCAGAAAGACATTTAGTGTGAGACAAAATAATTGAAAGTGAGTGTGCATTGAAATGACAAAAGATTCAAGAATTAAATAGTCGTTTTGAAAGTGAAATTTACAATTCCAATAATATAAGTGAGAATGGCTCGATTTTTCATAGTGCTAATGATATTAACTAAACGCAGATGCAATATGAGTAAGGAGGGACTAAGCGAAATTGAAAATGGAAAAATTAGTTCGTTTTTATATTTATTGTGTTATATTTATTATATTGTATTATTATTATATTATTATATATTATTATTATATATTATGTTATATATTATTATATTGTATTGTATTTATTATATTTATATTTTATATCTATCTTATATTTATTTATTATTATATTTATTAATATTAGTATTGATTAAAACCTTTAAAATTCGATTTAAATAAATATTATGAAAACTAAAATATTGTTTATATTTATTGTATTTAAAATTCCAATACCAAATAAGTGTTGCCCTTTGATAATGGAACGATATTGGAATCCAGTATCGGAACGATATTGAAATCCAGTATCGGAACGATATTGGGATCCTATGTCGGAACGATGTTGGAATCCAGTATCGGAACGATGTTGGGATCCTATGTCGGAACGATGTTGGAATCCAGTACCGAATCGGTCTTACATTTCGACATTCATCCGACACCGATCCAGTGTCAGAAACCGATGTCGTTCCGACACTGGAATGTCGGCTGCCGACATCGGAACGACATTGTTCCAATACTGGAACCCCACTTGGGTATAGTTAGTAAAGCGTTCTTTGAGAATTAATAAAGAAATTGACTACATTTTTCCACCTTTCGTTATAATACGCTATGAAAATCTTACAGTCTCATAGGATCGCGCGTTCATGAATTTTATCTTCAAGCGTCAAAGACGCTTGAGCTCGACGTAAAATACAAAGAAAACCCAACATACTAAAAAAAAAATACCGTTTTCCGAAATCGGAAATTTATTACAGACTTTTTACCGGGACAACCACAAAAATATGGTTTTTTATTTACACTGAAATATTGTTTAAAGAAAAATGTCTCTACATGTTTCATTTAATTCATTGGCTCCGCTAGAGTATTCCACGTCTTATGATTAAAAAGCAAACGATTTGATCAAAAGCTGACAGAGTAATAGCAATTCATGCTTTGAAAAACACTGACTTTCGATCATTTTTGATGACGAAAAATTGAGTGTTTTTAATTTTTATCTAAAAAACTATTAAGGTTGCATAAAAATTGCATCAAGATAAAAAATGCGTCATGATAAATCCTACAAAACGGTATTCTTGTTTTTGTGAATGACAGAAAAAAAATGTTTGTCACGATTTTCGTGCGCGGACAATAGTTTTCCGCGATTTCGAGCTCTCGGCGAGTTATTGCTGGTGGCCCTTCAAATAATATTTATCGATCTTGGACTTGGTTTCTGATAAGGTTTTTCCACGCAAAAAGTAGTGTTTAATCAACACACGAAATTCATTTTTTTCCATCTTTGCAAAATATTCGGAGGTTGGTTGCTTTCGGACACTATAATTTATAAATTAATGAATGGATTTGCTTCAAATTTTAACAGAATTTGCCAAACACCCTAGTACAATAGAAAATAAGGACGACAATGAACCTAGAACAGCAATATTTATCTTCACAACAATTTTAAAACATAGATAATAACCAACTCTAACCAAAATTTTATTTATTCTACTCTCTAAAGTCCGAATTAGCGAAATTTAACTAATTCTTAGTAGAATTTTACAAATTTAGAGTGATTTAACTATTATTCAGTGAAAATGTCTTCCCAAATTAAAGTGATGGAATTAACATTAATTTATTACTGAATTTTAGTCTGAATTTGGTACTTAATATTGACTTATTCAGATTTAGAGAGTAGGATAAATTAAACAAATAATTAATGCATTCTTTGTTTTAATTAATTTTTCCGGTTTTTAACCAATTATGTAAACGCACTGATCTTTATTGTGATTTAAAAACCGTGCGGTTTCAAATCATCTTCAGATGCTATTCATTAAATTTTATTCATACAATCTGATTTACATTAATAGAGTTTGTAAATCATTTTTCTAAGACACTGCAAACTTCAACTTTCATTTCAGAAGTTCAAAATTACTACCGTTGGTCGCAAATTCTCCAGTGTAGTTATGAATTCAAAGATATGCAGGGTAAAATAAACAAAAGGATCTCCGTTTGCGTAGTCGACTATGCGTTTACTCAGGTTCATAGATTAATATTAAATTAGCCTCATATTATGCATATTTACAGTTAACGAGTACATAACAACGAGGCAAGTGGATTATCGCCATGCAGAAAACTCGGTCAAAAGGTCAAATATCCGAATTGTAAGAGTCGAATTACACGCTACCTGTTTTTATAATTTTACCAATGGCTTTGCGCTGTGGAAAAATGCTAATAATTCACGAACATCAAGTAATAGAAGTCAGATAAACAAAAACAAATCACTTGGAAATTTAAAATTCATACCTGGTGTGTGTATAATGTAAAAATTACGGGTTGAAAAGCTCAGTGTGAGCATGTCTTCGCACAGAATAGTTCAAGTTTACGTGGAAATTGAACAAGAGTATGATTTATAATTTATGAAAGAAAAGGAGTAATATAAGACGATACAGAGCAATTTAATAAGAAGAACGATCATAAATCTCAAGATGAAAAAGGAGAAATATTCGTAGCGAAAATAGATTTAAAAATAAATGACACGATTATGCATAAATTTGAAAATAATTGGCAAATCATTTACTTGATCGTGAATAATTGTTAGAAGTGATTTTAAGCTTTTTCCGCTTTAATCCATAGGAGGAAACTTTTATAATTCTTTTCTAATACTTATAACTTCTAAATTGATTCTGTAGCTAGTACAAAATAAAAATTACGTCAAATGTTCATGAAACTAAATAGCATAATCATTCAAAACTAATCCAGAATTTTCTAATGAACTGGATTATAATTGAATAATACAATAAATCTGACTAAATCTAATTAAGGCTATATCTTACTTGAATCATGAAATTCAAATATTACCCTGAAATTTTGGGGAATGCTAGAGATAACAATAAACTACGTTTATCTGTTTCATTTGACAGTAAATTAAAAAAAAATTTCCGAAGAAATTAAATATGGAGTATTTTTTTCGTCCGTCGCATTTCCACACGAAATAAGATATTGATTTAAAACTTGGGGAAATTGAATAAAAGGCAGTGAAGAAGATTTGTCTGGTTCTGAATATTTATAAATCTAAAAAAAAATTAATAAATGTTCAATAAAAATGTGAATAAATATCGAATATTTTGTGGAGTCATAATTACATTTGTGCATTTTCCACGAACAAAACATTTGTTAAGAGAAGTTAATTAAATACAGCAGATTATATTAGTTTATTTTCACATCCCAACATTCATAAACTGCAATTCAACGGAGCTGAAATATTTCATATAAACATGAACAAATGAGTTCACTTAATTGTAACACGTGCCTAAAGGCATGGATTAAGTGAGCTACGCAAACAATAAGAGACTTTTATTCTTCTCTAGTGCATTTAAAAATTACAAATATTCTTTAGCTGAATTTTATGATGCGATAAAACAAATCGAAATTAAGCTATACAGAATATATTTGGTTTAATTAAGAAATAATATACCTTTATTCGTTAGTATTGCAGCAATTATCCTTTTTGAAAATATAAACCCAATAATGGCCCATACAATTTTATTTGCATTCCTTTTATCATGTTTCAAGTTTTAGATGAATTTTATTCTGCGCCAATTTAATCCATACCGGAGCTAATCCTGAAAAAATGGTTGCATGTTTCTCGATGAAAATCAATCCGAGACTTCTAGTCCGAATGAGTTCGAGACAAATTTCAATCCAACTGAATTCGACGCAACCAATACGAATTATTCTAACCTCGGATTGAGTTGGATTTAAAACTTGGCTCGGATGTATTTGGAATAGATGTCTAGAATTAGGTTGGATTGAGTTGAATTGATTTTTAATCGGTTTGCATATAATTGGTTTGAGATTATGTTTTCTGATTAATGGAAAATGTCTTAGATTGACACGAAATAGGAATGAAAAGCCATAATAGATGGTTTTGTTCATATACCTGAAATAAACTTTAAAGGATATTTGAAAATTAGAGCTTTACCATAACATTTGCGCAAATTGTCAAGTTACGTTCATTTTTTCCAAAATGTGAGTTGAGTTCTTTTTGCACATTTCTAAACAATGACTCACGCTAAAAACTCCTAATTGCTATAACATTTATAAAACTTTTTTTTAGAGCATATTCTACACCTCCTTGCAAAATACAGGTCTGCGTGTAAAATTAGGGATTAAAAATACGTAATTATAACAAACGATGCATAACGGACGATGGTCGAGTGTGTTTTCAACAGGGTGAATGTACGCCAGGCACCGAAACCACAAACTCCGTGAGAGCATGCAAGTGCTCCTGAGTTTGCACAAGAGCGTGCGTTTACATTGACTGCGGCTGTGAATGTTACGGTTTATCGAAAAAATAATGAATTCGAAATTCACACTCGCCTACTGATATCGCACCGACTATCTCTTATCAGCGCTCGAATTCACTGCCCGCACCCCAATGCTGGTAAATTTGGCAAGAGGGCGTAACCATAACATTCTGTATAAACTGAAACAACTGCAGGTGGGCTTTATCATTTGTAATTGCACGTTCTATACGGCTAAAATTGCATGGCTTGTATTATTTTCATTGGCTTCTTGATCGAGATCTAGTAAAACTCATTTATTTGATTTTGTTGATTGTTGATTTATTGTCATTTTAAAAAGGCAATTTTTTCTCATTAATCGTTAGTTTAGTCCCAGAAATGAGATTCAAATAGTTTTAATAATTTTTGATCATATCATGCTAATTGAACGTCTTTCGTGGAGTGCATTGTTGCACAGCAATGCAATACTCAAAACTCTGACCCTTTGGCTAAGAGAAGCAGAATTCCTGCTTTTCCAGCTTTTTAATTACAGTAAAACCTCATTTATCGGGACGCCCTTGAAATGTAAACACCTCGTTTATCGGGATTTGGAGGGGCTCCCCACTACCACCTACAGTCTCATGGTGGGTTGCCATGACTCTTGTTGTATGTTGACATTTAGTAATGGTAACGAAGGTATATATAATACGAAGGTATGTAAAAAAATTGACATAATAAAACTCCTGCAAATGAAACATCTGCAAACTATGTTACTATGTACAAGGAGTGGTGGCTGGAGGAGAAACAAAATGTTCTGATAAATGAGTGTCCCGATAAATGAGGTTTTACTGTATGTGTAAGTCACTCGGTAAGTCCTGCCGTTCACTTCTCAAATATTATGGTTTTTCAAAGTAATTTCCGTCACTCGCTATGCATTTTTTCATATGCACAAACCAGTCATCAAAGCACTTTTTCCATTTTTCGTCGGGGATGGAAGCACAAAATGTTTCCCACGCTCCCAAAAGTTTCGTGTTTGCAGAAAATTAGCGTCTCTTTACTTAAGGGGGTCTCCTCATTAGTCAGCTTCAAAAAATCGATTTTTTTTTATTGCTTCAATCGTTAGAATTATTATCTGAGAATATTTTTGTACGGACCGAGTATAGCTGATTAACATCTCATGCCTGTAAGTTTCCTTTAATTTGATTTTTTTCCTTCGAAAAACTTTAAAGCCCATTTTTTAGAAACCATGTTTTTTGAAATTCTGTGCACGATTACAAAAAAAACTACAAAAGCTATGTATACAAGTAAAACACTGTTTTTTAGATACTTAAATTGTGCACAGACTGAATTAACAAAATGTATTAAAAAATCTCTTTTTACAATGTTATTAACGCACTTACTGCTAAAAAAAGGCCGAAAAATCGAGTACTTTATTAAAAAATGACTAAAATATTCAAATTTCAACTTTCAATCACCATAATAGACTATAGTGCAGAAAAGCCTTCCGAATAAAAAAGTATTTTAATTTTTTGTTTCAGGTCAAAATTACGGGCTGAATTTTTCACGGAGTTTGAGTTGTCCGCGGCGAGCTGCTGCGCGAGATTGTTTATAAATCCGGCATTTTTATTTATTTTGACATTCAAAAAACTTTTTATTGTTGAATAAATATATGTTTAAAAATACGCAAAAGATCATTTGTTTCTCTTGCTGTTTTCATGTTTAAAAAAAATCCTAAAAAACCACCTTTTTCATGAGCTACTGATGAGGAGACCCCCTTAATTTTTCACGTGTGGAAAAAGCCCTAAGTAGCAGAGTGCTAAATCGAGGCTGTACGCAGGATGTTCTAGCAATGTCATACCTGGAGACTTGATAAAATCAGTAGTTGTCTAAGCCCAATCAGCTGACGCATTGTTATCGTGAAGGAACCATGTGCGCAATTGACTTTTGGGACGCAAATCTTTGAGCGTCGTGAAAAGCGGGAAAATCCAGTGTTCAATGTAATAGTTAGCAGTGGCCCCTGTCCTTACGGACAGGAGATTTTTTTATTTTTTATCTTTTTTATCATTTTCTAATAGCCGAGGATTGTTCGCAGAGAGCATGAGGTCGAGTGGAAAACGAGCATTAAGTACCTGGGGGTGCAGCTGGATCGTAGGCTTGGCTTTGGCGAACACCTAAAAATCGCAGCCTTCAAAGCCATCCAATGTGGAGCAAACTTGGCTCGGCTTATGCCAAACATTGATGGACCCAGGGAAGCGAAAAGGAGACTGGTGGCGAGCGTGGTCCATTCGAAGCTTCTTTATGCAGCTCCGGTCCAGGCTAATGCCCTGAAAAACCATGCTATCCAGAGGAAGCTGTTCTCGGCGCAGAGATCTGTCGCGCTGAGAATAGTTTCAGCATATAGAACTGTCCCGACGAGTGCTGTGCTGGTCCTGGCGACCGTTCCGCCAATAGTTTTATTGGCGGAGGAAAGGCAGGAGACCTTTTAGCTCCGCAAGAAGCTTACCTGTTCCGAGCTGCAGGAAATCGCTCGCGCAAATTGTAGTAGAAATCGCATCGGGGCCTGCGTCTCGGACGGACTTGGCTGTTCGCGTCTTTCGGGGGAGGATTCCTTTTATTCCTCCCCTGGCTGGCGCGGCTAGTCGGTTTGTCTAACGGGCGTGTGGCCGCGGATGAAAAGCGGTTCCCCGGGCGGTGTATTGGTTCAAGAGAGGGGGTTTTTGGTTTTAGCAGGTATGCCTAGACCCGTCCTAGGAGAGCCCTGTACAGCGTCTGTAAAAGATTTCGCCATTTTTCCTCCTCACAAAAATAAAAAAACAATGGTTAGCAGTAACAGTACATTGAGATTCTAAGATAATTGCTTTAATTATACCGCAAAGACCAAAGAACATCACAAGCATTCTTTTTTTGATCAAGCGAGATTGCTTGGGCATGGCCGGATAATTATCCTATTTCTATACCCTTACGCAACTTTGAGATTTTGTTGCCATATCATAATAATAAAGCCAGGTTTCATCTCACGTCACAATCGAAAACATCTGACTGGATCCCTTTGATTCAAATTTGAAGAGAGTTATTTTGCACCACTCTACACGATTCGCTTTCTATTCGTTTTTTGACCTATGCCAAACAAAAAGTGTAAACACTTTACGAAGTATATTATGTGCCTAGGCACACAATGAGGGTTATTATGCAACGAGCGACAATGCTTGCAGGAGATTGAAGCCAAGGCGTGGTCGAGGCGTAAGGTGAGGCGTAGTCGAGACGTAGCTGAGGCAAAGCCGAGACGAAGCTGAGACTAATCGTCTCGGCTTTGTCTCAGCTACGTCTCGACTATGCCTCACCTACGACTCGACTACGCCTTGGCTTCGATCTCCTGCGAGCATTGTCGCTCGTCACGCAATAACCCTCATTGTGTGCCTAGGCACGTAATATACTATTGTCAGTACGGTGCCAACGCTGTACGAAGAAGAAGAAGAATAAGAAGAAGATTACGCTCCGCTGTATGGTTATAGGCACATGCGCAGTTCAATTTTTACATTAAATTCCTCTGTATCGTAATACACAACATTACACTACTCTCAACTGTAGCGTAAAACGAGTTTACGCGCCGGAGGCAAACAAAAGTTATTTCACGGTCCATGCAGATATCTTCAAAACCTTTCTAATTCATTTATAGGTGATTCGGCGATTTCCTGTATTATTAGGTTATTGAGTATAACGTTTAAAGTTTGGATTCAAAAGTTTTCTCTTAAGGCATCGATACACTTTTGACATTTGACTGGTAATTCAATTATGCTTTTTGTATAGAAGCCTGAAGAGCAAAAAACGATGATGGTTTCTAAATTCAATTCCAGTATTTTTAATTTAAACGCTTAGGATTATCATAGAGGATCCATTTTACATCACAAGTAACGTTGCGATACAGATGAGGCTCTCCGTCATTCCCCGACAGCAAAGAAACGCAAGCATCGAAACGTTTTTTCATTTGATATGCGTTTAATTCGTGTGGAACCCATCCGTCAAGCTTTTTTACCTTGTTGATTTGACCCAAATGATCCAATATAAATAAACACCAAATTTCAAAGCTTACTCAAGAGTAGTTTGAGATGTGTCCCTCTCTTCAATAGCTTTAAGTTCATCATTATTTACTTTAGGTTAGGGCCTTTTGCGTGGTTTAATTTCCGCGCTGAAATCCCCAGGACGAAATTTCGCAAACCAAAACGATTCTGTGCTGTGACTAGTTGAACCTTCTCCAAAGGCACTTTCAATTCTACGAGCTGTCGCTGATGCATTGGTTCAACGAAAGTTGTATTCCAAAATTGCACAAACTTTCGACTCATCCATAATTTCATAAAATATATTCCACAAAATGCTATTCAAAAGATAATTGTAAATTTTAAAACGTAGTTGAGAGAATAATAGTGCAGCTCCACAATGTACAAAACAAAAACAAATGCACATGGAAAATGTCAAAGTTATTGAATATCAAGATTCATACATAAGAAACTTTTCACTTCATACTTAATGACCAAATAGCTTTTCGACAGTAGCATCTTTGTCGAATGCATGTACTATTTCCTCCTGCTATCCCAGTAAGAAGGTGGAAATTGAATGGCATTGAAATGTCAAACTCTGGAAAAAAACAGAATCGAGAATGAAACTTTTAAATGCCTTTTAATGCCTAGGAATTCAAATGCATTCAAAAGTTTAATTCTCGATTCCGTTTCTCTCCAGATCTTGACATTTCAATGCCATTCAATGTCCACCTTCTTACCGGGATAGTATGCAATCGTTTCTACAGTAGGTCCACTCCTATAGGAGTAAAGGGGAACGAATTATAGTGTTTGATATCAACAAGCGGTGGCACTATTGTTGTTACCCAATGCTATCGATGTTCTTTTGTGACGTCTGAGGTCATATAAGATAAAAGTATATTTTTACAATTTCATAATTATATTCTGGAAGAAAATATAATTATTGTATCAATTTTTGGTCTGGAAAGTGAATTCCAATAACCCAGGAATACTGTCTTCAAATTTGGATTCTTATGAAATTGTTTTGTAAGCGGTACATACATATAAATGGGAAAAAACAGGGTGAATCTTGGACAAAGTCGTACTATTCCCATACAAGGGAGCACGCCACTTTGTCCTGAATTCGGGAATTTGGAAAGAAAGAAAGCAAAAATGTACAAATGTTGGAACGAGAATGATTAGCAGCACCCAAACATTTGTAACAAAATATAATAAGAATGATATAAAAAGAGATAAGGGGAGAAAGATTCAGTGAAGAACACAGTAATTGAGGAGTTATATTCAATAAGGCGACAGGCGCTCGAAAACCTGTAAAAGTATTGTCCGCCTCGTGATGTCATAGTCAAAAATTGAAAATCGAAATTCGAAAAAACCAAAAACATGGTTTTATAGCTCGTGAAAAATGAATGTTAGTTTCCTCTTACAGTTTTTTTATAACGTTGCAAATTTTCGAGTAAATTAATAAAAAGTGTGTTGGTTTTAAAGCATAGAAACCATGTTTTATTTCAATCAACTCGCCTCGAAAAATTCATTAATTAACGGATTGCGAAATTTTTTTTGCATTCTACACGTGAATCTCTGGCGGAGGCGACAGTGCTTGCAAAAAATGTTTTTGTTGATTGTTAAATGGTTTTTTTTTAATCCGAAGATAAAGCTATGTTTTTCGAGCTTCGAACCGAAAAAGTGATCGAGGAAGTTTGGGCTACAGTAAACTTCCCACGAACAAGTTGATCATTAGTATATGGAGCAACTTTTTGGAAAATATCAACTCAATTGAACAATTACTTTCGAAAATACAACGAGTTGAACCCAAATGCAAATTAGGTATTGACGCGATTTTACCGGTTTTGTTACGAGCAATGCAGGCGCGCCGATGAGTAGAAGCGAAGGAAGATAGAGAAAGAGAGTAGGAGTGGCATGCGATGAATATGAGCGTCAAAACCTAATTCGCATTTGCGTTCAACTCGTTGTATTTTCGAAAGTAATTGTTGAATCGAGTTGATATTTTCCAAAAAGTTGCTCCATATACTAATGATCAACTTGTTCGCGGGAAGTTTACTGTAGCTCAAACTTCCTCGAACACTTTTCGGTCCGAAGCTCGAAAAACATAGTTTTTTCTTCGGATTAAAAAAAAACCATTTAACAATCAACAAAAAAATTTTTTGCAAGCACTGTCGCCTCCGCCAGAGATTCACGAGTAGAACGCAAAAAAAAATTTCGCAATCCGTTAATTAATGAATTTTTCGAGGCGAGTGGATTGAAATAAAACATGGTTTCTATGCTTTAAAACCAACACACTTTTTATTAATTTACTCGAAAATTTGCAACGTTATAAAAAAAACTGTAAGAGGAAACTAACATTCATTTTTCACGAGCTATAAAACCATATTTTTGGTTTTTTCGAATTTCGATTTTCAATTTTTGACTATGACATCACGAGGCGGACAATACTTTTACAGGTTTTCGAGCGCCTGTCGCCTTATTGAATATAACTCCTCAATTATTAATTTCAAACTGAGGTTTTATTCTCTTTTATGTATACTTGTTTTGTATTTATATAGTTCCTTGAGGAGATGAGGATGAGTCTGGACAAATCTTAATCAACTTTTTAAATAAAATATTTTAATAAGAGACACGTAGTAATAATCGTAGATAAAATAATTGTAGTAACTGGTAACCGATTGACTGACTGGTAATTTAATAAATTTTCGCGACCGTGTCGAAGAATTGAAAAAAAAATAGAATTGAATGCGGAAAATATCTTAGTGTGGAAAATATGCGAAAAGAACTGAAGAATTTTCTCTGCAGTTCGTTTTTATGTTCAGCACCCCGCCTCCCTCGCCATATTTTAAACTTTAGGATAAGTCTAGGGGTAACGGTTATCATATATCCCTTTAATAGTTTTTGAATAAACGTACGAATTTCTAATTTAAATATGTGTGTAAACATATTTGAAATACATATATCAAACTACACAAGTATATTCGTAAAGATGTTTATAATGATTAAAGGTTACTAATTTTACTAATTCATTTGTTAATTATACTCGAAGTCAATTTGTTATATATGAATTATATATGCATTCTCAATATGTATACTGACATTAATCGTGATTCGAGCTAGATGTTTAAGATATTTTGAACACTTTTACAATATGTTTTCATATACAGTCTGTTCAACAAGAGCGAGTTCTCGATTTTTCGAAAACTATTAGAGATTTCTGAACTTTTTTTTTTTTAAATGAAAGTACATTCAAAGGACTACGGCGCAATTACCAAGGCGATTCAGTAGCGCTCGAATCGTCCGAGAGAGCAGACGTGAGTCATAATGAGTTCTGTGTACGCGAAACGTTTTGAAGCGGTCTTCTTGTGTACCCATCCAAAGGGACCACTTATGTCCTATGCAGCCGCTGATAAATACATCACAAAGTCGAAAACGTTCGTGAAGAAGTGGGTTGAGCGTTATGAAGCCAATAAAAAACACCCCGTGAAGGTCCATGTTTGTGGATGCTTCTCATAGCACGGTTTTGGGTGTTTAGAGCTCTTCACCGAGAACTTGAATGCTCAGAAAATGCTCCAAATATATGAACGTGGTCTTCTAAGGTCTGCTACAAAGATGTTTGGAGCCGATACGGCCGATTGGATCTTACAAGAAAAAAACGACCCGAAACATCGAAGCCGTCTCTGCACCGCCTGGAAAACAGAAAATGGCATCACAACTTTAGACTGGCCATCACAGTCCCCCGATGCAAATCCAATCGAAAATGTCTGGAGTGTTTTAAAGAGGAAGCTTGCGGGAAAACGTGTGTTCACCCTGAAACAGATCTCGCAAAAAATCAGGAAGATATGGCAAGAATTACCAACGGACTACGCTGAAAAATTAGTGAAAATCATGCCGAAAGGGTGCCAGGCCATTCTAGACAACGATGGGGACTGGTCTATCTATTAGGTAGTAGCGCCGTAGTCCTTCGAGAATACTTTTATTTACAAAAAAAAAAACGTTTCAAAATCTCTAATAGTTTTCGAAAAATCGAAGACTCGCTCTTGTTGAACAGACTGTATATATATATATATATATATATATACGAAGGAGAGATAGACTAGTTTAATAATTTATAATTTAAATCAATATAATATGATTTTTCTAAAGCTTCATAAAGTAGATTCAAAGTTTTGAGAAATGTGTAATATATATATATATTTTCCTATAAATTGTAAATTGACATTTTTCTTCCGTAGATAAACTTTTGTAACATTATGCGTGATCTATTTGTGTTTCTGGCCGTAAAATTAACGTTTTTTTAATATAAAATTATTATTTCAAATAAACTTGAGTGACTTGCAGGATTAGTTTCTATACAAGTAGGCCCAGAAATTCTTTATCAATAAAACATATGAGTAAATTTTCTCTATTAGAAAATGTTAAAAAGTAATATTAATTTGTATTAAATTCTTGAGATTTCTACATTCTTATAATTTAGAATTTTATTATCTGATATATATGGCCTATGCTATTTCCTAAATTTTGTGCAAATCCGAGTTCTTAATATTAACTAGAACCGAAGTTATGAATTAAATAAAAAAAAGTTATTTTTGTTGCTATTTTTTATAAAAAAATTGGATCTGTGCTAAAATTTTGTAAAAAATTCCAGCTTTCCATTGCAAAACGTTGAAAATTCATCTGAGCTTTTGTTGTCGATTTAGAAGCAATTAAACAACCTGTGTTAGTTTCAAAATGTAATAAAACAATAAATATCAATAAACAAATGAACGAATCAATTGTTTTTGATAGAACGTACCTCACAGATGAGATCCTGACTGCGCTAGATTTTTTTCCGACTCTGATGGAAAAGTTACTGGCATTTTACAAAAAGCCTTTTTTTTAGTTACAAAATTAATAACTCGGGAATGATGACAGATAGAGAAAATTGGTAAAGAAGACAATTGTAGCACTACTAAAATAATATATATTCCAATGAACGAGAAAACTCGAGTTGCATTATTTAACAGCTTATGACTAGTTAAACTCTTTCGTGATTTCTTGGATAAAAATTCCTTTGGAGAATTTCCCGCTCTACAACTTTTGTTTGAAAAATTTTTCTCTCCGAAGCACTCGTTTTCTTCAATCCACGCGTAAATGATAAAAAATCACGAATATTCAACTTGAATCCTCCCCTTATATCGAAATGCACAAAAATCGCTGTCCAGTTTGTACTCGGATTGTTTCTAACACCCGCGAAAATATCTTATTTTTTTGGTAGCTGTAGGATTTATTTGCCAAAACGGGTCAAAAATCGGCTAATTTGACTGGACTATGATAAAAATTCATTTTTCTAACCTACATAAAACAGTAGAACTCTTATATCAAGCTTTTGTTCCATTGAATATTATATTTTAATATTATGATATAAACCATCATAGTTAAGTGTACTTTTTAGAATCATAGGATGGTGTATCACCTTAAGGGGGTCTCCTTATCCAGAACTTTCGAAAAATCGATTTTTTGTTTTTATTTCAATCGATGGAACTATTATCAGAGAATATTGTCGCAAAATTTTACAGTCCATATCGGAATAGTTTTGATGGTAGAGTTCCAAGCAGTGGCTCTGCGTAAGTTGATTTTTCACCGTTTGAAAACTTTAAAGCGCGTTTTCTCGAAACCACATTTTTCAAAATTGCGTGCACGATTAAAGGAGAACCAATTAAGCTATTATTATAAACTTTTTTTTTATTTGTAGGTAATTAAAATGCGCATATAGCGAATCTTTAGTTTTCATGATACAGTATTTATTTACATTATAAATAACGCATTTTAAACAAAAAAAAAAAACGGTGAAAAATTGGATTTTTCTGGAATGTAACTCAAAAGATCGATAAAAAAAAATTTTTCTACAATTTTTTAGGTTCCCTATAAGCGGAAGACCCTTCTGAATGAAAAAAAAAAAACAAATATATATGTGTTTCAGATGAAAACTTTGGACAATATCATGCACGCAAAAGTAATTGTCCGTGGTGAGACGCTGCGCGGGATCTTCGATAAGTCCGAGATTTTTTCTTGTTTCCAAATGAAAATTTTTATTTAACAAGTTCAAATATGCACCTAAATATATGCGAAAAATCTTTGACTAGTGCTTTTATTTTCTGCTTCAAAGAAAATTGGGAAAAAGTGCCTTTTTTGAAGGTTTTTTTCTCAGATGTCATCATTTAGCACTACTCTTTCCCTTCAAAATGAGCTATTAAACAGTCACGAGCGATTTTTTTTTTACAAAGATACGGCCATATCAAGTTTTGACATTTATCCGAACAACCTTATGAACATTCAAATTGACTCTTTGGTGCATACCATTCTGCATTCAAAAATTTACCTCGACAATTTGTGCTTGCGGGTTTTGATGGTCTGTGAATAATAATTTACAGTCAGAAAATTGACATTTCCATTTCTAAGACGGCGGATCGAAATTTACGAAATTAAACGAGTTCGCTCTCTAAAAACTCTTATTCGGGGGTTTCGTAATTGCTGGTTACGAAAATGGGGTCGCAAGATTGACATTTTCATTTACAAGATGGCCGGCCGTTTCAAAATGACGAACTGAAATTTCGGGGGAAAACAATGTTGGTCCCTAAAATTCTGTACTTGAGAGTTTTTTGAGTCACTGAGTACGAATGCATGTGTACAATATGCGAAGTTTTTTCTGTGTATTACGAAGGTCAACTTTCATGAGTCAATTTACTGGTCTAGCATAAACAACGTTAAATTTCTCAGGGTCCGAAAATTTCTGACTGTAAATTCTTATTCACAGACCATCAAAACCCGCAAGCACAAATTGTCGAGACAAATTTTCGAATGCAGAATGGTATGCACCAAAGAGTCAATGTGAATGCTCATAAGGTTGTTCGGATAAATGTGAAAACTTGATATGGCCGTATCTGTGTAAAAAAAAATCGCTCGTGGCTGTTTAATAGCTCATTTTGAAGGGAAAGAGTAGTGCTAAATGATGACATCTGAGAAAAAAACCAAAAAATTTCTTGCGCCCTATACATAACCTCAAAAATAGCGAAAAACCCCATTTTTCGAGCAGATAACCTAAAATATCTCAAAATCCTGACGTGATAGGCTAATTCTGATTCTACGTCAAAAATTACTTCGGAAACGAACCATATCTTTTCAACAACAAAACCTTGCAGACCTGTGTAATTAACCAAATAAACTGAATCGACTGCGAAAATCGCAACTAAAAACAAATCTTACTTATAAATAAAATATGTAAGTAAATTATATATTCTGTCATTTTAACTTTGTTAATTTATTTGTATGCCTGGGATTTCTTTTTCATGTATATTTGCTTTTTATTCTTAATGGTAGAGAAAAGATGGTATCGATTCACCATATATTTAAAACTATTTCCGAAGAAAAATTCGAAGGGAATACATAATGTGATACATTTATAAAGATGTGCACATTTTAACGGAGACATATAAATATTTTAACGAAATGAAATCCTTTCAATTACTAAACTAGATGGTTTTTATTTTCAATTCGTCTAGTGAATACGAAATCAGATGCACTCTCCACACGAAAATTAAATCCAAGTAATGACTACGTGAGCAGCACTACTGTAACTTTAATTATAAATGCTACATACGAATCAGATATATATCGCATATTTTATGTTATAACTACCAATTACTGTTTAATAAGCAAAAAGAGCTTTGCTTGATCAATTACGTCAAACATCAAATCGAAAATGCAATTTTAATGATGTTAGGGGCACATTTGTCATTTATCTAGATGCTGATAATTAAATAGTCTTTCACGTTTTAACGAAATTTTAATCTACTGACATGAAGATTTGTCCGTCAACGAAAATAAAAATATGAAACAAATGATACGTTGATTTGAGATTAATTTTGTATTCAGTGTAATTTTGCTGATATTAAATTCGCTTTAGATTCGAATGGTAGAAAGTTTGAAACTACACGTGACAAGGAAAATGTAGAGCTGTTGGTAAATTCTTAACAAACTGAGTGACGTTCGACTCATTTCAGTTTAATGTATGAGAAACTCAAGACAGTTGACCACCGAGGCAACAGAGCTGTAACTAAAGTTTTGAACGCCCTTGAGATCAGAAATCCAAACACTACTCGCTAAACTTTGACATAACGTCTACAACACGATGGTGTACACATATTCATATTGTATATACATGCGTAAATGCATTTACCAGTGCATGCATGAGGGAAAATAGGGACCAGAACGAGTTTACGCCATACATGTAGACGTAAGTTAGCACCCGAGTGTCCCAGTGGCTCGAGCCCACACAATGGAAGGTATAACTCAACCGGTGCCAGCCCCTATTGATTGAGCCGACGGAACTACACAAGGTGTGAATATTTGCCAAAGTTTCCACCCAAAGCCTATCTCCAATTTTCGCTCGACTTAATGTTGTATGCACAAGAACACGCGAGCACTCGTGCTGTACAGTATACACGCTTTTCCCTACTTCTATCAAAGTAGCAACTATTTATACGAAACCTTCTTAGCATCGCAGCAAACTCTTATCTTTAACGTGAACCAAAGATACGTTCAACTGCCTTTTCTAAAAGAGCATTTCAAAGTAGCAACGCCGAATCTGATTGAGAAAATAGGAAACGACGACGAAAACATGCAAGTCGATCTTCAGGAAACACTTGACATTACACATTTGTTGTTTTCACATAAATTTTCAGTTAAAGGAGATGGAATACATTGCTTTTAACTCTGATAAAATAATAATAGATAAGTACTGGTGTCACAACCAAACAAACATGTTCTGTAAATGTTCTTTTATACACACATTTGTTTAAACGACAAACCCTAAATACTGGGAAAAAAATTTGATCGGAACATATATCGAGACAATCATTACACGCGAAGAAATAGCTCCCAATAAGAAGTTATTCCAAAAAAATTAATGGGAGAGAAGCGGCGAAATTGGCGCACCTAATAGAAAGTGCGAGTTTTAAAAAAAAAGTATTAGTAAAGTAAAAGTATAAGTAAGTTTTAAAAGTAAAGTATAATATCAATAAATTATATATATATATAATTTTTATTAATTATCGATAGTTATAATCATATATTAATAATAATATAAAAAATACTTTTTTTTTATGTATAAGGTTTGATTTTTCTTGTTTTATTCAATTAGTGAATGCAATTAAATTCATTAATGTGGCTTGCACTTATAGGCATTTTATTATCATGATTGATAAATGCAACGATTATTATAAGGGTCATTCTCGTTATTCATTATTTATGGGAATCGCTATATAGGCTTCATTATCAAAATTCATGTGAATGCAGGTTGTTATGAAGCCATTATATAATTGAATGGTAATGAAAAAAATCAACTGCAAGGGGGATGGAATAATGACTTTAATGCGAATAGTTATACGGTGAAACAATAAAGTACGGTTGTTAATTCTTTTATAAACAATTGAAATTTAATATAACTAACTAATCGATCTAAAAATATTATACAAATATTATATTTTCTCAAAACTCGAATAAATTTGAAAAACAAGAAAAAAATTATAAAAAATGATTTATTTATTAACATGAGCCAAATAATTCAAAAAGCCACGATTCAGTGGTAAAGTAGGTTTTATACTAGCTCCTTGTTTAAGCCTAACTATGCTGAAAAGGTCAACTTGTCCACGTTTGAGAAGTTTTTCGGGAGGAAAAATTACATTGAGTATGCCCTTGCTTTGAATCTGACTTTCAGCAGAAAAAAATAAAAAATTGTTTTCAGATTTCGACTCGAGATGTGAAGTTCTTTTATACTTTTATTCAATTAAACCAGCCACAGTTAAAATATATTTTATATTTATACAATAAAATACTGGGAATTGTGGATATTTAAGTGAATATTCAAATTGAAATCATCTTTATAGAGAACTATTTGAATTTGTAATTAGAACCATATACAATTATTAACGTTAGATGAATTATAGATAATAGAAACAATCAATCAAAAATCAAAAATACAAATTTTTTACTTACATTGCTTTCACATCTTAAAATTGAGAAAACTTTCAAGACACTATCAGACTGGAAATTAATTATTAAAATTCGCTTTAGAAATGCGTTAATACCTCAAAATTAAAACAAAAATTTAACCACTGATTCTTCAAATGGACATAACCTTACAAAGTCGTTACATCAGTTTTGCGAACCATATGACCTCCCATGTAACAAAATAGCGTGAGAAAAAGATTAGCAGAAAAGTCCAGCAACATTCAAATGTATATATCAATATATTAATAATTGTGTACTTACTATCTTCTTTATATTTTCAATCATAAACATCCGAGCACTTGACTTTAGTCACCGGTTTCCAGAAACACAACACGTGCCAACTTCGCCTCTGATTTGAACCTCGTATGTGCCAATTTTGCTGCAAATGTATCGTTCATTAATTAAATACTTTTTGCGTAAAATGCTCATTTTTTCATACAAATATTCTATCCTAATCGTAAGATTAAATATCAAAGATTATAAAATCGTTGCATTAATCTGATTCACCTTAAATTTCTATTATTTAACGATTTAACTCAATGGCTTCGAACATAACCATTAAATTCGGAAAAATAATTAATCGCAATAAAACTATCAAACAATTAGATGTTTATAATTTTTTCTATCAAATACATATCATTCAAGAATGCACACGATAGAACTATTTTTATTTTTTTTTATGTTATAATTTTCTGGAAAATAGGGTGCGCCAATTTAGACGACGCACCAATTTCGCCGCTTCTCCCCTATGTAGTCAAAGTTATATGTTTTTATGTTTATAAATTGTTGTCTTACACTTAACTTCCACTTATTTTGCGCCCTCTGAAACGAAAACAACTTACATATTTTGCGTTTTCCGTTATTCCCACTACTTCTCACGCGATCGTATTTTTTTTGTGATTCGTGATTTTTTATTGATTATTTGTAAAGAGTTGGAAAATCGTTTGCATTTTGTTGGTTCGTAGAGGGGATATCCGACCCTCCATAAACGGAAAATAAGTAAGCGGCGCAAAATAACCAAGAGGCAAAATAAGTGGAAGTTGAGTGTACCTTGCAAATCAACTATTCTAAAGAGACAATTTTGGTTATTTTACATTAAATCGTCATCAGGTGTGATTGAAATTCCTATATACATTCTCTAGACAGAACGTCTGATCGAAAAGTATGAAGCATCCAATGCGGCAGTCTTGCAAAACAGATTTCACGACATCATCTCGTGGATACGATTTTGAAACAATGCATTCAGATATTTTCTGCACGCATTCCATCGCATTTGATATCATTAAAATGAATCTGAACTCTTGTGTTGAAAAATGCTTTATTTTTCTCATAATGGCTTTCACATTCAGAAGCATTTAAAGTGCAGAAATTTTGTTTCCTATTTCACATTGGAAAATATTGGCCCGTGATCTATCATAAGATCGCTGTATAGCAGAATTCCGAAAAGCATCTCGTAAATACGAAACGATACTTTTAATACGACATTTTAGGTACGAATATAAAAATATATTAAAATATAAATTTAAAAATATGAAAAAGATACTTATCTTCAAGCAAAAAGCCAAAAATGAAAAGAAACAGTCATATCAAACCCAATGATATCTGAAGTCAGATTTTGACTCAGAACTCTTGATTTTGAGTGATTTTGTTACAACTTCCGTATCATAGTCTGCTCTCTAAATTTGAATCAGTCAAAATCTACTGATTATCAGTGAAATTTGATTGATTCAAATAGCTAAAAATAGGTTAGAGTAAATCAGTCAAATTTTAGTGATTATTTCTGTGAAAATTGACTGATTTGACAGTGAAAATATTTTTTCACTGATGAATCAGTGAAAAGGCAAAGCACTGATTCAATCCGTGAAAATTTGACTGATTCAGATTTAGAAAATGTTTTTCTTAAAAGTCTATCAACTTTTCAGAGGTAACAATAAAGTTTTAACATAGTTTCTAAAAATAATAGAATTTTAAGTTCTACTAAAATAGAATAACTTGTCATTATACGAAATCCCTTAGCTCATTGAAAGTTTAAAATCCTAAAGAAAGAGCTTTAATCAAGAATTGTTGTCCCGAAATTTGTAAGTTCAATAATACAAAAGATCCCATTTTGTCACTAACACATTGAAATTTGACAAATAAAAATACCTCTACACAGATCACACTGCGGAAATAGTTGCGAATTGAGGATAACAATGGTAACAATGTCGATTCTAACGATCCTACACAATCTCCATACTAATGACTGGGTTGGCTAAAGTCTGGAATTGTAGATTCAAACATGATTGTGATGAACGTCTCTTATACTCACTTCAGTGAATATAAATGAGCTTCAAATCAACAAGCTTGCACATTTAATTTAATTTCTCGTCACCGGAAGCAGGAGTTACTGATCTAGAATCCATCATTCAATTAGTCTCACACGGAGAAACTTTCGGTTGTAGATTTTGGTACTATAATATTTATATTCATGAAAGTTCTATTTCGAGCTAAGATAAAGTGGTGAAATTCATATTGTTCACCATAGTGATATTGAGAATTGCTTATGTCCGTATCAATTATCGATATATTACAAAAGTAATAATTAACATTGAGAGTTGGAAAGATTGTTATCTTCAATAACAAATTGAAGTTGAGAAAAAACTAATACTTATTATATAATAAGAATAAGTAATAAAACAGATTATAAAAATTACTATTCTCAGAGAGAGTGGACAAGGAAACAAAAAAGAATATAATATTTTGCTATCGAAAAGTTTTTTTTTAATGTATATTAGTGAGGATTCACTGATCAAGTAGCTGGGAAGGGGTTAATCTTTCATTTCAGTGAAAATTCCACTGAAAATCAGTGGTATTTCATTGAAAAACAGTGAAACTTCGCATCAGCTAAGCGCTTCCGACATTAACCAAGTACCAGTGTGATAGTATTCACTCCACATGGACATAACCCGCCCGAAGATACCTAGAGAACCGGCAATACACTCCTCGATCTTAAAGCGAAGCTCACCCGCATCCGAAAAGTCGGGAAGGTGGTTGGCACGCAAGCTTACTATCCACAAACTTAGCTACTTCCACAACCAAGATCGTAAGCAAGGAAAAACTGGTTCCGGTGTACTATCGAAGGAATAAAAAGCCGATCGATAGAGACTCATTGGACCCGTCAGGTGTTGACTGATATGAAGGCCCGTCAAAGAGCCAAGTTAGCCGTGCTTGCCCCACGCAGCCCAGAAGCCTGCGAGCCTCACCACCTGCGAGCCCACTGAGGAGGTTCTCGCAAAGCAGCGCAGAAGTCTTGGGCCGGACACCGAGCGGGTTACGAACGCGTTGCCCAGCGAGTACCACGAGGAGGTCCAGCTCCCATTTTATACAAAATTCACCTGAAAAGCACCTAGGCCGTGCGTTCAAAAGAAGTGCTAAGTAGGGTACTGGGTATCCCACCCGGTGTAGCGCCTGAGGCCATCCCGCCACTCCATATGGACAATTTAATTTTCAAAACTCGTAACATGTTTTGGCAGAATGGTAAAGTCGTCCTCTTACGGCGTCAGGGACCCGTGTTCGATTCCAGTCAACTTCGTTTTCTTCTGATACGGTTTTTTCTGTTTCAGCTCAGAATGTAATTCACTGCCAGATTAAAAGTTTAATGTATACAAGCAATTTTCACTCTGTACGACCTTCATTGTGTGTGTGTGTGTGTGTGTGGTTTGGTAATATTTATAAATAACAAATTGTGTTTTTTTTTCATTGTGAAGATACGAATTTTTCCTATTTTTGCTAGGAAATGTTGAAAATAAAATTTTGCTTTATCCAAAACACGATGGTGATAGTCTGGTTAGACATTAATGATACCTTTGTATTGTTTTCTCTACTTCTTAAATATGAATCAGTAAAACTCAGTCGAATTTTAGTGAAGCTTTGAAACTCGTAATCAGTGTACATTTACTGTTTTCCATTGAATTTTACTGATTTAGATTTAGGGGGCGTAATAAAAAAGTTATTTATCAATTTAATAATAAAAATAAAATTTTTTATAACAAAATTCATTATATCCTAGTTGTCTATCGGATTTTTGTAGAAATAAATATTATGATATCAGATTCTACAATCAAAAGTTTCCCCGTGCAGTAATATACTGTTAGAAATTTCTACCCTAATTTCCCGAAACCTGTGACTGAAGTTTTATTCGGTTACAGTTTCGTAAAATTAAAATAGAATTTCAGAAAATTCAGTTACTTTTTAGTAAATTTAAAAAACAATTTCTCAACTTTCAGTTGGAAATGACTAAATATTCCGATATTTTGTATCTGGAAATTCTAGAACTTGTAACAGGAATAATTTTACATTTTGGGTAACGGAAGTTTTATGCAGTTACATGTAACTGAAAATTTGTTTACAGTTTCATAATTTTATAATAAATTTTATAGAAATTCTGTTACAGTTTCTTAGTTTTAAGATACATTTTATAAAAATTCATTTGAGTTTCATAATATTAAGAAATATTTCAGATAATTCAATATATTTTTCGCAATTTTGAGTTACCTTTACTCAAAAACATCATAAATATCGTCAAATTTTACGTTACCTTTGTAACATACAAATTTTTCAAATTTCTGAACATTTCTAACAGAGTATATAATGGTAGATTGAATGGTACAATGATTCCTGGAAATTGTGTAAAAGCAGCATTTGAGAGACGCGGCTGTGTATTTTCATGAAAGCTGCGTATGGCATTATACATTTTCCTGCACATAAGCTTGAGTAACAACGCGCATCAAGTATATGTCATGTTGTGGCTGCTCAACGGATTATTCGCGGCGGAACAAATGCGAAGACGACTGTAAAGAAGATAATAAATCCATATTATGTGAAATGACCTCAGTATCTTCTTTGAATACATTATTACGTCGTCCAAATTTTACAAACATCTCCATGTCAATTGAAAAAGATATATAATATAATCTACATACACTGGAATTTTTTTCAATGCGTTAATAGAAATTTTCGTTTCGGACAAAGAGTATTAAATGCACTCACACAACTCCATGATATTTGTCGCAAAGGGTCTAGCGTGGTAAGCATTGTGAAATGGCCCCCATAGCCAATATTTAAAATAACCTACGTTGTGATAGTTGCTTGCCATGAGAATACGATACATATACAGTTTTTAGCCTCTAACCTTGAACTGCCTTTAAAATAATCGAGAATGTACATGTAGATTCCGTTTTTTTAAACTCATTTTTTCCAAAAAACTAAGAAAGCTAGAGAAATAAAACCAATGCCAATCGTTGGGGAAAATTTCAAAGAATATTATATATTTTTCTCAGATTTTTACACAACTGTTAGTAAAGAAAGCAAAACTAAAATATTTTCTAACATTTTTTTTACCATAGTTCTAATTCATCTACACCAACCAAAAAATTCACAATATTGTTTATAGTATGCAATTTGACCACAAAAAGTTTCATCAAAATCGAAAAAGCGCTTTTTCGGCAATAAATAAAACACTGTCGGTACCAACTATGGTAGACCGGGGCTAGTTGAAACACGGGGCATGTTGAAATTTGGGGTCTTCAGCGAAAAGTATTCACCAGAGTGCAGCACCGGTCATAGTATCTGATTTACGAGTGAGTGCAAACAATAATACTATGAACGGTGCTGCAGTTGTGTGAAAATCTGAAAAAAGCATATAATATTCTTTGAAATATTTCCCAACGATTGGCATTGGTTTTATTTTTCTAGCTTCTTTAGTTTTTGAGAAAAATGAGTTTTTTTTAATAATATTATTTTTATTTTTTTTATTCTCATGGCAAGCAAATATCACAACGTAGGTTATTTTGAATATTGGCTATGGGGGCCATTTCACAATGCTTACCACACTAGACCCTTTTATGGAGCTGATCATTTTCTGCCAATAACGTAGGTCTCAAACATATCAAAACGGTTGGGTCTCAGTTGCAGTATAGTTTAGATATAAAACATACTTACTAAATTATTTTAGATAATTAAAAAGCCAAAACTAACAGTTGACGTTTAAAAGAAGTTACTGAGCATAAAGTGAGACGTACGAAATCTGTACACAGTACTACACAATCAGGCAAACAGCTCTTTGAAAACGTGTTTGTATATGCTATCCCATTCTTCATTCACGACTTCTTGACTCCAATTTCTTCATTACAACGGTCGCGAAATTCATTTTTCCATGTTAAAGTTTTATTGTTCAACGCCTCCATATTACGCTTTCAATTGAACTCGGAAGCGACCCTGGGATAGTAATCTATCTGCTTCACCGTTTTTTTTCTTGAAGTGGTTCCGAACCCTTAGGCACTTAATGGTTTTGGGAGCTTTCTGGTTCAAAAAATCCGATAAAATTACTTTTTGGTCGATAATGCTTTGAATCTGCGAGAGGCGTAACGTTGACGATCTATCCTTCTTATTTACATCTGAAAGATTTTTTCTCGTATTGTACTTTTGAATCCTAATTAAAATCTTGGCGTTGGTAGAGTGGAATAGATTCCTTTATTCCTTAACTTAGAAATTTTGAAGTGTTGAGAAATAAGATGTTTAGTTCGATTTAAATGGGAATGGTTGAATTCTGGTAAGTAATGAATTGAATTAATTCTACTCAACCCATGAGTCAACAAGTCAAAAATGTAGAGTGTATTTATCGAATATTCGAATTTTCAGTCCGCCAATCGACCCGTATTATTTCAGAAAAATTTCGGCTTTGATGAGTTCTACTTTCAAAGCGATAGGAGTAATTTTGACTTTTTTTAAAATTTAACTAAATTTCAGAAAATTTAATGTAACAAGGGTGTCCGAATAGGACCCAATTTGTATTGAAAATTCGATTCGACAAACTCATACCTTTAATTTGTATGTCTTTTTCACTGCGTGCCATTCAGTATTGTCAGATCATTTGTAGAACAAAAAGTGTGAGTTAGCAGCTGTAAATGATAAAATGCAAATTCACATGTTCATTTACAAGGGTGTTTGATATTGACGTGATAAAATGAACAAGAATTAATTTGTTAGCAAAAATTGTTTTTTTTTTCAATATACTCTCCTTTTAGCTCAATACAAAGAGTCTAACGATCTTCCAACCTTTCTACGCCTTCCAAATAATACAATTTGTCAAACCCTTCAAAATACCCTTCTGTTTCCCATTCAACTTCTTCGTTCGACTCAAAACGCTTACCACACAACCATCTCTTAACGTTTGGGATCAGATAATAGTCACTGGGGGTCAGGTCTGAAGAATACGGTGGATTCGAAAGCGATTTGAAACCCAATTCATGCTCTTTTTGACTGTGCAATGTTCGATGTGTGAGATGGTGCATTGTCATCATAAAAAAGGATTTTTTTCTTCTTCAAATGAGGCCGTTTCTTCCTGATTTAATCAACCAATCGATCCAATAATGCTGCATAATATGTTCCAGTAATCGTCCTTCCTTTCTCAAGGTAGTCGATGAAGATAACTCCATGTGCATTCCAAAACACACTAGCCATAACTTTCCCAGACAATTGTTGAGTTTTGTGACCCTTTGGTGCGTTTCACCAGATTTAACTTATTGTTTTGACCCTTCGCGTGATTCCGGAGTATATGAATAGGACAAATTTTGATCCGAAGTGGTTACACGAATGCGTTTTTGGTCGATTGTGAGTAATCGCGGCACTCATCTTGCATAAAGCTTTCTCATGCATGAATGTGTATGCAAAATATTGACCATACGCTCAGTTGAGATGGATAAGATCTTAGTTATCTCACGCACTTTCAGCTTTGGATCATTCAAAACAATATTATGGATTTTATTGATCATTTCTGCTGTAGTAAGCTTATTTGGACGACCTCGACTTAATATGTTTTCTGTGCTCATACAACCACAACGAAAGTTGGTAAACCACTTCGGAACCATTCTATACGACGGAGCAGAGTCCGAATAATATTTATCGAGCTTCGCCTTGGTTTCTGATAAAGTTTTTCCACGCAAAAAGTAGTGTTTAATTAAAATTCAATTTTTCTATCTTTGCAAAAAATTTGGAGGTTGATTGCTTTCAGACACGGTAACTTGTAAACTAATGAATAGATTTGGCTCAAATTTTAACAGAAGAAGTTTGAAGAATGGAACTTGTCAACAATGATAGCTGTTTGTTATTAGTGGCGACCTCCCATAGAAATATCACGTCAATATCAAACACCCTAGTATTCCCAGTGCCAATTCAATCAACCGCTTTAGATCGATACTTCGCACCAGAAAGTCTTCTCTACAGTCAGCGTCATGAGAGCGTTGCCAGCGCCACCACAAGGTCGTACATCCAAAAAATGAATCATCTGTGACATGGGACTCAGGAAGGGATAGTCTAAGATGCATAATAGGTTTTGGGCCAGTATCATTTGTTTTGGAACGAGAGAAACACGTGTTGTGCAATGGAACCGTGAACCGTTATAAAAAGACAGAAAACGTTGACAATTTTCCAGACAGGAACAAGACGCACGTGACCACAAACGATGAGTATAAAATAATAATCAACGTTTTTGAGAATCACCCTACCTATAATTTACAGCAAGCCCAACAAGTTTGAACCAGAAAGAATGTACATGCCAGCCTAAAGACAAAAGAATGCCGTTTGAGATTTACCAACTATTGATGGAGAAGTACGGCGCTGAAGCCGTTTTCGAAACCGAAGAATATCGAAAAGCGGCTGGAACGGGCGAACGAAAATATCGAGCGCGATTGGTTGAACGTAGTATTCACAGACGAGACATTCTTCTGGGTAACGGCTCGTACACTATGTGCGTGTTCTGTACGCAGTCGACCGTTCATGCAACGCAGCGTTAAGCATGGTGTCAAGGTTTGCATGTGGGGTTGCTTCTGCAAACTGGATTTTGACGTTTTGCATTTTCGTTCACTGGCAAACTGAATGCCAAAGAGGTGCTTAAAATTTATCAGAAGAATTTGATTATGTATATAAAGAAGTGGTTTGGGCGAGGAAATGATGAATGGATACTTCAATACGACAACGACCCGAAACACCACAACCACCTGTACAGCCACTGGCAAGCGGAAAATGGGGTCACTGTCTTAAAGTGACCCTCAAAATCCCCAGATGCAAATGCCATAGAAAATGTATAGTCAACAATAAAGCATAAGCTTTAGGGAAAGCGTGTCTTCAATATAAAGCAGATAACTCGACACCTGCGGGACATCTGGAGATTCATATTCCGCACTCTTGCTGAAAGTTTGATGGAAAGCATGCCTCGACGTTCCAAAGCTATAATCGATAATCATTGAGTTTGGACACCGTACTAAGTGAACGCATCAGTTTAAATACTCTATTTTAAACATATGATGTAGATTTCCATATAGTATATTATTAATCAAATGGGGAATCTCTTAGATCCCTTACTCGATTAACATACTATTTTCTTTAGAAACCATGAAGAGGATTGCGCTTTAAGGACCTGGCGCGCAACAGGAATAATCATTACCACGATCGATTGATGCAACCAAGACATCAACAAGTACGTGATATTTCTCTTACGCAGAGTACGGTAAACTAACAATTTGGGTTGGAATTCGAATACTTCTAAACTTTCCTTTCAGTAGTGTGGAAAAGTAAGTTTCATCACACGGACTCATCATCGATCGTGGAATCAATGATTTTTGCTGTTTCATGCCAGGGAATCGAAATTGTATTTCCAGCTCAGGTATTGAAGACAATAATATGTTAACCGATTGGGAAACAATGTACTATTTTTCTTCCGATGAAATCATGACGACGCTTCTGTGATACTCACTATACGTCACGTATATGCGGCACAGTAGATTCTCAGGCTCACATGTAAATTTTCAACTTAAAGTCTAAAACAGACCAGGCCAGCCTATATTTCAGAATGGAAATATTCACCTTTTAGAAATCAATATCGATTTATATAGTAGGCATATGGGAAACATCCATATGTGACTCCATAAATAACCCATACATGAGACCATTTAAGGGTCCTGCATAACGCTATGGAACAATGTTCCCATAAAGATTCATGCATGTGATGGACGTGACTATATAATTCTCTATATTAATTTCCTTATCAAAAAATGTTCCTAATAAAAATGCAGAACTTTTGTGCAGTAGTTTACCTTAAATTAGTTAATTGTATAGCATTGTATCATTATGGAAATTTTAAATTTTTTTGTGAGGAAAAATTTGTATAACTTACTCAAAAAAGGAGAAAAAATATAACAAGCGACATGAGGATCAATGTATAAATCGCATAAGATTTTCATGAAGGGGACTGTCACGTGAAATTCTGTATATGTTTCCACATGGGTTCCTATTTATATTTTCTCTACAAAATAGTTGAGACTATGTCCCAAATGAAATTTTATATAGATTTTCATCTCCTTTTTCTTAAAGTAAGTTAAACCTGTATGACAACATTATTCCATAATATTATACAGAAACTTATAAAGAACTTACGTGAACCCGTAAAGTAACCCATTATATTTTTCCTCATAGGATTTCTTGTGGTGTCATCATATGGATTCCTTATGTGCCTTTTTACATTCTTTTCTCAGTTTATCATTAAAAATTAACTATTGAAAACAGAAAAAGTTCAATAAGGCATGAATGTTTTGAATAACAGATAAAAGTATAATATGGGCATATGGTACTGCTGTGATGGAGTTGTTTCTTGAACCATTTAACCCACGAATACTATTCCACAATTTTGTGACCACTTGAACATCCTTTGGCACGAGACCGACTCGTTATAACCATTTCCCGAAATACGTAACTATTCGGTATTCGTATTGTAATTCAAACGACGGGAGGGTTGCCACATACCCACACTGGTTTGTTCCACTCTGGACGAATATTCAGAAGTTGAATCGGTACTTTTTTGAAAGACTTCACTAGCAATTAGTTTAGAATTACTTCAATAATATGCTTCATTCTGATTTGTACGCTCAAAAAAGTAGCAAACAGAATTTTCTGAAGGTGAATTCTTATACCAACTTTAAAAGTATACTTAGATCAACATCAGCATTATAATTTGCAATTATATTTCTTCACTCCATTATTTATTGATCTTTTGCACTTTATATGCACTCAAATCTTAAATGTAACATTATTTTCTGGTTTTTTTTTCGCATTATTATTTTTTTAATAACTTTAGAATATCAAATTTTAAAGATGAAAAATTAAGGAGAGAGAAAAAGTAAATCGCAAGAAAAAGAGCCTTCTTGACCGATCTTGAGCAACTTTCGATCCTGGAAGAATGCCAAAACTTTATCGCCGCTTAGACGAAGTAAAGAGAGATGCTTCCGGATGGACCATCACAACTTTAAGTTGCACATGGTACCAGCTCGTGTTCTTCGATTTTCTCATTTTTGCGACATTCTCTCGAGCAGACGTTTAAAGCTTATTCGAGAATGAACGGGCCGGTAGTGGTATCAACTTCACTGGGCCAACTCAAGGAGACTCGCGGGGTTCGAGTATACAATGACCACATAAATCACGTTTACATTGGGCGCTATAGGTGCCGCGCAAAAGCTGATTCTGACCGCCTCGTTTCCTGATTTATGATCCAAACTTCTGCCGTCTTATCTACGTGGATACTTTGCAGGAAGCGACAACGGAGCAAAAAATCGGCACGATTTTCTAATTTTTCAAAGGAACAAGGTCATACGAAAAATATCATCTACAGCAATTCCATACTTTCCTGAAAGTTATGGTTTCAAATTTCTCCAAGGGGCTTCACAACATTTATGAAATATTGACTCCTTAAGATCCTGTTGATGCCTTTTCAAATATTTTCCAAATTAAATTTTGGATTTTATATGCGGCATATATAATAATAAACGATAATAAACATAATATTTAAAGAATTTGAAAATCTTTCTGTGGGAAAAAAGACGCTTTCGACTGCGCTGGGATTCGAGCCCAGATCTTTCGATTGCCGGTCGACTGCTCTAACCACTGAGCTACACAGGCGTCCGGCATCTCCTTCTCCACAGGAACATCTCTTTATATCGCCTATGGCTCTCCGATAATCTCTCTCTACCATCCTGCCTCTCCTTGAGCGCCTCTTGAATGCCTACCCTAATAGGGAGGTGCATGTTCTTCTTGGTCCTGGAGAAGCTATCCATCTTCTCCAGGGCCACCTCCACCTTCCGTAAGCTTTCCAGCTCCTACCTATTCCTCTCGTAGAACCATTCTTGGTACTGCTTGAACTGAGAAATCTCTCCCTGAAGGAAGTCAGGCGCCTTCTCCATTACGTCCAGTTCTCCACCAAACAACTCCTCACACAAACTTTTATTTAAATCAAAAATCTCCATCATAATCCCACGAGTAGCTAGGGAAGTATTCGGTCTGCCCCTGCAGAGCCCCGCATGCAGGGGTAAGGCCTTAATACTCTAAGAGGTGGCCTGGTTTCCTAGAGACACCGTGATAGACACCACTCCCTGGTGCCATGCAGCCCTCGGCACGGTAGTTAACACCTTGGCTTGGGGGTTATTCCTTCGAAACTATCCCTGGAATATTTTCCGCGACTGCTTATTTAATTTTGTATCCGTATTCAGCAGTAACCCTCGGTACAGGGCCCCTCTCTCCGCAACCTGTGGACGCCCCTGGTGGCCTGTTCTAGGGCCCCCTGGTCGGTTTCCGAGGAGACCAATGCAGGGCCAGGAAACATTAATTAATAATTATATTATTCATATCAACAATCATAATTATAATAATTAATTTTAAAAAATATTTCATGAACAATTATGAAAAAAGTTGATTTATTTTTACTTGAGTAAGGCTCAAAAATTTTATTGACGGTACTTACTCTCACAAGCTCTGAATAACTCAGGCAGTCACTATATAAGAAAGTTCCAAATTTTATGTCTTAGCATTGTAAGCGAGAGTGTGCGTGATTCGACGAAAGCGTATCGTACTATATATAAGTTTAGTTATTAGGTTTATATACATGTAAAGTTATATTTTTAAGTGTATTTGTGATTTAAAACATGATTGGCTACGACTGAATGGTGTGAATGTATTTGTATGCTGTTTATGTATGTATGTATCGGATGACTAATGGTAGGCTCAAAGTAAGAATTCTTTGTTATTTAAGAGAACCATATACCATTGCCAGTTGAAATAATACGCCCGATGCTCATTTTACTCAGCTACTGTTTGTAGCTCCTCAAGCGTCGATGATATACTTATACATTTCATGTTAACCCATTGACGCATGTTGATGCCCTATCGTCGATAACGTTTTACTCAACTCCTTACTATTTCCTATGTAACGATTATTGATATTCACTTTGGGTGAATTAGGTATTTATCAAATTCATTTTACGCGACTAGGATTTCACACATGTTCAAATGTTCCGAATTTAATCGATAGAGTTGAGTAAAATTACTTCAACTATTTTTCTCCGTGTAATAAATTACATGATTAAAATAATTTATTTTCTTTCATAAATATCTCTAGAAGGAAAAACAATAGTAAACTTTAATTAGAAAAACGATTTTGCATTTCAAAGCTTATTTCGTACAATATACAGTATCAAATTTGTAGATCTTTTTTTAATAAACAATTTTTCTCAAAGTGCAAAGATTTGATGAAAATTTATAGTCATTTTTAACATAAAATCAATACCTTCGCATTTATGATGGGAACGTCCATAACACAGGTCTGCAAGGTTTTGTTGTTGAAAAGCTATGGGTCGTTTCCGGATTAATTTTTGACGTAGAATCCGAATCCGGAATCAGAATCAGCCTATCACGTCAGGATTTTGAGATATTTGTGGTTATGTGCTCAAAAAATGGGGTTTTTCGCTACTTTTGAGGTTATGTACAGGGCGCAAGAATTTTTTTTGGTTTTTTTCTCAAATGTCATCATTTAGCACTACTCTTTCCCTTCAAAATGAGCTATTAAACAGTCACTAGCGATTTTTTTTCACGAAGATACGGCCACATCAAGTTTTGACATTTATCCGAACAGCCTTATGAGCATTCACATTGACTCTTTGGTGCATACCATTCTGCATTCGAAAATTTATCTTGAAAATTTGTGCTTGCGGGTTTTGATGGTCTCTGAATAAGAATTTACAGTCAGAAAGTTGTCATTAGAGAGCAAAATCGTTTAATTCCGTAAATTCCGATACGCCATTTTGAATCCGCCATGTTAGAAATGGAAATGTCAATTTTCTGACTGTAAATTCTTATTCACAGACCATCAAAACCCACAAGAACAAATTTTCAAGATAAATTTTCGAATGCAAAATGGTATGCACCAAAGAGTCAATGTGAATGCTCATAAGGTTGTTTGGATAAATGTCAAAACTTTATATGGCCGTATCTTTGTGAAAAAAAATCGCTCGTGACTGTTCAATAGCTCATTTTGAAGGGAAAGAGTAGTTATAAATGATGACATTTGAGAAAAAAACCAAAAAAATTTCTTGCGCCCTGTACATAACCTCAAAAGTAGTAAAACCCCCATTTTTCGAGCACATAACCTCAAATATCTCAAAATCCTGACGTGATACACTGATTCTGATTTCGGATTCGGATTCTACGTCAAAAATTACCCCGGAAATGATCTTTCGTTTTCCAACAACAAATACAAACCCATTATTTGTAGACTTGTGTAATCTGACCGTTTCGCGGACAGAGTTTCATCGCACTCTGTCTTAAATTCCACACAAACGTTCAGCTTTAATTGTTGAAATTCAATACCGAAACTAAAGTCAATTTTACAATATTGTAAATGTAAATTACATTCTATCAAAGTTACTAAATTTGTTTTTGATTTCAAATGAGAGAGGAAATTCATTTTACTTAAGGCTCTATCAACCTTAAGGAACACATTCTCATCATTACACTCGCGCTCGATTTTCTGTATACATTTCTGTAACTTTCTAATAACGTACATGACTAAAAAGAATGTATCTTCTTCTAATTATCTCTAAAAGGAAAAACAATCGTGGACTTTAAATAAATATATTTTAAATTAAATTTTGGTTAAAAAATGGAATTTGTTATTTTCAATAGTATATTTTTTTTTTAATCAAACCTAAAATATACATTTTGTCCAGAAAGATCCCACTGAGAATTCATGGATCTTATTTAGGCAAATAATTTCACGTCTCATCGTTTTTTTCGTATATCACATATTTTGTTTAAATAATAGAATTTTTAAATTTTAATCTTATTTTTTGAAATTAAAACGAAAAACATAGCTTTCATCAGAAATTGTGTCAGATGAAATTTGTAGATCTTATATGTATATATGTACGAACAACTTTGAAATCTTGCTATTTTTTTGTATTTCACATATTATTGTTAAAAAGTTGAATTTTGGATTTTCGATAGTATTTTTTTTAATTAAAAAGAAAAATATACATCTTATGAAAAAATATTGCTATTCAAACTTGTAGATCTTTATGTAGTAAACAATTTTGTTA
Source organism: Diplolepis rosae (assembly GCA_030998225.1). Lineage (NCBI taxonomy): Eukaryota > Metazoa > Arthropoda > Insecta > Hymenoptera > Diplolepididae > Diplolepis > Diplolepis rosae. The sequence goes on from JAPYXD010000082.1 coordinate 2,159,156, forward strand.
TTGAAGGGCTAATTTGAAAGAGAAAAGATTATTTTTCATGAAAAAAATTTGAAACACGAAAACATTATTTTATTAATAAATTTTATTTTTGCCCAAACTTATTTTCTTATCGCTTCGAGCCAAGTTTCAAAAAATGATGCGATTCTAACAAATCACGGTTCATTTTTTCAGGAAAAAAATTCTCTACAACATAACCGTTTCCTATTTTCGAAATTGAATTAATTATTATCAAATACAGCAAATTGTTTATAAAAATTTTGTTTTGAAAAATTGTTTTTTTTATAATTTCAGCCATTAAAGAATTCATTTTTAAAAATTGAAAACGGTCAAGTTTTAGAGAACCTTTTTCCTAAAAAAAATGAACCGTGATTTATTAGAATCGCATCATTTTTTAAAATTTGGCTCGAAGCGATAAGAAAATAAGTTTGGGCAAAAATAAAATTCATTAATAAAGTTTTTTTTCCGTGTTTCAAATTTTTTTCATGAAAAATAATCTTTTCTCTTCCAAAATAGCCTTTCAATAATAATATTGCTATTCTTGAAAGCAAAATTATCTATTTTTGCCTGAGGTCTAATTTTCGTGAACGAACTACCTTAATTCGTATGAAAAAGTCGGCATTTACATCTGGGACAACCCAATAATGGTGTGTGCAAATGCAAATAACACATAATTTTGCTTAACTCCGTATTTCTGTTGATATAAAGCTATAAATATAAGATATTGAATAAATAATATATCATTTACTGAGTAAAATATTTTCGTTGTTGAATATAAATGTTGATAAATAAAAATTACGTTCAAATTTGTTTAACTTTTCCTACTCATTTTATTAAAAGGGTACAATAAGCTTCCCGCATAATCAGAAACGGATTTCGGAATGACCTGGAACAGATCTGAATCGCTCAGATTGTGTTCTAATCCGAATTTTCCACCAGAGTAATTTATCCTGACGAATTTCCTTGGAGAATTGAAAAATCTTCGCAAGTTTCCTCGTGTAAGCCTTGTTTGAGAGTAACAGAAGGATTTTCACATTCTCATCATAAATGAGAAGGTAATATTTTTATATGAAAGTTCGTTAGCCATCCACATCTGACCAAAATTGAGGAGTTACATTCAATAAGGCGACAGGCGCTCGAAAACCTGTAAAAGTATTGTCCGCCTCGTGATGTCATAGTCAAAAATTGAAAATCGAAATTCGAAAAAACCAAAAACATGGTTTTATAGCTCGTGAAAAATGAATGTTAGTTTCCTCTTACAGTTTTTTTATAACGTTGCAAATTTTCGAGTAAATTAATAAAAAGTGTGTTGGTTTTAAAGCATAGAAACCATGTTTTATTTCAATCCACTCGCCTCGAAAAATTCATTAATTAACGGATTGCGAAATTTTTTTTGCGTTCTATTCGTGAATCTCTGGCGGCGGCGACAATGCTTGCAAAAAATTTTTTTGTTGATTGTTAAATGGTTTTTTTTTAATCCGAAGAAAAAACTATGTTTTTCGAGCTTCGGACTGAAAAAGTGAGCGAGGAAGTTTGAGCTACAGTAAACTTCCCGTGAACAAGTTGATCATTAGTATATGGAGCAACTTTTTGGCAAATATCAACTCAATTGAACAATTACTTTCGAAAATGCAACGAGTTGAACGCAAATGCAAATTAGGTTTTGACGCTCATTTTCATCGCATGCCACTCCTACTCTCTTTCTCTATCTTCCTTCGCGTCAAAACCTAATTTGCATTTGCGTTCAACTCGTTGTATTTTCGATAGTAATTGTTCAATTGAGTTGATATTTGCCAAAATATTGCTCCATATAATCCGTTAATTAATGAATTTTTTGAGGCGAGTGGATTGAAATAAAACATGGTTTCTATGCTTTAAAACCAACACACTTTTTATTAATTTACTCGAAAATTTGCAACGTTATAAAAAAACTGTAAGAGGAAACTAACATTCATTTTTCACGAGCTATAAAACTATGTTTTTGGTTTTTTCGATTTTCAATTTTTGACTATGACATCACGAGGCGGACAATACTTTTACAGGTTTTCGAGCGCCTGTCGCCTTATTGAATATAACTCCTCAATTGTGAAAATAAGAGCATTTTTTGTCTTGTTGAAAAAATCCAAACTTTCAATACTGGTTTCTGATACTGCTTATAAATATGTACTAATTATTCCAATAACATTTTTGGATTAAACTAAAATCAGGAAAGTTATAGAATGTTTAAATTTGAAAAAAGTCAATATTTAAATTCTACTTTGCAGTCAAATTATACAAGATACGAGAAAAAAGTTATGACACAAAATTGCTTACTACATAGTGATCTACAAATTTGAATCGCATAATTTTTCCATAAGATGTATATTTTTCTTTTTAATTTAAAATAAAACTATTGAAAATCCAAAATTCAATTTTTTAACAATAATATGTGAAAAAAGAAAAAAAGGCAAGATTGCAAAATTGTTCGTTTCAATAAGATCTACAAATTTCGGCTGACATAGTTTTTGATAGAACGTATATTTTAAACAAAAAGTGTGAGATACGAAAAAAATGCTAAAATAATCAATTATTTACCTGAAATGAGGTCTATAAATTCTCAGTGGGACATTTTTTGACAAGATGTACATTTTATGTTTCGATTTCAAAAAAACACTATTGAAAATCAAAAATTCCATTTTTCAGCTAAAACATGTGAGATACGAAATAAGGGTTGTAATGCAAAATCGTTTGCCTAATTAAAGACTACGATTGTTTTTCCTTTTAGAGATATTTGGAAGAATATAAATTATTTTAATCATGTAAATTATTAGGAAGTTACAGAAATGTATACACAAAATCGGATGCGAAGCGCGAGTGTCACGATGAGAATGTGTTCCTGAAGGGGTTACACCACTTTGCCCCACCAAAATATTATGCTTTTTTAAGAATATTTCTTGAAGTAATAAAACATTTTTATTTGAATTGCAATAAATTAATGTATTATACTACTATTAAACTAGGAAATGGTTTTTTATTTATTACATTGTCATCATGGATGAGAAGGTATTGGTTTTATGTGACAAATGACTTTCGAAATTTTCATCAAATCTTTACGTTTTGAGACCCCCTGAGTCAGAAAAAATGGTTTTTACGAAAGTGTCTGTCTGTCTGTCTGTCTGTAGGTCGTGTGCGGCATAACTCTCGATAGAATCATCAGATTGGATTGAGCTTTGGCACACTTTATCGGAGCCGAAAAAGTAAGGACAAGTTCGTTAACCAGCCACATCCAATCAAAATTGAGGGATTGAGCACTACTTTTGTGTTTTTTGAGATATTTGAAAGAAAATAAATAAATTAGTTTAATCATCTAATTTATTAAAAAGTATATAGAAAATCGAGCGCGAAGCAGGAGTTTCATGATGAGAATATGTTCCTTAAGGCCGATAGAGCCTTAAGTAAATTGAATTTCCTGTTTCACTGAAAAAGAAATTTTATTGAATTTGAGAAAATGAGTAATTTACATCATCTTTAATATTATAAAATTGGTTTGAGCTTCAGCATTAAATTATAAGAAATAAACTTGAATGTATGCGAAGAGCACAAGTCCGAGCGCGAAGCGCGACGTTCAAAATTTCCGGAGCGCGAAGTGCAATGATCAAATCGCGCGCCCTAGTCGCGCGAAGCGGGCGATGAGAATGTGCCCGCGAAGCGGGCAAATTTTTTATTTTGATTTGAGCTTTAGTATCAAATTACAAGAAATAAACCTAAATGGGTGTAAAGGATATAAAACCGAGCTCGAGGACCAAACAGAACGGAGCGCGCCCTAAGCGCTAAAATTTTTTTATTATTGGTTCATAATAGTTTTTATACTCGATAAAAGTTAGAATAGAGAGTTCTTTCAGCAGGAGCTCAAAATAATGCCATATTTCACTTGATCTCGAATTAGTTCGATTTGCCTCATTTCAGTAAATTCCTTTTCTCTCAGGTTAGCTTCATACGAATCGCACTTGCGGCAGTTACAAACCCAAAGCGATTGACGCGAGTCGAAGCTTCAATTGGAGAACCTCCACGAGTTGGATCGTGCCACTTACACACTTTCAATCAGTGAAACGACTTAGAGGACTAGCACGCTGAACATAAGATCCCATTGACTTCCTTTGTGTTAGAACCGCCAAATTCTTGTGTACACCTTCGCAGTGAGTCAATGTCTGGGTCCAGTTGGTCCGACTATCGAAGAGCAAGGAAAGGGAGGCGATGTGATCGCCGCAGCGATTCGGTTTCCCGTTAATCAGGTCGATACTTTGAAAGAACGGCACGTATGAGCTTCCAAGGTACCTCTAGATAGCTTGAAGGAGCTTGGAAAACCGATGGATACTAATGGGATCAAAGAACTTGCTCCAGGCCCAGAGGATTTCTTCGTGGAACACGATGCGACTTACAAAGACCTCTCAGTATTACGAACAAGAAATATATTTCTTTCTAAGATTTCTCTGCTCTTCGAATACACGTATTCAATCATACAATGTATATATATATATATTAAAATTCGTATGGATTAGCTGAGAACCGACGAGAAAATTTCCGAATCCTTGAACATGAAAGAAACGCGAATAATATTGTGAAATCTCACCAAGCCTTCGCATAAGAACATGAAAAATGTTTTAAATCTCATACCCCCTGGATATAAGAAATCGAATAAGTCTGATAAAATACAAGTATTCGAATATTATATATTTATGTATTTTAATAGACAAATTTTAATACTTCATAAAACTAACGTCATGCATTGAATAACGAATGTCGTAACTTTGGTATTGCAGAAAAAGGTGTTAAAAATCGAGTATTTGAATGTCTAACATTGAAACTTGGCAGTCAATAACATGGCAATAGTTTAGAAAACTTTATGCAATTTTCCTTTCCGCTGGATAAAATTCAAAGCAAATGCAAGTACTTTAATATTCATAAATGTCTTGCCTCTAATTTAAGGGGACTTTTACTTTCTAAATTTTCAAAAAATCGATTTTTTTTACGTAAAAATGTTCCTTAGTATCATAGAAATACTGCCTTAAAATTTTATTAAGAAATTCAAAATAGAAAGAATGTAATTATGACCCTTTAATTGAATAAAATTATAGTAAAACATAAAACCAATACCTTCTCATCCATGATGAGAATGTCACTTGTTGGGCTGGTATCATGAAAGTGAATATCGCTGTTCTAACTAAATTAAATTTAGAAGCCAGATTTGTTTCTTATCTACTATTTCTCATTATTCAAACTAAGATATATTTTTGCACGAACTATTTTCAATTTATTATTAGATAAATACAGTATTAGATTTAATGTTGACATCAACGGGCATATTATTTAGTACAATACTTTTAAAGCGTATAAAAGACTTAATTAACCTCAAACTGTCATTTGACGTGACTTTCGACATATTTGTAATCAGGTAGGAGTTATTTCTTATATCTCTGTTCCAGCTATACTATAATGTCTGGATCGTACAAATGATATCGCTAAAACCGTTAAATTGGTCAAAGACATTCACTTTAGCTGATTCGGAGATCTTCTTACATTCACTTATTCGTTTCCAGCAAAATGTTTAACTGTAACAAGGATTAACTTCCCTGTCACAGCTGTACTTTTTCCGTGTATTATTTTTCTTCCTATTCGATTTCAAATCTGAATCAATCCGAACTTATTTCCTAATCTATCTCAATCCAACTTAACGGATTGATTCTGATTGAAAACTTGGTTTGGATTGATTTGAATTATGATTCGCAGATTAATTAGTATTGATATTCAGCTGATTTTTTCGGATTGGCTCAGATTAGTACGGAAAGAGATTTCAAATTGTCATGCAATACCCTTGTGTAAGAATCTGTTTCCGAATTATTCCGAACTAATCCGGAAAACGTTTTGTATCTCGTTTGATGAAAAACGGCCAAAAATCAATCCAACTTAATCTGATTCATTCCGAGACATCAATCCGAATGAATTCAAACCAACACTGAGAGACTTTTCGTTAGAGTAAATGATAAAGATGAATCAAAATTTAGTATAATATCGTTTCAAAATGGGGAAAGCCGAGGCTTTATTATACTTATTCATATTATGACATCGAAGTTTGATATAGTCATAACGGTCTTTAATATATGAAGAAGATAAAGTAGTATTTTAAATACTAAATATTATGAATCTCTATTCGAGAAATTGAAAGTACGAGAAAATGATGTTATTATTACTAAGTTGTCTAAAAATAATTTGAATAAGATAAATATTGAATATCACATTTTGGAAAGCATGTTTGAGAAATTCATATTATGAATATGAACTTGCCAGAAACCTCACGACGCGCAGCAAAAATCAAAACATTCATTCTCGGTTTTTCATATAATTTGTTTCAGAATGTCGTCCGAGTACTTCCGACGTTATCCGAATAGCTTCGTAGACTCGAATCCAAGTCTGCCCAACCCCCAACTCAGTAGTGGCTTATAAGCGACATTTATTTCGGAATATGGCAAGCGAGAATAGCCGAGAGGCTTTAGGCGTTAGGAATGCGTTTAGTTAATGTAGATATAGATAGAGTAGGGGGTTCGAACCCAAAGGCGATTCTGAAATTTAATTTCAAGCGTATGCGAATATAAATAGTGTAGCATTGTGTACTTAAATATATGAATATAACTAAGGTATGATAATAATATTAGTGTATGTGTTTCCACTGAAACCTCCCCTCTTCTGAGTGCCCAAAGCTCTCCCCTCTATCTTCCTCTTGCTTCGCACGCGTTAGAAAAAGACACCACAATCCATAACCCGGAGACACACGTCCCTTCTGAAGGTCAAACTTTTTGATGGAGTGAGTGATTTTTCATATAGTGGTTTTCAGATTCACATATTCTTTGTTTCGCTTCGAAACTTTGATATAGTAAATTTCAAATTCTCGTAGGTTTTATAGCAGTTAGTAAAACATATATTCCATTTATTCAAACGAAAATATTAATTTCGCCGCTTGAAAACCACTATATTAATTTCTGATACGTAAACCCTGTTTGCCTCACTTTGAAACGATATTATACTAAAATATGATTCACTTTTACGATTTATTCTAACGAAAAGTCTCTCAGTGCAGTTTTCAATCCGAGATAATCCGATTCAATTCGAGCTCGGACTAATCCAAATCGAATTTTCAATCCGAATTATTTCCACCTCGGATTCATTCGGATTTATTCGGATATAAAATTCGGTTTGGATTAATCCGAGCTCGTATTGAATCGGATTATCTCGGATTGAAAACTTGGTTTTGATTAATTTGGATTGATGCCTCGAAATGAATCAGATTAAGTCGGATTGATTTTTGTCCGTTTTTCATCAAATGAGATACGAAACGTTTTTCGGATAGGTTCGGAAACAGATTCTGGAATTGCTCTGATTCGCTCGGAATGAATTTCAATCCGATATTTTCGCCAGGGTAGGACGAAATGAAATTATATCCGAAATTTTTTTCATGCAGATGGGAACCAATTGTGAATTTTAGATAGAAATCTATATAGGAATCATCCTCAGTCGTCAAATACAATTAAAAATCTGAAGAGTTACAAGTACCTCACATATAAGTGCCAAGAATAAATAAGGAAATGTAAATCCTTGCAAAGCAAGTTAGAATAGGTCTTTCTTCTGTAACAGGTTCATTGCTCACTCTGTATCCGCCTCACGTTGCTTCAAACTTTTATTGCCTCACAACAATAAGTGGCACCAACGCTAGTATGCATGTTGCATTCACACATCATGTTACTGACGATCGTTTTACGAGTATCGAAATAGTTTTATCTGCGTAGGTGTGCTTGCGTACGAGTATGTAAATGTCCAAATAAGTGCAGAACTTGTTCTTGAAAACGTCTTTCCTTGCGTTCAACTGCGAGGAACTAGCTATTACACGTTGCTCCAACTTCCGTAATATCTACCTGCTAGCAAAGTTACGCCAAGACCGGAAACTGGTGCTACGAGGTTTAGTATCCGTGATTTCATTTAGAGAAACACACTTAAACTCGCTTGCAGCTGACACAGATTTCCTAATAGGCGTTCAATTGCATTTAAGACTTTGAGATTTCACCCAACTCTAGTTTTCTACCCTTCCTCGAGAGTTGCTTACAAGCTGGAATACTGTTCTACTCATTTTATGATTTTTAATTAGCTCGAGGTCACATTTCGGAATTAATAGTTTCTCTAAAATGACATGACTTTTTTTACATTCTCATCATGGATGAGAAGGTATTGGTTTTATGTGAAAAATGACTTCCGAAATTTTCATCAAATCTTTACGTTTTGAGACCCCCTGAGTCAGAAAAAAGGGTTTTTACGAAAGTGTCTGTCTGTAGTAGGTCGTGTGCAGCATAACTCTCGATAGAATTATCAGATTGAATTGAGCTTTGGCACACTTTATCGGAGCCGAAAAAGTAAGGACAAGTTCGTTAACCAGCCACATCCAATTAAAATTGAGGGATTGAGCAATACTTTTGTGTTTTTGAAAATAACTTTTTGAAAAAATCAAAAATTTGAAAACTGGTTTTTGCCAGTGCTCATGAATCTCTACAAATTATCCTGATAACATTTTTTGATTAAATCAAAATTAGAAATGTTACAGCATATTCAAATTCGAAAAAAGTCAATATCAAAATTCCATTTTCCAGTTAAATTATACGAGATATGTAAAAACGTTATGATACAATATTATTTTCTACATAAAGATCTACAAATTTGAATTGTAACATTTTTTCATAAGATGCATATTTTTCTTTGTAATTTAAAAAAAAATATTGAAAATCCGAAATTCAATTTTTTAACAATAATATGTGAAATACGAAAAAAACGTAAGGATACAAAGTTGTTCGTTTCAAAAAGATCTACAAGTTTTGTCTGTCCAGCAAGAACGGAGCGCGAAGCGCGACGATAAAATCGCGTGCCCCAGGCGCGCTCAAACTTGCGAGTGAAGCGAGCTGCGCGCGATGAGAGTGTTCCCGCGAAGAGGGCAGAATTTTACATTCTCATCATGGATGAGAAGGTATTGGTTTTATGTGAAAAATGACTTCCGAAATTTTCATCAAATCTTTACGTTTTGAGACCCCCTGAGTCAGAAAAAAGGGTTTTTACGAAAGTGTCTGTCTGTAGTAGGTCGTGTGCAGCATAACTCTCGATAGAATTATCAGATTGAATTGAGCTTTGGCACACTTTATCGGAGCCGAAAAAGTAAGGACAAGTTCGTTAACCAGCCACATCCAATTAAAATTGAGGGATTGAGCAATACTTTTGTGTTTTTGAAAATAACTTTTTGAAAAAATCAAAAATTTGAAAACTGGTTTTTGACAGTGCTCATGAATCTCTACAAATTATCCTGATAACATTTTTTGATTAAATCAAAATTAGAAATGTTACAGCATATTCAAATTCGAAAAAAGTCAATATCAAAATTCCATTTTCCAGTTAAATTATACGAGATACGAAAAAACGTTATGATACAATATTATTTTCTACATAAAGACCTACAAATTTGAATTGTAACATTATTTCATAAGATGCATATTTTTCTTTGTAATTTAAAAAAAAATATTGAAAATCCCAAATTCAATTTTTTAACAATAATATGTGAAATACGAAAAAAACGTAAGAATACAAAGTTGTTCGTTTCAAAAAGATCTACAAGTTTTGTCTGTCCAGCAAGAACGGAGCGCGCAGCGTGACGATCGAGTATTACGGAGAGCGAAGCGCGACGATAAAATCGCGTGCCCCAGGCGCGCTCAAACTTGCGAGTGAAGCGAGCTGCGCGCGATGAGAGTGTTCCCGCGAAGAGGGCAGAATTTTACATTCTCATCATGGATGAGAAGGTATTGGTTTTATGTGAAAAATGACTTCCGAAATTTTCATCAAATCTTTACGTTTTGAGACCCCCTGAGTCAGAAAAAAGGGTTTTTACGAAAGTGTCTGTCTGTCTGTAGTAGGTCGTGTGCAGCATAACTCTCGATAGAATTATCAGATTGAATTGAGCTTTGGCACACTTTATCGGAGCCGAAAAAGTAAGGACAAGTTCGTTAACCAGCCACATCCAATTAAAATTGAGGGATTGAGCAATACTTTTGTGTTTTTGAAAATAACTTTTTGAAAAAATCAAAAATTTGAAAACTGGTTTTTGACAGTGCTCATGAATCTCTACAAATTATCCTGATAACATTTTTTGATTAAATCAAAATTAGAAATGTTACAGCATATTCAAATTCGAAAAAAGTCAATATCAAAATTCCATTTTCCAGTTAAATTATACGAGATACGAAAAAACGTTATAATACAATATTATTTTCTACATAAAGACCTACAAATTTGAATTGTAACATTTTTTCATATAATGCATATTTTTCTTTGTAATTTAAAAAAAAATATTGAAAATCCAATATTCAATTTTTTAACAATAATATGTAAAATAAGAAAAAAACGTAAGAATACAAAGTTGTTAGTTTCAAAAAGGTCTACAAGTTTTGTCACACACAGTTTCTGACAAAACATATATTTTTCGTTTTATTTCCAAAAAATACGTTTAAAATTCTAAAATTCCATTTTTTAGACAAAATATGTGAGATACAAAAAAAACGTTTATTTGGAAAATTGTTTGCCTAAATGGGGTTTACAAATTCTCATTAAGACATTTCGGGACAGGATGTATATTTTATGTTTTGATTTCTAATATTAAAAAAATTCGATTTTTTTCACCAAAATATGTGAGATACGAAATAAGCGTTGTTCTGTAAAATCGTTTCCTTAAATAAGTTCTACGATTGTTTTTTCTTTTTGAGAGATTTGGAAGAAAATAAATTATTTTAATCATGTAATTTATTAAAAAGTTACTGAAATGTATACAGAAAATCGAGCGCGAAGCGCGAGCGTCATGACGAGAATGTGTTCCTTAAGGCTGATAGAGCCTTAAGTAAATTGAATTTCCTGTTTCATTTAAGTTCAAAAAGAAATAGAGTGACTTTGAGAAAATGTGTAATTCACATCATCTGTAATATAATTATAAAATTGGTTTGAGCTTCAATATCACATTATAAGAAATAAACTTAAATGTATGCGAAGAGCACAAGACCGAGCGCGAAGCGCGAGGTCCAGAACGAACGGAGCGCGACGATCGAATCGCGCGCCCCAGGCGCGCTCAAACTTGCGAGCGAAGCGAGCTTCGCGGGCAGATTTTTTTCTATAACTTTAGAATAACATCCAGATAAATAAATAAAACATGGAAGGTATGAAAAAAATCTGCTCGCTTTGAGGGCACATTCTAATCCCGGGCAGCTCGCTTCGATCACAAATTTTAAGAAATTCAATTTACTTAAGGCTCTATCGGCCTTAAGGGTACTTTTACTTTCTAAATTGAAAAAAGACAGTATTTAAATATTTAAAAAAAAAGCTATTTTATTTATAATAATGATCTTTTTCGTACATTGTTAACAATGTTTTAAAGTGTACAAAAACATTTTTTTGGGCACTTTTAATTTCTTTTTACCACTGTAGAGGGCGTCTTCCAAAAGATGCATTTTAATTTGCGGGCTACTTTTCTGCCTTCCTGTAACAAATTTATTTAAAATTGCAACGCGATTCAATTCATGAAACTTGAAACTAAACAATAAACCTTTAAAAAGTTAATTTTTTTATATTTGTATGGCCTTTATACGCGATTTTATAAGAAGTTCGAAAAACGCCTGTTTTGGGGATGAATTTACCCCTGTACTAAAAAGATGGGGTGGTTTTTTTAAGTTTTTAGAGGTTTATTTACTAGTTGTTTGTATAAAGTATCAAAAAAAATTTGGTTTACTGAGATTAGTTTAGTGGATTTTGAGAAAAATGTCTCCCAGATTTGAAAAAAGTGATTTCGAGAAAAACGCGTTTAAGGTTTTTTTACTATAATTTTATTCAATCAAAGGGTCATAATTACATTCTTTGTATTTTGAATTTCTTAATAAAATTTTAGGGCAGTATTTCTATGATACTAAGGAAAATTTTTACGCAAAAAACAATCGATTTTTTGAAAATTTAGAAAGTAGATGTCCCCTTAAGGAACACATTCTCATAACGGCATTCACGCTTCGCGCTCGAATTTTTACATTGTCATCATGGATGAGAAGGTATTGTTTTTATTTACTTTATATCCCACCTAGGGCGCGTGTTTCGGTCATCGCTCTCCGAAATATGAAGATATTGCGCTTCGCGCTCGATGTTCTGTGTTCTTTACATACAAATTATTAAATTATTCTCCAAAATTTTTTTCGTATTCCGCGTAGTTTTTTGCTTAGAAAGAAATTTTTTTAAATTCTTGATAATATTTTCCATGATTTTACAAAAGGTATAACTCCAGTAAAAAAATTTTCAAGACAAAATTATGGATCATTTTGAAATAAACAATTTTGTTTCCTAACGTGTCCGATCAAAATGTGCTCTGAAATAGTTTTGTATACCTTCATTAGACGAACAATATTTTGTATGGAAATTTTTTTTCATGACTTGTATAGTTTTTTTGAAAACCAAAGGTTTTTGTTTCTAATAAAATTTTTCATTATAAACAAAAATATAACTTCTATGAAAAAATGTTCACTGGAAAATTTGTAGATATTTTAAAATAATGAATTTTTTTTCTTGAAATTTTTGCTGTACCTCGTATATTTTGTAGAGAAAATGGATTTTTGATTTTTTCGATAACGTTTTTTATGGATAAAACGAGAACTATTAGTAAAAAGGGGTTGATTAACGAACTTGTTCATTCCTTTCGAGACCTCAAAAGGTGTGCCAATTCCAATCCAATTTGATAATTCCATCAAGAGTTATCGTTTCTACAAACATCGGACAGATATAAAGACAGACACTTTCGTAGATCCGTTTTTTCCGACCCAGGGGGTCGCAAAATGTAAGGATTTGATGGAAATTTCGAAAATGATTTTTCACATAAAACCAATACCTTCTCATATGATGAAAATGTAAAAAGTGAAAACATACTTTTGAGATAAATCAATAACAAATATTAACCTGAAAATTTCACTTAGAAAATTGTATCCAGTTCTGAGGACATTTTTCATAGCAACTCTTTTGAGAATCTGATTGGCTGTAACTGTGGAGCGGGTTGAAACAGAGACTTTCAACCCTAGGGTTGAAAATCGTAGTTTCAACCCGCTCTACAGGTACCGAAAATCGGATTTTCTAAGGAGGCGCTATGAAAAGTTTGTTATGTGCCACTGGCGCGCAAACTCGTTTTTTCGCTACAGGTATCAGTAGCGCAATGTAGTATATTGCGCTACACAGGAATGAAAGGTAAAAATTGAACTACGCATGCGCCTATAGCCATGCTCTATTACAACACGCTACTACTACACAAAATCGACAAAATCAAAATGGCCGGGGCTAGTCGCGAAATATCAAGTGTAATGACTAATATACTATTTCCTTTCCAGTAATCAAGTGAATTACAATAGACCAACAGAAACTTCACGTCTGTTTCAGATAATATTTGTAATATGAAAGTAATCAAGATTGTAGTAGAATTAATACATCCATCAAAATTGCAACAGCCATACAAGTTTATCATCAAATCATTTTATATTAAAAAATGTATGTATGGCGGAAATCATGACACGTTATTACAAATTTGTGGTTTCATTATGGGGCAAATGATTTTTAGTCAAGTATTTGTAAAGTTCCTCCAAAAAATTTTTTTAAGTAAACTAAAATTTCGTAAATTTTGTTGAAACATTTCTTATACAAGATATGCTCGTTGATATTTATTTTGATTTAGAACCAGTATAGTTTATTTTAATTTCAGGTATTATTTTCAGGGAATAAATTTTGAAATTTATTCAGAAATAATTCTTTGAATTACATATAGTTTTACAATATTTTGTAAAAAAAAAAGTTATGGCTAAAAAATTGTTACTTGAATAGCTAAACTAATGGAACTGTGATGGCTAGAGATTTAAGTCACTAATGACTAGAAATATATTGATAATAAGTGCAGAGTTATGAGTATCATGAATATTTGTGGATTTTATTTTAATTTATAGTAGGACCCCCTTATATCGAACAAATCGGGACGATTATTATATTATTATTATTATATATTATTATAACGAGCAATAACGAAAAAAGGAGAAGAACCCATCATTGCTTTAGAAACAGTAATGGGATCTCATATTTTCCGCGCTTCAACCCCCCCCCCCCTCACTCCTACTCTATAGCCGTTGTTTGTTTCACGGTTTTCAACTGCTTCTCTCTTCCACTTGAAGCTGAAATTCGATCAGTAGAGGGAGTAGGAGGCGGGGCCTCCGCTCGTTATAAGGGTGTCATTTTGTTATCTTCATAAGGAGCAAAACGTTCTACGAAGGTAAGTTATATGGGGATCCCACTGTAAATTGATCGCTGCTTTAAAAATAAATTAGCTATAACACATAAAAGTTTGCTGAGAAAAGTTGATTTTCCAATCTTTTATAGCATTTTACTTTAAGTCTACCATAGACTGAAATTACGACTGGACCATTTCGAGTTACATTTTCTAGTTAAACCGTGATATATGTGACGTACCACCAAGAAAGTGCCAGAACGCGCCGAAAGAGAATTTTACAGGGGAGGCCATTTAGGAAAAGGCAACGAACGAGAATCACGGACGAGAAGCGCAACCTACGAAAATAACCCCTCCACTTCTAACACAGTCGCGTTAGCGTCTGTATGCATACTTGCAAGGAACACGGACACGGTGCACGTGAGTGGTTGTGACTGGTGGCCTGAAATTTTTCTGATTTTTTGATTTGATCTATCAATACATGCAGGGACAAAAATATTTTTTTTCGGCGCGTTCAGGTACTTTCTTCATGGCACGTCACATATTAATTTTCCGTGAAGAGTAACGAAATTAGCACAATGAACAGCATTTGATAATGTACTTTAATTTAGGAATAAAATTTTATGATGAAGTTGTTGAAAACTATGATCACTTTTTATTGCGTCAATTTACTTATTTAATACTCGAAAATACATTCTATCCGTGTTAATCGGTGTTACATCCTACATAAATTTAAGATGTATTTTTTAATATAAAGTAGAAAGTAGAAAATAGTATATCGTGTATCTAGGAGGTAAAGTAGGTCTTTTGGGGCGAGGACTGAATACATTGGTCGAGTCCCAAAATGACCAACCTCCGTGGTACACATGATATTTTTTGCAAAATACGTCCTAAAGAAGTATTTCGAGTGTCTGTAGAATGGTATTGAGTGTCCAATTACGACTCGGTGGAATAGTAACATGTTATAACAATAATATTGATAAATATGGCACGAAAGGTGGTGGAAAGGGCTGTAGGGGGGAGGGGTCCAGGGGCGGAGCCCCGGTGGTGGTGCAGGGGGCAAAGCCCCTGGCGGGGGGTTCGGGGGGCTGTTAATGTATGGAAAAGTATGAACTTTGGTTAGATTAATTAAATATATTTCTGGAACGTAAAATGTTTTTTCTTCAAGTTTAAAAAATTTTAGGTACAATTTTTGGACTATTCAGTATTTCAAGGAACAAATTTGATTGAATTTAATAACGTATGGAAAAGTATAAACTTTGGTTAGATTAATTAAGTATTAGGACTGAGCCCAGAACGTGCGAGATGGCTCCCTGGTGAGCAATGAAGGAGTTAGCTTAATCCCTGCTGTCGCCATCTTGCGGTCCGATCAAGTATTTGCTTGGGGGGAAATATAATCCATTTTTCGCAACTGTGCAGAGGGTGTAAGGAACAAAAGTAGGACATAAGGAACGAAAGTAGGACTTAAGGAAGAAAATAGATACAATATGAACATGCTGGTCGTAAATGGACAACTTTACAGCCGCTCTACAGGAGCTCGAAGTACTACTTTAGTGCCTGTTTTGCAAAATAGTAATTTGTAAAAAATTCTGTCACCCGGTAAGGTAATGGAACCAATACTCGATCAGCAACCAATACTCGATCACTTCGGTATGAATTCATGTTTATTATGAATTCAAAAAAGCAAAATACTGCAAAAAAATTGTAACATTTAAAAAAAATACTTAACAATATTATACTGCCCAATACTTATTCAAAAATATAACATAGTGTATGAGGAAAATATTTCCCCTACGCGCTCGTTGAATTTCGTGCGTTACAGTCGCCTGCGCCGTCGATCAGTGGTGCCGCCAACTCTCATGTGTCCGTGCTAAGTTGGATGATAATCTGGGAAAAGTTGGAAAAGTCGCGTGAGAGAAGACATTACCAGGCCTATGAAGGCTTTTTCTATTATTACAGACAGGTAATTATAATCAAAAATTTGATTAAATATGTAAAAAACGCTGATCGTCTTTTGGTATACAAAAAGCGAAGGGGAACCAAAAGTCGATCAGCCTACCGCGATGCTGTGTTCGTTTTTTTTAATTCTTAAAAATGAGTTTTTTAACTTCTGGTCGAAATTTTATCGTGCTCGATTAGTGAAAACTATAAAAGAAGTGATATTTTTCATAAATTTTCACATAAATGCTTTAATTTTTGTATGTATGTTTTTGAGGTTATATGATTGTTTTGATGTCCATATATACTTTCACAGTGACCTATATTTTAAATTTAACTATGAGTTACAGTACATACTACATTAATAAAATAATCATTTGCAGATGGTGAAGGTCAGAAAATAAAAACTTTACTCTACGTAAAACAGTTGATCATAAATGACATGATCGACTATTGGTCCCTTGCTGATCGACTACTGGTTTCGCGGGGTTTTCGGTGATCGAGTATTGGTACCCAAAAGTAATGTTTTAAAAACGCCTAATTCATTTACAAAACGACACAAAAAAATTTTCTGCGTCTGGAATTCGATAAACAACATCTTTTTCTACAATATATACACAGAAGTTTAATTTATTACTCTAATGCTATACACTTTGAAAGGTCGTTTTCCGTAACTTACATGGATGCTGATCGAGTATTGGTTCCATTACCTTATACGCAGGAAGTGACCACTTGTATGCAGCTGAACCAGAGTACAGGAGAGCAATAAAAATATCAGAGTACATAAGATAAGGACGCTTCCCCAATTTCAAGGCACTACACCTGGAGTAACTTACAGATTTTAGAATTTCCTTCAAAATAATATTTTCCAATATTTTATCATTTTAATTCTTATTTAAAATATAGCCGTGTAAAAGTCAAGAAAACTTCAAATTACGCAATTGAAGAGTGAAATAGGGTTCTCATGACAAGCCGCAAATAAGACTTAGTAAATAGTAAGAATAGTTTACAGGAAACAAAATTACAAATGCGAAAAAATTCAAGTAGAGACTTAAGGCCATTGGCCAAGCAGGTCACGTGAAAAAAATTAAATGTCAATCTGACCATGTAAAATACCTTTTTTGTTTCGAAAATATCTTGCTCAAAATTTGGTAAATATATTGTATCAAAAAATAATAAGGAACGTCTGTTAACTTCGTTTTAGTAGTAATTCTAAA
This sequence comes from Diplolepis rosae, assembly GCA_030998225.1. Classification (NCBI taxonomy): domain Eukaryota; kingdom Metazoa; phylum Arthropoda; class Insecta; order Hymenoptera; family Diplolepididae; genus Diplolepis; species Diplolepis rosae. Next base: position 2,176,649 of record JAPYXD010000082.1, read on the forward strand.
CTTTTTTAAATTCCAAAGTATAAATCTGAATTGTTATCGGCAATTACAGTTCTGTAACTACATTTCCGCAAAGAATGAAATATCGTATTGAAATTTTGGTAAATGAATAAAAAATTACTAAGACAGGTCTGGTATGTCTTGAATATTTAAAACGATATAAAAAAAATGTTGATAAAAATATACCAGTGCAGCAAAACTCAAAACACTTAGTTACTTATCAGTAAAATTTTTGAAAAATTTCGTTTTAATCCACTATGCCTTCCTATATTCTTTCCATATGTTATTATTCATCATTTCCTAAATTTCTGTCGATTTATTATAATTAAAAATTTCATATATGGAGACAAAACTCGACTCAATTGGTCACGTGACCTGCATCGCCCATGGCCTTAAGTTAAAATTAAAAGAATCTACCGAACAAAAAATTGAGAGAACGTAAATAAAAAAAATACTAGACTTAAATTTGAATCAATTTTGTAAAAGGTAAGTGAATATGACGACACAAGGTATAAACCGAGACATCCCTTATGCTCTCTCCGTCTTACTCATAGAACATATGGGATCCAAACCATATAAATAGGCGACAAATTTTCATAGAAATCAGTTAGACCAGGGGGTTCCAACTCCGGCGAAATAATGCTAGAGTTTCTTCTCCCCGCTTCTCGCTACCTCTCCCCCACGCCCATCACAGCGAGCCCATATTGCTCCAAGTTTCTCCTCTCCGGCGCGAGAAAGTGGGAACAAGTAGGGACCAGCAGCGAGGTATATTAACTTTTAACTTTAATTTTGAATGCTAATACTAAAGTAACATTAAAATTTAAAATGCATCGAAATCATTAATTTTCGGGTGCCGGCTCCGATGTTCTCGCTGAATGAACGACACTTTCGCTTGCTCCAATATACTCTATCTTGCTTTATGTACATATCCAAACTCGGCGTGTACGCGCTCTCTATTCAACCTATTCCTTTCGGTATTTTGCTCCCACCACTCGGATGTACGCAGATATACGCGGGAGTGGAATTGAGTGAAATAAGGTGCAGTGCGGTGGTGGGATCGTGAAGTAAGGCGGAGTAGCTAAAGGGTTTCCCAATAGGGGTGATATGATTTTGAATGTCCCTATCGGGCTCATTTGAACTGAAATTTTTGACGTCTGCTGTCAGTTGTCATCAGTAAGGTTTGCCATTTAATCATGAGTAGTTTCACGCTTCCACAACGTTTGGAAATTGTCCAATTATTTTAACAAAATTCGAGAAGTTTTGTCGGTGTTGAAAGAGCATATCGTGCAAAATATGGTCGTCATTCTGCTCCATCCGCGCTCTCAATTCGTCGAATAATCGATAAGTTGGAGAGTGAATTTACTCTATTGGATACTAAGCCTAAAAATCGTATGCGTACCGCACGTTCTACACAGAATATAGCCGCCGTACAGGCCAGTATCGAGGAAAACCGTGAATTGTCCGTGCCACGCCGATCTCAGGAATTGGGCCTGTCCAGGATGACTACCTGGCGTATTTTGCGATTGGATCTTGGCCTGCATCCCTATAAGATGATTCTGGCCCAAGAACTGAAGCCCAATGACCATCGTTTGCGTCGGAAGTTCGCGGATTGGGCTCTGGAATCAATTGAAAATGATCCCAATTTTCATCAAAAAATCATCTTTTCTGATGAGGCGCATTTTTGGCTCAAGTCTCGGGGGACATTTTGCCGATATATTGTTTAAATCATAAATGGCATAGAATATCCAATATAATAAAAAAGATTTCGATCAATTCCGAATGAATATTCAGTGTTTTTTTTCAATTTCAAAACATATCACCCTTATTGGGAAACCCTTTAGTTCATCGGGAGGGCGCCACTAAAATTTCATGTTACACGGAGTCTTATGAGAGTTGGAACCCCCTGAGTTCAACTTGGGCTTTAGCCCCATATCAAGCTTTCGTTTGAGCTAGCTCTGAGTCAGGCGTTATTAAAACTTGTGCTGCATCGACTGAATAGTCAATAAACCAAATTCTGTACCAGAACTTCAATTTCTTCAAAGGTTCAAATAAACATAAAAGTCAAATTGTTTTTATTCTTTACTGACTCCACCATTTCAATTTCCAACAATTTTTCTATTTTCTAAATTCAAATTCTTAATTTGTTCAACCCGCGGTCTTACAATTAAGTCTTGGACTTATTTGATTTCTCATTTTCAAAAGATACATTAAGAAATAACCTTGGTTCAGTGCTAGTTTTTTTAATCTGTTTATTCTGAAATTTTTCAATTGAACATTGAGCATAATTAGTCTATTCTCAAATTTTTAAAACGAAACATTGAGCAGTTAAATTAGCTCGGTGTTAGTTTGTTTAATTTGTTTATTCTGGAATTTTCCAATTTAACGTTGCTCAGTATTAGTTTGTTTAAATTGTTTATTCTGAATCTTTTCAATTGGACATTGAGCATCAATTTAGTTCAGTGTTCGTCGATTTAAATTTTTTACATTAAAATTTTTCAAACGAAACATTGAGCAATTAACTTAGTCCAGTGTTTGTTTAATTTCTTGTTCTGAAATTTTTCAACTGAACATTGTATATAAATCTAATTCAGTGTTCAGATAATTAAATTGTCTATCCTCAAATTTTTTCAAACGAAACATTGAGCATTGATTTTGTTCAGTGTTAGTCATTCAGGGCGGATTTTATTCTCAAATCTTCTTCAAATTTTTATGATAGCCCATGTGTAGAGCTAAATCTTTGCTAATTTATTCAAGGGTCAATTAACATTGAACCGCAAACTGGTTAATTAACCCACTCGTCACATTGCGAACAAACAGCTAAGCTTGTATTTTTCCTTTATGCTCTCGCTGGCGGTCTCTGCTTTTTGCATGCTGGTTTTGCATGTGACTGCTTTTCTGTTATATTATACTCAGTTAATATTCCAAGCTACTCTCTATTAAATCTAAAGTAATTTTAAACACTTAGTGCTTATGGCTGGAATTACTTTCGCAACAATTTATGTCTTGCAAACACACTGTGCGCTTTATTTAGTATGTTTATGCACCTATGGTAGATCTGAAGTTAGTTATAAATAATTGAACTTGCTCATGAGTTTGGAGTTTCTTAATTTTAGGCATGCACCGCTGGGAAGTATGGAGATACATCCGTGATTGCTCGATCTGGGCTTCGATTCTTTTATGTATTTTAATACTGATTTTAAGATTATTTTAATTTTATCTTTATATTAATTTTTGTATTTGGCTATTTGCTTTTCGACTATTGGCAGCTCAAATGGGGTTTCACAACGCGCTTCCGATCTCCATGGCTCCCCCCCCTGAATGCCTACCGGGGACTCGAGGCGTTCCTACCAATGTTGACTCGTTCGATTCGGCCGGCTTATTTTGACTGGCCGTAGGACTCGGCCACGGAGTCTGTTAGGATTGACCTTACATCTGGATCCAACTTTAAACCGTTTGCTGACCAGGGTCTGGTTTGTCTGTAGTTTCTAAACCAACATTACCCGGACTATGACATTATCTACGCGGACAGAACAATGGATCGAGATAGCGGCCGGGTTGTTTGTGGTTTTTACGTGGAACGTGATAATTTTAGATACGGTCTGGCATATGTAACTCCTTCACTGTGCAGACCAAAAATCGCAAAGTGGGCCCAAAATGCGCGGGACGTTCTACTGGATGGATTTAATTGAAAATTGGTACTAAGGGCTTATTTTGGTCGCTGAATACGAATTCAGGGTCAAAATTCGAAATGGCTGATCCAATATGGCGAATAAAAATTTGGAAAAATCTAATGAATTGGTGGATTTCAATGAGAGTCGGTACACTCTGGAGTTCTGAAGAAACGTATGGAACATTCACTAGCTAAATATGGAGGAAAACAATGGTTTTCTGGTCGCCATATTGGATCGTCATTTCCCATTTCAAATTCGTATTCAGCGACCCAAATAATTCATGGTACCAATTTCCATCCAAATCCGCCAACTCACTGGATTTTTTAGAATTTATGGTCGCCATATTGGATCATACATTTCGAAAGGGTCTAGCGTGGTAAGCATTGTGAAATGTCCCCCATAGCCAATATTTAAAATAACCTACGTTGTGATATTTGCTTGCCATGAGAATACGATACATACAGTTTTTAGCCTCTAACCTTGAACTGTACATTTAGAAGTACATGTAGAAAATAAAACCAATGCCAATCGTTGGGGAATATTTAGTTAGTAAAGAAAAAAAAAAAACAAAAATATTTTCTAACATTTTTTTACCATAGTTCTAATTCATCTACACCAACCAAAAAAATTGACAATATTTTTTATAGTATGCAATTTGACCACAAAAAGTTTCATAAAAATCAAAAAGGCGCTTTTTCTGCAATAAATAAAACACTGTCGGTCATAGTATTATTGTTTGCACTCACTCTTACATCAAATACTATGACCGGTGCTGCACTCTGGTGAATACTTTTCGCTGAAGACCCCAAATTTCAACATGCCCCGTGTTTCAACTAGCCCCGGTCTACCATAGTTGGTACCGACAGTGTTTTATTTATTGCCGAAAAAGCGCTTTTTCGATTTTGATGAAACTTTTTTGGTCAAATTGCATACTATAAAAAATATTGTCAATTTTTTGGTTGGTGTAGATAAATTAGAACTATGGTAAAAAAAATGTTAGAAAATATATTTTTTTTTTCTTCACTAACAGTTGTGTGAAAATCTGAAAAAAATATATAATATTCATTGAAATATTCCCCAACGATTGGCATTGGTTTTATTTTTCCTAGCTTCTTTAGTTTTTGAGAAAAATGAGTGTAAGAAATAATCGAATCTACATGTACTTTCTCGATTATTTTAAGGATAGTTCAAGGTTACTGGCTAAAAACTGCATGTATCGTATTCTCATAGCAAGAAAATATCACAACGTAGGTTATTTTAAATATTGGCTATGGGGGCCATTTCACAATGGTTACAACGCTAGACCCTTTACAATTTTGACCTCGAATTTATATTTAGTGACCCAAATAACCCCTTGGTACTAATTTGCTATGAAATCCATCAATTCATCACGTCATAAACAGTGAAGGGGTTAATTTCTTTGGAAAATTTTTTTTTTCGGAATTTTTACCCAAATAAAGCAGATAATCGCAGTTTATTATTCTTTCTACCATTTCTCAGTTTCAGATTTATTGCAAAAAGAGTTATATGGGCGAAAGAAAAATTAATTACTTGTTCACGTGGTTCACCTAGGACATGGCCTTAAAAATCCCTTTTTGCTGTAAATTTAATGTTATATATCTTTCGAGTTGTAAATACATCACTAGATATTACCCAGGAAAATTTTAATTCAAGCAAGAACTATTGATTGGGTACATGTATCAATTAACTGCTATTTGTAACCTTAGATACTCATAAGTTTCTGAAATACGAGCATTGAATCGATAGGTTTGAATTGTCTCTCGTGTTCCAGTTCCAGTTTAAAGCACGGAGGATGATTCGTAAACGAATGAGAGGTAAGATTTGGAGATGAGAAGACAGCGGAACGCAGGTAATGCATATTAGGTACATGGCCTAAAGTTTAATCCAATGCATTAATTATAAAGTGTGCTCGACATCTCTCACCGAGCGCCTGCAATTACCATGAATATGAACTAGGCCCTTTCCTACTCCCTCGAGGCGGTTCACTTTCTTGGCGATAAATATCGTTAATTTCATTTAGGTACATGCGCTCACGCTCAACAACGTAGATGTGCGTATGTGTAAAACTTGTTAACCTTCTAAATAGTCGCATACAGTATCAATTAATGTTTGAGAGAGCTTTAAATATATGTACGAAGTCGCCGAACATCAACTCGATTCATTTCAAACCGTCAAGTCATTTCATAAAGATAGAAACTGGTGAAGTTTAAAATGGTAAACCATACTATTGCGGGCAAAAGCAAAGGTGAACTTTTCATAAAATAAAAAATCTTTATTTATTTATCCAAATCAATTTCATCCCCTTCAAAGTAATCCTCTCCCGATATAATGCACTCATGCCAACGTTTTTTCCAATCGTCGAAACACTAGTTAAATTCAATTTCCGGAATTGCCTTCAAAGCCTTCTTCGATTTGGCTTGTATCTCTTCAATCGTGTCAAAACGGTGTCCTCGGAGTGGTCTTTTGAGTTTTGGGAATAGCCAGAAGTCACACGGAGTCAAATCATGCGAATATGGTGGTTGTGGAATGATATGCGATGAGTTTTTGGCGAAATGGTCACGAAGAACGAGTGCAGTGTGAGACGGCGCATTATCGTGATGCAAAAACCACGAGTTGTCTGGCAAAAATATCTTTTGAAACGGTGTTGAGTGATCCTCTTAAAATGCCAATAGTGTCAGCAAGGTCTCTAATTGTCAATCGATGATTTTTGTGCACTAATTCATTGATTTGATTGACGTGTTGCTCGTCAGTTGATGTTGATGGTCGTCCGGGGCGTTCCAAGTTATCAACACGTTCTCTGCCTTCTTTGAAGTTTTTGTACCACTTATAAACATTTTTCTGCGACATGATTTAATCACCGAAGTCCTTCTACAACATTTTAAATGTTTCCGAAACTGAGATTTCATTCCGCAAACAAAATTTAATGGCACTTCTTTGTTCAACAAATTCAGACATTGTAAAAACCGAAAAATCACTTTTAGTCGCTTATAAAACACAAGCGTAACTATGTAACAAATGATGACATTGACATAAAATTTGGCACAGATGATAGTAACAGTAGGACCAACATATAAATAAAAGAGTTTGCTCGAATCGGTTAGCCCGCGAAGCTTGAATTAAAAATTCACCTTAGATTTTTCCCATAGTAGTATACGTAACGCGATCTGAAGAAAGAGCCCTGAGAAGCCAAGCGTATATTTTCGAGGAGCAGCAGGAGAAGTGGCGACGAGCCGATAGAGCTATTCCGATATTTCTCTCTTCTTTCAATAAGCATACTTGTACAGGTTTATAGTCTGTGTCAGTTCGGCCGGTTCAGGCGTCTTCGGAAAGAAAGACAGAGTATCCACACTCACAGCATTCGCGTATGTGTGTGTGATGAGAGAAGTCTCCAGTGTTTTCCCGAATGACAATGTTTCAAGCCTCGTAAAGAACAAACTATTAATGACTGAATTTTTTCAACTACACCATCTTGAAGAGCAGGTTTAAATCTATGTAAAACGTCGAAAATCGGAAAATCAATTTTTAACTTTTTAAGGACCTTTCTTCAGATTGCATCACATATAATAAATAGAGCAATTATACAGGGTGGAACATCTAACATTTTGAATTTGAAATACCGGTTATTTTGAGTTCGAAAGGTATAATGACATTCACGAATTGACCGAAAATTAGTTTTATGTTTGACATTTACGAAATGGGACGCTTTACGCTTGAACAAAATTGGGAAATATTGAAAACTTACTTACAAAGTATTGAATCTTCCTAACCAAACTGTTGGAAATTTACGATGAAAATTTGGCAAAAAAGAAGTGCCTTCATCGCAGCTTCTGCATCAATTTGTGAAGCGAGTTCGTGAAATTGGATCATTTTTGGACAAAACAACCCGTTCACGTTTTCGTCCAGTGCGCTCAGCCGAAAACATTGCTGCCCAGAGTGTTTTTAAACATCCATCAACATCAGCTCATCATCGTTTTCAGGAACTCGGTATGAAGGCCTACAAAGGTCAAATAGTTCACAATCGATCTTTTGCGCACCATTTTCGAAAATCGAATAATCAGCCGAAATTCTGATGTCAATTGGCCGCCTTGAAGCTGTAGTTTGACTATTTTTTATGGGGGCAGTTAAGGATAAGTGTTAAGCTAACGACCAGAGACGATTGAGGCCGTGAAACACGAAAGCAAAGTTGCCATTCATGGGATTGAAGCCGAAACAATCGAAAATGAACTGAAAAATTGGGTTGATCGAATAAAACAATACTTTTGAAAAAATATACATAAATTTTCTTTTTATAGCCGATTCAGATTTCAAATGTTAGACGGCCCACCTTGTATAATGCATACGAATCTATGGTTGTTTATTTTTTTAAACCGTGAAAGACGATACGAAATAAAAAAAGTTCAATCTATTTCAATTAATAATTTCGACAAATTGCTCTAAATACTCATGAATACTTTCTGAAAGAAATGGAAATTACAATATAATTCTTGGCTTTATTTAATAACGTTCTTTACGATATTTTTATGAAGCGTTTATTAAATAATTATCAACTGAAAAGGATTTCAAGACACTATTTTGATCACTTTGGGCCATAAGGAGTGATTTTTACACAAAAGGTTTCGACGATTGATAATTTTTAATGTAATTAGAATAATTATGTATAATTACTTCAATTTTTAAAAGCAAGCAAAGAAATTCCAGAAATGATTAATTTTATAATTGATATGATCAAAATCTTTTATGTTGCTGATTTCTGCAAAAACCTTTTATTGTTGCTAGAGAAGTTAAAACTTCTGTATAGTTTAGTAGCTCAAACCTTTTAACCGCTTGTTCAAATTTCCATGACTTCTACTCTATTCGCATTGGAATCCAATTAAGGCGATACTCGTCCGCGCATGAAGATGATCACCTATTCGAGTACAGTTTCTCTAAACGAGTACGGCAAAAAGTTTGTACGAATTGAAATTCAGGTGTGGCTAAAAGTACATAAAAGTAACGTACGATAAAATTGCATACTATGCCAAGCTACTATCTCGGCTCAAATTATATACGTGAGATTCATGTGAATATTTATATAAAGGCATACAGTAAATTAGGATAGTTCGTGTAAAAGATTCGCTTCAGTGACTTCCCTGAAAAACGATGTATGAAACCTTCGAATTGCGAGAAATTAAAAAACGAACTGATTATTTATAGAAATAGTTCTATAAAGAATGCAATTTGAAAATTTTAAATTCCAGTTAAAAATCTATTTGCATTTACTCAATGAGTGCACATGTTATATTCAAGCATTGTGGACGTAGATACGATTTTTACACAATACCTCTATAAGAAGCAAAAAGTTTTTAAGATTCTCATCATATGAGAAGGTATCGGAACTTTGTAAAACAAATCATTTCTGTAATTTTCATCAGATCATTACGTTTTCAGACCCCCTGAATCAGAAAAAACGGGTTTCACGAAAGTGTCTGTCTGTCGTCTATCCGATGTCTGTGGACACGATTACTTTAGATAGAATCATGGAATTGGATTGAAATGTGGTACACCTTCTGAGGGCCCAAAAAGAAAGAATGAATTGGTTAACCATCCGTTTTCGACCATGAAATGCGTTTGTGTTAAATCGAAATTATTTCATTTTCCTGCCAAAATATACGAGATACGGAAAAAATTTCAAGGAATAAAATTTATTATTTCAAAAAGATCTATAAATTTCCTGGTGTCCATTTGTGACGTCCTGTCACCTACCTTCCTTCAATATTATATTTTATTTTCCCTCGTTTAAGATCGGTAAAGAAATCCAGAGGATTTCCAAACCGAAACTGGGATGAGGGTAGCTAACTAAAATAAAACTCGAAATTTACTGAATTTACAATGATCAACCTTCATTTTTAATGGGTAAAAAATAGCAGAGAGAGATAGTGAATCATTAAAATTTCCTGCTCGGGCTCATATTAAATTGGACTTACTCATATACAGGCTGGAACCACTGATAATCCGGAAGGGGTACACACCTTCCAATTCACTTCACAATAATTTTGGAACTCTGATAGGTAGGCACAAAAATCCAAGTAGGGTATCTTTGACAGTTAGGCACCAAATCCGCAAATCAATTCCGGGCTAGACCACTGATGATCCCAAAGAGTGAGTTTTAGATACACCTTTCAACATATGCCATCTGGCTTCGGTGGTTTCAAATCGTGGACACTCTTCAATATAAGAACCGTTCACAGGTTCCACTTTTTATCTCACAACAATTTTGCACTAAATTCAATGTCAATGTAATTTTAAATTAATGAGGAAGACACTGACAAAAGATGGAATGAGTTAACCAAGGTAACTTTGGAGAGTGATAAAATTCAAGATGGTCCGAAAGGAACTCTCTTACTAATTTTTTGAGCAGAGTTCCGGCATTGAAGATAGTCCGACTGCAACTGAAGATTCGCAGATTCGCAGATACTTCTATGCACTTAATTTTTGGTCGATACTGGCTATGTTCGCCATTTTTTGGATCGATACTGGCAAAAAACTTCTAGGTGCTCCGACTAGTGAGTTTTATTTTTTAGTCGATACTGGCTATGTTTGATTTGCCCTGTTAATATTCTTCCGATTTTGGCCTGACCTTGGTACGTGGCTGAGCTGGCCTCTTTTCCTTTGGGTCGCATTTTTGTGTACTGAAGAAAAAGGGGAGACTTTGTTTTCCTTATTCTGTTTTCCCCAACGTTCCTTCTGCTTGAGATGATTTATTTTTTAATTTCTAGCCCTTGCTGCGCCGGTCGATATTCTTGTGTACTTGAGACATTCCGATGGGGTTCCCTTGTTAACAGGTAGTTTAGGGTTTACGATGTTTTCTATTTATAAGTTCATTGCGTTCTCTCTTTCTATTACAATTTTATTTTCGTACATTCAATTTTCGTCTAATCAATACTTTTTAACAGCTTTGCTTATGCATGTTTTATGTTAAAATCTTTTAGTAATTTCATAAATTTTGGTATTATGAATAAGTAAATAGCGATGGTCACAGGACGTGACACATTTTTTCATAGGAGTTATATTTTTTGTTTATTGATGATATACAAATTTACTTTGAAGCACTTTTGTGTCGGCCACGTAGTTTTCGTTTTAATCATAAAAAACGTTATCAAAAATGAAAAATTCGATTTTGCACCAAATCTATGCGAGATACGAAAAAAATGTTAAGGAAGAAAATCGTTCCTTTAAAAAAGATCTGCAAGTTATCTACCGAGTATTCTTGCATAAAAGTAATATCTTTTCATTTGTTGATTAAAAACGCTTTTATAAAGATCATAAATTAAGTTTTTCCGACAAAATGTACGAGATACGGCAAAAATTTCAAGGAACAAAATTCATTTTTTCAAAAAGGTCTACAAATTTCCTGCTGTCTATTTTTGCATAGGAGTTATATTTTTTGTTTATTGATGACAATCGTATATTATGTGCCTAGGCGCATAATGAGGGTTATTACGCGCCGAGCGACAATGCTCGCAGGAGATCGAAGCCAAGGCATAGTCGAGGCGTAGTCGAGGCGCGATCAGTCCTGCGAGCATTTTAATCGAGTCTCGTAATCACCCGAATTGTGTGAGTTGGCACATATTCTATTTTATGTAACTTCGGCGCGTATACGAGTTTTTATGCGTACACTCGAATCTAATCTAGTATTCATCAAGATTCTCGTCCATTGCACTTGATATTTCGCGACTAGTTCCGGCCATTTTGATTTTCTCGATCTTGTGTAGTAGTAGCGTATTGTAATAGAGCATGTGCAGTTCAAATGTACAAGGCTTTGTCAGTAAAGCTGCAAGTTAGTTGCTGGCTGTTTTTTTAATAAGAGTTATACCTTTTCGTTTATTCATCAAAAACGTTTTGATGGAAATAAAACATTTAAATTTCCTGCCAAAATATATGTGATACGGAAAAAATGTTAGAAAAAAAAATTTATGATTTTCAAAAAGATCTACAATGTGCTCCTTATGGTCCAATTTGCAGTTTTTCTACTGACTCTTATTTTTATTATGTCATCATCTTGTACATGTATTATAATATGATGAAATTTTTTATTATCATTGACACGAAAAAGAACTTAATCGAGACAAGGCTTCTGGTCGCACAACGGCACATCTCATATATTTCATTCGTTTATGCATCGAGGCGCACTTAAGTGTAAGTGGTTAAATGAATTATACTTTGTACCACCCTTACCATCTGATAATTTCTAGATATTATTATGCCAATCCACCTGCTAATACAGGCAAACTTTTATACGAACGGTTATTGTCTCTGTACAAGACGAGAACAAATTTCCTAATCATAATAAATTTCGAGGATCTAATTTTTATCTCTTTGCGTTGACTTCAATATCACGAATGCCGTATCACAAATTTACCCCCTCAATGCTGCTTTTAGGTGCTGGAAGCACCTTTTCAGTGCGTGTTTTGCAAAAAATATTGTGTGTGCTACGGAGCTGGGCTGTTTTTGGGACTTTACCGATATTTCAGTCCTGACCCCAAAAATAGCGCCTCAGCCCCTAGCTACACAATCTACTATTTAGTAAATTTGAGAAAGAAGTTTTCAATCTTCAGTTATAAACTATTGAATATTTCAATACTTGCATTTGAAGATTCTCCTTGCAACAGGGAAAATTTACGTCACTGGAAACAGAAGCTTAAATTAACTTAATGTAGCTTAATCTGAAGTTACATGTGGTGGAAAATTCTATTATCCAAATACACACATATTTTATAATAATTAAAACTAAGCTTCTCTTTTCAACATTTTCTTTTCCCGAGGTAAATTCTCGCAAATATTTTATGAGCACCCGCTGCATCATGTCTTTTGGATATGTGGATAAAGAAACGTCGTACATCTTATACGTGCTTAGGTAGGCAACTGCGTCTTCTACGAATTTTTCACCGCTCTACTTTCAAGATGGGAAGGTACTTATTGGATATACAGGTATACATGTATATCTCGTGTATCACAATTTTAGAGGAAAATATCATTTGCAATGCGAGAATATTTTTCCTCTTTCAATACAATTTATCAGCATCCTTTTGAAATTGGTTGACTAAATATAACACATAGCCTAGGTATTTAAAAATCATGCTAAACAAAAGCTTAAAAGGTTAACCGGAAAATACTAATTTCGTTACAAAGAAGCGAATTTTCACGATAATGATCTTCTTGCAAAATGACTTGCAAATATTTAACAAGATCCATAATTCTGAATGACAGAGTGCTATCATCATGAAAGCGAAATAAATTGCTTTTGTAAAAAGGTGATTCATCATGAAGAATATATTTCTAAATGCTTTTGCACTAAGATTCTGTATAATAATTTTTTTTTTATAAAGATTCTAAAAAAAACAAGCACTCTCTCACATCAATGAAAGTGTAAAAGCTTTTTCATTTCTCAAGCATTTCCTGATGCTTTTTGGTAGCCTTGGCTCTTGACAAAAGAGATCTCCAGTTCTTTGCTTCGTCATGACTGCGCGCAACAAAACGTAAATTTACCGTTAGCGAAGCAAGAACCCACGCATATTGAAAGCTCTCACCGCAAATATCGGAGAAGTAAGACGAAAAGCGAAGGAAACAATGAAGAACGAACCTGAATGTGATTTCTCGTCACGTAACCAAGTTCCAATCGTCTTGTACAGCGGATTGCATTTTAAGACAAGTTCTGAATTACATCCAAAGTTTTCAGCAGCCATGAGACTCTTTTTCTTTCTTTTCTTAGAGCTTAACTCGATCGCATCCGGTGATTTAGTTGGTTTGTTCCGGAGTAAATATGATGGAAAATCAGAGCTAAGTAATTTTATTTGAGCTTTATGTTCTGCAATTATAGTTGATTCTGTTACTTACGGATGGTAGGGATAAATAAATAATAAAATATTCAAAATAAATTATTATATATTTTAAAAGGTACGCGGAGGCTCACAAACTACAGAACACTTTCGTGTTCCTTTTTATTTTTACGTAGGATGATTTTGCTACTGCTTGAGCTAAAAATGTCAATATCTTATCTAAAATTACCACCAAAAGGTTTAAATAAGGAAAATGATCAGTTTTTCAGTTTAAAGAGAACAACAAATATTCAAAGTAAATTTTTTATTTTAAAACTCAGTTTCAAGGTTTTGTTTATTAAGAAATTATGACCTGAATTTTAATAAATATACACGGAAAAAATAAGTACTGGGAAATTTACTTGACAGTCCTCGACTTTTGGACAGGACAAATTTTTCCGAAGATCCTATATACTTTTTATTAAGAAGCTTAGAACTTCATCGAAAAAAATCTGCCCGCTTCGCGGGCACATTCTCATCGCGCGCTTTGCGCGCAGCTCGCAAGTTTGAGCGCGCCTAGGGCGCGCGATTTGATCGTCGCGCTTCGCGCTCCGTTCTTTCTGGACCTTGCGCTTCGCGCTCGGTCTTGTGCTCTTCGCATACATTTAAGTTTATTTCTTATATTTTGATACTGAAGCTCAAACCAATTTTATAATAATATTACAGATGATGTGAATTACACATTTTCTCAAAGTCACTGAATTTCTTTTTGAATTTAAGTGAAACAGGAAATTCAATTTACTTAAGGCTCTATCGGCCTTAAGGAACACATTCTCATCATGACACTCGCGCTTCGCGCTCGATTTTCTGTATGCATTTTTGTAACTTTCTAATAAATTACATGATTATTGATAAATTTATTTTCTTCCAAATATCTCAAAAAGGAAAAACTATCGTAGACTTTATTTAAGGAAACGATTTTGCAGAACATCGCTTATTTCGTATCTCACATATTTTGGTGAAAAAAATCGAATTTTTTCAATATTAAAAATCAAAAAATTAAAATATACATCCTGTCGAGAAATTTCTCGATAAGAATGTGTAGACCTTATTTAGCCAAACAATTTTTCATCTCAAAGTTTTTTTTGTATCTCACATATTTTGTCTAAGAAATGGAATTTTTGAATTTGAATCGTATTTTTTGCAATTGAAACGAAAAATATATGTTTTATCAGAAACTGTGTGAGACAAAACTTGTAGATCTTTTTGAAACTAACAACTTTGTATTCTTACGTTTTTTTCTTATTTTACATATTATTGTTAAAAAATTGAATTTTGGATTTTCAGTAGTTTTTTTTTTAATTAAAAAGAAAAATATGCATCTTATGAAAAAAGTTCACAATTTAAATTTGTAGGTCTTTATTTATTCAATAATATTGTATCATAACGTTTTTTCGTATCTCGTATAATTTAACTGGAAAATGGAATTTTGATATTGACATTTTTCGAATTTGAATATGCTGTAACATTTCCAATTTTGATTTAATCAAAACGAACTTGTCCTTACTTTTTCGGCTCCTATAAAGTGTACCAAAGCTCAATTCAATCTGATAATTCTATCGAGAGTTATGCCGCACACGACCTACAGACAGACAGACAGACAGACAGACACTTTCGTAAAAACCATTTTTTCTGACTCAGGGGGTCTCAAAACGTAAAGATTTGATGAAAATTTCGAAAGTCATTTTTCACATAAAACCAATACCTTCTCATCCATGATGAGAATGTAAAAAAGACAGCTTGCGAAAATAATTTTTGTTTCTTATTGCCTTTGATAGTCCATAAAAATTTCATTAACTGGCTTTGAAGTTTTCATGCACGAGTGATGTGCGAGCTCTATCTGCCTATATTCAGAATTTCATAATAATTCGTAAAAATATCCAATCTTTGAACTTTATTTTCTCAAATGATTCATAGATATTATATATTTTGCGTACCCAGAATTTTCACGGACTTTCTACTGAATATACTTTTGGAAAGTTCTATACTTTTTCCAGGATTATTGATCGAATTGTACAAGAACGGTACTTCTAGTTTTAAGTAATTTTTGAACGTATCTGAAAGTCGAGCACTCTGTCATGTAAATTTCCCAGTACTTATTTTTTCCGTGTAAGAACGATTAATCATACCGTTTCGCTGTTCTACTTACTGAGATTTTTTTTCGGTGTACGTGTAATGAAAAAGTATTGTTAATTTATATTCGATATATGTATAAATTGACTTTAGGGTCTAGAAATAATGAAAACTCAGTTCGTACATTCTTTCAAACGTTTGGACTCAGGTTGGAGTCCTCATCAGTGAGAATCTATTTCTATAAAAGATACAAAGGAGGAATCTTAAGAATTGACCGTGTGACGGATAAACATTGTATTAAAAAAGTGATATAAGAATCGCAGGTGTGAAAATAAAATTGGACTAAGTAACTAAATTTACAATACAGTAAAACTGTAACAAAACTGTAAAAAAAAAAAAAAATTTCCGTAGTATTACAATGTTTCTTTAAGGTTCTTTTTAGCAATTTTACGGAAAAAAATTTTTTTTTTTGTACAGTTTTGTTACAGTTTTACTGTATTGTAAATTTAGTTACTTAGTCCAATTTTATTTTCACACCTGCGATTCTTATATCACTTTTTTATTACAATGTTTATCCGTCACACGGTCAATTCTTAAGATTCCTCCTTTGTATCTTTTATAGAAATAAATTCTCACTGATGAGGACTCCAACCTGAGTCGAAATGTTTGAAAGAATGTAAGAACTGAGTTTTCATTATTTCTGGACCCTAAAGCCAATTTACACATGTATCGAATATTCATCAAAGGGTCGATACAAGTCCTATCTATAATTGTTAATTTACTCAGAAAAAAATCTCCTAGCTTGAAAACAGATTTTTTACTGTGAAAACAGTGAACTTATATTCCAAGCGAATATCCCTCCATTGCCGTTAAAAACGGTAAATATTAGAGTCTTAACTCGAATTTCCCCTGTACTTTTTCTCTCAGTGTGGAAAATCGTTTTTATTTATTATTTTCTCAAAGAGATACCTGAACAAGATTGGTCACGTGACTCTGCTGATATATGCCCTTAAATTCAATGCGGAGGTCCAATAGGACCCTAATGGTGTCCTTTTTTGTAAGTGGGGTAGTGAAAGGGCTGACCTCACTAAACCCCTACTAGAAAGTCTAGTAGGGTCCACTTCGACCAAAGCGTTACGTTACCGACAGGGCCCTGACAAGTTTGCCATGCTTGATCCCGACTACAGATAGGGCAAACTCGTCGGGGCCCCACTAGACCCCTATAAAAATTTCTACACGGGTAAAATTGTTAACGTCCGCCCAAGTGTGTACTTGATAGACTTTCTCTACTCTTGTAGCACGTTTGTTCCGAACCGCGGACGGGTAAAAGCAAAGACTGTGTCACACAACTTCTTCTCACGAAACGTAATACATTTAGCCATCAAATTTCTTTTCGTGTGTTATGAAAATTACTTTTATGTGCCTCAGCCGCGGAAACTCGTTATTCCGTTACAGCTGAGAGTAAAGCAATGTTGTATATTCCGTTACAGAGGAATACAATGTAGAAATTGAACTGCGCATATGCATTATAGTCTTACAGCGGAACGCAATCTATTTCTTATTCTTCTTCTTCTCACTTCTTCTTCGTACAGCGGAACGCAATCTATTTCTTATTCTTCTTCTTTTCACTTCTTCTTCGTACAGCGTTAGCACTGACTACTACACAAGAACGATAAAATCAAAATGGCCGGGACTAGTCGACAATTTGCGCCCGCTTCGTACAACTAGCGCAGCAAACAACTACAATAAGTACTAGATTAGATTCCAATGTACGCATAAAAACTCGTATCTGCACCACAGTCACATAAAATAGAATATGTACACAATATGTATATGCACACAATTCGGGATATTGCGAGACTCGCGACAATGCTCGCAGGACTGATCGCGCCTCGGATTCGTCTCGGCTAAGCCTCAGCTATGCCTCACCTACGCCTCGACTACGCCTTGGCTTCGATCTCCTGCGAGCATTGTCGCTCGTCACGCAATCACCCTCATTGTGTGCCTAGGCACATAATATACTACTTCCTCTTTTGAGATTCGAGAATCTGTAGTTTTCTGCGATCTCTCGCGCTCTTCTTAGGTTGTTTTCGGAAGCTCAAAGCCAAAATATTTCGTTTTTCTTAAAAATTTCCTTTGACGAGTATTTTGATTTCCGAAAAATTGGATGGTTTTAACGTCTGTACCATGCGTTCCGAACCATGTACGGGCGTCTATTTACCGTGGGGTAATTTTAAAAATAAAGAACTTGAATCGACAAAGTTCTTTTTCTGACTGCAATGAATATTTCAAAAATTGGTACTTTTGTAGACTGCAATCATGGTGGGGAGATTTTATGGCCTTGGAATATTGTAAGGACTGCATGATTTTGGAAGTAGGATTCTGTTGAATAGAAAATTCCGAATATTGAACTTTAAATGCTTGTCGGATTGAAGAGGTCACTAAAACCTATTGCAAAACGTAATGTTCGACTTCATTAACACTTATTGCCTTGCGAAATTTATAGATTGAAATCTAAAAAAATATTTAATCGATCAGAGATCAATGTTTCATTAATCCTCTTAGATTAGTAGTTGATTATGCTATGTATCCATCATTTCATTTATCTATTCTTTCCAAATTCCAATTTTCAGTTTTTGTTCTAAAAATTTCTCTGAACTATAATTTGTTGGTGCTATGTCATATTTTGTAGTCCTGTAATTTCACTCTCCGTAACCGGCTTTCAAGAATAATAAAGTTCTTTGCCAGAATGCGATAAGCTGCGTCAGCTGTATAATTCAGATGCTCAGGTTACGTGCGCTTCAAAATGTTATTTCCTAAATTGAAATCCATAAATGTGAAATTAAATTTGATTTTAATATATGAAAAAGATAATAATTTCGAGCCAGGTTAGAGCGCTCGTAATAAGAGGTTGTTTTCAAATCGCTAAAGCAAAATTATCTAACATGCATTGTACCTAATGCCGATTACACTTTTTTTAACTTTATTATCAATTTTCTCGAAAAATCTCGCTTACGTGGTAAAAATGCATGCAAAGTAAAATGTGTATTTCTATGAGAGCTATCCTAGTAATCGAGAGCTTTTATATCTTCCTTATAGAAACCTTATAAAAAAACGTATAAAGAAGAGTTTTTTTATAACGACAAAGGCGTGAAAATATGTAAAAATACACGGTTCTTTTCCAGATATTCTATTGACAAAATTGGTTCTTTTGGAAGCGAAATTTGTTTCTCACTAAGATTTTGTTGATGGGTCTGAATTGCACACTGGACAAGTTGTTTTCACTTTGCAGCTAAATAACAACTCGAATTTAGTAGAAAAAAAAAGTATTCTTTTCTGTTATGAAAGAGTGATTCAAAAACTGTCAACAGTATTGAAAATCCGAAAAACGATTTTTTCCGCGTTAGGGCCTTTTCTTCGTAATAATTTCAACATATTGTTGAATGATGATTCTTATTATAAATGTTAAGTTTGACTTTCAAGTGGCAGTAATACATATAAATGTGTCAAGTATTCGTTACCCAGGCGGAAATTTACAACCGGCACAGCACCGCGCCAGCACTGCCAGCGGACTTCCAGCGCTGGCATAGTGCTGGCAGTAGATCCTCATGAAGACTGTCGTGGTGCTGCGTTAGCGCTGACCTTCAGTGCTGGCGTGGTGCTGGCGGAACTCCGATAGTTAACAACGGCATAGTGCTGACCAGCGGTACTGCGCTAGCGCTGGCCTTCAGTGCTGGTGCGGTGCTGGCACTAGTATAAAATGTCACTCGGCTGGGAGTTGTCTTTTAGTACTGGGGCGGTACTGGAGAATGTACCAAAAATCTGTAATGTACTTAGATAAAAAGTACAGGGAAAGTTCGAGTTAAGACTCTAATATTTACCGTTTTTAACGGCAACGGAGGGATATTCGCTTGGAAGGTTAAGTTTACTGTTTCCACAGTAAAAAATCTGTTTTCAAGCTAGAAAATTTTTTCTGAGTAAATTGACAATACTTTTTCGTTACACGTATACAGAAAAAAAATTTCAGTAGCTTTGACTACTTTTTAACTTACTTTCCGTAGTTCGTAAAGGCCCCAGTGTCATTTTTGAAGTTAAGTAAACTGCAGGAACATAGGTAAATCAAATAAGAGCAGTAATTGAATCGATGAATATTCTTAGTACATTTCAAAACTTTATTTACTTTCAAGCAGACTCTAACTTACTATTTTTATATACAAACTTACCTACAAACACACATTCCTCTTTACACTACACAAACGCTTGTATAGGTAGTATTAAAAATTATTTTTAACGCTGCGGGTTCGAACCCTCTCCTACTTATAATTAACGCATTACTAACCTAACGACTAAGCCTCTCGGCTGCGCACGCTTGGAATACAAGAAAGAAAATAGCGGTTATAACCTTCAACTACTGCAGGGCCGTGTAAGAAGTGTATAGGCCCCGTGTAATCAGGAACTTTTAGATTTTATCCCAATTTATGATTCTGATTAAGATTTTTAAGATTTTTAATTATTAAATCGATTTTCTATAAAATAAAATATTTTTGAAAGAAATCGATCAAATTTTTGAATTAAAGAACATTACATAATAAAAATATTTATATACATTTTAGAATTATTAACTTTTATTATTGTATATTAGTGATACTTTATACAGGTTATGCTTCCTTTAATTTTTGTTTTCAAGAGTAAAATCAACGTATGTTCAGAATCTGAAAATTTTGAGTTTTTTCAATTTCAAAAATATGATGAAACTTTGGAATCGAGAAAATTATCTCATAACGAAATTATGCATTCAAGTTCGCAATAAGTTATTCTAACTTATGAAGTACTATTAAACATTCTCATCGCGCGAATTAAACGCGAAGTAAACCGCAGCATACTTTGGTACAATCATAAAACTAATCGATGGAAAGTTTAACATTACGCGATATTTGTTGATCGTCAATACTGAAAAGCGGTACCACGCCGGTGCTGCACCGACGCTTGGCATTACTCAAAAGTTGGTTGTTTGCCAACACTGAATGTTGGTACTGCGCCGGTGCTGATTCAGTGCTGCACCGATGCTTGGCAATATACAAATGTTGGTTGTTTGCCAGCACTGAAAAGCAGTACTGCGCCGGTGTTTAGCCAGTGCCGCCCTAGCGGTGTGCCAACGCTTGGCACAGTGCTGATCGGCAGCACTGGCATTACTCACGGGTTACAACCGGAACGGTACCGCGCCGGTTGTAAGAAATGGCAGTACACCGATTTTTCCGCCTGGGTATTGGCGATATATTTATATACATTTACTATCAAAATTCTTCATAAAATGAGCCCATCATGAGTTCATTTTGTTAATTTTTGAAGAAGTTATTGCAGAAAAAGTCAAAATTTCAATGCTTTCTTAAATTTTAAATAACTTTCGAAATAATCAACATTTTTTAATGTTCTTAGACTAATTTTAAAGCTAAATTTCTACAAAATTGAACAAAATTCTTGGAATTGATGTGTAATTTTTTTCTTACATACTGCTCAAGGTTAAAGTTCAATTAAAAAAGTTTGAAAAATTCTAATATTGCTTTTGCTGAGAACATTTTTTTTATAAGATATATAAAACATATAATCATCAATTTTGTATCGAATTCCCTTAAAATATATATTCATATGATATTTATTATGATTTACCTACAGATGAAATGTTTTCGAAATTTCCCTGCTTTTTTGTTACAATTTCAACTTTTTGCATTATGCAAGAAAAGAATTATAGATCTATAATGACAATTTACTGCGATTCTGTAGAATCCTAGATTTAAATTAAGCCTAAGGACATTGAAAAATGTTGATTGTTTCGAAAGTTATTTAAAATTTAAGAAAACATTGAAATTTGGACTTTTTTTGCAATAACTTCTTCAAAATTTAACGATACGACTTCATTACAGACTAATTTCAAAGATAATTTTGATGGCTTTCACATTATTGTGAGTACAAATTCCTGACCGGTAGTGGAGGTGATGAAGTTTTTGCATAATAAATTGGAAAAATAATCTTCTATCGAATTATTTCAATAATTTACAAGAAATATTCGAATTCAAGTGTAGTCTTAGAATTTTTCAAAGTCAGACACGCAATATTCGGCACTTCATTGAATATTTCCTACATGATTTATATAAAAAATTTGATAAAAATTGGACTGTGATTCTAAAGAAACTGGTTTCGGAACAAAATTTTAAAGCCAAGCACTAAATCTAAGTTGTCTTTGTCGACTAGAAACGTTCTTCCCGCAAAGGGATCCCAGCGCATTTTTCTCATCCCGTTGTGGTTTTATTTCGCCACGACCCACAACAATATAGTGAGGGCAGCAGTCATTGGGAAACAAACTACGGCAATAAATCGGTAAATCTTGTTGGGCACCTCGTTATCGGGACCTCTCGTTATGAGACAATAAAATGTATAAAGAATTCGAAAAAATAAGAAAGAAATGGACAAAGAAATAAATAGCCGGGAGTTAACGACAACAAAAAATCCTAACATAATTTTGTCTTACAAAAACAGTATAGGTGTAGATAAAGGAATTAATTTAATGTTTTCTTTATAAACCTTATTCTTTCAATATAATGACAGTTCTATGTGATTTTTCTATTCTCATCGAAACGATTTGATAAAACTTTAATGGACTTAGATTTATCAACGAGAGATTATAAAAAGCAATTGTTTTTTTGTTTTCGAGTCTTCCCATCTTATTAGAATTGTTCGTGTTGTCGTTTTTCTCCTGCCAATGTGTGTTTCCTTTATTCTGGATTCTTATCTGGATCCATTTTCCTCCTTTCCATTCCTTATTTTTATCTCATTTGGTTTCTGTCTTATACTTCTCCAGACTATTTCTATATATACGTTGCCTATTCTAATTTTCTGCCTCATCGTTTCTTTCACATTACGAAAAAGGTTGTCGGATTTCAGTGTTTGACACATTATCGTTATCGTAACCTTATAAAAATTTGTACCTTCTTACCGTTATTTTTCTACACTATAAAACAAGCTATTGTTTATCAAGATTAAATAACAATTGAAATTAATTATAGGAAGGTTCATACAAAATTTGATATATCAGGTAATTACTAATTAAGAAATAATTTTGACCAAAACTAATTTTGGTTTAAAATGTACTTTTTCCTCTTATAAAACTCATTGAAAAAAATTTTTGTTCTCTTTTCTTTGGTTTCCTAAAAACATTATTAAACTTGAAATTATGTCTTCGAAATTTGAATAAAAATCTATTTTCAGGAGTCTCAATTTCTAATTTTTCAGAAAAGTCACAGACAATATTATACTATGTACTTTGTGTATTCAAGGAAGATCCTTTTTTGAAAGTAGCAAATCATATACGTTTCTAGTATTAATTCAGCGCAGAACAAATTTGATGAATCATATTATCGGAAGGTCGGTTTATCAGAAAGCTTTTTGTTTAGACCTTACAAAAGACTGAATTCGGAACAATGACTGAAAATGGAGATGATTCGATTTCCTACTTTTCGGTTAAATTTCATACAAAAATTACAGATCAAGTTCTAGAAACCTATATTTTTGATGTTTTTTCAGAAAATGTCAAGTTTTTTCTTTCTATTTGTAGTTTCGATTTCAGTTTAGGTTCCCAGTTCCATTTTTAACTTTCCTTCAAAGTCGTAATAAAGTAGTTGATGTCTTCGTTTGTGGACTCCCTTTTAGTCGATTACGAGACCTTACCTTTGGAACTGTAAAAGTCTAACGATTCTATGTCGTTATTCGTTAACAGTGTCATTCATTAAACGAGTAAATACACGTTCACTTCCTTGAATAAAACGTTTTATGTACATTTCGTTCACGCGATTCTCGTTTTCTCACTGGAGAGATAAGAGTTTTACGTGCACAGTTTTCTCAAAGAGCGAGTCTAAACGATTTTTAGCATCTCATGATTGTCTATTCATCTCAAATACCAACACTGAGAATTTACTGAATTGGTCTTCATGATTTTTCAATATAAGTCATTCTTCCTTTTATGAAACTTCCTCTATAAAACTCTCTCCTACAAACATTAGGTTTTCATGAAAAGTCCTTCGTTTGAATTTCCAAAGTTTCCAGCAGGAACCTTGAAGTGTTATAATTTGTGGAATAGTTAGATTTATCTTATCTTCAAACTTAGGAAGCTAAGACAAATTCAACGGAACTAGAGTTGAAGCTTGTTAATTTGACCCTACTTAATTAAGCTTGACTTATCTTCACTGCAGAAAAAGGAGACGATTTTCAGACTGATGCTGTTGAATTAGACTTAAGTTATCTCATCATTTTTTGATTCATCATTAAAATATTTGCTGTAAAGTAATATAAATTTATAATTCTTGTAATAATAGGTGCTCCTTTAAGAAGGAAAAACAATTTTTTCCAGAGTATATTTGTAGAATGCTTTCAGGATAGTAATCTTTTTTATTAATTTTTTTTTTCAAACACGTATATTTTAGTTGAGAAAAAAATGTATTATTTTTAATTAATCGGGGATGTTTGCGTAAACGACTTACTTGTAATATCTTTTCAAGTAAGCATTTTCACAAATTTTGACCCGTCAATTACGAATATGAAGGGAAAGTTTGGACAAATTTGATTTTCACGCTGAAAACCATAAATAAAACATGAAAGATATGGTATTTTTCGTTTAGTTTGAGTAATTTGCAACAAGCTTCACACAAAAGTTGTAAATCTCATTGAGAAACATATTTCATAAATTTATAAATTTTAGTATGGGACGTTCTAAACATTAGAATCTTGTTACTGATTTTTAAAATAGAAAAAATTAGAACGTGGTTTTAAACATAAGTTAATGATTTTCTAAGACTAGAAGCCATTAATGAATAAACTTTTAGAATGTGATATTCTGAGTTGTAGCGAGTCGGTAAAAAAGAGGGGCTTGCTGAAACTCTATAAGAGAGAGGACAGGTCAATAAGTTCTTACAAAAACGCAAAAAATTACATTATTTCGGGTTTGCTTACTTTCATTTTTCAACATAGTCTCCTTGCAGGTCGATACACTTCACCCAGCGATTTCCTAATTTTTTTCGAGTCGTCTAAAAAGTAAGATTTTAGAAGTTCTTCAGAATAGGCCTCTGTTTCGGCAACAATTAGAACTTTCATTCGAGCAATTTCGCCATTTCAACAGCACAGTATGCATTGTATTGATGAAAGAAAACTTGATTATTTGCCAAATGGGGGCGTTTTTTCTTGAATTCTTTGCCAAGCTATATCAATAATGACGCATAATATTCTCCATTTGTCGTTCGTCCTACTTCTAAGTAATCAATAAAGATAATTCCATTCAAATCCTAAAAAACCGTTCCCATCAATTTGCCGGCTATTTTCACCTTTTCGGGGCGGGTTTGCCTAGTCCTGTCCACTGTTTTGACTGTTCCTTTGACTCAGGCGTGTGAAAATGGATTCATGTTTTATCAAGAGTGATGTACCGACGCGGAAAGTTACTAGGATTGTAATGGAAAAGCACTAAACCAGTCATCAAATCGATCACACGTTTGTGTTTATTCTCAACGGTGAGTAAACACGGCACCCATCTTGCCGACAGCTTTTTCATATACAATTTCTCATTCAAAATTTTAATTGCCGTGCCATATGATATGCTTATGGCTTCAAAACATTCTCGCACTTTTCCTCGCCGATCGTTTAAATCATATCGTGAACTTTTTCGATGATTTCTGGCATCGCTGCCCCAACTGGACGTCCCGAGCGAGGTTCATCACAAGTATGAGTAATTGTGCTAAAAGAAAGCATAAAATAACCTTCCTCCCCTCACTGCCTCCATACATTTTTGCAAATTTAATATTTATATATTACGATGTTTTAGAACTTGGAGTTCTAAAAGCTCGCACGTGGCAAGCTGTATTTTAGTACACGGTTTTCTGTACATCAGAATATTTAGCCCGAGACCACTTTTCAGTAAACGAAGTCGCGAAGTTCTTAATGGAAGGAAATATTCACTATAGTTTAGAACTTTCCTTTCTGCGTCTACTTCCAAGGTAGAGGAAATTTGGCTAACATCACCTGGCTGTAACGACGACACCTGAAAAATGTCAAGAAACACAGAATTCAGTGATGATTTGTGTTCTATAATCAGATTATATACATCAGTGTCGGGCATTGTTAAGGCCATGAATCAACCAGATCACATGACCAAATTTCTGTAAGAGTTCGTGTAAGATAACTTTCTCATTTTACGAAATGTCTTCTTGGAAATTTGGAAAATATAACAGAAAACGGTAAAGAACGTCTGTCAACTTCGTTTGAGTGAAAATTTTGCAAAAAATTTTACAGTCAACTGTAAATGTCAATAAGTTTTCGATTTTTTTTTAAATTTTTAATAAAATGGAATTAACAGACGTACTTTATTGTCTTTTCTAAATTAAAAAAGTTATCATACATGAACGAATAAATGTATAATTTAGTCACGTGGTCTGATTGATGGCCTTGAATAAACCGCACAATTATCATTTATTCATCATTGTCGCCTTCAAAGCAGGTCCCATTTGAGGCAAGATACATATGCCAACGTTTTTTCCAGTCTTCGAAATACTTTTTTTAGGCACTTTCTGGTATGGCCTTCAGCTCCTTCCACGAATTTTGTACTTGCATTTGTGGCCTTAAATTCGATCACAATTGTTGCTCTATGCGATGGCGCATCATCGTTGTGTAAAATCCACGAATTGTTTTTCCACAAATCTGGCCGTTTCTGACGGATTTACTCACGTGAACGCGTCAATGCGGCCAAATACGAATCTTTATTAACCGTCAGTCCCTCTGGAACTAATTCGTGGTGCACCAAACCACAAATATCGAAAAAAACAATGAGCATCACCTTGAATATTGAGCGAGTTTCACGTAGTTTTTTCGGTTTCGGCTTGTCTTTTGTCCTCCATTCTCTTGACTGTTGACCTTTTTGCATGTAAAACTTGCAGACCTATGTCTCTTCACCAGCTATGATGCGTTCTATGAATGTTGGATAAAAATTGGCGTGATCCAGCATGTCTACAGAAACCTGCTCACGGTATTGCTTTTGAAAAAAATCGAGCTGTTTTGGAACAAGCCGTGCGGCAAGGCATCTCATGGCCAAAATATTCACCAAAATCGAACGAACAGACTCGTGAGAGATGCTAAGGTCACAAGCTATCTCTCTTCAGCTGGCATGGCAATGATCAAGCATAATTATCTTCACTCTTTCGATATTTTTATCGATTGGAAAGGTCGAAGAACGTCCAGAACGAGGCATGTCTTCTACGATCTCTCGGGCCTCTTTGAACGCTTTGTACCACTCTTAAGCCCGTGTTTTCAATGAAACTGATTCACCATAAGCCTTTTCTAGAATTTCCGGTACTTTGTCGACACAGTGTATTTTTTCCGAGGACATAAGATCAAGTGATGACGAACATGGTTTCATGTCCGAACCTACTACGGTGCAGGAGATAACTTCAGTTATCCATTCAGCAATGAGAAAAGAAGGCACCTTGTTGCTAAAGGACTGTCCTTCATCCCAGTTGAGGATGTTAAAGACGGTTCCCGGGGTTTCGGCCCTATTCGACCGGTTCCCGAAAGCGTAGCACAGCAGCTAGCGCAAGGGCGAGGCGAAAAGGGGGAACCGCCTGGTTGTTTTTTAGACGACTTACTCCAATCGACGGTCTTGGAGCTCGAGCTGACGTGTTCGCCGCGCCGTGGCCTTCACCGGTTGACGCACCATGACGGGGCCCGCCACACACCCCACCAACTCTTGACATGAGGGGGCAAGGACAAGCCAACATCCCAAGACAGGCCCCTAAGACCGAAGAACCATGGCAGGCCTGAGCCACTACGCAGGATCACCTTCATCCCTCCCCCGGTCGAAGACCCACAAACAAGAAGGCGCGCCTCGCGGCCATGCCAGCCACCAAGTAAACGGCGAGGGCCTAGTACGCGAATCATCACAAGCCCTACCAGGTTCCGACCAGTGCCACGCCATCGAACTAACAACCGCGCAGGCCCTTACCGAATTTAAATCTCCAAGGTTGAACACAAAAGAAAAAGCAAAACAAATGAAGCATAAGTTCTATTTACGCCTATTCGGCTACGTATATACAGGTTGAGGCACATAAAGTGTTACAGAGCGATAGCACTCAAACTATTGATCATATCCAAAAATGTTTCAGACAAAAGTTTCAGTCTTTGAGAAGGCCGTCATACTGGACCACCCTATTTTTTTTATCAGTGGAGGCGCTGAAGCTAGGTCAAGGTCAACTCCACTTCTTTAAACAGAACCATGTATTTTTTTTTGATAATATTATTACCGATTTTAAGACGAATTTAGCGACCTACAACAGAAGGTCATTCTAGTCACATAAAGTATGAAAATAGTCGAAAAATCGTAACATATCGGAATAATCACTTTCAAAGGATCCACTAACCTTGGTTTGGATCTAACTACAGAAGATGCTCGAAGTGATGACCCTCAACTTGTAAGCACTTGTTAACTCGCTGACATCTGTGGTGTAATTTTGGTACATGCTCGGCGTATTCTTTCTTTCATGTCGTCAGGCGTGGTAGGTGCTACCGCCATTGCGGGTTCTTCGTCAAAACCCCATAAAAAGTAATCTGGTGATGTTAGATCTGGCGAACGAGGTGGCCAAGGTATAGGACCGCCTCGTCCTATCCACTTTTCGTCAAAAATCTCATTCATCACTTGTCTTGAACGCAGAGTATAATGGGGTGGTTCACCGTCGTGTTGCATTCACACCTTCATGCTAACATGCAAGGGCAAGTCTTCCGTTAATTGAGGCAGTACGTTTTGCAGAAAGTTTGCGTAAACTTGCACAGTCAAGTGACCTTCAAAAAAATATGGACCAATGACGTGATCGCCGATAATGCCGCACCATCAATTAACAGACCATGGATGTTGAAATGGTACAGTTCTCATCCATCGAAGATTCCCATTTGCCCAATAATGCATATTATGCCTATTCACATTTCTCGTATTTGCGAAGTTAGCTTCTTCAGAAAAAAGCACATGTCTCAAAAATGGCAATTGCCTGCTGCTCGCATGTGGATTTAGTGCAGCAAAAGCTGAGATAGCAGCCGCATTATAATGCTTGACTAACTGATATGTCAACAGAAAATGCTTACTTTCTGCCGATGTCAACAATACCCTATCGATGTGTATTATCATGGGTATCGTAAAAAACGAAAAGAAATGAAAATGATTTTTCGAGTATTTTCATACTTTTCGTGACTAGAATGACCTTGTGTTGTAGGTCGCTGAATTCGTCTTAAAATCGGTAATAATGTCATCGAAAAAAAATACATGGTTCCATTTTAAAAAGTGGAGTTGACCTTGACGTAGCTTCAGCGCCTCCACCTATAAAAAAAATAGGGTGGTCCAGTATGACGGCCTTCTCGAACACTTTAACACTTTATGTGCCTCACCCTGTATAATGAACCATTTACTAATTTTTCCAAATAATTTCAGTCGATTATGTCGATCATGTCGAACATATCGACCATTAGAAGAGTGTATCACTCACCGTAATAACAGAACTCCACTATATCGACCTTCTCAACCTGTGATTTAGAATTAATTTAACGTCATTTAAGACAATATGGAATTTTCAATGTAATTTAAAAAAGTTTTCTGTAAAAAAAGGAACGCTTCCACTCCGTTGGGTATGGATCCCAGGAGAGTTCCTTTTTCCACAGAAAAAAAAAAAAAAATTTTTAATTATATTGAAAATTCCACCCGAGATGAAATTTTTCAGTATACGAATGAGTATACGGAGTCTCCCGAGTATACAAAAAGTATACGAATGAGTATACGGAGTCTCCCAAGTATACCAAAGAGTCACCCAAGGGTCACCCAAAAAGATACTGCAGTCAACCAAATTAGTTAGGGTATACTGCAGTAGTATACCAATTAGTCTCCGCGATCTCCTAAGTATACTGAACGGTTTCCCAAAGTCCACCAAATGTATACTCAATCTACGCGATATACCAAACAGTCTACCCAGTCTCCAAAGTACACCGATTGATCCCTTGGAGTATACAAAAAGTATAAGAAAGGTATACGATAGTATACGATTGCTTGGAATATTCCACTCGTATACTTTGAGCACCGAACTCTACATACACAATGGGTTATGACAATTTCAGTCCTAATTGCCGGCAAAATCCCAAACCTTATTTCCCTGTTCCCGCGCCTTTTCAATGAGAAACAGACAACAGTGCAGTGGCAAGAGCTTTAGAGCGTAGAACGCTGTCATTTTTTGTCTGTAAATACATATAGTCTGTCAAAATGTGGTACCTCGATCGTGTTTTTTATAAAATCGAATTAAATTTATACAGTGTTCGTGTAGATTATAGCCAAAAATTTTTTTTCAGAGTACGTGAAAAGTCCCAAGCTGGGTTGGTAGTTTTATACCTATTAATTACGATGATTGCAGTTTTCCCTTTCACTCTTTTGAAGCATCAGCACCAAATTCTTATCCACATCAGTAGTAGAATAAAACATATACTTAAAATACATATGATAATGAACATATATGAAGCAGTAAATGTACTTTTTAAAATTTTTAAACAGAAATAAAAACAATTTAATGAAATTCTGGTCGAAAAATTTTTTTAGGTGCATTACACAACGCAAAACTACGCCATGTGTGGATGAGTACACTGAAAATATACCATTGGTAAACTTTCAGCACTTTTTATGGAAGTATTTTAAAATATACCAACCGTATACCAAACATTCTGTTAGTATACCGGAGTATACCGTTGGTAGACTTTCCGTACCTTTCGTGGAGTATTCTAAAGTATACCAACCGTATACTAAACATTTTGTTAGTATACCGGAGTATACCGTTAGTAGACTTTCCGTATTTTCCCGGAGTATACGGGAGTCTACC
This sequence comes from Diplolepis rosae, assembly GCA_030998225.1. NCBI lineage: Eukaryota > Metazoa > Arthropoda > Insecta > Hymenoptera > Diplolepididae > Diplolepis > Diplolepis rosae. Next base: position 2,207,195 of record JAPYXD010000082.1, read on the forward strand.
TTTTGGCACAGAGGTATACTGTTTCGTATACTCGGGAGACTCGGTAGACTAACCGTATACTTGAAAATTTTATCCCGGGCATCAAGTCTTAAATGACGTTAAATTAATTCTAAATCACAGATTCATAAAGTCGATGTAGTAGAGTTCCGTTATCACGGTGAGTAATACACTCTTCTAATGATCGACATAACCGACTGAAATGATTTGAAAAAATTAGTAAAATTATTCTTATTAATTTATTAAAATACCTGTAGACTTGAATACACTGAAATATTTCATGGTATATATATGTCTTTTACAGTCAGTCTGAGAAAAGTTCTAAATGGCTTACATCATTGCCACCAGCAGTTAAGGCATAAGTAATTTGACATTGTTCTTATTGTTATGATAATGATTAATTGTATAGTGTTATGAATAATGGACCTTATTGAAAACAGCATTAATTTGCACCCTTTGCGAAGTAATTAATTTTAAAAATAAACTAATTAGATTCTAATTGATCCATTGCGGGACAGGGACACATATTAATTATTTATTATACCTTAACCTATTTTCACATCGTGTTTAGCAAATTAAAAGCCCACTGTAAGACAGGGTTTTTGAAGATATTTAATTTCTGACGAAAGAGGAAGTCAGAGTCAGGAGCATATCGAGCACACTAGTCTTGACCCCTGACTCTTGACTGTTACAGACAGCCTGGGGCATGATTCTCTGTTCGAGGTCATTAAATTAAAATAATTTCCGTAATTTTCGTGCGTGGTGAAAATGCAACGTTACAATATATACAAGGGAAGCATATTTTGGAACCCTAAATGTTGAAATTCTGAAAAAATTTGTGTGTCTTGTGTAGTCTTGGAATGCAACATACAGCTTATTCTCAAACAAGTCACATAATTAGATAAGCATAGGTAGATAGGAGGGTGCAACGCATGGCTGCTTGCTTAATTACTCGAAATGCCTAAATACCTAGATGTATTTCATGGTAACGTACTATCCTAAGAGGTCATACTGTATGGGTTAGTGTGCTATTTCATGAGAGATAATTAATGGAATTTTCGGACTAATAGCAGCGAAACACGACCAACCAACAGAGTTACAACCGCAAGGGCACGTATTATCTGCAAATTCGCCTTGCTGTTAATATTGTAAAAGAAACCTGACAAATTTATAAATTTTCAGTCACAAGTACACAAAATTTCGGCTACTTATCGTATTTTGTACTAATTTAGAGAAATTTAGATATAATAGCTTGTGATACTTCGTTCATGTAGCAAACCTGGTCCAATGTTTACACATTTATGTTAAAAATTATTTGTGTTATCAAATAAAAATTGTCCAGCGAACTATAACTTTATATGAACACTTGATGAATAGGACGCTTCATTTTAAATCTTTTACAGAATCAAAACTATATATTTTTGTTCGTAAAAAGAAATTCATTTAACAAAAATATGTGTCATAGTGAAATGCGTTGATATCGATATCGAGGGCGGAATCAGGCGAAAAGAAATCGTTTCGCCGATATTTCTTTGTCGTTTCATCTTTCTTAGCTATCGAGAATATAAAAAGACAACTGAAACGGGAATTATGCGGGTCTTGACGTTGGCGAATGAAGCTCATATCTCAGGATTTCGTTCTCAAGTATTTAATTCGACGGCTTTTGTCTTCTTAGTCTGACGGCAAAGTCAACCTTTTCCTTCTCAAATGCACGACTTTACATCGGGGTCATTTATTATCTCGTTAAAGTTAACGATGTGCGCTCTATTCAAGCTTGCACAGAATCTATGGGTGCTCCTCTATTAACGTTCTTTTTCAACCGTTCTGTTACAAGAACAAGAAAAAAGGACGTCGATTAGCTAATGTTTGATTTTTTGGTAATGCCAATAATGTTAGTGAAAATCTTCTTACAGGTACATGGAAAGAAGGAGGCTTTATTTCAATCCACAATTCAGGATGAAAATTGCCTGCACCAAATTTCATCCCTAGGGAGGAATTCTGAATTAGCACCTGCGCTATCGAAGCTAAAAGCGCTTGCGCTATGAAAAAATTTCAGACGTTGCGTCTAGCGCAATAAAAAATGATATTCTACAGGTTTAAGCATTAAAACACTAATTATAACTCCAAACAAATTGAAATGAAATTCATTTAACCTCAAAAGATAGCGCTCGCATATTTGATCTACGCTATGCTCTGCTATTCTATAAATCGTACTGATATGCTCATCGTGAAGCTGTCGATTTCCAAATGAAATTCATATGACATACGTGTTGTCAAATTTGCAAACTGATCCCAAGCATAACTGTTTAACATTATTAAATTTTTGAATATTTCTTAACCAAAAATTATTGCGCCGTTTATATCCATTCTACAGAACTTACAGATTTATGTTCTAAAGGCATCTACCGGGTGTTCAGAAAGCAATGCAAATTTACAGTTTAGCACGATTGCCAATTGCGTAGGATTGTGGCTAACATAAGGGATTTTCGCGTGAATTAATGGTAAATTCTGTATATTCTGACATTTCCAATTTCTTGGACGCTCAAGACAAATCAAAATTGCAATCATTTAATTGTAAATGAACTATTAATTAAATATATTCGTGGATGAAATATTTATTAACACTTCAATACCCTGGCGGACCCAGTCTAGTGAACGGTCAGAAAATTCGCTGACCGTTCACTAACGGTTCGCTGACCATTCGCTGACCTCGTAATAATATGAATAAGAAGAGCACAAAAGACATTTAAATTGTTTTAATTATGACTCTGCGGTACATTTTGTGCCCGAAGGTATCAAAGTTAATACAATAATTTTATTTTTTAGCGTTAAAAACTAAAAAAACATAATACCTGTCATTGAAGACAGTGCATTAGTTCACCATTTGCAGAATGTCTCCACCGTTAGAGTTGACCATTGGTTGGAGTGAGACACAACTGCTTATATCTCACTCTAACAAATAGTCAATCCTGACGATGAAGACATGGAAATTGATGAACCACTGTACCGTCTTAAGTGACAGGTATTATTTTTTTTTTAGTTTTTAACCCTAAAAAATAAAATTATTGTATTAACTTTGATTCCTTTAAACTCAAAATGTACCGCAGAACATTAGAAGCGCTATCTTTTGGGGTTAACTGTATTCTCTCTTAATTCGTTTGAAATAAAAATCAGGACTTGAATTGTAAAACTTTCAGAATATTAATTTTCATGGCGTTAGCAATCAATTTGTGTGTGTTATTTTACCACTAGAATTAGGGTAGTAACACTTTAGCAATGTATCGAAATTTGAAGAACCTGAAGTTGGACAATACCTCCAGAAAACTACACACAGCATTTATTAGGCAATTTGTTTTTTTGTATATATCTCTCGCCTTCCACATTTAAACTATGTCCTTTTTTAGAAAGAAATCGTTGAAAACAAAAACAAATCGTCAAATAAATACAGAAAGCCATAAAGTGACATCTATAATTTAGTTCATACTGAATGAAAAGTCGAGGAAAAGACATCCCTTTATGTACCTTGACGCAACATAATTTCACCTGATATTCGACCTGCATCTTCCAGATAAGCTACTTTCCTTGTTGTTGCGCATATCAGCTACAGGCGTTTCTATTTGAATATAGAATTATTGACATATAGGAAAGTATAGTTCCTTTCTTCTCTGTATCTCTCTGGTATCAGATTCACATGTATAGTTTTCAGGGCGAAAGTTTAAAAGAGTAGCTAACAACGAAGATCGCTATTTTCCGGGTAATTTTTTCGATTCGTCCATTGGAAAGAACAACATAAGAACTACTTATAAATTTCAAAACCCGAAAATCGATTTTTGCGTCCTAATGTACCTTTCTTCGCGACAGGTAACATGTGGGGCATAATTTTTGAAGTGATACTACCCCAAAAAAGGAAGTTTTGACAAATATTTGCTGAAATAGGTGGGGGTGCCATTTTCAGACTTTTGATGGGAAGCCTCTTCTTCAAACGAATATAACATTTCTTTTTGCATAAAGCAAAATTTTACTTCATATGTTTTCTTCAGTCTTTTTCGTGACCTTTCAACTGTTTGTAACCATTTTCGAAAAAAATCAAAATTTGACCTCCATCTTAAAAAATAAAAAAAAATTGTCTTTTTCTTAAATTTGGACCCATTTTATACATAAGTTTTTCTATAACCGATTCAAATTCCCAATCTTAGATGGCCCACCCTGAATAATGAATTTCTCTACATACTTGTAAATACAATTAGCCCTGATAACGCAACTAGAGATACTGTGTCAAAATTTCTTAAATGGCCTTCTCAATAAGTATTATCAATTCCGATCATATTTACGTAAACTACATCTACCGAAAAAAAATTGGTTGATCTGTTTTGTTCATTTATAACAGAAAATTTGTCAGGGCCTCTCGCGCTCGTTGGAGGGAATCTCGAGTGTATGTGCCGATCTTGTTCCACTAAAATTTACTCAGTAAGTGTGCCAGTTAAAACATCCTTGAAGACGTTCCACAACGAAAATGAGGTACGTAGTTAAATAATTTTCTATCAGTACAGGAAATTACCAATTACATAGTTTACGTAAATATGATCGAAATTGATAACACTCATTGAGAACATGTTTTAAAAGCAGCTTGTTTATTTAAAAAAAAATTTATTCAAAAATTCCAATATTTAATTATGAAAAAATTACCGCCATAAAACATCAATACGCTTACGTACAAAATTTCATGGAGTTTCATCGGATACTTCGGGAGAAAATGAATTTTGAAAAAAAAAACATGCTCCAAAATGTAATTATTTATGGAAAATTTAAAAATATAAATTTTGCAGAATAAATTTCAGGATAATTTTCTCATCTGTGAAACTAACTTATCGTGCATTTCCGTGCGAAATTTCCAACCTAACCGGAATTCGAGGTCTACTTTAGAAATTTTTACCCACTGCAAAACGTCGGCCTTTCCATTTAGCAAACACTAGTCCGAGGAATTTCAAGAAACACATTGTGTTTTATTTTTCTGTTAATTGCAGTAGGTAAACACAATGTGAACACGTTAAGCTCTTGCTTGATTTATGTTCGAAATTAGCTTGCCTCCTACTTGCTTTTCAGCAAACTACACCCATTCTCCACTTCTGCGAATAATTCCGGTTTGTCGTGGCGTGAAATTAATTTTAATTGTTCGTTAATTAGTTCTGGGGGAACTATGCACAGTGTTTGGAAAGTCATCCGAGCCATCGAATTTGATGTACGTAAAGAGAGACACTAATTTTCCATCTTGAATGACGTATAGCTTCCTGCTTGCTCGTTCTATATCAACAAGCGCCACGATATCTTTTGCCTTTGACGTGTGCGCTACCTTCCAGAAAACGACGCTTCAAGTTTGTCATCGGACGGTAATTAGGGTATTAATTAACTGTGCTCTTATCACGCTCTTCCGTGAAATTGTTTTCTTGTGTAAGCGCGTAATCTCGAATTAATTACTAAACGAGAATTTCGCGAGAAAGATCATTTCCGATTTGCTGAAAAGAGTGACAGAATTCAATTCTCATTAGCTTATAGCGCTTCAATAATAATAGTCGTTAAACAAAACGTCGGCGCTCTGCTAATTGAAACGTAATCGAAAACAGACCATTAGTTGCCACCTTCGCTCCATCGAGAGTCGAATTATAATATTTATCATCGTTTTTTAATTTTAAACGAGCATACGTTAATAGCAAGCTATGCGGTAAGCACCTCGGAAAGTAATGGTTAGCACTTTATCCCAGTATCCGGATTTTCAGTGTCACTAACTTTGTGTGATGTCCAGTCTACACGGTGACCCATTTTAATCTATAATCCCAAATATTTTCTAAAATACTTTATCTACGAAAAAATGGTTTGGACAAAGGTTGACCAGGACCGAGGGGGATGTTTGATTATAACATCAATTTTAACCTTGAGGTTAATTTTGACTGCGGATTTGAAAAGAGCGGAAAATTTCACGTCAAAAATGACCCGTGGAAAAATGGTTTTTGTGACCTTGGAAAGGTAAAAAATTAAGGTCAAATGTCTGAGAAACGACCAGATGCCCTTTTTCTTGGTTTTTCGGGGTAAACAAGCGTTCAAGATGCTTCACAAGTCGATGAAATGTTAAGGTGTACATCAGCTTGACCATCATGACCTTCAGGTCAATTTTTAAGGTGATTGTTATCACAACCCCCTCCCCCCCCAACCATCACACCCAGACAGTAACATTCATTTCGGATAAGATGTGAAGACTGTGACTATGTAATTACAAAAGTGACAATCTCGACAATGTCACTTCTCTGTGACTATAGTAACAAAAACAATCATATTTTGTCTAAAAAATGGAATTTTTGAATTTTAATCGTATTTTTTGGAATTATAACGAAAAATATATGTTTTACCAGAAACTGCGTCAGACAAAATTTGTAGATCTTTTTGAAACGAACAACTTTGTATTCTTACGTTTTTTTCGTATTTTACATATTATTGTTAAAAAATTGAATTTTGGATTTTCAATAGTTTTTTTTTTTTTAATTAAAAAGAAAAATATGCATCTTATGAAAAAATGTTACAATTCAAATTTGTAGGTCTTTATGTATTCCATAATATTGTATCATAACGTTTTTTCGTATCTCGTATAATTTAACTGGAAAATGGAATTTTGATATTGACTTTTTTCGAATTTGAATATGCTGTAACATTTCTAATTTTGATTTAATCAAAAAATGTTATCAGGATAATTTGTAGAGATTTATGAGCACTATCAAAAACCAGTATTGAAATTTTTTATTTTTTTTAAAAATTATTTTCAAAAACACAAAAGTAGTGCTCAATCCCTCAATTTTGATTGGATGTGGCTGGTTAACGAACTTGTCCTTACTTTTTCGGCTCCGATAAAGTGTACCAAAGCTCAATTCAATCTGATGATTCTATCGAGAGTTATGCCGCACACGACCTACAGACAGACAGACAGAGACAGACAGACAGACACTTTCGTAAAAACCGTTTTTTCTGACTCAGGAGGTCTCAAAACGTAAAGATTTGATAAAAATTTCAAGTCATTTTTCACATAAAACCAATACCTTCTCATCCATGATGAGAATGTAAAAAAGACACTTTGTCCCTACTCCTAGCGTTACCCAGCAACAACGGCGTGGATGTAGTAAGTTCTATTTCCTTTGGGGTGCTTTATTGTCGTGAGTTCCCCTTGCCTCTCACGTTTCGGGTGGTGGATTAACGTGAGTCCCCTTGCCTCTCACCATTGCTACCAGTGTTACAATCAGCCATGGAGTAACTGTTCCAAGTGCTCTCCATTGGCTTGAAGACACCAAAGTAGATGTCTTTCAAAACCTGAACATTTCATCGACTTTTGTGAAGCATCTTGAACATTTGTTTACCCTGAAAAAACAAGACAATTCAGAAAAAGGGCATCTAGTCGTTTCTTAGACATTTGTCCTTAATTTTTTACCTTTTCAAGGTCACAAAAGCATTTTTCCGCAGGTCATTTTTGACGTGAAATTTCCAGCTAATTTCAAATCCGCAGTCAAAAATAGGGGTTCTCATTTAATAAAAGGGTCTTACCTCCATTTGACCTTGAAAATTGACCTTAAGATCAAAATTTATGGTGCAGTCAAATGTCCCCCTCGGTCCTGGTCAACCTTTGTCCGAAACATTTTTTTGTAGATAAAGTATTTTAGAAGATATTTGGGATTATAGATTAAAATGAGTCACCGTGTATATGAAAGCACTAAAAATCAATATACCTGTTTCCTGACAATTTTTTTGAAAGTAACGATTTTAATATCATAAAAATCCATTATGCTGCCCAAAGAATCAGTTTCGAATTTCATTTGATAAAATATCAGGTTTATGCGAAAATATTCTCCTTTCTAGGCCCAGAAAACAGTTTTTAAATATAAATTCTGAAAAAAGGTTCGGTTAAATTTACTAAAGCTAATCGGTCGAAAAATTTCCAGTTAAAATGACCAAACTTTTAGTTAATTTCACCAGAAAAATTGTTTACTTATGGTTAAGAAATTCTAGTTATATATATTCTGGTATTATTATTCCAGTTAAGGTTACAGGAAAATATATTAAAAGTAGTTTCAAGATACGCCGCTGGCAGCGTTACTGTCTACACAAACTGGCGCCTTTTTGTTTTTCGCTACACACGCAAGCCTCGGCATTTCGACTCTTGAGGGGCAACCACCACCACGCCAGTCAGTGGGAAGGTAGCGTAGGTGGGGGCTCCCTCTCAAGAGTCGAAATTCCGAGACTTGTATACATGTTGATACAGGTTTCCTGGTAGTTATGTTATGTATTAGGCCGTTGGCAAAAACAAGTGAAAACGAAAACAAGGTAGAGTTCAAAGGAACTTAAAGATCTCGCGTCTTGTCTCGAATTATTCTTATAAAGTTTCAAAGAAATGGAGAATGAAGTGTAGAAGGATTCATGGGGTCTACCCACATTACCAATTCCAAAGAGGCCAGAACTCAACAAAGACAGGCTATTTTAGATAAAAATGAGTACCATGAAGCAAAAGAAGGCATACTTTATGGTGCAGGCATTGCTGATTAAGCGTAGGTAAGTTTTTTTTACGATTTTTCATTTAAAAAAAGTTTAAACGGCTTTTTCTCAAAAAAAGTTTTTCGTCGCCTTATTGATAAAATCTCCGAAACTAATGAACCGATCGTTATGCAATTTTTACCACATATTCTTTACAATTATAGATATAGCGCATATCAAGGACTTTTTAAGCTTTAATTTCAACTGCTTTTTTTTTGCGAAAACGATAAAAAAAACACATTTTTTCCTCTTTTCAGAAAATATCCGCCATTTTGTTATTTTTGCAAAAATAAAAAATCGTATGATATGCGCTATAGAAATTAACATACTAAATCTAAAAACGTTTGATTTTTTTATCTCCGAGATTTCATCAACAGCGCACACCTTTCTACTTTTTGAGGACCTATGTTTCACCACCATTTCTATCTATAAAAAGTGTCCAAAATAAATAAAAAGAATTTATTTATGTATTGTAAGAGTGTATTTACTTAGCCTCAGAATTTTCATCTCAATATCTATAATATAAACCTCTCAAAAAAATTTAATGAAAATAGCCTTTTTTCATCGTCTAATGTAGGTTGGCCCATTAAGGGAGTTACTCACCTACCCGCCTAGTCAAAACAGGGTTCAACACGCAGGTTGACTACAGTAGTACTTGAACTGGCAACATCGCATTTTGTTTGTTCGTGTGCGCACGGGTGTACAGTCGCACATATGGTCATGTCAGTACCTAAGAAATGTTTCTCAGACATGAAATTATACAATGAATTAAAAAGCTGCACATCCGTCCAAATGAGGAAAAAAATGATTGCCTCTGACATCACGGTAGCTATGGTTATCGATGCATACAAAGAACATGGTTTTGATGGATTATCTCGTTTGTTTGCTGCTGATAAAAACGGGAACATTCGTGTGACAAATAATAGGAAAGTTAAAAATAAAATCTGGGATTATCTGAAAACAAAATACTAATTTACTTCAGTTTAGTTGGTATATATTTATTGTATATGTACCAAATATTCTAAATAATAGTTAATGAACGATTGTGATGATAATAGATATGTATTGAAAAATTTTTATATCGGTTCAAGACTGAAAATAAGACAAATTTAGTATGTCATTGAGGAAAATGTTACGTACTGCGTATTATGATATGTATGTAAATAAAGTTGTTAGAATGTACTTAATTCGTTTATTTATTATACGGATAATAATTATGTTATATTTCATTTATTAAAAACATGATTTTCATAACAAATTTTAATCATCAGTTAGTACAAGCTGCTAGACAGATATAACGCATACATGTCAAATTTCGCGCACATAACCTACGAATGCGACGTTGCCACATACCTAACCAAAGACCAAAATCACAGCAATTTCCCATCTTCATCGTATTTGTTATTACTTATAGAACCCACCTTTGAATGTTATTAAAGTTGATAACTATTCCTGAACATCTAATCTTTCTACTGTTCAAATCCCGCTATGATCTGTCCGTCAGTTAAAAAGATATCAATGATAATGCACGATAAACAACGCGATTTCTCATAAGAGTCCATGTTAAATCAATTAGAGAGGCGCAAAATAGAAATACGAATATCTCATTAAAAAACCCACCTCAGACCTTGAAATTTGGTACGGATAATTTTTTTATTATGTTGTAATGCTCTGCAAAGTTTAAGATTTTTCTGTTCGTTAATTCTTCATCCTGAGTAACTCCCTTAAGTGAGTGGAAGTTAGATAACTTTAAGGAAGAATTCAAAGATAAAGAAATTTGTAGATTGTAGATTTATATGTATTGAAATGTACAATTTAAATAGTAATATAAATTAAATAATTTAATAATATAAATATATATATATATATATATATATATATATATATATTATTAAATTAAATAAATTTAATAATATTAAATAAACAATTTGACTCACAAGATTTTAATATAGGCTGTAAAACATTATTATTAATCCATTTTTCAAAAAAAGTCAATTTCTCAAATTTTGTGGGATACGACATATTAGAACGTGGGTATCGAAATGCAACTTCCATCAAATACTGATGTATAGAGCAATAAACTTGTATATAAAATAACTTTAAAAAATTCTTGTCAGTTTTATTAATGAATACAAATTATTTAAATTGTTATTTTGACAATAGGTGTTTACGTCTACAAACATTTGGAAAGCGATTTAGCGACACACTAAATTTGTTCGATTCACTGCGACCAAAATTAAATATTCACAAAAGTTTCGCAACGAAGCATTATCCTGTTACAAAACAAGCAATTCTCTCGAGATTTTTTCAAACTTTCGTCTACTATTTACCTATTATGTATGGAGGCTATAAGAGATTGCAGTGTAACAGAAATTTAGGGCCCTTTGTGCGACCGGAGAATGTAAGGCTAACAAACCTTCCCCAATGACTACAGCCCATTTTTCCGACAGTGAAGCAAGTTTCCGATTGGAATCCTATCCTTCCCGTTTCTTTCTATTCTGTGCCAATTCTAAATCTGTTTTCGTTACAATGTGAACCATTCGAATGTTAGATTGTAGTTTGATTAAATCCGCAAGTCTATTTGAAAAACAAGTCTGAGCAAATCCAAGGCTTACGAAAAAAAATTTTCAAAATTATACGAATTGTGTTCAGTTTCAAATTTGATTCGAAGGAATCTGTGCAAACATTCAAAACTTAATCTGAATGAATCCGAAATAAATTCAGCACTTCTTCAATTTGTTTTCATCCGATCAATAATTAAGACTACTAAATTTTATTTCATATCAATCCGAGGTCTGTTCAGAAAGACATTTCATAGACCTTGGCCTATAGGTATATCGGAAATCCAATCCGAACAAATAAAATGACTAGTCAATTCGAAAATTGCACCGAGACGTTCCTTGTCAGATGAAAGTAAAGTCTTTGATTAATAAATTTGGTAACTTGCTAATTTTCAGATTCACCGATAAAGTGTTGGTAACATAATTCTGTGGCATTAGTAGGACAATTCAATGTCCTTAAATGGGTCGTCTCATGTGACAGCTGTTTTTTTATACTTTTTCGTAAATTTTTTGTGACGAACAATAAAGACATGATTCAAATCAAAGGTTTTGAAATCCTTCTGTAGAAAAAGAGAGGCTTTTGACTGTGCCGGGATTCGAGCCCGGGTCTTTCGATTGCCGGTCGATTGCTCTGACCAACTGAGCTACACAGGCGTCTGACATCTCTTTTTCCACATAATGTAGGCAATGGCAAAAATTTCCAACTCAACCATCTAATTTGAAATTATTACAGCTGCAAGGCAATGCCACTAGGTGATATAAACCGTAAGAAGTATATAATAATATATAAAAATTGTGATATAAACCTGTAGAGAAGCAGATGTCGGACGCCTATGTAGCTCAGTTGGTTAGAATAGTCGACCGACAATCGAAATTCTTTGATTTGAAATTAATTTGAATTTTTGCGATATAAGAATTTGAAATTGTCTACGAGGACCCTTGTCAGTAAAATATTCTACGAGGGTCACTATTTATATTTTGAGCCTTGGAATCACCGAGTGTTCTCAGGTGCCATCTGACATTTGCACTGGAAAGTTTGACATTGTTGACCATAACCACCTTTAGAACGTTTTGTCATTTGATCGTTATTTGTGTTGTTTACAGTGACTTGAAAATTGTGTCTCAGCAAAAAAATTAATTTAATTTGTAAAAATTTTCGAGCCATGATTTATTACTACTTTTAACGTGGATTATTAAGAAGAGAATGCATCAATCAACTTATTTTCACTTTTGGGATGAAGCCCCATCCTATGCCACTGTGAAACGCTGGTATAACTAGTTTAATCGTGGCCGTCATTCGCTCGCCGACGAATTTCGTAAAGATCGTTCAAAATCAGTTCTTGGGCCAGAAAACATTAATGCTGTGCAACCTTAGGCATTCGTTCCACCAGTATATATAAAATATTTCATGAACATTTAGCCGTGAAAAAGATTTGTTCTCGTTGCATCCCAAATAATTTGACAAAAGGTCAAGAAGATGCAAGAGTCGATTGGTATAAACAAATGCTCAAGAAATGTTCGAACACATGCAAAAGTGTATAGATCATAAAGCAGAATACTTTGAAAACCAAGAAAGTCAGTTTTGATGACAAATTACTGCTTTTCATTATGAGGCTCAAAATATTAATAGTGCCCCTCGTATCTGATATGCGACTAATCATCCTCTGATAATATAGGCGGCGGCAAAAATTCCAAACTCAACCATCTAATTTAAAAACATAATACTTTGATGTTCTGCTAATCTGAAATCAAAAATCCAATCAGCGTTTTCATTGGCAGACCCGTGGCCACATCCAGAACTATAATTAAGTGAAAATATTTTATATTATATTTTTAGCGGACTTTTTGATATCAATACACGATTTTCGTCATTTTTTTTTTTTTTAATATTTCAATTTGGATAAAATACTATGACATATGGTATATCACAATAATTCTAGTCTGGGCTGGATCTGTTGATGTCCTTAGTGTATCATGAAAATTGGAACGCAATCGATTAATTAGTTGTCGAGATATCGTGGCAGGCATTGTGAAAAATGCAGTTTTGAGAAAAAGCATTTAGCGATTTCGAACATCAAAAAATTCTTTCACGGACATATTCTAGAGATGTTATAGAAGCAATCTATGTAAAAAAAATTATATCGATTTTTTTTATTCATCACACCAGACGACCCCCCTAAGGGCATGTCTTCGGTGGGCCAAGTAACCAAATCAGTCCTTGGATCGATATTTTTTTTATGTGCCTCAGCCGCGGAAACTCGTTTTTCCGTTACAGCTGAGAGTAAAGCAATGTTGTATATTCCGTTACAGAGGAATACAATGTAGAAATTGAACTGCGCATGTGCATTATAATCTTACAGCGGAACGCAATCTATTTCTTATTCTTCTTCTGCTCACTTCTTCTTCGTACAGCGGAACGCAATCTGTTTCTTATTCTTCTTCTTCTCACTTCTTCTTCGTACAGCGTTAGCACTGACTACTACACAAGACCGATAAAATTAAAATGGCCGGGACTAGTCGCCAATTTGCGCCCGCTTCGTACAACTAGCGCAGCAAACAACTACAATAAGTACTAGATTAAATTCCAATGTATGCATAAAAACTCGTATCCGCACCACAGTCACATAAAATAGAATATGTGCCAATGCACACAATTCGGGACATTGCGAGACTCGCGACAATGCTCGCAGGACTGATCGCGCCTCGGATTCGTCTCGGCTTTGCCTCATCTACGTCTTGGCTACGCCTCGACTACGCCTCGACTATGCCTCACCTACGCCTCGACTACGCCTTGGCTTCGATCTCCTGCGAACATTGTCGCTCGTCACGCAATCACCCTCATTGTGTGCCTAGGCACATAATATACTATTGTCCACATTTAAAATTAAAAGATAAAAGAAAGCGGAAAAAAGTTGGGAAAACGTTAATAAAGTGAAATTGAAACTGTGAGTAGACGCGCACACTTAGGGGAACAAAAAAATTTTTTTTATAAAATAATTATTTAAACAATCTACATTACCATGACCATGACTAATTCTATTATATTGTTACATAAAATGCGATAAAGAATTACTCTTCATTCGATATTGATTTCTACCGTGGATATAAAACCCACATATATTCAAACGGTAGAAGCAAAATTATTTGTGGTTTCTAGTTGAAAACAGTTCTGTAATAATTTCATGGGCTATAAATTAAAAGAGCTGCAGAATTATTGGTTTAGGATGGAAACAATTAAATTCTCGTTGGGATCTCCCTTGTGGTAAACTAATCAAACTGGACGTTAAAACTTTCACGATATCGTGCTCAGGAAAGGTTGAATTTGCGATTGGATTCGTTATTTTTCGATTTTCAGTTTCAATTCGTTTAGTGGCACCACAAATGCGTCTTGAATCAAATGCCAATGCTCGTTATGGGCTTGGTCGGTTGGTTTGGGTCGGATTGATTTGAAATCATTTCCCCATCAGTGCTCAACCGAGATTAATTTCTGTTTCCAAGTGAGGCGAGAGAAACTCCGATAGTCGGCGACGCGTACAGTAACCGCGGTATCGAGATCTATGCATTTTAATACCGCAAGCATGTCCTCTGCTTTATTTATTGCAGCTTTTGTTACCAGATATTGCAACGGACTTCGTCACTCGACACAGCTTCTTTCTTCTTTTTTCCTCTCTGTCCTTTTCTTTTATTCGTTTTTACGGTTTTCACGCGTTAGATTTGTCGCCTGTCTGATAAATTTATTTGCTCTGCGCGCCGCAGGTCGACTTTCGAAACGATAGTTCAATCCATATGGATGTAATTCTTCGTCAAGAAGTTTCACTTGAATAAAATCCGTTGCTCTATTCGCTTCCGATTTCATTCCCTGCTTTTCAAATCCTGTCTAGATATTTTAACGTATTATGCCAAGTAAAAGTTAATATAACGCCAATCAGATTTAACAGTTATTTTTTCTAATTAATATAAAGAAAAGTAAATTTTATCACAAATATTAACTGGATATGATGAATAATTATAGAGGTTGAAATTGTCATAAATTTAGAAATTTTTTCTTTCTAATATCTTCTGCCCTAAGCAGCCGCTTACACGTTGCCTATATAATTAATCCACTACGTAGCCTCATTTGGCCATCAAATATGCTGTCACAATGTGTCAAAACAATGCGAACAAACATTCTAAAGGAATGGTGAGGCAAAACGAAAGTGACTTGAACTTGGCGATCGGTAATGAAACTACTAATTATTGCGTCAAGAGTGATATTTCAATGGTTGACGGAAAGTTCATTTCGCATATCTTATGGAAAATTTGTTTCTGCAGCGCAGTTCGAGAAGTTTGTGCTTTGCGCACGGAAATTTTTTTACAAAATTGCAGATTCCTGATGACTTTAAAAGTGTGCGTGATTCATGACACTCCCGCACACTTAAGTACACGGGAATATTTATTCCTGCACACTATCTGTTGCACACTTTTTTCGGTGCGCTAAGTGTAAACTCCGCGTATAGTGTTGCGGAAAATAGTTAGTGGTTCCCCATTCATTCGCATTCGGCTCGTGCTGCAAACCTCATACTCATCGAGAATCACCAACTTCTCGCACTAGTATCATAATATACTATTGTCAATTTGAAGATGCTTGAAAGCCGACTGGTCCGAGCATTCAGAGTGGGATAGGTCAAGAACATTAACTGTTCAAGTCAGACTACATGACGTCAGAATTACGAGTGATACGCGAATCAATTGATGGCAATTTTGACAATTATATTTTCTCTAAAATGAACAATTACTTACCTAATTTCGCTATTTAGATTGCATTATAAGTAAATTTTTCAAGCAACTCCCTATGAACCTTTATGCACGGAAAGAATTAGTCGCTTAAAAATTCGTCGACTTTGTCTACTAGTCTTGGATACGAGAAGAAATTAATTAATTTTTTGGAACCTCCTTGTTGAAAAATGTCATCAATAATTATCTCATAACTACGAAACATTCAAGAAGAATTCAAAAATTTTAATTACAAATTCTAAATAAACAGCGGTATAACATTTGCTCGACAGTCGCTGAAAATTTAGAATGCACAAGCAAAAAAGAAAATGCTGGTGATCAATAATCGATTGCAATCAGCAGCAACTCGCATTCTGAGGTGCAGATAGGCGATACCTAATATTATCAACTACGATTCACTGACCCGCAGTACGCGTTATAACTAAATTAAAGCATCTGACTTCCACTTTTTCAGTGAATCGGTCACTGAATATAAGAATCAAAGTACTCAGGGACAATATTTCTTATTTCGCGAAACTCGAGTGCTGCATTACGACGAGCGAGTTGCTGCAAAGCAGCATTCAGGTTGCTGTATTGTAGAAATTCAGAAAACTTCTAATTAGAATCGAAGTTACTCTACTTTAGCATTCTCCCTTGCGAAAGCAAAATTAAGCATCTCAGTTCCTGCTGAGCATTACGAAAATGCTGATTATTAGCATTTACTTTTTTGCGTGCAAGGGCGTTATATTCTCTAACCCAGCTGACGAAAGCCTCAGCAACAGTCAAAGAAAATCTAGAAGGAAGGAAGGAGGATAATATTATTCATATGTGTCACAAGGTCAACACATACACACACACGCAATGTTTTCATAGTATGTCTGACTTTTCGACTTATACTATACGGTAACCTACACTAAACCGATTTGATACTGTCACATATAAAGCTGTTTTGTACACGAGCGCAGTTTCGCACGCTCAACGTCAATATTTCACCAGCTCTTATATACTAACTAGGCGTTTTTTTCACCGCTAGTGAGAATCATCTGCACAAACTTTACACAACTTTGTGCTCGAAAATTTCGCTATGAATTTTCGAATTCTCCTAAACAAACAATTTCTATCAATTGTGTGTACATTAAATTATAACATATTATAAATTCTTCATGAATAGATAAGATTTGTAAGAATTATGAGCATAAATATTCTAACGTTCGATCGTGATTGCGCAGGTTGCGCACTACTGGCGAACGCGCGCAACTTTGCGATTGAATTTGTCGCCTGATTGTATAAAATGGGCAGCATTCGGCTAATTTTCATTTTTTTCAACGCTGTCGAGCAAATGACTATCGTAACTTCAGAAACTATTCTTCAGAATAATATAAGAAAATACGTATTCAGATCCTATTTAAAATTTTTGCGGTACATGTAAAAAAAAGACTAAGAAACAAGTTTTAATAAAAAGCCCTAAAAATATTTTTTTTGCTTAAAATTCAATCGCAACGTTGCGCGCGTTCGCCAGAAATGCGCAATCTGAACGATCACACGGAGAAAAATAGTTGAAGTAATTTTACTCAACTCTGTCGATTATACTTGGGACATAAGGACATTTGAACATCTATTAAATCCCAGTCGGGTAAAATCAATTTGATATATACCTAATTCACCCAAAGTGAATAACAATAAGCGTTACATAGGGAATAGTAAGGAGTTGAGTAAAACGTTATCGACAACAGGGCACCAACATGCGTCAGTGGGTTAACATGAATTGTATAAGTATATCACCGACGCTTGAGGTGCTTCAAACCATAGTTGGGTAAAATGAGCATCGGGCGTATTATTTGAACAGGCAATGGTATGGTTCTCTCAAATAAAAAAAAATTCTTACCTCGAGCCTGCCAATAATCATCCGGTATATACATAAACAACTTACAAATACATTCACACCATTACAGACGTAGCCAATCATATTTCAAATTACAAATACACTTAAACATATAACCTTACATATATAAACCTAATAACTACACTTATATATATAGTACGATGCGTTTTCGTCGAATCACGCACACGCTCGCTTACAATGCTAAGATATAAAACTTGGAACTTTCTTATATACTGACTGCATGAGTTATTCAGAGCTTGTGAGAGTAAGTGCCGTCAATAAAATTTTTTAGCCTTACTCAAGTAAAAATAAATCAACTTTTTTCATGAATGATTAATAAAATATTTTTAAAAATTAATATAATTACACAATTATTATAACTATGATTATTGATATATATATAATATAATTATTAAATTACATTTAGTATACATTTTTATTATAACAACGTATGAAGTTTAGTGAAACTAAATTTTCAAATGTACATTAAAAAATTGCATTATTATTAAGAAGTATCTTGTATAAAAACATTTAAAAGAAGGTTCTTTTATTTTCTGTGTCTTATATTTTCAAAATATGGATTTTACATTTGCGAATTCCAAATTATTATTCTGCCTGAGTAATTTATGTGATATTTCATATTTTATGTAATACACTTATCGACTTTTTTTTGTTTAAATTTTCATAATATCAATTTAATTTTAAGAATTTAAGTTTTTGAAATTAAAAATTTTTTATGTGTGCCCAAGGTGCAGATTACTTTCATTCGTTCCTGCGTGAATAGATGTAGCTGTTGGAATAAATCTTGCGATTCACGGTTTACTCAACTCTCGATTGAAGCGTAGAGTAGAATGAACGGAAAGCTCTACTATTTTTGTGATTTAATAAAAGATTGGTCTTTTATAGTTATACTACGAGTAATAATATATATATATTTAAAAATTTTTAATGCACGCTTTCATACTTCACCCTACACTTCTGAATTTTACTCAACTTTGATTCATTTTCGAACATTTAATATATCACAAATAAATACAGTGATACTAAATAACTTCTAACTTGTCCTTATGTCCCAAATTTGATCGGAAGTTGAGTAAAATTACTTTAACTATTTTTCTCCGTGCACGATCGAACGTTAGAGTATTTATGTTCATCATTTTTACAAATCTTATCCAATCATGCTGTATTTGTGATATGTTGTAATTTAATGTACACACAATTGATATAAATTGATTGTTAAGGAGAATTCGAAAATTCATAGCAAAATTTTTGAGCTGAAAGTTGTGTAAAATTTGTGCACTGTTTGATTATTAAACTTCAGGGAAATCAAAAATGAGATTATATTCATTAGGATCGGCAAAAACTAACGAAGATTTTCACGCAAGAATCAACTCAATATGACAATAATAACCGGAGTAGTCGCGATTTAAAAATTTTGTGTCGGATTAAACGCGGTGCATAGCAACGCGTATCCCCTCTCTTGCCTACTAGGAAATGCCAGTCCGCGCGCTCAGGACGTTCTGCTTTCCAGGGGATCAATTGTAATGGATGTTTCTCAAACTTTTCTTCGAAAAGTATTGTCACGTCCCGCGACGCACACAAATGCATATATTACACACAGGCTAGGTGTGTTGAAAATCCATTAGAAAATCGTAATGGAAGAACTGGAATTAGGGAGAAGTAATGAGTTCCCTCCACTGATCTCTATAATACACTGGATGCACAATCAATGCAAAGTCGTGTGCTTCATTGAAGGCTGAGCCGCTATCTTTACTTAGGTTGATTCCGTAATTCAGTATGGCGGCAATACACTAGGACAATGCAATACAGCTACGAATTAATATTTATTAACGCTTTAGTGATATTATTCAATCAATAATTTCTAATAGTTAAATTTTCCTTAACTCATTCGCAACGCCAATGAGTTAAGGAAGTAACTTTTCATTATTTTCTTTTAAGAATTGTTTATTTACTACTTTCGCGTGTAGTTTAAAAATTAAGGTGTTTAATTAAGTGATTTGCTGCACGGAAAAAAATTTGGCGCAGATGCTGCGCCTAGCGGTGGAGCTGTTGCGTTTAGTGGAGGAGAGTTGTGCGACTATGCATTTGGGTATGCTGCGTTCCCTCTGTGGGTGAGCAGCTGCCCCTTTTTGGAGGAGCAGTTGACTTACGTCGAAGGAACACAGCGCTCCTTTCGGTAGGGAGTGTAGTTGCACCGCATCGTCAGGCAAATGCAAAAGCAGGCGAAAGTACAAATTTTAAGTTTTTTATGATTCACATGAAAGTGCCCATTGAAATGATGTTTCCTGTATATATATATATAGAAGTACTTTTTGGTTCATTACGATCTGTTTACAAATAACCTAACCTCAATGTTGAGATTTCAAATAATTTCACATCATTTTAAGAAATTAAACAAATTCTTTAAAAGATATAATAATTAACGACGATTTCAGAAATATCAAAACAATCAAATTGTCCATTGAAAAGTATAGTCAAATATCAGTTTATATGACTCGCTCCAGCATTCCCTCCTGTAGGGCAGCAGCTCTCCCGCAATTGTGGGAGAGCAGTTAGTCCACAAAAAAGTAAACCTGATAACCTATGAAGAGCGCTGCAGTTGCCCTCCAGTGCAGTGGTGCAGGAGCACCAGAGGTAGTGCAGCATTTCTACCAAATTTTTTTCCGTGTGCTTGTGAAGTACTTTCGTACCTGATGTTTTGTACTATTTAGTGATAATCTTCTATATTATTATTTAGGTCTTTATAGAATTGGATTCTATTATTTAGTAACATATTAGTCACAGCATGTACATACTTAATTTTCATGTAATATCTGCATTCAGTATTAATTATATTTTAGGGTTTGTTGTTGTTCTTACTGGAAAAGCCTTGTACATTTGAACTGCGCATGCGTCTACTAAAATCCATTACTAATACACAAGATCGATAAAATCAAAATGGCCGGGACTAGTCGTGACATATCAAGTGTAATGACTAGCGCCGCAAACAACTACAATACTAGATTAGATTCAAGTGTACGCATAAAAACTCGTATACGCACCGGAGTCACATAAAATAGAATACGTGCCAATGCACACAATTCGGGAAATTACGAGACTCGCAACAATACTCGCAGGACTGATCGCGCCTCAGCTTCGACTCGGCTTTGCCTCAGCTACGTGTCGGCTACGCCTCGACTATGCATCGGCTACACCTCGTCTACGCCTCACCTACGCCTTGGCTCCGATCTCCTGCGAGCATTGTCGCTCGTCACGCAATAACCCTCATTGTGCGCCCAGGCACGTAATATACTATTCTATTACTTCTTTCAGTTGGAGCAACTTATTACTCCTGAGAAATTTAAACGAATGATGAAATACGCCAAGACGATTGAGTAATTCAACATTTTTTAAAACAGAAGGGGATGTAGCTTTTTTTCAGTTTTTAAAACCGTTTATGTACAGGTACATATGGGTTGAATTATGGAACGTGAATTAATTTATACTAAAAATAGTTATTATATGTGACTATTATTAATAGTTCACGTTCAGAACGTGAGATAATTTTTACACTACTCCAAGGTACGTTTACTTGTTGAATTCTGTAATCTATATTTGATAAATTTATTATAAATTTATATTTAATTATAGTTAAGAAATAAATACATATGCCTATTTAAATATATACAACATTATGTACCATAATAATAAATATTACCGAGTTATATTTTGGTATTATTTAATAAATTTCATTAGTTTAATTATTTATACTATCAATACTAATACCGGTTAAAAAGTATGAATTTCATGTTGTTTCTTCAACATTTACACTTTTCCCTTCTTACTATATTTGAATTTACCGCAACATTCTTTGTAATCAGCCTAAGTAAATATGGCGGCTCAGCCTTCAATTGGGCACACGACTTTGCGGACTTTCCCATCCCTATTGAAAAACTTGATGTAAAAAACGACGTAAAAAATGACATAATAAACGACGTCAAAAATTACGTGAAAATGACGTAAAAAATGACGTAAAAAACGACGTCAAAAATGGCGTAAAAAACGAGGTCAAAAATTGGGATAGTTTTTTACGTCATTTTTGACGTCCTTTTTTTCTTTAAGAAGCCTTACATTTCCTGTTACATTTTTGTGACTCCTTTACGAAATGCCCATTCCACTTTGAAATAAATTATTTTATTATACAATAGTTGTTTTACTGATAGGCATTTCTCAATTACGATATCCAATGAACGCCCGAATATAAATTGCTAAGGCTTCTTAAAGACAAAAAAGTACGCAAAAAACGACGTCAAAAATGACGTAAAAAATGACGTAAAAAACTATCCCAATTTTTGACCTCGTTTTTTACGAAATTTTGACGTAGTTTTTTATGTCATTTTTGACGTACTTTTTTGTCTTTAAGAAGCCTTAGCAATTTATATTCGGGCGTTCATTGGATATCGTAATTGAGAAATGCCTATCAGTAAAAGAACTATTGTATAATAAAATAATTTATTTCAAAGTGGAATGGGCATTTCGTAAAGGAGTCACAAAAATGTAACAGGAAATGTAAGGCTTCTTAAAGACAAAAAAGTACGTCAAAAACGACGTAATAAATGACGTAAAAAACTGTCCCAATTTTTGACCTCGTTTTTTACGTAATTTTTGACGTCGTTTTTTATGTCATTTTTGACGTCGTTTTTTACGCCATTTTTGACGTCCTTTTTTATGTCATTTTTTACGTCATTTTTTACGTCATGTTTTTCAATAGGGATTGGCATTGTGCATCCAGTGTATTGTATAGATCAGTGGTTCCCTCTGTTTTAGGAAAAAGTGAATACGTCACATTAAATGCTGACTGTCATATTATATTAAATACTATAAAAGAGTCCAACAAAAAGAGCAAAATATTCATTTAAAAGTTGAATATTCAGTCTTCGGTTTCTTCATAATTTAACGTCGGTCTCGCGAGTAGTGAAAGTGCAGCATCTTCGTCTAAATTTACTACAAGCATATCTTAGCTTGAGATCAATAAAATTCGACCGTGGACATTTAAAATCAGAGTTCGAAGCCGTAAAAATCATCGTAGTATCTCTTTAGATCTTGGAAAGATCTTTACATCAGAAGTGAAGAAAGTTCATCGACTTGTCGCAGTCAGACTTGAGTGGATCATCAGTCTGTCTCACTCTACATTAAGGAGATCATCACCCAGAAACTACATAAATCACGTCTACGAGATTCTCCAAGATACCAACTTCTCTCTATCTCTCTCTCTTTGTCTTTCTTTTTATTTAACAACTAGTCTGTTCCGCATTTCATAAATTCTATTGTTAATAATTATAACCAACTTGTGTTTGATTGTTTTTAACTTTTATAATTTATATAAATTACATTTGTCTCACTTACTAGTCATTGTGTCCTTTTCTGACTTATCCTCATCCCTAAGCGACTAACATGCGATCCTAACTTGAAACTAAGAACCTTCCATTAAGCTTTAAAATTCTTTATTCAAATTATGAGCTTTGAGAGTGAAGATTTCAACTCTTCGGTCCATAAAAATTAAGTACGTTTTGAACTTTTCATTCCTTTTCTAAAATTAGAAAAATTGGACTTCAAAATCTACTGCCTACAAAATTAAATTTTAATCCAATATATAAGTGTAAAAGATCAGAAGTTTAAAAATTTTTAAAAGTAGACATTTAACCCTCTGATGGCGCACATTTTCTGGCGTCTGCATTTGGGTGTGTGGCTACCCATGACTTATTTCAGAGATGAAAACCGTTTCATATACATATTTTTTAACATTTTAAGGTTAAAATGAAATCTTCAGAATGCCAGGAATACAGCTGTATGAGTGTAGTATTTATATTTTAAGCAGGTGAAAGACAGTGAATGTTTAAACAAAATAAATTCCCAAAAATGATCGAAAATGGCAACAATCGCGCTTTTATTCATATTTCCTTAAAATTGGGTGAAGTTGAACAAATCGAAGTGATTCGTAAACTGCAGACTTTTACATATAAGGTTTTATTAGCAGTTTTTATGTCATGGAAAGATTATATTTATTTTGCAATCGACTAGGGTAGATTGGCCAGTGAATGACCACATACCAATGAATGACCAGTTTATAATAATATCAATTTTTCAAATATAAATAATACTTCCATGTTTTTAAAAAATTCTATCAGATTTCTTAGTTATTAATATAACCAATTCAATTTATTTGCTATAAAAGAATATTTACTAATATTTGTAAAAAAATAGTTCAGTTACCGCGATAGTCAATTCATTTTTGCAAAATATTTGCAACGACCAGTCAGTGACCGCTGAAAACTCAGCTGTGATAGTTAAGTTAGGTAAAAATAAATACAAGTTAATAATAAGTGAATGTTGAGTATCGCTTCCTATTTAATTTGTATAAATGCCTAAAATTCAACAAAAAGTCGCAAGTAATCGTACCAGAATTAGCCTTTTCAGTAAAAATGAAAGTCAAAAGCAATCTACACAGAGTACAAAGAGTGCGCCGAAGAAACAGAAAAAAAGAAGAAAGAAATGTAAGAAAAAAAGAGTTTGCTTCGAAGAAAAAACAAGAAAAAGAAAAAAATGTTTTAGAATTAATGTTAAAGCAACGAGCTGAGATATTAGGATTAGAAAGTTATACTGTTACAAAGCGTCCTAAGAAAAGGATTAAACAAGAAGAATTAAATTATATTACTAACGATAAAGAAATGTAATATCAATTCATAAAATTTATTAATTAAAAACATTTAATTTATAGATTAAGAATAATGAATTAAATTCATTTGATGTATTGGCCTTCAGTTCTACTGTAATTTCGAATTATGTTAAATTATATTTATATAACTTTATAAATGTGTTCATTAATGTTTAAGAAAAAAATTAATGAATATAAATTATCAATGTTCTTTCAAGAATAATTTTTCTATAATTATTTACCCTACATAATCATTCAATAAATAATTACTTTATTTTTCATTTTGCATTTTAAAATTTCTCGTTTCCTGCGACTGGTGACGAAATTTTATGAGTCGAGGTGTCCGATTTCTTTGATTTCTCTTCTCCTAAATTATCTTTAGCAAGAAATATAATACATTGTTCAAAATAATATAGAATCTCATCAACTTTATACTATAAAGTTCAAAATTATTAATTAAATCCTCCTTCTCCAAATTTCTTGACTGTAATTTAAACTCTAGAGAAACTCTTTCAAATATTGTTAAACCTTTAGAGTATTTCTTAGAGAAGATCGCTTGGTTATTAAAATACTTTTTCAGGCTGGGTTATCTAACATTTGGAATTTGAATCGGCTATAAAAAAAACTTATTGATATATTTTCAAAAGTATGGTTTTATTGGAAAGATTGAACCTTCCTATTTAAGAATGAAACACAACATCATTCAAATGACTGCCACAGCTAACCTTACAGTACCCCATTCGATCAACCCAATTTCTCAATACATTTTTGATTGCTTGGGCTTCAATCCCATGAATGGCAACTTCAATTACGTGTTTCAAGGCCTCTATCATCTCCGGATGGTTAGCGTAACACTTATCCTTAACGGCTCCCCAAAAAAAATAGACCAACGGGGTCAAATCATAGCTCCGAGACGGCCAATTGACATCAGAATTTCGGCTGATTATTTGAATATATTTGTTGAAACTAAATGTCGTCCATATCATCCTCTTTATTTTTTGGAAACAAAAATTCATTGAGCATGACACGCTAACGCTCGCCATTGACTGTAACAGCGGCTCCTTGCTCATTTTCAAAGAAAAATGGCCCAATGATGCCACCGTACCAAAACTCGAACCAAACAGTCACTCGTTGTTGGTGCATCGACTTCTCAACGATCACGTTTGGATATTCTGAGCCCCAAATGCGACAATTTTCCTTATTGGCCTTATTGACGTTTTGCCCAAACAATCGAAAATTGGGTTGATCTAATGGGGTACTATAAGGCCAGTCATGGCAGTCATTCGAATGATGTTGTGTCTCATTCTTAAATGGAAAGGTTCAATCTTCTTAATAAAACCATGCTTTTGAACAAATATCCGTAAGTTTTTCTTTTATAGCCGATTCAAATTCCAAATGTTAGATGTCTCACCCTGTATATAAGAATTACGCTACATTTTTTGCAACTCAGTTTCTAAAAATTATTCGAATTTATTCTACATCTCATAAACAGTTTTCTATTATTCCATCAAAATCATTGGAACTTTATAAGACTTTTCTCTCTGTTCAAGATTCTTTAAATAATCATCTAAATTTCAAGCGAATAGTTTTTACCGTATGCAGCCGGGATTTTTCCTATAAATTTGTACCCAGATATATTTACAGCCTTATTTTCGTGGTCTACTTTCCTTTTGCTCCTACCTGAACGTTACTATCGCCCATCGGTATTGCCGCTTTTCACCAGTCTAAGTTTGCGCTTGTTGTAAAGAAATGGATATACCGGAAAGTATAAGCGTGTAAAATTCAATACGACAGGGTCGTCGAGGGTTGACTGTATCCTTAATAAAGTTCGGCGAGTGCTCAGATGGAAGTTGGATCAAGTCATAAAGTTAGCTACTATAAAATTCCACTTGTTTGCCGGGTGGAGAGACATAAATAAACCATGCGTTCATGTAAATCACGGAAGCTGCGCGTCATGGAAACCCATCCGTAGTCTCGAACCGCAAACTAAAAGTACCGGTGCTCGATATAATCCGTGCATCGACTACCATGCGAGGCTGTATTACATACCATGCGGATATACACTAAAGTCGATGCGACTTTAAAATCCATTCAAATCAAACATGTCAACCCCGATCGACCGGATCAATAAAACGGGAATATTTTAAAACTCGCAAGCTTACAAGTTAAAAAATACACGAAGAAAAGTAGGGATAAGAAAATCGGGATCTCTGTACATTGAGAAATCAGTTGAATAAAACCAAAAGTGAAACTTTCTTTTGCAGGAATTCCAGTTATCAATCGCGATTTACAAATCTCCATTCTTATCTGTGTACAACGTATCTGGATGCTCCTTGAATTATATTGTCTTGGCATGTCTGAAATTCACTAAAAGAACTTTAAAGGATATAAAATTATCAGATCCATGATAAATTATATTATATTATATCTCAATTAAAGTAGCACATTCGCAAAAATTAGGCCTCTGGCAGAAACAGATAATTTTGCTTTCCAAAATAGCAATATTATTATTGAAGGGATCATTTAAAAGATAAAAGTTTATTTTTCATGAACAAAATTTGAAACACGGAAAAGTAATTTTATTTAAAAATTTCGTTTTTGCCCGAACTTTTTTCTTATCGCTTCAAGCTAAATTTATGAAAATGATGTGATTCTAATAAATCACAGATAATTTTTTCAGGGAAAAGATTCTCTACAACTTGACTATTTCCATTTTTTAAAATTAAATTCTTCAATGGCTGAAACTATTAAAAACAATTTTCCAAAATAAAATTTTTATGAAAAAATTGCTGAATTTGATGATTGATTCATTTTCAAGAATTGGAAATGGTCAAAATAAAATTTATTAAATACATTATTTTTCTGTGTTTTAATTCTTTTTTGGAAAACAATCTATCCTCTTTTATATGATCCCTTCAATAATAATATTGCTATTCTTGAAAGAAAAATTATCTATATTTGCCTAAGGCCTAATTTTTGCGAGTGTACTACCTTAAGTTCAGATAAATTTGATGTTTTGAAAGACACAACAGAAACCTTGTGCAGATAGCATAATAGATTATTGCAAAATGATATATATAAATTTTTCGGTAATGTATCTTCATCTTTTTACAGGACGTAAATCTTCAGAATAAGAAGTAAATCTTTACTTGCCCTTCATACACGTTTTCATAGAATATATATCACTGAAGCTAAAGAACATATGCTGAGTATCTTGAACAGAGCAGATGTACTTTATTTTCTCCAGACGCTGTTTCAGATCGAAAGCAGAGAGGGTATTGCCGCATAAGCGCCTTGCACAACCCTCTGAAGAACTGCGTCTGTCTTTCTCAAGCACCTTTTGCTCTTTCTTGCTTTTACTCGTCAGCCATTTACCCACAGAAGTTTATAAATCCAGCAATAAATCGAACAATCGTTTCTGAAACTCTAGTTTTATTTTCATTCGTGCTTTTTTTCCAGTACAACAAAATACACGCAAGTTTTTTACACGAGCACTGAACGAACACCGTTCAAATGTTATGGCTATCGGGGAAAAAAACCTTATCCACTTCTAGCGTTCGAAAAGCGAGTGAAAATAATCTGGCATAGATGGTACGATAGGATCCTGGCTCCTGAAAGCAATAAAGCCCGTCGTTTGTTCAGCCATTGGTCGAACTGCACCTGTCTTTTTCCCTACAATTTGTCTATCATCAACGTTAACCCGTTAGGATAACTGAAATCAATAATTGATCGCTAATCAATAGTTCATGATCCAATTCTTATAATCGCGTTTTATAAGTTTCAACTTCAATGAATATTGAAAAGTTAATTATACACGGATAGAAATTTGATGGTTGAAAATACCATTTTTGACGATAAACCAGAACCATTAGGAATTTCTGTCAGTTAGTCCCAAAGATATGCTTTTTTTCGGGCAAAATATTCCTTTAAAGATGTGTATGCATATGTTTCGCGTTTACATTATAAGACATTAATAGGTTGAAATATTACTTTCACGCATTTACGGAATATTATAATCGTAAAGTTCGAAAAACTTCTTATCAGAGTTCGAACGTTCGAATCGTCCAAAGTGGAAAAGTCGGATTCATGCCAGTATTTACAAATGGCAAAGTACCACGCAAGTTGCAAACAAGGAGAAATGTCTGTACTGAACAGTTGGTACCATACTGGGGCAGTTCTAAACCAGTACTGCGCCAACGCTCAGCATAAATCCCTAAGTCGGCTTCTAGCCAGCATTTGGACTCCATACTGGGGCAGTACTAAACCAGTACCACGCCAACGCTCGGCATAAATTCCTAAGTCGGCTTCTAGCCAGCATTTGGACTCCATACAGGGGCAGTACTAAACCAGTACCGCGCCAACGCTCGGCATAAAGCCCTAAGTCGGTTTCTAGCCAGCATTCGAACTCCATACTGGAGAAATACTAAACCAGTACCGCGCCGACGTTCGGCGCGGTACTAATGATCAATACTGGCATTGCTCCTCATTTACAACTGGCACGGTACTATGCCGTTCGTAAGATCCGGCATAAGTCCGACTTTTCTGTCTGGGGAGGGTTGGCGCGGTATTGGCAAAGTAAGACCCAGTCCTTAGACCAAGTGTCGGCTAACAACCGACTTCTGAGTAATGCCCGTACTAAAACAGTACAGGTTTCAATACTGGCATGGTACCGATGTCTAGTACCGATGGAAAATTTCCAGCCAAGTTAGCTTTCGGAGCCGCCCCGGTAGTAGGCCGTGATTATGCCAGTACCTCGCCAGTACTGCAAATCATTCTGCGGTACTGGCGCGCTACCAAGCCGGTTGTGAATTTCTATCTGTGGTAGATGGTACTTTTTCTCCTCCTTAAAAACGCGTCTGTCAATCAGCGAACAGCAGACTTCACTCGCACGTGTAATCGGCCGCGCTGTCGCAGTAATACATGTTCCAAAATTTCGAACCGCAATTGCAAGAGTAGTCTAGGGTATTAGTTGTAGAACGTAGGTGCGTTAAAAGCCGTAGGTTGTAGATTAAATTCCTATCCGGCGGACCTATTTAGTTAGGCTTTATCGGCTAAAATGTTTGCCACTTGACAAATAAATGAAGGGAATCAACAAGGAGCAGTGAAGATCAACAGTGGCACTACGAAATGATGCAATGGAAAAAAATGTTCTTCGATTTGGAATTATTACAATCGGAGATGGTAAATAGACGTGTGCATTCTGTCGGATCGAATGTCGTAAATTCGATTCGATTCGCCTTATTTGTCGGATCGGATTTTTTCGATTCGATCGGCCGCATAGTCGAATGTCGAATATTCGACATTCGAAGCACCCTTCTTCGGATCGGATTTTTTCGATTCGATCGGCCGCATAGTCGAATGTCGAATATTCGACATCCGAAGCACCCTTCTTCGGATCGGATTTTTTCGATTCGATCGGCCGCATAGTCGAATGTCGAATATTCGACATCCGAAGCATCCTTCTACGGATCGGATTTTTTCGATTCGATCGGCCGTATAGTCGAATGTCGAATATTCGACATCCGAAGCATCCTTCTACGGATCGGATTTTTTCGATTCGATCGGCCGTATAGTCGAATGTCGAATATTCGACATCCGAAGCACCCTTCTTCGGATCGAATTTTTTCGATTCGATCGGCCGTCCGTCGAATGTCAAATATTCGACATCCGAAGCGCCTCAATTCGGATATTGAACATTCGATGAGCGCAGGATGTAGTTTGCAACTTTTAACCAGACATCACACAATATACATACATTGTATAATTGTATTTTAATTTTATATCGCCATAGTCGAAAGAATTTATTATTTTTAGTCTTATGCACAATTCAGATTGTTTTCTTTCTGCTTAAGTCGGATTTTTCTTTAATGATACTGTTTTTAAATTCTACTTTTTTTGAGACTGATTATTTGAGAAAGTGTGTGCAACATAGTTTGAAATTTGTATGCTGGTCTATTAATAATAAAAGTATATAGATATAAAATAAATACGAGTAATGTTATAAAGAAACTCTTATCTTTATTATAATTGCTTTAAGAACTCATGATTTTCATACAAATAAATATACTCTTTTACATAAGAGGGTGGCTGCAGACCTCTTTTCTCTTCAGAGATTGTTCGTTTACTCGCGAACAATCTGTCTGAACTTCTGGATGTTGCAGGAATTTGTAAATAATGCTGAGCAGCAGTGTATAGATATAACATTTTTTTCGAATATCTTCAGAAATCGAGTTGAAATTTTAGGCTCTTGAATAAGAGTCACGAAGGGACTTTTTTTACTTCTAAATTTTTACAATTCTAATAACAATTTAGATAAAAAAATTTGGAAAAAAATTATTTTTTAATCATAAACATTTCTTAGTTCCTTTCATTTAAGTTCTCAAAACTTCAAATCGATATCTTATTTCGTGTGGCTGGAAGTTGGTTTAAAAAAGTAAGGTAGTAATCGGGTAAGTGTGTCATGGCCTTGAAATTAAAGTAATAAAAATGTATTTAATCGGGTGCATAAAATTTTTTGTAGATTCTAATAGAGTTTATTTAAATGTACAAAATTTAATTTCTATAATTTAGTGTACAATTTCATTGTGCTTAAAAAATTATTAATAAAATTATGTTCAGTAGGGTTTACTCTTTTATCGTACAGAGTTTTATTGTGTAAGGTTTATTCAAATTTCCAAAATTAAAATTGTTATGTCTTGTTTCAGTTGTAGAGATTCATAGTATAGGATAAATTTTGATGAGTTGGTTAAAGATATTAAAATTGTTAAATATATATAACTGTGTATAGTCCCTGTGCGCATAATTATTTTTCTCGAGTTTTCAGGCGTATAGAATTTGATTTTGTAGTTATTTTATCAAATGCAAATCACGTTGCCTGATTCTTCAAACATATTTAATGCACATTCCTTTAAATGATATGAATAAATCATATATGAAAAAAACGAATTCTTTCGACTCACGATTCCGATATGATAAACTATTAATAATAACTTGAAAAATGTATTCACAAATTATTTTACATTTAATATTATATTTACATTTAATTAAATGAATAATTATATATTTTTAAAAAATTAGTTAAAATTATGTAACATTAATGTGTCAAATTGAAATAATTAATATTTGTTTATTCTTTAAATATGACGATATAAAATTAAAATACAACTATTGAATGTTTATTGTGTAATATCTGATTAAAAATTGCAAACTACATACTGCGCCGGTCGAAAGTTAAAAATCTGTCATTCGATCGGACATGCTCCGGATGTCGATTATTCCACATTCGACGGACGCACTTCGGATGTCGAATATTCGACACATAAACGTTCATTACATATTTATATCCGTAGATTGTAAAGCAGATAATATTAAGTGTGTATAATAATGCCGGGAATAGCATTTAGCCGAGAGTAGTTGCTAGAATATTATCAGCTTCACTTCCTAGGTGGTCTGTTTGTACGAGAACGCTTCACATATATAATTTCAATTTATATTTGAACTAAGAAATCTACTCTTTATTGGTGATTACTAGTACAACTACAATTCACAATACACCTGATCATGTTTAGAAACCTTTTTCCCAAACAATCTTTACCAAAAGATATGAAAAGATTTCAAACGCGTTTAAGTACACTGATATAAATCTCTGTAGTAATTTTACAATAAAAATTATGTAAGTTTATTACAACAATGCTGTGTGAACATGCTTGAATAGATGCACACTTTGAAAAGAAATATATTCGACAAAAGATGTCCAAAGCACGAAATTTAAAGTTCGAACTAGCCGAGTTTTTTAGGCTTTGGGTTATTATCATAGATTATTATAATATAATAGTTATATATTGTTATGATATAATAATATAATAGTATATAATATTATCTAAAGGTTTATGAGTATTTCTTAAAATGTTAGTCCGCCATATTGAACTCTAGATTAGACGTGTGCATTTTGTCGGATCGAATGTCGCAAATTCGATTCGATTCGCCTTATTTGTCGGGTCGGATTTTTTCGATTCGATCGGCCGCAAAGTCGAATGTCGAATATTCGACATTCGATCAGCCGCTCGTCGAATGTCGAATATTCGACATTCGAAGCACCCTTCTTCGGATCAGATTTTTTCGATTCGATCGGCCGTATAGTCGAATGTCGAAAATCCGACATCCGAAGAAGGGTGCTTCGGATGTCGAATATTCGACATTCGACGGAGGCCAATATCGGATCGAAAATCGAATCGAATCTTTTTGCACACCTCTGATGGTAAAATCCACTTTTATTGATTTGACTTTCTAAGCCCCACTGTAGTCGAAATATGAGAATGCTCGAAAGTGAAACGTACCCATCGTAGATGGTGAAAATTTGCCTCAATGTTTCCATTTTCAAACAGGCATTAATTCCGAAATTCCTCTCTATACGATGACGTATATTTACATCAGGAGTTTCACGAAAATGATATAAATGCTGCTATTAGGTCTCATTATTGGACTGGAATTTCGGACAGACAGCGAGTAATGATTGAAACAATAAACTTTACCATTATGATGGGACTTTTTCACAACTTTTTCCAATAGTTCTGGTTTACACTCGAAAATGGTACTTCTTCTCACGAAACGTAATAGATTTAGCCATCAAATTTCTTTCCGTGTATTTAATTATAAGGTAAATTCCCCAGTAATCAGTATCTCAGATGCAGTAATCAGCACACAAATAATCTTACATTTTATTGGATTATCATTGATTTTGACCATTTTTTATAATCTTTGTTAATAAGTCGTACTATCACCAGTTGTAAAATACTTCAATTGAAATTGTTTTTCAGTACTTTGTCAAATCTCAAGAGTGAGATGACGATCACTGGTACACTGACGACCACTGGGTCATTTACCTTAATTAAAAGACTTTAAAACAAAATGTAGTGGTAATGATGCCCATTTTATTTGAAATCAAGTGAGAGGAACGGAAAATAAAGAAATTAATAATTCGTTAATTTTGAAAAGAAAATGTATTCCGATAACTCACCTAGTACAGATAGACCTAATAGCTCTCCTTTAAAACTTCTTTATTCGGGTGTAGAATTGTGCCGTTGTATAAAGAGAAAACTTTTTTGCAAATGGAAAAAACTTTGCTTCAAAAGTTTTTCTGATTTCTTTGTTCACTGCGAATTTTTTTTGGAGAAACTCCTATAGATTATAGAAATTTTGAGTTATGAAACGAATCGTGAGATGTTTTCATAAGATATCTTCCTATTCTTACATTAAATCCTGCAATTGTTCTATAAATCTTTCTTATGGCAATGTGAAAACTTATCACGGTTTGCTACATAACTCAATATTTCTATAATCTGTAGGGGTTTTCCATAAAAATTTTCTCAGTGTAACAAAAGTGATAATTTTATTTTTTCACACGTGACCTTAAATCTACAGTGGTAGAACAATCGCATAGTCCGCTGAATTTATTGCAATTTAGCTCTGCCTTTTCTAGAAATGCAGACTAGAAATTTATTTATTCAATCTCTTGACTATTTTTTGTCTCCTTATGTAACAAAGTACATACGTACTATACTATTGCAAATGTTCGAGATTTCTGAATCAACATACCGGGTGGGTTATCTAGCATTTGGAATTTGAATCGGCTATAAAAAATAACTTATGGATATTTTTTCATAAGTATGGTTTTATTAGAAATAATGAACCTTTTCATTTAAGAATGGAACACAACATCATCCATAGACTGCAACGGCTGGCCTTACAGAAACCCATTCGATTAACCCAATTTTTTAGTACATTTTCGATTGTTAGGGCTTCAATCCCATGAATGGCAACTTGGATTTCGTGTTTCAAGGTCTCAATCGTCTCCGGATGGTTAGCGTAACACTTATCCTTAACCAATATACCGCCCGCGGAACCGCCTTTCGGCTTTAAACTTCACGGGTGGTTGGTTCCAGCTTAAAGTCGCGTACGACTCTTCTGTCATCCGTTTGCCGGGGACTCCCAACCGCGGCCACACGCCCGTTATGAAAACTGACTAGCCGCGCCAGCTATGGGAGGAATAAAAGGATTCCTTCCCCGAACGACGCGGACAGCCAAGTCCGACCGAGACGCAGGACCGCGAGTGTAGGCCCCGATGCGATTTCTACTGGCCCTTGTTGTTGCCGTCACCAGGGTGACGAATGACTCGATAAGCATCCATTTTCTCAGACTGGAGCATGAGAGACCATCGTGTCAGGAGTGAGTTGTGCGCTCACTGCCCGACGGACAGCCTCTCTTGCCACGCCCCACCTGGCGCAAACAAAGAGTGTGTGCTCTGAATTGTCCACAAGGGATCCGCAGTAGCGACACGACTCATCGTCTCTTTTCGTGAAGGGCTTCAGGTACGCATTAAAGCAACCATGGCCCGAAAGCGCTTGCGCCAGGTAAAAGCCGACTTGACCGTGCTTTCTATCTAGCCAGGTGGCGAGCTCCGGAATTAGATGGTATGTCCATCTCCCGGATTGGTCACCATGCCATCTCGTCTGGCAAGTGGCCCCGTCCTGTTGAAACCAAATGTCGTCCATGTCATCCTCTTCAATTTTTGGAAACAAAAATTCGTTGAGCATGACACGCTAACGCTCGCCATTGACCGTAACAGCGGCTCCTTGATCATATTCAAAGAAAAATAGCCCAATGATGCCACCTTACCAAAATCCGCACCAAACAGTCACTCGTTGTTGGTGCATCGACTTCTCAATAATCATGTTTGGATATTCTGAGTCCCAAATTCGACAATTTTCCTTATTGACCTTATTCCCAAACAATCGAAAATGTACTGCAAAATTGGGTTGATCGAATGGGGTACTGTAAGGTCAGCTATGACCGTCATGTGAATGAGATTGTGTTTCATTCTTAAATGTTCAATCTTTCTAATAAAACCATATTTTAGAAAATATATCAATAAGTTTTTTTTTATAGCCGATTCAAATTCCAAATGTTAGATGTGCCCACCCTGTATAATGTTCTCAGAAGGTAACCGTTTGCAGTAAATTCTAAAAGTCTTGTGCAGTTTGAAAGAGACCTCTTTTGCTCAATGTCTTTTCTTTCAGTGAATTCCGATAGTCTACCGAGATCGAAAAAGAGAAAAAATCAAAGAAAAAGAAGAGAACGTGCAGGAATCAGTTTGGAAGTCGTGAATCGAGGGAGCTTTCGTAATAGGGATGTGATTTGCTGGACATTTAAAGGATGTCGGTTATTCGACAATTTTGGTGTTTGTACTACCAGTTAAACTTGGTACCTAGGAACAAATAAACTGCAAAAGACTTGAATTCTGAGGTAACGCCAGAAAAGTAAACCCAAGATTCACAAAGAAGAAAAGGGATATTTTACTCTCTTTTCCTCTCAGGCAAGAGACTTTGATTCTTTTTGTTCAGATTTTTTGCTATGACTGAGTGAGATGGAAAACTTTGCATCTAACACAGTTAACCAAAAAATTAATTATCTTCCTTATAATAATTAAAAGTTACATATAACTGATTGTCAGTTCTTTTAAAACAAGTTGTAAAAGAAAATGTGAGGACATATTTTTAGAAATGAACTTTGGCACTTAGGATAAATAATTTGACTTCGCATTAGCTTCATTTGAAATCGGTTAAAAATATTTGACGAAGGCACGTGGCAGCTATTTAGAAGGAGTTTAAGGCGAGTGTTTCTCGATAATTTGTTGAAACTTAAGCGATTTATCCTTGATTCCTTTGGTGTCTTTGCTTGCCACTCAAGTATAGCAGCAATGATTAAACTCTGACAGGGCAGCTGATCCATTAATTAAGTTAATCAACTCCAGACAGGCAACACGCTGCTTTTACAGATTTGATATAAACCCCAATACTATCTCACCATAGCGTTAGCTACACTGTTGTGCATACGTCGCGGAGCACTTGTTTTCAACCATTTACATAAAAGCTTCTAATTCATAAAATACCTAACTGAAAAATGAAACGGTTTTTATAAAAAAAGAAAATAATAATAGTCTTAATAAAATCACTGATGTTAAACACTTGAATTCATCTTAAAACATGATTTTGAATTTCTTATCCTGATAATTGATGGCTTGTTTTATATTCTTTATAATCTACAAAAATTTTTCAGTTTAATTTTAAAATTCCCTCACAAATTTGTTTCTAAATTCTTCAATTATCGTTTCAATTTTAATTATTGTATTCAAATTCAATAAAATTAGGCTATACGACTCATAGTATGGTGAGGTCATTTTATGACACGTTTGGTTCAGTAGTTATTAAGGGGGTCGTCTACCTTCAAGGTTTCAAAAAATCGAATTTTTTTTTTGCTTATTTCGAATCTAGACACTATAAGGAACATGCCTTATGAAGGATTTATTCGAAAACATGCTGGTTCAAATACTACCGACCTCATAATTTATTTAAATGCGTTTTCTCGAAAGTAGTGTTTTTTAAAATTGTTGGCACGATTTTGACGGAACTATCGAAGATATTGGAAATCTGTAAATTGTTCCGTATTCAAAAAACTTCTCACTACACGGAAAAAAAGTATAGTTGTGACAGCAAAGTTATTCTTTGCGACAGTTAAACGTTTAGCTGGTAACGAACGAGCGAATGAAGGCATATCTCGGATTCAGCCAAAGTGAATATCCGTAACCACTTTAGCTATTCCAGCGATTTTCTATAGTCGAGAAAGGCACTGTTTATAGCTAGAATTGAGATTTTACAATTATAAAAGAAGGCTAATTGAAAAGTATAGCTACCGCAGTTATAACCTTAAGAACATGACAATAACAAAATAATTTTGAGTCATTTGTAGGTTATGTGACACGATATATATTTATGGAGTATAAGCAAATAAAAATATGACATAATTTTTTCCGTGCTTGAAATCTTTATAATCAGTATTAAGGATTTTCATTTTCTCAAAACGAAAAAACCTTTTTTTTTTATTCGCAAATAGTAGCAAAATTTAGAAGAACTTTTTGTGTTCGTTACAATAAGAAATTGCAAGCAGTTTGTAAACATACATATTTTGATTGCAGTAAGTAAAAAGACATGAAAATGGAAAAATATGCAAAACTAACCTTCAAATACGGGAATGTACTTATCCAACTTCCACTGTTGGAGAATGTTACGTACATAAAAATCAGCCATCGTTTAACAGTTTGCT
Source organism: Diplolepis rosae (assembly GCA_030998225.1). Lineage (NCBI taxonomy): Eukaryota > Metazoa > Arthropoda > Insecta > Hymenoptera > Diplolepididae > Diplolepis > Diplolepis rosae. The sequence continues at coordinate 2,244,825 of JAPYXD010000082.1, forward strand.
TACCTTTAATACTTTAAAATTACAGTAATTTAAACTTTAAACATTGCACTTAAGCTTTAGTTGTCATTTTAAATACATCACCACATAAACTTGCAGGGATTTACAATATAGCTAGCATAGAGATATTGAAATTGACAATAGCTGATAAACAAGTTGCTGCTATGGGAATATATATTTCTATTTCATTTATACTTTTTACTTAATTCTACCATATTGGAAACATATGCAATTTGTAGAAAATAATAATTTCTGTTATTCAGCAACTGTGTGAAATGTGCTTCTTCACCTAAACAGTTTATACAATTTGACTAAAGTTTTATATGATTTGAACACATTAATTCTTTGAAATTGGGATCATTCTTCATTCGCTCGGTCGCCTAGTTAAATTTTTTTCCGTGTACAATTAGACACGAGCTTTTTAAACAAAAATTTTTTTTCAATTTTTACAGCTTTTTTAAGCTAGAAAAACAGGGTAGAAAATAGAAATTTTTTTCAAATCGCTGCCATTTTGTTAAATTTTAAAATCTTTCAAAAAGCTTGTGTCTTATCGTAGTCGGATTAGTAAAAAGTAAAAAAATATGATTTTTTTCATGTTTCAAGGTTCTGAATATCATGTTTAGTTTTTTCGCAATCCATCGTCAAAAATACGCCCGAAATTTAGGCACGAACACTGAGAAAACAGTTTTGTCAAATCAACAAAAATATTTTGTTAGTATTTAGCTAACAAAAATCTTTTGTTGTGCCAACAAAACATTTTGCTATATCGATCAAATTTTGTTACTTAAACAAAATGTTTTGTTTGGACAACAAAATATTTTTTCAGGACAACAAAAAAAGTTTTGTTGGATAAATTTTTTTTTCAGTGAAGGTAGACGATCCCCTTAATATCTCCTTGTGATATCCTTTCAAAAATTTAAGTTTTAGGTTAACTTTGTGGATTTGATTTGATTTGTTCCTTCGTAATTACCTAAAAATGAATTATGTTCCTTAGAATAACATGGAATGTTAAAAAGTTACGTATTTAATGGCCACAAAACGAAATGTTTTAGTCCATTATTAACGAAGATATTGACAAAAAAGCAAAAATTCCAAGCTTTTTAAAATTTTGAATAACTTGAAGTAATGAGTATTTTTAAAATTTTCTTGACTCATTTCAAAATCAGATTTACGTAGAATGTCAGTAATGTAACAAACAAATTGTACCTAATAATTTTTTCTTCAATGCGGCCAAAATCTGAGATCAGAACGAAAAAGTTGTAAAACTTCAAATTTGTAAAATTATTTATTGAAGAAATTTCGAAAATAATTTTATTGGATTTTTTAATGATGTTTTGTATTTTTTTCATGTTATTAATTTTTATAATTTTTAAAATCCATTTTTTAAGTTTGACAATCTTTTGTGAATTCTCTCAACTTTATTTTCCTAATTCAAAGAATTTGAAATCTTTATGTGGAAAAGGAGACCTTTATAATAAGCAGAGAAAAGTACAAAAATGTTCATTGTTTCAAGAGTTGTTTAAAATGCAAGAAAACTTTAAAATCTTGACTTTTTTCACAATATCTTCGTTAATAATTGACTAAAACTCTTCGCTTGGGGTTCATTAAATGCAGAATTGTCACCTTTCATGTTATTCCAAGGAAAAAATTCATTATTATGTATTTTATAAATTAGGAGCTTTTATGTGAATTGTTAAAAACAAGTGTCCGGCGACTTTTGCACAGCAGTATATATTCCTCCATACAAGTTTCAAATTCATATTTAGCAAGTTATGGGATATGATATGATATTGCACATGTTTGCATAATATGCAGTTAACAAGCCAATTAATTCATTATAATTCCTTGATACATAACAGCTCATGAAACTTTACGACCACTAGCAAATACTGCATTTGCAGGGTAACTTGATTGTAGTCCTTGATTCAATACTTATTTGTATTGTTGCATACTACTATGGACTACCATTTATGAGTTTCTTTAGTATAATCAACTCAATTCAAACTTATGTGCCTATATAAAGTCTATGATAGAGCGTAAAACTTATATTACTTCTGGATATTAAATTAAATAAGGAACTATTACACAATTTCACCCAAAGTAATTGGAAAATTCAGAGATAGGGGAGAAGCGGCTAAATTCGCGCACGCTTATTTATAGAAAATGATAATATCTAAGCAAGCGGAAATAGTCCTATCAGATTCATTCTTGCATAATATCTCATCCACGTAGAAAAATTTCATGGCGCTGGCCAGCGCCAGACCAGACTGTCTGGTTTCCTGTTGTGGCACTAACTGTAAGGCCTGGTCTGGGGCTGGCCAGAACTGTAACGTTTTTGTACGATCAGCCGTTGGTCAGCGGCTGGCCAGCCACAAGCCATAGGTTGCTCAGCCTCAAGCCAGCGGCCAGTCAGACACTAGTCAGAGGCTATCCAGACACTAGTCAGCGGCTAGCCAGCCACAAGCCAGCGAATAGTCAGCCACTAGTTCGTGGCTGATTACCCACTAATTGGTGGTCAGTTAATAAAGTTTTGGTTGAAAAACTATTTTAATTAAACATTTATCGACTTCGATTAAAAATCCTAACCTCTTAAAGTAATTCAATCCTTTCTTATATTCTTCTTTATTAGATACACGGGGTTTGTACTTACCTTTTGATTAAGAAATAGATCACCGTTTGAGAAGAAACATTCCACTTTTCATACGTCCAAAAATGCTGTCAAGCTCTTGCTCAGAAACCCTTGATAGTTTATTCGATTTGTCAGTACGTTTGCGCGATGAAGACTAGCAATATGACGCGCAAAGTCACAACTCAATCCTCGCAATTTTTTTAATTAAAAAGTAAGTAGTTGCAATATTTGCAAAAGGGAGATACTTCTTTCCGGTCGCGTAATAAATGTTTCTAAAAAATTGTTACTAACCTATGAATTTTTCGAAACTCATAAAAAAAATCTGCCCGCTTTGCGGGCACATTCTCATCGCGCGCAGCTCGCTTCGCTCGCAAGTTTGAGCGCGCCTAGGGCGCGCGATTTGATCGTCGCGCTTCGCGCTCCGTTCTTCCTGGACCTCGCGCTTCGCGCTCGGTCTTGTGCTCTTCGCATACGTTTAAGTTTATTTCTTATAATTTAATACTGAAGCTCAAACCAATTTAATGATACTAAAGATGATGTAATTAGTCATTTTCTCAAATTCACTAAGTTTCTTTTTCACTTTAAGTGAAACAGGTAATTCAATTTACTTAAGGCTCTATCGGCCTTAAGGAACACATTCTCATCATGACACTCGCGCTTCGCGCTCGATTTTCTGTATGCATTTTTGTAACTTTTTAATAAATTACATGATTATTGATAAATTTATTTTCTTCCAAATATCTCAAAAAGGAAAAACAATCGTAGACTTTATTTAAGGAAACGATTTTGCAGAAAAACGCTTATTTCGTATCTCACATATTTTGGTGAAAAAAATCGAATTTTTTCGATATTAAAAATCAAAAAATTAAAATATACATCCTGTCGAGAAATTTCTCGATAAGAATGTGTAGACCTTATTTAGCCAAACAATTTTTCATCTAAAAGTTTTTTCTGTATCTCACATATTTTGTCTAAAAAATGGAATTTTTGAATTTTGATCGTATTTTTTGGAATTGAAACGAAAAATATATCTTTTATCAGAAACTGTGTGAGACAAAATTTTTAGATCTTTTTAAAACGAACAACTTTGTATTCTTACGTTTTTTTCGTATTTCACATATAATTGTTAAAAAATTGAATTTTGGATTTTCAATGGTTTTTTTTTTTAAGTTAATAAGAAAAATATGCATCTTATGAAAAAATGTTACAATTCAAATTTGTAGGTCTTTATGTAGAAAATAATATTTTATCATAACGTTTTTTCGTATCTCGTATAATTTAACTTGAAAATGGAATTTTGATATTGACTTTTTTCGAATTTGAATATGCTGTAACATTTCTAATTTTGATTAAATCAAAAAATTTTATCAGGATAATTTGTAGAGATTTATGAGCCCTATCAAAAAACAGTATTGAAATTTTTTATTTTTTCAAAAAATTATTTTCAAAAACACAAAAGTAGTGCTCAATCCCTCAATTTTGATTGGATGTGGCTGGTTAACGAACTTGTTCTTACTTTTTCGGCTCCGATAAAGTGTACCAAAGCTCAATTCAATCTGATAATTCTATCGAGAGTTATGCCGCACACGACCTACAGACAGACAGACAGACAGACACTTTCGTAAAAACCCTTTTTTCTGACTCAGGGGGTCTCAAAACGTAAAGATTTGATGAAAATTTCGAGTCATTTTTCACATAAAACCAATACCTTCTCATCCATGATGAGAATGTAAAAAATTTCGTTCGCCACATAAAAAATTTTTTGTCATGGAATGCTGCCCAGTGCCAGATCTGAGCCAGACCAGAACTTCCAGACTATTCGGACCAGACATTGCCAGACCTGGGCCATATTAGACAATAGGCTGCCATTAAACTTTTCCACGCGGGCATTAGTGAAAACAGCCCTATCATTCTATTGCTTCATAAATTTTAATTAATAATAATGAGTTATTGGTGTTTGATGATTATGATCTGACTCCTTGAATTAAGTTTCTAACATAATTTAATCTTGTTAGACTTCATTACTACCATTTTCTTGAATGTTTATGTTTATATGGGAGAAAATATAACTCAATAAATCGATTTAAACAATTTGTAAGGTTATGTTGCTTTGAATTGGCATTTTTTCAAGATTTTCTTAATTTTTATGTATCAAGATATATCAAAGAGTGATATTTTTTACTAAGAAATAATATACAAAATTAATACTCTTATAGCACAATATCTTCATTGAACGTACGGAAGGTATCATTGGAACGTTCCTAGAGCTAAGAAAATGTCCGGGTTTTTTTAACATTCCAAAGCAATGTTCTCTGAATGTTTCTGTGAAACGTTTCAGAAATGTTCAAAAGGAATATTGAGAGAACCTTCCAAAGGAACATTCGGAGAAAATTCGCAGAGAACGTTCTTGGAACCTTCAATAGGAACGTTCAGAGAGCATCTCTAGCGAACGTTCACAGAACTTTTCGCAGGAACATTAACCTTAAGGTAGAGATCAGATAAATAAGATTAATTGGTACACGTGTCCTAGGTAATTGCAATTATAGTATGTAAGACTTATAAAATTAATAACTGAAATGGATTTCTGGCACCAGATAGACCTTATTGGTTCTTCCTTCCACATCTGTATAATTTTAGATTGTTCTTTATATTTAAATCATATTAAAATATATAATTCAAAGATTAATATTTGTAATTAATTCTTTTTATTTTACGTATAAATTAATGTCCAAAATTATTTATAAAAAACATTTCCTACATTAGTATGTTTGAAGCTGCAGGATTATCTATGAGGAAAGTTCCCTGAATACTGTAGCAAATAATTCCAGGAACATTCCCAGAAAATGTCCCCTAAATGTTCCGGCGAAATGTTCCAGAAACGTTCTCTGCCAATGTTCTGTGAATCTTCCTGCGGAACGTTCTCTCAATATACATTTTGGAATTTACTGGAAGGCTCCACAGGAACATTCAGAGAACATTGCTTGTGAACTTTAAAAAAACCCGGCCGTTTTCTTAGCTTTAGAAACGTTCCTTGAACGTTCCAATGGAACCTTCCGAATGTTCCATGGGAACGCTCAGGGAAGGTATTGTGCTATGGGGGTATAGTTCACAAAAATTGTAAATATTAGATGAAATTAGGTAACAAGTGAAGTTTATTCAAAAAGTCTGATTGTTCTCATAATTTATAAGTTCTCTGATGTTATTAATATTGTAAATGCGTGTTCTTTAATAAAAAAAATTTATAATTCTTTACAATGACATTTCGTAATAATCCATCCAATTTAATAAACACAATTCCCTGTATTGCAGTGTAAAAAAATAAAATAAATATTCTATCAGCAACTAAAAATTAATTTAAAACTAATAAAATCTTTTCCAAGTGACTTTTGCTATTCAAATATAATTTTAAACCTAGAGCAAATAACCAATATATAGCAAGAGTAGATTGTAATATTCCCGCGCCAAGTTAGCACGCGCAACCTCCAGAAAACTCGATAAATACCTGCTTTTCCTATTTTTCATAAAAGATTTATTCATTGAACAGTTTAGTCGAAATATCAAGCTATCCAAATCATAATTTTTCACAATGTTTTATCTTATACTTTTATTTTACACTTTCACTTTCTGTTAGGTGCGCCAAATTAGCCGCTACTCCTCTATGCATAAAAGATCTTCTCAAAAACCTCAAAAACACAATGAAATGTAAATCACTGATATGATCGTGACAGTTGAACGATTGCTTTTGTTCCAATAATTGATATTAATAAATGTTTGATTTTAAAAATTGGATTGTCACATATATAATAAACTCATTCGAAAGAAGACGTCAGAAAAGAAAACTGTTACACACTTAGTTGGGAATTCCCTGCAGCGTTCTACAGCGAATTGTTTTGCAGAAGACAACTTCTCTCTTCTCCTGCTTCTTAATTGCCTTCAAGAATCAAACTCTGCTGGAATCTGAATTGAAGAACTTTCTCGAAGGTATTCTTTTCAAGAAACTCCCCAGATTTTTTATAATTAATTCTCTTTGTAGGTAAAGTAAAACCAAAAACAAATTCCGAAGTCTGCAGTATTCAATTATGTACTGAAGGATAAATTCAGTACCTGATAGCAATAATACCGACTCTCACACAAATAGAAAGGTATAAAAAAAGGAAAACATTCATGATTATAAATAATATCGAAGAAGCCAACATCACGTCAATCACGACTTTTAGAAAAAGAATTTAACTTGTTGTTACAGGAGCGCTTTCTCATTGTAATTTCCTTTGCTTTCAAATGTAAAATGTTTTCCATCTCCGGGTTTAATATTACTCGTACTGTTATTATAGAAAAGCGTTTAACTTCTGTTGCGTCTTACTTTAGCAATACGATTATTCTGAAATCGGAAGATATAGCCAGTTTTTCTCGACATCTATTGTCGTTTTATTTTTTCTAGGATTCTGAATAGGAACACGTTTTGAGTAATGACTTTTCGATTCAAGATAAATATCCTGGAATCGATTAGACTCTTCCATGAGCAACCATCAAGAGTCGAATAAAGGGGTGAGCGAGGTTCCTTGTTCGAAAAATAGTGTAATAAAGTAGATAGTCTCATATCGCTTTCGTAAATGCACGTATGAAGTGAATTTTCATTACCTAAACCCGAGTAAAACTTTTAGCCCTATTTCAGGCCTCTCAATTGGAGGGCTAAATATGTCTAAGAAGGGTCTGTAGAGGATTTAATTTCTGATAGATTTGGCCTTCTATTAACCTTACGAAATGGCACATATTTCTATTTTTGCCGGTTTGAGGTTTAAAAGAGGACATAGTTTAATAAAAATTGAACCATCTACAGATCTCCTTACAGCCTCAATTTATACCCTTCAGTAACCCTCTTAACCCTCTGAGATAAGAAGTGACGTCACATGACAAGATGACCATTTTACGATAGGGCAAACACGCATACATTTGGAAAGTATTCAGGGCCAAATTGTTTTATTTCAATAGTTCGATAAGAAACAATGTTTTTTACATTAATTTTGATAACAAAATTTAGTGTTACGATATGGGATTAGTGACTTCTCGAGTTATTTTTTATAAAGTCATTATTCGCTTGAATTGTTTCAAAGTAATGAATATTTATTTCAAAAATTGTTTTGAAGAAAATATCGTTTTTTATTAAAATATTGAAGTTTAAAAAGCTAGCCCAATATCCTTTTTAATGTCTTATTGGAAGCGATCATCTCTTGTCATCTGACATCAATTCATGTCCTTTAGAAAATGTTTCGGAGAATGTAGAAGGCTTCGTTCTTGCTCTTTACATTAAAAACAACTGAAAATTATTATTTTTAAGAAAAAGTGAAAAATCCACGTGTTCAAAACTTGAATAAATTACATAAATTTCATGATCGGAATAAATCATACTAATAATTTAAACAATTTTTTTGGTAAGGAGGAAAAATGGCGAAATCTTTTATTTTTTTATTTTAAATATTCGGCTAAAATTTCAAGTCGGAAAATTGAGCCAAAAATCTTCAAGTCAAGTTGACTTTTACACTCTTCGTTCGCCATATTGAATCAACGATATTGGATTTGTGAATTTTAATTCCAAATTTAAAGTCAGCGTCTTCAAAGATCTTCAAGAAGTAACATCAAATTAAAGTTTAGCAACTGTTTACAATTTTGGTCCACCTATGCAAACACGGAGAAAATGGTAGGTCATTCTGAATATTTAAAGTGTCAGGCTAACTATATTTGAGGGTCAGGAAAGCCTTCTAGATGGTTAAATTAACCGCTTTATAAAAGTGAAAAGATTTCCGACGTGCTCGTCTCGAAGATTCGGTTTTCCCATCACAGAGAATCAACTTGATCATATTATTCAAGAGAAAATTTGGAAATTACGGAGAACTTGAATTTCTAAAATGATCAGAATAATGATCTATAATAGCCAAATATATATTTTCGAACGATTCTGAAAATTAACTCGATAAAATTGTATAAATGATATACAAAAACAAATAATTGGAACCGATTTTCCATACATGGGTAAGGCTTCCTCAAGTGAACCCCGATTTTGCAAAGGTTTGTATTTTTCGTTGATATTTGGCTTAAACCGAGTTTCATGTGTAAAAATTTACAAAATAAAAATCGGATAAAAATTACAGGACCCGAAAGTCTTTATGATTGGGCTAAAGTTAATTTTCAATCAATTGATTCTGATTATTGTGAAAAAAACGAACATAAAACCCATTCTGCAAATTTAAAAAAGCGTAACTCGAAAGCAAAAATTGTAAAAAACACGCAACAATACCACTGTTTTGATCTTGCACAACCAAAGATGTGATTGTTACTCTTTGCGAAAGTAATTAAAAATATTTAATAACTAAAGATACGTATGATGCTAATATTATAATATAGTATAACAATATCATGTAATTAAGTATCTATATATTTACTAAGGAATAAAGTAAAATTACTCGCCCATGTAAATTTGGAATTTTGCAACGAAATTAACAGGATCTACTTTTTACACATGAAACTCGATTTAAGCCAAATATCGACGAAAAATACAAACCTTTGCATAATCGGGGCCCACTTGAGGAAGTCTTACCCACATAAATATAAACGATCCAGTTTTTTCCTTTCAGTTCACGTAATACAGAAAATCCACTTCAAACTTAAGTTTTTGAAAAGCATTATAGAGTGTAATTGCAGTAACCGATCTTACGTAATTTTTTCGACACACAGCTTCCAAGAAATATGCAAATCAATAACAAGTAGGTCAAAGTGCATTAAACATTAAAGGAATAAAGAAAAAATTGATTTCTGATACATTAATAACGAATCTATAAAAATACTTTTCTATAATCAAAATCATTTCATACTAATAGTGATATATGGTTGATAAATAAATAACACTGTCATTTCACTGTTGAGATTTGACTAAGTACTGAAAAACAATTTAAATTGGAGTATTTTACAACAAGTGATAGTGCGACTTAATAACATGGATTATAAAAAATTGTCAAAATCAATGATAATCCTATAAAATGTAAGATTATTTGCGTGCTGATTACTGAAACAAAGATACCAGTTACTGGGACATTTACCTTAAACTGTGAATTGCTTATGTGTAAAACTTAAACCAAGTGACAAATTTGAGTCTGAATAGATATGATAGTTTCATAAAAATTAAAATAATCACTTGCAAGGAATGAAAATAAAAAGATGATATATGTGGCTAACATTATTTAGAATTATAATAATTTCGCCAAATATAATATATCAAATTATAATAAAAAAGTGTAATAAATAATAATTATTGACAATAAAATTGTAAAACAAGCAAACAAGCCTTCTGCATAAGATAAATCTATTTTATAAGAGAAATTATGCTATAGAAATTTTTTTTTTACTTTATAGCAGTCCAAATTATATTAAATTCAGGGAATAACTGAGACTTCACGGTTGGGGCAAAGTTGCAAAAAAATATTTGATAAATTCTTGGATATTAATTGGGATAAATAAATAATTTATTTTTTAATATTAACTAAAGCGGATATTTCCTACTTTTTTTTTCTTTTTTTTTTTTTTGATGAGGAGGAAAAATGGCGAAATCTTTTATAGACGTTGTACAGGACTCTCCTAGGACGGGTCTAGGCATTCCTGTTAAAACCAAAAAAAAACCCCTCTCTCGATCAATACACCGCTCGCGGAACCGCCTTTCCGCTTTAAACTTCGCGGGAAGTTGGTTCCAGCTTAAAGTCGCGTACGACTCTTCCGTCTTCCGTTCGCCCGGGACTCCCATCCGCGGACACACGCTCGTTAGGCAGGCAAGTCCGCCCAAGACGCAGGACCGCGGGTGCAGGCCCCGATGCGATTTCTACTAGCCCTCGTTGTTACAGGGCTCTGCACGCCCATCGAGCTCCCTCGTCTTCATCACCAGGGTGACGAATAACTCGATAAGCATCCATATCTGTTCAGACTGGAGCATGAGAGAGACCATCGTGTCAGAAGTGAGTTGTGCGCTCACTGCCCGACCGACAGCCTCTCTTGCCACGCCCCACCTGGCGCAGACAAAGAGTGTGTGCTCTGCATTTTCCACAAGGGATCCACAGTAGCGACACGACTCATCGTCTCTTTTCTTGAAGCGCTTCAGGTACGCATTAAAGCAACTATGACCGGAAAGCGCTTGCGCCAGGTAAAAGCCGACTTGACCGTGCTTTCTATCTAGCCAGGTGGCGAGCTCCGGAATTAGATGGTATGTCCATCTCCCGGATTGGTCACCATGCCATCTCGTCTGCCATTTCTTGACGAGTCTGCGCCTTCCATCCTTGTGGATGGGCTCCTTCGCGCGAGCGATTTCCTGCAGGTTTGTTAAGCAGGTGAGCTCCTTATGGAGCTGAAAGGTCTCCTTCCTTTCCTCCGCCAATAAGTTTATTGGTGGGACGCTCGCCAGGACCAGCACAGCGCTCGTCGACACAGTTCGGTATGCTGAGACAATTCTCAGAACCACACTTCGCTGTGCCGAAAATGGATGTTCCCTACTGGTACGGCATATACCTACGCTTGTAATCCATATGCAGCAGAATGTTAATGAATAGATGGTTCTAAAGGGTGATCCAATAAGAGCTTCCGGAAGTTTTCTCAAAATAAAACACATGAAAATCAATTCAATAAGCAAAAATTGTATTTGAGAGATTAGTTTGGTTTATGATATATAATATTTAAAGATAATTTCGTTTAAATGTTGTCCACAACTAGCTTTCACATGGTCCATTCTGTGGTTCCAATTTCCGTGCACTCTCTCCAGTATATCGGCCGGTATTCCGTTAATAACTCGTGTTATGTTCGCTTCCAATGCATCAATCGATTGTGCTTTATCAGCATAAACAAGTGAATCCACATACCTCTACAAAAAGTAATCCAACGGCGTCATATCACAAGATCTTGGAGGCCAATAAAAGGGATCCATTTCTTGAGATGATTTGTTCATGAAACTTTTCTTTCAATTGCACCATCCTGTTGAAACCACAAGTCAGCTACACCAACATCTAGAATTTTTGGCAACGAAAATTCATTAATAAATAAAAGGGTCAGAAAGTATAATAAGAATAACATTTTTTACTGAGCACTTATTTTCGAAATAAATTTCCAGAATTTGTCAACGTTTTTCAGGCGTAAGTCTATTCATGGCGAAATGTCAATGAATACTGAATACAAACGACATATGGACATGAAAATTGTCACACCTGATATGCCCGAGAATCCCTATTGAAAAAAGTACCACGTATTGGACCACCCTTTACTATAAATATTACTATTTTCGACGAAAAAAATATTTTTACTCCTTCCTGCATATAGTTAATGATCACTTTTCAAATGAATAGAATGGCAATGAATGAAATTATCAAATTATTTCATTCAAAGATTGGATTCCAATCTGATTTCTATAAAAATACGGCAAACAATTTTGCTTCAGTATCTGGGGCAAAGTTGTCTGCATCAAACTTATTGGAAATAACTAAATTATCAATTAGGCATCTAATTGAAGTAATAATTGCACATGAAAACTTTTCGTTTAATAACTTAGGGCATGGAATAAGAAAATATATAATTGATTATGAACAAAAAATGGAATATTTTTGAAACATGGTATCATTTAATTAATTTAAATGAAATTTAATTCAAATAAATAGAAAAAACTAATGAAAACAATCTCATGGCTGGATTGATAGACAATTTCAAAATTTAGTCGTATGTCAGTATGTGTAAAATGACAGAGAAATTTTAAAGGAAAATATATGACACATTTTTCCGTAAATTGTAATATAATTTATTGATCATTGAAAAAGCGGCTCTCTCAGTGTAATAAACGTTAATCAGATCAATGATTACTTGTATTGATTAGAGAGGTCAGCCGTTAGCCACGGCTTTTGTAAAAATAAGCGCGGACTGTATGGTCATATAAACTTTTAATTTTAGCACGCAATGTTCGATATGAAAAACAAAAATTTGTTGTGAACGTACATTGCCTGATTAAATTACATGAGGCTTTTCACGTATATTATGTACATAATTCACGTCCTTAGTGTTTGACAAAATGTAATATACGTTTTTTCAAATAGCGGCCTTTGATTATGGAACCTAAATTGAAAATAAACATACGTATATAACCTTCATTGAAATACGTATTTGTGCTGCTAATTTTCCTAGTTGTTTATTTGGAGAACAAAAATATAAATGAATAGCGGCGATAATCTTGATAATGATTTTTGGGAAGAATTTTGGAAAGGTTTTTTCGTGCTGAACACGAATCTGGGCTCAAAATTTGTCTATCGCGTGATATCACGTCACATCTCATTTACATAACCCATGTTTCCCAGTGTCATCATTTGTTTAGAGATGGTTATTGCCCACCTATATAAGTCAGTACGTTGATTAGAAATTTTTTTACAGCCAGTTGAATTTAGTTTTTCATCGATAAAACAAAACCATGGAAAAAAGCAAGTGTCGCCAGGCCGAGTCCATATTTTCGACTGATTTTTTGTTTCTGGCGTATAATAATGAATCCAAGTTTCATTAACTGTTACATAACTTCGCGAAAATTCCTTTGAATTACGTTGGAACATGCCCAAACATTGCTCAAACGCAACCACACGAGCCTGCTTGTGATCGACTGTGAGCAAACGCGGCGCCCATTTTGAAGACAGCTTCCTCATACCCAAACATTCATGTAAAATGTACCATACGCGTCCCACTGAAATGTTTAGTCTCACTAATCTCACGCACATTCAATCGACGATTGTTGAGTACGATGTCGTGAATTTTATTAATCATTTCTTGAGAAGTCACCTCTTTTGGACGGCCAGGACGCTCATCATCACTTGTGCTAATATGGCCGCAACAAAATTCAGTGAACTACTTATGAACCATGCCATGCGATGGAGCAGACTCTTTATAATATTTTGCGAGCATTTCTTCAGTTTTTTAGATTGATTTTCCTCGTAGAAAGTAATGCTTAATAAGCACGCAAAACTCGTTTTTTCCATGGTTTTGTTTTAAAAATGGAAAACTTTCTAATCAACGTACTGACTTGAAACTTTGTATACGCACTGATATTAGATGGTATTCTCTTAGAGTAGTAACATATCTACGATAACAGCACCATCTTTCGAGAAGTCACGGACTTATTGATCAGCTCTCGTATAAGTCAACAGAAGATCTACATATCCTATTTTATTATAAACATAAAAATGAACATTCAAGTATCTTGCTTAATGAAAAACAGTTAAACATCAATCCAACTTAATATGATTAAATCCATGGCATCAATTCGAATAAATCCCAACCAATTTTTTCGAACCGAATCAATCCGAATGAATCTGAGCTTGGATTAACTTGGATTAAAAATTTGTTACGGATTGGTTTGGATTTATCGGATTGAATTGCATCAAGTCGGATTGATTCTTGATCTTTTTTCGTCAAACTCGATACAGTTTTTCGAATTGGTTCGGAATGACTCGGAATGGTTCGGAAAGAGATGCCGGAATGCCTCGGAATAGCTCTGATTCACTCTAAATAGATTTCAATGCGATACTTTCACCAGAGAACCTTTTCACCAGTAGGAGTTCGGTCTTCTTGCAGTTCATTTTGATTCTGAAAACGAATTCAAAATGAATCTTCATTTTTTATTTTGAGCCAATTTCGGTTTTTCAGTACTGGATTTCGACACTGGACCGACATCCTTTATACAACCGGAACGACATCATTCCTATGCAGGGTCCTCAGTTCCGGATTGTAGACCTGAAACTGGTGACGATTCTGTAACGGAATGATGTTGGCAACCCAGTACTGAATTGCAGACCTGAAACCGGTTTCGATTCAGTAGCGGAATGATGTTAGCAACCCAGAACTGGATTGCAAACTTAAAACCTTTGTTGAATCGACACTGGATTCCACGTATTATTGAACGTGTATAAATAAAGATAAGCAAAACCCAAATTTCTTAAGTATCAATGGATTTCTTATAATCACTGTTGCAAATTTCATTTTATAAAATTTATCGTAATTATTTTCCATCGAAAATAATGATTTTAATTATGCAATTTTATTCAATTTGGTAATTGGATAAGTTATTCATAAAAATAGTTTCATTAAAAATTTGTATGATTTTTTTAGACTTTTGATTTGTACTAAAATTCTAGTTAATTTTAATTAATTAGTATAACTAATTAATCAATTTTAATAAATTAAGAAAACTAATTATATACCCTCAATTAATTAAAATAAATAATTAATCAATTTTAATAAATTTAGAAAACTAATTATATACCCTCAATTAATTGAAATAACTAATTAATTAATTTTAGTTGATTAAAATAAAGTTTTAGTTAATTTCAATCGATTTTAAATCACCTAAATTTGCATTTTTATGTCAATATATAAAAAATGTTAATAAGTTTTTGTAATTTTTTAGAAAGTAGTAGATTTTTTTACTTTAAACTTGGAACCTCACAGTTCCTGAGTAAATCATAATTTATTAGTCTTGCAATATACCTGAATATCCTTTGCAAGAGATATTTAGAAACATCTGGTAGCCAGTCGCTTATTTTTCGTTGCTTGTCCAGGTATGAAATGTCTTACTCAAGTAGTGTCTTATACTTTTTTGAACGTAGTGGTTGTTTATATAGCATCGCGGTGGAAAAATGATTGATATAAATAGTAAAATTGAACCAAATTGGAAACGATCACGCGAGTACACCAGGAAGCATCGTATCTTAAAAAGACATTTAGTGAGAGACAAAATAATTGAAAGTGAGTGTGCATTGAAAAGACAAAAGACTCAAGAATTAAATAGTTCTTTTGAAAGTGAAATTTTATCTGCACTCTTTGCTCCCGAACTGCAACTTCAATTTTCAGCTGGCAGAAAACAAGTTCGAGGCTGCAAAAAAGATTTATTCAAGGAAACAGCATCATTTGAATGCCTGGGAGGTATATTTAAGAACATTTTATTTCTTTATTGATACTTGGTAAAGTATGTTTTGATTCTTCAATGAAATATTATAAATTAAATTTTTATTTTTCTGTCCACAACTATATTGATTGAGAAGCTCGACGTGCAAACGTCAGAAATAATCTCACGATTGAGTGGGTGGTTTACAGGAGCCTATGATCGAGCGGGAGGCCGCAGACGCAATATGAGTAAAGAGGGATGAAGCGAAATTTAAAATGGAAAAATTAGTTTCTTTTTATATTTATTAGTATTGGTCATAAGCTTCAAAATTCGATTTAAATAAATATTATGAAAACTAAATTATTGTTAATATTCATTGCATTTAAAATCCCGATACCAAATAAGTGTCGCCTTTTGATAATGGACCAATATTGAAATTCAGTATCCGGACGAGGCTGGAATTCAGTTTTGGAACGTTGTTGGAATTCTATGTCGGAACGATGTTGGAATCCAGTACCGAATCGGTCTTACATATCGACATTCATCCGACACCGATCCAGTGTCGACATCGGAACGACATTGTTCCAATACTGGAACCCCACTTGGGAACTGACAGAAATTCCTAATGGTCCTGGTTTACCATCAAAAGTGGTACTTTCTACCATCAAATTTCTATCCTTGTATTAGGTGAAATTCAATCATGTCAACTTTATCGATAATTTCCGGATGATAGCTGATTTTGAAGCGCTAGGACATTGTTCGTCTTCGATACTTTTTCTGCTGCACTTAAATTCATTGAATTACACTACGAATTCCGATTTTTTTCCATTTATCACTTTCACTCGACACGCTTGTGTTAAAGTAACTGCCAACGAACAAGGTAATGTTAGAACGATTTGTAACCGTAGAATGTTCACTTACAGGAAGGAAACTTCATGACCTATTTTATAAAACTTTATAAATATAGATGTCACTGTCGACGCCCATTTATACGTGAATGAAGTTATTCCTAAAACCATCCATGTATGTGTCCGGTTATGTATTAAAGTATATTCTTACTATCATCCAATCTGAATAAGGCTGATCAGTTGTATTAACTGTACCTTTTAATTTAAAAATATTGATTTCTTCGTTTTAATACGGACTTTAAAAAATTGTGAATTCGATGCAACATGATCATTAGGTGATTATACTAAATTGAGATCAATTTGTTGTAGTCCGGCATGACGTAATAGAACGAAGTAGGCGATGTGAGTTTATTAAATGAGTAAAACACATTATCAAGTTTTAAATATGCCGCTTGAAGAGGATTTACTTATAGTTAGAAAATTTGCATTCCATTCAAAATATTCTACCATTCTCATTCATTGGAGGAAACTTTTCACAATTTTAATGTATTATCAAGTATTTTTAATGGGGTTAAAATTGAGACACACATCTGAACTAGAATTGTATTACTTTTCATAATCTAACTTTATTGACGGCTGATAAGAAAAATACTTCCTTTTAGTGAAAACAATAAAAAGGAGAAAATGGGCTAACGAGTCTACACAGTATTATTGGGGAAAAGTTAGATTAAACTGGCATGAAATTTGATAAGGATAAGACAATGGAGCTAAAATTTCTCAAAATAAACAATAATATCTACTTCCAAAGAAATACTCATGCTCATTACATAAAAATAAATTTCAAGAAAAGGAACCAAATCGGACTTTGTTGTACTTAATTTAATCTAATCGACATCTTAAACTCAAACCACAGATCCTACTTTCAGAGCAAAACGTGTATAGATTCCTCCTTCGAGGAGCGTTCCTTGCGAGAACATTAGTACATAGACGTGCCTAGCATACCATATATCTGAGATCGCTTAACTGATCGTTAACTCGGCATTTCACGATAATGAATGGGATCAGAAACCAAGTTAAGGAGAATTTCGTCCGGAAGATCTTTTGCTACAGTCTTTCCTCACTCTAAAGAACTCAGTGAATTCGTTAATCTCGTATTCCTCCATTTAACGATGCATGTAATTTACATCTTACCGAAAAACTCGATTCAATGGGAGCTTTCGTTGGCTCCTTGCGTGGAGTAAGCGATTAAAACGAGTACTGAAATTACCCTTTGAAACTGGGGAAACGTGGTTTAAGTTTGAAAAAAGACAGTATTAAGAAAGATCCTCTTAAAATTTACTAGCAGTAGTTGCAGTCTAAGAATAAAGATATGCATAAATTGAAGTGATGAATAATCAGTTATATAAAACTTTCAAATAATTGAAAAAGTCAAAAGATGGAAATGTATTTTTTTAAATGTCACGTCTGTACAAGAACTCTCGTTGATTCGTATCTGCTGCGATATAGTTTCCAAGTTTAGCACAATAAAGACAAGATGCTCCAAAAAGCATCTGAAGAACTGGATGCTTGCCATCTTGTCTGGAAACTCAGACAGGGGATTAAGAAATACATACTCGTTTCCTCTTATCTCTGGAAAATCCACAAGCAGTGCCTAATAATTACAGATGAGTCTAGCACGATTTATATCTGCAGTTCATGAAATACATTTATATACTTTCTTCAATAAATAAAGTGTCATTTATAGATTTTCTAATGCACAAAAGTTTTATGACATGATAACCGCTTCATGTGCGTATCGTACAATAGACGAAAAGGAATCAGTATTTGATTTTTATTGAAAGTCTAAGAAAAAATAAGAGTATTAACACTCCTTTAGAAGTTAGCAAAATGTTTCTGTTGAGATTTACAATTTTTCGAATTGCCTTTGTCGTTGTGATTCGTGGCCTTAAGGGGGTCGTCTACCTTCGCGCCTGAATTTCGGGCGTATTTTTGACGATGGATTGCAAAAAAACTACACATGATATTGACACAAAGTTTTTTTTATTTAATTAGTACATTATTAAAATTTTAAAAAAAATATATATATATTTTTTTTTTTCGTTATCTTGGCCTTGACGCGTCCTTGAATCGATCTCTGTTGGCGCGACATAGTAGACTTTGTGGCACGATTTCTCAGCTTCAGAACCTTGAAACATGAAAACAATCATATTTTTTTACTTTTTACTAATCCGACTACGATAAGACCCAAGCTTTTTGAAAGATTTTAAAATTTAACAAAATGGCAGCGAATTGAAAAAAAGTTCTATTTTCTACCCTGTTTTTCTAGCTTAAAAAAGCTGTAAAAAATTGAAAAAAAAATTTAAAGATAAATAATTAAAATAAAACATGATTGGCTCAATGTTTTCGAATAAATCCTCCATAAGGCATGTTCCTTATAGTGTCTAGATTTGAAATAAGCAACAAAAAAAAAAAAATTCGATTTTTGGAAACCGTGAAGGTAGACGACCCCCTTAAAAAACAAAGTTCAAATTGAGTTAACTACTGTTACTTTCCAATGAATAGAGAGCTCTGTGATCCTATCTTTCTTTCAATGCCAGCTTTCGGACTAGAGAAAGCCTCGACGTTGACTTTGTAATTTACAGGGGATTGTTTCCCCCTGCCACCTAAAAGATTTGCGGTGTAGCGCCTTTTTGTCTCTTTCATGGCCCTCCTCCTTCCTTACTCATGCCTTGCGGATGGTTCATTTTATGCATGTCGCATCAACCGAAATTTCACACGCCTAGCTATGTCGTCGCTGCTTCCCGAATCCCATCCCCCTATGAGTCCCGGTGACGTGATGCTAGGAACGAGCGGCCCGGAACTATGCTTCCGGCGTACTTATCACTCGAGCTTTCTACAAAAAGGCAAAATGAAAAATTCGTAGACGAACACCTACCAAGTGTAGTTTCCCGTGTCGTATTATAATTTCTTTCTCCTGTTTCAACGGTTTCTTTCAACATATGTCACCACCTACTTTTACAGGGTGGACCATCTAACATTTGGAATTTGAATCGGCTATAAAACAGACTTACGGATATTTGTTCAAAAGCATGGTTTTATTACAAAGATTGAACCTTTCCATTTGAAAATGAAACACATCATCATTCAAATGACTGCCACGGCTGGCCTTACAATGACCCATTTGATCAACCCAATTTTTCAGTACATTTTGGATTGTTTGGGCAAAAGGGCAATAAGGTCAATAAGCAAAATTGTCGCATTTGGGGCTCAGAAAATCCAAACATCATCACTGAGTAGCCGACGCACCCACAACGAGTGACTGTTTGGTGCGACTAATTGTACGGTGACATCATTGGGCCATTTTTCTTCGAAAATGAGCAAGGAGCCGCCATTACGGTCAATGGCGAGCGTTACCGCGCCATGCTCAACGAATTTTTGTTTCCAAAAAATGAAGAGGTTGACATGGACGACATTTAATTTTAACAAGACGGGCCACTTGCCACACAGCCAATGTAACATTCGATCATTTGCGCACCGTTTTCGAAAATCGAATAATCAGCCGAAATTCTGATGTCAATTGGCCGCCTTGGAGCTGTGATTTGACCCCGTTGGACTATTTTTTGTGGGGGCCCGTTAAGGATAAGTGTTACGCTCACCATCTAGAAACGATTGAGGTTTCGAAAGACAAAATCGAAGTTGCCATTCATGGAATTGAAGCCCAATCAATCGAAAATGTACTGAAAAATTGCGTTGATCGAATGGGGCACTGTAAGGCCAGCCGTGGTAGTCATTTGAATGATGTTGTGTTTCATTCTTAAATGGAAAGGTTCAATATTTCTAATAAAACCGTACATTTAAAAATATCCATAAGTTTTTTTTTATAGCTGATTCAAATTCCAAATGTTAGATGGCCCACCCTGTATATATTTAAACGTATAATTTGACGATATTTATGATGTTTTTGAGTAAAAGTGTCTTAAAATTGCGAAAAATGCAATGAATTTTCTGAAAATTGTCTTAATATTATGAAAGACAACTGCATTTTCATACAATGTATCTTATAACTACCAAACTGTGGCAGAATTTTTATAAAATTATCATAAAATCATAAAACTGAAATAAAATTTTCAGTTAGATGTAACTGCATAAAACTTCAGTTACCCAAAACGTAAAATTTTCCATGTTGCAAGTTTTCGAATTTCCAGATACAAGTATCATAATATTCAATACTTTGTAATTAAAAATTAAGAAATAATTTCTCAATTTTACTAAAAAGTAACTGAATTTTCTGAAATTCTATCTTAATTTTACGAAAAGAAGCGTTTTTGATATATATATATATATATATATATATATATTAAAAACGCTTCGTTTATATCCACGAATATTCTATCTCGTAAAATAGATGTACTTGCTCCCTCGGAATAGTGGATTAATAATGAATTTAAATATAATTCTTTTTTCATTTTCATACAAGATCTACTCTGAATCTAATCCAAGAGGGAGAAGAAACTCCGAGAAGACGAAAGCTATCTATAAATCGTGTCCATTAGTAAGTTCCATTCCGAATTCATTGCCAGTCCGAAAGTATGAATTGACACGAAAGAAGCGGGTATCTTCTAGAAGATGAATGGAATCTCCCCTCTAGGTATGTTTCTAAGAAAAACATTATCCTGAAGGATGACGGCAAAAAAGTCTGAAGCCT
The DNA here is from genome assembly GCA_030998225.1 of Diplolepis rosae. Lineage (NCBI taxonomy): Eukaryota > Metazoa > Arthropoda > Insecta > Hymenoptera > Diplolepididae > Diplolepis > Diplolepis rosae. The sequence continues at coordinate 2,265,941 of JAPYXD010000082.1, forward strand.
TGAATACTAAGTCCTACTTAAAGGTGATCCAGACCCTCTGTTCATCTTTCTCTCTTTCTCTTAGAGAGCTGGAAAAGAGATTTCTTTCTAGAATGTCACATACAATAATACCCTGTCACCTGTCACTATCCTAACAGCGAAAGGTCCTGGAAATAACCCTCTTCGCTATATCTGTTGAAAATTGGCCATGTTTTCCCAGATTTGATATATTTTATTCAACTAATAAAAAAAAGCGGATACTCGCAATTACTGAACCAAACTTCGTATATTTCACGGAAGTTTCAAGATATATTGCAGAATTGTTTAGGGGTAGTTGTAAAAAAGTTTAGTAATTTTTTAAAATAAAAAATTTCGGCAGTTATTATGCAAAATTTTAAGAAAGACTCTTAAAAAGTTTGATAAGTAATCCAATTCAAATTATTGAGTATTGTAACCTGCTGCGATTAAAAAGAGTTATGAAGACGCTATTACGATGAGAAACTTCTTTTTTCGACGCACATTCTTCCCATGACTATTTTTAAAAGTGGAGTGTCATGAGACAACTTCACCTCCATGTATAGTTGCTGTAAAACATATTCAATCGTAAAAGTAAGGTGAAAGTATAAATATTTATATAAATATAATTATTAATTAAAAAACATGAATATTTATTCATCAATTCATAAAGCAAAATGGAAAAAAAAATTTTTAAGGTACTAGTACACTTTAGAATTTTGAAAAAATTAATTTCGTTTTTTTTGCATTTTTCAACTCCTTAGACCTTTAAATATCTTCTCCTAAAATATTTTCAAAAAATTCAAACTCTTAACACCATGAAATAATATCAATACGTGAAGTCCAAAGACAAAGAGCGGATTTTATTGGCTGAAAAAGCGACAAACGCGTCTACTAAAGAAGGCCGTTTGGCCCAAAAAGAGGCCCGCCAGAAAGATGAGGCAGCTTACCAAGACAGTGGCCTGTTGCTGTATGGTCCAGGAATAGTCGATTAATTTATTGTGAGTATTAGAACTTGATTTTTTTGAAAATATTCAATAAAAAGTACTAGTCAAAACTTTAAACGCGTTTTTCTCGAAATGACTTTTTTTTCAAATGGCTGACAGATTATCTCCGGAACTACTGAACCGATTTTCAAACACCTTGCTGGGTTTTGTTTATTGATATGTCCTGTATGACAATTTACTGCAATTAAGCCAAAAAATACAAATTTAATATTTTATTGACCCAAAAAATAGCGGAAAAATAGGCCATTTTTTCAATGAATTTTTCAAACGCCCGCCATTTTTTTTTCTTGATTTTTTAAAAACTGTGGTGAATTGTCACGTAAGCAACCTTCCTTTTAGAGAAACCATTTCATCTTTTTGTTTCAGACTTGCAGATCCAGAGATAAACTGTCGGCCATGCGTCAAATTTTTTTTTTGATGTTCGATTTTGGCGCTCCCTGGATTTGGGCCATAAAACAAAAATTTTGAATAAAAATTTGTTTGTACTCCACAAACATGTATTTACATGATAAAAAAAGTTCCATACAAATATATATCAATGGGACTGAGAAAAAAATTGTTCAAAATTGCCTTATTTTTAGCCTTCTAAAGTGTACTAGTATCTTAAGCAGCGTGCTGCAAAAGACTTCTCTTTTATAGTTAGACTTCCAATAAATAAAAATCATTCCCATAAGTTTGATTACTCTACCTAGAGGTCCTAGAGGATCTCTAAGATATTTTATGTGCCTCCGGCGCGTAAACTCGTTTTACGCTACAGTTGAGAGTAGCGTAATGTTGTGTATTACGATGCAGAGGAATGTAATGTGTAAATTGAACTGCGTATGTGCCTATAACCATACAGCGGAGCGTAATCTTCTTCTTATTCTTCTTCTTCTTCGTACAGCGTTGGCACCGTACTGAAAAAGCCGTGTACATTTGAACTGCGCATACGTTTATTACAATACGCTACTAAAGGGTGATCAATTTAGGGGTATAGGATTTTAAATTGAAATAAAACAACGAAAATTCAAATTGATAGGGCAATCTTTTTTATTTTTGTGTAGAACCATTCACGACATTTATTTTTTAAAGATAATCCCTTTCAAATGTTGTCCGCAACTGCGCTTTAATTCGTCCATCCGTAAACACCAATTTTGAATGACTCGCTCGAGGACTTCGGTCGGTATCTCGCTAATAACTTCAGTAATGTTGGCTTCCAATGCCTCAATAGTAGATGGTTTATCCACAAAACATTTAGACTTTACATACCCCCACAAATGAAAGTCCAAAGGTGTGATATCACACGATCATGGTGTCAATCCACCGGTTCGAGACGAGAGATAAATTGCTCACCGAAACGACTAGGCAGTAAATCCATTGTTTCACGGGCTGTATGACATGTAGCGCTGTCTTGTTGGTTGTTGTGGAGATTACGGGCTTCAATTTCCGGCATCAAAAATCGCCCAGGTAGTGCCATAAGATAGGCCAAGTTGTTGAGATCGGCGCCGAATCGATTCTTCCGGGTCTTCGGCAAAACTCTCATTCACAGCCGCAATATTCTTTTTCTACTAGCGGGCCATAAAGTGGACTTTATTGCTCCATGCGAGGCAAACAAATCCACTTTGTGACCCGCTAGTAGAAAAAAAATCGTGTGCAACAGGGGAAAAACATTTATTTTACTTGTGTGGTTGTTACCCTCGCTTTGCTCGGGCATCAAACTTCACACTCGCAAAATAAATTTTTTTTTTCCCTAGTTGCACAATGTACTATTACAGTTCGGGCTTTACGTGTAGGACGATTATGTACACCATAAATTGTCCTGAGCGCGCGATAAACACTTTTCACAGAGCGTCCATTTTCGTAATATAATTGTACGATTTGTAAACGTTGTTGAGGCGTAAGTCTTTCCATGATGAAATGTCAATTAAACCTGAATAAAATTGTGTATTTAGTTTGACAGTAGTCACGCGTGACATGTCAAGAAAACCCTATTGGAAAAAGTACCTCCAATTTGATCACACTTTACTACACAAGATCGTGAAAATCAAAATGGCCGGAAGTATTCGCGAAATATCAAGTGCAATGGACGAGAATCATGATGAATACTAGATTAGATTTGAGTGTACGCATAAAAACTCGTATACGCACCGAAGTCACATAAAATAGAATATGTTCCAATGCACACAATTCGGGTAATTACGAAACTCGCTTAAAATGCTCGCAGGACTGATCGCGCCTCAGCTTCGATCTCCTGCGAGCATTGCCGCTCGTCGCGTAATAACCCTCATTATGCGCCTAGGCACATAATATACTTTTATTCGACTACAAGTCTTTATTATACAAGTCTTAAAGTATATAAAAATATAGCGGTATTTTAACCCAATTACGTTAGTAATTGTTTTCAAAGTCAAAAACGGTTTACACGATTCCGATTGCGCCATTAAACCTGCCCGTACAGAAATTTAAGTGTGGCTAGCATCCAATGAGAAACGAAACGCCTCATATGTAAATATAACTTTTGGACTTGACTGCATAAATAAGGAATGGCAACAATGTAACTGTGTTTTCGAACACGTAAAGTGCTTTTAACTTTTGTCATTTGTTAATTTCAAATTAGACACAATAAGATCGAAGCGACTGAGTTTAAAACTAACCCACTTTGGTGGGACGGCAAAATTTACCTCACTATGGCCTGAAGTGGCCAGCCTCATCGGGCCCTCATTGGAAATCGCTACCAAACGAGGCAATTTCTACACGGGTGGAACAAAAACCAAAAATTTTACTTAAACTATAAGTTATTCCTTATGGTGTCACGTACGATATTTCAAAGTTGTAATCAAGCGTTATATATATATATATCAGTTCTACACATAAGTTTCCTCCGTTTCTTATAAAAAATTGGGCATTTATTGTGAAAGAATGGAACATGATGTTCTATTCGATTTATTGTCCATCGTATTGTTCTTTTTGCGTTTGGCACGAATCTTGATCCAATAATGCTTCCAATTCCGTGTCTTCGTACACTTTGGCCTTCCACTACGTTCTTTGTCTTCGATGTCAAATTCACCGTTCTTAAATTTTTGAAACCACTCACGACAACTTCTCGTCACTTAAGGCAACCTTAACATATGTTTCTACAAGCAATGATAATTATTGATGTTGATTTCATTGATTTAAATGCCTACACTAAGAGACTTATCGTTGGAGTAAATCATAAAAATGGATTAAATTTCAGTATAATATTATTTCAAAATGAGGCAAACAGGGTTTAGGTATCAAAAATCAATATAGTGGTTTTCAAGCAGCAAAGTTAATATTTTCGCTTGAATAAATAGAATACAGTCAAGACTTGTTTATTGCAAGACCCGTTTACTGCAAGGCACGAGACACGTCTATTGCAAGGCCCGAGTGTTTACCGATAGTTGCAGTGGTGGGGGCCCCTCTCGTCTTGCAATAAACGAGTCTCGCTCGTTTTGGAGCCTTGCAATAAACGACTCTCAACTGTATATGTTCTACTAACTTTTATAAAGCCTATGAGAATTTGAAATTCACTATTAAAGTTTTCTAACGCGTGCAAAACAAATGGAAGGAAAAGGAGGTTTGGTGCTGAGAAGAGGGGAGAGGTTCTAGTGGAAACATGGACACAAATATTATTATTATATAATTACTTCAAATTAGATGATTGAGTTTGAAATTTTCGCTACTGCCTAGATTATCGGAGGATCATTAGTCGCGTATCAAATAGGATACATTGCCGACAGGTGTCCTCGCAGACAATTTCAAACTCTTTTATCGCAATAATGTCAATTAAATTCAAATTTTAAAGAATTCTGTGGAAAACTTTAGGTAGTGGCAAAAATTTCAAACTCAACCACCTAATTTGAAATCATTACAACCGTAAGGTAGTGTCGTTAGGTGATATAAAGAGCTCTTGCTGTGGAGAAGGAGATGTCGGATGCCAGTTTAGCTCAGTTGGTTAGAACAGTCGACTGGAAAAGATAATAATACCTTATTTATGTTCAAATATTTGAGTTACACAATGATATATTATTTGCAATCGCACGCTTGGATAAAAAATTTCATAATTGCTTTTGGTTTTGAACTCTCTAACCTATCTGCATCTGCATAAGTAAACGCATTTCTAATGCCTAAAGCCTTTCGGCTATTTTCGCTTGCCATATTCTGAAAGAAATCTCACTTATAAGCTACTACTGAGTTGAACAAATGTGGATCGAGTCTACGAAGCCAATCAGAAAATAACGGAAATACTTGAACGACATTCTGAAACGAATTATATGAAAAAACGAGAATGAATGTTTCGATTTTTGCTGCACGTCGCCAGGTTTCTAGCAATTTCATGTTCATAATATAAATTTCTTAAATATGCTTTTTAGGTTATAATATTTGTTGTACGACTTATTAGAATTATTTTTAGACAATTTAGTAATCATAATATTATTTTTTATTTGGTGTTTAAAATACTAATTTGTCCGCTAAATATTTGAAATACTGTTATATGACTATATTGAATTTCGATGCCTTCCCGCGAAAAAAAAAGTTGATCTTGTAAGATCTGGTCAGATGAAATTCCCAGATCTAACCAGATCTGATTAGATCTAAAGTTGATCTGATCAGGTCTAAAGTAGATCTGGTCAGATCTCGACAAAATCAAGATCTGGTTAGATCAACTTTTTTTACGCGGGTTAATATGAATGTGTAACAAAACTCCAGCTTTTCCCATTTTAAAACAATATTACATTTTGTTAAATTTTTATTCATTTTGTCATTTACTCTGATGAAAAGTCTCTCACTGTAGCTGTTACGATTTAGTTTTCGAAAAACTTTCTGAGTTATGAGATGTTACACTCAAGCTCTCATTAATCTGTTTTCTTATGGAGGGATCTAGAGATGAGGAATATAAATAAGTACTTAGAATGAATTGAAAGCAATAGGTACTTAATCGTTGTGCATCTTGGCGCCGAGAGGTTAGTAGAGCCAATTTTAGTGAACGCGATATTTCATGGAAAGCGAACTCCTCTCTGGGGGTTGAGAAGGGAGATGAGCGCTCTTCTCGAAAAGCAGCTCGGTGGTCCTACATCCGCGAAGGGAATCTCCAGAAGCTCCTTTGCTCGGTGCGCCGCTTTCGACTCCCTTGAGAGCTATTACATCAATGGTTATATATAAGACCATCCTTGTTACTCGATCCTCCGAGGTTTCTGTTCATACTGCACTAGTGTTAGAAGTACTCTGGCGATAAAAAAACTTCTATAAGAGAGTAACTTTACAGATCTGAAGAAATATTCATGATCATGGTTCAGTGTAAACTGTCAAACTTGCAGTTTAATTCTAGGAGTTTTTCCGGGTCAAATAGAATCAGAAAATTCAGTGCTTCCAAAATGAAATTTCCTGGAAAGCGTATTTAGAGACTCAACTCTATCCTAACAAGTGACTACTTTTTCGGTAAAATAATTCGAGTCGAATTTCAAAACTCACTCACGCCTGCACGGTGCTCGTATTCAAGGTTAAAGGTAATTAACCAGCGAAAATTAAATAGTTTTAAATAAAATTATACTGTTTATTGAGTTTTTCACAGATACATACATTACTGGATAAAAAAAGAAAGGTTTATGTTGGAGTGTAAAACCTTTAATTTATCTGGCTTTGATCCATAAAAAAACTCATTTTCTGCTTAATCTGCATTTGAGGATTTAAGCTTTGTATTTGAAACATCGAAGAATGTTTCAGTGGACAAAAGAAGAGTTTTACTTCAATTTAAAGTTATAATTTCAGTGAGTTTACTCGAACAAACAAAATTTACCAAACATTTCCAGACTACTAGATAGAAAAAATCATATTTTCAAAAGCTGTATCATAATAGGAAATACCACTTGGAAAACTTATAATTTTTTGAAATTCACAAGTGTCGAGCCTCTGAAGACTTTATAAAATGGGGTTTCCATAGTTAGGTATTTTGGAAAATTTGTAAATTCCAATATCTACATTTCATTGCTTCATTTGGCTTGAAAACAAGGTTTCTATTTTTGATCGATAAAAGATTGTGTTAAGAACTGAGAAAACTTCATAGATTTTCCATTTAGCTACATTCCCCCCATATGTTGATCAGATAGAAAACATCAAGTGGTTTGGGTGAGATGTTGGCTTGAATTTAAAATGCCTCATTTGTTAGCCATTGAAACTAATTCCGTAAGTTGAAGCAACAGAATTGAAAACAGTTTTTTTACTAAGGTTTTAAATTTCACCCTAAGGATTGTACGCATTTCAGGATGGCATTAAAGTAACATGAAAGTAAAGTTATATTCAAGATAGTTTATTCTATACTGCAATGTTTGTACTTGAAAATGAAACGCATTTATTATATTTATTTAATTAAAGAAGAAAATTGAAAGAAGAGATTGAGGAAAAGTTAAAGTTACAAAAAGGTAAGCACACTCTAGAGGAAAGAGGATAATATAAATTGTACCTACGAAGTCGAAAATTGTGCTTGGTAGTAAAATAATCTGGGATGTAGTGTTTTCTTTTTATAACTTTGGCCACCCAGATCTCACTCACATTTTTAGTTGTAGAATATAGGGACACAAGAAACACATATCGCACAGGTGCAGATAATCTCATAAATTTAACCCATAGATAGTTATAATTATAATATATTTCTTTCTGCCGATCCCTAATTCAGATAAGTTTTTTAATAATTGTCTAGACACATCGTCTATTGAATATCTGTGATGTGGTATTCCAAAATCTTTATTGAAGTCCGTTTATTTACCGGCACAGATATTATGCAAGAAAATGAATTCTTTTATATTGTACTAAATAAAATTTACAAATCAAAACAATAAATGATTTGTCTGCACGGAAAAAGTGTAGTTGAGACAGCAAAGTTAATCTTCGTGACAGTTAAACCTTTAGCTGGTAACAAATGAGTGAATGAAGGAATGTCTCGGAATCACCCCCACATAAATTTGCAGGGATTTACAATATACCTGGTATAGTGATATTGAAATTGACAATAGCTGATAAACAAGTTGCTGCTATGGGAATATAAAGGGTTTCCCAATAGGGGTGATATGATTTTGAATGTCCCTATCGGGCTCATTTGAACTGAAATTTTTGACGTCTGCTGTCAGTTGTCATCAGTAAGGTTTGCCATTTAATCATGAGTAGTTTCACGCTTCCACAACGTTTGGAAATTGTCCAATTATTTTATCAAAATTCGAGAAGTTTTGTCGGTGTTCAAAGAGCATATCGTGCAAAATATGGTCGTCATTCTGCTCCATCCGTGCTCTCAATTCGTCGAATAATCGATAAGTTGGAGAGTGAATTTACTCTATTGGATACTAAGCCTAAAAATCGTATGCGTACCGCACGTTCTACACAGAATATAGCCGCCGTACAGGCCAGTATCGAGGAAAACCGTGAATTGTCCGTGCCACGCCGATCTCAGGAATTGGGCCTGTCCAGGATGACTACCTGGCGTATTTTGCGATTGGATCTTGGCCTGCATCCCTATAAGATGATTCTGGCCCAAGAACTGAAGCCTAATGACCATCGTTTGCGTCGGTAGTTCGCGGATTGGGCTCTGGAATCAATTGAAAATGATCCCAATTTTCATCAAAAAATCATCTTTTCTGATGAGGCGCATTTTTGGCTCAAGTCTCGGGGGACATTTGGCCGATATATTGTTTAAATCATAAATGGCATAGAATATCCAATATAATAAAAAAGATTTCGATCAATTCCGAATGAATATTCAGTGTTTTTTTTCGATTTCAAAACATATCACCCTTATTGGGAAACCCTTTATATTTCTATTTCATCTACACTTTTTGCTTAATTCTACGATATTGGAAGGACATGAAATTTGTAGAAAATAATAATTTCTGTTATACACCAACTGCGTAAAATGTGCTTCTTTATCTAAACAGTTCATACGATTTGACTAAAGTTTTTATATGATTTGTACATATTAATTCCTTGAAATTAGGATCATTCTTCATTTGCTCAATCGCCTTGACAAATCTTTTTCCGTGTGATAATATAAAATAAATATTACTATAAACCAGTCCTACGATTAAGATTTGGATTAAGAAATTTGAAAAATTTGAATAACTCAATTCATGATTGTAGAGAATCCATGCTCATACGAACCCCGGTACTCTGTACACACTGTTACCCGTTGAGCGAAAGTTTGGAACGGCCGAGTTATTCCTGGAATTAAACTAGTTTGGAACGTAACTCCCTTAATTTACCATTGATTTTATCCGACACGCTCTCTTACGTGTATGCAAATATGTGCTTCGCAAGAGCCCTGCATTGCTTCTATTCACATCAACTACGACGACATGTTATGTTCTGTACTCTTTCATTCCTAACCATTTTACTTTGTGTCTAATTGACTAATACTCTGCATAATTGATCTTAAAGTTGGAAAGTGTTTTATTTTTTGAGCATTCATAACTTCCTATCTCTATTCTCTTTCTTAATAAATCATGTTCTCACATCAGCTAAACACGAAAAATTTCTTCTAAATTAATCCGTTCTCAGCCTATTAACATTAATTTGATTTAATATCAAACTTAGGTCCGGTTGATACACCCTCTGATAAGTTTCAAATAAATTTATCGAATTTTAAATCTTATCAGATAAATTTATCTGGAACTTATCAGAAGGTGGATCAACAGTCCTTTAATTTAATAAAAAAATGCATATCTATCATCCTCTACTTTTTAAACATTTGTTGAACAAAAAAGTTTCTGAAGGAACAGGGCACAGATTTTTCAGGACAGATTTATAAGGTAGTGACCAGGTTGATAAAGGAGAATTCTTTGTAGGGACAAACTAGGAATACTTTCAAGTTTCTACACGAATATTGGTTTTGCATGTGACAAAATTTGATAAATGTGTTTCCTTTCCTATGTCTTTATAGATTTGCGTAAATCACTCAATAAGTCTTGACACTTAGCTCTATTCTTTAGACATATTTAAAGTATTCTCCGCCATAATATACACACTTTTGCATACAGAGGAATTAATCATCAAAAATCTGATCCCACATTTCCTGTGGGAGATGGGCATAGGCTTTGTCTTAAGCAACAAACCGAAACCTTTAAAAAATTCTGGGTTTAAGTGAGCCCGATGAGCTGGTGCATTATCGTGATGCAAACGCCATGTATTAAGTCGAGTTTTTAGGTAGAATTTTTTCATCCTTTTAACAACTTTAGGCAAGTAGAATGGGCTATACAAAGGAAGCTGTGGCTGTTTTGTGTGTATAAAAAAACTAGATCAATAATACCCCACTTAGCAAAAAATACAGCTATATTTTTTTTTCTAGTAAATAAAATTGCTTAACCATGTTTTGGGGTTCTTTATCTTCAAAAACCCCGACTCTGCATTGGGACTTGAATGGAAGATAATCCTTCACTAGGGAGTGAGTGAGTGAATAAGGTACCCATAGTGTAAAAACTTTCCCAGTCTCACTATCTTATAGGAAGGGCATAAGTCGCCCAATGTAGGTGCAATTCTTTCATAAATTTCCTTTGCAGTTGTTATACGCGCCTTTTCTAGATGGTAAATATTGTCAAGCCGCTTGACCTGCCATAAGCTTGTCGCTTCCAAACCCTTAAATATAAGGAAGGAAAGTCCTAACCGCACACGCCAGCGTTCACCCTCTTCTCCTCTCACGCACAGTTTCTCGCTCTCTCCTAGGCGGTAAGCTACGTGTACCTATGCAGTCCTCCTCCCTCCCCCACCTCTGGTCACGAGCTGCAAACGGCCCATGCTGGGAAAAGCTAGGTGAACACGATAAAAAATTGGTAGAGATGCTGCACTACCTCTAGTGTTCCTGCGTAACTACACTGGGAGGCAACTGTAGCGCTCTTCATAGGTTAGTAGGCAGGTTTGCTTTTTTGGGGACTAACTGCTCTTCCACAATTGCGGGAGAGCCCCACAGGAGGGAATGCTGCGGCGAGTCATATAAACTGATATTTGACAACTTTTCAATGGATAGTTCCTTCGACGTAAGTCAAATGCTCCCCAAAAAAGGGGCAGCTGCTCGCCTACAGAGGGAACGCAGCATACCCAAATGCATAGTTGCACAACTCTCCTCCAGTAAACGTAACAGCTCTACCGCTAGGGGCAGCATCTGTGCCAATTTTTTTTTCTGTGAAAGTACAAAAATTGGAGAAGCTTAACGTTCTTCTTCACGCCTACCTTTTCCCAACCTGATCAGCACCAAGTAGATAGAAAGAGAGAGTGTCTGCAATAGGAGTGAGGAAGAAAGACGACAATGACCCATCTCCCAAGTACGAACTAACTCAAGTACAGATTTTAAGGGAAGGAATGCTGATGGGAAAAGTCTATATTAAAGAAAACACGTCCTCCCTCTACTGCCATTTTCCTCTCAATTTTCCTGTTTATAAAAAGGGCCTTCGAAGTGACAATTAGTCAGGAAACCAAGACGATATGAGATCAGCAGATATGGCATCCACGAGTTTATTAACAGAACTTCTAGACAACGCACTACAAAAGGGAAACTTGGCAGCCAGGACAGCGACCATTCAGGAGAGCAACACGACAAATACAATGCGGAGCCAAGATAACCTCCGGTTCATCTCCTCAGCTATCTCCATCCAGGACCTGCGGCACAGCATTAGAGCTCTGAAAGCACCAGAACCGCTACTGCCAGAATTTCCGGTTCTTAGTCACGTAGACCCAGAAGTATTCATTCAAGAATGCGAATCGTAATTCGAGCAATCAGGCACAGAATCTCAACACTGGACCAGAACCGTAGGGAGATCTTTACTTGATGAAGCAACAAAATGGTGGAGCCCCTCCAAATCCTTCAACCAGCCATGGGAAAAGTTCAAAGCACTTTTTCGAAACAAATATGCCAGCCAGACCGTAGAAAACGGATTAAGAGTCTCCTGATACTCACGTAAACAGGGAGAAAAGGAATCAACAGCTATTTCTCAACAAAAAAAGTATCTGCTAGCTAGACAGCTATGCCCGCAAAATACCGAGGCAGAAATGCTACACAAAACAAGGAAGAAGTGCGGCTGCCAGCTTGTCATTATTGCCCAGAACGTCATCTTCACAGAGACTGTCCAGTTCTGGCCCAACGATCTGCAGTTGCAACAGAAAACTGACACAAAACCGGCGGAAACTCGGCGGAAAATTGGCAACGGGTGGTGGACAACGTTGCACCGACTTGAGTTCGCAATACGCAGAACGACCAACAATAACCGTCGCCTAAATCGCTCACAACAATTTACCTTGCTTCATAACAACAATAAAAGAAACAAAGATAGAGGCACTAAACGACTCTGGATCATCAGATAGCTTAATCAGGACCACTTTCCTGACACCCGAACAGCTACAAGAGATACGACCAGACCCATTAGAAGCAAACCTAGGCGCAGAAGTAGCGACACTTAAATTACGAGGGACATTCGATCTCAAAGTCGTCATAAACGGCAAACCATATACCACATCGTTCTTCGTAGCCGACAAACTCGGTGAAGAAATGCTCCGAGGGAGAAACTGGCTCGTTTGGCACAAAGTGGTACACAACCACTTTAATAACTCTCTTTTTATTGGCACGCAGCAAAAACAACAAATCTTCACTACATCGGGGATCGAGAAAAGCAATGAGGAAACTACAGACGACATTCTGGAGGGACTTTCTCACGACTTGACTGACGAAGCTGCAGACACCTTTATCAGGCTAGTAAAAATCCAGGATGTGACGAAACCCTACGAGAATCATTTACAAACCAGATTTCATTGGCCAGGAATGAGGAGAAGTATCAGAAGATATGTAAGCAACTGCCATCTTTGTACCTGCTACAAACTAGTACGTGAAGCTACAAAAGACACGATCCGACCACGGGCGGCACAGCAACCCTGGGAAAAAATTGTACTTGATTAAATGGGACCTTACCCGCCATCATCCACAGGAAAAAGACGACAGTTCATCAGTCAGCACTGGGCTAACACTTGACAGTGTCGGGACTGCGACCTATGAACAACGCCGAATTATCGCTCTTGAGCAAATCCTACGGAGAGGAGAAATCAAAACATTAAAATAAAAATTCGGTTGAGAATCAACAGCGGAAATTACCGTACCTGCGACAAAGACTTACTGAAGATCTTGTTTAGCTTCAGACGACGACAGAACGCGGCAACCAGGCAAACTCCGAGCCACCTGCTACAGGGGTGGACACTACCAAGACCCGGTGATTGGAGATTGCAGGAACATGATGACTTGACGATTCAAGAACGGCATGAGCGAGAGGAAGGAGCCAAGTACAGGCAAGAGAGGTATCAACAATGATATACCAATGAGACCCCGATACCATGATTCCATCCTGGTGAGCAAGTATACGTAACGAGCAAAATTTGGCCTATTTGAACCGCAATCCAAAAGAGTTCTTGCGTCGATTTGTAACGACAGATAAAACATGCATCCACCACTTTATTCCGGAATCCCGTTAAAGGTCAAAACAGTGGGTTAAACCTGGTGAAAGTGCACCAAAGCGTCTGAGAACGCAATAATCGGCTTGGGAAGTTATGAATATTGTTTTATGAGATGCAGATATAGTAATCTTTATCGATTACATTGAGCAAGGGAGGACGATTACTGGAGCATATTATGCTGGATTCTTGGATCGATTGGTTGACGAAATTGGGAAGAAACGGCAATATTTGAAGAAGAAAAAATTCCTTTTTTATGATGACAATGCACCATCTCACACTTCGAACATTGCATAGGCAAAAAAGCATGAGTTGGATTACGAATCGCATCTGTATCCAACGCATTCTCTAGACCTAGCCCCCAGTTACTATCATATCTTCCCAAACCTCAAAAGATGACATTGCGGTAGACGTTTTGAGTCGAACGAAGAAGTTTAATGGGAAACAAAAGGGTATTTTGATGGGTTTGACAAATCGTGTAATTTGGAAGACATAGAAAAGTTGAAAGATCGTTGAACTCGTATCGAGCTAAAAGAAGAGTACATTGAGAAATAAAACCGATTTTTACCAAAAAAATTGATTCTTGGTTATTTTATGACGTCAATATCAAATACCCTAGTATTTGTCTCAACAAATTTCTTAAAAGATAAAAAATAATTGAGATGCGCATTTGTGGGCATAAGAACAGGCCACAAGCAAACAATGATTAACGGTTTGATGCCAATATGGTTTTAATGTATTTTGATGGTTCTCGTCAAGCGAGGAACAATAGATATTTCATTTATTATATAAACATATGCATTCACGTTTTATCAGATGTATCGACTGTTTCGAAAGAATTGTGTATTCATTTTTTCACTCAAAATCTACTGAAGCTACTTTTTGTTGTGAATTCCAATCGAAAATGAACTTTGAAATAAGTTTTACAGCATAAAATGTTTATTTCATTTAAAAAGTTACTATTGTTCACGCAATTAAATAATTACCATACCTGACTAAGCTGACATGACTGCTGTACACTAAGAGAAGAGTTTTGTTTAAATTAAACATCGTTTTATAAATTTAAGACCGTAATTTATTTGGATTGACCAAAAATATTTTTGATTTCAGTAAATATAAAATAACTATCTTCTGGATTAAAAAAAATTTTTTATTTGATTCGAACAAGTGATTTTTTTAAATTGATTTAAAAAGTTGGCTTAATATTAATTTATTATGAGCAATAAGATTATTTCTGTCAAAGAAATGTGCAATGTATCCGCGCTAAGGCGTTGTAGGTTCTTCTTTGTTTTCCTAACCTCGCGTCATGTGTTCTGGGTCGCAGGTCCGGTGTACAAGTATCATTCGGAAAATCCAATGCAATCCAGTGAATCTAGTGCAATCGAGTAAGAAGAAGATTCATTAACTAATGCTGCAATTCCAATAAATTTTACAATATGCTAGATGTAAATTCAATTTTCTCAGAGTGAAAAAATAAAATATAAAATAGAAATATTTCTTTATAAAAACATATTTGTATTTCAAATATTTTATACAGTGGAAAAAAATTACTTGAATCAAAGAAATGTAGTACTGAATACGTCATATCAAATATGCTTCCGACCCAAAGAAATTTTCCTTGCATCAAGAAATAGTGCATTTCAGATGAAAAAATTATTTTTGTTTCAAGAAAAAGTTCTTTTGATTTAGATAATATTTGATAGGACGGATCCATTACAGTATTTCTATTTTTACGCTTTATCCATCCATCCCATCCTCACTCGTTTTTCTTTTGTCATTGCTCGAATTCGCGAGACGACTTATCGAGTGCCCTGTGCAAAATCGACAGCTTTTTAAATTCTGTTTTCTGCTTTAGCAAAATCAATATCAAAGTTTAAACTAAATTAAACTTAAATCAAATACATCCATATGATCATCGCTCTCATAACATCATTCACTTAATTTTATTAACAAACTGAAAAATTGTCCTGAAATATTAGAGAATAAATTTTATCTGCATAACTCTAACAAAGTTTTTGTTCCCTTAATGGGGGTCCTGGTTTAGAGGGTAAAAAAAATCAATTTTTTGAAAGTCATCTTGTTTTTGGCTTATAATAAGTTTTACGAAGAAGTTGAAGGACTAGTGTATGGAGCAGGAATAGCAGACTAGTATTTGGTGTTGGTGAGTTTGAAATATATTCAATTAACTTTTGGAAAAAACTTTGAACGCGATTTTCTCGAAACAGCGTTTTCCTGCACTGCGTACACGATTAAGAATGTTGTAATTACCGCATTTTTATAAGTGATAGCTCTTTTTAGAGCTGAAACTGTAAGCTTCTATGAAAACCTAAAAAATCACATAAAAAATCTTTTTTTAATAACTATTTTTTGTTAATTATCTCAAAATTTCGTCAGTAAAACGCGAATTTTTTTTTAAACACTTATAAAATTTTCAATTTTTAACATTTCAATAAATTTCTTAGGTTTAAATAGAAGATGAACTCTTAAAGTGCAAAAAAAATTTTGGTTTTAATGTTTCAGATAAAAAGGACAATCGCTATCATGTACGCAGTGGAGAATCTTCAAGCGAGTAGTGTCCCAAGCCGAATATCATGCAATTTTCGGCGTTCTAAACCAGGTTCCCCCCTTAAAGAAACATATTAGACACTTTTAAAAAGATTTCAAAATTATCCGTAAATGGTTTAACCATTTGAAGCATGATGGTCGATTTATTAATTTTCGAGTTTTTTGAACACCAAATGATCCATTTTATCCCTGCTTAAAAAAACCGTTAGATCTCGACAGAACCCTTTTAGGACATGAGTTTCTACCTGGGTGTAAACGGAGTTGTACACGGTTTTGCTAATGGGTCCCGCCATGGGTTTTATCCGATCCCAAGAAGGTTTCTTAATGGATACAAAAATTGTACGACTATAGGGTTCTACACATGTTGGAACCAGATTGTACCCGACCCTAAGAAGGGTTCTAAATGGTTCCATAAATTGTGCGCCAATCAGGTTCTATATGGGTGTCATGCAGGTTCTAAAGAGGACTTTAAAGGGTTTTATCTGGGTCTTATTCGGGACCTGAAATTGTTCCGCGTATATGGTCTTCAACGGGTGTTAGGCAGGTCGTATCCGGTCCTAAGAAGGGTTCTGTACGTACAGTTTGGACCCTCGTAGACGCCCACACCTATGATTCCTTAGATACCTGATACAACCACGCTAGACCCGTTTAAACACCCAAAGTGCACTTTGGAAGATTAATTTTCATATACTAATCCCGCACGGTACCCTGTTAGGTTCCGTTTTCCAATTAAAATAATATAATTTGGGTACCAATTGCCCATGTAGAACTCGCTTACACGCGGATAGTATTCCACAATTATGTTATAATTTCCCGGTAGAACCCTGGTAGGCCTGGATAAAGTGCCAGAGCTTATGATGGGAATCTACCCAGGTTCTAAATGGCGTTTTATCCGGTTCCAACCATGGTTCTAACGGTTTTTTAAAGCAGGGGTCATTTTTTCTTTTAATTTCACATGAGTGAGAGCTCAAGCAATGTTTAGTAACATATATCTATTCTTGATTGTTCGTGAAGTTTGTTATATAAATAAACAAATCGTGTAAAATTGTCTTTTTCATGCAAAAATTCAGCTAGAGAAGAAAAATCAATCCTATTGGCGTAGAAATAGATACATGGAGAAAAATAGTTGAAGTAATTTTACTCAACTTCCGATAAAATTTGGGACATGAGGACAAGTTAGAAGTTATTTAGTATCACTGTATTTATTTGTGATATATTAAATGTTCGAAAATGAATCAAAGTTGAGTAAAATTCAGAAGTATAGGGTGAAGTATGAAAGCGTGCATTAAAAATTTTTTAATATATATATTATTACTCGTAGTATAACTATGAAAAACCAATCTTTTATTAAATCACAAAAATAGTAGAGCTTTCCGTTCATTCTACTCTACGCTTCAATCGAGAGTTGAGTAAACCGTGAATCGCAAGATTTATTCCAACAGCTACATTTATTCACGCAGGAACGAATGAAAGTAATCTGCGCCTTGGGCACACATAACAAATTTTTAATTTCAAAAACTTAAATTCTTTAAATTAAATTGATATTATGAAAATTTAAACAAAAAAAAGTCGATAAGTATATTACATAAAATATGAAATATCACATAAATTACTCAGGCAGAATAATAATTTGGAATTCGCAAATTTAAAATCCATATTTTGAAAATATAAAACACAGAAAATAAAAGAATCTTCTTTTTAATGTTTTTATATAAGATACTTCTTAATAATAATGCAATTTTTTAATGTACATTTGAAAATTTAGTTTCACTAAACTTCATACGTCGTTATAATAAAAATGTATACTAAATGTAATTTAATAATTATATTATATATATGAATAATCATAGTTGTAATAATTGATTAATTATATTAATTTTTAAAAATATTTTATTAATCATTTATGAAAAAAGTTGATTTATTTTTACTTGAGTAAGGCTAAAAAATTTTATTGACGGCACTTACTCTTACAAGCTCTGAATAACTCATGCAGTCACTATATAACAAAGTTCCAAATTTTATATCTCAGCATAGTAAGCGAACGTGTGCGTGATTCGACGAGAGCGTATCGTACTATATATAAGTATAGTTATTAGGATTATATATGTAAGGTTATATTTTTAAGTGTATTTGTAATTTGAAATGTGATTGGCTACGTCTGAATGGTGTGAATGTATTTGTAAGTTGTTTATGTATGTACCGGATGACTATTGGTAGGCTCGAGGTAAGAATTTTTTTTTATTTGAGAGAAGCATACCATTGCCAGTTCAAATAATACGCCCGATTCTCATTTTACTTAACTACAATTTGAAGCTCCTCAAGCGTCTGTGATATACTTATACATTTCATGTTAACCCACTGACGCATGTTGGTGCCCTGTCGTCGATAACGTTTTACTCAACTCCTAACTATTCCCTATGTAACGCTTATTGTTATTCAATTTGGGTGAATTAGGTATATATCAAATTGATTTTACCCGACTAGGATTTAATAGATGTTCAAATGTCCTTATGTCCCAAGTTTAATCGACAGAGTTGAGTAAAATTACTTCAACTATTTTTCTCCGTGTATATAGGAGTCTTTCGGATCAAAGGATAAATTCGTAATCAGCGACCCCTAGTAGAAAAAAATCGTATGCGTCATGGGAAAAATATTAATTTTACTTGTGTGGTTGTCACCCTCGCTTTTCTCAAGCATCAAACTTCACACTCGCAAAATACATATTTTTTTCCTAGTTGCACAATATACTATTGCGTTTCAAAATAGACTCTTGATAAAATGGCGCCTCGAACTTATTTCGTAGTCTCTTTTTCAAATTCCAAAGGAGAAATAAACTGATTTTATCACATGCTAATAAAAATAGAATACAATTAAGTATCAATATTGATCGAGCACCTAGTCCATAAACTTTTCCTCATAAGGATTCCTCTTTATATTCAAATGCAGAGTAGGTTATAAATCTGAAATAATTTGAAGCAGTAGAGCTCGGTGAAAATATCCTTGTTGAGTTTTGCGAACGACGTATAATCGATCACGGCAGAAAAACATGAAGAAGGCTCAGAGGTCGTCGCAACGATAAGTAGACATATCTTGTTTGGAGTTAGATATACCTCACGTGAAGCAAGAGATGCTAGGCACCTTTCTCGATTCTACTTAAATATTGACGCACAGAAAAGCATCATGCAAATAAACGTCTCCTCTTCGTATATACCTATTTCCTAGTGGTACGATGCTTGCGTTGAAAAAGGTAAATGCTGTTAAACTTTCTTCAATATTTGGCAGCCAAGTTAATAACTAATGTTTTTAATACACGGAGGAACTCTTCATTGTAAAATCTAGTATTATTATACTTATTTTTACTAAAAGTCAATAGAAAGTGAGGATATAGTAACAAAACTAGTTTTATTTATCATAGCGATAGGAGGAAATACTTTTTCTGAACCAATTGTAAATATAGTGCACCTTTATAAATTACCACTGAGAATGGCAAAGATAATTGAAGGCCTCGATGCAATAAGGGCCTTAGCGCTCGAAACAGCTCAATCGTCCTGATTTGTTTAAAACGCTGGATCTTAGTCAGTTTTCATCGAATCGATCTAAAAATTTGCCAAAAACTTCTTTAATTATCAAGGAACAAATGTCTCGTTGACAGTTTTTCGTAGCTTAAAGTTCCCCACACACTTTTTTTCTGGGAAGTTACGTAAACCGGAAAGTCGTGCGCCTATGACTTGCAATTAAATAATTAATTGCTATTATGAAAAAATGAACTTCTGATACTTTCATCGTCAGCGCTAAGATATTTTATGCCTGTAAACAAATTCTCATAAAGTCTCGATTAGATTAAACGACGTTTCAGCAATATATATTTTAAAAAATTATTGAAAATGCGATTAAAAAATATCACGTTTTTATTTTTTATCTCTAGAAATAAACAATGTACGTAAAAGCAATAAATACAAAAAAGTTTCTGTTTTTTTCATTTGGTAATCGGGACGTAACGTTTGAGCTGTTTCAAGCGCTAAGGCCCTTATTGCATCGAAGCCTTCAATTATCTAAAAAATTTGAAAATCTTTCTGTGAAAAAAAGACGCTTTCGACTGCGCTGGGATTCGAGCCCAGGTCATTCGGTTGCCGGTCGACTACTCTAACCACTGAGCTACACAGGCGTCCGACATCTCTTTCTCCACAGAAAGATCTCCTTATATCGACTAGTGGCTCAGCCTTGCGGCTATAAATCATTTCGAATTAATTAGTTTAGTTTGAAATTGATGCCACTGCCGAAAGCGTCTTTTCTTCCACAGAAAGATTTTCAAATTTTTTAAATATTGAATTCATTTGCATTATTTGCGATATAAGAGTTTGAAATTGTCTACGAGGACACCTGTCGACAATGTATTCTATCTGATACGCGACTAGTGATTCTCCGATAATGTAGGCAGTGACAGAAATTTCAAACTCAACTAATTAATTTGGATTAACATCTTTGATGGAAAATTGATACTAGAAATAAGTGATACCTATATAAATAAAAAGTAAAACTATCAATGCAAGAATTGGTTTTTTGAGTAATATAAATTGCAAAATAGTTTAGAGAAATTACCATTGTTAATAGTAATGAAGAATGAAGGGAAAAAGACTTGAATATTTTGCAACCGAATACTTCATATTCTTATTTTGATATTGCCCGAGAATCGCTCCATGTGCTCGTTATGATTATTTGTCGGTACCAGATATAGTAATATATTTTTTTACATTTGAATGTGGCGGCTTTCTAACTTACGATTTTTGCTAGCAGAGGGACTACCGAGCTTCTCTTCACAAATCGTAAACGTTTTAACAGTTCAGTATATAATGAAATTGCTACATTGTAACTGTCATATCACTGCGATGCGTTTATGAATGTGTGCGTTGTGTGGTTAGGTTAAGGTGGCTTGAGCGTCTGGTGTGGTATGAAGTGAGGGGCACCGTGGGGACACGTGTTACATGAATGCTCATTGCTACTTATTTTTTTAATAATCATATGCAATATAGTTACATCTGAGTAGAAGGGTAAGAAATCACGGAAATGTCCCCTGAAAAAAGTGATAGTAAAATTTTATTAGTTTCACCTCGAGGCGGTTTTTTATATTCTGTACTTTTCTCGCAATTTTCTCTTGATTGAAGTCGTCAACCCTTTGTTTTTATAATACTAATAGATTCCTCGAAATCGAAAGTACTATTATATATTTGATTTATGGGGACTTGTGTTTTGTTCCGGAGTTTCGCCGATTTTGATGAGGAATCCCATAAGACTACGTGTTAAACTGACATTTTTTCGGTAGCGATTTTTTCGCCATTGACATCGTCAACCACGGTATTTCTTTTTTCCAAATGAATCTAGCATATTTTATTAACCCTTTCAGACCCAATGTACATTCCAATGTACATAGTTTTTAAAGGCTCAGAAATTTTTTTTGGCGAGTTAAAATGGTTTATAAGCTATTGGATCATTTAGAGTGATGCAATATCTATTAGGAAAATTTATTTGAAGGTTGATAAATTTCGTATTGTCGGTTGTTTTAGACAAAGAGTATGAAAAAAAGGTCAGAAAATAGATGATAATTTTTAAATTTATTATTTTTTTTTTTTCGACTGCTTCATGTCTATGTATTCCATTGAAAAAATACTCTGAGCTTAAAAAAGTGCTCAAGTATAAGAAATTTTTTTTAGAAATCAATTTTAATAAATTCAAACTTATAAAACTGAAAATTATTCTATGTACATTGTAATGTACATCCGTCGCATGAGTCAAGATTTAGTTTTGATTTCGCAGACAATTTTTCTTAAGGGGTCAGTAGGGTAATCTTTTTTCAAAAAAAATTTTTTTTTTTTTTTGCATTTTCTGTTTCCTTATACCCTTAGAATTAATGTAGAAAACCACTTTACCATTGGAAGGTTTCGTAAAAGGCCCAAAAATGATAATACCGCTCGACGTTCGGGGCGCCCGGAGCGCACACCTGGCGCATGAAGTCTAACACACTTTTTTAAACTGGCCGACATGATTCCGGCCGAACTACTTAACCGATTTCCTTAAATTTTTTTTAAATGTTCACAAAACGCCTGGCTATCGTCCCTACCACGGACATGATTTTTTTTATTAATTATTGGCAATATTATGACAAAATTTATGTTAATAAACATGGGGAAAAATCGACAAAAAAAAAATGTTGATAACTTTTTTATTTATTAACATTTTTTCATGATTCTGGTAGGGACGATAAACATTTATGTACTTTTTAAGAATCAGTTGGGATTTTATGTTTCAGATGATCCAAACATGAGAAATCGCGTCGGCCAGAAAAAAACTGCATTTTTTCATCCAGCCATTACTCCGACAGATGTCATCAAAAATTTTCGAACAAATTTGTTTATACACTCCACCATGTGCCTCATTATGTGTAAAAAAAGTTTCATTGTAAAATAAAAATTTCTATAAAAAAAAAATGTCAAAAAAACAGGCCACATTACCCAACTGACCCCTTAATATAGAGGGAAAAAAAGGTCAATATTAAATGATTTTCACGAACAAAAGCCTGGCGCCTTTTAGTTGCAGTTCGGTTCGCGTTGTTTGTCAAAGTAATTCACCAAGTTGAAGAGTGTCATCCGTAATAGTCAAAAATATTGTTTTCATTGTATTAAAGTTTACGATATAAAAGTCACAATATATTAGACTACTGTTTTGAAATTTCAGTATACGATGAAATTGAGATCAAGAAAAATATTTAAGTTACTCAGTAACAAAGGAGACTCTTCAGAAGTAGAAGACTGTGATGAAGACAGTGACAGTGTCGAGATTCCGCTAATTGGAAATTCAATAAACAATGTTGATGAAAATATTGAGAGTGTTCACAATGATGATTCGTTGCACAGTATAAATAATGTATGTGACAAAAAGGATATAACATGGAAGAAAGAGCCATTGAGAACCAATATATTGTATTATGAGAAAGTTTCTAGGGACATATTTTTGCTCGTGATGACCGATAAAACTTTATTTAAACTAAATATACTCAGTAGAGCTGACTACCGTGTAAAAAATTATTTAGTCGGTTTTCTGCATTCTTTCTCTGTTAATGTGAAAATAAGCCATAAAAATCATATATTTGGAAATTCCAACTTCTTTTGCAAAATGCTTCTCCCAAACACCTAATGTACATTCCAATGTACATATCCGTAACTTTTTATAGAGGGGTCGGAAAATTCTGAAAAAAATCAGTGGTCATATTTGAGGCATAAGTATTAAAAATTACGAAAGAAAATTTTTTTTTGCAGCCAGAAATAATTCGGGTCTGAAAGGGTTAAGATAATCTCTAAGTTTCAGAGCAATCTGTAATTTTTTTCAAAAACGCTCAAGCCACCTTAAGTTGGGTTAAATTAGTATTTGAGCGTGTATTGGTATGTTTACTATTTATATTGATACGCATATATGTGTATGTGTGTGTAACTATGTTTATAAATACTCTTTCTATGTAGCTCACAAAATCTAATAAGAACTATGCCAAAATTTACGAATGACTGGATTTTTTTTTATTATGGAGGTGCAATTATTCCCTATTTTCGATATGAAAAGTTATAAATATGGTTCCACTATCTCCAAAAGATTATGGTAATTCGGTTCGACAGAAGATGTGACTTCATTATTGTCTTTTATAAACTTAACATCCTTTTTTTAGGAATTAATGAAACATTCAATTGATTTACTACAATACAATTCGTTCGATGAGTCGATCACGATTTTACTATTTCAGGAAAAAAAAAATTGTCTTTGTTTTTAGGCATAAGTACAATTATTTCATCATTTGACGCATTTCCCGTTCTCCAGAAAACTCGATAAATACCTGCTTTTCCTAATTTTAATAAAAGATTTATTCATTAAATAATTTATTTAAGATATCAAACTATCCAAATGATAATTTTTCATAATTTTTAATCTTATACTTTTATTTCAAACTTTCACTTTCTGTTAGGTGCGCCAATTTAGCCGCTCCTCCTCTAATAAGGAGAATCGACCCTGTCAAAATTAATTTTGAAACTTCAAACTTCGGATGAAAGTTTCAAAGCAGTGTGGAACAATGGAATGAAAACTGTGCGAAAAAATATCTGTGTAATAAAAAAGTTACAAAATATGATGAAATTGCAGAAATAACTGAGAGAGCAGTATATGTATTATAAATAATACAGATAACCCTCAACGTACAAGTTTACAACTTTCATATACCCTATTTTTTATCACTTTGCAAAAAGCGTGAAGCTAGAGTCAGTTTCAGATACGTGCAGAACTTGGCTCATTACCGTAAATATGTAATAAAGAGTCGTTACTCTACGGTCTACGGTGCTCTTATCTCCGCAAAATAAAAAGATGAAGGGCGGCCTCGCGTCTAGACTAAGTAGCTCGGAGGCCTTTAAGCTAAACAGCCTGGTTCCACGCCTCTGAGTCCTTTTTTCATTTTCCAAAAGCAAAAGTGACTAAGCATTTCTGACCTGTAAAGTTGTAAAATACGCTTATTTGATAAAGTTTTCAATCTAGCTTGTCGCGAGTAGGTTGAAAATCAGCCGATAAGATCTGGACAAAGTTTTCAATCCAAATAGATCCGAACAAACTTTTTAATCCAACCTTATCTGAGACTACTAATTAGGATTAATCCTTTCATTAACTTATTTTCGGTTGAATCAAACATTTTTGCAAATACGTCTTTTGTGGCTTTTCTTAGTTACTAAATCAAAATATGAGGTGAAAATTTTATACTTTCAAAAATTCAAGATCGTAAACGTAAACTTTGTAAATTCCCATAAACTAATTTTTTCTTTCCTCCTCTTTTATTTAGAAATTCATTTTGGTCCGAATTTAGTCGTTTTTTGTTGCAAAATATTATAATGGGGAGTGAACATTAATGTTAAATTGAATTTATAGTGATATAAATTTGAATTCTTTTTGAGATTTTTGTTTTGGCTCGAATTCGAATTCAGCGACCCAAAAAACCCGTAAGAGGCGTGTTTCAAAAAAGTAAGAATACTTTATGAGGTTTATCAAAATTTCGCGTTCGCAATGTTACTTTTGCTATATTGAATTATATTATGAAAACATTTTTGACGTAAAATTCGAGTTTATTGACCCAAGGGATCTTTACGAGACGTGTTTTAAAACAATAAGAATACCTTATAAGAATTCTCAAAATTTCACGTCCAACATGTTAGTTTCGCAATATTGAATTTTAAAAATTATAAATTTTTGACGTCAGGTTTGATTTTAGCGACCCCAAGCACCTTTGAAAGAAAACTTTCAATGAAACACATTTATTATTTTGAATTAAGTACAGGAAATGTTATATTTTTTATACTTTTCCTTAATAACAAATAATACATGGCGGGAAGTTCTTAAAGAATTCTAAAAATGCTTTAGTGCGTACTAAGAATGCAAAAAATTGCCGTTTTGATTACTTTCCAGTACAGGCATTACTTTTTACTGTGCCGTTTGTAAATACTGGGCCGAATCCGACTTTTCCACCTGGACCCAGGTGGAAATTTACAACCGACTTGGTACCGCGCCAGTACCACAGAAGGATTTACAGTACTGGCGATGTACTGGCATAAGTATGACCTACCACCGGCGCGGCTTCGAAAGGTAACTTGGCTGGAAGTTGTCCATCGGTACTGGCGCGGTACTGGACATCGGTACCATGCCAGCACTGAAATATGTACTGGTTCAGTACGGGCATGACTCCGAAGTCGGTTGTTAGCCTACACTTGGTCAGAGGACCGGTCTGTACTATGCCAGTAACGCGCCAACCCTCGGCCCGGTATCAACTGTCCAGTACAGGCATTGCTCCTTCTTTACAACTGGCGCGGTACTGTGCCGTTTGCAATACAGTCATGAATAATCCGACTTTTCCACCTGGGTTGGCCCGTATGATGACGCAAAGGGTTAAGGAGGGTCGATACATTGACATAACCTCAAACTAAATAACAGTTTATGAAAGTAAGAAGAGTAGAACTGGAATTGATTTCAATGCATTTTGGAAAAGGCATCAATACATTCCTTAACCCTTTAACCACTAAGACCGACCATAGAAGGTCACCACTAAAATCCAATTATATCTAAACTCAAAAATTTTTTGCTCTGACAGCCAAAGACTTCTTTCGCAGTACAAAATTTTGTTTGACAAAGGGAAGTCAAATTCGTGTTTTTTAGCCTGAAATCATGCTAGAACCACAATTTTCATAACAAAATACCTCGTATTTCGATTCCAGTGGTTAAAGGGTTAAAAAAATTAGTTTAGATCAAAGTTATATTTTCAATAATAATTATTTAACATTTTGTGTTTTATCATTATTCTTAATTAACAATTGTAACTTTTATTCAATTTAAATAAACAATATCTTATTTTGTTCCTTGGAACATTTTATAAAATATTGCTCCTTGAATTTCTTGAAAAATAATTTGTTTGGAAACTCAATACAGTACAACATTTGTTTATTCAACAAATTCTAGACGAATTATTTTGAATAATACCTAATGAACAGAATTTTAGAGAATGCCCTAAGAAACAAAATGAGCAAATGTTCATTAAAATTAGACAAAAATTACAGATGTTTAGAAATATTAAAGAAACATACAAAATGTTGAATAACTATCATTATACACATAATTTTGACCTACACTATTTTTTTCTAATAATTGTATTGATGCCTTTTTCAAAGTGCATTAAAATTAATTTTAGTTCTACCTTTCTTACTTTCATAAACTGTTCTTTAGTTTGCAGTTATGTCAATGTATCGATCCTCCTCAAGTCGGATTGAAAACTTGTTTTCGAAGTGATTCGGGTTGGAAAATTCCGGTTGAATCGGATGGATTTTAAACCGATTTTCATCAAGTGAGATTGAAACCTTTCTTCGAATTGATGCGGAAATGGATTACCGATTGGCACTGAATATTAGGACAGTATATCGCAAAATGAAATCCTGAACTGAATTCGCACCAGGAAACCAATTCCGCACAAGAATTATGAAACTTGTATTTGAAAACTAATAACAAATACACTTTCAAAGTTTTAGGATATAAAAAGTATTTGCAATTTTGCTTTGGCCAGTATTCAGAATGTTGAGAAAATGGAAAGCATTTGCGTTAACGCGCAGTAAATGCAAAAAGCTTTAGTGCCACGTAGGAAGAGAATAATTAGTTTTCGCTTGAAGTTGCTCGCGTTCTTGTTTCGAATGTCTAGTAAAAAGATAAAAAGGACAAGACAGTTAAGAGTTTCCGGTGTCGTTCTTTATTTAAAATTAAATAAAAATATCCTAATAATTAATTATATTAAGTTCCTTATGAAACTTGAAACGTTAAAATAACTAAGCTCATCAAGTATATCAATTCGAAGTTATACTTCAAAATCCATAACATCTTTATAAATAGGGAAAGATATATAGGTTTATTATAGTTTCTCATGCTAAGAGACTTCTTGTTATAGCAAATGATACTAATGAATAAAAAAATATTCAATATAGTCATAACAGATTTTAAAACATGTCGAAGACAAATTAGTACTTTAAATATCAAATATTATAAATCTCCATTCAAAAAAGTAAGAGCACGAAAGAGTGATATTATGATTACTATGTTGTCTAAAAGTAAATCTGATGAGCCGAACAATGAATATTATAACCTAGAAAACATATTTAAGAAATTTATATTATGAACATGAAATTGCTAGAAACCTGGCGACGCGCATTCAAAAGCGAAACATTAATTCTCGATTTTTCATATAATTTGTTTCCGAATGTCGTTCGAGTGCTTCCGTCATTTTCCGATTGGCTTCGTAGACTCGATCCAAGTGTATCCAAATCAGTAGTAGCTTTTAAACGAGATTTCTTGCGGAATATGGCAAGCGAGAATAGCCGAGAGGCTTTAGGTGTTACGAATGCGTCCAGTTGTGTAGATATAGGTAGTTTAGAGGGTTCGAACCCAAAAGCGATTCTGAAATTTAATTCAAGCGTGTGTGATTATAAATTGTGTATCAGTGCGTACTTAAATATGTAAAGATAAATAAGGTATTATTATAATAATATTTGTGTCAATGTATCCATTGTAACCTCTCCCCTCTTCTCAGCACCGAACCCCTTCCTTCTTTCATTTCTTTTGCACGCGTTAGAAAACTTTAATATAGTGAATTTTAAATTCTCGTGGGTGTTATGGGTTTTTAACTGTTAGTAGAACATATATTCCATTTATTTCAACGAAAATATTTTAATGTGCCTCAGGTACGGAAACTCGCTTTTCCGTTACAGCTGAGAGTAACGGAATGTTGTGTATTCCGTTACAGAGGAATACAATGTAAAAATTGAACTGCGCATGCGCATATGGTCTTACAGCGGAGCAGAATCTTCTTCTTCGTGCAGCGTTAGCACCCTACTGACAAAGCCTTGTACATTTGAACTGCGCATGCGTCTATTAGAATCCATTACTACTACACAAGATCGATAAAATCAAAATGGCCGGGACCAGTTGTGACATATCAAGTGTAATGACTAGCGCCGCAAACAACTAAAATACTAGATTAGATTCTAGTGTGCGCATAAAAACTCGTATCCGCACCAAAGTCACATAAAATAGAATACGTGCCAATGCACACAATTCGGGAAAATGGCGAGACTCGCGACAATGCTCGCAGGACTGATCGCGCCTCGGCTTCGTCTCGGCTTTGTCTCGGCTTCGATCTCCTGCGAGCATTGTCGCTCGTCATGCAATAACCCTCATTGTGCGCCTAGGCACGTAATATACTAAATTTTGCCGCTTGAAAACCACTATAATAATTTCTGATACGTAAACCCTGTTTGCCTATACAGCAAGATTTTTATATTAATTCTTACCGTCAGAAAATATGGTTTTTAACTATGTTCCATTTAAACAAAAGACCATACTGAAATTACACCAAATTTCAGTAAGGTACATAGTAATTTACGGGATGATGAGAATGATATGATACGTTAAAATAAATGCTATAAAAGATAGTAAAATATAGCCTTGTCCCTACAAAAAGTTTTTACGGCTTATATAATGAAATTCAACGTTCCTTTATTGTCATATTTCACTATGGTCCAAAAAAATTAATTTTTTACTTGATAGATCAATTCTGAAATTCCAATTGTTTATATTGATTTTAACAATTCAAATAAATTCAATCTGTCTTACTTTACTGATCATTGTGTCCTTTACTGACTTATCCTTATCCCTAAGCGAGGATCATTTGATCCTAACTTAAAACGAGGAACCTTCGATTAAAGTAAGTATTTTAGCAATTGTGACGTAACATAATTGATTAAAATTATTTGTATAATTGGATAAATCTTTGAATTGAGAGGTCAATTGAGATAATTGAAAATATGAGCAAACGAAGAATTTTAATAGTTGTAAGAAGGAAAACACTCCCACGGGGATTATTAATGTAAAACATGCTTTCAAGTTTTTAATACACTTTAAGAGTCTTTTCTTAGGACCAGAACCTCTTAATTCATACACTGTCACGGTTGTGATCTTTTTTTTTGTAGAATGCAACGCTCGCTACCTGAAAGGATTGAAAAAGCAGTGGAGAGACTGTGAAATTCCTTAAATATACAGCAGGTACAGGTTTGAATGTACATGTATTGACAGAGATGTTGTTGCTATGTGTATTACCATTCGACTAAGTTTGTTTTCGTACTACTGCTGTCTGTCCAAAGATAACATAACTACTGAAAACTCCTCAGCTCACCAAACGTTATGAGATTGATCTAGTATTCTAGCACAACCTCAGCCATAACTACCACTAATTACACCAATGATTAAATAATTCCAAAGAGGTCGTATATCTGAAGTATTTTCTGTATGTTTCAATTACACGGAGAACAATTTTCACTGAAGAGTGGAAATTCAAAGTATAGACATGTATCTATTGTACAATATATCACACTCATAAATTACATAATTTTTTTTTCTTTTTTATATACTTTTTCTATATAAAAACAGCAGGTAAATGTGACTCCTCAAGAAGTAGGTATGTCTGTTCCGAGAAAAACGTATTTAAAATTTTTTTGTTGAAAAATCTACTTGATGAATCATTCTAAAATTTTGAAAGCATACTTTATATCAGTTTGCGCATTGTCGGAACTACACGGAAAGCAATTTGATGGCTAAATGTATTACGTTTCGTGAGAAGAAGAACCATTTTAAAGAGTAAACCAGAACTATTGGAAAAAGTTCTGAAAAAGTCCCATCATAATGGAAAAGTTTATTAAGTCAATCATTACTCGCTGTCTGTTGTGAAAATGGAAACATTGAGGTAAATCTTTACCATCTATGATGGATACGCTTCACTTCCGAGCATTCTCATATTTTGACTACAGTAGGGCTTAGAAAATCAAATAAAAAAAAGTGGATTTTACCATCTCGGATGGTAATAATTCCAGAATGAAGAACATTTTTTTTTCATTGCATCATTTCGTAGTGCCACTGTTGTTCTTCATTGCTCCTTGTCGATTTCCTTCATTTATTTGTCAAGTTACGAAAATTTTAGCCGAATAAAACCTACCTAAATGAGTCCAACGGAGGAGGAATTGAACCTACGACATACAGCTTTTAACGCACCTAAGTCCTACAACTAAAGCCACTAGACTACTCTCGCAATTACGATTCGAAATTTTGGAACTTGTACGAGGTCTGTCCGAAAAGTATCGGGCCTACCTTTATATCTCCGCGCCATAGTGTTCGAGCGACCCCTGCTAGACATGAACGTCAACAGTAAAGCCTTACGAACCTATCAGTTGCTTGCCGACATCTGCCGGACGTATAGTTCATGCGCAGCGTGTCTTTGTTTACAAAGCTATTTTTGAGTTCGGCGGATTTTGTGATTTTTAAAAATGACTAAAAAACAAGATCAACGAATTTGCATCAAATTTTGTTTTCAACTCGGAAAAACGAGTTCGGAAACTATTCAGATGATGCAGAAGGCCTTTGGGAATGAGTGTATGAGCAAAACACGAATAAAAGAGTGGTATAATCGTTTCAAAGGAGGCCGCACTTCTGTTGATAGTGATTCTCGTTCTGGCCGACCTTCGTCTACAAAAACATTGGATAATATAGACCAGATGCGACTTACGATTGAAGGTGATCGTCAATTAACTGTTCGTGAACTAGAAAATGATCTCGGAATACCAAAAACTACTTTTTTGGAAATTTTGAACAAGATTTTAGGAGTGACTCGCGTGTCTGCGGTGACTGGATTTTTCACCACGATAACGGGCCAGCGCATTCATCGAACCTTGTACAGAAATTTTTGTCAAAGCACAAGATTGTACAGCTTCACCAGCCTTCGTGCAGTCCCGACATAGCTCCCTGCGACTTTGGGATGTTCCCAAAATTGAAAATAGCGCTCAAAGGAAAGCGGTTCGACGCCATCAAGACGATTCAGAGTAATGCGAAGCGCAAGCTGAAGGCCATTCCAAAAAGTGAGTTCCAGGACTGTTTCGAGAAGTGGAAACATCGCTGGAACCGTGTTATTTAATCAAGTGGGGATTACTTTGAAGGATGCCACCCGCCCGATGATGAAGAATAACGACAGCGCGGAGATATAAAGGTAGGCCCGATACTTCCTGGACAGACCTCGTATTACTGCAACAGCGCGGCTGATCACATGTGCGTCTGGAGTATGCTATTGGCTGATTGGCTGACGCGTTCTTAAGGAGGAGAAAAAGTACCATCTACGATTCGAACATTTAAACTCTGATGGGAACGTTTTCGAATGTTATGAATATAATATTCCGTAAATGCGTGAAAGTAATATTTTAACCTATGGAATATCTCATAATGTAAACGCGAAAGATATGCATACACATCTTTAAAGGTATATTTTGTCAAAAAAAAAAATTGGCATATGAATCTTTGAATTTTTCAGATTGAGTAATTGCAACTCCCAAAATCACCTGCGCCATAAGAGTGCCTTTTTTCGAGGCGCCGATTTCAACAAATTATGTCGTCACATATAAAAAATGAAAATCTATAAAAAAATTTTCACGTGTTGAAAGATACAGTATTGCGTGCTGATTGGAATTATATTGATAAAAAATATAGTCCCTAAAAAAATGATAAAGAAAGCGTTTATTTAATTCGCACCCTCTTAATGTCACTCATCATTTTCGTAACGGGGGTTTTCTGCCTGGGATGCAAAATCAAAAATTAGATCACAAATCAGAAAACCTGGACTCAGAATTCCAAAATTTTGTGATTCAAGATTGCGGTTTCAATATGATAGATCAAAACTTGAATTAGTTTCAGAAAGTTTTCGAGGTCAAATTAAATCCGTTCCGAAAGGGTTGGATTCAGAACTTTATTTGTTGCACATTTAAAATATAAGCTCTATAATTTTTACTTTTTTATTTTCGAGAAATACCAAAATTGACTTTATTTTTGAATTTCATCAAATATATGATGCCCAAGCACTACAATTTTGAGAAATTTTTAATATATACTTTGCGAAACTCGATTTTGTTTGGAAAATGTTTTAATATTTTTAAAGTTAACATTTATTAATCTCTTATTAGGGGTTCCAAAGGAATATAAGTCTCAATTGAAGAGTGACACCATGGAACCATCAGTTTTAACAGTGATTTTTTTAAATACTGTAACTTCATTGACTTACGTCAGATCCGAAAACTATTGATGTAACTTGCAATTTGTAAATGTTTCAAACAGTAGACTGTAAAACAAAATTCTGTAACAAAACTTTTTTTACTTTTACAACAAAAAAATCGATTTTGTCGGACATGACTAGCTTCTAGTGAAAGGAGGGGAGCAGGAATCTACATGTTCAAATTTACATCAGAGTCTTTTACTTTAATATCTGTATGTTTAACCTTAATATCTTGAGATTAAAGTTGAACATCTTAAATGTCTGTCCTCCTGTTGAATATTTAAATTATATTAAGTTTAAACATCCATTTTCGTCAGTATAATCACTCAAGAATTAATCGATAAATAACTTAAAATTTCTCAAGTTAGTGTGTCTGCTAAGTATCTCTAATATTCAAATTCATATTTTTGCTTTGCAGCAAGTTTCATATATTCCTAACTGACGGGTTAAATGCACTTTAAAGCCTCAGTTTTTTTTCAAAATAATAAAATTGCGTTTCTTTTATTTTGTTCGGACGGAACATTTCACAAATTTTAACTACCCATCTTGGTTATTCTGTAGGACAGGTTATTAAGACGTTTGTTACATAATTAAATGTTGGATTACTTTCAAAATAATTTCCTAATCGGGGATTGTTCGTGTGCTAGTCGGGGTTTTGTTCTGTCAAAATTTCTTGTCGAGAAATAGTCGGGCGCTGGTCAAACTATTTTTCTGTTAAAGTTTCTGAACTGAATGTGTTAAGATGGTTCATCCATGAAAATTATACCTCAGACAAAAATAGGTAATTTTGCGTTCAAGAATAGCAATATTATTATTAAAGTGCTGATTTAAAAGAGAAAAAATTATTTTCTATGAAAAAAATATGAAATTCAGAAAAATAATGTATTTAACAAATTTTATTTTTACTCGAACTTTTTTTCATATCGATTTATACCAATTTTTAAAAATTATCTGATTCTAATAAATCACGGATCATTTTTCCACGAGAAATATTCTCTACAATTTTACCGTTCCCAATTCTTGGAAATGAATTCTTTAACGGCTGAAACCATTCAAAATCAATTTCCCAAAAAAAATTCTTATAAAAAAATTTCTGAATTTGTTAATTAATTATTCATTTTAGAAAATTGGAAACGGTTAAGTTGTAGAGAATCTTTTTCTTGAAAAAATGATCCGTTATTTATTAGAATCAGATAATTTTTTAAAATTTGGTATAAAGCGATATGAAAAAAAAGTTCAAGTAAAAATAAAATTTGTTAAATGTATTATTTTTTTATATTGCATATTTTTTTCTTGGAAAATAAGCTTTTTTCTTTCAAATTATCCCTTCAATAATGATATTGCTATTCTCGAAAGCAACATTATCCATTTTGGCCTGAGGTTTAATTTTTTTGGATCAACTACCTTAATAAAGGTAATTTGAAGTAAAAAGCATACACTGATTGGGTTGTTTTGAAATAATAAGAACATATTCAATAATATTATAAAAGATGCTGGTTTGCGATCAATGAGGGTCAAATATAAAGAAGAAAACTCTTCATAATGTCATAATTGTTGCGACGTTTCGTTGGCTATGGGTTTGCCAAACTCATCAGGCTTTATTGAATTTAAAAAAACACCAAATAGTAAAATTGTCACACACACGAAAAATACAAATTATATTAACTTAATATCAAAAACATACACACAATTATTAAATTTTACCTTTATAAAAGAAGGTTAACTCATAATGAGTAATGTCGAGAATATAAAATTATAATAAAAATAAGCCTCAATAGTTCGGCGTTCGTCTGCTATAAAAGAGCGAGTCTCCCGATACCCACTCCTGCGGGTCGTGACGTTGCTGCATCTACCTACTCACCGCATCAAACGACAGAGTGTGTATGCTTGACTAGCGTAGTGGCGACGGTACTTCCTTAAGAATGAAAAACAACATCATTCAACCGACTGCGACGGCTGGCCTTACAGTACCCCATTCGATCAACCCAATTTTTCAGTGCATTTTCGATTGTTTGGGCTTCAATCCCATGAATCGCAACTTCGATTTCGTGTTTCAAGTCCTCAACCGTCTCTGGTTGGTTAGCGTAACACTTATCCTTAACGGATCTCCACAAAAAATAGTCCAACATGGTCAAATCACAGCTCTGAGGCGGCCAATTGAGGCTGCGCATGTAATAATCGCCGAGGGTCTCGGCCAGTAGGCAAAACGGAGGGGGAACGCGACCTCTGATAAGCCGAATTTTTCCGAAACGAAATTTCAGCTAATCAGAGGTCGCGTCCCCCTTCCGCTTGGCCTACTGTCCGAGCGCCTAGGCGGTTATTGCATGCAGACCCTTCACTCAATCGACATCAGAATTTCGGCTGATTATTCGATTTTCGAAAACGGTGTTCAAAAGATTGATTGTTACGTTGGCTGTGTGGCAAGTGGCCCCGTCCGGTTGAAACCAAATGTCGTCCATGTCATCCTCTTCAATTTTTGGAAACAAAAATTCGTTGAACATGGGACGGTAACGCTCGCCATTGACCGTAACGGCGACTCCTTGCTCATTTCCGAAGAAAAATGGCCCAATGATGTCACCGTACAATTAGTCGCACCAAAGAGTCTCTCGTTGTGGGTGCATCGGCTTCTCCATAATGACGTGTAGATTTTCTGAGCCCCAAGTGCGACAATTTTGCTGATTGACCTTATTGGCCTTTTGCCCAAACAATCAAAGATGTACTAAAAAATTGGGTTGATAGGAATGGGGTATTGTAAGGCCAGCGGTGGCAGTCATTCAAATGATGTTGTGTTTCATTCTTAGATGGAAAGGTTCAATCTTTCTAATAAAATCATATTTTTGAAAAAATATCCATAAGTTTTTTTTTTATAGCCGATTCAAATTCCAAATTTTAGATGGCTCACCCTGTAAAATTAAACTATCTCTATTGAACTTGAAAATGTTTTGAGAAAATATAGTTTCAGATTTGGATATACATTTTAAGTCTCCATTGAATAAACAACAATTTTTTCTCTGAATTTCTAATTCGAATGGAATAACATATTAATGGTACGTCACGCGAGAATATTCTCTGAAGGCCGTGCATTCAATTTCAAGCTTATAAACTTTTAATGGAATGGTGAACACACAATAATAGGTTAATACAAATTTAGTTATAATGGCACGAGGAACTGAATCATTCACGTGTTAATAAAACAATCTATTAGCCTGTGATGGACAATTCTCCGTCAATCTTCTCACACAATGTTTTAACAATGTGTTTAGCACAAGTTTCTGAGAACATTTCTGTGAAATGTTTCCTCAATGTTTGCTCTCTCTCTCTCATGCATCCTTCTGAAATATTTCAATTTAAATTTCCAACCTTTTATTGAAATGTTCCAGGCATGTACATGACATATATTGTGCCATTCAGGACCACTATGATGCGAACTTTAGTCCTTTTTTATTGACGCTACGAACTGGCACGTGCGTGCTATGCGGTCTGCAAAAGTTTAGAATTGGTGGGCATTCACGTACCATAAGCACGTGTGTTTGTGTCGCTTTCAGCAAAATGTTTTAGTTAAATGGACCAAATCACTTTATTCATTTAATAAAATCCACTCTAAAGATAATATGGAGTGAATTTAATCGAAACATTTTGTACAAGCAGTAAAATATTTTTTAACAATAATAAAACGTTTCAATCAAAAACTGGAGCTGATTGAAGTGAATGAGTTTAATCAACTTAACGAAAGTAGATTCACTCAACCATGTTTTTTTCAAATTAAATAAATTTTCAAGCGAAATATTTTAAATTTAATTTAATTAATTTCAATAATTTTCAACTATTCAAACTTGATTGAAAACTTTTCAAACCAGCTGGCATATTTTATTAATTTGTTGCATTAAGAACACAATTAAAGGTTCCGACTTGAAAAATAAAATAGGAGGTGTAAAAAAGAACTCCCGTACAGAAATTGCTCAATTTATTAATAATTTGCGATGAGGGCCCGATGAGGTTGGCCCTAGTGAAGCAACTTTTGTGGTCCCAATGAGGACCAGAGAGGGCTAGTTTTGAAATCAGTCACTTCGATGTTATTGTGGCGTGTAGTTTCAATTTAGAGGTTTAGTGAAGTGGAGTAAAGTACAATAAAACTAAAACATATTTATTAACAAATATCAAAAGATTAGAGTACTTTACGTGCACAAATTTTGGACGTTTTTTGAAATTCGATAAAAAAAAATATATATATATATTTTTACCATCAATTTTTTACCAGGCGTTTAATGATATTTAAATAATACACAAAAAAATTTTCAAAATTTAAAAAGCTACAGGCTGGTAAAGCGGGGGGGGGGGGGGGGTAAAAAGATAGGGTGCATCCTGGTTGACACGATTCGAACCTTTTTGATCATCTGGCACAAAAAAGAAAAAAATATGCTTAATCATTAAGGATGTCATTATAGTCCCTACCTGAAAGAAAAAAAAATTATTTTTTTCGCAAAATGGCGACTATTTGTAAAAAAAAACAGTCATTTTTTACCCTTTTTTTCACAGAAGACCGTTTTCGCGCAAAAATTCATGATTATTTTATTTTTAGATATTAAGGGCTCAAATTTTTGTGAAGTCTTCTATACTGATGTGTCTCTACAAAAACAAAAAAAAAGTGTGAAGCGGCTTTTAAAAAAAGTATATTAATCTTCAGAAATTAAGGTTCAAATTTTGTAAACAAATAAACCCACATAATCCTATCTGGTCTAAAAAGTACTTGTACTCTCGAAGTATTGACGAATATTACCATAGACCTGCTTCTCTGAGTTTAGGTACTTAAAATTAAGGAAAAAGGGTCCTGGGGTCCTTTGAATCCCTAGGTGGTAAGTAAAGTTAACATAATCTACATATATACTACTTATCTTTTAATAAATATTTTTCAACA
Organism: Diplolepis rosae; assembly: GCA_030998225.1. Taxonomy (NCBI): domain Eukaryota; kingdom Metazoa; phylum Arthropoda; class Insecta; order Hymenoptera; family Diplolepididae; genus Diplolepis; species Diplolepis rosae. Next base: position 2,303,583 of record JAPYXD010000082.1, read on the forward strand.
AATTGTCCATTTTTTATTGTATTATTTATTTTTTTAAAAATACGTTTGAAGAAATAAGAATATAATATACATGAAAATGAAACGGGATCTTATATGGTTCACGTTATGGTCACAGTAGGGGCATAGCTTTGTGGCTCTTATCAGGTTAGGCATTTTATTTCTCATCGTGCGCTAGCGATATTGTCTCATCAGGGTCTCATTCCATGCCATTAGGACCAGAAGGCCGCAGCATTAAAATTTCTATACAAGCTTTTCTCAACTGCGTCTTAGTAAAAATTTTACATTCAACAGTTATTGCCGATAACTCTTGCAGTTTTAATTTCTCTGAAAAATTTTTACTAAACTGAAGTTAATAGACGTTTTATATTTTGTAAACTAAATATCTAACATGATAAATTAAATTGACCTAATTTAGCGATGTGGTTCGATTGATCCGAGGCCTTGATAAATTTTCTTACTCTGGATGCAAAAAAGTGATATTTGTCAGAATTGATAATATTTGGAGGAAAACGTTTTATTCTCTTTTTAATGTGTTCGCTCACTCATCAAATAACATTCTACTCTCCACAGGGAAAGAAGAATAAACGAGGTGCTAGAATAAAATAACATGCGGCAGAATGCAGACACAAGTTCCAACCTTCCGTATCATGGGTCATGGGTCATGGGGCAACCCTCATAAAGCCACTCGCGTGTCTCTCGGCCAGAGCCCGGAGACGCATAGCGACATGAAATTTTTCATTCGTCCATTGGGTCGCAGAGCCCCCCAACCGGAAAACGTTCGCAATAATTCACGAAACTTGTGTCCTTCCTTTTTCCGGGACTCTCCACAAAACGTGGACACGACCAATCGCGTGCCTGTTCACTGGCACGCTTTGTAATTTCTTTTAATTATCTGGGCCATAAGTTATAACCGGATTCACGCTCTTTCGCTTCTTTATCAAGACGGGGCTCCTCTCACGGGGTGGGTGCGCACGGATTGGTCGTGACTCACGGACACTCCAGTTTTACGTGTATTATATCAGTAGGGAAGCGGCTGCGTGCACGGAATCCAGTGGCGCTCGCGCAATGTAGTTTCTCCGTTATCCCTGACGCGGGAGGATCTACTTTCGAACGGTCCTCCTGCTTCTCGTCGCTCTATTTCTCTAGTGATTAATGAAATCGTGCCCAACACGCTGTCCCAATCCGGAATGGCTTTCGATTCAATTACAAAACATCTATAGACCCCCAGACGATTTCCGGAATTCGTCCGTCCTTAAACAACACCCCTTTAGTGCAACTTGTGCAAAGAAACCTCTTCCAGCGACAATTAGCGAGATTACTTTCAATCAGTTTACTATTTGAAACTTGCATTTCATTTGTGCTACTGCGAAAAGTTTAAACTTCTAGTGATAAACACGAAAAAGTGGCTTAAGTAGTGTGCAAATTTTGAAGTGCTCTACACTTTCTTAGTTTCTTTCACTCTGCAATTGCAATTGTAAGGATCTGGGTGGAAGATTTTTTAATTAAAGAGCGGAATTCAAATTTTCTTTATTTATTTTGGAAGAAAGATTGATTTCCTTTTGAATTGTATTGGATCATTTTCGACGGGAGTTTGATGTGTTTTTTTTTATAATTTTGATCGAATAAAAAAAAGTATTAGAGAAATTTTATTAAACAACATCAAAATCTTATATTTCGGAAGTTCTAAAATTGTAACATTGCATTATTCGAGTTTCTGATGCTTGAGTAAAAATTATATAGCTAAAAAGGGTTAAATTCTCATAATTAATAAATAGATTTCAAGAAAATATTTTTATTTGTGAAAAATGCTATTATAATTAGTATTTTTCTTGAATGCTGGTTTTCGAACTATTAAAAGCTTTTGCAATTAAAATATAATATTTTGGTTACAAAACAGTGCATGAGTTTCCAGTAAAATCTGTGAAAATTCATTATATATAATTAATTTTTCATAAATTTGCTAGAGGCTCAAAGAAAATGCAATACATATTTCTAATAATATTTATATTAAAAAGAGCTAATTATTATAAAAGTATTTCCTAATTAGCAGCTTTTATCAAATTAGGAATATGTTTTCATCGCTTTATAAATAATGCCATTATTTAAAAACACAAACTTTAATTACATATATGCAAGTGCGGGTAATTTCAGAAGGATAAAAGTGTTAGAGTGTAAAATTCTTTCTGACACAGCAAAACTTATTAAATAGGTGTAGCTCAAAGATAAACAAGATTAACCACATGTCTTTAAATTATGTTAGGAATTATCCACGTAATGACGAACATTAAAAGGCATAAGAATTAATTATGACATTCATTAAGCCGTTTCTGGTAATTAAAAAACGCTGCCCCTATGAAACTTGTGAGTACAAGAGTATATAAATTTCGAACGACTGACGTTTTACAGTGGCAACTTTACTTCCCTCAATTCACATAAAGCGAATTCTTTGAATTATGCAACAAAAAAAGACATAAATGAAATGAGAGGATTATAGTTGAACGTTTAAATTCCGAATTCAACTTTCATCAACTCTTACGATCAAAAGAAAAAGAAATGCTGACCAAAGACGAGGGTTGGAAGTTTTCCGAAAGTTGGAAGAAATCACTTCTAAACTAAGTGCTTTCGATTGAATCTGGACGTATCAATGATCCAGGGATTACGTTTCTGGGAATGAAGACAGTATTGAGAGGAACGAGATGCCTTTTACATTCCCTGATTCCGCCGGACTTAATTTGGAGGTGCGAGGCAGATAGTACTGCCAGCATGCGAAGGAAATAGTGTTAATCAATCAAGCGATGACTACCTTTCTTCCCATCCTCGTCTGTTTAATATTTTCTTTTGGTGAGTATCTTATTACAATTTTCTTTGGTATTTCTGAGTAGTCGCCTAATAAGAATAACTAATATCTTACATTCACTGTTAGAAATATCTACCGTAATTTCTCAAAACTCGTAGCTGAAATTTTATGAAGTTACAATTTCGTAAAATTAATATAGAATTTCAGGAAATTCAGTTACTTTTTAGTAATTTGAGCAATATTTTCTTAATTTTCAGTTCGAAATTACTGAATAGTCCGATACTTGTATCTGGAAATTCTGAAAATTACAAGAGAAAGAATTTAAAGTTTTGGGTAACTGAAGTTTTATGCAGTTACAATTTCGTAAAATTAATATAGAATTTCAGGAAATTCAGTTACTTTTTAGTAATTTGAGCAATATTTTCTTAATTTTCACTTAGAAATTAATGAATTTTCCCGTATTTGTATCTGGTAATTCTAAAATTTGCAAGAAGAAGAATTTTACATTTTGGGTAACTGAAGTTTTATGCAGTTACAATTTCGTAAAATTAATATAGAATTTCAGAAAATTCAGTTACTTTTTAGTAATTTGAGCAACATTCTCTTCATTTTCAGTTAGAAATTACTAAATATTCCGATACTTTTATCTGGAAATTCTGAAAATTGCAAGAGGAAGAATTTAACGTTTTGGGTAACTGAAGTTTTATGCAGTTACAATTTCGTAAAATTAATATAGAATTTCAGGAAATTCAGTTACTTTTTAGTAATTTGAGCAACATTTTCTTCATTTTCAGTTAGAAATTACTAAATATTCCGATACTTTTATCTGGAAATTCTGAAAATTACATGAGAAAGAATTCTACGTTTTGGTAAATAAAGTTTTATGCAGTTACGATTTCGAAAAAATTAATATAGAATTTCAGACAATTCAGATAGTTTTTAGCAATTTAAGCAAATTTTTCTTAATTTTCAGTTAGAAATTACTAACTATTCCGATACTTGTATCTGGAAATTCTGAAAATTGCAAGAGGAAGAATTTAACGTTTTGGGTAACTGAAGTTTTATGCAGTTACAATTTCGTAAAATTAATATAGAATTTCAGGAAATTCAATTACTTTTTAGTACTTTGAGCAACATTTTCTTAATTTTCAGTTAGAAATTAATGAATATTCCGATATTTGTATCTGGAGATTCTGAAAAAATGCAACAGGAAGAATTTTACATTTTGGGTAACTGAAGTTTGATGCAGTTACAATTTCGTAAAATTAATATAGAATTTCAGGAAATTCAGTTACTTTTTAGTAATTTGAGCAACATTTTCTTATTTTTCAGTTAGAAATTAATGAATATTCCGATATTTGTATCTGGTGATTTTAAAACTTGCAAGAGGAAGAATTTGACATTTTGGGTAACTGAAGTTTTATGCAGTTACAATTTCGAAAAAATTAATATAGAATTTCAGGAAATTCAATTACTTTTTAGTAATTTGAGCAACATTTTCTTAATTTTCAGGTAGAAATGACTAAATATTCCGATACTTGTATCTAAAAATTCTGAAACTTGTAACTAAAATAATTTCACGGTTTGGGTAAGTGAAGTTTTATGCAGTTACATGTAACTGACAATTTTGTTATAGTTTCGTAATTTCAGGAAATCCAGTACAATTTTCGCAATTTTACGATACCTTTACTCAAATCATCATAAATATCGTCATATTTTACGTTACCTTTTTAACATAATATTTTGTAAATCCCCAAATATTTTTATCAGTGCTTGGTAGTAATATATAGATATTTAGCTATAATATATATGGTATTAAGGCCGTATATTGTATACTCTGACGTCACCAATTATATACGACCGCTTTATAATTAAAATAATAATTTAAATACATTTTCCGGAGAAAACAGCAATGTGTCACATTTTCTTGCATTGCTGTCTTCTTCGGAAAATTTCTTAAAATTATTATTTTATTAATAAAGCGGTCGTATATAAACGATAATGACAGACCTTACCACACGGCCTTAATGCAGAATGATATCAATATCTTGGAAAAGACAAATGAATATCTAGATATTACTGCCGGATATATTTATAAAATGCTTATTAATCCTGAATATCCATTTTTCTCCATTACGAGTCAACTATGAAAGACCTAGTAATATAAAGATTTTCCAAATAACTGTGCGAGAATGAAAAACTTAAAAATTATATTTCATCAGATTATAACTTCGTTTATGAGTTATAGTTGACGTATTAAATTTTGATTTTTCAATTTTAGTATCAAAGAGAGGACCAAAAATCTCATTACATCAAATTTTTTCAAAACCGAGCCAATCAAAGACAGTTTCTTTAAAACGATTTGGTTCAATTAAAGAAATATTTTAGTTCATTGAACTAAATTTCGTTCGACTTAACCAAAGATCTTGGTTAACTTAACAAAATGGTTTGGTTGAATTAAGTAAAATTTTTTTCTGTGTGTAGTTTCTAAAATATACATTCAGTCACTTTGTATACTCTAAGACAACGATTTGGTATGACTAACAAACGTTTTTTTGGCTCAAAGAAATAATTCTGTTGGTATTTGTGCAACAAAGCGGATTTGTTAGGTCAACAACATTTTCTTCGTTAGGTCTTTTTATTAGCTTAACAAAATATTTTTACTGTGCAAAGGAAATTATTGTATTTGCCCAAAAGATTCTTTTCTTTAGCCTAACAAAATATTTCTTGGCCTGACCAAATATTTTTTTAGTTAGAACGAAATGCTGCAAAGTGAGATAGAATATGTTTTACGCTTTGAAAATTTCAATCGTGAAGAATTTTCATCTGATAATTTATTTAATTATAATTGGAATATCCTACTTCCACACTGATAGAAATGGTTCGGAAGTTTTAGTCACTCAGTTGTAGGTTAGGAATTTATGATTGTATTTATAATAAAATATGTCTCTCTGAACAATGCAGCGTGTTGAACACAGCAATCGAAATATTGTAAGTGAAACTTACGTACATTACGTACATTACGTATCTATACCAGTAATGAAGTAACGTTAAAAGAGTCATAAATATGGTTGTAATGGCCATTCCTTTCTATCAGTGCATTTAGTTACGACGTAATTATCACTTGGAAAAAGCATGTAAAAAAATGCCAACAAGATGCCAATAACATGACAAAGTTAACATATTCTAAAAAGTAAGCGAGGCCAATTAACTTCGTCAATCAAGCAATGTAAATCCCATTTCTGAAAAAAATTTCTTTTTTTTTTACAAAACTACATTATACTCTACTCTCTAAACCTGAATCAGTGAAATAGTCACTGATTATATCAGTGAAAATATATCAACTGATGAATCAGTGCTCTGCTTTGATTTCACTGAGGAATCAGTGAACGCGCCACGTGAACATAACTTTTGAATTCGTGAATTCAAAAGTTTCATCTACACGTTACAAAATATAATTATACACAATAATAATTACAATACATAATAATAATTACGTAATTTCTTTTTAGGTTGTTTATCCTAAAATAAACGAGTTTATCGATTGTTAAAATATATCATGGAGAAAAATGGATATTCAACTATGTGACAAGCATCTTATATATTCAGTTCTAATATCTAGATATTGAACTGTAATATCTGAATATTCAGCTTCACTATCTTAAATATTGAAATATGTTAATATGAATATCTCTGATATTACAACTGAATATTAAGATGTTTCAATTGAATATATAAGATGCTTGTCACGTATTTGAATATCTATATATTGATCCTGAATATCCAATTTTCTCCGTGATTGCTGGTTTTATTATTCCCACCTGAAGATTTCACTGATTCAATAAGTGAATTCAATCTATTTCACTGATTCATCAGTCGAATTTCACTAATTCTCAGTGAAATACTTATAACTGCTGCCATCAGTGAATAGTCATTGCGAATCAGTGGCCGTTCACTGATTCAGGTTTAGAGAGTACATCATTTAATGAATTTCACAATTTAAGACTGAATAACCAACTAACCATCTGATTTTACTAGTGGGTACGTCATATTGGGAATTTTTGGCAACGTGCTCGAATACCCTGTGAGGTAAACACCCAAAGTAAAGTTTGTTTAAATCTAGGAAATATTAATTTAATATACGTTCGAAGAAAAAATTCCTTTGTCTTAAAATATGTTTTATTGCTGCAACTAATTTTTCTTTGATTTAAAGAAATAGATTAGTTTACATCAAAGAATATTTGTTAATTTTAATTTTGAATTATTTTGAAATGTTACGAGAAAAAAGTATTTGTGCCAATATTTAGTTCAATGGTTAAAAAATTGTCTATATCTATCAATTTGATATGCTTCGCAGTTTTTATACCCTACTGGATTTCAAAAATGTGGATAGAAAATTTTCTAATTGATAAATTAGAAATCTTTTTGATATGGAAAACTGATTAACGCTGGAGTGATTAGTTGAAAATAATAATTAATGTCGAGTAGCATACCTGAGATGACATTTTCAAAAAAATCATCTACTGAAATGATCGAGATAATTAACTTAATAACATAATAATATAAAGGGTGTTAAATAATTCCTTACGAATATTTCTACCACGTTTTACAGGGGCTTATACGAACAAAAAATAAGAGATACATTCTTTTCCGTCCCGAAAATTATTTCGAGATATTAGCATTCAAAGTTTTTTTCGATGCGCATTTTAATGAGTTGGAAGCTATGAATGAATTTACGATTGTGCATGTGTTTTAGATCGTAGAGGGGTCTCGTTAGATAAGTATAAGTATCCCCTTTCACCCTTTTAGAAAAACACAGCACCTTTAGAGAATGAAACCACCGAAAAAAAAGTCAAACCCAATTTTTTGGCAAAAATTCGCATCTGAGGAAATCTTTAGTTTTTCTTGAGAAATTCGTACGACAATCTATGTTTTGTAATAGGGTGAAAGGGGATATTTATACCTTCCCAACGAGCCATAGCTGACCTCTCTACGATGTAAAACACGTCTACAATCGTAAATTCATTCATGGCTTCCAACTCATTATTTTTTGTTCACATGGACCCCAGGAACACGTGGTAGAAATATTTGTACGGAATTATCGAACATCCTATATATAAAATAAATAAAAAATCATCGTGGTAAATCCCTATAAAGGCGCAAACAGAAGGGGGGTACGATTCCTCCTGGCACATGCAGTTTGCACGCTTCAAATTTTTTTGTATCTAGAAATTTTAACATCCTTCCCCTGTTAAACATTCACAAATTTTTGACAATTATTAGGATAATATTATATCCTGGCATGTTTCCGTACATGTTCATTGTTTTATTGACCCACAGTAATAATTCTGAGATAATTAGTTTACAACGTTTTTTTACGAGTATATCGTATATGTCAATTTAAAATGACTAAAAAATCCTATTCTTCGCGTTTTCAGGATTAGTAATTGCATTACGGGGTTGCTTTTTATTATAAATACAATACCTCCAAAAAAAGTAATGTCAATCGTAATTCAACACAGTCTTTAAACCTAATACGTGCGAGTATTTATTCGTAAATGATATTCTTCGTGTTTTCAGGATCAGAAATCGTCTTGCGGTACTGTCCTAATATAAAGACAATACTTCCAAGAGTATTGACAACAACGTTTTCACACTTATACCATAGATGCCAATTTAAAACAACTAAAAAATCCTATTCTTTCGCGTTTTCAGGATTAGTAGCTGCATTACGGGGTTGTTTTTTACTATAAATATAATACTTTCGAAAAAGTATTGGAAATTTTACTATTATATTAATTCGTAAATGCTATTCTCCGCGCTTCTAAGATTAGAAGTCGGATTACGGTACTGTCTCAATATTAACACAATACTCCACGTATATGAGAGTGAGTTCAGTATTATATTAATGCGTAAAAGCTATTCTTCGCGTTTTGAGGATTAGAAGTCGTATTACGGTACTGTCTCGAAAGAAATACAATACCTCCAAAAGTACTGGCAACAACGTTTTTTACGAATATATCATACACGCCAATTTAAAATAATCGCGTTTTCAGGATTAGTAATTGTATTTACCAACATATTTTCAACGCTGGCTGTCAAAATTTCTAAAATACTGGTTATATACTTTTATTATTAAATCAATTTTCACGGTTAAAGACAGTTTTTAAAGAAGACTAGACTCTACAAACAGACTATTGATTCTCAAACGATTCCCTTGACTATTAAAGGATTTTCTAATCAAAATTAGCATGAGAGGAAATCCTTTAGCAGTTTAACGATTATCGTTTCAAACGCTAACCTTTTACTGTCAAAGTATTTCCTTTGGTCTTGAAATGAAATCCTTTCTCGTACAAAAAAAAATAATTTCGAGGATAAAAGAAAACAAATTGTATGATATAACCTATCTAATATAAATATTAGAAATGTACACAAGCCCAACTTTGACAAATGCCAATATTAAATCGGTTATCATCAATGCTACAATAACAGTAAAAAGAGTCTGTTCATAGACAAACGAAATCTACTTAATTTCAATTGATGCATTCTGAAAGGAACCTAACTTCACTATCAATAGACTTTTTTTAGAGTGTGCCAGTGTCGAATCAACTTTGTACAAACACTGGTATTTTACAATGTTAATTATCAGAGTCGATTAGACACTGGGTGGACCTTGTACATTTACTGTCGGTAAATTACTTTTTCCACAGTCGGAATAAGGTTGGGCCAATTGTTTCCCAACATTGTACCAATTTTGGTAATCAACAGTCGATCTCCTACATCGAACCAACATTTAACCGATCGTCACAGTCAGCAGAGTGTCATGATTTCTGCTTGGGAAAATATATCCAAGGGAGTGTTTCTGTACCGATTTGAGTGACTTTTCTGACGAATTCCTTCGAACATGTGGTATGGGGTTTGCTTTCCTCGAACGCTCGAGCACATAGAAATTTCGAGTGCACGGGACATTGAAAAGATTTTTGACTGTGCATACTCTTTGGGGTTGAAACCTGACTCTTCATAAAAGTTTTCTTCTATACAGAAAACTCTTAATATTTTATAAATCAGTTTTCTCTCTGTCTTGAAACGAAGTGGCAGACTACCAAACGGTCTGTCGACTCCGTGCCCGAAAAGAGAAGAAGATAAAAATATTTTTTTTTTCCAAATTCAAATTTACCGGTTTTCAACTCACCCTTAACTTCTCGGTTTCATGCGTGTCTGTGTTGTGCTGCGCGTTCTTCATCGAGGGCTCACGATTGGATTTATATTCTGTGCTTTTCTTTGGAATTAATTGTGGTTGTGTGCCTTTGAGGTGGTGCGTTCCGCAATTCACATCTTCGACGAATCTGACAGGAGAGGACTTCTGAATGAGAACGGTACTGGAAGGTCTATTCGCATGCTCTAATTCTACTTTTATAAATAAATTTATTATAAGGAAAAAACAATAAAAACCAACAAAACAAAATAATTATTAAGTTGCATAAGTTTTTCTTGTTTAGTTTATAATTATTATTTTTAATGCAAATTAAAATTGTTGGCACTGAAGAGGGCCCCCATTTGTGGCCGAAACGTTTGCCTTTACAAATTTCTATGGTTATTACATAAAAAATTTCTTAAAAATCTGACCCCATGCCAAACTAATTATCTCAGAATTATGATAATATTGTTTTTGCCCCTTTTCTAGATGTATTGCACATAAATCTTATGAGAAAATCATAACAAAATTACAAAACATTATTGTATTTGATTGTAAGAAAGGAAGTAAATAAACGGGTTTAAAAGTGGAAAAGGATAAAATTACTGCAAACCAATGGGATGTGATCCGAGGATTGTTATTAACGAACAAAATAAATGAATAAAGAATGCAAGTATAATTGTGACTAAAAATTGTTGGAAATGGATTAAAAGAATAAAAAGGAGATAGAAATGGATTTGAAGAGATGAAGAGGGATAAAAAATTGGATTTAGTGATAGGAGAATGAGAGATGGAAAAGCAGGCGTTAGAACTTCGCCTCTTTCAGCCATCAGCCTCCCATCCTTCACGATATCTACTCTACCCTTTGCAGAGCTTCGAATTGTACTGAATTCTCAGGAAGTTTATTGAACGTTGTGATAGTGGGAAACCTTCGAGATAATATCTCGTAGTGATCGCTTCATTTTTGTGAGAGTCAAGGAAAAGGAAGGAAAAAAGACGACTCACGAGATACTTGGTGGAGAGTTAAAGAGGCATCGGAAACGTCAATAGATTCTTATGCTGTTATTGGATGACATTTTGAATTCTCTGGTTCTTCTGAATCCTCTCAGAGCTTGACGGTCACATTTATAGTCGTCAATTAGGTTCAGAAGATACTTAAGAAGTAAACGTGACCAATCTCTTTGATTTAGTAACACACTTAAGGCACCCTGAACATCTGACCTATCAAATTCCTTATTTACCGCACTTCAGTCCTGCTCCGACTGTCAATGAGCCAATTCTATATAGATTTATTGATAAGATAATTTAATTTTCCTTACTATTTCTTGAGGGAATATGATACTTAAGAAATTAGTAAATTTTATTGATTTTATGTTATTTTATATAAAAGTAGTTAGAAAAAAAACTGATGATAAGTAAAGTGTACTATTTTTTTAATGGTACTCTCTAAACCTGAATCAGTGAACGGCCATTAATTCGCAGTGACTATTCACTGATGACAGCAGCTATAAGTCTTTCATTGAGAACCAGTAAAATTTGACTGATGAATCAGTCAAATAGATTGAACTGCCTTTTTGAATCAGTGAAATCTTCAGGTGGGAATAACAAAACCAGAAATATATTTTAACGATGAATAAACTCGTTTATTTTATATTATATTATGTATAATTAAAAATTAAAAATCCATCGTTATACTTTAATCATTTTAGTCGAAATGAAAAGTTATGTTTACGTGGCGCGTTCACTGATTTCTCAGTGAAATCAAAGCAGGCACTGATTCATCAGTTGATATATTTTTACTGATATAATCATTGACTGTTTCACTGATTCAGGTGTAGAGAGTACTGCATTAGTTACAATTGCAATTACAATGTACTTATTCTTTTAGTTAGAACAATTACTTACATCTAACTTGTTACACAAGTTATTTACTTTAATCGAATCAAATTGAAGACTTAGTTAAAACAACAGCTTTTCTTAATTAATTGTATTGCATATTCTACGATTCATTCGATTAAAAAGGTGAATTTGGGGCCTTACCAAACTACGGGAAGTTGGTGAAAAGTAGTAAAACCTACTGATAATTTTTTCCGGCGTTTGTACCAATGGAGTGTGTGTAAAAAAATTTCAAAATTTAAAGCGATGTATTTGCTTTCATTCTAAACAGATAGTTTTAGTTCTTACGAGTTATCAATGGAGCGACACAAAACCAGTGAAAAATGAAGAATTTTGGATCAAACTTATCAAACTTTTTGCTAAAAAAATTAATTAATGTTTGCATAAAAAGTGTTGATTCGTGTAACTACACACGGGCAGCAAATGTGGCGCTCGATATTTTTAATTGGTCCGGTGAGGTAACGTTCATAATATTTATTATGTAGGTCACAGGTTGCTGACTATAAACAATAAAAATCTTCTATGCAAATTCCTTACTTGTAATTTTTGAACGAATCCCTTATTTATCAAAAAAACTTTTATATTTAAAATATCAAGTTAAAATTTTTTGAAAGCAATTAACCATTTATACAGTTACTTTGATTCACTAATATCTATATTTTCTAATTGATAAATCAGTTTTTTCGTTTGTTAAAAAAAATGGATCAAAGAATTTGTATCAAATTAGTTTCGACGTCATATCCGTAAACCCATGTTTTTTCACCTGTTATGATACGTTTCAGTAATTCCGTATCGTCATTGACTTCATTTAGTGACTCCTGAGCAACTTCCATTCGCCGCCGTTTTTAAATTGAAAAAAATCTTTTATGAATAATTTATGAAAAAAGTTGATTTATTTTTACTTGAGGAAGGCTCAAAAACTCTAGTCACGGCACTTACTTCTCACAAGCTCTGAATAATTCTTGCAGTCACTATACAATAAAGTTCCAAGTTTTATGTCTCAGGATTGTACACAAAGAGAAATAAGCTCTGGTTGTAGGAACCGAAAAAATGTAGTCACTTACAATATTGTTGTGATAACTACCTCCAACAGTTAGTATACCAGGGAATTTAGTTGCAGTAATAAACAAAACTAGTCATAGCAACCTGATCAACTGTAATATTCTATTTCCAGTTTTGACAACTACATTTTCTGGTAAAAAATGTCTTCAATTAGAAAATTTATGTACTGTAACTATAATGAAAGATTTTAAGCAAACGGAAATTCAGGTTGTAGTCACCGGAAAATCACGTACACCGCCGCGGTAATTTTAAAAAATTTACTGGTTACTGTAACCAGAAATTTTAGTCGTGTCGTCTACATTGGCACCGTTGAAATTTTTCTGCGCAGGCGCATAAAGTATTGAATGGTTTATTGATCCGGTCATTATACGCTCTGTACGTGACTGCAGCGCCATAGCATGAGTGAACTAAAGGAGGCTGTTCGATTCGATTCAATTGTTTTTCCTTGTGAAGTATTTGTGTGAAATCAGCAGTAAAAAGTAAGTATTTTCCATAATAAAAATGATATAGAAACCAGTAAATATAAGGTTAAGGTAGTTGTCGTGCCAAAAATCAGTCTCTGGAAAAAGAAGTTTTTCTATGATTTCAAGACTGGAAATTATATCATCAGCCGTGTCATATGTAAGGAAAGACACTTTTTTTAATGAAAAAATTCAAAAATTACGAAAAATAATACTTTTAATAATGTCTTTTGTAATAGGATTTTTCATTGCCAGTGCTTTTTACCAATTTTTTAAAAAATGATTGAAGTTTCTTAAATCATTGCTTATTTTTTCGGGGAAAATATTCTCTACAACTTGACCGTTTCCAATTTTTGAAAATAAATTCTTTAATGGCTGAAATAATTAAAAATCAATTTTCCAAAACAAAATTTTTATAAACAAATTGCTGTATTTGATAATAATTGATTTATTTTCAAAAATTGGAAACGGTTAAGTTGTAGAGAATATTGCACCCGAAAAAATAAACTATGATTTAAGAAACTTCAATCATTTTCAAAAAATTGGTAAGAAGCGATAGTAAGGAAATATCCTATTACAAAAAACACTATTAAAATATTATTTTTAGTAATTTTTAAATTTTTTCATTAAAAAGAGTGTTTTTCCTTACGTATGACACGGCTGATGAGATAAGTCTCAGTCTTGAAATTATAGGAAAACTTCTTTTTCCAGAGACTGATTTTTGGCATGACGACTACCTTAAGTTAATGACAGATCAAAACAGACTAGAAAAATAATAAAGAATTAAATTGTAATTTTATGATGAGAGTTTTAGGTACTTGTTGAGTAAATAAATATTAATTTTTTATCTTCAGATTCAATTTCATCATGGATATAATGATTAAATCAGGTTTTCAATCAATTAAACATACATCAGATTTTCAACCACAAACGAAAATTAAAGGTAAAAATTTTGTTCTAGTAGAACATGTACGAGATGTCCAAGAGTTCCGTAGAAATAATAACTTTTGCCTTCTTACTGCAGCTACCCACTTATTCCTTTGATTTATTTTCCATTTAGACGTTGGAAATTTATAAAATTTACACTCACTTTTCCTGCTTGTATTTTTACAATTCACAACACAACAACTTCGGTATCTCATTTCAGCTATATTTTTTTAATTGAAACAAAATTTAGATTTGCACATGTATTTTGATTGCTCGGAAATATAAAACAGCCTCCTTTAAAGCCTAAATTATCCACTGCGTGCGCTGGCGTCGATCTAACTCTCCCTACCATGACTTCGCACGGTGCCTATAGTGATCGCTGTGTGATTTTGTTTTTCATCAATTATGATCAGCAGTAACATTGTCACTAATAGTAAGTAATATTCGTTATTAACTATCATTCCTTTTGAATTATCGTAATGGGAACAAAAATTTCGAAGTAAAATAATAGGTAAATAATCACGTGAAGTTGAACATAACCTTCAAATTTCTTTTTGTAAAATCTTACAACTAATATTTCTGGTTATTGCAATCGGAAATTTCGGTGATCTCAACTTGAAGTTCAAATATCTTCTCAACCTGAGACTTTTAGTTGGAGACAATTTTAATGGCACCAATCAGATTACTATAACCTGGAATTTTTCTCTGCGTAAGCGGATGTGTGCGTGATTCGATGAAAGTGCATCGTCCTATACATGGAGAATAGACATAAGGAGACCAATCTCTTATGCATGAACTTCACAAAAGTTGAGCACGTTTTTGTCGGAAGTACAAGGAAAAGGTACAAGAACTTCTCGATTGATGGCACGAATGCAAGTGGCGTAAAAAAATGGCGGCTTCCTTCTGTTCGCTCAAAATATTCTAACATAACCGCAAATTAAGGTTAATATTTGTGAATGTTTGTAAACATTTTTATAATAAATATATGTTACCATGAGAATCTGCATGCATGCAAAGGTATACGAAGTTCTTTTTTTTTTACGCTACTTGCAGGAGCGTCATCTCTTGGGAAGTTCCCGTACTCAATCAATGTACTTCCGACAAAAAGATGCTTATTTTCAGTTACATTGGTTTGGTCTCCTTATTTCTCTTCTCCATGGTCTTATATATAAGTTTTAGCTATTAGGTTTATGTCTGTGAAGTTGTATATTTAAGTGTATTTGTGATGGAAAATATGATTGGCTGCGACTGAATGGCGTGAATGTATTTGCATGCTGTTTATGTATGTATGTGTGAATAGGATGACTAATGTCAGGCTTGAGGTAAGAATTTTTTTTTTACTTAAGAGAACCATGACAACGTTTTGCTCAACTCCTTACTATTTCCTATGTAACGCTTATTGTTATTCACTTTGAGTGGATTATGTATTCATCAAATTCATTTTACCCGACTAGGATTTAATAGATGTTCAAATGTCCTTATGTCCCAAGTTCAATCGACAGAGTTGAGTAAAATTACTTCAACTATTTTTCTCCGTGTGGTATAAGGAAGTTACCTTTAGTGCCAAAACCAGTACTGCGCCGGTACAAACTTTTGGTACAGGCACAACACAACCGGCTTGGTACCTCGCCAGTACCGCAGAAGGATTTGCAGTACTAGCGTGGTACTGGCAAGGTAACTTGGCTAGTAGTTATCTATTGATACTGACTCGGTACTGGTCATCGGTACCATGTCAGAACTAAAATCTGTACTGTTTTAGTACTGGCATTGCTCCGAAATCGGTTGTTAGCCGACACTTGGCCACAGGGCTTGGGCTGTCCTAGCCAGTACCGCGCCAACCTTCGGCCTGGTACCAACTGTCTAGTACAGGAATTCCTCCTTGTTTACAACTGGCGCGGGACAGTTCCGTTTGTAAATACTGGAATGAATCCGATTTATCCACCTGAGTCCAGGTGGAAATTTAGAACCGGCATGGTACCACGCCAGTACCGCAGAAGGATTTGCGATACTGGCATAGTACTAGCTTAAGCACGGCCTACCACCTGCGTGGCTCCGAAAGGTAACTTGGCTGAAAGTTGTCCATCGGTACAGGCGCGGTACTGGACATCGTTACCATGCCAGCTCGAAAATCTGTACTGGTTTAGTACTGGCATTACTTCGAAGTCGGTTGTTAGCCGACACTTGGTCTCAGGACTGGGGCTGTACTATGCCAGGACCGCGCCAACCCTCGGCGTGAATCCGACTTTTCCACCTAGGTAATCTTTGAATGTGTCTAATAGTGTAAAATATGACTATTGATTTTATTTCGACAGAATAATACTTGAGAAAGTTACAATTTTAAATTAAACTTTCAGCGTACTGACGCAGTTAAACAACTTTTTTTTTTTATTTAATTTTGCTTCAGGGTTGTTGGAATTTTTAATAAAAGGTTTTAACATCAGGCCTTTGAACTCGTTATACTGAAAGTAATAAAGATAAAAGAGATGGATTCTTCAGATTTCTACAAAATTACGAAGTTAAATCACTGGAATAAATCAATACATAGAGGTAATTGGAGGATTTTGTGTTTGAGATTGATTGAATTTTGCGTGCAACATATATAAACTAGACAAGAATGAGTTCGATTGGAACATGTAGAAATATTTCTTCTTCCCCTTGTTGGCTTTCAGCCAAACAGATGGCTATCTCTATGTGTAAAGGTAAATTGGATTAAATTGTATTAGATTCTCTTACTTAAGAAAAATCTTGATAAATTCTAGGGGTGATGAAATAATAACTGTATTTTAATAATCAAATACTGTGGGCTAATAAATTTGTATATTCGAAAATATGATAGTACATTGATTTGGCTGCAAACACATGCTGGCGTCGGCATGAACGTTTCCTCGTTAATCACACGACTGTTTCCTGTCGATAGTAATTGCCAGTCGTTAATTACTCATATCCGCAAACTCTGGTTCAGAGAACTTCCCTCTCAAATGCACACGCAAGCTCTTTCTCTCTTACTTGTCAATCAATTCATTTTTTAGACAGATTTCAGCTTGTTCATAATCAATTCAAAAGTCGTGCCAGAAGTGCTTGATCCTTAAAGCTTTTTGGCAAGGATAACCAATTTTTTATTACACAATCCTGGTGGAAGTTTTAGATAGAATTTTTTCCGCGCTATTCCTTCCTATTCTGTGCTAATCCAGAAAAAAGTTTTCGATCTCAACGCAAATCGCTTGAAAATTTACCAAACTTGATTTGAATTCAGAATGATTCGGATTGGAAGTTTTGTATTTATTTGGATTAAAAAACTGGTTGGAATACATTCGTGTTAGAAGTGTGGGATTGAGTTGAAATACTTTTAAACCGATTTGTATAAAGCAAGATTAAACTTTTTTTTCGATTTGCTCAGAATTGGCGCGGAATGAAACCTCTCCCGAAACCACTAGGATAAACCAGCATAATAACTTAGTTTCAAAAACCAGTCCAAATATCAAAAAGAATTAACAAAAAGTATTGAAAAAACCATAACTGAGAGCTGTATTCGCGATTGTAGTTGGTGTTCTACTTTTCATTCTAGATCAAAGCCTTCTCTTAATTACAGGCGTCACAGGAAATTTATTGGCTATTTTTTATTTTTTTTTACCGAGGGTGAAGAGGACAAAGTAAAAAAGAGAGAAAAAAAGAAAGAAAGTCAGAATGAAGGATGTCGAGGCAATGGCATTAAATCTTCTCCTAGTGAATGTCTTTCCCTTCCGGCTATCTGCGACCTTCTCTTCACTCCCTCGTTTCTTTTTCTAGAGCAACATTAGCAGCCTTCGGTAATCTTTTGGAATAGTGACTACGGTTCCTGAGTTTTTGCAAACAAAAAGAAACCTTCACAGCTTTTCAGAAAGTGTGTAGTGTAAAAAAAGAGAACAGAGCCGCGAACGCTAACCCGGAGGGAATTACGGAGATTATCTTTCCACTATTAATAACTGCAATTATGCTGGTCTCGCCCTCTCTCAGTTCTCTGTCCGCATAACGCTAATGCAATTACGTGTGTTAGAAATGTATTTCTTTCTCTCGCTGGGGTTCCACTTTGATTACGTCTCTTTGTTATGTGGGCGGATCTGTTTGATCTTCGCTTTCTACGAGCATTTCCTGATGGCTAACGTAGCTTTGCTGAAATGTTATTTTTAATTTCGAGAAACTCCACGAAAGGCAAACCAAAGGTTCATGTATAAACAGAGATGGACTAGACAAGGTGAAAAGGTTAACGCTAACTCGCGACCCCTTGGTATGCTGTCCAACTAAAACAGTTTAATGCTCTCAAAAGAATTATCAAGAACAGAGCCCGGACTAGAGTAGATTGTGGAAGATATGTAGTGTACATGGAGAATAGACATAAGAAGACCAAAGTAGTGTAACCGAAAATGAGCGAATTACGAGGGATGTTCAATAAGTCTGTGACTTCTCGAAAGATGGTACTGTTATTGTAAATATGTTACTACTCTAAACTCACCACTTAGTCAACATTTTCGACTGATTTTTTGTTTCAGGCGTATAATAACAAATTCACGTTTCATCAACAGTTACATAACGTCGCAAAAATTCCTTTGAATTACGTTGAAATATGCCCAAACATTGCTCAGACACAACGACACGAGTCCGCTTTTGTGATCGGTTGTGAGCAAACGCGGCACCCATCTTGCAGACAGCTTCCTCATGCCCAAACATTCATGTAAAATGTACCATACGCGTCCCACTGAAGTGTTTACAGTTTCACTAATTTCACGCGCTTTCAATCGACGAGCGTTGAACTCGAGACTATTCGCTGCTTTCACGTTGCGAATATTTGGATTATTTAGAATATTTGAAAATATTCAAAATGTTTGGAGTGTGTGTAAAGATGAATCAGTAACTTCATTTAGCGTTACATTCACGCAAATTCCAGTTATAATTATATAGAACGTCTAAGAGACATTCTAATTCAATGATTTGCAACACGTCTGCATTCTGAGAAAGGCACTCGTAAGCATAAAAATGCTGATCAAAGGCGGCTATTTCTGATTCTTCGTACAAAAAACATACATTTTTATTTTCAGCAATTACAACATATAAAATTACCCCAAATCTCGGGACACAATTCTCATCTTCATCTTCGCCAATGCACACAACAGAACCTCGTTGATATTTATTTTTGAAATGACTGATCCAGTTTGCAAGAAGTATGGCAGGTTGTTTGAAAAAGCTTTCTGGCCCCTCTATTGGTAAAGTGCTTATAAGCGTTTCACACATCAGGCCAATCTCAAGAATATCAGAAAATGGAGATTTTGACATAAATTGGTAAGCAAGTCGCAGTTGGTGTTTTAGAGCTAGCGTTGCACAAATATTTTTTCGACAATTTGTTGCGACCGCAGTTATTTTGGATTCACTGTGTTTTAATTCAGATCGCATGGATTGAAAATGGATAATAGGACCACAAGCATCCATTGCCTCAGGGTAATGAACTAAGTGATGCACCTTTGGCTTTATAGGTTTCTGGAAAAGTTTTAAAAATTCACTATTATACGACTCTTCCGTCATCCGTTCGCCCGGAACTTTCACCCGCGGCTACTCGCTCGTTAGGCAAACTGACTAGCCGCACCAGCCAGGGGAGGAACAAAGAGATCCCTGCCCCGAACGACGCGGACAGCCAAGTCCACCCGAGACGTAGGACCGCGGGTGCAGGTCCCGATGCGA
The DNA here is from genome assembly GCA_030998225.1 of Diplolepis rosae. NCBI lineage: Eukaryota > Metazoa > Arthropoda > Insecta > Hymenoptera > Diplolepididae > Diplolepis > Diplolepis rosae. The sequence goes on from JAPYXD010000082.1 coordinate 2,323,630, forward strand.
TTTCTACTGGCTCTCCCCGTTGTTTCGCTCCCGACGCCCATCGAGCTCTCTCTCCCTCATTACAAGTGTGACGAATTACTCGATGAGCGTCCAAAACCGCTCAGACTGGAGCATCAGAGAGACCATCGTGTCAGGGGTGAGCTCGGCACCCACTGCCTGACCGAGGGCCTCCCTTGCCGCGCCCCACTTTGCGCAGACGAAGAGTGCGTGCTCTGCATTATCCACAGGGGAATCGCAGTAATAACACATCTCCTCGTCTCTCTTCTTAAAGCGCTTCAGGTTCGCTTTAAAACAGCCATGGCCATTTCTCAACGAGTCTGTGCCTTCCACCCTTGCGGATGGCCTCCTTCGCGCGAGCGATTTCCTGCAGGTCGGTACAGGTAAGCTCCTTGCGGAGCTGAAAGGTCTCTTGCCTTTCCTCCGCCAATAAATCTATTGGCGGGACGCTCGCCAAAATCATATGCAACTATGATATTATCCAATTGTTCTAAGGTAAATAAATTGATCGTTTTATTTGAGTAATGTTTTATAATTTCAAGCATATCGAAAGAAAGAAAACCTTCCGGACCATCATGCATAAAGTCAACTGATACATTTTGTGTCACATGAAATCCAGGCAGTTCACTGAAAGCACTCTTCTCTTTTATTCCAGTTAAACTAGAGTCATTTTTGAGAAGATCTGCTTCATAAGTAACAGGATTTCTCAATAAAGAAAGATCAGAAACACAGCACTTCGATCTTTCGTGAAAATGCATTTTACAAAACTTACAAGCATAGTTGCCTTGGAAAGATTCAATGTATCCAAGTAATTGGTGAATTCCTAAGTTATCAGCCAACAGTGATCCTAATTGAAAATATAAAGTTACTTTCCCTTCTGGAAGATCAAGTTCATTTCCTGTTTCTTGCAAAAATTTCAATTCGTCTATTACTTCATAGAATGTTGTAGTATTTCCGAATTCTTTTCTATCGGATGAGTAGAAAAGAAGCGCTATGAAAATAGAACTAAGAGTTGCTTGGTACTCTGTCGGGAAGCATGGTATTGACACATACGTAGCACCTACTTCATGTACTCCAGCATTACTACCGAGAGCATTACCAGTTTCGTAATCACTTAACCCGGCATACATTAGGGAATGAGTAATATCTAATATTAGTTGAACATGATTACGTGGAATTGATGGAGCATTATATAATCTCGAAATGAAAAGAAGCGCATTACTTTTAGAAAGTTGTTCAAATTCTTTAACATCCAAATCAGGGAACTTGTGAGATTCTTGAACAGAAATTACCTTTTGATAATTGTTACTTCGATTACAAAGAACAATGTTATTGCGTGTAAGATCAGGGATTACAAGTTGGACAGAATTGTGATGGATGATGCTGACGTTTTTATGCGGGGTATTTGAGATTTCGAGTTCAACGGTATTTAGAGTAATGTTTGACGGTTCCTTAATACAGTGAACTAAATTAAAATGCAGTCTATACGATTTTATTATTTGAGGAAAGTAGATGGCCTTTCCGGTTTTGTATAATTATTTAAGTCAGTGAAATATGATAAATAAATAATATAGATGGTAGAATATTTTTAAGACCGAAAAAAAATTTGAAAGCGTGCATCTTGCATGTGTCAGGAGGAATCGAACCTCCGAATATACTTGCCTTTCCGGGGACTTATTGTGATAAACGCACCAAGCCAACACCGCTTACAGCATTTCAAATAATTTTCGGTATATTTCACTTTTCAGTTTAGATGTTTATTTGAATGAAAATTAGGGCTTAAAGTGACCTCTATTGGGTCTGATTGCGAACATTTTCGTGAACCGACAATCTTAGATGGTAAATTTACCAATTTTGTATATTCTTAAGATGTTGTTGAGGTTTTAGGCCAGATAATTAGTTAATAATTTTCGATGTTACCGGTATTATAGTATTTGAGGAAAGTAGATGGCCTTTCCGGTTTTGTATAATTATTTAAGTCAGTGAAATATGATAAATAAATAATATAGATGGTAGAATATTTTTAAGACCGAAAAAAATTTGAAAGCGTGCATCTTGCATGTGTCAGGAGGAATCGAACCTCCGAATATACTTGCCTTTCCGGGGACTTACTGTGATAAACGCACCAAGCCAACACCGCTTACAGCATTTCAAATAATTTTCGGAATATTTCACTTTTCAGTTTAGATGTTTATTTGAATGAAAATTATGGCTTAAAGTGACTATAATTATTAACTAATTATCTGGCCTAAAACCTCAACAACATCTTAAGAATATACAAAATTGGTAAATTTACCATCTAAGATTGTCGGTTCACGAAAATGTTCGCAATCAGACCCAATAGAGGTCACTTTAAGCCCTAATTTTCATTCAAATAAACATCTAAACTGAAAAGTGAAATATACCGAAAATTATTTGAAATGCTGTAAGCGGTGTTGGCTTGGTGCGTTTATCACAGTAAGTCCCCGGAAAGGCAACTATATTCGGAGGTTCGATTCCTCCTGACACATGCAAGATGCACGCTTTCAAATTTTTTTCGGTCTTAAAAATATTCTACCATCTATATTATTTATTTATCATATTTCACTGACTTAAATAATTATACAAAACCGGAAAGGCCATCTACTTTCCTCAAATACTATAATACCGGTAACATCGAAAATTATTATACGATTTTATGTTCAGAAAGACGCGAATACAGATTTCTTCACCAAATCGATATTGACTGTTTTTATGAGGTCTGTGAATGTCTTGAAAATGACTTCACAGGTTACTGAGTGTCGAAATGTGCTTCTGGTACATAAAATATACGGGCATTTTCAAGCAGTGCGTAAAATAAAATTTATATTACAACGGTTGAGACTTGCCAGAATTGCATAAAGTACTCTTTCACAATTGTCTTATTTACAAAAGAATTCTCAAACTTCTTGTCCTACTCATTGAAATAAAATCAGTAAAGACATTTCTTTACCCAAGGCCACTAATATTTCTAATATTGCATCCGAATCTTTGACGAAATCTTTGATTGAAAAAGCTTTTACATATAGTTTTTTTTTATAAATTGCGAAAGCAGTCTTATTCTAAATATAATACTGAAAAGCGTATTTTATTCCGGAATGAAAAGTTTAACAGCCTTCAAATTGTGTTAAAGACTCCAATTGTACTAAATGTACACTTATTGGATGTTTAATTTTGTACTATTAACAGGAACTGATATAATGTAAACTGAAATAATACTAAACTGGTATCAAAGTTTGATACTCCCTTAAGAACAAAGTTTTTCATCGTTTCAAATCCTTGATAAGACTTTGAATGCTGGGTACAATTTTGCCGTTTTCACCACTTATGTCATGGATTGTTTTCTGCATGAAAATTCAGACGAGTTCCGCTTCATGCTGATATCATAACTACAGTGCATATAAGCTTTTAAAAGCTGTATCTACAGCAGCTTTTGTAGAATCCAGTTCGTATTCGTTGCCATTAATTATCAGGTAATACGCAGAGATGTTTAACAAAGAAGACCCGACTGCTACTGGTAGAGGTTTTGCAGTAAGACCGTGTTCATGAAGCTTGTGTATCCTCGAACTTAGTGCATTATTCATTTCTGAATAATTCTGTAATTAAACAAGCCATTATGCATTTTTCTTGTCTTCAGTGGAAAGAAAAGTTTGATATATGTAGCATTTTAATTAAATTAACCAAAATTAATGTGCTCTAATATGCAAGAAAAACCCATCTTGCATTTCGGGTTTGCTTGGTCTCCAAGTTGGTTTCTTTGCTACTTTTAAATGATTCTGGACGCTAGAATATCGGTTACACCGAAATCTGGAATAAGCATTTCAAAAGTGTTAATGGTTCACTTGTTACTGTTTAGCATATGATAAGGAAACACTGTTTAAAACGAAAAAAACTGAAAGAATAAAAACCTGCAGTCTTTCAGTTAGAAAAGCAAAGTGATAATGTTGGGATATTTGTATCCTTTCAAATCTATAAATTTTCAAAATATTGCATGGACCATAATCCTACACTCAGAAATACTGAATCTTGGTTTAAAGCATCGCACCTTCATCCCGATCATTCTCTGTAGAGTGGCAAATTGGCGCGAGCAACTCTTTGATTTCAGCGTGTTTTTCATCCTGAGGATCGTTATCTCCTAAAACTTTCAATTCAGGAAATTTGAATATTTTCTGCTTGATCGTGTCAAATTTCAAGTATATTGATAAATCCTTTTCGGGGTAGACAGAAGCGAAATCTAGTTTGAACTAAATGAAAAGAAATGGAATATTGAACCAAAAAGTAATCTAAACATTACGAACTTTCAAACAATTAGTTTTAAATGACTCTTTTTCAGTACCAGGTCATGAGCTCTAGATTGTCCTAAAACTTTGTACTTGGAAGAGTAGGTGTTGCTGGACACGTTACACAAAAATAAAGTCTCAATTCTTGACAAGGAAGTATCTTTCCAGTATTCCTTCGCTGTATCCCATGGACCTAAGTTGACCACCAACCACTGCATTTTCTCTTGCGTAGATTTCTTAGAAGCCGCAAGGATTCAAAGATTTTATAAATAATATACCTTATTTTCAGAATGTAGCTAATGTAGAAATTACCCTCATTCATTTGTTTTGATTCGAGAATGTTTCGAAAGCCAAGAATAAAAGCTTTTGTTATGATCAAAACTGCCTTTGTCCCTTTTTTTGGAATCACGACGTCTTTTCTAAAGTGTAAACGAAATTCATTGCACTTTTCGTACAATTTACCTTTTGCAATTACTCGTTTCCCGGTAACACTATTTTTATAACCGGGAATATAATACATCACCAAGTAGGGTTATCCGACACTGACGATCGGAACGACATCGTTCCAATGTCGGTTTTCCAGTTCATCGTTCACACAACCGGAACGACATCGTTCCCATATAGGGTCCTCAGTACTGGATTTCTGACATGAAACCGGTGTCGATTCAGTAGCGGAATGATGTCGGCAACCCAGTACTGGATTGCAGACTGAAAACCATTGTTGAATCGACACTGGATTCCAATTTTTATTGAATATGTATAAATAAAGATGAGCAAAATCCAAATTTCTTAAGTATCAATGGATTTCTTATAATCACTGTTGCAAATTTTATTTTGCAAAATTCATCATAATTATTTTCAATCGAAAATAATGATTTTAATCATGCAGTTTTATTGAATTTGGTAATTGGATAAGTTATTCATAAAAATAGTTCCATTAAAAATTTCTATAATTTTTTTAGACTTTTTTAATTTGTACTAAAATTCTAGTTAATTTCAATCAATTAAAATAACTAATTAATCAATTTTCATTAATTTAAAAAACTAATTATATACCCTCAATTAATTTAAAGAACTAATTAATTAAAATTAATTTTTAGTTTATTTCAATCGATTTTAATTCACTTAAATTTGCATTTTTATGTCAATAAATATAAATTTTAATAAAATTTTATAATTTTTAAGAAAATAGTAAATATTTTTACTTTAAACTTCAAACCTCATAGTTCCAGAGTAAATCATAATTCATTGGTCTTTCAATATACCTGAATATGCTTTGTAAGGGATATTTAGAAACATTTGGTAGCCAGCCGCTTATTTTTCGTTGCTTTTTCAGATATGAAATGTCTTACTCAAGTAGTGTCTTATTATTTTTTGAAAGTAGAGGCTATTTATATAAGTGTGGGGGGGGGATGAATGATATAAATAGTAAAATAGAACAAAATTGGAAAAGATCACGCAAGTACACCAGGAAGCATCGTATCTTAAAAACACATTTAGTGAGAGACAAAATAATTGAAAGTGAGTGATCACCGAAAAGACAAAAACTCAAGAATTAAATAGTTGTTCTGAAAGTAAAATTTACAGTTCCAATAATATAAGTGAGAATAACTTGAATTTTCATAGTGCTAATGATATTAACGAAACGCAGACGCAATATGAGTAAGGAGGGATGAAGCGAAATTGAAAATGGAAAAATTAGTTCGTTTTTATATTTATTAGTATTGATTATAAACTTCGAAATTCGATTTAAATAAATATTATGAAAACTAAATTATTGTTTATATTTATTGTATTTCAAATTTCGAGACCAAATAAGTGTCATCCTTTGATAATGGAACGATGTTGGAATCCAGTATCGGAAGAATATTGAAATCCTATATCGGAACGATGTTGGAATCCAGTATCGGAACGATATTGAAATCCAATATCGGAACGATGTTGGAATCCAGTATCGGAACGATATTGAAATCCAATATCGGAACGATGTTAGAATCCAGTATCGGAACGATGTTGGGATCCTATGTTGGGACGATGTTGGAATCCAGTACCGAATCGGTCTTACATTTCGACATTCATCCGACACCGATCCAGTGTCGGAAACCGATCCTGGAAAATGATTGTATTTATTACTAAATAACTACACCATTCGCAACGTCCAAAGGTAAACCTTAGTATATAAAATTTAAATATGTTTGATCGGTTTTAAAGCTTATTGTAAGAGAAAGTTACAATTACATTTATTTCATTCGAAAATATAAGGAATTTTCATTTACTTGTACTCTGGCGAATTCAGGATTTCGGCTCCTATGATGGATTCACATAGTGTGTTTCGGACACTGTCAGACTAATAGTTATTGTTTTCATGAAACTCGTTGGCTACTATTCCACCACTTTTATTCAATAAAAAAGTTGCTAAATTGACTTGTAAAGCGTTTTCTCTCAAATTTCCTACAAAGAAAGTTTCTCTACAACTACTTGATAAGGATACAGAGACTTTTTGAGCATCACTATGGATTTCTGTAGTCGGTGCGATATTGGCAAGCAGATCTGACAAGAAAAAAGTTTTACTTAACAATTGTGAAAATTACACTATGAAAATTTTAATAATTGGATTTTTAATTCGCAAAATAATTGAGTTTTGAAAATTGCGGACTGAAATATCTAACCTTGCAGGCTTGTACGATCAGTTTCTCCTTGATCAAATACGACTTGTGCATTCTCAATTAAATCGACAACATTAACCTCACCAATCTGGAAAACATAAAACTATTTACATAAGCATCTTACAAAAGTTGAAATATTTTAACTTCAGAAATAATGAGAAAAATACTTCGAATCCACCTCAATCACTTTACGGCTTTCCACCGTTTTGGGTAATACGAAATTCAACGAACATCAATTGAAAACCTAAAGAAGTAGACCATCTCCACATATATGGATCACAGAATATTTTTTTTCTTTTTTTCAAAACAAAAGTCACTTAATATATAAAACTGCAATTGAATAAAGTTATTCAGCTTTGAAATTTTGAAATTCACAATAAATGATCTCAAATTCACCTAAAACAGTTTGCTATTACTGTAAATTTTAAATCATTCCAATTATTGAGTTTTATTCATGAAAACAATTTTCGATTTTGTAATGCAGCCGTGAAAGTATTACATAACGTTATTACTTTAAATGATAACCCCCCTTCTAAGTAACTTCTAAGTAAATCTCCAAATGTAAAAAACTGGAAATGTCAACTTTTAAGTCCAGTGACAGCTAAATTGTGAAAATAAAATTTCCATTAATTTTCCGATTGTTCCCCGGTTATAAAAATTAATAATAAGAAATTTTATTTCGGAGAAAATCATTAATTAGATCTACCGTCAGACAATTAAAGATATTAAAGATCATTAAACAAAATTAGCCTATGTTTTTACACCGGATATGCTGAAGATTTTATTTGGAAAAAAAGACATTTTTGCATATACTTTCAAATATTGGTTCGTACTTCTCCAATTTCCACTCCTGCAGCTTCTGGTAAACAAATGGATCCATAACACAGATCTGCTAGATTTTGTTTGATGAAAATCTATGGGTCGTTTCCGGAGTAATTTTTGACGTAGAATCCGAATCCTGAATCAGAATCAGCCTGTCACGTCAGGATTTTGAGATATTTGAGGTTATGTGCTAGAAAAATGGGGTTTTTCGCTACATTTGAGGTTATGTACAGGACGCAAGAAATTTTTTTGGTTCTTCTCTCGAATGTCATCATTTAGCACTACTTTCCCTTCAAAATGAGCTATTGAACAGTTACGAGCGATTTTTTTTCACACAGGTTCGACCATATCAAGTTTTGACATTTATTCGAACAACCTTATGAGCATTCACATTGACTCTTTGGTGCATACCATTCTGCATTCGGAAATTTATCTCGAAAATTTGTACTTGCGGGTTTCGATGGTCTGTGAATAAGAATTTACAGTCAGAAAATTGACATTAGAGAGCGAAATCGTTTAATTTCGTAAATTTCGATCCGCCATTTTGAATTCGCCATCTTAGAAATGGAAATGTCAATTTTCTGACTGTAAATTCTTAATCACAGACCATCGAAACCCGCAAGTACAAATTTTCGTGATAAATTTCCGAATGCAGAATGGTATACACCAAAGAGTCAATGTGAATGCTCATAAGGTTGTTCGGATAAATGTCAAAACTTGATATGGCCGAACCTTTGTGAAAAAAAATCGCTCGTAACTTTTCAAAAGCTCATTTTGAAGGGAAAGTAGTGCTAAATGATGACATTCGAGAGATGAACCGAAAAAATTTCTTGCGCCCTGTACATAACCTCAAATGTAGCGAAAAACCCCATTTTTCGAGCACATAACCTCAAATATCTCAAAATCCTGACGTGATAGGCTGATTCTAATTTCGGACTCGGATTCTACGTCAAAAATTACCCCGGAAATGATCTTTCGTTTTCCACCAACAAATACAAACCCATTATTTGCAGACCTGTGTAATTTACACTGTCATTAAAACACTAAACGGATTGGCACGAGGAGCGGCCCACCGGCGCGAGTCCGATTTGTAAACACATTCCGCATATTTAAAGATCACACGTTCACCAATATGAATTTAGAAACGAAGGAAATCGTCTCGAGTGAATCAACCATCCAGTGGTATTGCCAAAATACACTTTTCAGAGAGTGCTCGAGGAAACAAATATTTAAGTGAATTAAACATTTCAAACGGCAGTAACTACTAACTATTGCAGTTTTGTATCGCAAATATAGTTATTAGTTGTACCAGTAATATTCAATTGTTTTCTCTTCCAATTTATGTTTCTGATTCGAACAAAAAGCATTTGTCATATTTTAATTGTTGCGCTTCAAATTACATATGGTTATGTGACACATATTATATTGTAAATATACCCGTAAATTTTTAACATACAATTGTATGATTAAATCAACCTTACCATTTCTATCAGTGCATTTCAGATGAAATAAAATAATTTATTTTTGCATTGAAAAATCATTTCAACAATGAATTTGTTGAATTCAAATTCTTCATTTTTTTAAATTAAACTATTTTCTGATTTTTCCAAAATCATTTCAGTCGATTATGTCGATCATTAGAAGAGTGTATCACTACACTGAAAGAAATTTATCGTGAATGCAGAAAATTTTCTGGGTATATTAGCAAAAGAGTTTGTCTGACTCAGATACAGCTAAACTGTATGGGTGTTTCATAAAAACAGTTATAGTTGAAGGTATATTACTGCACCAGTAATATATTTTTCATAGCGCCTCCTTTGAAAATCCGATTTTCGGTACCTGTAGAGCGGGTTGAAACTACGATTTTCAACCCTAGGGTTGAAAGTCGCTGTTTCAACCCGCTCCACAGTTAAATCCAATCAGATTCTCAAAAGAGTTGCTATGAAAAGTAGTATACATTACTCGAAACAAAACACAGAGAAAGCATTTTGTGTGATTGCAATCGCTCTGTTTCGCCCCTTGTAATGTAATATACTATTCAATACACACATCCAAACTGATGTGGCTGCAGCAGATGAAACATGGTTATGGTTCCTTTAGCCAAACTCTGTTTTGGAAAATCAGCTCAACTTCAAACAGACGCTTGTCTGCTAGTGATGCGTAGTACTTTCAGAGGTTAGGGATGAGTAAACTATTATATCTGTGGTTGATTTTAAGATTTTAAAACTGTATCAAATAACTAATTTCATAGATCTATATATGGATTATTATTAAGTGTACAAGTTTGCTTTCGTCGTTTTTCGATAAATGGCTGCAGCGGTAATTGCTAGTCGAAATCGACAGATTAAAACTGTCACACAGTAAACGGCAAAATTGTACACCTTATATAAAATTTATAAATCTAAAAAAAATAAATTAAATCGATACCCGCAAATGTGTTTTGTTTGCATGGTCACATACGATCACTCTGCGAACGTTTGAACGCACACCAATATACATCCTTGAAACAAACCATTTTGTTTTGCTAAATCAGCATAACTGTCGATGGATAATACAATCAGAAGGACATTTATGAAAGTTTCCTAAGCTCATAGCTAATTTAAAGATACGTCATTAGCTCAACTAGTATTTGCTTTTTTCTTATTCATACTTATTAACGCACAAAATAATATAACTGAAGTAAGAATATTTTCTTTCTAATTTGCATAGAAATTCTCTAACAAACTCGGTTAGGTAGAAACACAATACCATTTCTTTCAGTGTATCAGTGACAACGGAACTCTACTATATCGACTTTATCAACCTATGATTTAGAATTACTTCAACGTTATTTATAACAAGATGGAATTTTTCAATTTAAATTGAAGAAATTTTCTGTGAAAAAAGGAACGCTTCCACTCCGCTGGGTATCGATCCCAGGACCTTTCGATTGCCGGTCGAATGCTCTATCATCTGAGCTACGGAGGTTCCACAAAACTTTTCTCAGAGAATCTATTTACGCCAATTTGGCCACGGTTATATCATGAACTATATACAAATATGTCTAAATCATTTCAGTCGATTATGTCGATAATTAGAAGAGTGTATCATTCACCATGATAACCGAACTCTACCATATCGACCCTATCAATCTGTGATTTAGAATTATCGTCATTTAAGACTAGATGGAATTTTCAATATATATTTTGAAAAATTTTTCTGTGAAAAAAGCTCAGATGATAGAGCATTCGACCGGCAATCGAAAGGTCCTGGGCTCGATACCCAGCGGAGTGAAAACGTTCCTTTTTTTACAGATAATTTCTTCAAAATTAAAGTATTCTTGCAAATATGTATGTTAACTTTTTTGTGTAGTTCGTTCGATATTGATGCGTGATATGTATTATGGGCGACGTCAAAATGCTCTTGTCATAAATGTTTTCATGATCAAAAACGTTTAAAAAAACATGTCAAAAGTTGCTTATTGGTGACCATTAGTCACAGTCTCAATTAAATTTTATTCAAGTAATAACTGCTCCTGTTTGCCCCATTCGTTGTCAAGAATTTTTTTTTTGTTTTAAGAAAAGTAAAGGTTCAAATTCGAAATTTTCGACCCCGAAAGATCCTGAGTTCTTATGTTCGCGAGCGTAACGTGACTTTCTTTAAAGAAGGTCGACTGTTTTAGATAGGCCATTTTGTTTTTGAAAGTTTGAACCCCAAATTTGGATTTTTCGGCCCTGAAAACTTCTAAGTACTTATTTTTGCGAGCGTGAATAAGTGTAATGAATCCTCGGCTTTTCCCATTGTAGAACAATATTATACTATATTTTTCATTCACCTTTATAATTTACTCTAAAGAAAAGTCTCTCAGTGTATACATAGATTTTTACATAGGACCCCATACAGACTCTTACGTGCGGACTTTTTAAATAAGATCTTGTTCATAATGTTTTGGTGGTTTGTTCAATTCTGGACAAAACAAATTTTCCTATTCCAAACACCTGAATCATGATGAATAATCGTAATCAAGATTTAGTTTCAGATTAAGGAAAATTGCGCTGATTAAAATTTTCGTGTATTAGGTAGTTGAGCAAATATTTCATAACATTGTCGTAAATCATTGAGTAATTGAGACTTTTCCGTTGAGTTTATCACATAAAAAGTATTATTGTTAACTTTTATTTTCATAATTTATTTCCGATTATCTGTCACTGATGCTTCATAAGGGGAAATCGAAATAAGTTAACTCAATTATTATTCTTTAGTAATAATTAATTAATTTTCACATGCTAGTATAATAATAGCCGGACTGATTTTACTAATCTCATTATACAAGCACTAGAGTTTCTAAATTAATTTAAATTTTCGAGTAATTCCCTCGACGAAGTAGTTTACGATGGAACTTGAATTACTTCTGGTTAGAGTTTGCAGAATAAGCTGATTTTCGATATGAAGAGCAAATGCATAGTGATATAGTAAATTCCATTTACCCATTACGTGTGCAATAGACGAGAATTTACTCTTATCTCTATTGTCACAAAATGCGATCCATTTTCATTAAATCATCCAATTGTCATGGCCTGACCGAATGAATCGCAAATGCTTTCAGCAGAATTCGGAAGTGTAAAAACCAAAACCTCAAACAATTTATAAATTATTCAATACTATAGTTCTCATTCGCATACTTCCTTCAGTCATATTTTGCAAATCAATACAACTTGCAGAACAAGTATCTTTTAAAAAATATTAAAATGCTAATATTTAATAAAAATAAAATAGGTCACTCTTAACAAATGCTTGATATATTTGAACCACATCCCTTAAATTTACTGAATTTGTGTTATTCTGTTTACTTTGAAGCATATATTTTTGAACTGAGTTACAATTCATGTTATATCGAATGTTTTAGTAATACGATTTATTGACCGATAAGGAATATTTTATTCATGAAAGAAAAACAATTTTCTCAACGAAATATTTTGTGATTTAATGAAGGAAATATTTCACTTTTCACAAAATATTACTAACGCATGGTTAATTTTAGACGAGAACTTAAAGCGAGCGTTAGTATGAGATATTTTAGATTGAAATTGTTTATTTAGAAGTATTTATTTAGAATTTTGTCTTTTGGCTTCGGTTTTAGATCAAATTCACAAGTTACTCTTATTTAATTTATTCTTTATATTCTCTTTACTCTTTTTTTATTGGATTATCTTTATTTATTAATAATGCAGATAATAAATTTATAGCGAAATTTAAAAATAAACTTTTAATTCTTATAAATTAACAAATTATTAACCAATTTCTGCCGGGATTTTCTGAAATGCATACTGAAGTTTTATACAATTACAATTATGCAAAATTAAGATAGATTTGAAAAAAAAAATGTTTGAAAAAATCTGCGAGAGTTCCAACGAGCATGAAGTTCTTTCGCACTTCACTCATATCATTGGACTTAATTCTCGTTGTTAAATCGCAGAGAAAGGCGAATTAAAAAAAGAAGATGCATAATAACATTTAGAACGCGATCCAACATTTATTTGAGATTTTTTCCTTTTAATTGCTATTTTAATTCAAACAGCAATACAAATGTCGACTTTCTCAATTTTATTATTTATTAGTTAGAAAAATATATTCCTAAACGAAACAAAATTAATTATAGAATTTAATATCCAGGTCCAGTCACTATGGAACAACTATTTAGGTTATAAACAGTATAATCTAGATTGTGAGAAGTACGATCCAGATTATAAGTGACATTACCTACAACTTTTTCTATGTTTCAACATCATACCGCATATTATCCAGATTATAGCTTTCATTATTCAAATGGCCGGCCTATAGTCACTGGACCTGAATATTAAATTTTATAATCATTTTTTTCCGTGTATGCTTAATATTGTATACATTTCTTGCGTAAGGATGCATGAAATAAATAAAAACTTGTGAATTTGATCTGAAATTGCTTTCTTTAATCGTCAAGATAATAACTGTACATAAAAAACATGATTTGATATTATTAATTAATTTTCAATATGTTTTTACGTTTATAGGCAGAAAGTAATTGTTTTTTGTTCTGGTTATGTTGAAATCACATTGAAAGTGATGTTTTCTGACGAAATTTTGCTAAATTTTAAACAAATCAATTAAATCAGTTGACTTGTGTTTACTGAATTATTCTGATTAGTTATTATCTTAGCGATGAAAGAAAGAAGTTTAGAGCAGAAATATGCTTTGGCAACAAACAATTTGTTACGCTTTATTATTTTTCACTACACTGAGAAAAAAATGCTATTGAATCGAAAGCATTTCTTTCCAAAAGCATGTATACTATGAATTCATAAAAATATACTGCAAGAACCAATAAATATGTTACTAATTATATGGCATATTGATTTGAATCCGTGATATACATGCTTTTGGAAAGGAATGCTATTGATTCAATAGCATTTTTTTCTCAGTGTATAATTTATATATAACAAATAAATTGAAAACTTTTTTTACTTCATGAATCTTTTACGTCCGAAATTTATACATTATTATACATAGGAAAAATAAAAAAAAAATAAGAAAGTTGAACTCATTTACATAAACATAACAATTTAAAAATCTGCAAATTTGAGCGCGCCTGGCGCGCGATTCAGTCATCACGCTTTACGCTCCATTCTATTTAGACCTTACACTTCGCGCTTAGTCTTATATTCTTCGCATACATTCAAGTTTATTTCTTGTTATTTTATCGTCTCGTATAATTTAACTGGAAAATGAAATTTAAATATTGACTTTTTTCAAGTTTTAACATACTATAACATTTCTAATTTTGGTTTAATCAAAGAATGTTATGAAGATAATTTGTAGAGATTTATTAGCACTATCAGAAATCAGTACTGAAATTTTGGATTTGTTCAAAAATACAAAAAATGATTTTATTTTATTTATGTTAAGGAACTTGTCCTTACTTTTTCGGCTCCGGTAAAATATGCCAAAGCTTAATTCAATCCAAAAATTTTATCGAGAGTTATCAAATATACGACCTACTACTATTACAGACAGACAGACAGACAGACACTTTCGTAAGAATCGTTTTTTCTGACTCAGGTGGTCTTAAAATGTAAGATTCGATGAAAATTTAAAAAGTAATTCATCACATGAAACTAATACCTTTTTATTTATAATAAGAATGTAAAAAATAATAAATAAAAAATTGAATCTCGACCATTTTCCAAGGACAGAACTGATCTAGAGAAAAATAGTTCGGCATATCTCGAAAATTGATCTCAAAACAAGTCTTACTTAGACACGCCTACTAAATTTTTAAAAAGCGTCTGCATTGTGTAACTAGATTATTTTTTTATGCCCAATCAGAAATCATGACACTCCGCCGACTGTGGCGATCGGTTAAATGTTGGTCCGATGTAGGAGATCGACTGTTGATTACCAACGTTGGTACAATGTTGAGAAACAATTGGCCCAACCTTATTCCGACTGTGGAAAACGTAATTTACCGACAGTGGATGTACAAGGTCCATCCAGTGTCTATTCAGCCCCGGTAGTCGACTGTCAAACACCAGCGTCTGTACAATGTTGGCTGTACAACAGGCCCAACCTTCTTCCGACTGAGGAAAAAGTTATTTTCCGACAGTAAATGTACAAGGTCCACCCAGTGTCTAATCGACTCTGATAATTAACATTGTAAAATACCAGTGTTTTTTCAAAGTTGATTCGACACTGGTACACTCTAAAAAAAGTATATTGATAATGAAGTCAGGTTCCTTTCAGAATGCATCCATTGAAATTAAGCAGATTTCTTTTGTCTATAAACAGAATCGTTTTACTGTTATTGTAGTATTGATGATAATCGATTTAATATTGGCATTTGTCAAAGTTGAGCTTATGTACATTTCTAATATTTATATTAGATATGTTGTATCATACTATTTGCTTTCTTTTATCCTCGAAATTATTTTTTTCCTGTACGAAAAATGATTTCATTTCAAGAACAAAGAAAATACTTTGACAGTAAAAGGTCACCATTTGAAACGATAATTGTTCAACTACTAAAGGATTTCCTGTCATACCAATTTTGAATAGAAAATCCTTTAATAGTGGAGGGAATCGTTTGAGAGTTAATAGTCTGTTTTTAGTGTTTAGTCTTCTTTAAAAAATGTCTTTAACCGTAAAACATGGATTTAATAATAAAAGTATATAGCCAGTATTTTAGAAATGTTGACAGCCAGCGTTGAAAATATGTTGGTTACCATTATTGATACAACGTTGGAAACTGGTGTTGTACCAACGCAGTACATCGTTATCATTTCGACTGTCCGCCGACAGTCGGATTCCGACAGTCAGAAGTTGGTATCCAACGTTGGATCGACGTTGGTCCGATTGTTAATTTCTGCTTGGGTGGGAGCAAATATGTAATTGTGTTGAATACACATATTTTATTTGGTTAAAATAAATATTTTACTAGTGGAATTAAAATTTGTCATCTATTTTACTAAATAATTCCTTCCACCAGGATGACATTTTATTCAACGAAATGAAAAAGGAATTGCCCCGAAGAAAGTATTGTCATTGTTTCGAGAAAACTTTTCTTTAATTAAACAATATCAACTTTTTCGTGAGAATAATTATTATTTCTTTGTTATTAAATAAACATAACATTGTTTTAATAGCATATTGGTTCGTTCGAAAGAAACCTTATCAATTAAAATACATGAAAACAACAAAATGATTTTTGTGGCGTTCCAGCAGCATTTCGAACATGCAAAACCGCCTTTCAACGTCTCTTGGCTTGAGTTCATGTGGAACCCAATTTCCTTGCTTTTGAATGTATCCGGCTGCTTTTGAACGTTTTGAAATGGCTGCTTGAGTGATTCCCAAAGATTCTGCGAGCTCTTCTTGTGTTTGGCAACAATCTTCATCGAGTAATGCTTCCAGTTCTTCGTCTTCAAACATTTTTGGCTGCCCAGGACGTTCTTCGTCTTCCAAGCCAAAATCACCACTTTTAAATCGTGCAAACCACTTTTGGCACGTTCGCTCAGCTAGAGCAAGTTCGCCATAAACTTCCACCAAAATACGATGACTTTCGGCAACCGTTTTCTTCATATCAAAGTAATGAAGAAGAACTACCCGAAAAAACACTTTTTCAGGCACAAAGTTCGAAATATTTGAGTGAAAAAAAATTATTGTTGTTTACGCTTCAAATGAATGACATATACTGAAAAATACGCACAATGACAGTAGGTTTCCAACGCATGTTCGGAATATTGGAACGACCCCACCAGAAATTAACAATCGGACCAACGTTGATCTAACGCTGAATACCAACTTCCGACTGTCAGCGGACAGTCGAAATTATAACGATGTACTGCGTTGGTACAACACAAGTTTCCAACGTTGTATCGATACTGGTAACCAACATATTTTTAACGCTGGCTGTCAACATTTCTAAAATACTGGTTATATACTTTTATTATTAAATCCATGTTTTACGGTTAAAGACATTTTTCAAAGAAGACTACACTCTTAAAACAGACTATTGACTTTCAAACGATTCCCTTCACTATTAAAGGGTTTTCTATTCAAAATTGGCATAAAAGGAAATCCTCTATCAGTTAAACGATTATCGTTTTAAAGGCTAACCTTTTACTGTCAAAGTATTTCCTCTGGTTTTGAAATGAAATCCTTTCTCGTACAAAAAAAAATTAATTTCGATAATAAAATAAAACAAATATACAACCTATCTAATATAAATATTGGAAATATACGCAAGCCCAACCTTGGGAAATGACAATATTGAATCGGTCATCATCAGTACTACAATAACAGTAAAACGATTCTGTTGGTAGACAAAAGAAATCTGCTTAATTTCAATGGATGGATTCTGAAAGGAAGGTTATTTCACAATGAATAGACTTTCTTTTAGAGTATACCAAAGTCGAATCAACTCTGTACAAACACTGGTATTTTACAGTATTAATTATCAGTCGATTAGACACTGGGTGGACTTTGTACATTTACTGTCGGAAAATAACTTTTTCCACAGTCGGAAGAAGGTTGGATCTGTCGAACACCCAACGTTGTGCAAATGCTGGTATTTTACAGTTGAATACCGGGGCTAAATAGACACTGGATAGACCTTGTACACCCACTATCGGAAAATTACTTTTTTCACAGTCGGAAGGAGGTTGGGCCTGTTTTACACCCAACGTTGTACAAACGCTGGTATTTTACAGTCGAATACCGGGGCTAAATAGACACTGGATAGACCATGTACATCCATTGTCGGCAAATTACTTTTTTCACAGTCGTATTAAGGTTGGGCCAATTGTTTCCCAGTATTGTACCGCCGTTGGCAATCAACAGTCGATCTACTACATTGAACCAACATTTAACCAAGCTTCACAGTCGGCAGAGTGTCATGATTTCTGCTTGGGGATGGAATAATAATCAAGTTACGCCATCTCTTAGCAAAGCGCACGATTTAAGTTATAGATCCAATAATTAAATTCGCTCCATCATAAAAATATTTCTTTGGGTATTAAACCAAATGTGAACTACTTTTTGAATCAAGAGTATGATTTTGGTAAGTTTAAAGATTGTATAATTTTATCAAGGAAGGATATGACCAACGAATTAATTACAAATATGCTGTAGTGTCTGAATTAAAACTATTGGGCTGAAGTTTGTGACGTCTCGTGGGACGAATTTTATATCGTTCTCATAACTACAATATTTAATTCTTATAGCTGAGATCCGTATGCAGTGTATCGCGATCGTAGCGAAGTGTGTCGCTCTGACAGCGACGCAGCGTTTTATAGTAAGTAAAGCGCTGTCAGAGCACTATGTGTATACTTCCGACCACGATACTCTTTGTATCGTGTTGACAACGACAATATAACCCTGTGACCTCTCTAATATTGCCACTCTAGCAATATGGAGTTTTCCGTGTACAAAGCTTGAAAATAGATATGTCAATGATATCCACTTTTATATGCAGTTGATTCCACAATTTCAGAGAAACTAGCAGAAAAGGACTTCAATATAATTAATCCTTGAAAAAACACATTTGATTTGTAAATTAAATATTTTTTTTCCATTGCAAATTTTGGAAATATTTAGCCTTTAGCCCTGAAATAAACCTCACCAAGCGTAATAAATATTATCATGAAATTTGGAAAAGGAGTAATGCTAAAAGTTGAAATAATAAAATATACCGATTTTTCTTTAGGTTCATGCAAAATTATTTTTCACAGTTCAGCACTGCTCTCTTTCCAAATTGCATCATAACATTTTCAACGCTTGATGAAGTAATTTCAGGGCGCAAGCTCAAAGAAATATTCTGGACATTTTTTAAGGTATAAAAATAACAAAATCTGTTTCCGAACCAATCCGAAAAACTTGGTATATAATTGGACAAAAAACGGTCAAATATCAATCCAATGCATCAATCCAAATGGCTCCGAACTAAGATTTCAATTCATGTCAATCAGCTCAGATTGATCCAAAAAAAGATTTCTGGATCGCTTTGAATTAATTCCGAATGATTCGGAAACAGATTTCGGAATGGCTCGATTCGCTCGGTTTTAATTCTAAAGCGATGAACTTTTTTTTAATAATTCACATTTATCAGTATTTCTGTTATAGAATACACTAAATTACCGATAAAAATTTCCATCTAAATGGTAAAATTTTCTAACACTTCAATTTATTTTACCATATAAATATGGATTCTTAACAGTAATCGAGCGCATTATACAATAGAAATCCTAATAAATGTGAATTATTGGAAAAAAATTGTATATTATAACGTCTGTATTCAAGGCGACAATTTACTCTTTCAATGAAAATTTTGCTGGATATATTCAATATTTCATTCTTAATACCAGATTCATAATTTAAATGTAATTTTTGTTGATCATCACAATTTCAAAATTTATTTACGACCTCAATGGGGTCGTCTGGTTTTTAATCAAGCATCATTACAATTAATACTTCCGCTATTTTGGACGATTCTATTTGAAACTCGTGGCTGAACTCATTTTGGCTTTTAGTGGTCATCCGACCACAGAACCGTAGGTTTCTCTAGTAAGAGTTGAAAACTAAAACGAAGTTAGCTTTCGACGGGATACTGGCGGCGAAATAGGATTTTGTGGTAACCAGCGAAACCGCCCAGTCTTCGTCACTGTTGAGCTGGAAGGATTCCCATGATGGCAAAACGTAACGGATGGACCCGGACGGGCGAGTGCAGCACTCCCCTCGGGAGTGGTAAAGCTCAAATAATTATTATACCTACGAATGAACTGGCGGACATCCCATGAGACCCTTCTTTCCAACAGTTAGGACAGCCGACCAGCCAGCAAGAATCACCCAAACTAAATCTCTTCTTACTCAAGGAATTTCCACTAAATCTTATCTCTGGTAAAAGAAAGTAAATGTACTTTATTTTAAAGTCAACTTTGCAAAATATTATAAATCACAGAAAATTGTTTTCTGTATTTCAGTTTTACTCCAACTCAAGTCTAAAAGTTTATCTATTCATTATTCATGAACCTGGAAAATAATTTTCTTTTCTCATCTTCACTGTTTAAAATCTTTGGAATGTTACTGCATTTTTACAATACGAATCTAAACCAAAATCGTATTTGCGGTGATATAAAGCAAAATTGCAATACAGCTAATATAATTATACAATACTTATGTTGTGATACTCTCTATGATTTTTTTTAAATTTATGAAGTGATGTCTAAGTTACTTTGATGAGAAAATCATCAAAGACTATTTTCTTAATATGTATGTCCACTGTAACAAGAATCATAATTAATTTGGGAGTAATTGAAGAACCAAAGATTCACAAGCTCAAGGTAATTTCCGTGTCAAAAATCAGGTCTCTGGAAAAAAAAAGTTATTCTTTGATTTTAGGACTTGAAACGATATTACTGGGTACTTGAGTTAATTTTTTGGGATTTCTAAGAGATGGTGCAACAAGTATGTTTTGAAATCGGAACAAATTGCAACCAACTTCATATCAAAGCACCATCCTTGAGCTTGTTTTGACAGTATTTGTCATTTCGTTTAAATGTGAACAACATATTAGTTTTGAGCTTCGATTATGTTAAAATTCGATCTGACAAAGCGTAATTTGCGGGAAGCTATGCTTTTCTGCTTTTATTAAAATAAATCAGCAGCCGGATGTCATCGTTTGCTTGTAGAAACATACGGTAACCATACTCCAACAGTTCAGACTGTTTAAAATTGGTTTCGACGATTTAAAAGTGTAGATCTCGACCATCCATGGATCCAAGGTAATGCTGTACATATGGTGGGATCAGAAGGGTGTAATTTATTATGAATTGCTAAAACCGGGAGAAGTCATCACAGGCGAACGCTACCGAACTCTGCTGATAAGATTGAATGTTGCGGTAAAGGAAATACGGCCGGAATGCGCGGAAAGGCACACCCAAGCAGAAATCGTGATACTCTGCCGACTATGACGATTGGTTAAATGTTGGTCCAACGTAGGAAATTGACTGTTAATTACCAAAGTTGGTACAATGTTGAGAAAAAATTGTCCCAACCTTATTCCGACTGTGGAAAAAGTAATTTACCGACAGTGGATGTACAAGGTCTATCCAGTGTCTATTCAGCCCCGGTAGTCGACTGTCAAATTCCAGCGTTTGTACAACGTTGTGTGTACAGCAGGCCCAACCTTCTTCCGCCTGTGAGTAAAGTAATTTTCCAACAGTGGATGTACAAGGTATATCCAGTGTCTATTCAGCCCCGGTAGTCGACTGTAAAATACCAGCGTTTGTACAATCTTGGATGTATAACAGGCCCAACCTTCTTCCGACTGTGGAAAAAGTAATTTTCCGACAGTAGATGTACGAGGTCTATCCAGTGTCTATTTAGCCCCGGCAGTTGACTGTAAAATACCAGCATTTTTACAACGTTGGGTGTACAACAGGCCCAACCTTCTTCCGCCTGTGAGCAAAGTAATTTTCCGACAGTGGATGTACAAGGTATATCCAGTGTCTATTCAGCCCCGGTAGTCGATTATAAAATACCAGCACTTTTACATCGTTGTGTGTATCTATCCAGTCTATCCAGTCGACTAAAATACCAGCGTTAGTACAAGGTTGGGTGTACAACAGGCCTAACCTTCTTCCGCCTGTGAGTAAAGTAATTTTCCAACAGTGGATGTACAAGGTATATCCAGTTTCTATTCAGCCCCGGTAGTCGACTGTAAAATACCAGCGTTTGTACAATCTTGGATGTACAACAGGCCCAACCTTCTTCCGACTGTGAGTAAAGTAATTTTCCGACAGTGGATGTACAAGGTATATCCAGTGTCTATTCAGCCCCGGTAGTCGATTATAAAATACCAGCACTTTTACATCGTTGTGTGTATCTATCCAGTCTATCCAGTCGACTAAAATACCAGCGTTAGTACAAGGTTGGGTGTACAACAGGCCTAACCTTCTTCCGCCTGTGAGTAAAGTAATTTTCCAACAGTGGATGTACAAGGTAAATCCAGTGTCTATTCAGCCCCGGTAGTCGATTATAAAATACCAGCACTTTTACATCGTTGTGTGTATCTATCCAGTCTATCCAGTCGACTAAAATACCAGCGTTAGTACAAGGTTGGGTGTACAACAGGCCCAACCTTCTTCCGCCTGTGAGTAAAGTAATTTTCCAACAGTGGATGTACAAGGTATATCCAGTTTCTATTCAGCCCCGGTAGTCGACTGTAAAATACCAACGTTTGTACAATCTTGGATGTACAACAGGCCCAACCTTCTTCCGACTGTGAAAAAAGTAATTTTCCGACAGTGGATGTACAAGGTATATCCAGTGTCTATTCAGCCCCGGTAGTCGATTATAAAATACCAGCACTTTTACATCGTTGTGTGTATCTATCCAGTCTATCCAGTCGACTAAAATACCAGCGTTAGTACAAGGTTGGGTGTACAACAGGCCCAACCTTCTTCCGCCTGTGAGTAAAGTAATTTTCCAACAGTGGATGTACAAGGTATATCCAGTTTCTATTCAGCCCCGGTAGTCGACTGTAAAATACCAGCGTTTGTACAATCTTGGATGTACAACAGGCCCAACCTTCTTCCGACTGTGAGCAAAGTAATTTTCCGACAGTGGATGTACAAGGTATATCCAGTGTCTATTCAGCCCCGGTAGTCGATTATAAAATACCAGCACTTTTACATCGTTGTGTGTATCTATCCAGTCTATCCAGTCGACTAAAATACCAGCGTTAGTACAAGGTTGGGTGTACAACAGGCCTAACCTTCTTCCGCCTGTGAGTAAAGTAATTTTCCAACAGTGGATGTACAAGGTAAATCCAGTGTCTATTCAGCCCCGGTAGTCGATTATAAAATACCAGCACTTTTACATCGTTGTGTGTATCTATCCAGTCTATCCAGTCGACTAAAATACCAGCGTTAGTACAAGGTTGGGTGTACAACAGGCCCAACCTTCTTCCGCCTGTGAGTAAAGTAATTTTCCAACAGTGGATGTACAAGGTATATCCAGTTTCTATTCAGCCCCGGTAGTCGACTGTAAAATACCAGCGTTTGTACAATCTTGGATGTACAACAGGCCCAACCTTCTTCCGACTGTGAGCAAAATAATTATCCGACAGTGGATGTACAAGGTATATCCAGTGTCAATTCAGCCCCGGTAGTCGATTATAAAATACCAGCACTTTTACATCGTTGTGTGTATCTATCCAGTCTATCCAGTCGACTAAAATACCAGCGTTAGTACAAGGTTGGGTGTACAACAGGCCCAACCTTCTTCCGCCTGTGAGTAAAGTAATTTTCCAACAGTGGATGTACAAGGTATATCCAGTTTCTATTCAGCACCGGTAGTCGACTGTAAAATACCAACGTTTGTACAATCTTGGATGTACAACAGGCCCAACCTTCTTCCGACTGTGAGCAAAGTAATTTTCCGACAGTGGATGTACAAGGTAGATCCAGTGTCTATTCAGCCCCGGTAGTCGATTATAAAATACCAGCACTTTTACATCGTTGTGTGTATCTATCCAGTCTATCCAGTCGACTAAAATACCAGCGTTAGTACAAGGTTGGGTGTACAACAGGCCTAACCTTCTTCCGCCTGTGAGTAAAGTAATTTTCCAACAGTGGATGTACAAGGTAAATCCAGTGTCTATTCAGCCCCGGTAGTCGATTATAAAATACCAGCCATTTTACATGGTTGTGTGTATATATCCAGTCTATCCAGTCGACTAAAATACCAGCGTTAGTACAAGGTTGGGTGTACAACAGGCCCAACCTTCTTCCGCCTGTGAGTAAAGTAATTTTCCAACAGTGGATGTACAAGGTATATCCAGTTTCTATTCAGCCCCGGTAGTCGACTGTAAAATACCAGCGTTTGTACAATCTTGGATGTACAACAGGCCCAACCTTCTTCCGACTGTGAGCAAAGTAATTTTCCGACAGTGGATGTACAAGGTATATCCAGTGTCTATTCAGCCCCGGTAGTCGATTATAAAATACCAGCACTTTTACATCGTTGTGTGTATCTATCCAGTCTATCCAGTCGACTAAAATACCAGCGTTAGTACAAGGTTGGGTGTACAACAGGCCCAACCTTCTTCCGCCTGTGAGTAAAGTAATTTTCCAACAGTGGATGTACAAGGTATATCCAGTATCTATTCAGCCCCGGTAGTCGATTATAAAATACCAGCGTACAACGTTGGGTGTACAACAGGCCGAACCCTCTTCCGGCTGTGAAAAAAGTAATTTTCCAACAATGCATGTACAAGGTCTATCCAGTGTCTATTCAGCCCCGGTAGGCAACTATTAAATACCAGCTTTTGTACAAGGTTGGGTGTATAACAGGCCCAACCTTCTTCCGACTGTGGAAAAAGTTATTTTCCGACAGTAAATGTACAAGGTCCACCCAGTGTTTAATCGACCCTGAAAATTAACTTTGTAAAATAACAGTGTGTGTACAGAGTTGATTCGACACTGGTAGTCTTCTTTAAAGTACGTCTTTACTCGTAAAACATGGATTTGACAATAAAAGTATTTAATCAGTATTTGAAAAATGTTCACAGCTAATGATGAAAATATGTTGGTTAACAGTATTGGTACAACGTTGGAAACCGGTGCTGTGCGAAGCCAGTACATCGTTATCGTTCCGACTGTCCGCTGACAGTCGGAAGTTGGTATCCAGCGTTGTATCGACATTGGTCCGATTGTTAATTCCTGCTTGAGCAACCGAATTACTCCTCAGCAAGACAACGCTCGACACCACATTGCGAAAGTGGTGAAAACGTACTTTGAAAGGCTTGATTCGGAAATGTTACATACCCCACCCGCCATACTCTCCTGACCTCGTGCCGTCCGACTACTATTTTTTTCGATTGATGTCTCATGCCCTAGCCGATAAGCCTTTCCAGTCTTTTGAGGATATCAAAAAATGGGTCGATTCGTGGATAGCCTCAAACGATGAAGAGTTATTTTACTTTTAAAATTGGAAACAGTAGAGTTATAGAGAATATTTTCTTCGGAAGAAAGGTCATGGTTTGTGTAAATCCAATCATTTGAAAAAGAAATTTCTTCTCCCAAAACCTAATTTTTACACGACACTACCTTAACCTAAAAATAATTTCCCTTGTTTGGAACTTTCGCTTTAAAATACGTTTTTCAGGTCATTGTTCACGAAAACGTTGTGTTTAATTCTTGGTTTGTGTGCGACTAAAGTTGAATATACTAGCTTTTTTTATTCTTAAAAAATATTTAAAATGAAACATATACGTAGGAAACATCAATTATTCTCGTAATTTAGTTTGCAATACAAAATACGTGTATTGCAACGCTACATTACAATTAGATAATTATTTCTAATAAATTTATTGTAAAGCTGTAATAAAAATTTATAACAGTTTTGTAAAATAATGTCTGCAGAGAAACATTGCTGATACAAAGTTATTCAGCATTATGTTTTGTTTATTTCTCTACTGGATTCTTCAGCAATTGCGTATTAGTTTGATATTACGGCGTTTATATTTGTATAATTAGTTTCTTTTATTGATATTTAAAATGACGTTACTTGTTGAATTGCTTTGATATCAATCTTGTTATGTGATTGTTCAAATAAAATTCATGTGTCAGCTTGGCATAATTTTTATCTACGATTTTTTTTGCGTAATCACTGTAACATATATGGAAATTGGATTACATGTACTGAACTAATAATAGTAATATGATAATCATAATAATGGAAATAACAAACAATCAACTGCATTCAATTGAGTTACAATATTTTTTAAATTGTAATAGATTTTGTGAATAATGTTTATTTATTCTAAATATTAAAAATCTATTCATATTGCCTTTTCTTTATGATATGAATCTCTTGCCCAAAAAATGATATTTTTTTGAATGAAAAATGCTTCCACTCTAGTCCATGAGCATTATTTCTACGAATGTTTTTAGTATAAATACATAATGAAACCTCGAAATGTTTACATTGACGTATCTTTTATTTTGCTAGATCATGCTCTGATTGGCCGAATTAAAGGATTAGTTACATGTACTACGTGCTTTTCCCTACAATACCCAAGCCACGTCAGCCTCTACAGATATATATGTATATATATATATATATATATGTATGTACTGATATATGTACTGAACTTATATATATAATCGAAATAAATCTTCAGTGCTGTAAGTTTTCTCAATTGTGCTAAAATGAAGTGTCTGATAATTACGGCAGTACTGCTTACAATTTTAGCTGTCACTCACTCTCAAGGTAATTTTATTTATTGAGCCACAAGTCAGTTAAATCCATGGCTGATTTTTTATTTCGTAACTGATAAAAATCGTCTAATTTTCAGTTGTCAATTTATAATATTCACTAGTTTTCACATTTCAATTTTAAGTATAGAAATTTCATTAATTTCTTTCAGACGATTAGTACAATTTTTTGATGCCTGAAATAATTTGAACTGAAAATGTAATAATTATTTTAAAAAATAGGATTTCGATATTAGTAAAATACGTGAACATTATAAAGTAGTAAAAAAAAATCAAAAATATGTTGCAGAATGAGGGAACTATATAAATTTATAAAAATCGTTTAGTTTTATAAAAATTTGCACGCATGCATTATGTATACTTTTAGTTTAAAGCGGTAAAAGACATTTACATACTTTGAGAATAGTAATTTGCACATATGAGTGAATCTATACAACCAGTCGAACTACGGTTATAAAGTGAACATTTTCAAAATGCAAGCACACTAATTATTTATATATTATCTTGTTTCAAAACTCTTAACAAATTCAATTTGTTTGCATGATTAGATTTCTTCAAATGCTGAAAGGATTAGGAATAAAAAACTGTAAAATTATTTTTTGTTTAGAAAATTATGCTCGGAAGTGATTGTCATTTTTATAATCAATGTTTTTAATTTGTAAAAAAATATATATTGATATGAAGAAAATACAAATGTAAATTGATGAACTTAAAATAATATCAACTTTCATAAAAACCCTATACACTGAAAAAACGACATTTTTATTTTTAAAGAATATATTCTGAAATAGGCGCCAAGAATATGTATTCATAATTTAATTCGGAATCCATCTTAAATTTAAAATGTACATTTCAAATCTATAATGTATATTCTTGGCGCCTATTTAAGTATATATTCTTGCCATATGAATATTGTTTTTTTTAGTGTACTTTTCTGAAAAGATACTCTTGACTCATTATTTTTTAATTGTTTTTGTTTTTCTTCAGCTTTTTTGGATTTTTCGATAAGTTTTTTTCCGCTATTTCTTTTAAAGAAATTTTTGTTTTTTGCTTTATTGAGATTGTTTCTCTTAATAGTAAATGACCATATGTCTTTGAAAGATCATTTATTGGCATGTAAAAAGATATATATTTTATTTCTGGTTATGTCAATTGTAGCACAAATGTAGCGTTTAGGTACATAGTATTATTGTCACTAAAATCAACAAACCACGCAGGATTTTAACTAATTATCCTCCAAGGTTTAAAAAAGCGAATAAAATAAGACAAAATTTAAGGTGGTGTATGCTGGAGCTTAAAGGGATATTTACTTTTATAATTAATAGTCCAAGCAACAAGGAATTTGTTATGACATTATTTATTTCTGAAAGCGGACTGCGCCATCAGAAGAAAGGTTGGTCATAGAGTAATTGTGTCATGTTTTGGACGACGAAATATGATTAATGAATTTTTTATCAACATTTAAGACCATAAAATCACACTTTTTTTAGTTTTTTGTTTATAACATTAAAGGCAATTATCCAATCTCAATTACATTTATTGAAAAGTTGTAGAAAATTGAATTTCAAATAAAATGAGGTGTCGCTTGATCTGATTGGATAATTAGAGGCGGACAAAATTCGGAAAAACCGGGAAAATTAGCTTTTGTTAAACAAATTAATATCTCAGTTAATTTTTAACTTTTTAAGTTGAGGTTTGGTGGAAAAGTAGCAGACTTTACGCTCTTCAAATGTATAAAAAATGGACACTTTAAGATAATACGTTTCCGCGCTATTGACACTTTAATTTATTTAATGCGATTAATTGTAAAATGTCTGATTGCCGCAGAGGTGGTCCGATTTTTATTATTATTATTTTAACCAAGATTGACGTTCTTTTGTGCTTGATTTATTTTCCAAACGCCGTTTTCAAAATAAAAATCGGACCACCTCTGCGGCAAGCAGACATTTTATAATTAATCGCATTAAATAAATTGAAGTGTCAATAGCGTGGAAACGTATTATCTTAAAGTGTCCGTTTTTTATACACTTGAAGAGCATAAAGTCTGCTACTTTTCCACGAAACCTCAACCTAAAAAGTTAAAAATTAACTGAGATATTAATTTGTTTAACAAAAGCTAAATTTCCCGGTTTTTCCGAATTTTCTACGCTTCTAATTGTTTAATCAGATCAATCGACACCTCATTTCATTTGAAATTCAATTTTCTACAACTTTTCAATAAATGTCATTGAGATTGGATAATTGCCTTTAATGTTATAAACAAGAAACTAAAAAAGGTGCGATTTTATGGTCTTAAATGTTGATAAAAAATTCATTAATCATATTTCGTCGTCCAAAACATGACACAATTACTCTATGACCAACCTTTCTTCTGATGGCGCAGTCCGCTTTCAGAAATAAATAATGTCATAAAAAATCCCCTGTTGCTTGGACTGTAAAAGAATCATGGGATTTATCTTCTTTAGGTAAAATGAATCACGCCGCTTTCAACAGTCACCATTTTGTTTCAATTAAGAGAACACAGTTTTAAGAATCCTCGATACATTTTATTATACTTGATTATTTATTATACAAGTGGCATAATTTTTCTAACTTAATACATTTTCTCATTTTAATATGTTTGTAGGAAAGTTTTCAAATATAACAATCTACAGTACAGTTTATAGGATATTATTATAGGTAAATCCACGAATGACACAAAGTCGTCCAGTTGTATAAATTTGCCTATATATTGATTTTTCAGAAGACATTTTTACGTAGAGTAAATTATTAAAACGTCTGATCTTTACTGAAAATTTGTTTTACTCTAACATAGTTACTAAAAACTAGAGAGGAAATTTTCATTTTGTTTGGCCAAAAAAAATTTTTTTACAAGTATACGATTTTTTCAATTTTCTAAGAAATGATATTTTCGACATAGCAAGATCACTTTCAAGCCTGTTTATCTTGAAAATTATTATTCGCACGAAAAATTTTCCAAATTACGAAAATTAGGGTTTTGACTCTTCTTTACAGAGATTGTTGCGAAAAAATTGTTTAAATATTTTTTAACATAAAAAAGTAAAGAAATGAACGCAAAATCGTTTTTTTCCAAATTTGGCCCCTTTCGATATTTTTTTGTTTTCGTGAATTTAGACTCTTTGAAGTCTGTTATAAAATATAACGATTGAATCAAAATGGCCGGATCATTGATTCGGAAGTTATGGAATTTTGAAGAGCCTCGCGCGGCCTCGCGCGCAATCCGAGCGCTTCCACACGCGGCGAGCGTTTTACCGGGCGTAAGTTATTAGCGCTAAAAGTAAAGGTAAACGCTCGCCGTGTGTGGAAGCGCCCGGATTGCGCGCGAGGCTCTTCAAAATTCCATAACTTTCGAATCAATGATCCAGCCATTTTGATTCAATCGTCATATTTTATAACAGACTTCAAAGAGTCTAATTTCACGAAAAAAAAAAATTCGAAAGGGGCAAAATTTGGAAAAAAAACGATTTTGCGTTTATTTCTTCACTTTTGTAATAATTGTAATAATTCATTAATTCAAAATTTGTGTCGTTGTAAATTTTTAGCAGAGCTAAGTGGTGGGGGGTATAGGGAAAATGATTTCGTGGTCATCTTATCAAATGACATCTTAGCGCGATTCCAGTGTAAATATTTGATATAGGTGTACAATCTTATATTCTGCATATTCATAATTTGAATGACAAAATCTTTTTTATTTATTAAATAATTGTCAAAATGTTATATTAGGTGTAAAACTTTGCGTCCGCCATTTTCCCCAAAATTTGAGACTTTATTCTTCAAAAATGATTACAAATTTATGATTTAAAGTACTGTCCGTTGCTAGCCACTACTTTTT
Source organism: Diplolepis rosae (assembly GCA_030998225.1). Taxonomy (NCBI): domain Eukaryota; kingdom Metazoa; phylum Arthropoda; class Insecta; order Hymenoptera; family Diplolepididae; genus Diplolepis; species Diplolepis rosae. The sequence goes on from JAPYXD010000082.1 coordinate 2,354,051, forward strand.
TCCATCTTTCTGGCAATTGTCGGGTGCCATCACGGAAAAACGATGCGTCTTTTGAGGCGATCCACGGTTCGATCCATTTTTTGACTTCTTCATAAGAGCAGAAATGCTAATGAGCCAGGCCGTGTGCCATCGATTGAAACAAATGGTAGTCGGAAAGAGCAACTTCTGGAGAGTGTTCTATCTAGATTCTACGTGGAAACTGTTGTGCTAACATTTCCGAGTAAAATTCAATAAAATGTAGCTGCAGATAGCTGCAGATACGGCTCTTAAATCGAATTTTTTGTTGAAACGTTCCGGTAAGATGTGAATAATCGACTCGTGAAAATTATAAAAACCCAGTGAAACCGGCATGAACAATAAACGAAAACAGAAAAATAAAGAACAAACAAATAAATTAGTTAGTAAATGAAACTATGGGAAATTAAAATGTTAGAATCAAATAATATGTGAAAAAAATAATTCTACTTGATTTTTAATGGCAATCTGTAACATTTTTCGACGATAGTAAATTTAAACCAATATCTTTAATTTCGTTACATTATTTCTCATTTTGAAGGCTCCTGCTCGATATTTTCATAGAATAAATAAATCATTTGTATATAAAACAAAACTTGCTTGGTAATTTTCATTTTGATTGGATTCAGCTACATCGAAAACCCTCGAGACTTTTTATTAAAGTGAATCATGCGCATTTTCAAAAGAGGCATCTGTAAATTCAAATCAATTATTAGATATGCTTTGTGGCCTTTCAACATTGTTTCAAAATCAGCGACCTCAAATACTCTCGAAACTCATTTCTCACGTACAAGCCGTTTCATTTTTTTTTTTTTTTCAATTCATCGGTCATTTTGAAACGATTGTTATGTTTTTCTGAATTTTAATACATAATTAGGATTTAGCGATTCTAAATACATCGGTAGCGATTTTTTGAGCATTAGTCATTGCAATTTTTATTAAAATATCCGCCATTTTGTTTTCGGAAAATTCAATTAAAGATTCGTAATCAGCGACCTCGAAAACCCTTAATAGTATTGTTTAATAAGGCTTTGGATTAGACCTCCGATTTATGACCAGGTTTTTTAGATTCTGGCCCACTGTGCGGCGTGAAGACATGTCCGGGCATTCCCCACGATTTTCTGAGCTTGAGATTATCGTAGTGAACCCATTTTTCTTCGCCGATCACAATGCTATGTGTCACATCCCTTCAAAATTCCGATTATGTCTTTGAAGCAGCTGTTCACAAGCAAAAAAATGCCGTTTAACATCTCTCGACTCCAATTCGTACGGAACCCAATTACCTTGCTTCCGAATCATTCCCATGGCTTTGAGGCGTTTCGAAATGGCTTGTTGATTCACTTCCAATGATTCTGCCAATTCTTCTTGCGTTTGGCACGAGTTTTCAGCAAGCAATGCTTCCAATTTGGAATCTTCGAAACTTTTCTCTTTTCCACCGCCATGCCGGTCCTCGACATTAAATTCACCGCTCCTGAAGCGTATCCGATGAGCATCAACCGCAGTTTTCTTCAAATGACCGCGGAAAATCAAAACTTCTCGCAAATGACGATAATTAGGCTCGAAAACTGACATCTTCGTTCGACAATAAATTTATGATGCAAACACAAATTCACTAATGTGATGCTATCGTTATGTTGGCAGATGTCCAAGCTCACTCTGTGACATTTTTAATGTGTCTATTTCGATCAGCACTTACCGCTGCAGCCAAATATCCAAAAACGGCGGAAGCAAAGTTGTACACCTTATAATTTTTATAAAAACAAGTTAACATTGTTTTTCCAATAATAGCATGAATGTTAATAAAATTTCTTATCTAATAATCCTAAGTTAAAGGAAAAATATTAGTTTTATAAAAATTTATTACAAAAACGTCAAATTTCTATATTTTTGGAGAGCGTTAAAATAAATAACTTTTTAAAAGTTATTTGTTTTGTTTTAGAGGCTAGTCTTTGCTTACGGATCAGGATATTTTATTCTGGATTTTACCCCGGGGTCAAACATGATACAAAACGAAAAAAAATTCTAAAAAATGTTAATTATTTTAACATTTTCCAAAATGGTCGAAATTTGACGTATTTTGTAATATATTTTTATAAAATTAACATTTTTTATTTAACTTGGGATCATTTTATACACAATTTTATTAACATCCATGCTATTATCTGAAAGTAAAGCATTAACTTGTTTTTATAAAAATTAAAACATTTCAACAATGGCTAAAACAACAGATGAATCTAGAATTTTAAAAGGCAGTGTAAATTATCAGGAAAAGTATAAAAATGTATTGTGAAATTTGAATCAAGAATTTGCATTGTAAATTTTATGTGAACACTTCATATGGTTGATAAGATTTATATATTACGTATGCTTATAATCAACAATGAAAAAAAAATTTCTTATCTACTCTAATGGCACATCTTTTGATTTAATTGAAAATATTAATTTTCTGAAATAATTTAATGAATTATTGTTTCAGTGAGCGTCTTTACTTAGCCTTTTTTGGCAATATTTCTTTTATAGGTCAGAATTTGATAAAACAAGATGAAGTGACCCCAAATACACCTACAGAATCAGAGAGCGACAAAATTAGTCAACATGTCTCAGATAAAGTCCGTGGCGCCATAGTTGCTTTTAAACAAACAAATCGTCACTTATCTGGCGGTGCTTTACTTACCACTAAACACGTAATAGCTCCTGCTTCTTATCTTGTTGAACTTGAAAAACCAAATTTTGCTAATGTTAGCGTTTTTGCTGGAATTTACTTTAATCCATCTGGTCAAGAATATAAAATTGCAGAAATTGATTTTGACCGCAAATCTCATCGGCCCCACAGTGATCTGATGCTCGATCACTTTGCCATTGTAACGGTAAGTAATTGTAAATACATTACACGTAACTCAAGCTTTATACAGTTAGAATTCCGTGATTTGAGATTAATTTGAATAAATTCAACTATTTTTTAGTAAAATTAAGAGACACACTGAAAAAATAGTTAGTTGAGTCTACTAGTTAGACTTGTAAAATATGTCAATGTTACTTTAATAGGTACCACAACTACTTTTATAGTTGATTTTACTACCCAAGTTTTCAAAATAAAAATACAGATGTACACAAGAGTAGTCCCACAAGTATCCGAACTAACAAAGCATACCCAAACAATTTGGAAATATCTTTAATTTTCAATGTAGTCTCCTTTCAGCTCGATACACTTTTCCCAGTGATGTTCAACAGCTTCGATACCCTGTTTATAGTTAGAACGGTCGAACTCCTCGAAATAGCCATTAACCGCAGACTCCACCCCTTCATTGTTGGTAAATCTTTGACCACCGAGCCATTTTTTCAGGTTTCGAAAGAGAAAATAATCCGAGAGGGCTAAATCTGGCAAATAGAGTGCGTGAGAAAGCAATTTGAACTTTAACTCATCGATTTTGACCATCGCGATAACGGATGTGTGAACCAGTACATCGTCTTGATGAAACAACACTTTCTCTATCACCAGATGCGGCCGCTTTTCCTTGATTTCATCACTCAAACCTTGTAATAAGTTCGCATGATCTGTATCTGTATCTGCATTAGTCGGGCGTAGCGCCCCTCCCTCAGGGCGGCCCTACTGGCGCTCAGGCTTAAAGCCCATTGTGCCGTACCCTGACCTCAGCGCTAGTTAGCCCTCTATTCCAGACCTCCTCAGGAAGTCCAGAATATCGCCAGTCGATAGCGACCTGATTTCCTCTGGTTCTAGCAGCGCTGATCCGAGGGTTTGAAGCCTGACCCCGACAAGAGCTGGGCATTAACTTAAGACTTGAAGAGATGTTTCATCATCCCTACCGTATCTCCTAAAAGCCATGTTGGGTGTTAGACCTATCTTATGCTTGTGATAGTTCAAGTGGTTGTGCCCAGTGAGCATCTGCACCATAATCCTTGTATCGTTCTTGGGCATATCTAGGATTGAGTGAGCCAAATCCGTCCCAAGTGCAGCAGGGTGCCGGGCTCAGAATAGGTTCTTGGCCGATTGGTTTGCCTGCTGCCCCTTTCTTTGCCAGCTGGTCTGCTTTCTCATTTCCCTTGATCCATGAGTGACCAGGGACCCAAATCAGGGCCGCATTATTTTGTTCCGCAAGTTGGTTTAGTGCCTTTTTGCACTCCCACAATAGAATAGAAAAGATAAGTTCGCATGATACTCGCCATTGATTGTTTTTCTTTTTTGAAAATAATTTTAGTCGTCGGTCATCCAATACTATTTTGTGGATTTTCTTCACCATTTCTGTTGTGGTCACCTCAGTTAGTCGACTACTGCGATGTTCGTCTTGGCAGCTCATACGATAGTATTCAAAATCTGCCACCCAATACTTCATTGTTGTAAACGAAGGAGCAAACTCCCCTAGAGAACAATCTAGCTCGGCTTTGATAATGATTCGACTGAGACTTTTCAAATGAAAGTATTATATCACATAACGGTGACCAATTTTGTCTATGTTTTTCAAATTCACTAAGAGCGTTCACTACTGATAGTTGTCAAACAAATACTAATGAACATAGTATCTTCAAACTTCTAACTTAAGCTTTATAAGGTTGGTACTATCTACCATAGTAATTTTTTTCAAACAACCGTCATCTATACGTCAGGTCGGGTACTTCTTGCACTACCCTCGCAACATCAACAAAAAAAGTACCAGGTGTACAAGTATGAAACCGGTAATGACATCTATGTGTCGCTAGGTAAAACTATACGCTCTGTCAAACCAAATCATTGACGCCATTTCTTCGCATTGAGTTCTGTCAACAATATTCAGTTCATAAACAATCAAGTTTCATACAACAACTAATTTTTTTTCGCTAGTAAAAATGTCGATTTTTGTGCCTTCAAACTACGATTTGCGGACATCATTGATTTTCTGTTACCAATTGAAGAAATCTGCTTTGGAAGCCCATCGAATGCTTGTGGAAGCTTACGGCCAGCATGCTCTAGGCAAAACACAGTGTTTCGAGTGGTTTAAAAAATTCAAAAGTGGTAATTTTGATGTGAAAAACGAAGATCGTGGAAAACCACCAAAAAAGTTCGAAGATTGGGATCAGAAGGGTGTTATCTGGTTTGACCTTCTGAAACCAGGTGAAACAGTTACTGGTCAACGCTACCAACAACAATTGGCCGATTTGAATCGTGCTTTGCGCCAAAAACGTCCAGAATATCAAACTAGGCAACACAAAGTGATTTTTCTTGATGACAATGCACCAGCACATCGAACAAAACAGACTCGGGAATTGGTAAATTCGTACAGCTGGGAAGCCCTCCCCCATGCGGCTTATTCACCAGACTTGGCTCCATCTGACTACCACTTATTTTCATCAATGGGGCACGCACTTTCTGAACAGCGCTTCGATTCGTACGATAATGTGAAAAAATGGCTCGATGACTGGTTTGACTCAAAAAACGAACAATTTTTTTGGCGAGGCATACACAAATTGCCAGAGAGATGGGAAAAATGTGTGGCTAGCAATGGCCATTACTTTGAAGATTGAATGTATAACCATTTTTATTAAATAAACGTGTATTTTCTCAAAAAAATTACCGATTTCATACTTGTACACCTAGTAGATGTGCCTGCCAATACAGCAGCTGTCATATATTTTATAAACCGAAGTAGCTGGCTTAACTAACCATGTTCTTTAGTGTGATTTTTAAATTTTGAGTTACAATTTACTGACTATTTCGATACAGTTACATTCAACTAAAAATTCTCTTACAGTTTCAGAATTTCAAAATAATTTATGAAAATCCTAATACAGTTTCATAGTTTTGAGATACCATAAATTTGGGAAAATCCAATGAAGTTTTGTAATTGAAGGAGGATTTTTAAAAATTTCAATCAATCTTTAGCAAATTCAAGATACGTTTTCTCAAAAGTATCGTGAATTAAATATAATTTTCTGTTACATTTGTCTTTTAAAAATTTCGTGAATTTCAGAAATTTTTTAACACACTAAAAAAAATCAGTAGTTGGGCTAACTACATTATGAGCAAAAAGTTTTCTACAAACTTTCCTTGGTTGCCTTCACTATTTAATTATTAAAAGTAACTGTTCAGTTTGTTGAACTAGCAATTTCAGTATTATAGTTATATCAAGCAATTAAATAGTTTCATTCATATTATGGTCCACATTCTCTAAACGTTATGAAAAGTACTCCAGGACGCTGTAAAACTCATTGTAAAAACTAACGGTTTCTTTATGTTCCGCCTCAACTAAAATCCTTTTTTTAGACTCATGGTAAATAGTTGATCGACTAGAAGTGACATCTGATGTTAAAGTAGTTCCTATACAGAAAAATATTATAAGCAGATGATCCAGATATTAAAAACAGATATTTTTTTAGGAATTTTAACATCCACACAAATATTGTGACTTTGCATTCGTCAACTGGAAAACCCATTGATCTGATGGTAAAAGCAAATCACAAAATTTCCATAGAAAACGAAATTCCCTCAGGAAGTCATATCTTTGATACCTAGATCACCTGCTTTCAACTTTAGATCGACGGGTTTTCCAAATAACGAATCCAAACGAATAACAAACTTTCTGTGTGAATCGGAATTCCCTGAGGAAGATGTGCATGTAACGCCTGGATCCTTCGTTTTCAATCTTAAATCGACATCAGATTTACCGTGCTGCGAAAAATTAATCACACTAACTCCATGAAAGCTGAAATTCCAAAAAAGACATGTGGCCTTTACGATGATCAAAATGTATTCGAGGAATATATACGGGGTGTCCAAAATAGATAGGTATCTCTAAATTAGTGTTGGCAGATTTTCACTATGTACTTCGAGTATCGAGTACAAAAGTACAACAGTTGATGCACATGTGCATTCATGCATTTTTAATGGCATTGGACAGTTAGATTTTTCATATTTGAAAAAAAAAAATTTCTTCATAATCTTGGTGTTACCTAACTTCATCCGCGAGCGCTTTTTAGAGCAATAGACAAGTAGTTTTTTTTTTTGGGGGGGGGGATGTTGATTTGGTGAAAAAAAGGCATGTTTTTAAGAACTTTTTTTGCGATACAGATAGTGTTAGTTCATTCAGTCAATTTTCATATAATAATGCAACATTTGAACAATATTTTCCTAAATTTTCATTGCAAGATATTGAAAATTGAGCGAGTGACAGTAAATCTTCGGAGGCGCCTCGATAAAAAGTTGCTATGTGGTGTACATCATAACTCGCAACAGAATCATTTGGAACAAAAAAATCAAAGTGCATTTGTTAAAGGAGATGTTTCTCAAGGTAACCCTGGAATAATTTTTTTTTTCGATTTTTGAATTTTTCGTAGCACAAGGAAACCAAAAAACCGATTTTCGCTAAGAAAATCGACTAATTTGTTATTATAAAATTAATAATTATTAAAATTAACAAAAAAGCTCCCAGGAATAACTGGTGAATTATGTGAAGAAGTACTGTGCAAAATTTCAAAACGATTGGTCTAGTAGATTTTGAGTTATGATGTATACGGACTTCAAAAATAACTTCGATTAACAACAGATGTTCGAGAATCGATTCTCGAGGATGGATACTTTTTGTTGGGATCGTTTGTCACCTCTAAATAATTCGGAAGAAATTCGTTTTCGATAAAAAAAACTTTATCCTAAAAAGTTATCAAAATTACAAAATTGTATTCAACGACAGAATTGTATTCCAGATCTTGGGGCCAATTTGGGCCCTGTTTGAGGCTCAGTTGGTTGAATCGGTTCCTTGATCTTGTCTTGGTCGATCGGGTTCAAAGTTACAATGCAGATATACTTAAAAACTGAATTCGGTTAATCCACCTGAATTATTTCAAGATGCCTAATTTTTTCGGCCAGGCTCTATAAAACAACTGGTTCTTTTGGAAACTAATGAGCTTCATTTTTGTTGCACTTCCTTTGGATACCGAAAATGGTCTCCAAAGTAGAGCCGTCAGTTTTTACAGTTCTTTTCCGTTCGTTAGCAAGTTGCAACCTGATTAATTCTTCGTAATATTTGGCTCTAGCGCAATTCCTGAATTTTTGTGGAACGAATCCATGTCTGAAGCGACCAGATCATTAAATGTTGGAAATGAACACTGATAATAAAATACATAACATTATTTTTCAGTTGCAAAAGGAAGTTGAGAAATCAGAACACGTATCAACGATAATAGTTAGCAAAAATTGGTACTCTAGTGCGATCCCTGCTGTGTCAATTGGATTAAACGAGGTAAAGTGCTTGATTAGTGAAGTACATTTAATATTGTCCAAGTAATCTTTAATGATTTAAATGTTAAGCATTTACAACTTCTTACTCACTGAATCGAATGCGAATGAAATCAGTGAGCCAAATAACTTTATAATGATTCATGCCGCAAATAAATTTCACATTTCTACCACAAAAAATGAAATTATTTCCAACGTGTTTTGATTGAAGGAGGTATTGTACTGTGACGGGAAGAAAACCAGGAAATTTTTTTTATCTAAAGACTATTACTTACGATTTTATTTTTACTTTAGTTATAAAGAATGGTTTCTATAGAATACAGAAATATATGATAATAGTAAAATTCCAATATTCAAAAATTGTATACAAGGTGTCACTATAGCCCGTGGTAAATTTATCTATTTGAAATAGAAATAAATTTTTGTTTTCAAAGTTAAAAGAAAAAAGTCGAATAATAACGATTTTTTTCGTATTATTATTAATAAAAAAATATAAATTATTATCAAAATATTATAATTGTACTACAGATCGGAGATATTAATATGTAGAACATTTGATCAAATGTGGAGAAAGATCGGTTCATTACTTTTTTTATTCCTGAGGCTTTGAGGAAAATGCGTTTAAGGTTTTAAATATTAAAAACTTACATAAATCTAGTCTTACTATATGTTTAATCTATGATTACAGCTCCATAAAACACACCTTAGGTGCGGATTTTCAAAAGTATACACTTTCACAAAATAAAAGAATAAAATTATTTAGAAATTTCACAGTAGGATACCCCCTGAACGTTTCGTATTATTTAAAACCATATCATAAATTTCATCCAGTGTTTCAAAAAAATATAAAGAAATTTTCAAATAATCAGTGCTCTTGCTATCAGAAAGTTGTATGGGCTAGTACAATATCATTATGATATTTTGGCAAATAATGAAAATTCCTATGCATGTAAAATTGTGAAGATCTTACATGTGATGTGTTGCAGGACTCAGAATACGAGGAGACATATCTTGATAATCCATACAAACGTGCTTATGATATATATTTACATGCTGGAGGAAACTTTATTTCGAATGAAGTAAGTAAATAGAGCCACAATAGTTGATTGTGTACCAAGGATGGCATGGTGGCGATTGTGACGAGTGCAAAGTGTACCCACCCGAGCGTAGCGAGGGTAGTATTCACACGACATTTTGTGTCCAAATAGGTGGAAAAAGTCTCATAGCGTGCGAGCGCGTAGTTAGCCTCGGGCAGTCAAGTGTCGGGCGGTATGGACATTTTACCCGTTGAAGCGGGCGGTATGAACATTTCGCCCGATTTCGTCGCCGAGGCGCAATTGGCTGCGTGTCGCTCTACGCGCAAGCATGTAATGCGACTTTTTCCGCCCGTTTGGACACAATAGTAGATTGTGTACCAAGGGCGGCATGGTGGCGATTGTGACGAGTGCGAAGTGTACCCGCCCGAGCGTAGCGAGGGCGGTATTCACACGAGTCAAATCGCCACCATATCGCTCGAGGTACACACGACGTTTTGTGTCCAAATTGGTGGAAAAAGTCGCATTGCGTGGAAGCTCGTAGTTTTCGCAGGCAGTAAAGGGTCGTGCAGTATGAACATTTCGCCTGATTGTGTCGCCGAGGAGCAATGGGCTACATGCCGCTCTACGCGTAAGCTTACAATGCGACTTTTTTCGCCCGTTTGGACACAAAATTATATTTGTGTCCAAACGGGCGGAAAAAGTCGCATTGCATGCTTGTGCGTAGAGCGGCATGCAGTCAATTGTGCCTTGGCGTCAAAATCGGTTGAAATGTTCATACCGCCCGCTTCAACGGGCAAAATGTTCATGCCGCACAAAACTTGACTGCCCGCGGCTAACTACGCACTCGCACGCAACGCGACTTTTTCCACCAATTTGGACACAAAACGTCGTGTTTACACTTCGCACTCGTCACAATCACCACCATGCCGCCCATGGGAGTGAAACCCGCTATGGAAGGGGAGAAACACGTCCATGCAAATGTGGGGGAATCACGCAGCCAATTAAAAATCACCCAGAAAACCATGAGAGTGAAGCCCGCTTTGGGAGGGGAGAAACACATCCATGTAAATGTGGGGGAATCACGCAGCCAATTAAAAATCCCCCAGAAAACAGTTGATCTCGCGCGCGGTGTGCCCACTCCTATAGGCCAAGTGGCGAAAGAAAAATAGTAATTGCTACGTCCCCTAGTCGCCGCTAGTGTGTCATCGAAATGAACGTAGCGCGGAGTCGACATGTTTTCACTTGTCTGCATGTTTTAATTAATTAAAATTCATAGCGATTTCAAGTGATTTTAGTGAACTTCGATCTTTAAAGTTCTAATACCTAGACTAATGTGCCAACAATTAGCAGTGCTGTACTGTTTGCCCTCCAAATGAAAATAGTTGTAGCTGCAAAACGCGTAAGTTACCAATAACTTTTGTTTTTAATCTAAAATAAAACTCGTAAAGGCTTGGTTTCTCGTTTTGTGTATACAAATTCATTACGTATTATCATATTGCAAAACCCGGCAAGAAAGCTTGCATTAAAAAGTAGTTTTGTCCTTCAGTTTTAAATCCGCATTTAAGTGTCGATAAAGATAAAACTCCAGTCCTCTTCAAAGCCGATTCAAGCCATCCAAAGTAACCTCAAATATAATAAAATCCGAATTTTTCCTTTTTCGCATGGGATGGGGAAAATTTCGCGCCCTTCATTACTGGATCTGAAGTGGAGTGGGGATGGGTAGTTTTCGTGCAATCTAGTTCCTGCTACGTACCCTAGATGTCGCTGAAAAAATTCATTCGCCCCGCCACCATCTGTAAGTACCCCTTCAAAATACATGGGAGTGGGCATACCGTGATCTCGCGGTTCAGAAGAGTCATAGCAGCTTATAAAATTACATTTAGTCTAAAGCTAAGGAAATTAATGCTAAATACTCCAATGAGGCACCAGAGGCGATCAAGTTATGAAATTACAAGACCAAATTTACTGCTTAATACATAGTAATACAAAGTTTTGCAATTTCAGCACCTAATCGCTTAAGATGTATAAAAATTTCATTTTAGAATGTATTCTGGCAAAGGGGACAGGAGGGCAGCGGGAGCACTGAAAGGCTCCATGCAAAAGTGGGGGATCGCATGCATTTACCGCCATGTTTGTTTCCAGTAATTTACCATTGGGTTTCACCCCCATGATGCCGCCCTTGGTACACAATCTACTAATATTTAACGCGATCCGAGAAAAGAGACCTTCGAGGCAAAAGTGAAATTTTACACGACGAGTGATTGAAGAAATCTCGAGCTCGAGGCGACGGAGCGGATGACAAGTCTAAGTGGGGGATTCCGACCCTCACTTCTTACCGTTCCCCTGCGTTTCCCGACTCTCCTTGTTCATACTCCTCGTCAGGATTCATTTTTTCAATAACGAGTCAAAACTAGGACGTTGATTCTGTGGAGCATAGAGCTCCGCGCAAGGGTTGCGGCGAGTAGTTTTTTCAATAATTTATATCTTTCAAAATAATGCAGATACAACATTTCTGATTGCACCCCAAGAAAGATCAGTTCAAGAACTTAAAGAATCAATCATAGTCCTAAAATCGATTTTTTGCCTCGAAGGTCCCTTTTCTCGGATTGCGTCACATATGAAAAAGTCTGGAAGATGTAAAATATGTGTTTCTAAAAATAATAATTGGACAGTTAATAAATGACAAAATTTAATTTTTTAGCTTATCCTTGGTAGCCTTCTAGTTTCAAACTATGAACTTGCGGGTATAGCTACATCTCCGTCAGGTATAAACATATAGGAATCATAATTAAAACGAGATTTGTAAGGATACAGTTAGGGCCGAATTTACTCTTCATTCCCTCCCTGAGAAGTATAGTAAAATTACCCTTTCACCTTCTCCATTTCAGCCTTGAATTTTGTTGACATATTGTCACTGCGTAATTTTTAATACTGAATGAGTCTAAATTAAATTAAAAATTCAGAATTGATTTAACTTTTGCTGTTTTAAAAATAGAATGACATTTTTCCAATAAAATTTTCAATTCCCAAAAAGTTAAAAAAACATTTTCTCACAAATTTGTCGCCCTGAGCAGTAGCCCAAAGTGCCCATACTTAAATTCGGCCCTAGGTGCAGCTGATTTACGCTAAGAGTGTAAATTTCGTTCTTAAGGCCATGTGATACTTAAGAGTTAAGACAATCTTATTGATTTGAGGTTTCTACAAGTTTTTGTCTAGAATTGAGGGGATCCACCACCTTTAATAATTTTAGTTTTTGAGTTTAGATCTTTGATATGATTTTGTTTATATTTAGTATTTTTATTTAAAAAATTTTTGGGGTTTTTTAAATGTTCTAGCACCTTTACAGGGTGCGCCATTTAGACCTTCGGTATTTCAACATTGAATAATTATGACACTTTTCAGCCGATTTTGGCAAATGAGCAAGATTTGTTTAGGATATACTTTACCATTTATTTCAAATCAGTTTTAGAACACAACGTCGATTAAATGACCACCTCCATTCGATACACAAAAAGCAGCTCTTTTTCGCGCATTCTGCATAACTATGACCAGTTTTTCGGGCGTTATAGCAGCTATTTCGGCTCGTATGTTACATTTAAGTTCGTCAATTCTCTTTGGCTTGCTGGCATAAACTTTGCTTTTTGAATAACCCCAAAGAAAAAAGTCAGGTACAGTTAAATCCGGAGAACGAGGATTTTTTACGATAAGCACGCACAGTTTTCACAATTGAACGATTGTTTTCAATGTAAAACGCTACGATTTCAGCGCGTTCTTTTGGTGTGTATTGACTCATGGATAAAATGGTACTGAATGACGTTTCAGAATCGTGCTCATTTGTCAAAATCGGCTGAAAAACAACAGAGTTATTTATTATGTATGTATTTTTAAACTAAAACTTGAGTTTTTCGGGCATTTTGTAAACATTTTTTAGCTTTGAATAACTTTCTGTTTTTTAACCAATTGTCATGAATCTTTTTTTATTTTGTTTCTTACAATGTATAGCAACTTTTTCTATATGGAAAGTAAAGTAACATGACTAAAAAAAAGTTACAAATAAAATAAAGAAATGAATAAAAATATCCTAATATATGGAAAAAAAAATTTTAGTTATTTTTTTAGCTAGAGAGGTTTCCAAACACAAAAAGTTGCTACGCATTGTAAGGAACAAAATAAAAAAAGAAAGATGACAATTGGTTGAAAAACAAAAAGTTATTTAAAGTAAAAAAATGTCAAAAAACTCAAAAAATTTTATTTTAAAATACATAAAGGTGCTGTAAGGTTTGAACCCCCTAAAACCTTTTCAAATAAAGGTAGTAAATATGAGAAATATTATATGGAAGGTTTCAACTAAAAAAATAAAATTATCAAAGGTGGCGGATCTCCTTGAAAGAATATTCCTTTAATTTTCAAAACTACAAGTAGGCTATACTACTGTGGGCAAAAACTAAGGTGAACTTTTAGTTTAAACTTCGCGGGCTAACCGATTCGGGCAAACTCTTTTATTTTTATGTTGGTGCTACTGTTACTGACATCTGTGTCAAATTTCATGTCAATGTCATCATTTGTTACGTAGTTACACTTGTGTTTTCTATACGACTAAAAGTGATTTTTTCGATTTTTACAATGTCTGAATTTTTTGAGCAAAGAAGTGCCATTGAATTTTGTTTGCGGAATGAAATTTCAGTTGCGGAAACGTTCAGAATGTTGCAGAAAGCCTTCGGAGATTTGACCATTTCGCAGAAAAATGTTTATAAGCGGTACAAAGACTTCAAAGAAGGCAGAGAACGTGTTGATGACTTGGAACGCCAGATGATAATTATGATAATTAGAGACCTTGCTGAAACTATTGGCATTTCAAGAGGATCACTCAACACCGTTTCAAAAGATATTTTGGGCAGACTACTCGTGGTTTTTGCATCACGATAATGCGCCGTCTCACACTGCACTCGTTCTTCGTGACCATTTCGCCAAAAACTCAACGCATATCGTTCCACAACCAACATATTCGCCTGATTTGGCTCCGTGTGACTTCTGGCTATTCCCCAAACTCAAAAGACCACTCAGAGGACACTGTTTTGACATGATTGAAGAGATACAAGCTGAATCGAAGAAGGCTTTGAAGGCAATTCCGGAAATCGAATTTAACAAGTTTTTCGACGATTGGAAAAAACGTTGGCATAAGTACATTATATCAGGAGGGGATCACTCTAAAGGGGATGAAATTTATTTGGATAAATAAATAAAGATTTTTCATTTTATAACAAAATTCACCTTAGTTTTGCCCACAGCAGTATCTACATTTACTTGCAAATAGCATAGATTTCCCAAAATTTTAAATAGATAATTTTTATTATTTTGGACATAGACATATAAATACTACCATAAACTTTTACATGCTGAAATAAAATTGCAATATTCTGAGTATTTCATGTCCTTAAGGGGTTACAACAGTGTGAAAATCTGAAAATGAAGTATTTTTTAAGAATCTTTGTTTTTGTAAAAACGACTTCACCGATTAATTTGAAACTTTAGGTATTTATTAAGTAAGTTATAAAGTGTAAAAAAATTTTTTTTATATATTCAATAACAAATAATGATAAAAACGGTCACAAGATGGCCTACGAAAAAAAAAACATCGTCTGGTTGACAGCGTCACTCTAACAACAGACGTTTGAAATCAAAAATACAAAAAAATTATTAAATTATATTTGAAAAAATATCGCTGCATCGTAGGAAATTTTAAATTTTTGATTAGGAAAAAAATGGCGGCATTTTAAAAAAAAAGTTTGAATTTTTCATCAAAATTTTGCACTAAATTGTTAATAAGGAAAAAAATAATTAAGTTTTAAAAAAACTGTACGATGCAGCGATAGCGATATATTTTCCGAAGAGAATCCATTTCGGTTCGAGTCGATCGGACAAAATTTGATTGAGTTATGCTGTCAACGAGGTCAAAAAACATGATTTCGAGAAAATCGCGTTTAAAGTTTCAGAAGCCGTACGAAGACTCTGAGAGCTCTAGTATTTGGCGCTAATTTCGAATACTTCTAAGCTGAATATGGTTTTGGGAGTTTGCATACATATTCTTGAAGTCAAGAACTATAGATTAGAGCAAAGAAAAAAATCAAAAAGAAAATTTTTTCACACTGTTGTAACCCCTTAAGTTTTAGTTTGTTCTACAATATACATATTTATGTCTTTTTTAGCTGGCGCGGTTCGCTTCTTAGACCTTTCCCACACATTCTTTGCTATCCGGCGTTGGCTGTGGGAGCACAAAGGTTCTACTTCTATGGAAGAGTGGATCCCGAAAGATAATACAGACGAGTTGTTCCCCCCGAATAACAAAAAAAAGAAGATGTTATGGAAAGGTGGTGATCGCCGCCAGTAAGTTGTGAAACAGTTCAACCCTTTTAGTGTCGAACAACAATATATCGTTGCGTATCCTTAAAAACGAAAACTATGAAAATATATAATCAACTTTTTACGTAAATTTGTTACAGACATGGTAATTAAAAGATTACGACGGATTTTCAAAAACTGTACGTAAGTGATATCCATAAAGTCAATCATCGTGAAATCAACGATTTGGGATCCTCTTTAATTCTGTTGACTCTGGAAAAAATTGATTGATTATTGTCAGCGATAAAAACATTTATTTCAAAAAATACGGTTTTTAATAATTTAGGATATAGCTAAGAAAATATGTATTCTATCATATATTGGGGAATAAAGAACTGTATTTAGTTTCAAATATAGACTAAAGATATAATTTCAGTTTAAATATAAAGGGATTTCCAATTAGAGGTTTCATTTTGAATAGCCTACTATTTTAGCAGATCTCAATAATAAGAGGTGTCATTTTTTGACAGATGACAACTAAAAACTATGTCATTAATAAAAATAAAACGATACACGCTTCAACAATGCATTGAAATTGTTAAAATTCACTAAAAAAATGCATGAAAATGAACCTGAAATTCACCGAAAAATTATTACGAGCGATGAGGCTCATTTTCACCTTGGAGGCTACTTTAATAAGCATTATTGTCGCATTTGGGGCTCGAAAAACTCAAAAATGAAAAGCCTCTCAATCCGCAACGTGTAACTGTTTCGTGCAGTTTTTGGGCAAGAGGGATCATTGGGCCTTAGTTTTTTGAAAATGAAGCTGCAGCAGCTGTTACGATTACCACGATTAATGAATTATTATGGCCAGAATTGGAAGATATGGATGAGGACGATGATTATTTCCAACAAGACGGCGCTACGTGCCACACAAGTATCGAAACCATCGGTCTTTTGCGTGAAAAGTTTCCAGGCCGAGTTATTTTTCGTAATGGCGATTACAATTGGCCGCCAAAATCATGCGATTTAACACCTCTAGACTTTTTTCTTAGGGGCCACGTAAAAGGGAAGGTTTATGCTGATGCTCCTCAGTCAATTCCAGAACTCAAAGAGAAGATTCGTGCCGTTATCGACGAAATAGAGTCCCAAATGTGCGAAAATGTAATGGAAAATTTCATGTAAAGAGCGTTACAAGTGGAAAAGTCGGATTCATATCAGTATTTACTAACAGCACAGTACAAGTACAAGGAGCAGTGCCTGTACTGGACAGTTGGTGCCGGGCCGAGGGTTGGCGCTGTACTGGCATAATACAGTCCTGGTCCTGAGACCAAGTGTCGGCTAACAACCGAAATCAGAGTAATGCCGGTATTGAACCAGTACAGATTTCAGTGCTGCCATGGTACCGATGTCCAGTAGCGCGCCAGTACCGATGGTCAACTTCTAGCCAAGTTACCTTCGGAGCCACGCCGGTGGTAGGCCATGCTTGTGCCAGCACTAAACCAGTACCGCGCCAGTACTGCATATCCTTCCGCGGTACTGGCACAGTACCAGGCTGGTTGTAAATTTCTACCTGGGATGGTCCTGCAAACGTAGCCGTGGAGGCCATATTAATGATATTGTTTTTCATTATCAATGGCAAACCTTCCGCTATTGAATGAAATAAAAATCAAATTATTTTTCAGAAAAAACACGCGTTTTTCTGATAATTCAAAATGAAACCTCTAATTGGAAAACCCTGTATATGTATAGTATTGGCAATTTAGTGTAAGGTAGAAAATAAGGTTCCTTACCAGGCAGGCCACTTGATTTCTTTAGGGTCATTAAGCTAAGATATAGTTATAATTGCTATTAATAAAATAAAGGTCGAGCAGAACCTCGAGGAGAAATAAATTTTCCTTTTGGAATGGGAGGCCAAGTTAGCGGGTTTAGGACAGTCGGAAGCGAAGACAGTATGAAGAAAAGCGTAAGCTTTACTCGGTGCTTTATCTGTTCGACCAATGTATTGTAATTCTATTTTCTATTTAAATATATATCTTTTCATATAACTTTTCCATTTATTATTACTGCAAATTATCCCACATATACAACTTTGATTTTATTTACGATGATACACTTTTGTCTGACCAGCTGTCATCAATAATCACTTATCGTGATAACGGAACTCCACTATATTGATCTAATCAACCTGTGGTTTAGAATTAACTTAACATCATTTAAACCTAGATGGAATTTTTAATATATTTTGGAAAAATTTTCCTTTTTTACAGAAAAAATTTTCAAAATATTTCAAATATTGATATTTGTGATTAAAAACTGGTTTTTTGACGTGTGGGAACTTAATAAGCTATAGGGAAAAATTAATCAAGCAGATTAATGATAAATTATGTATAGAAAATATTACGTACATAAAATACATATGTATATTGTCGAAGAAAAGTTACATAATTTGATTTTAGTTCATCAAAAGCATTGAATAAACTATTACACCGTATATTTCGTTCATAAATGAGAAAAGTTAATAAAAATATGATTATATAAGTTAAACAATTTATTATTATTAGGTATCAAGTATAAAGAAACTGGGTCAAATATTTGCTATTTTGCGTTCCAATTCAGGGAAAAACGTTTCATAATGAGTTTTTTTGCAGCGAAATACTAAACTTTAGACAAATTTTATGATAAATTACCATAGGTTCTAACGAAATTTTCTATAACCTTCACTATTAAAAATTTCTATTGTAATTTTACAATACATGAAAATGTATCTTTAAAATATGCGCCTATTACGATACAGCGGAGCGTAATCTTCTTATTCTTCTCCTTCTCCGTACACCGTTGGCACCATACTGACAAAGCCTTGTACATTTGAACTGCGCATGCGTCTATTACAATACGCTACTACTACACAAGATCGAGAAAATCAAAATGGCCGGAAGTATTCGCGAAATGTATGCGAAGAGCATAAAACCGAACGCTAAGCGCGAGGTTCAAAAAGGACGGAGCGCGAAGCGCGACGATCAGATCGCGCGCTCTAGGCGCGCTCAAACTTGTGAGCGAAGCGAACTGCACGCGATGAGAATGTGCCAGCGAAGCAGGCAGATTTTTTGTATTTTTACTGCGAAAAATTTCTAGTCCGCTAGGAATAATTACCATTGCACCTCGATTTTCCCTAAATTCTTATTATAATTTAGAATTATCATTATTTATAAAAATATATTGGCATCAAAAGTTTCTTCATGTAGCTGTGAATATACCAAAGATGTATACTTTCTTTACAAAAATATATCAATAATAATAATTAAAAATAAGAAAAAAGCAACAAATCTGACCTCGAAATCAAAATTAGCTTAAACGCCTAAAACAGCGATATTCACTTTCACGATAGCAGACAAATAAATTGAATATTAAGCATATAAAGAATATAATAAAATATTATAAGGAATATCTATTTTTATGTCATCTAAATCTTTTGTTAATGTAGAGATATTAAAACTATAAGTAATTTAATAAAAAAATAATTTGTCTTATTTAACAATTTCATGACAAATCCTATCCTTTTCGAAAAGTTAGTATGTATAATTAGCTAAAAGTGTTACATTGTTCAGTTCCGTATATTCTTAGAATTCAATAAATATATTATTTATTCGCTCGTTCGCCTAGTCAAATTTATTTCCGTGAATGTAAGGAAAAAAATACTCTAATTTCCCTCAAAAATGCAAGCAGGTTTGAGTCATGTTGACTTAAGACACAATTTAAACAAATTATTAGCAACATTTGCAAAATATTCAGTACTTAAATGCCAGTAATGTTTCCTAATGCAATTTTGGTGAATTTTCATATTCTCCAACTCAATCGTAAAATTTTCCATGCACCAAGGAAATATTTTCTAAAAAAAGAATCATTTTTCCTAAACAATAGGGAAATTTCAAATCATGAAAAATATAAAGTTCTTCTACACAAAATAGGGAAGTATCCTTACAATTATTTTAGGGAAATCCAGGATAGTAACATCTAACAAATGATTTTAACCCCTATTGAAAAACTTGACTTCAAAAACCATGTCAAAAACAACATGAAAAAAGTCGTCAAAAACGTGATAAAGAATGACGTGAAAATGACGTCAAAAACGACGTCAAAAAGAGCATCAAAAACGTTGTCATGAATTGGGACAGTTTTTGACGTCGTTTTTGACATCATTTTTTACATCGTTTTTGACATCGTTTTTGGCTTCATTTTTGACCTGATTTTTTATTATGCACTGATATAGTTTTTATAAAGTTCAAATATTAAATAAAATAAGTTTACAGTTAAAAGATATGGACGTATTTATTTTCCGCAGTCACAAGTCTCCTTAACATTCCTTAATATTCTAGTTATAGTCATAATAAATAGTACGTTCGTGCAAAAGTGGTAAAAATGTTTACGGTCCTGTTTGTATTTAAAAAAAAATTAGGTCAAAAATGAAGTCTAAAACGATGTCAAAAACGACGTCAAAAATGATGTCAAAAACTGTCCCAATTCATGACAACGTTTTTGATGTTCTTTTTGACGTAATTTTTTACGTCATTCTTTATCACGTTTTTGACGACTTTATTCATGTTGTTTTTGACATGGTTTTTGAAGTCAAGTTTTTCAATAGGGACTTGCTCTCTAAATCTGAATCAGTAAGAGTCCCACTAAATTGAAATCCGTGACCCACTTTTGGCTGGGCAATCAGTTATTTTTCATTGAAAATCAGTGGAAAATCACTGATTGTCCAGCCACAAGTAGGTCTCTAATAATAATTCAGTGAAAATCTCAATTCAGATTTAGAGAGTGAATTAAGTCACTCGATGTATTCGTCTTAGGACGTGAAAAATTACACATACGTTTCTATGCAATTTAAGAAATGTTCTGAAATTTAATAAATTTTTAAGATACTTCTCTAACGTACAAATATGAAATGTTTACAATACTTTTAAGTGAATGTATCTAAAATTGCGTGTAATTGACTGAATTTTCATAAAATTTAGCTTAAAGTTAGGATACTGTAATATGCAAGGTGTATTCAGAAATTAACGGGAATTTTTTAATTTAATAAAATCTTCAGCTGTATTCATTATTTACTTTGTCAGTGGCAGCCGCTAAGGTTAGACGTCTTTTTATAAGCTCGACGATTTTCGCTTGTTAAAAGAAATGGATCAAAGAATTTGTATCAAATTTTGCGTAAAAAATTAAATAAAGTGTAACAAAGAGTGTGAAATGTTAAAATAGACCTATGATGAGTCTGCTATGAGTAAAACAAGAGTTTACGAGTGGTATAAGCGTTTCCAAGATGGCCATGAAGACGTTAAAGATGATGAACGACCCGGACGCCCCAGCACATAAACATCTGATGAAAACGTGGAAAAAGTGAAAGAAATGGTTATGAACGATCGTCGAATCACAATCAGAGAAGTCGCTGATGATGTTGGCATATCGATTGGCTCATGCCATGAAATTTTTTGAATGTTTTGAGTATGAAACGCGTGGCAGCAAAATTTGTTAAAAAATTGTTGAATTTTGAACAAAAACAACGGCGAATGGAAGTTGCTCAGGAGTCACTAAATGAAGTCAACGGCGATGCAGAATTATTGAAACGTATTAAAACAGGTGACGAAATATGGTTTTACGGATGTGAGGTCGAAACTAATTTGATACAAGTTCTTTGATCCATTTCTTTTAACAAACATAAATCGCTGAGCTCATAAAAACACGTCTAACCTTAGCGGCTGTCACAGACAAAATAAGCAATGAATACAGCTGAAGATTTTATCATAATTCAGGGTCATGTATGCCAACATAATAAAAAAAATTGACAATAGGACTCTCCAAACCCGCGAAATTAAAAGATTCCAGTTATTTTCGGAACACACCTCGTACGTTTCATTAAATTCATCTCGAAATTACGAAACCGTACCACATATTTCAGTCACGCGTAATGCATTTCTAGATAAAAGTAATGGAATATTCAGTAATTTCTAATTGAAAATCGAGAACTTTCCTATTAAATTAACTAAAAAGTAAGTGAACTCTCCCAAATTTTGTAAATATTTTCGAAATTTGAATTAAAATCCTATAAAAATTGTCAATCATTTTCCAATAACATAATACGTTTAAAGGAAGGTTTTATTCCTATTTTCCAACGTCTGAGAATTGATTAATAGGATATCTGATTAATAAAAAGGCAACTTTATCCTGACTATTAATATATTTCTCATAACATGATGTTTCGAAGCTGAATCAGCTTCCTTATCAGATTTTAAACTGAAATTATTGTATGACATTTTCAATTTAGTATAATTAATTAGTCAGTAAATAAAATATAGAGTCAATTATAAAATTCCGTTAAATGGATAATAATCATCGTTTGGTTAATCAAATATAATATTTTAAGATATGAACAAGGATTGAATTGAATTTTTTATAAGTATCAGGGGAGCAGTTAGAAATAAATTGAAATTTAGCATTCAAGTGTACCTATTAGGTGAGTTAGTTCTGTCAATTGCAGGGCTGTGCCATGTAATTACTGAGTGCTGGACACTGCAGTACTACACGAGTGTGTAAAGTGAATGTCGTTGAAATGGCATTTCACGACGTATTGTTCTATCGTGGCTAGAACGAAGTAGATTGCGGTGTTTGTACCAATGTACATGTCACTAGAACGACAGATAGAACGAGTTTTCTCTATTTTCGAACTGTATTACGGCGACTAAACCACCATGTAATCGAAAAACGAAAGCAGTGCAACACTTCTTCAAAACGTAATGCAAAAGTCAGAGAAAACAAACAGATAACATCGGCACTAATTTGTACGAAAAATTACATTAGCGATCACGTCCTTTACGAAATCTTTCACCGCTCTACAGCACTGTTGAAGACTCAAGGTCAAATTTACATCAATATTATACTATAAAAACTATAAGAAAGTTCCTTCAAAATTTCGCTTTCTTAATTTCAATACATTGCTGTTTTTTAATTTAAACCGGTGATTGAATTCTGACTATTTAATCATTCGTGCTAAGTCATATATTGATTAGAAGATTAATAAAATCTAATTTTTGGCTATATTTTTCCGGAAAAAAATCTTTTATTGTATATGGAAAATTCTCCTAACAGGCTCATCTATTGATTTCAATCAGTAGTTTTTTTCACTAGTTTTAATCAGTGACTGCATTCTATCTATATAATTCGTTTTTTTTTTTTTACTAGCAATAAGTCGTGAATCAGTTGAAACCAACTGATTTATAGTTGAAATTCAGTCATCAATTTAAATTGGTAAAAAAAAAGGAACAAAGTATACAAATTAACTGACATCAATTTTTTTTAGCGTAATTTCAGTAGAGCTGGATAACACATCCTTTTGTTTCTTAATAGCAGCAAATTTTCGGGCCGTATGAATATTCCTCAAATTCTATATTTCCTAAAATCTATTTTACCGAAATTTATGTAACCGAATTATCAATCGCTCTAATTTTTATATTTCCGATTAATTACATAACCTAATGTTTATATTTTCAAATAACTATGTATCCGAATTTCTATTTCTCCGAATCATTATTTAACATAATTTTCATATTACCAAAGGAATATAAAATTTGGGTAATATTCATGCTCCCCAACTTTTCATTCCCCATACTAGGCCAAGTCAAACGAAAGAATAAGTTATTATATATAATTTGATTCAAAAAAGTACTCGGTTATTTGAAATGTTCTGAGCCTAAGCAATAAAACATTTTTTTTGAGGGAATTCACATTTATACTTCATCATAGCTTCTTTCCAACTCAATACACTTATTCCAACGAGTTTCAAAAATCTCGATGCCTTTTTCTTATAGTAGTCGTGCTTCAAGCTTCAAAATACGCGTTTGTTTCGGCAATGAGTTCTTCATTTGAGTGAAATCTCTTGCCAGTCATCGTTTAAACTGCATTGTGTGCCGGTGCATTGTCTTGAAGGAAGAAGATTTTTTTGCGTGCCAACTGCGGTCATTGAACTTTGATCGCAACATCAAATCAATCCAATAATACGCTATAATATTGAGCAGTAATGGTTTCTCCTTTCTCCAGGTAGTGAGTATGAATTATACCATGCACATCCTAAAAAACAGTCGACATAACCTTTCCAGTCAATTGTTGCGTTTTCGGCCTCTTCGGTGCACTTCTATCAGCTTTGACACATTTTTTCGACTGTTTTCTGATCTCTAGTGTGTAAATCTTACGAATCTTCAATTTACGGTCATCGCACTCTAAGTATAAAGTTTTTATGATCATTTCTGGCGTAGTCACGTCTGAAGGCTTTCGACTTATGTATTCGATAGAGCAGATGTGCCATAAACCTATCAAGTTTTTTTCCAGCTTCTTTAGTTGCTTTGCCTCTCAAATAATAATGTTTAATGAGAACATAAAAGTCAACTGTGAAGCTAGTGATCACATATTCCAATTTTGCTGTTTATATGCTTCGAATAGAATGAATAACTAATTAACATATCCATAAATGCATTTTTCAAAATGATATTTGTTGTATGTGTTCTAATTTGTATCCTATCAAGTCACTAATATTTTTTGATCACCAACATTTTCAAAACATCTAGCCAAATATATTGTTTTTATCATGTTCTAAGTATATAAAAATTATGAAATATATTCGAATAAATCAATACTTTAAGCCATTTTAAATGCAATTAATGCTATTTTGAGGAAACGGCTAAGATAAATGTTGAATTTTTGTTTCAGCTGATCCAGTAATTTCTCTAAGAAACTTTCGCACAGATTTTTTAGAGGAATGGCCTACCCCTGGCACCGGTCCTCTCTTCGACACTACGATGACATCAAACTTCACTGGACTGGTAGGACAAACCGTTCATCTTGTCTGCAAAGTCAAAAACTTAGGAAATCGAACGGTACTTTTTATAGACAATATTAAATTATCTTTACAAACTAAACTCCAATCATGTCCTAAAATGTTTTAAATTTCAAATTGCACTTTTTTAAATTCATTTTAACTATTCTGATAAATAAACATCAATTTTAATTATTTATGAATCATGTAAATGGTTAAAAGATATTTGTGAGGGCCCTCTTCAATGACAAAGGTCATTCAAAAAATGAAAATCGTAAGGGCTGAGTACTATAGGTATTTTGAAAAGAGATAATCAAAAGGCTCTAAAAATCCTTCAAACTATACACATTTATTTTATTTTCCAATTTGTACGAGTTCAGATTTGCATTCACATTATTTTCAATTCGTGGGGGAATTGTCTCTAAAGTGGAAACGTTAGCATTAACACGCCCAAACTGTTAGCGATAGAATGTTTATATAAAAAAGAGGATTAATAAATCGCATTTTAATATTTAATCTACAATCCCCATAGATTGAAAGTAAAAAATGAAAAATTAAAAGGTCTGCATTTTAACAGTTTTATCAACACGCTCGGATAAAATGCTCAGCGCCAACGAATTATCTTAAACATTCCCATTTTAATTTTTGTTTTCAATACAATGGTATTTCTTTCATCAACGGAATATTTGATTTTCCTAAATTTCGCATAAAATTTGTTTTCTTCTATTATGGTTCGAATATTCCAATTATTTGAATAATATAAATGAATCTTTACAATAATGCTTCTTTTGGAAAATTTAAAAAACACTGAGCATTTTGTCTTAAATATTACATTTATTAAAAGAAATCTTTACAAAATCATCCCTGCTAATTCAAAATGACATAAGGAAATTTGAACAAATAAACCGTCTTGAAAAATTATTTAAAAATTGTCATTGCTTTTACAAATAAGTAAATGACTAATATTTTCATTTATGAAATTACTTGAGTAGTACATTTTTGATTTATTTAATACTTCAAATACTTATATGAAATATTATATAAAGTGGTCTGAAGTAGAATTTCAATAACCATAGAAGTCTTAAAATCGGCTATGCATACCTTTTTCATCTTATAGAGATAGAAAGAAAAGTCCAAACAACTCTAAAACTTCTTACAAAAACAAACTTTTACAATATATTCATTTTCGGATTTGAGAATGTAGCAAAGCTGATTAAAAAAAACCCACTGTTTTGACTGTTCCTTTGTCTCTGGAATGTAGTGGTGTATCCATGTTTCGTCCACAGTTGTGTATCGATGCAAAAACTCGCCAGGATTGCGACGGAAAAGCGCCAAAATAGCCTCAAAGTCGACCACACGATTGCGTTCATTCTCTTCTGAGAGTAAATGCGGCACCCATCATGCCGAGATTTTTTTCACATCCAATTTTGTGATCGAAATTGAAAATACTGTACCTTGCGATATGCCTGTAGCCTCAACTATTTCGCGCACTTTGATTCGTCGATCACTCAAAACCATATCGTGGATTTTGTCAATAATTTCGGGAGTAGTCACTTCTATTGGAGGTCCCGAACGATGTTCAACTCTTATGGATGTACGGCCACGTTTGAACTCATTTACCCATTTGTAAACAGTTGCAAACACAGAAGCAGAAGTGCCATGAACATCATCCAACTCAGCTTTGATATCTTCCGGTGTTAAGTCTTTTAAATATAAGTGTTTACTCATCGCTCAATATTCACTTTTTTCCATTTTTCTAAATACACAAAAGTTTTTTGCTACAATTGACAATAGAAATGAAACCACGTGATGGATACAACTGAGTCTTTAACAGCTGTCTAGTGAGTAATAATACTTACTAAAACCAAAACATTTTCGATACTCTCGAACCAATACACCGCCCGCGGAACCGACTTTCGGTTTTAAACTTCACGGGCGGTTGGTTCCAGTTTAAAGTCGCGTACGACTCTTCCTTCATCCGTTCGCATGGGACTTTCATCCGCGGCCACACGCGCACTAGGCGAACCGACAAGCCGCACCAGCCAGGAGAAGACTAAAAAGAATCCTCCACTGAACGACGCGGACAGTCGAATCCGCCCGAGACGCAGGACCGCGGGTGCAGGCCCCTATGCGATTTCTACTGGCCCTCCCTGCTGTTTCGCTCCCGACGCCCATCGAACTCTCTCGTCTTCATCACAAGTGTGACGAATGACTTGATGAGCGTCCAGAACCACTCAGACTGGAGTATGAGAGAGACCATCGTGTCAGGAGTAAGCTCGGTATCCACTTCCTGACCGGGGGCCTCCCTTGCCACACCCCATTTTGCGCAGACGAAGAGTTCGTGATTTGCGGTATCGACTGGGAAATCGCAGTAGCAACACATCTCGTCTCTCTTCTTGAAGCGTCTAAGGTACGCGTTAAAACAGCCATGGCCTGAGTTGTATGACTCATGATTTTTAGACAGTTTTATTTTCGCTACTTGAAATCGGTTTGGCTTGACTTGCCTTTCACTTTTGAACTGTTACCGAACTCGCGATATAGAAGATGCTAAGACTGGACTGAACGCGTGGTATAAAAAAGATGGTTACATCTTTAACACTGTCAAACTCAGACGTTGACTGCACTCAGGGTCGGTCAACCTCTAATGGATGAGGTGTCCGCATAGCGTAGTCCATGTGCGCAGTTATGCGTGGCCCTAGTTGCCGAAAGCGGGCGGAGTGCGGTAAGGGAAAGTCATTTCAAGTAGTCAACAATTTATTGTGCGTTATCATGGATGAAAAATACGTAATTCAGCGTGTTGTTCGTGGGTATACTGCTAAAAGTGGTTGGAAGAAAAGTGTGCCGATTCATTGGTTTCCGGAGAGAGGAGATGCTTGACAACGATGGAAAGAAGCTTGCGCGAACTCTTATTTGTCGAGGTTAGAATACCTACAAGTTGTAGAAAGGCAATATTTTGTTTGTCATCGACATTTCGATGAATAATATTACTATCAAAAGAGAAATAGTGCTTTTCTTATAAAGTTCGTTTTTTTCAATTTTGAAATCAAAAGTAGTCTTTCTACGTCCGTTTTTACCTTCTCTACCATTTTCCAAATTTTAGAAACAAAATTTTATGTACTTTAGACACAAACACGGAGAAACTTAAAATCAATAAAATTTGCTGATTTCCTAAGTATCATATACTTTTAAGGTTCGCAATTCGTTGCATAGAAAAATTTTATATATATCTTCTGGAAATAAAAATATAAATTACAGATATTTTTGATTTTTACTTATTACGACAAAACCAAGATTTAATGGAAAATTGTGAATGGTTGATATCAACTTCTCATTCTTGAAATACATTTTCACAATTTCGCATTAAATCTTCAATTTCCTTATAATTATATACTTTGCAATGCATTTAAAGAACCTACGTATGCGTCTATGTGTACTAACACGTGCACACATAATGATAGTTCATATGCACAGTTGTACGCGGCGCTAGTTGCTAATCGTCCACCATCTATTCATTAGGTTTGCATAGCCCGACTGCACTTTATCATTGGGCCATTCCTTTTTATAGGCGTAAAGTAGGTCAATCATGGTATCATCATCAGGGCACTTTTGAATTTACGAATTCATTAAACCTCATTCCGAGATGATGATGACCGTCCATGAGGGCCCTTTTACCAAAATTTTTTTTTAAATGCTCTTCTTTTTCATCATTTATTTTAGTTCGGAATCCTATTCCTGGAAGATTTTCGAATAACTTTTATCCACGAAAAATAAAACTTATTAATATTTTAACCTAGTCAACAATAATATTTTAAGTTTAACTGAAATTATATCACATAAACAATCAACATTCTCAAAATTTGAGGTAAGTCAATATGAATATTTTCATTTGAACTAACATAAGACCGCTGAATAACAGAATGATGCACTTTTTATGATCTCTGTCCATAAGGGCCCTTATCTCTTTTTTTGGAACTGAAAATACACCTACTTCCGGTCGCATCTGCAAGACATAAGTGTAATGCTAATAGATTGAGTGTGAGTCATAGTATCTTCATAAAAATCTTCAAATTGTCATTCTAGATCCTGGATTAAAAAACGCGAATATCTCCTAAACTAAAAGCGTCCATAAGGGCCCTTTTCATTTATGGGAAATGAGTGGTAACTACGTTGAATCGATCCAAGCAAAGCGGCCTAGCAAACTGTCGCCAAAAAACAAAGTACTCTGCACCTGTCAGCCATGCGTAAATTTTTGCTTAGCTCAGAAAAATTTTCCTCGCTTATTTTATTGTAAAGTGGTTTGCAAATATTTCATGTAAAAAGTATTCAGGTTAGTTTCGTAAATAGTCTCGAGAGAGATTTATGAAGATTGGGAGGTTATTTTCACGTGACCTTTTATTTAATTTGGGATTTAAAAAAAGGTTGTAGCATTACTTAGAATTTTTCTGATGTATCTACTCACAATATTCCCCGTGTATTTCTTCTCCATACTCTTGCTGAATTTTTCTAAAATATGATACAGAAATATTCTCCAGATAATATAAACCGTCCATCAGAATCTTCCTAGACGGTTCTATGAGTAAAAATTTACTATCATTTTTCATCCATCCATACTTACTCGTAATACTTTTAAAAAATGTTCTTTTCAAATTTCCAATTTTGAATATTAAACATACATATACTTGTATTTAATATTCGTGTTTTTGAAAAATATAATTTCATAGTTATGTGACGTCCTAAGTTTTAATTCGGTAAATAGTTCTAGCTAAAAGTCTAGAGCCTATTGCCCTATCCACGTTCCTCCTTTTATCGTTAAAGAGTTAACAGTTTTGTGGGTCGAGGACAAGCCAATGAAATTCATAAAAATGATTTTAAATAAAAATATGTATTAAATTTTTAATGAAACATGGAAACAAGGTGACCCAAGCGTCTTCGTTAATTATTTCAGTTGGTTGCAGTTTGGCGCTTTCCTTTCGGACGGTATTAATCATTTCTTCAACCTTGAAAGAAAACACAACTCTGTGAATCCGCCAGAGGTTATGAAAGAAAAGGACAGTCTGGAAAATCAGATTTATATTTTTCAGTAACCTCTAGGTAAATCCTTTATTTGAATGTCAATCGTAAAATCCAGAGCTAAGACGTTAAATCAAGGTATACGGTGACTTGGTTGAGATGATCTGCTTATAAATTCCTCTCAGATCAATATTTATTCAAATACGGTCAGACTGTAGTTTTCCACTCATACTTCCACGTGCTAACTCCGTTGGTTTATTCTTAGACGGCGCGACGATAAGACGAATCTCGGACTTTTGGCGACTGGAATCCCGAACCACCACGATTCTACTTAGGTTCCAAAACATCTGCTTATATGGATAGTCTGTACTTCTAACTAAGAGTGTAGATTAGGCACGTGCCAACTGAGTTAGGTAAACTTAGTCGCAGGGGTCAATTGAGGGTACGCATACAATAACCGCCTAGGCGCTAAGCCAGTAGGCCGAGCGGGGGGGAGACGCGACAACTGATTAGCTGAAATTTCCTTTCCGGAAAAATTCGGCTTATCAGAGTTTGCGTTTCCCCTTCGTTCGGCCTACTGGGGAAGCGCCCAGGCGGTTATTGCATGCATACCCTTAATTACATTGTAAGCATCGGTAATATAGTAGTTGTAATGATGATATGATAGTTTAAATCAGTAAAAGATATAAATCGTCATATAATAATATTACATTAAAATTATCTGTCACATCTAATTAATTATTAATTATCTATTTATCTTCATTCATGATTTATTTCTATTGATTAATATTAGCTGTAGTTCATTAGTCATCATTTGTATCATAATAACAACAATAATATTGTTTATTTTCATAATTCATCATGTTTTAAAATAATAATAACGAAAATATTAACAATAATAACAATTGCATAATTTAGATGAAATCAATATTGGTAATAATAATACTAATAATAATCATATATACGTGACAATGGTAATAATGATAATAATAATAACAATTTCAAATTAGGTTGTTGAGTTAGAAATTTTTACTACTGCCTACATTATCAGAGGATCACTAGTCACGTATCAACTGCTCTAACCAACTGAGCTACATAGGCGCCCGACATCTCTTTTTCTACTGGAAGATCTCTTCAAATCACCTAATGGCATTGCCTCATGCCTGTAATAATTTTAAATTAGGTAGCTGAGTTGGAAATTCTTGCCACTGCCTTTATTATATAAATATTAATAATGATAATTACGAATACGTGACAGTTACATCATTTTCAATATTCCAGAATTTACTGCGATTCAATCCTTTTTACCGCGAAACGTCGTCTATGATAGTTACGATAAGAGTGAGACTGAAAGATATATTGTTACTATGAAAACAAGGTATATTATTTATATTACTCACATATAAGAACCCATTTGGCAACCAACCTAGGTTCCGATAAATGAATCCATTTTAAGAATATTAGTTTTGAAGTGTGAATTATCCCTAGAATTGCTTATCTAAAAAATGAGTAGCTTTTTATAAAATACATAGATTGATTAACCAGTAACAAAATCCACTTTATAAGAAGACGCTGATCGAATTAAATGAAACAAATTTCAAAAACTAATTTTTCTTAATGCTGTTAAAAGTGATTGAATTTGGAATGGAGCCAATGACATTGAATGCTGTCAAGCAACCTTGACATTGGATGCTCGTAAATTCTTTCTTGAGAATTAACCCATTAACGCCCAAAATCACAGACTTTTTAACTCATTTTTGGCCCTTGTTGCCAAAGCGAAAAAGTGAATATATCATGACCAAACCTCGTATACATAATGTTTTTGGGTCTCCTCTTTCGATTTATGAACTCAAAATTACATTATCGTGCACTGGAAAACCAATATGGCGGATTTTATTTAAAAAAGTACCGAAAATTTGAAATTTTTTTTTTTATACTTTATTTTTCAAATGGATAAAGCATATTGATCTATTTCAAACTATGGACAAAGGTGGACAAAATAGTTGCAGTTTATGAAAAAAATTTTTTGGTCCAGCTCCCTATTTTTCATCTTTTCAAAAATGGCGGAAAACTGTATGTGGCTAAATGAAGTTATTTCGACTTCTACTCGGCTTAGTTTTCATAACGTAATGGTCAAAAGTGATTATTTGATCTACTTAACGAATTCAATTTCATACAGAAGTTTCATGCTTCAAAATTCCACTACTGGTATGACTGATGTGACAAAAAAAAAGTATATAATTTTGTAACCAAATGAATTGATATTTATTACGATCAAAATGAGAATTTTTCTTATTTTCTAAAATAGATCATATTGATTCGATCTACTCATTCACTCTAAAATAGATCATATTGATTCAATCTACTCATTTACTAAATCCATCATCCAACTTCATTTAGCCACATATATCAAGCGTTGGAGAATATGCAGATCGTGAAATATAAATTCAGAACTTTACGAATTTTTTCCGCTGAATTAACGATCTCATTAAAAAAATGTCCAGAGACATTTTTGATCACATGTTTTACATAAAATACGAAAATATTTTTTTCATTAGCATATTATTAAAACTTCAATATTCGGACAGCCATATTGAATCCGCCATTTTGAATTTTCTAACACTGTCACCGGATTTTCATATAATGTGCCAAGAAACATAGGAAAATTAAATTTAATAAAGGTTCAGGAATTTTCATCAACGATAATCTTGAAAAAACTCGGTATTTCCCAAGTTCTCCAAGCGCCATATTGAATCCGCCATTAATCAGGTCATTACATATACTAAAAGAGATCTATACATAATTAATCAATCAAACTTTGGCAGTTTGATCAATGAAATTCCGTGTATTATCCAATTATCTTAGAAACGTCATGACAAAACGCTTATTTTTCCAAATTTCCATAGTTTTCCGCCATTTTGGAAAAGATAAAACATAGGGAGCTGGACCAAAAATTTTTTTTCATAAACTACAACTATTTTGTCCACCTTTGTCCATAGTTTGAAATAGATCAATATGCTTTATCCATTTGAAAAAAAAAGAATAAAAAAAAAAAATTTTCAAATTTTCGGTACTCTTTAAAATAAAATCCGCCATATTGGTTTCCCAGTGCACGATAATGTAATTTTGACTTCATACATCGAAAGAGGAGACCAAAAAACATTATGTATACAAGGTTTGGTCATGATATATTCCCTTTTTCGCTTTGTCAACAAGGGCCAAAAATGAGTTAAAAAGTCTGTGATTTTGAGCGTTAATGGGTTAAGAAAGAAAAAATGTCAATTCGATGGGATATTGTTGGTCAACTCAACAACTGAATGCATTTTGCGGAATAAAATATTCTGAATTATTATCCTACTCTCCTTTTTTGCGTCGAATAATTGCTTTTCAACTAGTTATGGATAGTTATCAATTTGATGGTTTTAATTAGTGTACGGTATTGTTTATGAATGCCTTCCTTTCCGGTTTTCGTTCCAATATTGTTTACTACTTGAAACGGGAGCATAAATATATAGATTCGTGCTCATCAGAAAGAAAGGTATTCATGAACAATACTGTACGTCAATTTACTATAGAAACTCCTCTATGCGATGAACTTTGCAATTTTACTAACTTCTATTGATTCTACGTGTTCCGTTCTGTTCCCAATCCATCATAGAGTGTCATAGCTATAGGTCGTGGTGATTGTATCACACCAGCCCAAGTAACTGTACGAAATTTATCACCAATAATCTTTAATATTGGTGACTACTCATGTACAAGGGTGGTTCAATTTAAAAGACAACCATCTGAGTTTTGTATCGTACGTTATTTTTGACATATTCTCCCCGAAGTTCAAACCATTTGGCTTAATGTTTCTCAAGGCTCTCAATTTTTTTTCTGAAGTGTTTTTCTTCAAGGGACTCGAAATAGTCATTGGCCACTTGGATGGCTTCTTCACTGCACACAAATTTTTGTTTAACCAGAAAAGTTGTGAGTTTCTGGAACAAATGGAAGTCCGAAGCAGCCAGATCGGGTGAATAGGCTGGATGCGAAAGCAGTTGGGTCAATTTTTGCTGAGAAACACGGCATGAATGGATCGGAGCATTGTCGTCGTGGAGCAATACTTTTTTCTTGGCCATTGCCAGACATCTCTACGCGATCACTGTCTTCAATCTGTTCAGAAGGAATGCGTAATACTTTACAGTGATGGTTTGCCCCTTCTCAAAATAGTCAAGAAGGAGGATTTCTTTCGCCTCCCAAAAAACTGACACCATCACCTTCACAGCAGATGGAATGTTTTTGCCAATTTCGGAGCCGGTTCTCCTCGTCCAGTTTATTGTTTCCGCTGCTGTTCCAGTTTGGTATATAATGGTGAATCCAAGTTTCTTTCATTGTTATAGAGCTCCGCGAAAAATCAGCTGAATTGTTCTGACACAGTTACAAACATTCGGCAGATGTTCGCACCTGATTTCGTTTTTTCTCTAAAGTGAGCAAACGTGCCATAGTGCGCCATTTTTTTATGTACAATTCATGATGCAGGTGATTTTGGAGTTTCAGAACGTGGTGGTTATTCAATGTATGATCTGATTTAAACTACCACCCAATACTTTATTGTTGTAAACAAAGGTCAGACTCGAACCAGAGTAGAAACTAGCTTTGCTTTGATATTGGTTGGACTGAGACCTTCCAAATAAAAGTATTGTATTACATAACGATGACCAATTTTGTCCACGTTTACAAATTCACTGAGAGCGTTCACTATTGATAGCTGTCAAACAAATACTAAAGAACGTAGCGTCTTTAAACTCTGACTTAAGCTTCATAAGGTTAGTACTTTCGACCGTAGTAATTTTTTTCAAACAATAACCGTCATCTGTACATCAGGTCGGATACTTTTGGGACTACTCTCGTATGTAAGCCAAGTTACTAATAGAGCCATCATCATATAAAGTAAACTGTAAATTATACAAAGTAAAATGTGCTAGTGGGTATGGTGGAGTCAACTCTTTCTATATGTCAATATTTATTTTCTGATTCAAATACAACTGCTGTCACGAGTACAGTTACTTTTAAGAAAAGACTGAATTAGCTGAAAACTAAAATTTGACCTATAACAGTGAAACAAATGACTTCCTTTTAAAATTGTTAGTTCATTTTGAACCCTTAGTTTTTTATGTTTAAAAAGAAACTACTGCACAGAGAAAAATGGGAAATCAGTCTGAATATCTGTAATATCAGGCTGACTATATTTAAAGGTTTGACAATAAAAAGTATTATACATACCTAATCCACAAAATTTTCGAAATACGTTTTTTTATTTTTGGTATCCCTGATGTTATTTCCTTATTATGACTGTTTGAAATATCCAAAATGTTCATTACATTTTTTTTATTTCATGAAAACTGTCAAAATCCTAAGCCAAGGAGTTAATTACATGTAAAATGACCTAAGCCATAATGATGTCTTAAGAAAAATCCTAGTTTTCCTCAATTTGGCTGAAGTTTAAAGGTAGATTTTGAAAATATTACCAGCGGAGCCTAATTACCCCCACGACTCCGGCTACTGAACCAACACCGGCCGCTGCCACGCCGGGGACGAGCCACCGCTGCCAAGCTACGGACGACCACTAGAAAGGAATCACGAGACCGTAGTGACCAGCCAGGGGAACCCAGCATCCCCATCCACGCCATAAAAAGCGCCAAACACGCCCGCAACGCCAGCACCAGAACTCCGCTCACTGGAGAAGCTGCTGAACTCTTCAGTGTGGGAACTGCTGCCCGAGGCCCCGCCGTTGAAGCGGACGCCACCACGCTCAGCTCCTATGACCAGCCCACTGAAAACTCCGGGGCACTTTTGTCAGCGCGCGGTACCCAGGACGATGAAGAGAACCTTCCAGGAACTCTTTAGGAAGGAGAAAAATGAGGAACCAACCCCCTACCTTCACTGGATAAATCAGGGCGCTGACCAGGCGCTATCCAGGTACTATACAGGTTGCTCGGTTTCAGACACAAGGACCCCAGACCAACAGTCTTGCACCACACAATTCATCCACAAAAGTCACCACACCACCACGCAAGCTAACAAAGTCAAAATAAGATGGCCAATTTCACCATTCTGGTTAAGTAACTTGATTTTCTTTATAGCGACTCAAGTCATGTCGAAAATTTTTATACATGAATAGGCTATCTATTTGTCTGAATAGAGAAGCAATGCTATCGAATTTCCATAGGAACTTAACACATTTTTATTGAAGTCATAAAATTGAGTACTTAGATTTTCCTCACGTAGCTTACATAATTCCGGAAATTGTGAAACGGCGGCTTAGAATTCATACCGACATCTTTCACTGTTTCTTGATAGTAAAAAAAAAGGTGGAAAAACTGACATTAAATTTAATTAGAAGATTAATTGTATGAGTTATATAACGTTATATACATATTAGTGCTGTCTTACCTTTATAATTACACATTAGAAATGGCAATTTGATTCCTCAGTCATAAAGTTTGTATATTTATGTATCACTATCCACAGTTGATTTAATGGAATAATTTACATTAAAGATATACTTGAACCATCTGAATTAAATAATTTAATTTTAAATACGAATTAAAAGTTAAACTGCAGCTCGCTGCTCAACATCGTTCCGGTCAATTTCGATCTATTTTCTCGGTAACATAAACGCTACTATGATCCAAATTCTTACTCCTTACGCCGTTAAAGTAGTTTCTTATTCAGGAAACGAATAAGCTTCCACTCCTCAGAAACATGAAAGAGGCAAATTGAGGGGCAGCAGACAAAGTAAATATTTCGAATTTCATTAGGACCTGGCCCAAGCTGATCACAGGACAAATTCAGTAATAGTAAATAAATGGAAATAGAAAAAATAGGAAAAAGTGTAGCGTATTAAAAAGAAGAATAGTTCGTGAAATTCATAAATAAAACTAATTGAATGACTTAAATTCTGTTGTACTCGTAAAACGCTGTCAGTAAAGAAGGAAACGCGGTAACAGTTAACATTTTAGATAATAATATAGACTATAAGGGCAATGCTTTCTTAAATATTTAAATTTATTTTTGTGTGCAATAATATATAAATGAATAATGCAATAAAATGAGCCTTTGCAACAATGAAATTTTTTAACTTTTTATAAATAATTTGTTTAAAATAATTATCAGTCAAAATTAATGTAATATATATATATATATATACTACTGTGGGCAAAAACTAAGGTGAATATTTAATTTAAACTTCGTAGTCTAACCGATTCAGGTAAATTCTTTAGTTTTTATGTTGGTCCTACTGTTAATGACATCTGTGCCAAATTTCATGTCAACGGCATCATTTGTTACATAGCTACGTTTGTGTTTTCTACACGACTAATAGTGATTTTTTCGATTTCTACAATGTCTAAATTTGTTGAGCAAAGAAGTGCCATTAAATTTTGTTGACGGGAAGAAATTTCAGTTGCGGAAACTTCGGTGATTTGACCATGTCGCAGCAAAATGTCCATTAGTGGTAAAAAGACTTCAAAGAAAGCAGAGAACGTGTTGATGACTTGGAACGCATTTCAAGAGGATCACTCGACACCGTTTCAAAAGATATTTTGGGCAGACAACTCGTGGTTTTTGCATCACGATAATGCGCCGTCTCACACTGCACTCGTTCTTCGTGATCATTTCGCCAAAAACTGAACGCATGTCGTTCCACAACCACCATATTCGCCTGATTTGGCTCCGTGTGACTTCTGGCTGTTCCCCAAACAATAAAGAGCACTCCGAGAACACCATTTTGACACGATTGAAGAGATACAAGCCGAATCGAAGAAGGCTTTGAGGTAATTCCGGAAATCGAATTTAACAAGTGTTTCGAGGATTGGAAAAAACGTTGGCATAAGTGCATTATATCGGGAGGGGATTACTTTGAAGGGGTTGAAATTGATTTGGATAAGTGAATAAAGATTTTTTATTTTATAACAAAATCCACCTTAGTTTTTTCCCACAGTAGTATACGAGGTGTATCTGAAAAGTATCCCACCTGCATTCATATCTCCGCGTTGGTGTTATTTTACGTCATCCGGACCATGGCATCCTTCGAAGTATTCCCCATTTGATTGAACCACACGCTCCCAGCGCTGCTTCCACATCTTAAAGCAGTCCTCGAACGCAGATTTTTGAATGGCCTTCATCTCGCGCATCGCATTACTCTGACTCGTCTCGATGTCGTCGAACCGCTTTCCTTTGAACGCCATTTTCAATTTTGGGAACATCCAAAAGTTGCAGAGAGCTATGTCGGGACTCTATGGAGGCTGACCTCTTGGAGCAAATTAGTAGTGCAGAACACCCTCACAATCGTAAAAAATAATCAGCATTGACTTGACATGGTTCCGACTTTGACGTGCTTTTTTCGACCGTGGCTCGTCTGGACGCTTCCACTGTGAAGATTGTTGTTTAGTTTCAGGATCGTAACCATAAACCCATGAGTGATCACCAGTAATAACCTTCTTAAGGACATTTTCATCATCACTGACCATTTCCAAGTTGTCCTGCTCGATTTCAGAGCAAAGGTCTTTCTGCTCGGTCCTGAGCAATTTCGGAATAAATTTCGCATACACTCGAGTCATTCCTAAAATCTTGTTCAAAATTTCCCAAACAGTAGTTTTCGGTATTCCGAGATCATTTGTTAGTTCACGAACAGTCAATCGACGATCACCTTCAATCGCAAGTCGCACACGCTCGATGTTTTTCGGCGTTATTGTCAGCGAAGGACGGCCTGAACGAGGGTCACTGTCAACAGATGTGCGGACATTTTTAAACTGCCTGTACCACTCCTTTATCTGGGTTATGCCCATGCTTTCGTCCACAAAGGCCTTCTGTATCATTTCAATAGTCTCCCTACAACTCTTGCCGAGATTGAAGCAAAACTTGATGCAAATTTGTTGATCTGTTTTTTCTGTCATTTTCAACTGTAAACAAATGCGACGAACGGAAAAAACACGTTGGACATAAACACACGCTGCTCGCGATCCAAGTCGTCTGGACGGTAACTACGACATTTAGGGAGTTCGTGAGGGACTACTGGTTACGCTCATATCCCGCAGAGGCCAATTCAGCGCTCTGGCGCGAATATATAAACGCAGGTCAGATACTTTTCGGACAGACCTCGTCACATGTGGATCAATAAGTCTCGGGACTGACACATAAATGGCGTTGCCAACAAAAGTTCTGTATGATTTTTCATGAGTACCAACCTTCAAAAGATACCTGTCAAAATTTCATGACATTCTGATGTTTGGTCCACGAGTTACAGTGATTTAAGTGACGCTAGTCTTGATATTCTCAAAACAATGGATTCGAAACAATTTCGTGTGTTCATTTACCATTGCTTTTTGATGAAAAAAAAACACAGTGCATGCTCAGCAATGGCTTGAAAAGTGCTACAGGGACTACTGCTCCATCAAAAACAACCATTTGTCGGTGGTATGCTGAGTTTAAACGTGGTCGTACAGATACTGTAGATGCTGAACCCTCCGGTTGGCCAAATGAGGTAGTTACACCGAAAACCATGAAAAAAGTCCACCAAATCGTTTTGGGAAAACGTAAATTAAAATTGCGTGAGATAGCTGACACCTTAAAGATATCATACGGCATTGTGTACGCTATTTTGCATGAAAATTTGTCTATGATGAAGCTGTTGTCAAAGTGGGTGCCGCGTTTGCTCACGGTGTATCAAAAACGACAACGTGTCGTTGATTCCGAGCGCTGTTTGGAGTTGTTTCGCCTAAATAAACCGAATTTTTTGCGTCGGTATGTGACAATGGACGAAACCTGGATCCATCACTACACTCAGGAGTCAAAGCGGTCGTCACCCGAGTGGACTGCAGTCAGTGAGAAGCGTCCAAAGTGGCCAAAAACGCAAATGTGGGCCGGTAAGGTTATGGCCTCAGTATTTTGGGATGCTCATCGAGTTTCGTTCATCAACTACCTTGAAAAAGGTAAGACGATCAATAACGAACGTTACAGTGGCCAATTGATACGTTTGATGAACGAAATCGGTGAGAAACGGCTCCAAATGAAGAAGAAAAAAGTGCTGTTTCACCAAGAAAATGCACGGTGTCACAAGTCGCTCGCTACCATGGCGAAATTGAATAAATAGAGCTTCGAACTGCTTCCGCACCCACCATATTCACCGGATCTGGCCCCCAGCAACTACTTCCTGTTTGCAGACCTCAAAAAAATGCTCCAAGGAAAGAGATTCTACTCCAACGAGGAAGTCATCACCGAAACGAACGCTTATTTCGAGGCCAAAGATAAATCGTTCTACAAGAAAGGTATTGAAGCGTTAGAGAAGCGCTGGACTGATTGTGTTGCTCTTGAAGGAGACTATGTTGATGAATAAAGTCGAGTTTTGCCAAAAAAATGTGTTTTTCCTAGTTAGTCCAGGGACTTATTGATCCACGTGTTATATGGGGCATTTTGCACAAAGCAAAATTTTACTTCTCATCTTCTCTTCAGTCTTTTTCGTGACTCTTTAAGTGGTTATAACCATTTTCAAAAAAAATCAGAATTTGACCTCAATTTTCGAAAATAAAAACAAAAATTAGACTTTTTCTCCAATATAGACCCATTTTATTTTTTTCAAATCATCTGGTTCAAAAGCTGAAATTTTTTCCTATAAAATAGCATAATTTTAGGATGGCGTTATTTTCGTTTTCGTTTTCGAGCAATTGTGCGATGAACAACAGGATGCTCTGCCGGAGCTGAGGCCGCGCGACCGCTTGCTACCGCCTTCACGCCCTGGAACCCGTAGAACACCCTCAAGCTAAACGAAAGAAAATTTTTTGCTGGAAGTACCATCAAATAGGACTCCAATTAGCCAAAATATTAAGCCCGATCGAACGACTTCGTTTTTTTGGGTGGTATCACTTGAGAAATTATGCCCCATATGTATCTGAGAAATGAAAGTAATTGGGTAGGTGGAGAAATTCAATTGTTATTAACAAATTTTATAAACGCCTACTTTACTACGTCTTTTAAGCATACAAAATATTAACTTCTAAATGTCGATTGTCTAGATTCACCTTTAGAGATCATAAAAAAAAAAGGATTAACATTAATAATCACAATTGTTATAAACATACAAATGAACAAATTTTTGATTCTGTTATTTTTATACCAGCCACAGCTTGTCATAATACTCAAACCAATCTGAAGCACTGTAAAAAATACTTTCCGATGACGAAAAATCTGTAAAAAATAGTACATTGTTCACCAAGTGCGGGATCTACTAGGGTGTTTGATATTAACGTGATAAAATGAACAAGAATTTATTTTTTTGGCAATAATCGGTTTCATTTCTCAATATACTCTCCTTTTAGCTCGACACAAGGAGTCCAACGATCTTCCAACTTTTCTATGCCTTCCAAATAATACGATTTGTCAAACCCTTCCAAATACCCTTCTGTTTTCCATTCAACTTCTTCGTTTGACTTAAAACGCCCACCACACAGCCATTTCTTGAGGTTTGAGAACAGATAATAGTCGCCTTTTGGCCTGTGCAATGTTCGATGTGTGAGATGGTGCATTGCCATCATGGAAAAGGATTTTTACATTCTCATCATGGATGAGAAGGTATTGGTTATGTTTGGAAATAATTTTTTGAAAAAATCAAAAATTTCAATACTGGTTTTAGATAGTGCTCATAAATCTCTAAAAATTATCCTGATAACATTTTTTGATTAAATCAAAATTAGAAATATTACAGGATATTCAAATTCGAAAAAAGTCAATATCAAAATTCCATTTTCCAGTTAAATTATACGAGATACGAAAAAACGTTATGATACAATATTATTGAATAAATAAAGACCTACAAATTTGAATCGTAACATTTTTTCATAAGATGCATATTTTTCTTTTTAATTAAAAAAAAAAACTATTGAAAATCCGAAATTCAATTTTTTAACAATAATATGTAAAATGAGGAAAAAAACGTAAGAATACAAAGTTGTTAGTTTCAAAAAGATCTACAAGTTTTGTCTGACACAGTTTCTGATAAAACATATATTTTTCGTTTCAATTCCAAAAAATACGATTAAAATTCAAAAATTCCATTTTTTAGACCAAATATGTGAGATACAAAAAAAACTTTGAGATGAAAAATTGTTTGGCTAAATAAGGTCTACACATTCTTATCGAGAAATTTCTCGACAGGATGTATATTTTAATTTTTTGATTTTTAATATTGAAAAAATTCGATTTTTTTCACCAAAATATGTGAGATACGAAAGAAGCGTTGTTCTGCAAAATCGTTTCCTTAAATAAAGTCTACGATTGTTTTTCCTTTTTGAGATATTTGGAAGAAAATAAATTTATCAATAATCATGTAATTTATTAAAAAGTTACAAAAATGCATACAGAAAATCGAGCGCGAAGCGCGAGTGTCATGATGAGAATGTGTTCCTTAAGGCCGATAGAGCCTTAAGTAAATTGAATTTCCTGTCTCACTTAAACTGAAAAAGAAACTTAGTGAATTTGAGAAAATGACTAATTTACATCATCTTTAATATCATTAAATTGGTTTGAGCTTCAGTATTAAATTATAAGAAATAAACTTAAACGTATGCGAAGAGTACAAGACCGAGCGCGAAGCGCGAGGTCCAGGAAGAACGAAGCGCGAAGCGCGACGATCATATCGCGCGCCCTAGGCGCGCTCAAACTTGCGAGCAGCGCGCGAAGCGCGCGATGAGAATGTGCCCGCGAAGCGGGCAGATATTTTCTCCTTAAAATGTGGCCGTTTCTTCCTGATTTCGTCAACTAATCGATCCAATAATGCAGCATAATATGTTCCCGTAATCGTTCCATCCATCGTCACGAATCGACGCAAAAACTCTTTCGGATTGCGGTTAAAATAGGCCAAATTTTACTTTGAAGTGCTCACACGTATGCGTTTTTGGTCGATTGTGAGCAATCGCGGCACCCATCTTACACGAAGCAAAGTTCGAACAATATTTATCAAGCTTGGATTTGTTTTCTGATAAAGTTTTTCCCAAATTAACTTTTTCCCATCTTTGCAAAAAATTTGGAGGTTGGTTGCTTTCACACACTGAAATTTGTAAACTAATGAATGGATTTGGCTCAAATTTTGACAGAATTTTGACAACATCAACAAGTACGTAGCATTTCTGTTATGCAGTGCACGGTTAACTAACAATTGACGTTGAAATTCGAATATTTTGAAACATTCCCGTCACTAGTGTGGGAAAGTAAGTTTTATCACATGGACTCATCACAGACCGTGGAGTCAATCAATTTTGATGTTTTGCGTTAGGGCCCTAAAGTCGCATTTTCCGCGCGGATATCAAAGAAAATTGTTTGTTATAAATAATAACAAATAATATAATTAAGTGAATAAGGGTTAAGGCCACTCTCGGATTTCAAAATATGTTTTTTTTTCTCGCTAATATGTTGCCTTAAAGCCTGAAGAATAAGAAAAAAAT
Organism: Diplolepis rosae; assembly: GCA_030998225.1. Taxonomy (NCBI): domain Eukaryota; kingdom Metazoa; phylum Arthropoda; class Insecta; order Hymenoptera; family Diplolepididae; genus Diplolepis; species Diplolepis rosae. Next base: position 2,397,014 of record JAPYXD010000082.1, read on the forward strand.
AGTTTCAAACCCTGGAGAATTCTCAAAGAGATCGCTTACGAAGTTTTGCCAAGGCATCCCGCTGCGTCTTCTAAGCGCTTTTGGATTGATCTGGTGAAAATTCGTGGAGCTCATTTCTTTCAGAAACGGTTTTTAGTGCCATCAAGCCTATGAAGAGTTGAGCAACGATGACCCTCTAAGACGATACCTAAGTGGCTTCACATAAAACAGCAATGAAAGCTTCAATTCTACGGTCTGATCGATGGCCCCGAAATCAACACCAATTGGGGAAACTGTCTTTGATATTGCAGGAAATCTTGATGTATGCACGTGTGACGATGGAATTAACAGTATTATGCAAATTGTGGCAGTTTTAGGAATGACTATAAAGGCGAATTGCTATAACTTCTGCGTTGAGCCAGAGTACCACATCGAGTTATCTGATTGATCTGATTTATAAATTTCTCGTATCATCTATTTTATTGATTGCCTCTCTAAGACAAGAACGGGAAAAATTAGAATAAATTGATGCCGAAATTGAAGAATTAATTTAACAATTTTTATCATAAGTCGATTTTAATAAGGCTGAGTAAAAAAATAACGTTATAAAAAGAAATTGAAAAGCTTGATTTTTTGAATCTTCAGAAAAGGTTTATTTAAGCATTTGGTTATGTATTATTCGTTATTATTGATAACAAACGATATTTTCACAATTCGATGTTATTGAAAATAATTTTCAGTGCTTCAGTCTGGTTTGAGTAGAATGGTAAGCTATCACTGGTATAGAAATAACAGAATCAAATATTTGTTCACTTACTTGTTTATAACAAGTGTAATTATTAATGTATATATTATTTTTGTTCTAATCTGTAATGGTACATCCGCGCAGTCGCCGTTTGGAAATAAACATTTCTTATGATTAAGAAACATAGTGAAGTAGTTGATCATAAAATTTATTGATAACAATTATACTCACCACTCAGACAATTATTTTTGTTTATTAGACATACAGAGTGGTGACGAGTGTGTTATACCTATATACTATAACAAAGTTTAGCATACAATGCAATTTTCGCAGTCGGTAAAACCGTTTGTATGCCGTATGCTAAAATCTTAACACTATATTCCTATTTTGCAACGCACTCGTGGCCACTCTGTATATACACTAATTCTAATTGCATAATTAGTTTAAACGAAAATTGTTTGAAGGGATAAAAAATAATATTATTGGATACGTTCATTTTATTGAAACATTAATTTATATATTATTGCACGCGGGAGCAAATTAAAATTTTTTTCAAAGCAGAACCTTCATAAAATTAATGCTAATTATTTTCCAAAAACACATTCCAATTTTTTTTAAATTGCAGCCTGTGGTGGATCATAAACAGAAAATTGTGAATTTCTAATACTATGCAGCGCTAAAAAATCTGTAATAGTATTGACCAAACATAAAAATATACGTAATATAGACAGAAAAAGTAAGCACGTAAAAATTTAACGCGTTGTTCTTGTTTTTTCGATAGGGCACGAAGTTTCTGAAGGTTTCATACACCGTCCACTAAGAAAAGACGGCAGTCGTAGAAACTTTCTTTGACTACGACCAACTGCGACTGAAAACGACGTCGTTTCATGCGTAGTCAAGGAAAGTTTCTAAAAGTGCCGTCATTTTTTAGTGAACAATATACAAACTTTTAGAATTTGTGCCCTATCGAGAAGTCAAGTACGATGCGTGAAATTTTTACGTAGGGGAGCGGCGGGTGTAATGGGCCACCTGAGGAAAATTGCTTACAGTAATCATTGTAATTCATTTTCATATCAATTTTCCACACTAAATAATAGTTTTAACGTTTATTTATGTATGTTCTGAACTTTAAGAATATAAATCAACATTCACTTGATTAAAAAAAACGTAAATGGCCCAAGTTACCCACAACTTCGGGTAATGTGGGCCACTTATTTCTCCATAAGATTTACATAAAAAAATGGTTCAGATTGATTTCCGTTAAAATATTTTGATTAGCGTCTATAATTTTTTCAACTAATTCATATGGTAAAATCACCTCAAATTTTAATTATTTGATTTTGTAAATAAAAATTTGAGTATTTCATCAAGAAATTACTAATTATTGCCTTGTTTAATACATTTTTTTCATTACAACATTTTTGAACTAAAAACCTCAATTTTCGGTGTAGAAGAACATTTTTTATTGCATATAATTATATTTTTATCGACTTGTAACAAAATTATTCATTTATGAATTATTTTGAACATGATAAAATAAATTTTGGGCTTAATACAGTACTTTATCAATAAAATCTATCTTTAATCTCACATATCGAGTTCAAAAATATCATGAGAGTAAATCGAAATGTTTGAAAAGTCAAAACTCTGATTTGTGTTCATGATGTCAAATTATTAATTACGAACATAACATAAGTGGCTCACGTTGCCCGCTACTGACGTTTCAGTTGCATAATGAATTTACAAACAAATTATACATATAATTTTGGAACAAAAAAAATACCTTTTAGAGAAAAAACTCTAGACCCGAAGGAAAACAAAGAAATATAAAATTAACACTTGTACAAATATATTTTAAAAATCAATTTCTTACTCTAAATTTTAACCTCATCTTATGTGAAAATCAAACAAAGTGACAGCAGAGTAGCGGCATATCTTTTTTGTTTGCGAATTTTGCCAGGGATGACTTAATTGCATTGCATCAGATATAACTTTAACGTTTCTGGATTTTCGTGCATATCCGAAAGATTTCCGAAGGCTCCTAGAAATCTTCGGGGGATTGGAGAAAGCTCTGAGAGATTTAACGAAAAGCCAATAGAAATTGCACCCCTGGGGATCGAAAGTAATCTGTGAATAGCCCCTTGAAAATAATCATCTCACGAGAAAACTGGAAACAGAAGAATGTACCATTTCCTTTTTACATTCTCATTACACAGGTCTACATGGTTATGTTATGGAGTAGCTGAGGTACATTTTCCGAAGT